>JAREIS010000142.1:1766250-3170000 GCA_030060385.1 Muscicapa striata striata
CAGGGTACAGATAGTGATGTACTGGCTAACCCAGACGTATACAAAAAGGAATAATATATGAATCTGTTAATATTTGCTGCTGGCAAGCTTGTGTGTGATTTCCAGTTTCTGGAACAGAGGTCTGGCACATATACATATGGAATGAAAGGGTGGAATATTATGGATATGGAAAACTTACCTTAAGTTTGAAAGGGGAATATAGTATATTTGGATATCCTTCATCTTGTATTTACACAAGAAATTTCCAGATGTAGCCAGACTGCCCTCTTCAAAGCATGAAGCATGTTGCATACTTCGGGAAAATTGGAAGATTTCCCTGCTGTTTAGCTGTAGTAGTGATATTCAGCGAATTTAAGAACAGTCACTGTAAACTGTTTCTATTAAATATTGACATTTCACAGGAATATTTTTAATGCTGTGGAGATATACATTATTATCTATACATTAAAAAATCATCCAAATAGACAAGTGAATATTCCATGGTGAAAAAAGATGAATAAAACCTAGCTGATGTGAAAAAAAGTGTATTCTCTAATGCTGTGATGGACAAGATGCCAAAGACACACAATGAACTGGTAGAAATTGCATCTTAAAAGACATATGTATAGCAAAGTTTTCTAGGGGACAGATGTAAGACATTTCAGGAATTAATTACTGACAGCCATGTCTTTTGCATGTCAGTACATGCAAAATGAATCTTGTAACTGTGCAAGATTCAACAACCTCTTGCTCCTAACACATGGGTATAAATCCCCTCAAATGACCTTCTAATTAATGGGAAAGTATTTACAGCAAATCTCAGATCTTACTACTAGTTTTGATTACTCTGTCTTGGCAGCATCAGCTGTAAAATCCATCACGAACAGCAAAATAAAGTTTGCAAAAAAATTTCCAAATAAGACCTTGGACTTGGATTCCCATTTAAAAAAAAAAGTTTTTCACATAATAATTTTTCATTATCTAAATCTGTGTCCTTAGTTGTACAATATTATTTCAAAATGGCTCCAGTACTTGTGAAACCTTTAGTCTCTAAAAATTCTACCCTAAAACTTCAACAGCACACCACAAAACTAAAGCTTACAGAAACCCTTTCAAAGCAAATCATCACTAAATATAGAAATGTATTTATCTTACATCTATAAATCATGCAATTATTTGGAAAATACTTTTAACATGACTATTTGTAATTAAAATGTACAGAGCTTAGATCTGTTTAAATTCAGGGCATACTGTGATGTTCCACATTTTTCCCCTTATTATTTTGAGGATAGGGTGGCTGAAGGGCATGTGGAAAACAGATTATTGGGATTACCATTTGATCACATCAGTTTTGGGAATATTCATATGGGCAGTACATTATTATAGTGTTGAATTTCAGTATTATTTGTGAATTTTAAGTTCTGCAAGACCACTTTGAGCTTTAGCTAAGTAATTTAAACTGATCAAAATACATAAATTATTCTAGCAATTTAAAATCAGAGTAAGTTTTTAAAACCAAGAGAAAAGCAAATGCTAGCAAAGCAGTAATTCAGCAATACTGTATCAAATGCTCACTTTAGAACTGAAGAATGGCGTTAAACCTATGGCTAAGTCTTCTATGAAACAAGAAAGTAACAAAATAGAGGTTAATCACTCACTATAAAAATATTTCCATGAGCACTGAACCAATTTGCTTAATGAGAATTATGCTGAAAATTACAAAACATTGTGTCTTTCATGTTCAGATTTACACTATATAAAAAAATAAACCTATTACAGATGTAAAAGGCAAAGTTATTACAGAGGTATTTGTTGAAACAAATTCTTTACTACTTATAGTGCAGTCAGTAGATAGGTAAAAGCTTATAAAAATTACTCAAAGTTTATAACCAAATTTAACATAGCTAGAAAAAAAAACCAGACAAGATTTTGAATGTACAAGCTGCTTTCTCGAAGGCATTTAAAAGACATGACCTCTTCTCTTACAAACACTGCCTCCTCAACATCTTTATTAATATTTTTATCACAGCTGCAATGATATATCATAAAATAGGTGAAACACAGGAAACTCTGCAACATGATTCAGCCTGGCATACACAGAGACAGAGAAGTTGTTCATGCAGTCCTATGCTGAACACACCCAGAAAAAGGTGTAGGAAAAAATTCACATAACAGGTAGCCTTATCAGGTGGTTTGAAAGATTAAGAAAGGCTAGCTAAAAAGTCTAGCTTTTTTACCCCAAAAATCCCTAATTGTAACTAATGAAAAAACATCTCTATATTTCCTCCTTATTGTGGAAAATGAAGGGAGATTTTGTGTTCACTGAAGATATTTCAATTTTAACTCACAATATGCTTCAAAAATTATTTCAGTCTTTCCCTGTCTGTAAGAATGAGATGCTCCCGTTCTTGGACAGGAAAATCAGAACACCAAGGTTTAGTGATGGCAAGACACTTTGGATTCTTGATACCGAAGACTGACTCTATGAATCAGTTTGTTCAGAAATATATACTACTACGGGCTTGCAAAAAGCTCTGAATGGGCAAGCACAGGCAAGATGAGGAATTTGAACTTATTTGAACTGCAGGTAAACCTAGTGGTTTTACTGCATTGCCCTGTGAACCAAGAATTTTCGAAGTCCTGTCTTAGTTTGACCACTAATGCTCTTCAACTTTCCATATTTGCCAGACACTTTTCTCCAGGTCTCAGAACATTTAAATTGAGAATGTTCTAATGTGCTGTGTTATGATTGACTATTTCACACTGTTGTTTCCACTATTCATTCAAAGTTTGAAGGAAGTTATTTTTTATGTCCTTTGAAGCTGTTATTTTAAGCCAAGTTGACAGTGTTCATAATATTTCAAATACGCTGACAGATCGCTCTGCTAATGTGCACTGTAAATGCACATGTACACGAACCTTAAAGAAAAAACATGCACTGACAAAATAACATACGTGAGAAAATAACACAGATTTATGACAAAACAAAAAAATTCCTCCAAGGCAGGTGATTACAATGGATCATGATCCTGCTGAGGAAGTTTGGAAAAAGGCAAGGCAAAGCCGGAATGCATTTGGCTAACTTCAGCATTAGCAAGTTACCAATGTCAGTGTCATGAATTAAGAAAAAAATCTTCCTCCAAAAGTTCCAAAAGTGTTTTTACTCTCACTGCATACAGCTGGGAGATTTGGAATCATACCAAAACAGAGTGGAAGTAAAAAACTGAATGAAACATTCATGGTGTTCATTACTAGTCAGAAGTGAATTGATCACACACTAAAATCACTCCCTAAACAAAGCAACATAATTGAAAAAAAAAAAAAAAAAAAGCAGATTCTGAGATAGTTCATAAGTGGCTTGGAAAACAAAACCAACCACCTGATGAAGATAACTTAAAACAAATAACTACTTTGACTTCAGCAGAATGGATAAAATACAACATAGAGAAGATCTTGTCTTCCTCTAAATTAAAAATCAACAATTATTTAATCACACCATTCTAGACCAAGTTCTACACCGTGGAGCAGCGTACAACACAGGTGATGTGCCTGTGGTGATGGGGATGCCACTGCACAACATGTTCATTTTTAATTTCTTTACCCTTTGATTGACACATCAGTATGATTCCTCTAGACAGGTGTAGCAAGTAATGTGGGAAGCAGAGAATAAAAAAACCTACACTAGCAGTCAGAAACTATAACAAAGAAGATTTGTAGGGTAGCTTCTGTCTTGCAAAGTGGTAGAGTGATGGCTTCCTACCAACACTGCCCCATTGTACCTGCTTCTAATGAGTGTCCCTTTTGCTCTTGGAAAGTGCATCATCACCTCTTTCCTTTCAGGGTATTCATTTCTGCCCTTGGAACTGCTGCTTCATACAGTCATAGGACAAGAGGCAACAGGCAGGAATTGTGCACAAAAAGTTCCATCTAAACATGAGGAGGAACTTCTTTACTGTGCAGTGACTGTGCACTGAACAACTTGCCCAGAGAGGTTGTGGAGTCTCCCTCACCTGAGGTATCCAAGAATGATCTGCACATAATCCTGTGCCACGTGCTCTGGGATGACCCTGCTTGAGCACTGTGGGCCCTGCCAGCCCGACCCATTTTTGTGATTTCGTGAAGAGCTGATGAGCCTTTTTCAGTGGGAAAGCAGGGACTTTACATTTTCACCGATGTAAACAGAAGCCTCCCCCTCTAGTAGGCACTGTGTTTGACAGTAGTTTGTACTCCAGTCAAAAATAAATGCATCTAAAAATCTTCACAGACAACCAGGATAACAAGCACTATGGGTGTGTATCTAGTGTGAGCCATAATATCTGGATGGACAATCTTCATGGATATAATTTGTGCTGTTAGTGTCTTATGCAGGAACAGTGGTTTGGGCACTTAGGATCAGCATTAAACTGTCATTTACATTCTTGCACAAAGGCAAAATCAAATTCAGACAGTCACAACAGACCTTTACTGCATCATCCCTGTCATGACAGTATGGTCAAATAAGCAGCAGTCAATTTTAAACACCTTCCTGAATCTCTCCTTCTAGATGAATATGGACCAGGCATATAGCATAAATAATGATGCCAGAATCATTCTGAACTGATCAAGAGTAAGAAAATATAGCAATTATTTTCTTCTTTCAAACACTAGTGACTTTTGCTACTGACTCAAGAGAACTTTGTCAAGATAAACACAAATGCTCTCTTAATTTTGACTTGAAAGACAGTTGTACTGTAGCACAGCAAAATCTGTATATATACGACTCTACACTTGTTTTAACAGAACCAAATGGTATTTGCCAGATGGGAATTACAGCTTTCTGTTCAAAAATCAGAAGTCAATATTTCTACTATATATTTCTTCAAGAAGTTTAACTCCCATACCTCAATTCTCCACAGCTTTACCATTTTCCTACATCACACACAGCTCGTACCCCAAGAGCTGCAACAATTTGTAATAACTTAGCATTTTCTTGTTCGCCTTTGCAAGCATCTCTGTATCCTGTCAGGCCAGTGCATGTTTTCACCATTCCATTGCAGGAGTCAGTGTCATCCTCTTCTTTCTAACTGTTATGTTGAACACATGGTGCATTTGAATATCTTTTTCTTATCAATTTCCCATCCCCAAATATAAGATGATGACTTTTTCTAATAGTTTAATCAACATGTATTTTGAAACACTTGATTCTAACTATACTCAGGGATCTCCAGAGGATACCAGCAGTCTTAGGTAAGAATACCACTAAAAATAAAATTTACCTGCTCCTTTCACCCAAAACCTTGCACGCTTCTTAATGAAACCAACAAAGGCAAAGACAAAAACTCTTTAGACATTACAAGTACAAACATGAGAACACCACCAACTTAATTTCTACTAGAAACTCACTTTAGTCTTGCATTGTTATACAGGGGTCACCCACTAGAAATTGCACAAAACGCACAGGATATATCTTTAAATTACTCATAATCACCTTAAACTGCACTCAATCAGCATTGCAATATGTCATCGTACAGACACAGAAAAGTTCAAAAGGAAAAGCACATGAAAAAGCAGACTACCAAGAGCACTATTGTTAAAACTACACCAGAAAGCTTAATATTTCAATACTGTATATGTTAAAATAAACAATATACACAGGTGATGAAAGCCAGTCTCTGAAAAATTTATTATTCTGTTAGAACAAGTTTACACTTAGAACGAATTCTCAAGCTTCGTGCCATTAGGAAGTTTTACTAGGTTTATAGTGGAAATAAAAACAGAAATAAAAATAGATTGCAATTTCAAAATACAGGCTGTACTTTGAGTATGATCCACAGGCTCTCTTTTCCTTTTAAATCCATACATTTCCTTCTGCCTCTAGCAATCAAATCTTGTTAAATCTTTGTAAAAAGCTGCCCAGATTGTCTGTTTTTCTTTTAAAAATCAAATATCTTGAAATAAGAAGTTGAACAGACTAATGTAACCTGCACTAGTTCAGTTTTACTTACCAAAGCTATTCTACTGGAATTATACAGCTTTCAGAGATATATAAAACCAGTTTCACAATCCTGCTCTTCTTGCCTCATTTCCTCTGTATTCTCATTTTGGCTTTAAAAAAAATTGACCCTATTTCGATTTTCTCTGCCAATGCATGCCATTGGTACCTATCCCACTGAACTCTCTTTGCATAAGATGGGCATAAAGAGAGAATATGGATGATTTACTAGGCTGGTTATTTTTCAAAGCAGTAAAGCTTAGCCTGATGAATTTGCACTTGATGTTGCAAAATTAAACTCTTGGAACTGGACTGGTTTGTAAGCTATACTACACAAAGCAACAGTGAGCACTGAACGCTCAAATTATAATGTAGTAGCAAGAATTATAATTCAAACCATAACTACTGGAAATTGATTCTTTAGTTCAATACAAACAGAAATATTTCCTGATTTCGATAAATTTGAAATAGTTCCCATTCTGACTGCTTCTGACTGCAATGCATTTACATAGATGGTTCAAATTTGCCTCAGTGTTTATTTTTATACATTAAACAATATAACATTTGCCATTTAATGTGCAGCATTGGCCATATCATCACCCACCTAGACGCTACTCTACTATTATATGGATTAATGACTGATTTCAGTATCAAGTTTTAAGAGTTAGTCCACAATATATTCAACATCTCAAATAAATTATATAACATCGAGAAATTACAGCTTTTATCACAAATATTCCATCGTAAATGAATAATAATCTAGATACAAATATGTGGTCAAGTTGTTTTTGTTTTTTTTTTAAACACAGACTACCAAGTGTTTTCCCAGCATTTTGAACTTAGTAGTGGCTGACTTAATGATCAATTGTGGAAAAGCAGAAGAAACACTAAGTCATGCCTACAAGTTATTTGATTTTCAGGACAGAGGGGAGAGGAGGGGAAGTAAATAAAAATATAAAAGTACCAAAACTGATTTTATGTGCTTCAACATTCACACTCGAAAAAATAGAAACATATATTGTTATCAAATACTGGACTTACAGTCATATTCCTATCCCAGATCTGGATAGAGCCATCTTGGCATCCGGCTGCAATAAGTTTCCCATCTCTGCTGTATGTGCACGTAGTAGGAATCACCCGTTTACCTTGAACTGATCGCGGCTTAAAGACGCTTTTGTGCTTTTTTTCATTGTTAACATCCCAAGTCCTCACAGTTCTGAAAAAAGAGTTTAAATAAATAGTTGTTTTAGACAATGTTAATATATATAAAATAATTCTTCTTGTGATAAAACCAAACACCTTTTCCAGCACAGATGGCATATAATATTGTTCAAATTAAATTGTAATGGCAAAATAGCATTTAAGATATGTGGACAACTTTTCAAGTAAGAAATATCATGTTCCCTAAAATGCATCTGAAGTTTAAAAAAAAAATTAAAAAAAAATTAAAAAAACCCAAACCAAAACACTTTTTCCCAAAACTCCCATGTAAACACATAAATTATTTAGAATTTGGAAGATAACAAAAAGTTAATACACAGCTACTTAATAATCTCCATTGCCACTGGAAATCAAGAAGAAGAAAGTATTCAGTCTTCTACAAAGAATAAGTACCTCAGGAAATAGGCATGAATTCTTACACAAATTCATAACTTCAACAGATTTCTTAACTATTCAGACATAACAAAATCTGAATATTTTGCTTTTAAATGGCTGGTGATTCTTCACACTTCATTTTTAAAAGATATTTTAAACATTAATTGTAATATTATTGTAGTTCTCTTCCACTAATCCTGAAGGTGTTAGAGTTCTGTTATAAAAATGTTCTTCAAATATTTTAGAAAGAATAATTTATGTAACATTTTCTTCGAGTTTTTCTCACATTATTAGTAAAACAAATACATCCTTTCTCTCTTTTTAATGGAAAAAGAGTATCTGCCTGGATCTTCACTGTTCCTTAGATACAGAAAAACATCCAAATGAGAAAGAACTAAAACACTAGAATACAGGTGGACCCTTTAAACTGTCTTAGATACAAACGTTTTCTGTCCATGTAATATGTTGAGGTCTTTCCTTATAAAAATTCAAAACTCTTCTGGCATCTAACGCAGAGAAGAGTTTCAGAATTTGGCAAAAGAAGGAAGATCATTCATTTAGAAAGAAAAAGTCTCAAGGTTCTCAGGACAACCTCATTTGTTTAGACTATACAAACATTGCCTGTGATCCAACATACATAATTCACTGGTCTCTAGCAAAACAAATACAACTTTAACAGAAGCTGCCATTTCTCCAGAATGAGACAAGATACCACAGCACAACACTAGGAACGTCCATCAGAGCTAGAAGACCAGACAGACCATAGAGCTGACATATAAATAATTCTAGAATAAAATAGACAGAAAAATGAGCTGGAAATACCTCAGAGAGGTTACAAGTGATTGCATGTTTAATGACAGTAATAAGAAATCAGGAACTGTAAGTTAAAATGAATAGTTAGAATTAATCTCCAGTTGTCCATAATGAAGTCAAGGTTAGTTTCATTTTAAAAAGACTTCAAATTTCCTACCTGTAAGACATCAGTTCACTGCCCTGTTTGGAGCTCTAGCACAAGACATTCAAGTGTTCTGATGATTAGTTTGGGTTTGAGGTTTTGGCAGGTTTGTTGTTTGGTAGTTTTAACTGCAATTTTTATTTTAAATTAAGCACAATATTACAATTATGATTAGGTTGATTAGAAGATCTTCAGAAGTTGCTTTCATGCTCAAACCATTATATGATTCTGAGATTCCCTTTTTCATCTCCTTGTGTAGTCAACAACCGTCTCAGTCTCCCGCCTTTCATTTACACTTTCTCCCACTGTGATACTTGGTCAAAACCTAAGTCTTTTTCTATTTCCCGTCCTTTATAATACTCAATCTCTCCAAAATCTCATTTGAATGTCATGTACATTCAGCTTCTCTCCTTCCTTCAGTGGTGACCATCTCCTACTAAAGCTCTCTTCTCTCTTACAGAGCAAGTTCTCAAGGACTGCCTTGGCACACCCCTTCTCAGGTGATGCACCTGGTAACACAGATACGTGCAGGGAACTTCAGAGCCTGTCATCCCCTTTCATTTCAGATGACTCACAAGCATCTCAGATGTAATTCAGAAACAATCTCTTCAGAATTCTTTAACATGCTAATTCTTTATTTCTGCTGGCATGGAATGACTTTTTTAAACCCTTATTTCCTCTTTTTAGGCCTCACTGTCCTGTCAAAACCTCAAAAATTGGCTACACCAAGAGCATATTCAAACTTTTTTATCATTTTGCCTTTCTACTGTAAAGGAAGAAGAAGCACTTTTATACTCTTAATCTTTATAAAACACATTAAAAGAAGTATGAGCCCTAAATCAGCTGTAATATCTGCAGGTCAGTTGAAAAATCCAAGTCCTCTGAACAGCTGCTTCCACTGCAGACAGCTGGCCATATTCCCACATGTATGAGTTATGTGCCCTGCCAAAAATGCCCACACAGCCTACAGTATATATTTAATATGCCCTTAATATTTTCTTAATGTCCCCACACTGAGCATGTGTTTGCTGTTGCCTTGCTGCTACTAGATCTAATGAAAAAGTATTCTGCTAAAAGCACTTTATAAGAAACCACCTATATATTAGTTACAAATTCGTGAGTCACTCCATGAGAGCCCTTAATTCTTTAGCTAAGACAATATCTTTCATGTCTTCTTTCATATAAGATCTTTTAAGTATTTTTATTCTTTATGGAAATAGGAAATATTTCCTATTTTAATTTTTAAATGGACATCATATTGCAATCATATTTTATAATACTATGTACAAAATTTCAGTTTAGCATGGTTTCTGACTGAATCACCACCAACTAAAACATAAGGACTAATTTGTAAACTATGTATGTTTTATATTTTCCTTCAGACCAGTGAGAGTCAAGAAGCAGGGATCACTGAAGAACCTTAGGGACATAACTTCATTGGAATGAAAGGAAGTTTAGGACATTGGGAAGAATTTCTTCACAGGAGGGGTCTTTAGACACCGGAATGGGCCGCTCAGGGAGGTGGTAGAGTTACCGTCCTTGGAGGTGTTAAGGAAAGACTGGACATGCCACTCAGTGCCATGGTCTGGTTGACCACAGTGTGTTGGGTCCCAAGCTGGAATCAAACCCAGAGGCCTTTTCCAACTGATCCTGTGGCTGGACATGCCCCAGCCATGGCACTCCCAGCCCAGAGAGCCAAACGTGTCCTGGGCTGCATCCAGAGCCCCGTAGGCAGCAGGGCAGGGAGGGGATTCTGCCCCTCTGCTCTGCTCTGCTGAGACCACCTGGAGCACTGCAGCCAGAGCTGGGATCCTAGCAATAAAAGGACATGGACCTACTGGAGCAAGTCCAGAAGAGGCAACAAAGAGGATCAGGTGGCTGGAGCACCAATCCTATCAGGATAGGATGCGAGAGTTGGGTTTGCTCAGGTGGGAAAAGAGAAGGCTCTGGGGAGACCAAAAGCAATTTCAAGTACTAAAAGGAGGCTTGTCAAAAAGATAGAAAGTGATTTTTACACAAGCAAATAGTGATAGCATAAGGGAATAGTTTAAAGGAGGAGAAATTTAAGATCAATATTAGGAATTAATTCTTTATTGTGAAAATTTGAGGCATTGGCACAGGTACTAAGAGAAGTTGTGGATGTCACATCTCTAGAAATGTTCAAGATCTGACTGGACAAGGATTGGAGCAACCTGGTCTAGGAGATGGCATCCCAGACCTTGGCTGGAAGAGGGGAGAGTTTGGAATTAGATGACCTCTGAAGTCTCTTCCAACCCAAACCATTCTGTGATACTGTGACTAACATTTAACTCCTCCCATTTTAGCCAGAAGGAAAGGAGATAAAGAAGAAAAAAAAGCATAGAAACCCAGATAATTCGCCTTCAGGTAAGATTGCCTTTAAATTGGCAATATGGCAAAAAATATACAGACTACTTCCATATATTCTCTCCCCTTCTGATACTGACCCTCAAACAGCATTACATGCAACAGTCAACTCAGGGTACATTATGTAATTATGACCCTGGGGATTTTTTCTGAATTTTTTCTGGGTTTTTTCCTTGTTTTTTTGTACCATTTAATGATTTCCTCTTCCTCAGACATAATGAAAAATAAATGAAATTGCATTACAAAAGTTCTATTTTCACTTCCTAAGTTCTTCCACCTCAGTCTGCTGTTTGTGTTGAAATGAGGAAAAAAATTTACCCCTGCATCAATCAGATAATGTCCAGGGCACTTCTTTTGTTCAAAAAAGCCCTCTTCCTAAGAGTATCTCCTCAGAAATAAAAATGCGGGAGATGAAACAATAACACTGTTTTATGCTCTGTGTTGCACCACTTAGCAGAAGTATATTATTTATCTGCTGATAGGCAGAACCAAGGTATTTTTGAACTCCAGTGAAAACAAAAGAAAAATTTTCCTGAATGTCTTTTTTTTTCCACCTGAAAACAAACTGTGTTTCATTAAAGTTTGTTCTTTAGAAAAAACTAGCCATAGAGATTTTTTAAAAAATATACTTCTAACATATACTGTTGTTTGCTCATTACATCAAGTTTTAACACATTGAATGATAAGCACTCCCATCAACATTTATGATTTCTCTTTCACAAATTCCTTTTTAATTCAAATATCCATGAAGAAGGCTTCACATACACATGTTTAAATTTAACTTTTTAAATTATGGATTCCACATCTGCAGAACAGATTTTGCAAAAGTGATTTTGTAAAGTTCTTATATTTGCCAAGAGCAGTTCAAAGCAACTTAGAAAACGAGGGGAATGTTCTTTTGGAAAGGTAATGTGGATATTTTCGTGACCACTGAGAAGTTCAATGACACATAATAAACAAATAATTTAATTACTGAGGTTCAAGGGGAGGTTTTGGCAGGTTTTTCCCCCAAAAAATGTTTTTTCTCTCTTTTCCCCCTATTTTCTCGTGTTCTTATGATGTTATTATGAAGTTAAAATTTCTAATAAAATTAATTATTGGCAATGCTGCTGCATTACACAAATTATTATAGTTATGTAGCTGCATTTCCCAGACTGCAAGTACAGAAAATTTCTGTCACGAGTCAGCTAGACACTGCCCTAATACAATCTGTTGAAATTCAAGAAGTGAAGCAATGCTAAATTCAAAAGCCAGACCTGTCAAATCCTACAAAGCTTTTTCATCTGTCCTACCTCCTCTGTTTCTACTGGACTGGAAAACTCTATTGCACAATGTTGAATATTATTGGCATTTAATATGTTAAGTCTACTCTGAATAATTAAGTCTACTCTTATTACTTGAAATATAAAAGCGAAGAATACATTATTATTAAAAGCACAGATCAGGCTTACTATTGTTCATCTAATAACCTAATTGCAGTCATCACCTTTGCAATGTATTATAGTGAATACCTATGTAATACAAGGTTGCAAAGCTGTAATATACTTCAAAATCGTCATGCAATGAAATGAAATAGGCAATGAAATTCATCATACCAGTACAAGATGACACAAAGTCATCAGTGCTAGAAAATACATTTTTAAAGAGTTAAGACTGAGAGAGCATGGAGTGTTCTGAATTACTAAGCAAAAATCCTGCTGATGGCCAATATATGCAACATTTGAGTAAAACCTAAATTAGAAAAGGAGAGAGAGAAGAACTGGAAGAATATCAGCTCAGCTAAGAAATCAGAATGATTGGAGCCCTATACAGCACGTTCATGGGAGGAAAACAGCAGCAGGAAATGTTAGTGAGTTATGACATACAATCACTTCTGACTTGAGAACACACACAAAGGGTTACCCACTAATATGTCTGTGCGATCCTTCAGAGGTTCTACTGTGAAGACACAGTAGAATACCTATTGACAGAACCTCTAACTTACGGCATAAAGAGTCTGTTTTTAATGAAATCAAAGATCACAAGCTTTCTGGACTGAGTAATTTGTGCTTTTTCCCAGATTAAACCACTAGGTCTTGCTAATAATACCGAAAGGCACTTTTAAGGTTAAAAATCTAAGAGCAGAATCAAATTTCCTAGAAACAAGTAAAAATAACATAATACGAGTCTTTTACATTTTTTAAAATGGTACCATATTTGTATATAGACTGCATAACTATTTCAGCTGTTCCCTTATACATACCTCTCCAAAGTGATGGAAAACACATCCTCCGGAATTTTGCACAATTTTTTACATACTTTGTTCAAAACCTGAAGATTCCCTCAAAGTATCTACAGATCAGTTAATTAAAATTACCAACTCCAAAATTCCGTCCTCTTTAAAGATTATAGCAGACATATTTTGCATATCACATGGGCAGAAAGAAGGAGTGACAAAGTACTACACAGTCAAAACCCAATTCTGCATTTTAAATGTTGTCATTTATTAACTATCAACAGCTGTTAAGTCAAGAAAGAGCATCAAGTCACACAAACAGAAATATTTCAGATAACAAAAGAAACTCCAGGATTCTGCTCTATACTGTCTTCCCACCTTCACTGTGAATTTCCCATTGAATTCCCAAAGCAAAATTGAGATAAATACCTTGATATACCCAGTCTTCAAAGATTCTGAATGCTTTAATTCAAAACAGTACGTTTCATCTGGGACCTAGAAGTTTCACAAGACCTTTTCTTTCTAAAAATTCTAAGACAGCCACAATTTGCTTTGAATGTAATTGCTACCTTGGAAGACAGTATAACATGTTAATACACAAATCATATACAGAAAAGTCAAGATCAAAAGGAAAGTAAATGATGGGATTTTTTCACTAAAAACAGAGGACAATACTACATCTATTCCATTAGCAGTTAATAATAAGTTCCAGTGCAGTTACTGATCATCAGTAGAATTTTCCTCACATCAAAACAAATACTCTGAACATAAATAAAACAAAAGGTTTTGTGAAACTTTAATAACCTCAGAAGAAAAAATAAAAAGAGCTTTTTTGGGGAAGAACACACAAGCAGAAAAAAGGCTGAAAAGGAATATGAAAGCAAAAAGTAGATCAATTGTGTAAAACTGAAAAAAAAAAATTAAGATGACTGCTGGACAGAAAGCAGTATGAGGGTATGCAGGCATGCAATATCAGTAAGAATCCTCACTTCTAAGCAAGGAGGATTAATATTCAACAAACATGATACATTCAGTGCTGCTTAGAATACAGAAAAACAGAAGAAATCCAAAACCATTGATTACATTCTGAAGATAATTGCTAGGAGATGATGTGGAAATGGGACAAAATGCCCCCCCCCATCTCATCAAATCAAAGCTACAGCTTCAAGAACCTATATACAAGAATAAAATACTTGATAGGGCAATTATGTTATGGAAAGGATATATTAATGACAGGAGATTGCACTTAAATACATTCAAATTCTGTAGAAGATGATTCAGAGGCAAATCACTGAGGCATTAAAAAGAAACAAACAAAACCCCAAAAAGACCACCAAATTTAAAAACAGTCTAAAAACCAACACACAAACATGCTCCAGAGGTCTGTTTAAAATCCCAAAAGAATAAACCAGGTTTCTTCAGCCTAAGAAAATGGTCTCCAAATTAAAGGCATATACTGTACCGAAAACAAAGCCTGCAAGGCTAATAGGTTAATTAAGAATAATTCATTTAGGGGTTCCAGTCTGTGTTGTGATGGGTTCTTTCTCAGAAATTTTTTTCTCAATTTTAATTCATGGATTCAGTCTGTTTGCCTCCCTTCCAACAGCAAATGTGCAGGCAAAACCTGAACATGACCATCATGCCCAAGTTCCTACAAGCTTTTCTCCCTTAGTATTTCCATAAATATTAAACTATTTTTCTTCCACAGTTTCCTGAAACACTGACTATACTCAGTTGCATTAGTGATAAATATTTGGGCAGCTAAACTGCACTAAGAGAAAAAAGTTCTTGCTGGTTTTGAATTACTTTTTCACTGGGACTGACAGCTAATTTGCTTTGTTTTTTATTGATGATGAGTTCACATACAAATCTGACTGAAGAAAAAGGCTGTTTATCTTTGCATCAGCCATTAAGATGGCAATCATGGATGACTGCAACAAAGTGTATAGTTTCTTCAGTTCAAATCAGCAAGGCGCCTAAAAGCAAGTCTTCAGAAAGCAGTGCACTGACTAGGTTAGAGCACTACGCCCTGAGATATCTTCTTCTAATGAGTAATAGATTCAGTGGTTTTAATGAAGGATATTGAGCTTAAAGGAGTCAATACGCTTTTGACCTAATATTAATTCAAAGTCTTTGTTAATGCTGTGCTATTTAAAAAACCTGAGCACTGCTGGCACTTCACACACAAGAAGTCCTTCATTTACTATCCAAGCAAAACCTAACTTCAATATTATTACTTCTATACAGAACATTAGATAAATTACAGGTATTATGTGATTCAGCTCTGGAAGTAGTGACAGTAGAAGTAGATGCAATTTTATGTTACTTTCCAAATGGGGCAAGCAGGCAATGAACTGAGATCTCATCTCCCACTTAGAAAAGATAAAGTGGGATGTAATTAATCTCCCTAGGGGGTACATCTGATTAAGACCAAAGGGGAAGACTTCTGGTAAAGAACATCTTGACAGTTCAAGTTACTGTCACCTGCATGAATTGAAATTACTCAAGAGCAGTCTTGCATGATACTGCAAAAGGAGGAGGGGTTAATCACTAGGAAAACAGGATGCTTTCTAAAGAGCTGATTAGTCATGGCTATAAAATAGCTTACGCTCACTTAGATCTCAAGTTTTTTTCACTCCATTAAATAACTTAAATTGGAACTAACACTCAGCTGAACTCTCCATTACACCAGCGAAAAATCAACTAAAATTAAAACAGTCAAGGATTGAAAAGCTCTCTGAAGCAACACCTCAGCTGACCCTACACACATTAGTTTTAAATCTTTTGCTGTCATCTTAGATCTCACTCAGACACTTTTCTGCAGGTCCATTAGCAACTGCAATGTAACAAAGGTAAATAACTAAAGGGAGCAAATTGTAAGCCCTAAATGCATTCGGATTTCTGAAGTTACAGAATCTATTCTAAACAATGTAAAGTTTGACTCAGCTGCTTGGATTAACCATGCACTTTGGGCTACAGAACATTTTAAAAGTAAGTTTTCACTTTGTCTTTCTGTACGAAGTACCAATCTTCATACATTGCAGTAATCACATAAAAGCTTATGACCCACTTAAAAAGACCAGGACAAACTGCAGCATATAAGGCAAATGCAAATTTAGGTATTTGTATTTATATTTTCTAGAATATCCACCAAAGTCTAAGACATTTCCCTCATCCTCACAAGAATACAGAAAGGATAAGAGCATCTCTTCAGGAAAAGAAATTACAGTTCTTAGGCTCAGAACTCCATGATACAGTTCCACATCTGTCTGGATAACCACAGAGAACATTTTTCCATGTATCATCATCATAGTTTGCTCATACCACAATACTTATGCTAATGAGGAAACCCATGTATTCTTTTCTTACTTTTGTGTGAAGTTGAAGGTTTAAAGCAATAGATTAGTAGACAAAAGAGTAATAAAATTTACTATTCCCAAGGATAAAGACTAAGGGACTTGTGCCCCTATTAATTATATTCTTCACATGGGGGAAATGGTGGGGATTTTGCTGAGTTTAAAATGTGTAGAATTAAAAACAGTAAAGGCAGGACATAAATAACTAAGACAATACCTATAATAATCTGATTTTCCTTTCAAATAAAAAACAACAGAGAAGTGACATGTTTCATAGCCTAATTTGATAAAAATATCAAATAGCTCTAGAGTTTGAACATATTACTTGTAGTCCTCTAGTCTTCTGTTTGCTTGAAGCCCTGCAATTTCTGATTGTTCAGAAATTCACCTTTTAGTTCACTACACAGCCTACTGCTACCTGAGCAATCTGATCTGAGTTGGCTCTGCACTAAGCAAGGAATTGAAACAGATGACCTCCAGCTGTCCTCTTCAACCTAAATTATTCTGTGACTACAGACAACTCAAAAGAGTACTCTACCATGCATTTAGAACATATTAGATTAGAATATTCCTGGCAGGGACCTATACTTCTTATATCTAAAATTCTATGAACCACAAAAATCTCAAAAGCTAGTAAAAAAGAACTATGTCCAAAGTCACAACAAAGACATACAAATGTCACCAGCATCTCCAACTTCAAAAGCTTCTGGGAGACAGAAAAATCTGAGACTGAACAGAGACTAGAAAATCTGCAGAGGCTCCTGCTCCAACTTACATCCATTGTCCTAAACGCTGTAAAGACTTCTTATGTCTCCACTTCCTAACTGCATGAGCAGTTAAAAGTACCCACTGACATACCACAGCAATCAAACTTTAACTTGCAGCTGAGAGCACTCCTACAGAGGTCAATCAAGTAGCAGGAAAATTCTCAAATTTTTTTTTTTTTGTTTGTTTTCTCCTAGCTCGAATTCATGGATACTTCCTCAATAATTCAGCTATTCTTTGAGTGAGTGCAAATACCCAAATACCCTTTCTTTGTACATAAAACATCCGCAAAACTTTTACTTCTTACTTTCTTAGAATCACAGACCAGAATCACAGAATATCTCAGATTGTACGGGACCCCATCAGGATGATTGTTTCTTGCAGATCTACC
This sequence comes from Muscicapa striata striata, assembly GCA_030060385.1. Classification (NCBI taxonomy): domain Eukaryota; kingdom Metazoa; phylum Chordata; class Aves; order Passeriformes; family Muscicapidae; genus Muscicapa; species Muscicapa striata. The sequence goes on from JAREIS010000142.1 coordinate 1,783,864, forward strand.
TAAAAGTAAACCATCTGACTAAAAGCCTTATTCAGATGCTCCTTGAACACTGCCAGGCTTGATGGTGGCACCAATTCCCTGGGGCATCTCTTACAAGGGCCAACCATGTTCTCAGTGAAGAACCTTTTCCTAATGTCCAGGCTGAACTTCCACTGATGCAGCTTCATTCCATTTCCTCAAGTCCTGCCACTGGTGACTAGAGAGATGAGATCAGCAACTTCCATCTGCCGCCCCCCAAGAGGAAGGTGAACACACCTGTCCTCCAGGCTGAACAAGCTCAGAGACTTCAGCAGCTCCTCGTAAGTCTTGCCCTCAACACCTTTCTCCATTTTGGTCCTATTCTCCTGATACACTCTAACAATTCACTGTCCTTATGTCCTTATCCTGTGCCACCCAAAACTGTCCCCAGGACTCCACATGAGTCCCCACCAGTGGGGACCAGTGCAGAACAATAATTTAGCATATTTTGGTCCCACATTTCCTCTGCATTGTAGGAAGTTTCTCTTCTGATTTAAATTTTTAATTTTTAAGATGATCTACCTGAAGCAGTGTGTATCCTTTAAAAGCAAAGTTATGCCATAAAAATGTCAGTTGAAAAAGCCCTCAAATGTAAGCTCTTACCATTGACTGCACATCTTCTTGCAGCAGCTAACATTTGAATCAAGAAAAACTTCAGAAAAAATATTAATGTAAACGCACATAGTTTATAAAGACAAAAATAGCTTTACTAACCCTTTTGTAAACATACAGCTTTCAGCAAGGGCCAGTACAGTCATTATTCAAACTCTTCTTAACCAGGCCTGCTCATTCGCCATACTCTCTTAATCTGCTCTGTACTGCGGATGTATCTATAAACAGATAAGTTAGTCTAGAAGAAGCCATCCTCATGGATCTGCAATGGACTTCACACCTTTAGATATGTCAAGACAAAAAGCAAACTACTATGCCAGTGCAGTGCAAATTACTACACATCTGTGAGATAACCAGTTTTTTGATTAAGGCACTCTTGTATTACAAACAAGTCTCAGAGAAAATTCTTTCAAAGACTTAAAATTATGACTTATCAGGAGATTTTAATAAGAGTGACAGAACTTTAACCCAACAAAACCACAATGATCCCTCTTCCTGCTAAATACCATGGTTCTGCAACAAAGGATGAGAATTCTGCTGTTCCAGAGACAGAAGAAAGAAAAAAACTCACCAGAACTTAATGTAATTGATACACATAATTCCTAAGCCTCACTGTTGAAAACAGCTGAATTGCTATGGCTGACATAAAAAATAAAACGTCAACTTTAAGAGGATAAATAAAGTGGATATAAAAATCTCCCTAAGTAATTTGATCTTCACAAATTCCAATTCTGCTTTATTTTTAACTCATAACTCTTGAGAACAAGTTTTTAGATAATCTGCATGGCATTTCAATATAAGTATTTAAACAGTAACAGATTATATAAAATATGCCTAAATCAGGTTTGTGTGGAAGCAATAAATGTTATATTTACACAGGTGAACACTAAGATGAAGAATTAAATCTTCTAACTGACAGAAAACTTAAAAAGCACTGTAATAAAATTACTTTATTTTGGGACCAGGTACCAGACTATTAGCTTCTTACTCTTGGTGTTCAATTGCATGCATGCGCACAAACATCAGGTTTCTCTGAAACTGTAACATTTTGTTACTTCCTGCACCCCTAGCTTTCCCCTTGTCTGAGCTTTATGAATGTTGCACCAATCACATACATTTGATATTTATTTCTAAGTAGTATTATATGTAACAGCCTGGAAGTGCTTATTTAAGTTAATTTCCAATTCACAAATAGTCATAACAAGAAATAATACTTGTTAGTTTCACTACCTTAAAGTCCAGCTACATTATGGCACTAAAAGTTCATGGAATACATTTAAGTTATATTTCATATAATGATATACCTTTCAAAAAAAGGTGAGTGAATCTTCCACATCTCTACACCTGCAGAAACTTTGTAGTATTTTCTACTTTTCTAACAGCTTACACTCTTAAAACTGGTAGACTTCATGAGTACTCCAGCTTTCATTTGCAAGTAACATGAACCTGAAGTATTATGCAAGTTCCAACTAGAGGCTCAGAAACAAGAAAAAGAAGTAACCAATCATTATTTATTTGCATTTTGAATAAAGAGATGTTACTATATATCTACTTGAAGATCTGCAAGTCCAGTAAGTTACCATCTGTTTGCTTCATTGCTAAGTCACTCATTTGAATGTAACCTGATGATGAGGCTCCTCAAATCAAGCCAGTGTCTTTCTAACAAAACAGATGCGGAATGTTCACAATATTCATTCCATCAATCCTGTCTTAAGAGTGCTAGCCCTCAGAAGAAGGTCTGAAAAAAAAGGAGCTTGCAAGTGGAACAGCTAATTTAAAACTACATTAACTTTTCCCCAAAATATCCAAATCTGTGAAACTAAATTATAATGCTATGTTTTTTCATGTACAGTGCTCAAGAGTCCATTAATGCCATCTAGATCCTTCTAAATGGGTGTTTGGCTCAAATGCAAGCCATTCTAGAGTCACTGTGAGACTTGTTACTCAATGGCCAATCTTCACGTAAATAAATGTGAGCTATATAAAATATAAGAGACTTTCTTCGTTTACTTGAAAAAGTTTTAGAGCAAACAAGTCTTTGGCAATGGACTCTGGTCCTCTGAGGCAGTCTCACTGCATGAAAGAACTGGAAACATACATTCCATTTAAATGGCAATTTTGATTTAGTGGTCCAAGAAGTCAACTATATTATGTATTTTTCAAGGCACAACACTAACTCAGTGTTCTTGGAAGACTAACAGAAAACTTCCATTGGAAAAGCACTTACACTGTGAGTAAACAGATGCTGGAATGATACATCACTTATAGATAAGTAAATTTAAAAATTATTCAGAAAAAAATCCAGAATTTTATAACTTGGATGAAATAAAGTAGGATTTTTTTCTAAAAAATTACATCAGGACAAGAGTTCTAAAGCTAAACTTTATCTCAAACCAAATCTGCTGCAAGTCAAATCATTTGCTAGTTTTTATACTAAACACACTGATAGAATAATAATTTTTAAAGCCTAAGTGTGTACCACCAAAAAAGAGAAGACACCTTTTTTTCTCTCTGAGACTTTTCAGTACCTAATATTCTGCTATCCATTAAATTCACTGTGAATCACACAACAGAAGAAAGCTACAAATGAGCGTAAGTAATTTATTTATTTGAAAGAAAGACTGTATATGGTCTAGTAAGTTTATGATGACAACAGAAGATCTGCATCTTATCTCACCAAAAGTTCAACCTCAGGAGACTGAAATGTTTGCCAGCATGTTCTAAGTCATACAGACACCAGTGAATGCAGATCTTAATTGTAGAGATTAGCTGACCAGAAGTTTCCACTACCATTAATGAGCTAAACTGAAGAATATCAATCAGATGTTTTCTGTCCTAGCAAACTGATGATCTTATAAATCACACGTCTGGAACGATTTCAAGGAGAAGAAACATTTACGAAACCAAATTAATCCCTTTCAAGAGAATTGCATTTAATATAAAGCTTTATTAGAAAGTATTCGAATGACAATATTAGCTTAAAAATTTAACATTATTGCCACAAAGCAACATCTACTCTGGAATGATTCAGAGACAGAAAAGGGAGGGAAGGCAGGGCGGGGTGGGGGGAATGACGTAAAAAGTCAATGAGGAATTGATTGATAAAACTGTGAAAGACCAATTTTGGAGAAAAAACACTCAACTAAAACAGGAACGAAGCCTTGTGATTAATGTGTTATTGTAACAACTACTGGTTCCATATCCTACCTGCAGGTCCACATGGACAGTTCTGCCACCTTCAGAAGGAATATGTATGGACTTCTTCCTATCCTCAAAAATTAAGCACCTTCAACAGACATTCACAGCTCAATCTATAAATTTATCTATAAAAAGCTAAATCATATGAACAGCTTGATCACAGTTTTTATCACTGAGAATCCCCAGCTTATTCCAACCTCAGATTGATTAAACGGTGCTTTTTGTGTTCACATGTTTGTCTAATGATTGAAAGAGAAATTTCATCCACAATTTCTGTCTGAAAGCTACAACTGGCAAAGAATTTATTGCATTTCTTCCTTAATAATCTATTCCACAGTCACATAATATATCTGTTTACAAAGAAATATTTTCTGCCTCCTACACAAACCTTGCTAACTTTTAATTACTGTGTCGATTTAAGTCTTGAACAATTTAAACACCTTTCAAATGCTGGGCATTTCATCTCTGTTTCAATTTTATTTTTGCTATTGCCAAGTCTCTTAATATCTATTCAATAAACAGAAATGTATTCAGCTTCCTGAATATTCTTGAATTAGCTGAAGTTTCAGGAAACATCTCTAACATTTTTCCTTTTCAATGTCTTTTACCATTCTTTTCAGACTGCTGTCATTAGAACTAGACACAATACTTAATGGGTATTGCTGAAACATAACATTAACATCATCTCCTTTACCAATGCCATTAGTAAAAGTTTATTATCTTGTGGGCACTCATTTTTAAAATACGTGTATCTGCTTTTCCACAGCTTCATACTAAGAGCTTATATACAATTAACCCTATGTACTTTCAGGGAAATACTCTTCTCTGTGTATGATTTCCCATGCTGTTGTTTTCAACTTGCTCACAAACCAATCTGCTCTCAGAATCAGTGGCTAATACTTACTGCATAGGTTTTACTAGAAATACATTCACACTTTCTTTGATAAAATCTGCTTTAATTAAAATAATTTATTGAAATATAGAAATTTTGGGGCAATAGCTCAGTCTTATGAAATTCCATTAGAAACATGTTGTTTTGATTACTTCAGATTATCAGTTTTAAGATCTCTTCCTATTAGCTAGCCCAGCTGATAGATGACAAACATCTCACATGTATTTACAAGATTAATCCTTTAGAAGTCAGAAACAAAACTTATTGCAATTAACAGAAAAAATTTCAACAGATTTAGGAATGTAATTTACTGCTGGATACTATGCAAACATTTATAAAAGATTTTATTAAATAAACAAGAGAAACTTCTTACAAAAAACCCATACATGATTTCCATGATCTTCTATCTCACTTGTGAAATGGGATTTATCAGCCTTAAACAGAATTTCCTAAACTTAAAATTTTTCCAGGCTTATTATCTTCCAGTGAAACCAGGCACATTTGAACCACTGTGAGCTGAGAAATGCAACTTCAGGCTGTTCCAATTCATTCCATGAAAAATGAAAACCACCCAACATACATCTCTAAACAAGCAACTTAGCAGTGGGATTTTAACTAAAACATATATTTATATAACATGAAGACCCTGATAAGAGGAACAACTTAAATTTTCATTACTCAAACAATGAAATTACCTGCAATTCTAAATGTCAAAAATCACAAAGCAAATATTTTCACAGAGTTTTGATGTATAGGATATTAAGTATCATTAGTCATTACTGTGTAGCTTTAATACAGAATCAGATTTGAACATTAATCATTGCAATTTAATTTTATTTTCTTAGACAGAATGTATATTTTATCTTTGTAAGGAAATGTGCCAAAATAAATCCTTGTCTATCCTACTTCACTTCCTTATTATCAAACAAAAAACATTTAGTTTTGTTTACTAAGTCTATTGTACTTCCCATTAGTACTAGAATAATCAAAGAATTCTGGTCATTTGAATAAGATGCATATCTCATGAGAAAATTGTCCTTTAAAATGAGCTATAGGTTAAAATGATCAGTGAAAACTTGAGAAGAAAGGATTCCATCTTCATATAATAAAAGACATAATATATTTTTCATGGGAGAAGACACGAGAAGAAATTGCCAGGGAAACATACTTGTGGAACAAAGTCACCACAATAGAAGTATCTGCCCAAAAACCTGTATATGACCCTAAATCATGGGAAATTTCCTATCAATTTCACAAATGGCAAATTCCTGTCTTCTTCTCCATCTGATGAGCTGATAGAAATACTAAAACTTCCAGGTTCTCATCACTTCTATTCTGCCAGAAGTTACCCCACAGATCTGCTAACAGAACAGCACAAAAAGTATTCTCTTTTCTCAGTCAAGGTGAGCCAGGACCAGAGAAGATGTAAGAGAAAAGCTTTTCTGGTCTGACTGAAAGGGAAGCAAGTCCCAGGGAAAGCTTATCCATATAACCCAAGTAGAGCACAATACAGGTGGGAAGTTAAATACTATGTGTTCTGGGATAAAGGAAGCAAATATGTGCACCAAAGCTTCTGCCTTCCCATCCTAAGCTAAGAACATTGCAATTGCCTAGCAAAAGCCTTTTAAAAGACTGTCCCTTCTTGCTCCACTCACTTCCAAAGCAAGAACAAACTCTTCAGAAAGTACTGAGCAACTGTGAATACTTAAATTATGTGCTTGCCAGACAAATCAAACAATTTTTACTTTCATCTGATGCACAAAAATACTTTCATGTTTCTTGCTCTAGCAAAAAAAACCTTCATCTTGGTAAAACTAAAAAAAAAATCACTTGGCAAGAGTTACTTCTCTTCCTAAGATGGAAGTCCAAGTTATACTATTCCTTGGGCAAATTCAATTGTTTTATCACTGTGTTATCTGCATTCCCTACCCTATAAAGTAGAATGATGCAACTAGACATGATTCAGATCTTCTTGGTGAGTAGGTGCTTTGGTCCCCAAAGTGGGTCTTACGCTCTATAGCATGCAGGTTGTTTTAAGAAATAAACGTAGGAAGTGCAAACAAAGCCTAACACTGCAATTAAATATGTTTAAATGATCCCCCAGATGAAGATAAAACATCAGTAATTATTTTCAAGTATGCTTTTTCCAACTAGCCTTCAAATCTGTGAAGACAGATGCAGTGTAGAAGCTTAGGTTGTAACAAAAGTTACAACAAACATCTTGGTAGTAGCCCTGGCATTGCTATCTTACTGTTTTCAGCAGTTTTCAAAGCTGCAGATGGATTAGTGTTAACTGTATTTATTACACATCAAATGTTTCGAACACTGAAGGGATTAGGACTATTAATATTTATTCAAAAGCCCTCTTCAGTGTTGTACTTTGGTACTTTTTTAAAAAAAAAAAAGACAGCCTATGCAACGAGCTTTATCACTGTATTTCTCCAAATGCATTATTCTGCAAAACAGCAAGACAATATAATTACACTTACACTAAACCACACGAGTCCAAATTCAGTTCTCACCTATGTTTTCATACGCACAGTATTCCTGATATGTAAAAGCATTAAAGAAAAGTAAAATTATATCTTAAGTTCTCCAGTTGTCAACAATGCTGTTCCAAGCCTTAGCAGAGTTCAACAAACTCCAGGGTTGTATTCACTTCAAGTGTAATCAGCTTAGGCTGAGCTGCTGTCAACCTGGAGTGAACAGACAGTATGTAACCTTAAGCTTAGAGTCTATAAATCTAGGAGAAATGCCACATAATCCCATCTTCACAGCCAGTGGAGCACAGTGCACAGCCAAGCAGACTGGAGATACCAAATCTTGTGTTCTCCTGAGAAAATATTACTGTTGAAAAGAAAATCTAAGGAGCAAGTATGTAGTCTATAGCAGGTGACTTGGCTCTTAAGGTTATGGGGCACAGGCTTGAATTCAAGAAAAACAGAATCATCTGGGCTGAATGGAGCTTGCCAGTTCAAGACAAGCTGAACAGCACTGTGGGAATAACTGATTGTTCCATGGGCAATGAAACTGACTGCTGGCCACTTTCAGCAGGGCTATTCCAGACCTTCTTAAGTCTCTTTTTGGTCAAATTAACATGATTTATGCAGTTCTTAGCCTAATAAAATGCTAGAAAGAGTTATCATGACAGAGAAGTCATACCATGATAGCCGCCACCTAAAGAGACTGAAACAAGGCAGCTAATAGGAAGAAGATGAGACAGAAGGCATCCTAGATGCAAACCTAGTTAACAGGAGGGAAATAGTTAACATATGAAAACTGAAAGGTAAGCTGAGATAAAAGTCATCGTGAAACAGCAGTGTTCACCAAGATATATCAAATTTCTAAAGTCCCAAGCACTGGGAAAGATATCCTAAAGGAGAGAAAAATCCTGAACAGTAATGGTTGTAGACAGTAGATACACATTATGCCTTCATTAACTGTATTTTGCTGCTTGAAATTAAAAAAAGGCACAGATAATATTTACTAAGCAACAGTATATGGCTAAAACAAAAGTTTAAGACCATATTCCCTAGAGTAGAGTAACTTAGTATTTGAAATACGCATTTGACAAAAGACTAAGAATTCAATTGTGCCTTAAATGCAAAATTCTATCTCTGAAAATTTGAAGCTACTTCACTGAAATAATTAGAGAGAAATTTGCACTGAAGTTGTCCCTAAATAACTTATCACGGAAGTGAGTTTGTGATGGCAGATAAATACTATCTAGGATACCTTTTAGAGAGTAAGAACACCAACTTAACTTACGAGAGGATGAGAGAAATAAGACTTGTGAGAGGAATGCTCTACAGTAAACCAGCTGTTCATCAAACATAACCCAAGCTGCAATGACAAATCATAAAGTTCATGACTGCTAAATTTCAAGTTTGGCTGCAATTCTGCTTCTAAAAGGAAAAAAATAGATGAGAGTAGAGACACAGAACACCTGCTGCTGGAACATTTAACACCACTGACCTCTCTTGCTTATTCTTACAGCACTACCTATCACATTTGCGATAAGAAGACATTCAAATACCAAAAACAACATTATCCATTTCCTCTTCTTTCTTTGTTATTACACAGAAATAAACTGATATTTTGGAATAATATAAACAAAGATCAGCTATGTCTTAAAACACAAGGTATTTTTAAAGTTCACTCTGCTCAGGTGTATTTCCAGAGAGTAAAAAACTTTTAAAAGACTTCTCAAACACCAAAACTTTTTTTTTCACTTTGAGGCAAGGTATTAATGTTTCTTTTTTGTATTTGTTGCTATCACCTTTAATGCTGTTCTATACATTTATTCAACACAATTCTGATGAAGGAAAGATCCTTGCCTTGATAGTTTTATCCTCCAAATAAGCCTAATAATATGGCAAAGGATCTACAAGAAAGACAAAGATAGCATTGATCACACACTGTGTCTGAACCTTACCTAGAACAGCAAGGAGCACTTGCAATGGAAACAGACTGATCATTCAGAAATAGTTTCGGGATATTTAAAGTTCTATGCAACATATAGCCATAAATGAAAAAAATTAGCTTGTGCAAAAAAATGTCTCAAGCTAATATCAACACTGATGAAAGCTTTGTGTATATCCTTCAAAACAGTGAGAAATTGATATAAATTAATTAATTAGTTTCAAATTCATTAAAATTGAAATTATCTGTAATGCAAACTTCAGAATTACTGCAGTTCCACAGAGAAGATAATTTCTTTTCTATGTTTTTCTTTTAATTTGTTCTAATTACATTAAATGTTGGAAAGTTGAAGGATTGAGAATATCAGAATACCCATATATGAAAATCTATGCACAAGATTTAATCTAGTTTAAAAATACCCTTAAATAAACACCTACTCTAGCTACATCTCTAGGCTAATGTTACTCATTCATACACTTACAGTTAACCATCAGATTACCGACAGAACTGACTACTTTCTTACTTCCTTCTGCAACTAAAAGCTAATAAATGCTTAACAACCTGCAAAAGCCCAAGAAAATTATTATTCAACTGTAATTTATTTTGTTTAAAATAAGGCTTAAAAAACCCCAAAACAAAATAAAACAACAACAAACACCCACAAAAAACCCCAAAAAACCACCCCAAAAAAGCAACCCTGGCCATAACATTAAAAAAAAGTAACAGTACGGTATTAGTGTTTCCACAACCCATCATCTGGAATATTTTCAAGGAAAATAAAATGAAGTAAGCTACTGAGATTTACATGTACCCACTAACAATTGCATAAATAGGCATGAACTAAAACAAGTTAAGAGGAGTTTTCAGACTTATTCTATAACTGCTGTGTCTAGGCTCTGGCTCATTTCAGTGTGCAAGTTTCTGTTTCTCTCACATAGGAGTCTGATGGAACAGTGTCATTTTCTTATGTAGTTTTTCCTGAGTTCAACATCGTGTCCTTGAACAGTGATACAAAACGCACTGAGACTCCCTGCTGGTAACCTGTATATCTGCAGTCTGAAGTAACAAATTTACAAATAGCCTAAAAACTGCACATTAGAACATATTATCATCAAAACCTACTTCCAGGATTTTTTAAAACGTATAGCATATTTGAATGCCATGGATAAGTCACATATGTATAACATGAATGCCATGTATAAGTCACATATGTAAAAGAAACAGATCGCCTCAAAATATTTCATTTACAATAGCAATTTTAAGAGCCTTCATTTGAATTACTTTTTAGTTCAGACTACTACTACAGCCTTAGTAATCAAAAGAAACTGTCACATACATATAAAAACTATCCCTAAATGTATATTTGAGTTACAGTAGGCTAACATAAAAAGAAACAAGGATTTTAAATACTTGAAAAGTGTTTACTTAAAATATATTTAAAATGTTACTTTCATTTGACACCACAAGGCTACTTGCAAATTCTACTTTTTATCTTCTTTATGCATCCTGAAAACTTCTGTTTCAATATGCCACCCAGAAAATGCCATTTTCTTTCCTTACTTTAAACTGCCCAGATGGCAACCATTCAATTGAAGGGACAGTGTAAATGCTACAGGAATCAGATAAAATACAGTCCACAACTTGCAAATACTCTTCATTTGATTTATGAATTACTGTTTTCTTTAGAGGAGGTGTAAATGTTATCTAGAGCCATAAAATACAGAAATTAGGGTTTAACAATACATTAACATCCCTTGTGCTCTCCTCCTTCAGCCTCAGACCCTGCCATTCAGTGTGCCCCAAAGAGGATGACACACATGCTTCAACCATTATTTTCAGCACCTTCCAAACTTCTGGATAATTAACTGAAAACCCTTAAATCTTTTCTTACAAGTATCTTCAAAAATAGCTGATGGTTCTGGTAACCAGGTTTGGAGTACACAGAACCTCTCCACATACAAATATTCAACATGTGAGTAGAGAAATAATCATCATCCCTTCTCACATTATGAGTTAAGAGTAAACATTTCACATGATGTTAAGAGACAACTATCACTGTGCTTTACTGTTGACGTCCAACACAGATTAAAACCAGCAAAAGAAGATGTTCAGCTTTCCTTCATAGCTTTTAAGAGCATCCCTGATCATCTTCCCAACATCCATACAGGATGATCCTCTGAAGGGTCCCATTTTGATGTTTAGTGTCAGGTGTATACTTCTCCACACACGCCAGTTGTGACAGTTCCTTTTCTCAATGTGAGGATTAAATTGCAACTTGTAGGTAAACAGATAGTATCACATTCCCTCTTAGAAGTCTCACAGCAGTTCGCTGTACTGAATGTAATTTATTCTTAGATCAATGTCTAGTACAAATTTAGAATAAAACTAATAGGAATCTATAGCAGAATTTCCAGACATTGTCTTGACTGTATACAAGATCAGCAGTGCACTCTCAAGATAAGATACAAAGAGTAGATGGTTGCACGTTTTCCTTGATATGCAATATTTTAAAGCTTTTAATTTCTCATCTTATGGGTATAGATGACATTGCTGAATTATGTGAGAGTGTAATACGTCAAGGACTATGAATGCCAAAGCACATTAGTGTATAATGTCAGGAATGTCAAAATTGGGTACAGGTAGGTCTCCTGCCCTGTAAAAATACAGTTTCAGGACTGAGAGATTTTCTGTTTATTTTTTGTTTAAAACAATAAACATTCATACCCAAAATCTCTATGTACCAGAGCCACATACAGCTAGACTGGGCTTTGTCTTACCCTCTTGCTTAAAAGAAAAGACCTTACAGTTAACTGATTCACATGAAAACCCACAACTCCAGATATAAAACCATTGCAAAAGTATTGTACCTTGAGAATCCACACACTACATTTACAACATTAGTGCAGAATTAAATTATGTCTTAATTATTTCCTGCCACTGAATAAGACGAAGATGTAAGGAACATCTGTCTACCTCTGATCATAGGTTCATTTAGCTTTGTATTCAGTCTTCAATCACAGCAATAATGACACTGACAAAGTCTGGTCATTACAGTTCATTCCCTTAATTTCACCTTACTATCCACAGCTGTCATATAGAAGGTATTATAATGCCTATTGCATTTCCTATCTGTTTATGAGTGCTTCTAAATATGAATTTTTCTCATCTCTTTTTAAACTTGCCTCCATGTTTTCCTGTGATAACATATTCCAGAATAAATCTGAGCAGCACCTAATTATATTTTTCTTTTGTTTGTTCTAAACTTAACCATATCCACTTTCAGGAAATACCCCTTAGGCTTAGAAAAGGTTTTCAAAAACAACAGTTCCACAATCAGCTTGTCTTGAACATTTCACAAACTTTGATGACCTACCCTCCTACTTAGACCTTTCCTCCCTAGAATAAAGACTGCCAGTCTTTAGGTCTGACCTGAAAGCCCACAGTCTCTAAAGTTCAGGTTTTTGTTTACTTTCAGGTTACATTGTTTACTTTGCATGCGACATAAACCAAGTTTTTGCATAGACTCTTCAACAGTTTCCTATTTCAGGCAGCGTTTCACTAAGTGCAAATCTATTGTCTTGAACAAAAAAGCCAGCTGTATAAATTAATGAAATACAGTTCTTCAACACCTAAGGGGCAGGTATAAATACTGGAATAAATGTAAAAAAATTAGACAGGTACAGTTGTAACATCTAATGACATCCATAACTATTCCACTCAAAACATCCAAAAACAGTATTAAATGAAAAAAAATCTGGTTTCTAGAATGCTTGGTACAAATGGCATTTACTTAAAATTCAGAAAATCTGTTTTCTTTGAGCATAATCCAATAAAAGTTTCAATTATATCTTGCTTACAGACCATTTCTTTCTTTAGATTCAAATTCTCTGCCTTGACACCTAAGTACTCTAATGTTACCCTCCTACACAAAATACCCTCTGAGAATACCATATTAAAGCAATCTTACAGAAGTTATTTTTTCTCATTCAAAAATTACCTCCAAAAAGAAGTCAGAAATTCATGTGATACTGGTTAAAATAGCTGCTGTAATTCCAGCAACTGCTGTCAGTTAGAATCATTAAGGTTGGAAAAGATGCAGAAGATCATTGAGTTCAACCACTAACCTAAAACTGCCAGATCCCAGACAAAACCGCATTCCTAATAGATTCCAGGAATGGCAATTCCACTCCTTTTCCTGGGCAGCCTGTTCCAATGCCTGACCACCCTTTCAGAGAAGAATTTTTTTCTTATTTCTAGTCTAAACCTACCTTGCTGCAACTTGGGGTCCATTTCTTCTTGCCATGTCTCTTGCTACCTGGGACAAGAGATGGACTTACACCTGGGCCACCCTTCTTTCAGGGAGCTGTAATATTAAGGTCTCCCCTGAGCCTCTTCTCCTCCAGACTTAAACAACCCAGTTCACTCTGAGCTGCTCCTCATCAGACTTGTGCTCCAAATTTACTAATGGAACGTACATTTTCAAAGGTGTGCTGCTCACTAACTCAAATCACCTCCACACAATATGGTTAATGAAAAGAATATTGAGGCTTTAATTTATCTCTTTGGATTTATTATGCTTTTGATGCTGTCTAGACATTGCCATGATCAGATGACCTTCCCTACTCAGACTTTTTAATTCCATAGGCTCAGTGTGGGTCAGCAGAGCCCGGGCAACCCCAAGGACAAAGCCCATCCCTGAGCACCGAGCACAGCACAGCCCGTGGAGGGGATGGTCCTGCTGGGCTCAGCCTTGGGCAGCCTCAACGTGGGCCCTGCTGGGCCCTGCAGGGGGAGGATGATGGGAGGGTCCTTCAGTGCATCCTGAGGAGGGAAACAAAGCTGGAACCTCCCATGAGGAGCAGGTGAAGTCTGGCCTTGTCCACTTTGGAGAAGCAGAGCTGTGACCTCACTGCTCTCCACAGATTCATGAGGAGGGGAAGGGCACAGGAAGGTGCTGAGCTCCTCTGCCTCCCATCCAGGGGCAGGATGAGTAGCAATGGCTCAGAACTGTGCCAGGGAAAGTTCAGACAGGACACTAGGAGGTATTTCTTTACTGAGAAGGTGGTCGCAGACTGACACAGGTTTCCTGAAAATATTTGATTGGTTGATTGGTCAACGTCCTTAACAAAGGCTTTAACTTCTGGACAGCCCTGAACTGGTCGGACAGTTGGAAGATCACTGTAAGTCCCTTTCAACTGGAACTACTCTTCACTGATTAAACTTTGGAGACTTTTAACTTTCTGTTATTATTAAACTTCACTGTCAGAATACTGTCTTCAAGCATGTGGGGCAAATAAAGCAATCCAAATTGTTTCTTTTCACAGGACATGTCCAAATCTTGGAAAGACCTGTCACTAGCATGAAGCAAAATGAAATGAGTTTAAAATACTTTTCTTGTCATTTCAGTCATGCAGTGTCTGTGAAAATGCAATTATGGAGCCATTTATAGAAGTGTTTATCTGATTTTCTCTTACTTGTCCAAAGCATTTTAATTCATAGCAATTCAAGCATCAGGGATGTACTGTGTCCATTTTTGGTACATTAGTTAGGTAACTTGATTAACGGGAGAAAATTAGACAATCTTCATCATTTAGAGTATCTTAATTTGTTTTTCATGATCTACAAACTACTCAACCTAACAAAGAAACTCTGCTAATGTCTAACTGCATTCAAAATATCAACAAACTGTCTAAAGTACTGATTCTAGCATTTAATAATAATTCCTATTATGGAAGTAGTACCTCTGCACCTACAATCTGGAACAACATATATTTTGCTTAAGTGTATTTTTAAAACTTAATTTCTCCATAAAGCACAATGGAATATTCAGGTTTTTCTCCTCCTCTTTACAGTCATATCAGAAACTGTGAATTTTCCTCTTAAAATAATATTTTCATATATCCACATGTTAGGCCAGTAAGTCAGTTCCTTTTAGGGGAAAAAGAAAACAAACCATTTTGTTTAAAGTAATTGATAATTGAAGTCTTCTTTTTACAGTGGACCACTCTACAGATATATTAGTGGGGAATCCCAGCCCTTACTGTCACTCTGGAGTAAAGGAGATTGTATATTTGAAACATCAGTAAAAAGTCTTTCATGAACCTGCTACAGTCAGCTGCAATAACTTAATTAATGCAAATGCCACTTGATTCTAACCACAAAGATCATGACTGAAGCCATAAAATAATCTCTAACAGTCTCTTTGACACTTGTCAAATAATATCCATCAATATTCAGTTACATCTAAAGTGAAACTTGCAACTTTTAATTGAAATACTCAATCTTCCTAGTGAATTCAGTTACATTGAGTCTCTCCCCAGGACTTATTCTACTCCAAAGGAATACTGGGTAAAGTTAAATTTTGTCCAAGATTTTTTGTAAAAACAATTAAACAACAACTTTCATGAAATATCATTAAAAATAATTTTAAGTAACTGAACTGAAATAATACAAACAAAATACATTTACTATCTAGGCCAAAACAAATGTATTTGCTTCCAGATCTCACTATATTAAGTCCTTACTAAAGATTTAAAAGAATGATATTTGAAGTAAATTAAGGCACAGTAAAGCACAAAAGCTAAACAAGCCTCTCAAGAAACACTGTCAAAGATAAACTTCAATACTTACCCATCATTAGAACATGTCAAAAATTCTTCCTTTATCTTTGGATGCCAACAGCCTGAATTGAGCATTGCTGTGTGACCCTAAAGAAATAAACAAAGAGGTCTTAGAGGGCCTTGTAAGCTATCTTACAAAGTTCTATAACTTTTACACCAAATCTTTCAAGTGGAATCACATGAAAGCTGAGAGACAAATCAGACCCTTCAGACTCCATCAGAATGATTTAACAGATTCTATGTACTCTGTCCATGTCATCCTTGCTCATTTTCAACTCTGAATTAGAAGAACCCTGACATTCTTCAACTTATTTTTTTCCTTTCAAAAAATGGCATAGAATCACACTTCTTTTTCTCTTGGGAGAACTCTAATGCAGAGAAAGGATGAAATAATAGGCATCACTACAGTGTCACACAAACTTTTTAAAGCTAAAGAAAAATAACAGAAGTAATAGTAACAACCATGGTGACACAATACACCAATATCAATCTACACTAGCCAAAGATCCTGTTGGAGAAAAATGAGGAAAAAGAATTTTAGAGTCAAGATGGGTTTAACCTCAGATGAGTTTTTCACAAAATACTGAAGTTGCAAATTGACTAGTCAGTTGTCTTTTTTAAGACTGAAAAAACAGAAGGTGTTTTATGCAAAGTAAGCAATTGGCATTATGGTGACTATAAATATAACTACATTACTGAACTATATATTGCCCAACTGGCTCTACTTCTTTCAAGTACAGGCACATACTCATTGACTACATTCAAAGAGAAATTTAGAAACTACGCCTGCAATGCTGGAATGGCTTCAGTTTGTTTTAAGCACAAATAAGGAAAGAAATACTGAAAAGTTAACAAGGCAATAACAAATATTTTAGCATTTTGACTGTTGGACCAAAGTATACTGGAATTCTAGACATTTACAAGAGAAAGAAAATCTAAATTATTTTTAAGCAAACTAGAACTAAAGCAGATGTTATTTGATGGTTTTATATATGTATCACTAGCCAAAAGAAATAGTCATCTGACAAGAACAGCTTTAGGTAAAACAGCATTTAGCTTAGTTTCTTGGCAATATACTTTACCAGAAATAAATAAATCAATTTTATCATCAATCTGAACTTTAGATTTTATCATTACTTTTAGGCTTAAGCTATTTTAAAAACTGACCTGAATTTAAATCATTTACATAAATAGAACCATTGTATCAAAGTTTATGGAAATACAAGGGCAAAGTGGTCAATACACAACCAACTGTGGTCCAAGCACTTCAAAACTATGAATGAACCCTTCTACACTTGCATTTTTAACTACCATTAAAAATATACACATTATTGCTTATTAGTCTTACACTCACAGCATGCAAGTAAACAACATCCAGCCCCTGCCTTGAAACCTCCAGCCCCTGACTTTACCTTCGTGTTTGTCATATCCACAATGTACTGGTCTCCCTTTATGCATTCCATGACTGGGAAGCCATCTCTGTCAAGAACTTTTGCCTGAGAGTTGCCAGAGACAACAAGAATGACATCTCCCGTGCTGCTATACTGTAAAGACTTGATTTGGTGACTACAAAGAAAGAAGAAAGAAAAAGAATAGGAGAAATAAAACATTTCAGTTAACGTTCCTGTAAACCTGCACTAAAATGGAAGTGTCAATGGTGAGAAGTCATATTGCAGAAATAGACCTATATACATTCTTTTATCAAGAAGTGGGAGGCAGAAAATCTTTTACTAATGGAATAAAGTTTTTTATTCTACTCTGTAAGTACATATGTGTGTCATGTTTCTTTTAACCACACACAGCTCATCAAACACGTAAAATGTCATTTCTGGTAAACATATTTCTTTAACAATGCTATTATAATTCCAAGGGAAAAATAGTATGTGTCAGATTTAACTACCCAGAGCTGAAAATTCTTTTTCATCTTCCCAAAAGTAAAACTTGGAATTACAGTAATCTGTAAATTACTATAAAAGAATGTTGTACTCATACATAAAACTTCATTCTACCTCACATACCAGAATATTAGTCATAGGTCAGCATCCTTGCATCTTTTTCTATGGTCGGGACTTCAATTTCAGCAAACTTTAAGATAAAGTTAAATAATACCATCAGCCCGGGAAATATGACAATAGATAACCATTTGTCCAGTTTTCTATGTCTTAGGTGACTGCTCATTTTTTGTAACAGTGTTCTCACATACATGTTCCATTGATTGAGAAAATCTGCACCAGAAACCATGCAATACCAAGACGACCAAAATTATCTGAAAGTGCAAAACTGACTGATGAATGAAAAGTCCAATTCCAGCTTCAGCATATTCTCTCAGCATCTTGCATTATGAGCAAATTTCAGAGCTCTTGCTGTATCTGAAGCAGGTATCTCTTTGATCCCTTATACTTCATTATAAGGATAGCAAAGAATGCAAAGCAGTCTATCCACTTCACACCTGCCAGAATTTATATCCCAGCAGATATTAATAGAATGTGCACAGTAACATTACTTTATATTACTTCAGCTCTGCATCCAGATTAATCTCAAGTACAGGACTGACCACATTTGCCAGCTAGATTTGGATTCTCATGGCATCCAAAGTATTCTTGAAGAAGTATCTTCCCATTGTTTAAGAACATGACGATGTGCATTCAAATCCTAGCACTTTTCAGGAAACTACATTTTAACACTGATTCTCACTAGTGAACACTCAGATGACCAGCAAAACTAACTCTGCAACTTGTTACTTAATATTTCAGCAGTTCAGTTCTTATACAGCAGTGACTTCATATAATTTTCTCAGCAGTAGCTATTATCTGTTAAATGTGTCTCCAAACCATGAGTTACTACATGAAACACTTAAAATATTGTAATACCTACTTTAATGTTCTGCACTGATCATAGTAATGTAAACTAAGCATAAGTTTCTTATTCAAAAAAGTTTGGCAAAACTGATTACATTACAATTCAAAAGCCAAAAATTGCTTCAAGCACCCTATTATGTAATACTAACTGGCAGCCAAATTGGACTGAGTATTATAAGCTGATTTTTAATAGAAAGGAGACACTCAAATCTGGGAATTTCCGAAATAGATCACAGTCAATGTCTGAAACAATATTCTGATCCTCAAGAGCAAAAATGAAAGAGAAGATGGCCAGCTACATTAAGCTCACAGGAAACACTGAAAGAAATTTTAGGAAACCCACAAGAGAAGTAATATCTAAAGTCTAGAATATTCTCTGCAGATAGATGATAAATATAGACTAAAGAATACATCAGATTCAGTTTTTGCAGGACAAACATCTTAGGAATTAAAATTTTATTTTCAATTTTACTTCCAAGTACTCTTGCCCAAAGCGTAAAATATTCTTAAGCCCCACCTGAGTACTGTATATAGAATGAAGTACTTCTTAGGTTGTATTTTTCAAAATCTAATGCTGAAATTGGCAAAAGAAAAAAGCCAACATCTCCAAAGCACAGGTTCATATTTTGCACTTATCACTGTTGAAATGTAATTATTAAACATTCAAAAACTAGACTAAAACGTATTTGCACTTGATGCATGTCTCATGAGTGAAAAGGATCTGACCACTAGGTAATAACAAACAGCTCAGAAGTAAAATCTGATTTCTGAAAGAATCTACAATACATAAAAGCCCACAGAAAAAACCCCTCTTTTCAGACACTGAAATACTAGAAGTCAAACCACAGACATTATTACTATTAACATGGCACTGTTCCTAATTCAAACAATGTCATCTCATTGCTTCTTAGTAGTTCTGTATCAGCATGTCTGAACCAAGTTTTCTTCCATCTTAAAACTTCTCCCAGTAAGGAAAAGCAACTGATTTTACAGTAACTAGCACAATGGAACATAACCAATAATTTATCAAGTCAGTCGTGAAAAAATTAGTTTTAGAGAAAAGATTTACATAACCTTTCCCTGATGAAAAAACTCAAACTCATATCTTCTTGACTGTACAATATGACTTTTAAAATCATGTCTAAAAATTCCTTCCATAAGTAGAGTATTTGCAAAGTCCCAGAAGTTACTGCTTTTCTGATGTTTACTGGAGTATGACCAAGAGTGAGGCTCTGCAAAGGTAGTTCTTTAAGAAAATATCTTTGGTTGTTACTAATGTTATAGTGAAAGTCTTGGGAAACTTACAAAACACTTTCAATAGTATTAATCTGAGTCATTTTGGTTTAAAACTGCCAAATGTGCACAGCACTTTGTACCAGGACCTGTAGAACCCGGCTATATACATGGGTGGAATCATGACACACAAATATTTTCTACACACGTAACAGCTTTGCCTTATACTTGCTTTTGGCTTTAACACCAAGGTATGGCTTGAAAGTACTTGCTTTTTGTCAGGCTGGGGTTTTTTGAACTTTACACCACACATACACGGAAAAATTAAGAGAGTAACCTGATATTATGCTATGAAATGGAGCCTTAAAAATATAGAATTTATCTAAGGCTCCTTTATTCTTAAAATGAAATTAAATTTATGACTCCAGATCTGGATTTCTGCTAACACCTATGTTTCCATACCAGAACTTCTCAGAATTCTTTGAAATTCAAGTCTGTGAATGCTAATAGCCCTTCAATAATAAACTTCATAGGGAAAAATGTATTATAAGAATATATACACCTGGACACAAGTTATATAATATACCAAATAGTGTTCACCAGCTTGTCTCAATGTCAGCATGAAAGAACTTGAAGTTGAATCTTTTTACCAGAGATATAGTTCCAGTTTTATGTTTAGAAAAAGATACAGAAGTTGTATTTGAATAATAGTTTTTTTAACACGCCAAAATCAATTCATGAGACTTGCATCATAAGTGCAATTTCCGAACTTCACACCAGTCAAGTCTATTTTTAATATTACTTTATGTTGATGTTTTAAGTACTTTAATTATACATCAACGTACCCAAACCACAAGAATTTCACAAAGAACATTTATATAAAAATACTTGTGAGATACTTGCAACACACTAAATTAACAGTGCCAAGAATAACAAGTATTTTAAGTTCATCCTTTATCATTAGTTTTTTGCCAAGAGGAGCTTACCAATTTATCTGCAAGCTGTGTCTGAAATAGAACATTAGCATGCAGTCTACTTGTGGTTTTTATACATTTACATTTTACACCATTATTAGCAAGTACTACTAAATTTGAACACACTCTTCTGCATTCTTGAAAATGCCTAATTAAAATAAAGTCCTACTGTGGGAGTAAAAACTGTCAGCTCTTTCTGCTCAGTTACAAGAGGGGAAGGACAATATCATTTATATCCTTCTAACTAACCATGTAAATTATACCCATGCCAGGAAAGTCTGAATGTCGCTTTACATTTGAAAACTTTGATTTATTTATTCTTAAGTGGCATGTTTACTTAATTATGTTTTCAAGTAAATGTGTCATTTGCCAATTTATTGTAAGAAGTCAAGGTCTGTCAAAGAAATTGGAATTGCATCACGCATTAAAGTACACTTTTTATTCTTCCAATTTTTCACACTTCAGAACAACAGTAGAATTCCTTCCTATTTTGCTCCTCTTCAGGATAACAGTCCTAACTTCTTCTCATATTTCATTATCCAGATTTTTGGCATATCTACAGTCAGTTGTATGTTTTCTAGCCTTCCAAACTGACTGAAACTCAGCTGTAGCTTTTTAAGATGGTAATGATTAAAAATAGACATTCTAAGTACTACTTACTCTATGTATAATAAATTTCAATCTCTTTTTAATCATACCAAAGTACCTTATAAACTGTACCACATAAGTAAGACATCAGAAAGTACCTTGCTAAAACCACTGTATATTGTTTTATTTTATGCAATATACTTTCAGCTCAGTGTGCAGTACTGTTGAAGGAGTTCTGTATTCCAGTCCTCTGGAATAATTAAATTAACTCACTTCACTTACTTTCCAAATTAACAACACGTAGAGTATGGAAATAACTCTCTAAAAATGCTTCTTACATTTTCTTTTCAATTCACATATATAGAAACATAGAAATAAATGTAAATAAGTATATATTTTCTTTAAGAAAGAAAGTATTTCACACTATGTTGTTATACAGTGATCACTGCAATGCAAAGGACCAGTGCTTTCTGAAACAGAGGACTTCATGAAAATTAAATAAATCACCCTTCCCTTTAGAAATCCCGTCAGAGACCAGAGAGGCTCTCCACAAGGGGTCAACTGTTTTAACTTGCCTCTTCTCTTCATTTGTTCTATAAGAGCAGAATACATATAGAAAGTGCATTCCATTAATGTCAGTCACAACTATGATAGTCAACTTGCCTTTGAGAGGTTCTTTTTCTGATGTGCTATTAACAATTGCATTGGCAAATTCACCCATGGCTTTCTAAAATGGGAAAATATGCAAGTCACTGTAAAAAGCAGGAAAAGAAATAAGCAGACAAGTTCTTAGGTTCACATTTCTTGGTATTCAAGAGCCTTTTAAACAAGCTGTCTTACAAGGCTTTTGTGCATTCTACCAGGACCTTGACATAGAACATTAAGTGCAAAAGGCAGTTTTCATGCATACCATTCACAAGGCTGGAGTGACCGAAAAGCCTGGAGAGAGGCATCCATTCCAGCAAAATCCCAAAATTTTACATCATAATCATATCCACCAGTTATCAAACGAGCACCTGAAGGATCCAACCCCAAAGCAGAAACCTGTAAAGAAAAAAAAACAAAAAAACCAATATAACCATAATCATTCAAGCTTTTTATTTTTTTCTACAATTCTTCAGGCTATCACCAAAATATAAAATGCTACCAAAGTTAAAAAAAAAAACCAAACTTAAGCCTCAAACAACCCAGTACACTGGTTTCTTACTAAAATACCTTCACTATATTTTCATTTTGAAATTTCACTACCTTGAATAATGTCTTAGTACTTTTGAAGGAGTAGGAAGAACAGAAGTAAAAATTACATAGTCTGAATAAACCACTGAACACAGCTGAGAAAAAATACAGTGTTTACCTCCCAACCATCTCATTGCAAAAAGCTCTGTTTCTATGAAGAAAATTGTACTCTAGACTTCTATTAAAAGTATTTTAACAATATTTAAACAATATTTCTAGTAAGGTAACAGAATGATGTTTAACATCCACCAGCTTAAGATTCTAAGTTTATTCAAGACAGCTCATGTGCATAATATGCATTGCTTAGTTAAATTTCTCTTCTGAAAAAAAAACAAAAAGGAAGAAAAAAAGGTATAAACTTGAATTTTTTTAAAAATCATAGATTTAAAAAAGGTATTATTGCAACGAAAAATAATTTCTCAAAATCCATTTGTTTTATATACAGAACCAGCTTCTCAGAGCTATTCAAAATTCTGAGGAAAGAATACTAATGCTTATTGCTCTCATCTGTTATTCTCAAATCACAGATCAAGTAAAATGGGAATTTTACTGAAAATCTATTTTAATTCTCAATTTGAAGAATGGTAATGTTCTATAGTACAACAAATACTATTTAATATACTAAAACAAATATTAGTGTTCAAATCACTACATGGAGAAATAAGGTAACAGATGGTATTTCACCAGGAATTATAAAAAATAATTATTTAAAATAATTTAACTTCAAAATTATTTCTATTAATTTCACATTTGTGAAAATATTGTAGCTACTACTATTATTTCAAACGTTAATATAAGATTAGCTGGACAATGTACTAAATTAATTTAGATACAAAAAGATTAATTCTAAAAAAAAATTAAGTATCAACATAAGAGAGTGTTGAAAATTTCTATAAAAATACAAAACAAGACTATTTTTGGAATTGCTCAAAATTGCACCAGAAACATTAAAATACCTGAAGACGTTTTCCTTAAAAGATAAAACTCATATGGGATTCATGCTTACATTTCAATGGAGCCCATGGGTAATACCTATATTGCAACCAGCAGATTGTTTTTAACAAAAAAACCCAAAAACATGGGTCATCTCACATTTCTAAGATAGATAATCATCATGTTGAAAAACCCTTTCAGTAAGAAGAAAGATAATCTCCAACACTAAGTAGTAGTAGTAGTGCTAGTACTAGTAGTAGTACTAGTAGCACTAGTAGTAATGATAATGATAATGACAGTGATGATAGTAATGTTCTATAAAATGCCAGGAAAAGTATTTGAAGAGAAACCAGAAAATTCTGAAGGAAAGAAAGTAATATTATACTTCACCAAGAACCTCTGACTCATACAAAACCATGTGGGAAAAAACCCCAATCAAACATAAACTGTTCATAGAATAAAAGACAAAATGAGTGGAGGACAACACCTGAGAATAGTGTCATGACTACAGGTTAGCAACACTGAATGTCTTCAGGGAAGAAAAGAACTTGGGGCAATTACTTTCACATGCCTAAAACTATATTCAAAACTCTAGATATGGATGTACAAAAGTAACAATAACTATACACAGAAGATGCTTACCTATATGTATCTTCTTTACACATATACATGAAAAGTGCTGACAGGAACTATGATTTAATGCAGACACATAGTAATACCACCAAATAAAACCTGTCTCAAAGATAAATCAGTCTACTACTGTACTTTTTTTCAAAGCTTTAGTATACATCTATACACACTGTATTATGGAGACTTTTAAAACTTATGTAAACTGTTGAATAGTTCCCACAGAAAATATTTTAAAACATGGAAACAAGTTCATGGAAAAAGAAACCTACAGAAAACAATTGTCCCAATAAAAACAGCAGGTATGAATGAAATCTATCATTTAAGATGGATAATTTGCTTTCCTAGAATTTAGATTTCCTTACATGAAATAATATAGGCTTCGAGTTTTCTTTTTCCAGTTTAACGGAGAAAAAGTTCATTTAGCTATTTCTTATCTTATCAAAGACTCATTTCTAGTCATCTTCGCCTTTAGGTTCCTGCTGCTCCTGACTAGCTCTGTGCTGGCCACTTTTTAAGCATCACCTCCTAAGGCAGGAACAGGCTATTGCCAAATGTTGGAAATCAGTCAGGTGAGGCAGAAGGCCAGCTTGGCTGAGCAGGGATCTTCTATTGGAAATAAGGCAAAAAAGAAAGGTATATGGCCAGTGGAAGCAAAGTCAGGTGACACAGGAAGAAGAGATGCTGCTTGCTACTGCAGGGAGAAAATCTGTGCAGCCAAAGCTCAGCTGGAGTTGAAGCTGCCCAGAACCATGGTGGAAAACAACAACTTTTTTTTCTCAAGTATATTAATGGTTAAGGGCAAAGCAGAAATAATATCAGCCCATTACAGGATAAGGATGGGCACTTCACAAAGAGGTCAGAGACAAAAGCTTTCTTTGTCTCTGTCTTCTAACAGATGAAGGTGGTCTCAGTCTGACTGTGAGAATGATCAACTCTCAGCCAATCCTGAAATTGCGCAGGATCTCCTGCTCCAAGTGGATCCCTACAAACCTACGGAGCCTCGTGAGGTTCATCTGAGAATCCTTGAATCCTGGCTGATGTTATTCCAAAGCCTTTCTTGATGAGTTTCAAGCAGTCTTGGGAATCTGGAGAGGGCCTAGCTGACTGGAAACTGACAGAAGTTGTCCCAGTTTTCAAAAAGGGCAAGAAGAAGGACAACGCAGTCATCAGTCACCACCAGCATGACTTCATGAGAGTAAAGTCTTATCAAACCTGATTTCCTTTTACAACAAGGTAACCCATCTAGTTAATCAAGGGAAGCCATTTGATGCTATTATTTTGGATATAATAAAGCTTTTGATACTGTCTCTCACACAGTCCTTCTTGATAAAATTAATTAGGAAAAGGTCCTTCACCCTGAGGGTGGTTGGGCACTGAAAAGGACTCCCCATGGAAGTTGTCACAGCAGCTGAGAGAGTTCAAGAAGTGTTCAGACAATGCTCTTGAGTACATGGTGTGACTCTTGGGGTGTGAGGTGCAGGGCCCAGAGGTGGACTTGATGATCTTTGTGAGTCTCTTTCCAACTCCGAAAATTCTGTAATTCTGTAATGCAGGTACCTCACAGTATTTCAAATGTACAATGCCCTAGTATAGCCAACTGTGTGAAAATAGTACTTTCAAGAAAACCAAGTTACAGCAGAAATGATGGCCCTCTTCACCAGGCAACGGATTCCTCCTTAAACTAAATGTCCTGCTGTAATTCAGAGACATTCACTTGCAGAGATCTTTTAAAACGTGTAATCTCTTATGTGTTTCTAAAAAGAATATCCCCCTTTTACAACTTAAATGGAAATTTTGAACCCCAGCCATTTCATTCATGATTTCTTACATGCAGAAAAACTGTGCATCTCCAGATTAATCAGAACATTCAAGTGTTCTATTCAATAACCTCTATATGAGGGAGCAGTTGTGATATGAGATCCTAGAAGGCACATATTTCATATTCTTTCTCATACTCACCTATATATCAAAAATACCATGAGAAATAAAAAATATATATGAAGTTTCATTGGGAACAGTAATTCCTATTACACCATACAAGCAAGACAACTGGGAAATTAATCAGGTTTCTGGGAAGACACTCTAGCTTGGGAAATCTTTCCTGAGATTTCTCAGCTGCACAGGAATAGAGTCATCATCAAATCCACATTCATCAGATTGAAGAGGTACAGATGGGATATATAAGTTTAGCTGAAATACAGTACATGGTATGACCATAATGAGAAGACTGTATTTAAAAACACTGGGGCAAAACATCAAAATCAAAATATGAAGTTACTCCCATCCTTAAGTGTCTAAGCTCAGGGCTAAATAGTTTCACTGTTCTAAAACAAACCAACCAAAAAAACCGAAAAAGATAACCCTTCTACAGGAGAGAGATTTTTTTCAATTTTATGTTTCATTTACTGTATCCAACTAATCCAACTGTGCTATACATATCCCACATTACAATTCACCTCTGTTCTAGGTGATGACAGCTGCATTCTCCTGCAGTCAAAATATCTCAGAAGTCTACCAGAACTCCACTTTATCAGTTTAGTTAGAAATAACATAATCTTACTCTTTAAGAAGTCATGAAGATTTAGTGGTTTAATATAGAGAAAAATAAATTAAAAAATTTTGCCTTAAAAAGTTTGTTAGGACATGTATTCAAGAAATGTACTGCAGAAGCAGTTACTGTTACATGTAAAACGGGAAACCGATTCGCACACAGTACACTACTCTGCAAAACCTAGTATTCATAGAAATTCATATGCAAAGCAGTTGCATGCACTGTGTGTAGAAAAATCCACTCTATTTTGTTTAGTGTAATGCAATGCATCTTTTACAGGTCAATGAGCCCACAAAAACAATTGAATTTATGTTGGAAGACATGATTATACACAGATAGAAATATATAGAGCAAAAGAAGATACTTCCAAGTTAGATTGTGGGTCTTTAAAAGAAAGCAAAGGAGCAGAAGTGGAGATAAAATCTACAAAAGATGCAGTCAAAGACAAAGAAGAATAAGATCTCAAGGAACTGATAATGGTGTATAAAAGGCACTAAAATATTGAAGTAGAATTAAGTATTTAGCTGCCAAGAAGTAGTTGGCAATAACATTCTTTAAACTCATGACCAAAGAAAGGTCTAGATTAGACTCACGTCTACATACTAGGAATATCTACCCTAGAAGAAAACATCTAATAATTACAGAGAATATACCTGATGAAAACAAGACTACCATTTAGTCAAACTGAGCTATATTTAGGTTATTACAAGAAATTGAAGAGATGGTCATGAAACACAATTTAAATTGCACTCAGAAATGAGACTGACTAAAATAACAAATCATGGAAAAAATCTGTTTCTTGAACTTTAGCTGATAAGTATTTGTTAACCTATTTCACAGACTGGTACAGTCCTAGAAAAGCATTGAAAGGGTTGAAAAAATCACTTACTGTCTTTGTTCCATGTTGGAGTGTAATTTCATGAGAATCTGGGATTTTCTTGACAGGGTTCTGGAAGAAAAGAAAATTCACTTCAGTGAAAACACTGCTAACCCCAGAAAACCCCACTAATGCAACATTTATGTAAAAGTTAGAAGGTTACCATCACATAACATGAGGAGCAGAAATGGGAAAATCATAAACCAGAGATTGATTTCACATTTTTATTTAATTGATTTTAAAATATTACACCATCTTAAGACTAAAACATGAAAATATTTTTTTTTTTTTTTTTCCCTCTTCAGAAGATATTAATTCACGTAGAAAGAAATATATTGGAAGTACTCAAGTATTTTTGAGCAACTTTCAACATAGGTCGTGAGAATCATTACCCTCAAAATGCTTATTTATCTGGCACCACTCCAGTTTCCTAAAACAGACACTTATCTATCTTCCTGATGACTGACCTATTTGTTATAATCTTCTGTTGCCAAAGTGTTACTTTAAAATAATTTTAGGCACATTTTACATCACACATTAAATCTCCTGTTTTATCCATCTCTGCCAACCCCTTCACTATTCTTCATGCTTCACAGAGGAGTCTTTATAGCATCAGACTGATTACCTTCATACTTGTTATATCTTCTTCATCAGTTTCATCTTTTAATCTTCTGATAAAACAGAAACTTTCATTATCTTTGGTTTAGCCATACCTACCTTTCTTCTAACTTTACTTAAACTACAAGGAAGTTTAGATTCGGCATTATTCTTTACTTTGAGGGTTGTTAGGCACTGGCATAGGTTGCCCAGAGAAGCTGTGTATGTTTCATCCCTGGAAATGTTCAAGGCCATGCTGGATGATGCTCTGAACAACTTGGTCTAGAGGAAGGTATTTCTGCCCATGGCAGAGGGGTTGAAATGAGATGGTCTTAAACGGTGGAGGGCATGGAGGCTGTGCATGTGCACTCCTAATTTGTCTTCCAGAGCAACCACTGGAGCCTACTGGGAGGTGGCAAGACACTCCTGGCTAATGGGAAGTAGAGAATAAATCTTCTGCTTTCCCTTGTTTCCATGTGTGGCCTTCACTTTTACTTCATTGAGCTGCCTTTATCTCAATCCATGTGATTTCTTTTTTCCATCTCCCTCTCTTCTCTCACCCCATCCTTCTGAGGACAGGAGTAACAAAGCAGCCTGGCGGGCACTTGGCATCCAGCCAAGTTCGGCCCACCACAAGGTCACAGTAAAGATTTACTAATAGCTACACGTGACATCCTAAAAGGTATAGCCCACATGGCATTAAGTGACACCACCATTTGGTGGTTTAGAAGCTGAGAAGCAGCTGTAACTCAAAACTCCCAAGGAAAATTGTAATTGTGAAAATGAGTTTATTGTTCAACTGACACTATAAAACACACAGACAAAAGTATAATCGTAATACAAATTAATTTTTCAATGCTCCATCATTCCCTACACTATAAACTCATATTTGCTGTTCTTGGGATGCAAAAAACTGCTCGATAGCCATTGCTTGCACTTGCCATCCAAGCACATTCCATATAAACCAAAGTGCTTTCACAGAAACTATCTGTTGCATTCTTACCTTAATCACTTCAAGGTGGCTTTTCTGCATAGGGATACTATAGAATTCTTCATCTCATGTACCTTACCACAAAGGTAGGTATTGTATGTCCACATTGTGTCAGCACTGAATTTAATTTTCAGAGGGTATCTTACTTTGAGAAGTCATTCAGTAAGTCAAAGAAAAAAGTAATTTATCAATAAACAAATTTATCTAGAACAAACTTATTTTGTTTTAATTGCCAGGTCCCTCAGGTAACAATAATTAAACCCCCTTTTTCATGAGAAGAGTGAAGCCCTAACACAAAAACATTTTTGCTTCACACCACACTCACGCTGAACAGTACTCTGGCTACTCATTTAAAGGAAGAAGAACAGATAGGAATATATTCTGCCACCTGATAAATCAAACATCCTGAGCCTGAAAGGCAGACACTTGGCGACTGCTACTAGTGCTAAGCGCTGCAGTGTCCAAAGGATGCCTGACAGTTAAAGTAACTGTTTAGACTATTCAAAACAAACAATTAAGATAACAACATCCAGGAACATATCTTGGCATAACATCTTCAAATTAGCTAAACATTTACAAAAAACCAAGGTGGCTTATTCTGTTTTAGTCAACCATGAACTTCCTAAATAACTCAGAATGCTGTATCTCTAATGTGCTACATCCCATGCCCATATGCACACAAGATAACAAGATACAACAACGACTTTTCCAGTTATTATACTCCAAAGAATAATTAATGACATAAAATCCTTTGTTTTTCCACACTTTTGAAGGGAAATATAGCGAATACATTTACTAATACATTTGTACTGATTTGAACATCTGACTATCATGTATACTGGAATACTACCGTAAATAAGAAAACAATGAAAGGATAGAGTTTGCTAGTGTACTAAAGTACTTCCTAAAGTATTTTCATTTTTTCCTAAAGTACTCCCAGGACTTCAGCTGTTGCTTGGATTTCAGATGTTAACTTTACACAAACTGATGCTATGATTTCACCAATACTGTTCTGCAAAATTTGTGTTGTGATTAAAACTAGAGGAGATACAATCTTTACAGGATTTCCAGGGTTGTTTTTTGTTGCTGCTCTTGTTATTTTCTTTTAAAGCATACAAGTAAAAGACAATATTCTAAATTTCTGCTTCAGTAGAAACAGAGGACGTATCTCCTAATATTTTTACAAATTCCCTGGCTGACATAAGATTAATGTATATATAATCTGTGAAACAGAGTATTCTATCAGTTCACAGTTTTTTCTCAAAATTAATAGTCTTACCTTAAAAGCAATTTTTGCAAAGGGACACCACAAATCAGCATCACATCTGCAGTATGAAGTTTCGATTTTTTTAAGGGAATTCCAGCCCCAGTTGAGTGCTATACTTCTAAGCCTAACAACAAGCTTCTATTTACTGTACCACTGTTAGTAAATACTGAGGATTTTTTTTTCCTTGTTCCTTTTGGGATCTTCCTTATTCTCAGACAATACTCAGAAAACATGCCACTAGCAACCAGAGGCTGCAACTAGATTAGTCTCCCTGAAATGTCTTGAGAAAAATCAAAGACAAAACCAAAGAATCAAATAAACCAAAATTACTCACTTTGTCATAGCTCAGCCAGAGAAGGGGAAAACAACACATTTATACATAAAAGAACCTCTACTATTCTGTTTGCAAAGGTTTGTATATAAATGGAAATTATATCGTATGAGAGAGACTTGCAAACTATAGGCAATCTTTCACACATCAGGCCCTTAAATAGGAACTTTTCTGTTTACCCACAATACTATAATTTACAGAGAAAAAACACTTCTTTTTTTCTCTGTGTTTGCAATTGCCCTTACAAAGGATCATGCCTTCTTTGAGAACTTCAAGATCTTATGCTGCCCTGGAAAAAAATCAGTCTAGTTCCTGTGTTCTCAGTTCTCTCCTGAAATGCTGGCTTCCTGTAAACTTGAAAAGACTACAATTTTGTGAGAGCAGAGCTATGGCACAGCATGGAGAAAAAAGGTCAAAGCTACAGCTAGTTGAACTAAAAGGTAAGCACTTCCCCTGTTTTGAGCAAGAGAAAAGGTTAAACCTGGATTGGCTACAACCTATTTCAAATATCTTTAAGAGAGCCTTTAAATTGATCAGGGAGCTGGAGCACTTCTCTTGTGAGGACAGACTGAGAGCGTTGCTCAGCCTGGAGAACAGAAGGCTCTGCGGAAACATTTATAGCACCTTCCTGTATCTGAAGAGGGTCTCAAAAAATCTGGAGAGACTTACCACAAGGACATGTAGCATTAGGACAAAGAGGAATAAATTTAAACTGAAAAGGGGATAGGCTTAGGTTAGATGTTACTAAGAAATTCTTTACTGTGAGGGTGGTGAGGCACTGGCATAGGTTGCTGAGAGAAGCTGTGGATGCCCCATCCCTGAAATTTTTAGACCAGCCCTGGATGGGGCAATCTGGTTTAGTTGCAGGGGCACTGAAATGAGATGGTCTTTCAATCCAAACCATTCAGTAGTTCTGTGATTCTAATATACTAAAAAACTCCTTCTGCTCCAAGTGTAAACATACCCTGCTCTTTTCAGTTTCTGGTTTGATATACTCCCACAGGAAAGATGCTGTCTGTTCACAGGCAGGAGCGATGAGAAGGAGGCAAGAGCTACACTTCACAGAGATTTCTCCATTTCTGGTGAAATTACAGGTTTCACTGCCTTACTTGAAGACAGATGGAAATTACTGGAATACTACATGGGCACCAGGAATAGCCAGTGGAAGTGGAACAACAAACCCTCGCAACAAACGGTAATAAAAGTACCTCCATCTATTTAAGAACTTAACTTCCCCCAAAAAAGGTTCCCCTACAGAAGGCCATATTTCAATCATTCAAATCTCAGGCCTTCTGGCAATTAAGAAAAAATAACTTTCTATTTTTTGCCTTTTGTTTAAATACATAATGTTCATGTTTTCTTTCAAATTTTTTTAAAGCTTATCCTCTTCCCATCCAAAATGACTGATTTGCATGGAAAAGCAAATGTCATACTGCTGAGGAGCAAGGTGGGGAGGGCAGGAAAATCTGAGATCCTTTGAAAGGCTTTTACTTTGTTCACCACATACAGACTGACAGTGTTGAAATCTGCTGAAATCAGATACTAACAAATTTCTCCCTCTTCTGTTTTTCAGCCAAGCTTTAAAAATCGTAAGTGCAATCAAGAAAAAGTAATCAAGATGACAAGAAAGAATTAAAAAGAAAAATAATTAAAACAAATGTAATATATTATTATAAAAATATTCACACTGTAAATTATGTTACATACTGAAAGAAAATGCTCTTAAAACATTTTAAGGACAAAAATATGGGTAGACAATTCATCAACAATCACAACAGAAAGGATAGGATATCTCACACAGTAATTCCCAAAGCAGACAGGTACAACAGCACAAGCTCTTCAGAAAATCATGGAATGGCAGGGCTGGAAAGGACCTCAACAGAGGTCATCCAGTCCAACCCTCCTGCCAAGGCTGTGTCACCTGGAGCACGTAACACAGGAACACATCCAGGTGGGGCTTGAAGTCTCCAGAGAGGAAGACTCCATGGGCAGCCTATAATGTTTAGACTGATAAGATACCACAGAAAAACCAGTGAATTCTGGAGATAAGCCACTGTTTATCTCAATCACCGAAGAAATCTGGTCCAAGTGCTGCAGAATCTAGGCACAACCATATGTTAAAACGAACAGCAGAAGGCCACAATTCATGCTACTTGTTGGTTGTTATTGTCTGTATCAAAATGTGTTTGGTTTACAGGTCAGTTATTGTCTCTCATACATCCCTTAAGATACAACCTAAGGGGTTTTGTTTCAGTGTAAAAAAGTTCTAGAACTTCACAGGGGGTCGCTTGCACAACCCTCATGCATTGGAATTAACCTCAGGCCCACAAACATGCAGTTTTTTCCTTTCTATCTCACATTCAGCTTCAATATACAAGTGAGGGAAATTAACAGACTATTTTAGTGATAACGAACCCTGTTCCATTCTTCAATATTAAGTCTGAAATATTATTTGAAGAAAGATCAAAGGAGTTTAAGGGGAGTACTCTATAAATCTGAAAGAAAACATCCCTCATTCCCTCTTTTCAAACTAGAGAAATGTTTTCAGCTGTTAGGCACTCAGATGTATTTTCCATGACAGCAGTGAAAAGTGAAGGCAGTGGTAAGTGTTCTAATTTATTTTTTCAGTTCTTTTTTAAACCCGTTTTTCAAACAAACACACAGTGATGTCATGTTTTGTTCCACAATCATGCACTGATTGAAACCACGCTACTTGTAATTTGGGCAGGTTTTCCAAGTCACAGTTTTTCACTCTCTTCCTCTGTAAATTAAACTGAAAATAAGATATACACTAAGGTTCAAGAGAAAGATCGAGTATGAAAAACTACAATATGACAGATGGGGAAAATGCTGTTCTACAGCAACAGAATAATATAATCTTTTTGGGATTTACAGGAGTGCATTACCCACAAACTTCCATGCAGAAGGAAACATACAGATTTGAAAGGAGATTTCAACAACTTATAATTTCCTCTCCTTTAGGTGTTAGAATTGACAGATGTATTCTCATGCATACTTGTATGTTATTAAACTCAGCTTGCCCCAGATTCATATAATCTCAGTTTCTAAATGTGATGCATCTAAATATGGAACTTTCTCCAGACTTCCTTTGCTTCAAAAATAAGCAAATAATGTCGAGAAGAATAATCAGTGTACTGAAACCTCTCCTCTTCATGAATTATTCACAAAAGTGCAAAGCATCTGAATTCCTAGCATAGGTGCCTTGATTATGTTGGATGAATCAGGGCATGTGTGTCTGTATTATCTAAATTTCTGGTCTGAAGATAAAGGAAAACATTCTGGAAAACAGTGGATACATGCAAACACTGGTATGAATTATCTTGGCTGGCATTCCCACAGAACACCATAAATATCTGTTACTCATGGAAAAACATAGATAACTATAACGGCATGATGAATGCAGAAAAAATTAACAAATAAGAAATATCAGAAGCACCCTACATAATGATATTTTTCTCAGTTTCCAGCCTTTAATTTAGGTAAGTCAAAACAGTGCAGAATTTGCATCTTGATTTTTAACTATAGGAAGATCAAGGAGATGTTATTCTCTCCTTTAGTGAACTAAGACGTATTGCTTCAGTGTGCACTCAAGAATCAAAAGGTGCTTTAAGTGGATGAACTTCCTTTCAAATACCTAGAGAAAGTAAATTTAATTATTCAACACGGAAATAGTACTGTGGTTTCTCCCAACATCATCTAATTCACAGATCCATGTAATTTTTCTCTTATGATCTAAACCTTAGTGTCAATTTAAGTCAATTAAACTACTAAACCTTTGTAATTCATGCAGAAAAACCCAGTTTTAGTTACATGCCCTTCCATGGAAATACATTAAAATTACATATGCAGTAGAATAAACGTTAAAGATTCTTTTGCAAGTTGTGTAAGCAGTGAAACGAAGTCCATCAACAGCAATACAATCCTGGGCTCATCAAAACTTTAAAAAACAATGTAACCAATAGATGACCAATATTTGGCATTGCTATCTAAAACAGAAATGGTATTACTATAATCAAAAAAAAAAAGCATTTTCTCTCATATCAAAAAAGAGCTTTATGCTTATTTTAAGACATCTGGTGAACATATTAGCATAGAATTTCATAAATATCAGCATATTACAACCT
Source organism: Muscicapa striata striata (assembly GCA_030060385.1). Lineage (NCBI taxonomy): Eukaryota > Metazoa > Chordata > Aves > Passeriformes > Muscicapidae > Muscicapa > Muscicapa striata. Next base: position 1,818,837 of record JAREIS010000142.1, read on the forward strand.
CTATACCAGCATAATGGCAACCTCATGAGCAAGCCATCACTTTTAAATTGTTTAAATTGTTTGTGTTTTAATGACCAAAATTTAAACAATACATCATTGGTACATGTGTACACCAATCCCTGACCATTGACAGTCCAATGCATTTCAGTTTTACATACCTCAGTTTCCTCCTCTGAAAAAATGGGAATAAGTAATACCTATTTCAAGGAATCTGATACAAGGTTTTCAGCAACAATGGTGATTTTCACCTAGGATTCACCTGGGATTCCCTAGGGCTTCTGTTGTTCATAGCAAACATACTACCATCAGCAAACTAAACTATTACAGCTAAAGAGAGAGAAAGAGGTCCACAGACACCACTTTTCAACAGTTCTACAACTGTTACTGTATAACGTGTTCATTCAAAAGTTCAGGATCTTGAGAGACAGAAATTTATGTATAACATCCTACCTAGTGACAATGATTGCAGCTGCCTACAAATTTACCAAATAATTAGAGTGTTATATAACAAATTAAAAGTGTGTGTGTGTGTGTGTGTGTGTGTGTGTGTGTGTGTGTGTGTGTGTGTGTGTGTGTGTGTGTGTTTGTCAGCTAGTCATGCAAAGAAGATCTTCAACCACAAGGTGAAGGTAGGGGGACAAGGGTTAAAAATTACAGCATGTCTCTCTTACTGCAGGAAGGAAGAACAATTTCCTATGTAGCTTCCACAGCTGGTTCCAATTCCATTACTGTTTTGATTACTAATTCTCCCATGCCACCCATAAATTACCTTCAAAACATTAACATTTAAGCTTTCTTATAGCAGCGCAATTTTATGTAATGTGACATGAGAATAAATTGCTAAGTAACTTTAACTATGCATCTGGAAAGAGGAAAAGATACATTTATATTGTACAGACTTGAGGTCCATGCTTGCTAAAACACACCTTCTTTCATGCTTTACTCAGGTATATTCTTCTATATAAAGCTTATGGGAGAAGAAAGGAGTGTGTTAGGCCTAATTATGTACCCCATACTGCTAAAATGGTTGTAATACACAACAACACTGCAATAATTTTCAAGATGTTTCAAGTACTAAGCACTAGGTTAAAAATGGTAAACAGTGGCTTTATCCTGGCTTTATTTAGAATCATAAAGCAAATAATTGTAAAATGTTCTGTCCAACAATTATGAAACATGCTTGTCTTCTATGCATTTACATGGCATATTTAACTATAGTATCTCCTATGTTGAGATCTCTCCAGCATATTTTATCAAAAATACTGATTTCCACACATGTAACAATGTCCGAAAATTCCAAATGGTTACAATTAAATCTGACCGGACACACAACTAGACAGAGAGACGTCGGTTTCTAAAGAGCAATCAAACTGTAACTGTTCAGTATGGCTCAGCACAGGGTTATACAGAAAAAGGACAAAAGACCTCAACACATCTTTCAGCAGAATGTCACCCATGTTAAATCCAACAATTAAAGTCATTCCTTAAGGAGCCTGAAGTACATGAATATACAGAAGCAATGCTTTTGCTTTTTAACCCAGACTAAGATAAAGACCCATTGTCTTGACAACGCGCATTTTAGCTCTGCGCTAGAAAACAGGACACAAAAAGTCAACATCATATCTTACTGAAATGCCTCATTTCACTGATTTTTACTGACATTATTTAAGATCTCATAAATCTTCCTTCCTTCCTCCCTAACATATAGAAAAATGTAGGTTAGATACAACCTATGATATTTCTCCTTATTCAACAGATTTCTTGATCTTCACAAGGAGTTGCTGATGATACTCCATACTATACAAAGATTACTTGAGTTACAGGAAGAGTCTTCTTCCTTTTACAATCTAAAGATTAAGTTTGGATAATATGATTCAAATGACATTGTTGTTAACTGTGTATATAATAAATTTGTTAATCTAGCTGAAACAGATTAACAATAATATGCATCTTCAACTTGGTCATAACAGACAGCTACCAATATATATTTTAGGTCATACCACTCTAGTACCAAAATGGCAACTTCAGATATTCAGATGAAACTCTCCAATCACTTTCTTTGCAAGAGTTAGGAAAGAAAAGTACAGTCCATAGATATTAAGAACTCCAGATTTCAGACCACATATCTATTACATATCTGCTGTAAAATTTTAAGTATAACAATTGCTTTTGTGCTTGTATGTTTTAAATAGAAAATGTCCCACCTTGCAGGTATGCTGTGCTGATACTCCAGTAAATATAGTAGGTTTATTGAGTTGCTCAGATTCCACCAAGACAGAAATCATTATTAATGCCTATTACTTACAAACCATTATTGATTAGTTTAAGTTTATAGGGACCTATAAAGGCCATCTAGTCCATGCCCCTGCAATGAATAGGGATATCTTCAACTAGATGAGGTTGCACAGACCTCTGTTTGACCTGGACTTGAATTTTGTTTCTAGGGATGGGGCATGTGTCACCTCTCTCTGGGTAACCTATTCCAGTGTTTTATCAGCCTGAGTATAAAACCTTGTATCTAAGCTAAATCAACTCTCTTTTACCTCAGTGCCATGACCCCTTGCTCAATAACTAAAGACCCAGCTAAAATGTTTGTCCCCACCTTTCTTGTGGGGCTCCTTTAGGTACTGGAAGGCTGCAGTAAGGTCTCCTCAGTGCCCTCCCTTCTTCAGGTCCCAATTCTCTCAGCCTTTTCCTAATACGAGAGGTGCTGCAGTCCTCTGAGCTCTTTTGTGGCCCTTCCCTGGACTCACTCTGAAAGCTCCCTGTCCTTCTTTTGATGCTGGGATCCTAGAGCTGGAAGCAGTGCTCCCGGTGGGTCTCAGCAGAGCAGAGCAGAGCAGAGCAGAGCAGAGCAGAGCAGAGCAGAGCAGAGCAGAGCAGAGCAGAGCAGAGGGCAGAATCCCCTCCCTGCCCTGCTGCCCACAGGGCTCTGGATGCAACCCAGGCTTTTGGGGCGGCAAGCACACATTACCAGGTCATTTCCAGCTTTTCATTGCTATGTTCCTCTTGGCAGGGTTGCTGTCCATGCCTTTGCCCTCCAGGGATGTAAAAACAAACAAAAAACCCCTCACAATAAAGGGGGAAAAGTAACAAGCTTTGTGCATAGTGCTTATGTTACAAGTGCTGTCTTGATGAACACAGATCGACGATATTTCGTATCTCCTGGCTGATTGGTGAGGTTCCTAGGGAATGCATGATTCTTTAACTACTGTTTCCATTTAAAAAGTAACCTAAAAAAATTCTCTAGCAGATCTTCCCCTGTAATAAGCAAGTCCAACCTGCTATTCTATCAAAAAAGAAACAAAAGTACAAAACATGCAAAAAATGTATGAGAGAGAAGCAGAGAGTTTATGAACACTTACTGGCTTTTCACAGAAAAGGCTGAAGTGGTGGGAAGGAACATATGACCCATAAAATAATGTGAATCAAATGCAGTCCAAGATTTTTCACTCATATTTGTTCCAATTCCCTGATATGGACATATTCCAGATAACTCGTAAGAAAGCCAAAACAAGGATTCCCAATTTTGCATAGTTTGCTGCACTTGAGCAGAATTTAACTCCTGTTTCTGGAATTCATTCTGTAAGCCCAAATTTTTCACATTAACCTCATGTTTGACATCCCACTTGAACATGTGATCCATGAAATGACATGGTTTAGTTCTGAAACTAATGCCATCTCACATAACACCTATTGCTGTCCCAGACTTGACTGTTCCCCAACCCTCTTAAGAATTTACATTTCACCTCTTGGGAACCACACAAAATGGACAGTAGACATGCTTACAAAACAAACTATTTTGCAGTGAGTTTTTCAATGCCATTATTCTGTTTACAGAAAAATTGCGAAGTACAGCTCATTTGAAGGCACTTTTCTTTACATGCTTGCTTTCAGAATTTACCTGGCTTTCCATATCATACATTTCAGATACTCTGGCTCCTCAGTTCATTTAGCTACCACAAGTAATATCTAGTCTGAGAGAGCAAAAATGGATCTTTGTGGAGACAATTATGGCAACACCTTGTATTTAGGTTCCTCTCATGAATTGTGATAAACCACTACAGAGAGGGAGAAAATACGATCATTTTTAGTGAGTAAAATTAGGGAGTTTAGTATTCCCTATATAAATAAATTCTTTCAGAAATGACTGTCTAGGGCAATCTATCAAAATGGGAAAACCTTTCAAATGTAGAAACCCTGACACTGGCAAGTTGTTGCTACCTGCTAACCAGGTACTCTTAGAATTTCAGTGTAATATAGAATTAATGAAATAGAGAAAGCAAAAGAATCTTGCTTTTAAAACAAAATCATCAATTTGAGACAAACATATATAAATTATTAAAACTCAGTGTAAGTCACTCATGCATTCTGAAATACTCACAGTCACTATGATACTGAACAATTCCAGTAGCATGGACCATAGGTGAAGGGACCAAGCTAGAAAGAGTGAGCAAATATATATAAGTAGATTTTTGCAGCTGGTTGTGGATTTCAAAGACTTACAAGTATCTATTAATACTGACAGGGACTGGGCAGTTAGAGATTGCACTATTAAAATTTTGCATAACAGAGGGAGTGGGAAAGTTCTGGCTAAGACTCTGGAATTTTTCACAAGGTTACATATTTGCTCCAAATGATATTTACTGTTCCAGTGTCCACAAGCTTGCACTTAAAGAACTCAAATAACCAATATGCTATAATACAAACTGCACACAATTTAACCTATCCACCCTAAAGGATGAAAGACCTGAGATGACCTTCTTAGAACTTGCAATTACAACAAAGTATGGTATGTTAAGCCTCATGCTTACACTGTAAGACCTTCTCACTGTAAAAGTGCCAAGCTGAGAGATATATTGTCAGTGTGCCTCCTGCATGCCTTTTCAGCAAGAAGAATGGCACACAGCAAGGTCAGGCAGTGCATTGTCAGGGGCTGCCACACAGTATTTTCAAAGCCCTTACAAAATATAAAGCTGGCCTGTTTTCTTTGATGAAAGATGAGTTTTTACAGGTTAAAGATAAATTACATGTTATTTATTCAACTTATTTCAAATAGAAGAAACACTCTGCACATGTTTGGATTCTCATCAGCTCCTGGCCTGCAGGACAAACTTCCTAACACAGAAAGCCCAAAACCACCAATGATCTTTCTTTAAGACCATCTCTAGCTCAATCACTCCTGATTTCATTTTCTCTATGTACAAAAACTTCAATGCCTACAGGGAGCTTTGAACCAAAAACAAAGGAAGTTCTGTGAAGTACTAGTTGCTGGAAAATTCTCCTGTTCAATTTAGTTCTGAAAATGAGCCAATTACTTTATTACCTATGTAATCATACGAGAAAACACAGCACAAAAATACTTTTTCATTTGCATATAAATTTGGTTTAAAATGCTCAAATATATAAAAACACATACACACACAAACACACACACACATATATATATATATAAAACTAATATTCAAAAAAAGTGAATACATAAGAAGTGCCAAGATCAACTCCAGGGAAAAGAAAAATCTTCTTACTATAATTGGAAAGCAAGCAGGTTTGATAAATACACAACCGTCAGAAGGAAACATGAATCTGCAATCCCACATTTTTAATTTCTTTTTCTTACCATATTTTGGAAATTTTCAATACTTTAAAGTACTACTCCAAGCAACATTAACTCTTCTTCAGACACTCACTCACAAGATGCAGCTAGACACAATAATTTACCAGAGTACTTGGGTCACTTCTGTGATATTTTCCCACCAACTCAAACGTGGTTGCAGAGTCCATCATGAGGATACTCCCTAAAAGTACTAGACAGAGTTGCCGCTTCCATTAGTTCCTACACAATGAGACAATTCTCAAGAGGTAAACTAATGCAAATTGCATTAAACTACAGAGTTAAACTACAGCTGACAGCTATTATATTTTTTACAGGATAGAACCAGTTTTCATAACTATCATGTGAATTGGGCAGATGCTTATTTAAAATAGCCTTATAAATAGCATAGTTATAAGTGATTGAGATTTAGTGACATTCATTTTACTCCGAGGAATTAATATTTCTGCTGAAAATGCATTGAATTACTTTACTACTACTCATTCATTGAAAAACAGAATGCAGTTTTTTACTTGGAAAACAAGACTTTCGGAAATCACAGGAAACTACTTCCTCATAAATTCACTGTCTATTCAATGTATCACAATTGTCTTCCCTAAGAAAAAAAAATTAATGGACAGCAACTGGACTAAACTTTATGTCATTAATTTAGAGATAATTGAAAGGATCTGCCTTTAAAATTGTAGTTGTCCAATGCAAAAACTTTACTACTTACAGGCTTGCACTGACACAAATATAAACATTACTTATTTTAAACATACTTTTCATGATTTCCTTTACAGAAAGGAGAAAAATATGAGAGTCACAGGAGATAGAGATACAAGCAGGAATGGAAGAGAGAGGATCAACAGAATGCCTGTTCCCTAAAAGGCACCTTAGGGAAAGCAATTAATTATGACAGAGTACTGGTCTGGGAAAGAAAAAAAAAAAGAAAAAAAAAAAAAAAAAAAAAAAACCCCAAACCAACTGGCTGTCCTCACCAAAGAAAATGATAGATAAGGCAGCATTTAATCACAGAACAGAGAAACAACTCTGAAGGACTCTGAGAAAAGAAATGTAATAGATGCCAAGTTAAAACAAATGAAGTTATTAAAACAAGTAGTTATCATACCATTGTCAGAAAAGAAATCTATGTCAGAATTTTTATATTATTTTCTATTGAGATGTACTGTGAAGTTTATCCTGGCAGTGTTATTTCTAGAATTTAAATTTGAATGATACACTTCTAATGAGTCAAAAATTGTCACACTCTTATGTGTAACCCAACATTTAACCTTGTGTGCCTGCAAACGCATGCATGGCATCCAAATGAGACAGCATTTTTTAAACATGAGGAAAAGTAAACGTATGAGAAAACCACAAGTGATATTAAAAAAACAACCAGTACATGGGGGTTTACGACTTCTCCAGAATTTTATTATTTTCTACAGGAAAATTTATGAAGATAAAAACCAATTTATTTCTAGATGGTCTTAAGACATCTAAAATGGCACAGAATACTCATAAAGATGAAGACTTGACACTGTAGACCAAGAAGAGGTTGTCCTCAAAGTCATTCAGCCCTCTGTGTCACAGTGATCTTATAAAACAGGTATGTGCAGTCTGTAGACACTGAAGATGACTAAGCTACTTGAGTTTTCTTCTGAATTTCCATTTCTGATATTTTTGGTAAGCAGTAGAAAAGGCAGCAAATAAACATCAAGAAAGAATGTCACTGAGAAATATCTTTATTCATATATTTAATACAAGAGCAGTTACTTCGTGGCATCAGTATTGCAAGAGACATACACTGACTATTTGAACTGGAAAAAATTACAAATCTGGTGGCACTGAAAGCCAGCTAATGCCCAGAGATGTCATACAGAACCTGATATGTACATTTACCTTCTCTGCAGAGACCAGCATGTTCCAAAACACCCCAAGTAACAGGCTGGTTAGAAAAAGATATCCTTATAAATCCAGACAATGCACAAAACTTTTAACATTACTGAGCCAAGAAAGAAACACACTGCTGCATAAATCCTACGTAACTTCTCCATCCTCCAACTAATCTTCCAAAGTTGACAATTCCATTTTTAACACAAGAGAAAAAAGGAAAAGGCTGTATGTATAAGATGATTTCTTTATTTTTTTGTTTCCCTCTTTAAATAAAAGTATTAAGTCCCACGGTTTGCCTGTAGTACATAATAGAAAAAGAACAAGTAATACACACAAGCTACTGAGGCAGATATTAACACAAATTTTCTCCTCATTCACAGGACATTGCAACTCTATTAAAGGTTATGAGCTCTTTCTGACACCTGAATTAATCTAGAAATATATGCCCTACAGTAAGTGATGGGGAAATATCACTATATTTGTGATATTTGTGAAATACTTGACAGAAAAAACAAGTTAGACTTCCTAACATTTCCATGAAAATAACTCATATCAACCAAAATTCTAGCTTCTGCTTTCATTCTAGATACTTTAATTAAGTAGGATAACTCTTCAAAGCCATTTTTTTCTACAACAAAAGTTTTGGTCATGTCTAGAAAAAGAAGTTCTATTCCTGGTATTTATAGCTCATCTAGAATTTATTTCCAGCATTGCTCTGGATCCAGCCATGATGGGGCATAAACAAGACATTATACTACTCAGTAACAACTCATGTCAGTGCTAGGGGCAGGGAAAAGAGACTCTTCCAAGATGAAGGGCATTCCCTTTCCAGTCACCAGAAGCCATTCACCATGCCTGGGACAGTTAAGCAAAGGAGACCGTTTCCACGTGAATCACCTTCTCTTTGCGTGCTTTGGTTATTAATATTCTTGCTGCTACTCTGTGCTTTCATATCCATTGCTGTTTCCAGCAAATTATTCTAACAATAACATTAATTATTCTAATATTGTTCATAACCCATGATCTCTGCCTTTTGTGTCCCCCACCAGAGAGAGGGAGGGGAGCAGCTCACGGTTTTCTTTTCAATGGGAGTACTAAATGGGGGAATACCATTCCCAAACCATGACATGGTTCATACTCACTATTATATGAAAGAGGACCTAAGGGGCCACTGTACTGCAAAAGGTCACTATGACTGAGTGCAACCCTTATTTAAGACCTTATGTTTCATCACATGAAGAATGCTCACTGAAATTAATTGCACACATCCAAATAATTCAAATAAAAATCTTGACATAGTACTAATTATTTTAAAAACTGGTTCCAAGCTAGCTGATAAAGAGGGCTACAGAAACTATGCAAAACTACTAAAAGTCCAAGGACGGCTGGTGTGCCTCTGGTGTTTCCAGTGCCTCTCTATGCAATTGTGGGGAATAAAAGGAAGAAAGAAGTGTATTGCACAAGGGTTAAGAAAACTGTTCTACTCATGAATTTTTCATCTCCACATGGAAAGCACACTTTGCTGCAACCCACCATGTACTTTCATTTATTAAACACTGGTTAACTAAATAAACTTGGAAATAAAAATGAAAGTCACAAATCACGGTCTTTCTTTTCTTACTTTTTTTTGCTAGTAGAAGCAAATTGCATTTTGTCTGTGCCTTCTGTCTTATTTATAGTGTAAAAGCAAAGGTACACCACTAGAACTTCCGTCCCACACAAAAAAACTGGAGGTACATGTCTGTAGTCCCACTGAAGTCAGCACAACATTTACATGAAAATGGATCTAATCCTCCAACCTTAAATAATGAACCTGAGCTTCATGAATTGGCTATTTATTAGCTATATGCATTAAGCCCTATTTCAGAAAACTGAACAGGAAACTTCCTAACAAAGGTATTGTCTGAACTACTTATTTTATATTGGGAAGTAAGGGTTACATAAGATATCACCTTTCTTCTATTCTTGCACATGATGCTTATATGAACGTAATTTTTTCTTAAGAAAATAATATTCATAGATAAACAGATGGAGGATCTTAGGAGAAAACTAAAAAAGGAAGTCTTTATCTTATCTGTCATTAAGTAATTGAGACAGTTCTTCAGTGCAAACAGATTTAAAACTGATAATGTTCAAAATTAAAATACTTCTAAGTAAAATAAAGGAATAAATAGTTCACAAAAATACATTTCAAAAGCCTCAGAACTTCACAAAAAGCATGGTTAGTAGAAGGCCATACAATTCATTTTTTATGATTATTCAAATTCTCTGGAGAAAGTAACTATATTGGTTTATGAAAAGAAATCAGAAAAAAGTCTTTCTTCTTTCCATACTTAGTTATTTGAATATTTATTAATCTTCAGTTACAATGGTACATCATATAAACATTCATGAATAGTACACAAAGTAATGCAGTAAAATACTGTCCAAGATCCTAAAAATTTGAAAATAATTTTATTAGGCTTTAAAATATAAAGAAAAGGATAAGCAGAAGAAAAGGAAGGAAGTTCAGTGTGAATGTTGTGTGATCTGGATACTGTTCGCATCAAGTATGTATAGTCCCTGTATACTGCTAAGTGCTCACCTGCAAATATGAGTTGTCATTGCAGCAGTTGTAAAACAATATGTGTGGTAATCTCACATTCATAAAAATCCAAAGCCGTCTTTTAAACAAACAGCAGACATTCTTAGAGTCAACAAAATTGCTCTCCAAGGATTCCGCTGGAGTGGTCTGCAGTTCCAATAGTTAACATAAATCATTTGTTCATCAAAAATCCTGTGAAGACTTGTTTTGGAGAGGAAGTGTAACTGCATGTCACTTACACTCTTCCTTCAAATGCAATCCTTTTCAATTATTTATTCATCCCTACCATAAATATTTCAAATACTTGTTATCATCCACTCCATTTTCGTCTTGATTCAAGCAAGAGTGCTCTGTACCTGTATTTCTCATTATCCTGTTTAGAGCACAAACAACTTTTCAAAGAGATAGCAGTCACATACCAAATACAGAGAAAAACCTGCTCTCTTCAATTTGTGTTCTGTGACCATTGCTGTTAGATCCCTGGCCAAATTTAGAAAGATTTTACATATTTTAACACTGATAGCAACAATATGCTATTTGTGCTTCTTTTTAAAAGTATGCTGGAAATTTGTTGCAACTGCCAAAAAATGCATCAAGCATCAGGTAAAGAGGTAGTCACCACTTCGTTTTGACTGTGTTTAAGTGGTTTTGATTCTCAAAGAATAAGTTAATTTCAATACCTTTACCTCTGAAGATCCCAGCTTCTACTGGAAGTAAAGAAAGTAATATTCAGGACAGAATGTTCATATACCATTGCATATACCAATGTACAGCATTGCACTGCATGTATCATTGCATGTACCACTGCAACTACCCATTCTTGTTAACTAATACTGTATCAAAAGTACAGTCTTGTGACTGAGATAAACATGCAGAATATGTGCTTAGACTTTTTTTTTTCTTAAGCAGTAGGGCACAGACTCACACAGTCTCAAGGTTATGCATGCTTTAAACATACATGGCAGAAAAAAAAATTAAAAGTCTACTATCCCTCTCAGGACAGTAGAGGACATTAGCTTCCACAAAATCTTCTGGCTATAAAGAAATCAAGGGCCTTGGAGGGATGAGCATGAGGATCCCATGTTTTAACCATGGAAGATTTACAGCCATAGCATATCTGGCCTTGAGATGAAGAACACCTTGCATCACTCTTAACAGCTCCCTCATCAAACACAGAAGTGGTATCAGCAGCTCCTAAAGAAGGCTTTCTACAGGCTACACCAGCTAAAGCTGATCTGGTAAAGGGTTTCTAAAGGAACTGATAAAAACAGGACATAAGATATCTGAACTTCATTAAAAAGAGCAGTAAAAACTCTAATTATGTTCTGTATCACATATTAATTTATATTGGTAAAATCACCTCTCTTTGACTTTAAAGCACCTCACAGCTGACAAATATATGCTTCCTAATGTTCTCACAAAATATTTCTGGAAACAAACTCACAGGACACAAAGTACCTATCAGAGGAAACATTCTAAAACTTTTCATATTCTGTCATATTGCAAATTAATTAAAATCCGTATCATCCACCAAAAAGTATGGTGTGATATACAGCCAAGAAGGCTTAGCCTTACTGAGTTCTTCTTAATCAAGCAATAGAGATCTTGCAAGAACTCTCTAGGAACAACTGGTAATCATGAACTCTGGGGCACTTGGTTGAAGAGGAGATGAGCAAATACCCCATGCCTTTTTATCAAAGATCATCATTCCCTAAGGGAATTACCTTGCTAGCTTCCTCTCCATATGATGATCTCTGTTTCTTAAGTTGAGTATTCCTTTCTTTACAGCTTCTGTTTGATTCTCTCACATTGGAAGACAGAGATTGATTATTTTGTTTTCTTCTAATTTTTGCAAAGTTTGCAAATCTGTTTGGATATAACTTTTCTCAATCTTTGCACCACCAGTAACCACATCAATGATCCTTTAAAAATGCCACAACTCATTCCAAGTTTAATATAAATAAAATATATTTACTTAATTTTCATTGTTAAGACCCAAGAACATATCATTCATATATATTAAAAAATATTTGCTTCATGTTTATATAGGAAGGTAACATACAAGCAAATTGAAAGTAATGGTTAACTGCTACATATTTTTTTCTCATTAACTAGGAGGATTTAAAAGATAATGCCTCTTGCCCTCAAAACCACACTCTTCTGTCTCTTCTGCATACAAAAAATCACTTTGTTCAGCTTACTATACTTTTTTCTCTTTAGACAAGATGAAACATGACTGGTAAATCAGTTTCAGCAGTTACAGGACAGACAATTCTCAATCTAAATCTTATAAATCCTTAGGATGACTAAAGATTTCCATAACATTTATATATTTTTACAATACCATAATTTTTAGTCCAGTACCATAGCCAAATTCTAATTGGAGCAATTACAGTCTACTTAAATTCTCTATCTAAAACAGCAGGAAATGGCTTCCTTCCATTCTGGACAAGTATCTGGACACTGGTATGTCCTGTTAAATTTCTGAAAAAAAAATTAAAATATCTCCAAATAATTCTAAAACCTGAAATACAGCTATGCTATCATTTTGGAAACAGGCCAAATCCGACTACAACCTTGGGGCCTCTCCATGACCCAATGTTTCCATGTCCCATGTTTCAGGGACATAATTACAACATGATTAGTATCCCTTTGGTGCTGCAGGGAGAAACAGTTCTCTGTTCCAAAGGAGAATGAACTGTAACTCAGCTCCAAACAGAAGGTAAATCCTTGCAAATCCATCTGGCAAATTATTCAACAATCACCTTTACTTGTTGCCTCAAGCCAGAAAAAGTGTCACAAGATGATAATATTACACTAAGTTTTGTTAAAGATCTCAGTACATTTTCTAACGACAAATAGAAGAGAGCATTAACAAATACACTCTCTGTTACTAAAGTCTTCTAACACGTATCACCCATTCCCTTGAAAAACGTTTATGTCCTAGATCTAAATCTGTCTACCTACCAATCCTCACACAACTGCTTTTGCTAGTCTGATCCTCTTCAGACAGATTTTGAGTGCACAGGTATCAGACAGACTCCCAGTGCATTCTGCCAGGGAAAAAGAGCTGGCCAAGTCTCTACCATATTTCCTAATCCAAAATTTACCACATGCAATATTGCCCCCATTATCCATTTGCCCTTTTGTAAAATAAGCTGTTTCCTCTTTTAAAGATTTTCTTGAAGTTTTCTAGAAAGGTTAAGATCACAGGATAGATCAACCCTGAAAAACTTCACACTACAGAAGATGCTCTGCTTCCTCCCTCCCCTTCTCAGCTTATGACCATGTAACACTGACAATTCCACCAGGTTTTACACCATTAGAAGAAAAGGCACCACAGAAAAGCAAGTGCTGATTATAACTCAAATAGCTAGCTTTAACCTTCTTCATTCCCCAAATCAATGCAAGACTTTTATATAAGACAGGACACTAAACCAAGAGGAAAGTATCAGAGGGAATTAATACCACATGTACCTATTGTCCTTAAAATGTACTTGATAGAGCATTACTCACAAGTACACTCCAGTTTGTTAAGGATCATCACTTTTGACACAAATGGAAGCGAATGATACCACATTAGCAACTCATTTAACCTAAATACTTATTTGTTAAATGCAACTAGTCATCAGTATCAACACAGATTAAACACAGAAAAATCCTTTAAAATATCACCACAAAGACTTGCATATATCACATGAACTTTTATCAATTTGGGAAAGAAAATACTTCAAGTCAGAATTCACACATTTAATAATACCTAAGGCTCTTAAAAAATTATGTTTGGTTTGTATCAAAGGTGATTTATGCAAATTACAAAAACTCATAATACTCAAAAAATACCAGTGTCAATTCAAAACATTCAGCAATTACCTGCTGTTGTTCATTTTCCCATAAAAATACCAAGAAGGTATGAAAAATTCCTATCAAAGAAAATAACTACTCCTTCCACCTTAGTGTTTATCAAGTAAAATAGCTCATGTGAGCTGGGAAGTCCTGGACTCAAAAGTTGTCTGCCTCATAGCAAGCCCAATCTGACATGTCTCTACTGACAGTCTGCCATAAGAAAGCAAAAACAACTGAACAAGCAACCGTGAAAAAATCCCCACGCCTAAAGTTAGACTTGAGAGACAGTGGGAAAATGACACGGTGAAGCCAGTATTTTGGTGTATTTTATCTGTCATACAAAATTCCCAAGACTTAAGATTACAAATTATAAACTACAACACCTAGAACTACTAAAAATAAACTTCATTTCCTCAGGATCAAAACCACAGATACTTGTGTTTTCAAGAAATTACTTCAGCAGCAAAATATGATAATAAAAGAGGGACAGTCTCACACTACATCTGGGGAAAAATATTCAGCTTTCAGTTTCTCCTGTCTCAGTTCAGCACCCAAGCATACCAACCGCAGGCTATGTACATGCAAAAGAAAGGAATCACAGAGTTCTCATAACTGCAACACCTGCCTTCCTTGGGGCTCACAAGATCATACTGTGATCACCAATCGATCAACAGGAAACCAGGAAAGCACAGCTGCTTCCTGATTCCCTTCACAGGAAAGAAAATAACTGAGTTCATGAGCAGCAGTAAGGGAAGGCTCTAGACCCCAAAGGCCTCTGGCATTCACACTGACACAAAATCTCCCCCGTTATAAATTAACTGTTTAGACTGAAAACCCACAAGTCTCATATTTCTGCTGCTCTGCTTATTCTCAACCAAATCTATTCTAGACTGTTTTGTAACTATTGTCTTCAGTTCAGACAAATTTAAATCACACCAGACTGCAAGTTACCTTTCTGTCTGAAACTTTTCATTAGGGTCTTTTGACTCTGGTCACCAGTAACTTCACTTCATCAAGCCAGTTGTAGTATTATTCAAATACATATGAATAAAAAATCAATACCAGTGTCTTGTTAGATATTAAAACAGCTAATCAGCACAGTGACTACTGAGAAAGACAGGCTGAAGTAATTTGTTTCTGAAATGTGTTTTGCCTTTGGCATTCCAGAGAAGTTGGCAGAAAAGAAATAGTGATTTTAATATAACATGACATGTAGCAACTGAAACCCAGTGATCCTATAATGCCCTCAGGAACAGAGAATGGCTCCACAGTGCCCTAACAGCTAAAAGTTAAGAGAATTCCTAACACAGGCCAACAGTGAGTGAACTTAGGCTTTATGTAATTCTCAAAGAAAATTCTGGATTTATCTCTGCATGGTTCCCTGAGACAGAACAAGTCATCTGTAGGGTACAGATACAATCACAGGAGGTGTGGGACTAAACTGTACAGTCCAATAATTAAAGAAATCCATAGGCAACAGTGAATCAAATGAGTCAGACAAAGTGATATAACTACCTAAGACACCAGAATTTCCATTACTTATCCCTTGTAGTTAAACAAAAACAAAAAGAAAACTTTGTCAGCACGTAAGTTTAGGGTCACTCTAAAAAATGAGTTATGTCATGGCTTAAGAAGCTTCTCTTAAGCATTTTAAATGAGTTCTCTAAACTTTAAAATGTAAATTCGAAACATGCAAGGTAAGAGATGTTACAGAAAAAGAACAAACAAACTGAATCCCCAGTAAAAACAAAAGAAAAATAAAAAGGAAAGCCTTGGGACACCTGGAAATTCAGGGTTTTTTAGAGTTTGGTTTACATTTGTGTAACAGGACATACAGGTCTTTTTCTGTTAACAGATGGTTCAAAACAGAGTAAGTAAGGCTTTTTTCACAGGACTTCTATCATTGTTGTTACACACGGAAACCATCACACAAAACCCAACACCACAAAATATTTGATTCAGGCAGTTTTGAAGAACAAACATCAAACCACTACTCTTTTCACAGAATCATCAAATAATCAAGGTTGGAAGAGACCTTTAAGATCATTTGGTCCAATCCAACACTACTACTGTAACCCTGAAACCATTAAATCACATCATCCAGTGCTAGATGCCTTTTAACTAAATAGAGGAAGGCTTGTTAACAGAATATCTGTGATACCAAAGTTAGGCTGTCAGTGGTCCTCCTGATTTTAACATAGGTAAAAAATACTATTCTTAACAACACATAGGTCTGGGACTTACTTAGAAAAAAGCAAATCAAAATAAACACAAATAAACAAAAACAGCCAACCAACCAACCAAAAAGCTCTCAGTTACCAGACTCAATTTCCTAAAAACAGTTCTGGCACAATTGCACTCTCTAGATTCAAGCCCACCTCTGCCTCCTCTTTCTCATACAAAATTCTACATATGCTTTTGGAAACAAACCATCCAAAATAGCCATACTAAATATTTATTTATCTAGTTCTTTCATAACATGAAAACAAAAAAGTAAACAATATACACTAATTGATGCTGATTTTCCCTTGAGACTCAAATGCATATTTTTGTTTTAAATCCTGATATTTTTAAATGAAAATAATTATTTGTGTTTGATGAATTATCATTAGAAAAACAGAAAAACTGCAACAGAAAACCTGTATTTTGAACAAGTCGTACATGACCTGGAAATTCCATCAAAAAGGAATGGCACACGTACAAATCAGAAGCCACTCACAGGATTAAAACATTAAAGAGAAACAAACTACTTACATTATCTTCCTCCTCTGTATCATCATTGTCATTGTCGTCATCACTATCCTTGAACCCAGGGGGAAGTGGTGGCCCAATGAATTCTTCATCATCATCATCATCATCGGTATCCTCAGCTTGACCTTTAGCAGAACTCTGTGCTTGCATAGAAGGACCAATTAATGCCTCATTTGAGTTGTCCTCACTTTCACTACACACTGCCTCTCTGCAAGGCAAATGTAAAACATTAGTATTTAAAGAACATTGTCACTTTCAGATAAAAGATGTTGAGCACTCTTGCAAATCAGTAGACATCAAAATTAGCAGCAAAACACACACTAACTTTCATTAACTTAGTGTAGGCCCACCATCACCTTTTGAAATACTCACAAATGTTTCAAAAGTTCCATTAAATTACCATTCTACTGTTGCCCAAATCAGTTGTGCAAACACACTATTTTTGGCACACGGAAATTTCTGAAAAGCTGAGTTGTTGCGTCTATGTTCCGGCAGCTCATTCAAAATAGCCGCGCTCCCTCTGCTGGCAGTTCCCAAGCCACGCTGCTCAAAATGGCAGAAGGTCTACTTAGTGTGAGAAGCTCAACTTTCAAGGCTTCGTTTGGGAGCTTATATTTTCAGAATTTTTAAATGAGCAGGCTGAAAAAAAATAATCTTCTTTTCCCATTTCTTTGTGGAACTAGAGAGGTATTGTTTTGTTTGTTTTTTTTTTTAAAGTTTAGGTTACCATGTCAAAACTATGATAAAAAACATAAAAGTTCAGGAGCATAATAAAAGACTAAGAAAATTGGTCTGACATACATAATTGTGACAGAGAATGCTGCCCTGCTTTGCCTCCACAACCAGCTGTACAAGCAGATACTAAATTGCATGGAAAAAAAATTGTTTGTTAAGCAATTGAAACTGTGTTTCAGGAAGAAAAGAGAATAAACTAAAACCAACATGACTTTGGACCTCAGATGTTACAGTGAAGAGCATGGTTTGTATGCTAATAGCTTGTCTAATTTAAAGAACTAGACCAGATTATGACTATCTCACAAATATAACTCAAAAAGAGCTTCTCTTACTCTACAACAACAGGTCGCCAAAGGGAAGGTTTTCCAGCATGAGAGGCAGAGATTGGGACCTTCAGAGTTCTTCAAATAAGCTATTCTCATAACTAACTTCATAACACAATATGCAAAGAGCTGCATTTTGAAAGTTGATATGCATTCCTACACTACCAAACCACGCATCTTTTCCCCAAAAGCCAAATTATTTAATTAGTTTTTGAATGAAACCAAATATACACTCTGCCAGTGAGAAGGATGTATACAACATAATGATTCAAGGAGGCCACTGCAATCCTAGGAGTCCCAAATATTCAGATCTTAATACAGACACCGAACAACAGTATCTACCTTTCTTCCTCATTACCTTTACCATTCTGTCATTTGCTGGGAAGGCAATTGATCAAATCAAACATTTCAGATTCTGAGAGGCAGCACAGCCACTCTGCATGTGACATGGCCAGCGCTGCAGTGTAATTTTTCACCACACTCCAAGCATGGCAGGGACAGCCAAATACTCCAGCAACAGCTACAGGTATCCTCTGTCCTGACTGGGATAAAGTCAAACATAAGAGAACACTAATGCAGCCAGACCAAAAGCCCATCTACCTTTTTGGTGGCAGCTGGTAGTGGTGCTGGTAGAAAGGACTAAGCAAATGGTGTTCCCCTCATCTTTCAATCTTACTCTACCAGGGGCTGTAAAGAAAGATAAATCACTTTGCCAGCCCCTCTCCCAGGATTCAGAAAAGTGTAAGGAGTTGTTTTTTTTTTTTTGCTTTCCCTCATTACCTCCTCAGTGACTAAAACAAGCTGTAAGAGGAGTAAAAAAAAAAGTAGAAAGCAGTAACAGAGCATGGATGGCACACTGAGAAGAGCAAAAACAAAAAACATTTTGAGAGCTGTGCTAGTATGTGGACATATCCCTCCTATGTGCTCATTCTCTGCACATCACTGAATTTTCTCAGATTTTTCCTTTTCACATACCAACTGAACCTTTCATTTCACAAGGTGTAATTATTGTACACATGCACAAATTAAGTACCATAGCTACTGCAAACATTTCTCTACAGGGATGAGATAGCTCAGGAGAAAAAATTGGCTGTATTTCACATAATTTTCGAGTGACACTTTAACAATTGAAAAATTAGTATACGAGTTACTCTGATAATAAAAAAAAAACCCTTCAATAATTTAAAAAAAATTAAAATTCAGTAAACTGTTGTCATTATCAGACAATAAAAGATGCTATGCATATTAGATCAACTCGTAGTAACTAAAATAATAGTAATAAAAATAACCAGAAAATCCTGTATTTCAGACTAAAATTGTCAGCTGCAGGATTGCTCCTCTGTATTAAGACTGAGTCACAACAGCATGTCTTTCTAGTTTCCTGTTTTTACTTCTAAGAACTAAGCTACATATCCTTTTTTTACATGGAAATATAAAAATTCCCTGAGAACTTTTCAAGTTAAGCCCTTCCTTCTAAATGTTCAGTAAAAAAACAAAAAGAAAAACAAAGAAAATGTACTATGAGCAGAATTCTGATGAGTTATCAGAGGCTACCTAATAACTCAGCTTAATGAAATGTATTTTTTATCTTACTTTATACATAGTCCCCGGAGGTCTCTCTTGTCAAGTCAATTAGAAGAATGAGATAATTATGGAAAATCTCTGTATTGACCTTATCACCTGTTTAAACTGGCAATGTATATTGGAATCACCCATTTAGAATACACAATCATGTTATATTTAAATTCTTGTCATCTTTCATTATGGCACCAAATGGTTATATAAAATCATCAGAAGCAAATGGAAGCACAGAATATTTTGCCTTGAGCACAAGACATAACATAGGATACAGAAAGCAGTAATCAAGTATTTCAGTGAGAGTGCTCAGGTTTTCCAAAGACCAACATGCAAAATGAAAATCTTCTAATAAAAATTTGTTCAGTCTGAAAGTCTATGAGTTTGTCTTTAATAACTCACCACATATAGGCTCTATCAGTCCATAATATGCATTTATAGAGATCTACTAGAGTCTTGTATGGGCTGTTAAACTTCCATCGACACAGAAACCTAAAAATGTACAGCTGCCATCTGTCATGTCTGCCAGCCTTGCCACAAAATGGACTTATGTGGTCCTCACTCCCCTCAGCTACTTTTGATTTCCCAGAATTTCAGAATTTAAACTGTAAAATACATGGTATATATTGTTTGTCAGAAACAGACAAAAGTTTAAGGATAAACTTCAGACTGAAGTAAAAAAATAGCTTTCTCTACCTCACCATTACTCCATAAAATCCACACACAGAGGCTGTCCACCTACTTTGCCTTCTTTTCATCAGACATGAACAAGAGCAGTCTACAGGTAGACACAATAGCTGCTAATAAAGTCATCATATGTTGTCAGTGTATTTGCCCTAATATTTTCAAAAAACACAACATTGACCTAGTTTTTTAAAAAGTACACAGAACAGGATCAAGGAGGAAGCAGTAATTTTCCCTATTAAATATACATAAAGTCAATATTTGCAAATATTGACACATCTCTAAGAAAGAATTTTTTTTTAAAGTTTAAAATTAGTACTCCCAATGAAATACTTAAGATAATAAGACATATTCACACAAGCTAAATGATACTCATGTTATCAAAACAAGCCAACAGCCTCTTCAGGTAAGAAAGCTGCTACATGAAATCTCCCACCATATCTAAGTACCTTTCAGTTAATGTGGACCCAGGTCCTGCTGCACTGGATGCTGAAACTGATGAATCAGTGCACAGAATTCTAAACTCCTTTTCAGCTTGGTCTTCTTTTTCTCTTTCGCGGGCCTCTGAATAGAGAGAGCACAGAAACAACAAATAACCAAGACTTTTAAAAATACTAAAATTATTGGCTTGCTGGGGACAGTAAGACAGTTTTTTTCACTTTCAGACTTAGATTAAATACTTGAAAAGGTAACAGCAAATAAAGGATTTAACTGAAAATACATTTTCATATATATTAAACTTCTACTGCTACTGCAATGATCACTCAACAAAACATCAAAAGGACAATGTGAACACCTCCCAGTTGTTCATTTGTACATGCTATCAAACATAAGTTGATCATATAAGAATGCTGATATTTCAATTATTTTCAGCATTATACTAAAACAGTATGATCACTTTAGAGAAACGTTGATGTTTTCATAGCAAAGGGAACTAAATTAGTGCAGTTAAAAGTATACAGTTGTGTAAATAGGTGAACTTTAAATATGGAAAATAAACACAAAGTGCTGTTTACATTAGTAGTTCATTCTTACTTCACTCGCTGAAAAAGAAACCCTATGGAACACTGCAATAAAATCAAAGCAAACAAAAACTTCCATCTGCTATTAAGTAAGGAGGAGGGGTAACAAGTACAACTACAATGACACTAAAAGTTAGCAAAAAAATTCAATTAGGGAGAGAAAATGTATCTTTCTTTCTATACAAGAAACATTGTGTTCTATTTTGCTCCCTGTTAGATAAACAAAAAAGAAAAATATTTTTCCAGCAAAGCATGATACAGAACCAGGAAACATATTTTGATCTGAGCTCTACAAATCAGGTAGTGGGGGGAGCCATATCCAAAAGTTATCATGGTCATTCCAAAAAGCTAAAAAGCAGAAGTGTATCACAAGAAATATGAAAATATGTGCTCACATTAAGCCAACCCCACAACACATACAGATTCTTGATTGCTATACTCTCAATACTAAAATTTGTTTCTAAGTTAAACAGCTGAATTACATAGAAAGCTTTATCATTTTTGGATAAATTTTCAACTTTATAAAGAATAAAATGCTGTGTGTTTCTTTTACGGGTATAAGCCTAGAAACCTGGTGGGAGGGTTAGCTGGGATATGGTCTGCTGCAGGTCAAAGGAGAGGACATACTAAAGATGCAGGCCAAGATATCTGGACTTAAACACATTGTACTTTTGCAACCACTTACTGAACTTCCTTACTAAACAAAAATATTATTATTATAAATATCATTATTATTGGAAATAAGCAATTCCTCAAAAGGAATGATAGCTCAACCTGAACAAGTATCAAACATAAAAAGGTTTCCAACATGGACAAACATTGCTGTGTTTAGATACAGCCAACACACAAAAAAAAAAAAAAAAAAAAAACAAAAAAAAACAACAAACAAAAAAAAAGAAAACAACACACACCAAAATCCCACAACCAACAACAAACCTGTCCAAAATGAATTTTGGAATCCCTTGTATATTTGAATTTCATAGTGTCTTAAAGTACAAAAAGTCAATGAGCCCCCAAAGAGGTCTGATCTGGTTCTGTATAAAATCAGAGCAATAAAAAACATGGCATCACAATAAAACAAAATACATACGTTCTCCACACACTGGCCAAGGGGAAGGAGAAAACATGACTAACTGGGTTGGCAAAGAGATTTGTAGAACATGCATGACTGTTCTCAGACATCTTGCTTGGACTGATGTTTGCTTGATTACAGGCAGCAAATGATACCATTTTCTCCATCTCCCACTCTTGAAATAGCAGAAGGCAGTGACACATTTGTGGACAGCTACACAACCTTCTCCTTGGTCTAAGACACACACTTCTTATTCACTACTCTGCTGTGTCAAGATTAAAGCTGTACCAATTTCTCTTCAAAAATAGATACACGGCTAAATAAAAGAAAAAAAGAGTTTGTGCTTTTCCTGTATCTGCAAGCTATGCCTCACAACAGGAGCTTTGCACATGCACACTACTCTAAGCCTCAGACAACATCAGCAAATTAATAACTTTACTGTTCATCGAGGCCCAAGCTGTTCAGGGCTGCCCTCCTCGAACAAAACTGCCTTTCTGTTTTTTTCCCCTACACTGCCAGTCCGAGACACTTCAAACACCGCCCTGAGAGAGCAAATCAAAAGATGTTTTAAAATGCAAAACCCGACTACGTTCGCTCTTCTTACCCAATACTTTCCTGCTCCTCTCCACTGCAGTTCTTCTCGTTTGCTCAAACATAGCTTCGAGGTCGAAAGTCCGAGCCTTCTTCCCTGGAAAAGAAGCAAAGGAGGCTGGAACACGAGCTCACCTGGGGCTGACAGGCCCCACGGCTTCGCCCCCCGCTCCGCCAGCCAGCCCCGGCCCGCCGGCCGCATCGCCACACACCGAAGCCGGAAAAGCCCATGGTGGCCGCCAGCTCCGGGTCGGGTGTCCCCAGCATCTCTGCATCTGCAACGAGAGGGGAGAAGAAACCAGGGGCGTGAGCGGGGGCCGCGGGTGAGCTGGGCCCGGCTCAGCCCCGCCGTCCCCGCCGCTCACCGCCCTCGGCCGCCGGCTCCATGCTCCGCCTGCCCCGGATCCACAACAGGCGCCGGCAGGAAGCGGCCGGGCGGGGGCGGCTGAGCTTCCTTCGCGGCGGAGAGCGCGACTGCATGGCGGAGTCGGAATTGGTGCTTCTCGCAGCGCCACATTAAGCTAAACCACGTTTCTGCGAGTGTTGTGCAGATGGTCCTTGAGTTCTGCTAGGCTTGGTGCCGTGACAAATTCCCTGGAACCCTCTTCCAGGGGGAAGGGCCCTCTTCCTGAGGGGACTACCCTCCCGGAGGGTGAGCCTTCTGATGCCCAACCTGAATTTCCCTTGGCAGAACTTCATTCCGTCTCCTCCTGTCCTGCCTTGGTCACCAGGGAGAGGAGATCAGCACGTCCTCGAATGCTTCCCCCAAGAAGGTGTCCACAGGCTGAGGCTCCCCCTGCACCTTCCCCAAGCTGAACAAGACAAGAGACCAAAGCATCTTAAATGTTTGCCTCGATACTCTTTATCATCTTGGCGCCCTATTCCTGACACTCTAACAGTGCGATGTCCTTTTTAAATTGAGGTGCCCAAAACTGCACGTAGGACTCAACATGGGGTGCGCAGCCCACAGCACAGTGTAGAATGAGATAGTCACCTCCTTGACTGGCCAGCCCTGCTGTGCCTGATGCACTCCACAACATAGTTGGCCCTTTTGGCTGTCACTTTTGGCACACTCTTGACTCATATCCAGCTTGGCAGCACCCCAGAAGCTCAGATTGCTTTTCATGGAGCTTCAATCCAGCCTCTCATCCCCCAGTTTCTTGTGCAACCATGATTTCCCTGTCCTGTATGGAGAATGTGGCACTTGTTAGATTTTAAATCATTGATCAGCTCTCTGTCCAAATCTCTGTAAGGCTCCTCTACTATGATGGGACAAAACAGCTCCTCCTGGTTTAGTATAACCAGACTTAATTCCTGCAATCAGATAATTTATAAGAACATTAAAGAGCACTGTCTCTAAAACTGAGCCCAGGGGAACCCCACTGGTGACTAGGCACTAGCTTCTTAATCTTGAGAAGATGGAGAATTTCAGCATTTGCTGTTATGCTGGTTTCAGCTGGGCTATAGTTAATCTTCACAGTGGGTAATACAAGGCTATGTTTTGGATCTGTGCTGAAATTACAGCACAAATATTATTATTATTATTATCAGTGATGATAATATAGAGATATTTCTGTTGTTGCTGGGCAGTGCTTGTACAAAGCCAAGGCCTTTTTTGCTTCTCAAGATGCCACATTGGCAGGGAAATTGGGAGTGCGTATAAGATTGGAAAGAGACACAGCCAGGCAAGGTGACTCAGCCTGGCCAAAGAGATATTTTAGACCATCATGCTCATTATATAAACTGGGGGGAAAGAAGAACAAGGGGGGGACATTTGGAGTGATGGCCTCTGTCTTCCCAACTAACCATTATGCATGATGGGATCCTGCTCTGCCAGAGATCACCAAACACCTCCCTGCCCATGTGAAGTGGTGACTTAATTCCTTGTTTTGCTTTGCTTTTGTGTGTGGCTTTTGCCACAGATTTTGACATTGCTAACCATTCCTTATTGGAATCTTCCAATTCTCTCCCTGATCCTGGGGGGTAGTGAATGAGCAGCTGCTTAGGGCTTGGTTGCTGGCTGGGGTTAAACCTCAACACTGATGTAAACCCTGGAATCTGATGTAAGCTTGGTTTTGGCTTATATCACTTCACACAAAATCACAGAATTGCAGGATTTTTAGAGCTGGGAGGGACCTCTTGAGGTCATCCATTACAAGCCCCTTATCAAGGAAGGGTCACCTGCAGCAGGTTACACAGGAACATACTCAGATGGGATTTGAATGTCTCCAGAGAGGGAGACTCCCTGACATTCTGTTCCAAAGCTCTGCCACTTTCAATGCAAAGTTCATCCTCATGTTGAGCTGGAACTTCTTGTGTTTTAATCTATGGGCATTCCACTTCATCCTATCACTGGGCACCTCTGAAAAGAATCTGACACCATCCTCTTGGTACCTGCTTTTGAGATATTTATATGCATCAATAAAATCCCCTCTCAGTCTATTCCAGACTGAGACATGCCCCATTCTCACAGGCTTTCCTTGTAAGAGAGATGTTCCAGATCCCTAATCATTATATTATTATTATTATTTCACTCTAGTATTTATTTATATTATTAATTACTACCTACTAGAAAGATAATATATCTAAATATATTCTATTAGTATACATATATCACATATATTAAATATCTTATGTATCTGAAATACATACATGATACATTTTATGTATTTTCTTTTATGATAATAATTAATATAGTATTATTACTACTAATACTGCCTTTGCTGAACCGTCTCTAGTAGCTGTTTGTCTTTCTTGGTTTTCTTTCTAAATCTGCATGTCTGCATCAATCTGAGCTTTACTGTCATCCCACAGTACCACATCAGTCTGGCAGCAGATAACCACTGAATTATTTAGGTTGAAACAGATCTCTGAGATGGATGGGTCCAACTTTTGACTGATCCAATTATGTGTATGATATATGTGTGATCCTACACCCTGTCTTTGACTGGGCAGTCACTGCAGCCCAACAGAGCTACTGTGCCTGCAGAGCGAGCAGGTGGGCAGGAAGCTGCCCAGAGCCACACACAAGACAGGAGCCGCTTCCCGCTGCTCTCCTTGGGGCCACCCTGTGCCTGAGGGGCTGCAGAGGAGACCACGCCCGTCCCTCAGGTGGCCCTGAGGATCCCCCGGTGATGCCCGCAGCCCCAGCCAGCCTGTTCGAGCAGATCACAGGATGGGTCGGGTTGGATCACTGTGGGTCGTTTGGTCCAGCCTTCCTGCCCAAGCAGGGCCATCCCAGAGCACAAGGCACAGGACTGCATCCAAACAAATGGGCTATCTTCAGACAGAGAGAGGCCACAGCCTCTCTGGGCAACCTCTTCCACTGCTCGGTCACTGCACAGTACCTTCCCTTCCCTTCCCTTCCCTTCCCTTCCCTTCCCTTCCCTTCCCTTCCCTTCCCTTCCCTTCCCTTCCTTCCCCTTCCTTCCCCCCTTCCCTTCCCTTCCCTTCCCTTCCTTCCCTTCCTTCCCTTCCCTTCCCCTCCCCTCCCCTCCCCGTTTCCCGCCGCCGGAAGCGGCTTGGCGCGCGGGGCCTGCCGGGATTGGGCGGGCGGTGAAGCGGCGCGAGAGCGCGGCCCCGCCATCGCCGTCTGGCCGCTGTCCTTCTGTCGCCGCTGTCGCCTCCGTCACGATGCCAGCAGCCACAAGCCCGGCCGCGCCCGCTGCGCAGGAGGCGCTGGAGATTGCTGGCCGCATCATCGACCGGCAGATCCAGGACGACCGCTGCTACCCGGACCTGTCGGAGCTGCTGGCGGTGCCGGCGCCGGGTGAGTCAGGGGCGCTCGCTTGGGGTCCCTGTGGCCCCGGGCCCCGCTGCGGGGCGGCCTCGGCCGGCGCGGCCCGGCCGAACACGCGTTGCGGGCTGTGGGCCCTGCTTGGGGACTGGGGCCGGCTGTGAGGAGGCGTCTCGGTCGCGGGGTGGGGTGAGGACCGTGCGGTGTCCGCTTCTAGTGCGCGGGTAAGAATTGTAGATGTGAACTCAGGGGGGCTGGCTTCTGGTGCCTCACGTCCCTCTAAAAGGTGAGGAAAACGGCCCTAATTTTCCCTTCTTCCTGTTGGAATGTCCCGTGCAAAATGCTCTTATGGTAACCATGTGCCCACCACCATGCCTAAGTTACAAGCAGCCGTAAAGCTCCCTTAAGCTTGTTTGACTTTACTTTTTCAGCAGCTTTCTGTCACACTTATGATATAAGATGTACTTCTTCCCACCAGAAATTTGTTTTGTTCTCCTTAACACGTGGAGGCAGCATTTCCTTCTCCATTAGTGCCGACTGACTGGCAAAGTGGGGTCTGAAGAGGTATTCTAGTGGTATATATCCAGAGGTGGCTGGATGCAAACAAAGAGTATCTGCGTTTTGTTGTGCAGTGATGTGGATGGCCACAGTGTAGCTGCTCTGGCAGCATCGTGAATACACAGCACATAGAACGGTGGGTGTATGAGGGTGTTTTAAGATGGTACTGCGAGTACAGACAGCCTTTCTAGGTGGAGGATTATGCTTCTGGCTTGTTCATGTGGCCATAGAATGAAAAAAGCACTGCAGGGTATCACGGAAAAAAGGGGTAAAGGGTAGGCTGGGGTCCAGGTGAGTTGTTTGCAAATCTATTTGGTCTTATTTCATTTGAGACTTAGATTTATTGTTTGTGGCTTGGCTGCTACAGGTCTTTCTCCGTGTGTATCTTGTGAGTAGTGATACTTACGTGTTTAAGTCTCTGCAGCACCAAGGTATTTGATATTTTTGTTGTTGTTGTTCTTACCTGCAGGCAGCCCTACTGTGTCTGGTATGTCAGATATGGATTATCCTTTGCAAGGACCAGGTTTGCTGTCAATACCCAACCTTCCGGAAATCAGCCCAGTCCGCCGAGTCCCACTTCCACCAGAGCTAGTGGAGCAGTTTGGACGTATCCTTATGTAAACAGATGTCTGTGTAAGAAGTAATGTTAGAAACGTCTTTCCTCCATATTTTTCTTCCCCAGTCTTTTTTTGTCAGACTAACATTGTAAGGGTTCAGCAAAAACTTTTAACATTTGTATAGGGGCTCTGTTTTTGGTAACATTTGGAAGTATGCAGTGGTAATTACCGTGCATTAGAGATTTTTTTACTTTTTTTTTTTTTTTAATGGTCTGGAGAGGATTTTGACATTGCTAACCATAATGCATTTAATCCTTACATCAGCAGTGCTTCAGATATGCAGTGCAATTGTATGATGGGAGTATTTCCAGAGATCAGCAGAGCTTGGCTGACCATTGACAGTGACATCTTTATGTGGAACTATGAAGATGGGTATGTAGAGGATGCATTCCTGATGTTGTTCTATTGCTGTTATACCAGAAGTAAGCAACTACAGCAGTGGGAGATTGTTTACTGTAAGCATAGAGTTGTGCTGTTCAGTTCAACTGATTTTACTTATTTTACTAAAACTTTTGAATATTAAGTATTTAAGGATCTGTAAGAGTTAGTAGTATTGCTGCCAAATCATCTACAGGTGAGGGAAAGGAAAATGTATTTGCTCTGGGTCAGACATATCTAATATCCTAAAGTTACTGTTCTTCTTATGCAAAGGCTTTGCTTTTGCTGAAAAAGTCAATAAAGATTCCTCTAATTTCCTAACTTTTGTAAGTAGAAGTTCATTACAGTTTGAAATGGCATTGATAAGTTTATAGTTCGCCTGTTTGCTTCTTTATTTGCTCACATCGTAAGCATTTGTATAGTAAGAATTGCTTTGTACATATTGTTGGATTTCCTAGAAATAGTGAAGTTCAGATTAGCTACTGTTTATACATTTACTTTGTGTCAGAGTATATGAAACATGTTCCTCAAAGAGAAAGCGCTACATGGTGTTAGTGATAGATAGTGGGGAAGAAGTTGGGAATTTTTGCATCAGATAACTTTCATGGGGGAAAAAAATCCCATTTTATTTTCTTCTCTTCATGTTAATCAGTATTGTGGATGCTGCATTGTGTAATTCATAGTAGACTGAATTAACAAAATCCAAAAATATAAAATACTGCAGTTGGATTTCAGGTTTGAAACTCAGCTCTGGGAGCTTCAAGCAACTCAAATGATCTGCTTTCACTGAAAGTGAAAGGTGTAGATGGCGTCAGAGTGTTGCAAAAGTATTAATAATTTTTAAATATACATAGATTTTACTTTGTTATTATGTGATGCTATATGACAATTTTCATGCAGTTTTTTGTTTCTTTATTGACAGAGGAGATCTGGTTTATTTTGATGGCCTCAGTGAAACTATTCTTGCAGTAGGCCTTGTAAAGCCAAAGGCAGGTAAGGAATATTATGACAGAGATTAGAATTGGACAGTACTGAATCTTCTGTGTACTTTTTTTAGTCTCTCTCTATATATATACATGGTTGTATTTTATACAAATAATGCAATATAAAGTAATATAAAACCCAAAATATGTTTTTTGGGCTTTATATTTGTATAGATATTAACATGCATTTGTGTTTAATGCATGGATGTGGCACTTGGTGCTATGGTTTAGTTGACATGGTGGTATTCAGTCTTATGGTTGGATTCAGTGGTCCTGGAGGTCTTTCCCAGCCTCAGTGATTCTAAGGTATGTGAAAATCTGTGGTTTGTATATATATGTACACACAAAATAT
This sequence comes from Muscicapa striata striata, assembly GCA_030060385.1. Taxonomy (NCBI): domain Eukaryota; kingdom Metazoa; phylum Chordata; class Aves; order Passeriformes; family Muscicapidae; genus Muscicapa; species Muscicapa striata. The sequence goes on from JAREIS010000142.1 coordinate 1,848,136, forward strand.
ATGAGTTTGTTTTGATTTTAGAAACATTGTAAAGTGAATTATGAGACAAAAATAATGTATGGTTTAATAATTATTTGCACTGATAAGCTTGCATTTTTTTGCCACATCATGCTGTTTGTTGTACTGTTTATAAATTTACATATTCAAGTGGTAATTCCCATGAGATTCTGGTTTATAGCCCTCTTAGTTATTTCAGTATCTACTGCTAAGATAGCATTGAAGTCAAAGTTGAATTGACAGATGAGTTGAGTTTAAAAGAAGCATTTTGGTAAGAGAAATGTCATTTTAAAGGTTGTGTATTTCATGAAGTGGAAGTCAAGCTGCTGGCTGATAGTCCTTTCTAATTCTAGAATTCCACAGATTATTAGGCTTAATATATGACTATTCTATCTAATCAGTTGATGTGGCTTTGCAATTATTTATTTGCTTACATCATTGTGATCAGAGAAGCAGTGTGCAAACTAAATTTTTTTTTTTGTTGTTGTTTAGGTATCTTCCAGCCTCATGTACGACACTTACTTGTTCTGGCTACTCCTGTGGATATTGTGATTTTAGGGCTTCATTGTTCTAATATACAGTCAGGTAATTCTCTCTTCTCCTCTTATTCCCAGTTGTGTATTAAGACATGGCAACATGTTAATTCCCATCTTTATTTGGCAATTTTATTAGTAGTCATTCAGAAAATATAAAAAAAACCCTGTGAGAAGTGCCTTGCTAGTTTTTAAATCTTTAAATCATGTTACAAGCAGGGAAGATAATTTTTATGGTGTAAGCACTTGCTGGATCTTGGACTCTATGAGGAACACTGAGTTTTATTACTTACCTATTTAATGTAAAAAGAGCTTTTGAAACAGATGCTCCTGTTACTTAAACAGCATATTGGAGAGGGAAAGAAGACAAGAGCATGAATCTTGAAACTAGTGGGTAGAGTTCATTAACTTTGTTGGCATTTGTATTCCAACCACAAAAAATGAGAATCTGATAGTGTGCTTTTATGCCATATATACTAAGAGGAAAAATTGTTTGGTGAAAGTAAGAGAACTGTACTTTTTTTTTTTTTTTTTTTTTTTTTTTTAATAGTATGTCAGTGTGAAAGAGAAAGCAAGTAGAAACCTGTGTTTTGGACTTGGTGTGATTTAGAGGAGAGACCAGTCTATAGAAATGAAAAGCACTGCATTTCCTTCCTTGGAAACCTACATAAAATGGATTTGTTACTCTGCAATTCACACTGGACATAAGCTGTTCCTGAATATGTTCAATAACTATGAAATTTGCTGTAATTTTTTTTGGTTTCTGGAATGTTTCGTATCACAGACCTGTCATATTTATTAAAACAGCTTAGAAACTGAAGAGGATTTATGTTTGTTTGTTTGTTTACTGGAGGTGCTGGATCACTCAATGACAGCATGTCTGGAGGAATGCAGCTGCTACCGGATCCTCTGTATTCGCTCCCTACTGACAACACCTACATCCTGGCAATCACATCCACTGATAACGGGAGGATCTTTCTGGCAGGAAAAGATGGCTGCTTATATGAAGTAGCATACCAGGTGACTGTGGGCTTTACACACAGGCTTTTTTCATTGTTGCACTGTTGGGGGACCTTGGCAATATTAGTTCTAAAACATTTCAAGTTTGCGTTATCTTTTTTTCTATAGTTGTGTTCTATGTCTTGGTAGTAAAACAGCTTAGGGTAGATGCATTTTCTTTGAAGAAGTAGTGTTTATATGGGGAATAGCAGTGCAGTTTTAGTCAACTTTAAAAATTCAAATTGCACACATTTTTAAATGCAAAATTTTCCTTTTAATGATCACTGTTTTCTTTCCATTGAATAATACACACTTGTTCAATTAAATCAATAGTTTGCGGTTAGATCTTTACTTGTTATTATACTTGTGTTTTCAATGACTTTTAATATCACTCCTAGTTCAGTTTTTGTTTTGCTTTTTCATTCAATGCTTTGTTTGTTTTAAATTGTAGGCTGAAGCAGGCTGGTTTAGCCAGCGCTGTAGAAAAATTAATCATTCAAAGAGTGCGCTGTCTTTTCTTATTCCTTCATTGCTACAGTTCACATTCTCAGAGGATGGTAAGTACTGGTGTTAAAGTTCTTATTAGCCAGTAATTTAATGTAATCTTTTAAAATAATACTACCAAGAAGGCAGTCTAAATATTTTGCATACTCAGAGCACTTAGTTATTGTTAATGATATTTGAAGTGGTTGATTATTATGAAAGAATTGCAGACAGATTGTATATTTAGTTCAGGATATAGATGGCAAAGCCTGAAAAAATTGACATTTCTGACTATAGTTAGTGATCTATAGCACAAAATTAATATGTGCTTCGTGGTATAACTATGAACATGGAAAATGTATAAGTGAATAATCTTACCTTCTTTCACTGCTTAGTGAAAAATTATTTTGAAACTAAAGTTTTTTGCTCTGGGATTTTTTTTTCTGTTGTTTCTTTACTAGCAGTTGTGTTAGTTGATTGCTGTTTGAAGTCACTTACAGCAGCAGTCCTGTAAGAAAGTGCAGTTTTTGTGAACTTTGAATTCATTATTTTATAGATATTCTGTCCTAAACTTGCTTTTCCAAGTCCATTGTTGATTTGCTGGTTCTCCTTTTTTTTCCCTCCCTCTCCAGATCCTGTAGTTCAAATCGCCATTGACAACTCCCGAAATATCTTGTATACCCGCTCAGAAAAGGGAGTCCTGCAAGTATGTGACTTCTTATGACTCTTTGGTCTGTTATTAGCATGTGTAATAACGTACAGCTGCCTTTGTAAGTTAATTTCAATACTTGAGAATTCTCTGTAGCTATGTCAGGCCCTTACTCCTGTTTATCTTTTTGTAGCAATGTGTGTGCTGAAGACTTGAAATACTTATTTTCTGAGGAAAGACTAGCCTCAATTCTATGGAAGCATGAGTACAACATAAAAATACAGCTTGAGTTGCTTCTTGATTAGTGAGGCTGATTTTATTAATTCATTAAAAAATCACTAAGCTGTATTATTGAATTGCAGGTTTATGATTTGGGGCAAGATGGTCAAGGAATGACCAGGGTTACTTCTCTTTCACAAAATGCTATTGTTTCTGCTGCAGGGAGCATTGCCAGGTATGTTCATGACAGTTACAGTGTATGAGGCTTCCTTTAAGGCCCATAGTTTCACTATACAATTTTGAAGAATTTGCCTATTTCTTTGGATTAAAAGTGTATTTTTAAATTTTTTTTATTTTTCAGAACAATTGATCGTTCTGTATTTAAGCCTATTATTCAAATAGCCGTGATTGAAAATTCTGAATCCATAGACTGTCAACTTCTAGCAATCACACATGCAGGTAAAAAAGTAATGCTGATTCCGCTCTAGTCAAAAACTGATAAATGGTATCTGCACAGTTTGAGACCTTTTTTATCTTTTGTTCAGGTGTCCGACTGTATTTTAGTACATCACAATTTAAACATCCAACAGCTCGTCCTTCCATGTTAACCTTGGTCCATGTCCGTTTGCCACCTGGGTTTTCAGCTTCTTCCAATGTAGAGAAGCCTGCAAAGGTTCACAGAGCTCTTTATAGCAAAGGTAACCAGTGGAACATGGCTCAGATGAGGTGGTGTTTTGTTTGTGACAGTCACTATTACTTTGACCTCTATAAACACCTGTTTTACCTTTTAGATGGCAAACAGTGTTAAAAGTGACCTTTTGAAGTGCCATATGATATACAAATCCAGAAGATACTATTTGCTGTTCAGATTGTATGATAACGACTTAAAGATTGAGTTTTGCTAACTTAGGAATGAATTAATGAGTTTGCATTTAATACATGATGATTGCTTCTAATATGGACTTACTACTGCTGTTCTTGCTAGGGGTTCTGCTAATGGCAGCTTCAGAAAATGAAGATAATGACATCCTGTGGTGTGTCAATCATGATTCCTTCCCTTTTCAAAAGCCAATGATGGAAACGCAGGTATAAAGCAAACTTCTGTATGATTTTGATGAAATCTAGGTATTATGCTTTCTTCCATAATAACAGATGCCTGAACAATACTGTCTGCAAGAAATAAGTAGGTTACAGAAAACTTCACGAGGAGTTTGGAAACTCACAAAGCTGAATGAGTCTCTCTTACTAGAAATCCCTAGTTCAAACATACTTTTCTAGCATGATGCAAGCTGCATGTCAAAATCAATTCTCTTAACTTCTAAGACTTGACTTTTAATCAGTGTATTTGAGAATGCTGTTGTCTGTGGCAATGCTGCATATAGTGCACAAGCACAGAAAAACATAGTCCGTAATGGTGTTGATCAGTATAAAATTTGATAAAGATTGTTTAAAATGTAGATGTGTCAGTTCAGGGAAAACATGTATTTCATCTCTGAAAGACATTTCAAGTCTTTTGCTGAGGTAGCATAGTGACATGTCAAAGATAGTGTTACTGAAGAAATAGCAAAGTTGGAGTGAATGAAGTGACTATGTAAGTTTAACGCTTCCAAGTCATGTTTTGATTAATCTGCTGTTTTAATTAATAACTAACAAAGGAACTTTGTAGTTGTTTCAGATCCCTTCCCTGCAAAAACTTAGACGTAAATATCCCAAGTGCTGACCTCTTTTTCCCCAAGGCACCTGACAGCAAGAGACAGTTAGGTTTCCCAAACAAAACTGCAACCTGTTCTTGAGCAGAAATTCTTCCTGGTTAGCATATGTAGTTTTCTGGAATGTCTTCACTAGTTTCCTGAGTTATGTTTGAAGTACTGCTGTCAACTGCAAAAGTCTTGCAAATTTTTGTAATTCAGTTGCAGCTTTTTTTTTTTTTTTTAAAGAAATCTTTTGAATTCATGATGCTTATGATGCTTAATTCTGATGTAGTTTGTAGATGGTTGCTGTTTATATTGTAGCAGCCTTACTTTGCAAGTTGTTTTACATTTAAAGCTAAAACCCTATCCCTGTCCCCTAAAAGAAGCAATACATTACTCCCTTTCTCCTAAAAGCAGTAGTATATATATTCATTATATATATACACAATTTATATATATATATATGTAAATTGGTGGTAACTCTCTGTTTCTGTTTTTTTCTTTGGATTTTCTTGTGTGAGGAGCAGATTCTATTCTGTGTAATTTCTGGTAAATAGTAAAGTATTACCATGAATGTGCAAAACCCAGGTTTGCTGCCAAACTTTGGATAATATCTTTCTGCTGTTCAGATGACGACCCGTATTGATGGACATTCCTGGGCTCTTTCTGCTATCGATGAATTTAAAGTTCAGAAGATTGTAACACCACTAAATAAAGACATTATTCCCATAACTGATTCACCTGTTGTTGTGCAGCAGCACATGTTGCCACCTAAGAAGTTTGTTCTGCTTTCAGCCCAAGTGAGTATTACTTGTCTTCATATAGGTTAACAAAAGAATTAAGTATGAAATTGGACTTCTCATCTAAATTTGTATATGATTCATTTTAGATATGTTTTAAGGATTATATTATGAACATGAAAAGGAAACTGAAGAAGGATTGCTGGAACTGTCTGTACCTATTTTAAATTTAGTCAAACATTTTAGATCAACTTCTTTTATGCAGTGTATTAATCCTTTTGGTTGCTCTCCAGAAACTCTTGCAGATACAAATTATCTAGGAAGTTCTTTTAGCCTTGCTTATGTTCTTGATTATGTGAAATTGAAATAGTCACTGTCTGCCCAGAAAATATAGTTCAAGTAAATATTGGCAATTAAAATTTGAGTTAATAATTTTTTATTTGTCATAGAAAAGGTCCCTAGAGGGGTTTTTTGAGAGGGTTTTTAGAAAACAAACCCACAAAAAGAATGAACTTTCCTACTTTCCTGATTATATTTATCAATATTTTTGGCACTCAATATTTTGACTGATAGACTATTTGGAATAATATTTAAATATTAATGTCTTGCAAACTCTAGACCTGCAAGCTGCATTTGTTTAATAGCAGCTGTTTTGTTAAGTGTGTTAATTGGGCCCTGTGTAGTAGTTAGCTTGAATGTAGGGAAGGTGATTAATGTGAAGCCTTACCATTTAGAGCCTTTTTCTTCCAGGCGGTTTTCAAGATTTGCATGATACACAAAGCCTTTCTTTTCTGCAAATGCTTATATTCTATACTTTGTGTTAGGCTAAGAATAGAAAAATTGACTCAGTTTATGGAGAGTTTATAGCCATTGCAGTACTTGCCTGCCTTTCCTTGATTCAGTAGTGATTGGGAACTGGGTTTTGGGCACCAGGTATGTTTTGATCCAGTGGTGCAGTGGAGGAAAACTCAGAATGGTGAAGATAGACATCACAGAGATGAGTATGTTGTGATGAAACAGGGTAAAGACAACTTCAGTCTAACTTGTTGTGCCTTACTTTTAGGGAAGCTTTATGTTTCAGAAACTCAGACCTGTTGATCAGCTGAGGCATCTGCTTGTGAGCAATACTGGTGGGGATGGAGAAGAGATTGAGAGATTTTTCAAGTTGCATCAGGTAAGAGCTTTTGGTGTGTTATGAAAAATGGAAGACTTGTCATATTTTCATTGTTGCTGCAACCTTCTGGTCAATGTTTCATTTACCAATCAAAATAATTGGTAATTTTTTCTTCTTTTTTTTTTTTTTTTTTTTTTTTTGTCTACATGAAGCTATATTGTATAGAGAAATAATTTCTCATTTTATGATATCTAAAAATGAATGTGTAATTAACTTTCCCTGAAATTCCTATGTCTTGTATGCAGAAGTGTAGTGGGCTTTTTAGTTTAGAAAGAAGTTCATCTAAGAGCAGGAGAGGAAGAGTTTCTAAAAAAGTTGAATTTCCACTACTACAAAGGATTTTTATATTTTGAAGGCCAGTAGAAGTGTGCATAGTTGGTCTGGTTATTTTTTATTAGCAGCTTAAGGTAAACAAGAAACAAGCAGAAGTTTGGTTGTTGTGTATTGCAATTGTAGTATGACTGGTATTGTGTATATCTGTAGTGAGTGTTCATTGTAATCTATTCTCTTATGCTTGGAAAGGACATAATTGGTATTGTAACAGCTTATTAGAACATGCAAACACTGATTTTTACAAGTGTTTTTTCTTCAAACACAATTGTAATTTATGTTTTTGTGTTTGTAGAAATTGCATGAATCTTAGTCATACTTAAATGTCAGGCACGGAGATTATTCCCTACCAGTAGCAGCACTGAGTTTGCAAAAGCTGTACAGCAAAAACTTACTTGATATAGCGGAATAACTTTGCTGGGATTCACTTCTTGTCTGTAATTCGGAAGAGCTGATTTCCCTGGCTTCTAAATAAAATTATGCAGAAAGTATTTACTGTTTTAGATATTAAGGAATAAAACTTCTGTACATTTCTTACCAACTTGATAAATGACGCCGTACTAACACTGTAATATGCTCTAGGAGAATCAGGCCTGTGCCACTTGTCTTATTTTGGCCTGTTCTAATGCTGCATGTGATAGAGAAGTATCTGCCTGGGCTACTCGAGCATTCTTCAGGTAAGTTTTAATTCTGTCTGTCATTCTGAATATTATACTCAGAATCACTATGGTCACTAAACACTTGTACAGGTTTTTTAACCTGCTGCCAGTTGAGGGCCTGGTGACTTTTGGTTAAAGATGATGATTGTTTGGGTGGTGGTGGTTTTTGGTTTTGTGCCTTTTTCTTTTTTATTGTTATTTGGTTGCTTGCTTCAGCTGTGGTTGTTGTTTAGTTTGGTATGTTTTTTCCAGTACAATTAGAGTGATGGAGTATGAGCTTCTGCTCTGGAGGATTAAATTCTAACCCATGTATCTAGTACTGGATATCCTTGGTATGGTTCAAATATGTGTATTTTCATTAACTGCCTTAAAGAAGTTGGTGTATACATAGAGTCACAAAATAATTTGGGTTGGAAGGGACCTTAAAGATTATCTAGTTTCAACCCTTCTGCCTTGAGCAGGGATACTACCCACTAGATAATGTTGCTTATGGCCCCATCCATCCTGGCCTTGAGTGCTTTAATGAATGGAATATCTTCACTATCTTTGGCCAGCTTCTTCCAGTGCCTCACCTATCTCACAGTAAAGAGAGTTTTCCTAATGCCTAACCTAAATCTGTTTGATATTTTAGTTTAGAACTATTCTCACTTGTCCTATCATTATCTGCTCTTGTAAAAAGCTGTTTTCCCTTGATTATTATAAGACACCCTTTAAGTCCTGGAAGGTGCTATGAGGTCTTCCTAGAGTCTTCTCATCTCCTAGCTGAGCAACCCCAGCTCTCTTCACAGCAGAGCTGCTGCAGGACCCTGATGGTCTTCATGGCCTCATGTGGACCTGCTCCAGTGGGTCCAAAGTCTTTCTTGAAGTAAGGACCCCAGAGCTGGCTGCAGTGAGGTTGTGCATGTGGGGATCACAACGACAGGGTGGAAGGGAGAATTACTTCACCACTCCTTTGTTGATGCAGCCAAGAACAGTGTTGGATAGACTGTTTGTTTGTTTCCAGCTCTTCATCTATGAGAACCTCTAAGTGTTTTTCCACAGGACTGCCCTCAATGAGTTTTTTCCCAGTCTGCGCTTTGTCTGGGATTGCCCTGATCCAGACGCAGCACTTTGCACTTGGCCTTGTTGAACCTCATGAGGTTCTTGTGACCCTATATTGGGGTCTCTTGGCTGTCCTCACAGGGAGAGAAAGCAGTTTTTGATAAATATGGCTGTTGAGAGTGATGATAAAATGTGCAGCTTGGAGTGTTGTGTTCCCAAAGATTTATTAGTTCCTTGCCAAAACTTATACAGGTGTTACAGTCAGTCAGCTGTTTGCAATAGGTTGTGAATAGTTGCTCTTTATTACGTTCAATTTCATGACAAAATCTGAGACAAAATGTAGATGATAACTCTGGAGTTAGCGAGGGAAGACACAGCGAAGTGCTCATGTAACTATAGGATATAGGATAGAGATGAATAGAAATTACTTGTTGAAGGACAGACATGGGTCATCTCAACTGTGCCCTTCTTTCCACTTCCCTGTAGAAGCAAACCTTGAAAAGATTCTAAAGCATAAGCCTGACTTTGGGATTGGTAAATTTCTCTTTAAAACTATACTAAGATTTATATTCCTCATTTAAAAATAAACCAAAAATGCTGTTAATTCTCTAAGGCATGAAAGTTGAATGGGCTGTGTATGACATGTTGAGAATTTTTGGTGTTGCAAACTTAGGTATGGTGGAGAAGCACAAATGAGGTTTCCATCAGCTCTGCCTCCCAGCAACGTTGGACCTATTTTGGGTTCTCCTGTTTCTGCAGGTATGTAGCAAGCAATTCATAGTTTTGGGCAGTTTTTTTTTCCTTGAATATGTTGTGGTTTTTCTTGTCATAAGTACTTGTGTTCTTTTTGTGTGAAATAAATGGTGTTTTTCATTTACTACCTGGTTAATGACAAGAGCTTTTTCCATTTCTCTTGAGTGATTTTTTTGGATTTATTCAGAGGGTCATTATCTCAAATTATGTGTTATTGCATATACTCTGTTAAAACAGTGTGAAGTAGGTATACATTTGTTACTTCCAGAGTAATTTCAGTTTCAGCAGACAGAGAGCAACTTATCAATAATATATTCCAGACAAAGCTTAGTTGGTTGCTGTCTAGCTATAACAGTATCTTCCTGTGTTGTCATTGTCATGCCTCTACAGATACTGCTTATGAGAAAGAGGAAGAAATTTGATCAAGGAATGAGCTAGTCACTTGGAGTGGTTTCTCCCTTTAAAAGATGTGTCTTCAGCATTTGGTTTCTATTCAGTCTTCAGTGCCACCTACAAAGGAGAAAAGTGCTTTTTTTTTCTCCTCAGAACTTGATGCTTCTTAGAGTGAAGGCCTTTTTTTACTTTCAGATTCACTTAAATTTCTACAGTTGCTGTTGCTCAATATGGGTTACTTAATTCCATATTGGAAGGATTTTTAAAAAAGAAATTCATTATGATGAATTTGAAATTCTGATTGAAATAATGAAATTAATTATCAAGATTAATTAATTATTATCAAGAGTCATTAATGTATGAGATTCTCTTCCTTCATCTGACATAGGACATTCAGTTTTACACAACAGACAAGGGAAATAAACTTGTTTGCCTGGAATTTAAAGAAGTTCCATTTCATTAACATATGAAATTCCATTTCATTACCGTATTGATATGTATCTAAATTCCTAAATATTGGGGAAAAGTGTGATGAACTAAGGTGAAGTTTAGGGAAAACAGTTGACCCTGTTTTCCAGAATTCTTAACTACTATTAAAACTCTAAGAAGAGTTGCTACTTCAGTGAATCAGTAGCATCACTTTCCAACCCTTTTGGTGTGGAACAATAACAGTGTGGGCAAGAGCTGAGGCAAGGCATAAGAATGTGAAATTAAATCTGAACTGGGGAGAACAGCAGCTACAGGAAGAGCACATGCTAGGAGCAGACTAAGAAGGAAATGAGCTTTTGGGGGGAAATGGCAGAAAGCTGTGTAGTCAACAAGGAGACTAATTTTAGGAGTAAATGTATTTTTCACAAGTCTAAATGTTTGCCTATTTTTATCATTCTGTCATAAATGCCTCTTTCAAACCTAGTATCAAAGCAGGTGTTTCCATTTTGCTTCAGTAACAGGTCCAGGTGGAAGATGGCACCATTCTTCTACTTTCTCGGTTTGCTCAAAGGGTAGAGAACTGTCATGTGAAATTAAGATTCTGATATTGTGGATGTCTCATGTGGTGGGTCAGACACTGCTGACAGAATTTCATTCAACCACCTCATAATTTTGCATGTGAAACTACATAAAAATAATGTTAGCATTAAAAGGCCAGGTGCCTTTAACTTACTTCCATTTTTTCCCACTGTTGAAAGTCTAGTCATGCATTTGCATGCAGCTTTTCTGCAAGTTTGTGCTTTGCTTTAGCACACATGACAATGTGCTCTGAGAATGCCTTGGCACTGTGCTGTTGTGTGGTGCCAGTTTGGGAGAACTGTAGCAAATTAGGCAAGAACTGTATCCTTTGATAAAAGCCAAATTTTCAGAGTGCCAGTGTTTCTTGCCTTTTCTGTGATACATCACTTTGCTTGCTAATGGTATGTGTTTGTTTTTGTAGATGACCACACATGTAGCTGATATTTTGAGGTCTTAAGTTAGACTTAATTTGCAGGAGATGGAGTATTCACAGCTGAACTTGATGCTGTGGACAGTCTGACTTTAGTGTTTTAAATTAGCAGTGTTGCTGTAGCATTTGTACATCTGCCCTATGTAAAAATGAAAAGTAATATCAGTGTTCAGAAGGTGAGGAACAGCAGAAAGTATGTGGGCAATATTATATCCAGTGCAGACCACAGATGGTGTGCAGTAAGTTAACACATGAATGCTGGGGCAAAAATGCTGCAACTGCTCTTGAATGAAGTGTATCCATTTGTTTGACTTGTGGAGTCAAACATTTGGTTGATAAGAAATGAGTGCAATTTGATACTGAACTATAAATAAGCTCTAAATAAAACATTTAAATATTTGATTTAACAACTTTGCTGCTTTTCACGCATACTATATGGCTTAGATTTGGGAGGGGGTGGTTTTGTATTGTATTCAACAAACTTACCTTTATTTCTTTTCCTTTCTTAGGTTCCCCTTTGACTGTTGATAGTCCATATTCTAATCCCAGCATTTTGACATCTGGTCAAGGTAACACCTTCTTTTCCTTTTTTATTTTTTTAAGTAGGCTTTTTCATTGGCATTCAAATGTGTAATATTTACCTATTTTTACCCTAGGTTTGCAGCCTTCTGCTATGTCGACACCCATATTTCCTCCTGGAAATTCCATGTCTCACCCTGGTACATCCATTAGCGGAATGATGGGTCCTGAGATAGTATTTTCTGGAAGACACAATGGCATCTGCATATACTTTGCCCGGATTATAGGGTGAGGTCTTTGTAAAAGGAGAGTCTGTCACTCGATTTGTTTCATAGTTCTTATTTGCACTAATGCTTGTAAGTGGTGCATTTTATATTAATATCATTTAAATTGGAAATTAATAGATTTTAATGTTGTATTTATTAAATACCTGTCTATATAATATGTTGTTTTTACAGCTCTTTTAATACATAGATTGCATACGGTAGGAAAGTTGCTTAGATACTGAGCCTGCAGTCAAGTGCATAAACACAGCTCTGAAAACTGCAGGTTTATTTTTCAAACCTATGAGTTGTATGTTTTAAACTCCTACTGACAGACAAAACAAATGCAGAAGGGCTTACAAGATCTAAGTCCTGTCTTTAAGTAATTTCTATGAAGAATCTTTAATCAGAATGCTCAAGTCAGAACAATGAAGCAGGACTAATGATTCTGTTGCCTTGGATGTTGAGTCCTAAAAAACCCAAGCAAGAACAGAATTCTGCATATGTTGGTGATCTCTCTGCTTGCTGACTAGGGAAGATTTTTCTTATGAGACTTGTTTGTTTACACTGTATTTCCAGGTAATAATTTTCATCTATAATACTTGAAAATGTCAAATTTAATTGAAGTTTTAAAATCTGGAATTTAATTTATTATTTATATCTGTACTATTCATAATTATATAATGGCTAGTTTTTTGAATATTTAGTTTTCATCCAAAATTAATCTCTATTTTAGACTTTTAACTTTAAAGTTTTACCATTTTAAAAAATCATACATAGAAGACTTGAAAAAATACTTGGTTAAATGACTTGGCTTTTAAGACAAACTGTTTTATTTTGCAGAAATATTTGGGATGGCAGTATAGTCGTGGAGAGAGTTTTCAAAAGTGGCAATCGAGAAGTTGTTGCAGTATGTAAAAGACTATTTTGTGTTCTTAGAAGTTTCTTTTAGTATTTAAGTAGTTTTAAACTTCTGAAGTCCTTTTAAAGTTCCGTTCCCAGTTATAAACTGTTAGGTACAAAACCCATCCTTTGTCATGTTGCTGTTTTCTTAAGTGCTGAGCTCTTAACTGTTAATTAGCTGTCTTCTTAAGCTATTAGTTTAAATCTTACTTTCTAAGAAACCAAGTTAACTTAGTTTATGCTCTTAATTGGCAATGTCCAGTTTTCTCCATGTTTACTGGTGGTACTTCCTTGATACTCACTTAGGGTTTCTGCATACTCTCTCCAGAAAACCCTAAAAATAAAATGCTTTTTGTGGTTTGGATTCCAGCAGTTCTGGAAGGGCATTAAAAAATTTCCATCATTTTCCTAATGAACATCTTGCTCTTTCACTTTTTGTCCATGATCAGAATAAAATCTTTTCTGGCTGTGGCTGTTAATAGAATCCAGTGTTCAATCCTTTTCTAGCTTAGAGTTGGAAGTAGTAAAGCCTAGCTGGTTTAATTATCAGAGGGGCAAAGAAAGTAGCATTTTGAATACAGTGTATCTTCAGTGGGCTCCTGCCTCTTCACCTCTGTGCTGCCTCAATGAATGTGGTATAATCATGTCTTCTAGTGATCTGTTACTAATACAAAATTTATTTGTTGTACCCTCTTCTTTGTCTTTTCAGTGATATTATCTTAAAATTGAATTTTTTTTGGAAAAGGAGTGTGAAAACCCAGCTTTCTGTAAAGAAGTTTGCTTTCTTTTGTAGGTAGAAAGCAGTGTTCCATCCCGTATGCTGGAATGTGTGCTACAAGAACTGAAAGGTTTGCAAGAATTTTTGGACAGAAATTCACAATTTGCTACAGTAGGAGCACTTGGAAACCCAAGGTATTATCAATTGTGGTAAATTTATATGTATTTAATGTCCAGCTTTTGAAAAACTACCATAGTAGTTTTGTTTAGTTGAAGTGTTTGTATGGTCTCCAGCTTCAACATTCAGATGCTAAAAATGAGTTTGTTAGAGTCATCTGTAAGGAATTCAGTATTTGTAATCATATTAGCATTTTTCGGGGTTTTTTTAAATTGCAGTTTCAGCACCCCAGCCAATCTGCAACAGAGGCTCCTGGGTTTTATGCGGCCTGATGGTGGAAGTTCTCAGCAAGTCCAGCAAGAGCTCCAAAGGAAATATCATGGTATGTAGTTATTTTTAAACAGGAAGTATCGAGGAATGGTGCATTTGGATGTTGCCTTTCTCACTTTTCTTGTGAAATTTTCTGAGTAAAAGGGATGTTTTTCCAATTTTATTTTAAACATTATGCCATCTTTTTGCACGCTTACCTGTCCTTTCTTTCTTTTCTAATGTTCTCCATTATGAATAAGATTGTTCAGTCTTTTCAGTACAGTAGTTTGTAACTGCACAACCATTTACAAGATAGCATTTATTAAGCAGTTATTTTATGCGACAAGTGAGCATGATGTTCTATAAAAAAACTACTGTAGTGCAGGTTTCCAAAGGTATAGTCATTGAAATGCTTACAAAACTCTGTTTAGAAATATGAGGTCTGTTACACAGCCCATTTGAATTCTTGTCCTCTTAAGTGCAGCGTTTGCCCAGCACTTGCCAGTTGGGAAATGTTGCTGCTGCCTATATGGAATTGAGGATGTTTGTCATCCACGTGGGTTGACAGCCCATCCTGGGCTTTTATTAGTGCAAGTGTAAAAATTTTCCGTAAGTCACTATGTAGGATTTGGTAGATATCTAATAATTGTTTTTTATTTTTATTCTTTACTGAGTTAATAAATCTTTTTTGATTGCTGAATGACACAATGTAATTATTGTTAACTTCATTTGTGAAGTGTAAACACTCAAAAGTACACACATCAATTGTTGCAATGATGTTCAGTCTGTGTTGTAAGTATGAAAACATTATCCTTTCAGTTTATATAATACATCCTACCAGATTTAAATATTGTAGTTTTTGGAGTAGTTGTTGCTTTAAAGATAGTGTAGACAGTATTGACCACAGCTGTACTTGTAATTATTCTCTCTACAAGTAAAAACAGAAATCAAACAAAAAGGGAATATGTATGTGTTTATTTTATTTCTTTTATGTTCATCAGAAATATATTTATATACTATATATATTTATATAGTAACTATTTTTGAAAAAAAAAGGTAAAAATTTAAGGCTGATATGTAAATCTAGTGCATTCAGAGGAAACCATACTTGTTTTTCAGAGAGTACAGTTCCTTTGTTCCTTTCAAATATAATTTGAAATAAATGTTAACAGAGGGTTGTTTTGGGGCAGTGTTAATATGGGATTTATCTCCCAAGAGAGCTGGACAGCATTGATCAAAAATGGAAGAGAATAAAAATAGAAAGTTAAGGAGATGGTTACTGAAAAACCTCAAAAACTTACATGTTTATTTGAAACATGTAGAACAATTAGTTGCTGACAATCTGTTTTTTCAGCTGAGGCACAGCTAACTGAGAAGACGTCACTTCAAGGCATCCAGCAGCTTGTTCGCAAAACCTGCCAGGCACTGGCTCTGTGGAAGTTGTTATGTGAGCACCAATTCAGTGTTGCTGTAGGTGAGCTTCAGAAGGTAAGATCTGGATAATACAGTTTTAATTACCTGATTTTCTTTTGCTACTTCAGTTTTCCCAAAGGACTGTAATTTAAATTTATTAAGAAACATATGAATTTTAAATGACATATAAATTTTTTAATATGTGGTCACATATGTTCAAGAGACTGACATGTAGTATTGACATAATCACTCAGTTTAATGCAATTAGAAGTGTCACTAACAATCAATTGTTCTACTTTTATTGATAGTTAATACTGAGTGTCATTTTATAAATTACTGGGTTTTTTACTGTAAGCACATTCTGCAAAATGTGCTGAAAAGAATAGACGAGTGTTTTTCCAGCCAAGTAGAATTCCCTTTTTGCCTTAGTCTTGGTGAAAGATGGACAACAATAAGGTAATAGAGTCCTTGCTCTTCTTTGTGTACCAGAATGTACCACAGAACAGCTGAAGTTGAACCACTGGAGATGATCTGTCCCCTGTGCAATGGGGGGAATAATCTAATTGACTGTCAAAGCAGGGGCAGCTAGAGCAGATTTCCCAGGACTGTGTCCAGTAAGAATTCTAATATCTATAAAGATGGCAACTCCACAGTGTCTCTGAGCAACCTGCTCAGTGTTGAACTACCCCTAGTGCAAGAAAGATTTCTATTCGCGTCTGATTTCCTTCACTTTGATTTTTTACCATTGTGCAGTGTCCTGTAACTGGTTACTGCTGAGAAAAACCTGACTCTGTATTCTTTACAGTTTCTCAAAAATATTGGTAAGATCCCACACATTGCCCTCTAAGCCTGCAGGCTAAATGATCCCTGTTCTTCCTGCTTTGTGAAGAAGGAAACTTGTAAAACAATGAGTGCTACTGCTGTGCACCCTTTGATAAAGTCAAATTCACAGCCAACCCTTAAAAAAATACAGTAATATATTATATATATGTTATATGTTATATATATATATATATATACAAAAATATAATAGACATTTTGTCCTTAAAGTTGATAGGATTATTAGAGGATTATTTGTTCAGAAAAAGAATAATTCTGAAACCTTAGAGAGGCACAGAAGCTGTTGCTCTTCATGATGTTGCATTGGGGAGCTTCGGGCAGCTTTTATTTGTGTTGGACAAAGAGCTAACTAACTGTTTAACAAGTAAAATGTTTTCCTTTGTCTTCAGTAGATTTAGAGTTTTTGTAGTCATATTATCATGCTGGTAGTATCATCTATAGACACTACATAGACACTGCCTAGACACTACTGACAACTGTGTGTGCAAATATTCATAATAAATTTTTAAAAATTAAACGCTTTCAATGTAATTTCATCTTAAAAAACATAGAGTTCAGACCTCGAAATTTTCAAACTCCTGCTTTTATTGAATCTCTTTTTTTTTCATCTATGACAGCAGTGAGATTGCTCCAGTTATTAAAAACTTTAACAGACTCGTAGGGTGTGCATTCTGACAGTGCCCTGTGAAGTAAAAGGAACTTCTAATTCCATTCTTATACTGACACAGATCTGAAACAGAGGTGACACATAGTGAAGATGGCAGAGGAAGTCATATTAAGAAGAGAGTTTTCACTGTCCTTAGGCATCTAGTGCCTTCAGTAGTAGCCCTTGCTTTATTATTTTTATCTTGCTATAAAAAGTGTACTTTAAATAATGTATTTCTATGCTGTACAGTCTAGTCATTGGAGTTTTTTGTGTTTTTAATTATTAGAAACAGTTAATTTTGCTGCTGGAACATTCAGACATTTCTAAACAGGCTCAATTAAAAGATTTGGTAAACTAATAAAATTCTGTCTCAACTTCAGGAGCTTCAAGAACAGCTAAAGATTACCGCTTTTAAAGACTTGGTGATTAGAGATAGAGAGTTGACTGGAGCACTCATTGCGTCTCTTATAAACTGTTACATCAGAGATAATGCGGCTGTGGATGGAATAATTGCCCATTTGCAAGATATCTGTCCTCTTCTTTATAGCACTGATGATGCTGTGTGTTCAAAGGTAAGACCACTTCCAAATTTTTCAGCACCAAAACACAACTTGAAACACGCTCAAATGAGGTATGTTGGCCAGCTTGTAAGTCATTATTATGCTCAAGTAGTTTCAAAAGCAGAAGAGATAATGAAGTCAAGTTGTGGGTATATTTTTTTCTTTTATTGATTAATGCTGAATGTTACACAAAAATTATTTGAAGCATTTGCAGTTATTTGTAATTTTCATAGTCTCTTTAATTCTTTCCTCAGCATAGTCTCTTGGTTTTCATCGGTTCTACAATTTCCTGGAATTTGTGCCAGACAGTTGTGTTTAAGAACTTAGGTCTTTGAAGCTTTCCAAATAAATTTGAAACAAGTAACTGATGAGGAGGGAATAGGAAACAAGTTGGTTAAGTCTTCTGACTTCTAATGTTATTGTTTTTGAATGTTTTTGAGAGGATGGTCTTTTTGCTGTTTCCGCTTTGAAATTTGGAATAATAGTTCATAAACAGTATCTGTTATCTGTTCAGGATGTGCTCATGTTACTAATTTCCACTTTGCATTTGTTTTTAGGCAAATGAACTTCTTCAGCGGTCTCGACAAGCTCAAAGCAAAATGGAAAAAGAGAAGATGCTGAGGGAGTCACTGAAAGAGTACCAGAAAATCAGCAATCAAGTAGACCTTGCTAATGTTTGCGCACAGTACAGGCAGGGTAAGAGCCAGTCACTGATCATGCTGAATAATATTGTGGTATCCTTTCATGCCATCTTTTCTGTTTGTTTTGTTTACTAACTTTCAGTTTTTTAGTTTTCTACCATAAACAATTGGTTAATAACTTTTACAATTAAAATGTGCCAGCCATTTCTTTTTTAAAGTCTTGCTAGATTCCACAAACCAACCAAGAAATCCATTTCTAAATTAAAATAGTCCTATACACTTACTTCATATTGCAGTGTTCATTTGTTTCATAAAGGTGGTTAAAATATTTTTAAGAAAATTATTAGGTTCTATGTAAGCAGAGGGTTTCATATACCTTTTATATGAAATACATTGTTTGAAAGATGTTCTGAATCCTAATTTGTGCAGCAGAAGCTAGTATATCAGTCATACACTTAAATTATATAACAGTTAAGAAATGGGCCTCTGTACAGTATTACAAATTGTGCAGGTTGTTCTATGTAGCTTAGTATCTAACTTGTATGTAAGTGCTGCAGGGTAGGAACAGGTATATAAATAGACTTTATATGATACATACCGGAGTGAATAATGTAGCACTTTCCTGCTCGCTAAAATGAGACATGTTCAATGTCACTTACCGTTTTGTTGTGAATTTAATGCAATAACGAACAGTGATACTTGTTTTGATTTTCCCTAGTGCGTTTCTATGAGGGAGTAGTAGAGCTCTCTCTTACAGCTGCTGAAAAGAAAGATCCCCAAGGTCTTGGCCTTCATTTCTATAAAAATGGAGAACCAGAAGAAGATGTTGTTGGACTCCAAGCTTTTCAAGAAAGGCAAGTTTTCAAGATAATTTATGATCATTAAATGGGGTGCTTTATTTCAAGTGACTAGGAAAAGTGGCTCTTTTAGGGAAGGAATGCAGGGTAATAATAAGGGTAATAATAATTTTATGATGAGGGACACAATATAAATATTTTTGCCCAGCATGCTCCCCTTGATTATGATTAATATGGCAGCAAATTAATCTGAAACAAGGGGTGATGCATGCAGAAAACATTGTGATCAGAACAGTACAGAAATACTTCTTAAAAAGACAAATGAGAACAAACTAGATTGTGACAACCAGTGACAATAACCTGTGACCTTTTAAAATTTTAGTAACTGTCTACAAAGGCATACAGTAACACACTTGAGAAGACTATTTCATGGACAGTTGCAATGAAAATTACGAGGCTTTTATTTTCTTTTGCGCTCTTTACAGATTGAACAGCTACAAGTGTATCACTGACACGCTTCAAGAGTTAGTGAATCAAAGTAAAGCTGCTCCTCAGTCTCCCAGTGTACCCAAAAAGCCGGGACCTCCGATGCTGTCATCTGATCCCAACATGTTAAGCAATGAAGAAGCTGGACACCATGTAAGAAACTCACAAAAAAGTCATGACTGCACTCCAGAGAGCAGTGTGATTGGAAAGGGTCTAGAACTCATTCTTTTAATAAAATTATGGACTAGTTTAGTGAAGTGAAGATTTGTCATAAATTGGCCTCAGTATCTAGAGTGTCCATAGAAATGATGACATGTAAATAATGTGAACCTAAGTATTGTTGCATAGTAATTCAGGGCTTAAAGTAATGTAACCCCTTCTCTAATAGGAGCTCTGGCCTTTTCTTCCTTTAGTTTGAACAAATGCTAAAGCTGGCTCAGCGTTCAACAGATGAACTCTTCAGTATTGCACTTTACAATTGGTTGATACAAGCTGACTTGGCAGACAAGCTGTTACAGGTGAGCTTGTCTATACACAACAGGAGAGGTAATTGTAATAATGCTTTAAAACACAGGGAAGAGCAAGAGTATAAGGGTTATCTTTCTGATGTCTGCAGGTTACTGCTCCCTTTTTGGAGCCTTATCTGGTGCGGATGACCAAGATTGACCAAAACAAAGTCCGCTATATGGATTTACTCTGGAGATACTTTGAAAAGAACAGAAATTTTAGTAATGCTGCCAGAGTCTTGGCTAAGTTGGCTGACCTCCATAGGTATGGATTATATGTGATCTATTATATATATTTATAGAGAGAGAGAGAGAGAAAGAGAGAGAGAGAGAGAGAGGAGAGAGAGAGAGAGAGAGAGATACAATTAGGGAAAAACAAAAAAAATTAAATCAAAACCTTTTGTGTATTTTAAGAAAAGGAGGTTTTCTCAAGAAAAAAAACAAACAAAAAACCTAGAATGTATTTAGCTTTACATCTAGGTAATTATTGGAAATAAATAATAATGTTTATTTTTTGATTATAAATTACTTTGCAATGTATTTTCTGTAATTATATTAAGTGGCCAGTTCTTATGGAGAAGTACATTAGAACTGTGCTTGCAGAAAAGACGGAGTTGCATGGTTAGATTGTGTCCTGTATGATTTAGTAAAATCTGGATAAGGCACATATTACTTCCCAGAGTCTAGCTAGAATATAACTAAGCCTTAAATAATTATATTAAGTACTCATTTTATTATGAATATTTGTTTTGCAGCACAGAAATTTCTCTTCAGCAGCGTCTTGAATACATTGCACGTGCCATTTTGAGTGCCAAAAGTTCCACTGCCATATCCTCTTTAGCTGCAGATGGTGAATTCTTACATGAACTAGAAGAGAAAATGGAAGTAAGAAAAGATAGTAATATAAGCTGCACTGTAAATGCATTATTTCACTTTGTCTCATTTGGTTTTATTACCAGTTCTGTATAAATGGGTTTCTATGCTTTCTTCCTGACATGGCAAATTTAGGCAGTCTTAATGGTGTGAGGCAGCAACATTTCTACATTTAAGTAAGCTGAAGTTAATTCTGGGTATATTCTTAAACTTTGATTAAATTAATTCAATCTCGAAATACTGTATTTTCCTTTAAACAAGGTTGCAAGGATCCAGCTTCAAATACAAGAAACATTACAGCGGCAGTATTCCCATCATTCTTCAGTACAAGATGCAATCTCCCAGCTTGATGCTGAGCTGATGGATATAACCAAGGTGATTGAAATTTTCTTGTGTTAAAGTCCAGTTTATCAAATTTTTGGGAGAAAAAAATGATTTGCAAAGAATGATTCTATGCTGACTAGGAAGAGTAATAGGCAGTTAATCATTCCTGGTCTCAGAATGTCTGTTACCCTGGACTGTCATCTCCTATACATTAATAGTCTTTCAGTCTTTGGTATTTTAATTTCTTTCACATGTTTATCTTCATTATGAAGTCTCTTAGATTTCTTCATTAGTTGAAAAAATTGTTGGAAAATTAGGTTTTCATTTCAAATTCATATAAAATTTAGTGTTGTATCTAAGAAATTAAACTAAATGTAGCAAAAAAATATTCAGTTGTTGACAACAGTTACTTAAGTTGCATCTTGTTTATCAGACAAAATAAGGAGCACTGATTTTTAAAATTTAATTTGATCTTACATGAAAGGTAAAGCTTGGTAAATTTTTTTTTCAGCTGTATGGAGAATTCGCTGACCCTTTTAAGCTCTCGGAGTGTAAGCTTGCAATTATACATTGTGCAGGTCATTCTGATCCCATCTTGGTGCAAACTCTCTGGCAAGAAGTCATTGAAAAAGGTAGGTCTTAATGGAGTACGAGTTGTGATGATCTCTCTCATTGTTTACCATAAGTTAGTAATTCACTCTCTGTTCCTGTTTTTGATTTTTTTTTTCCACTTGGTTTTTTGGGCTGAAGTTTATCATTGTCCAAACACTAGTAGAGATTTAAGGGAATATCTGTCTGGTAGTAGGTTTTTTGTGGGGTTCTGGAATGTGGTTTTGTTAGTTTGTGGGTTTATTTAGGTTTGCATGGAACTTCACGGAAGCATAAAAGCCTACAAATGTACATGCAAACACACTGGAAAGGTTGTGTTTTTACTTCCATGTGCTGAGTTTTTGTTGACAAGAGTGTGATATTTCTTGCATTATTAATGAATTTAGGTGCCTCAGTGTCATTCTGTATAAATGTGGAACTTTTCCTGAAGCTCTCTTTTACGTGTTTTCTTTTCACTTCCAGAGTTGAGCGACAGTGTGTCTCTGAGCCCTGCTGACAGAATGCAAGCGCTTTGTCTGAAGCTGGCATTGCTTGGAAAGATCTATGCTGGCACACCTCGCTACTTTCCTTTAGGCAAGTTGTTAGCCTCATAGTAAATAAGCATATGTGTTTGATGGATGGGTTTCAACTTTTTTTTTTAGAATTTTTAAAAAGTTTTAAACTAAGAAATGTTTCTCATTTTTTAATCTCAAAAAAGATGGGAAATAAAATAAAGTTTAGGTGTCAACAGCAGTTACTTCTGGATGGCTGTGCAGATCCCATTTTAGAAAGTAGTGAAGTTTGTTTGCATCAAAGCACAAAGTACAAAATGTGTATTTTACATGTAAGATTTCAAGCAAGCACATTTATCTGCTGTTACTTGAAATTTTATATAAACCATCTGCTATCTGAAGGAGTAGATTCTGAAAGCAATTCAGGAGATTTCTGGATCGTGTTTAGAGTTTCTGCTTTTCTGATGCTCATATGCTTTGACAATGTGCTATTATATAAAACCTCTGCAAATATATTGTGCAGTAGTAAATCTTTTAAAATACTAAAACATTGTGCAACAACATTAAATATGAACATTTAGTGCTGACCAATACACTGTTTATTGTCACAAGCTTAAGTATTTTTGCTGGCTATTATAACAAATGTTGTGGTAGTATGTGTTTTGTGTAGAAACAAAAGTTAATGAACTTTTCTTAACATGACAAAACTGTAACAAAATACTGAGTATAAGTAGTCCCTGCCATGCACTGCTGGTACTAAATGTGTCTTAAATGCCTTTGTTTCCTAGACTCCAAGTAACAAGTTGAAACCTAAATATTCCCTCATTTATGTCCTCCAGATTTTCTAGTGCAGTTTCTAGAGCAACAAGTCTGCACTTTGAACTGGGATGTAGGTTTTGTAACATACACCATGGAAGAAATTGGAGTGCCATTGCCAAGGCTGCTTGAAGTATATGACCAGCTGTTCAAAGCCCGGGTAAGGAAAATGACACAAAATAAAAATTCTGTTTTCAGCTATTACCAAGGTCTCTCTTTAGTGGGAAACATGAAATAATATAAGGTAGGATATAACAAAATATATATTCAAAGCTTTTCTTTCTTTACTCAAAGAGTTCTAAAAAGCTGCATTTTCCACCTGTGAATAAAATCTGTGGATTTTATTCATTTCAGCCCCAGAGCATGATAAGGGGCTGCAATTTGTTAATTCTTTTAGTTCACCTGGAGCTAGTTTAGGATGAAATAGGACTAGAATTCTTACATTGCAGAAGGAACAGCATATATTGAATATATTAATTTTATTTGTTTCCTAATAATGATTAAAATTTGTTGTATATTACATTGTATCCGATCCATTGATGCAATAAACAAGGAGATTTGACTTGTGTGGTAATGGAAAACTGAGTTAAATTTATGTATATTTTCATCTGTGATTTAAAATAATATTTAAATGTAGGCTTAAATATAGATTAAGATAGAATTCTCATTTATCTAACTTTTTTTATACAATAAATAATTGCTACAGCTGGCAATTCCTGTACTCATGACACTTTTTTTTTTTGTCTTGTCTCCTTAATATTTTGTGATTTTGTTTTTTAGGATCCATATTGGAGTAGAATGAAAAAGCCTTTGCACCTCTTAGAGTGTATTCATGTGTTACTATCAGGATATGTACAGGATCCAAGCAGAGTGCCTATGAGGTAAAACAATGGCTATATCCTAATGAATAGTGAAGCAAAATATTCTAAAATACTTCACTCCAGAAATTCCCAAAGCTTTTCTTCTTTTCTTTTGGGTGAATTTAATCTTTTATTCCTAACACTTGTCATTCAAAACCATTTGGTAGAAACTTGAAGAATTCTCCCTTATGAGCTACTTCCACATCACTGAAGATCCATGAGAAGCTGAGAGGATTATTTTGTAATTTTTGGTAATATAATTTAAGGTCTAGTTCAGACAAATCTGATTCAATGTGTGAAAGCGAGGGAAAACAAGAATTGGGCATTTTGTGATTGAAACAGTGAACTGTTTCATGTACCAATTCCAGAAACTGAGTTACTCAAGAAAAGAGAAGACCAAACACTGAGATGGATTTTCCTCAATTGTTTATAAGAGGTTGATGATGAAGTAGTCTGCAAGACTAAAATTAAGCTTAGTTCACATCAGGAATAAATTTAGGTGTAATAATAGAAAAAGTTTCTAGCGAAAAAAGATAGCTAAATACTTTTAAAAGTTGCCATCTCTATCTTTGACAATTTTTGTTTCAATTGACTATAAGAACTTTATTCAGAACTATCTTGTCTCAAAAACAAAAAGCAGAACTAGGCAAAGTCTTGATAACTCTTCTAAATATAGATGTTTCTGATTATTTTGAAAAATATACATATAAATACCCCCTGTTAACATACAGCTTACTTCTGTCTTTTATCACTTTATTGGTCTTTTATGGTTGGCTGATTTAAATACTCTGATAGAACTTAATTGAATGTTGTTCAATTTAAATTACAATCAAATCTCAATTTATGTATTATCTAAGTAGGTATTAACGACATTTTAACTGCTATCTAAATTAGTAGCTTATACGCTGACCGTAATAATATCTGAAGTTGTATCTAAATAGTTCACATTGCTATAAACTGTACCATACTTTTATAGATTATATTTATTATCAGATAAATAGTAATGGGTCATTTATTTCCCACTATGCCTTAGTCACAGGCATTAGATTTCAAAAATAAATTTCTCTTAATAGTTAAAAAGTAGCTGACAGATGTCTTACTGATCAGCTAGTCCATTGCAATTCAAAGAATGCTCGTGTTCTAGTTCAGATGAATTCTAAGATACAGGACCAAAAAGGAGCTCATTGCTATTCTGTATTTTCTTTGCAGGCGACAATTCACAAATATTTGCTTGGATGCTGTTAGTTGCTACCTGGTTGAACTTCAGTCTATGAGCCCCACATTAATGGTGCAGACTACTATTGGGAATTTTAAATCTCTACAGGCCAAGTTAGAACGGCTTCACTGATTGACTAATACAAGAACAGAATCATTAGTGCAGGTAATACAAACCGAAATAAAGATCCAGATGTTGGCACTGAATTACGAATGAACAAATCCTCAGAAAAAAAATCGTGAGAGAGCTGAGAGAGTTTTCTCCTGCCATGGTTATCAAATGTGTTATTCATTCTATTCTGAAAGTATCTACAGATTGTAGAATGTAAATGTGACAAATGGAGTTTCTTTCACTTTTACTACTACCAGTTTTTTTTATGATAGAAAGCTTTTTTTTTTTAATACTGTTGAAATAAAACACATTGTGTGATCTTTGCCTTGGGGATAAAAAATATTTTAAAATATTTTCTTTTTCTTTGTTTCAAATAATGGGAAAAAGCAAATTATTTCTCCTAATCATTTTATTATGTTGTATCTTTTAAAATCAAATAAAGAAGTCAAAAAGTGACTTCTGTCTATTTTTATTATGTGCACACAAACACCAGATTGTATATGCACCTAGAATCCCCTCCCTGCCCTGCTGCCCACGGGGCTCTGGATGCAGCCCAGGACACATTTGACTGTCTGGGCCGTGAGTGCCATGGCTGGGACATGTCCAGCCTCTCACCCACAGCACCCCCAAGTCCTTCTGGGCAGGGCTGGGCTGGCTCTGTTCATGCCCAGCCTGTGCTGATATCAGGGGTTGATCTGACCCAGGTGCAGCACCAGCACTTGGCCTTTTTAAACCTCATCAGATTCCCATGGGCCATCAGATTCCCATGGCCCACTCCTCATCTGCAGACTTGCTGATGGTGCATTCAATTTCTTTATCATTAGGGAAGATATTAAATAAAAGTCCCAATACCTGGGACCCCTGAGGGACACCACTTGTCACTGATGTCCATCAGTTGATCACTGTCCTCTGGATGTGACCATCAAACCAATTCCTTTACTAGGGTGAGTCACTAAAGGTTTGATCATGCATCAAACCCATGTCTCTCAAATTTAGAGAGAAGGATGTGTGGGGGACCATCTGAAAGGCTTTACAGAAGTCCAGACAAATGCCACCTGTAGCCCTTCATTTATCCACTGGTGGAGTCACTCCATCATGAAGGTTACTGGGTTGGGCAGGCAGGACTTACCCTTGGTGAAGCTGCGCTGGTTGTCCTAAATCACTTGTCCTCCAGGTGCCTCAGCACAGTTTCTAGGAAAATCTGTCCCGTGATTTTCCCAGGCATAGAGGGGAAGCTGACAGGTTAGTAGTTCCCAGGGTTGTTCTTCTCTTTCTAAAGATGGATACATTTTCTTCAGTCACCTGAGACCTCATTTGACTGCCATGACTTTTCAATTATCATGGAGAGTGGCTTGGGAACTACATCAGACAATGCCTTCAGGACTCTGGGAGGCATCTCACCAGGTCCTATAGACTTACATCAGGTTCCTTAGATCATCATGAACCTGATCTTTCCTTGCAGTGGGAAGCACTTTGCTCACCCACCCTCCGTCCTGCTGTCCATCAACCCAAGAGGTGTGGGAAGAGAGGTTTCCATTGAAGACTGAGGCAAAAAATGTTGAGTACCTCAGCCTTCATCTGTTAATAGTTTTCCATCACTGTTTGTCAAGGGGGTTACACCTTCTCTGACCTTCATTCTCTTGTTCACATATCTGTACAAGCCCTTCCTGTTATTCCTTATGTCTCTCGCCAGGTTCAGTTCCAGCTTCTCCTTGGCCTTCCTCAACCCTACATAACCAATCTTTCTCTATACTCTTCCCAGGTTCACTGCCCTAGTTTCCATTATCTGCATTTACTTCTTTCCCTTGAGTGACCAGCAGTTCCCTAACCTGCCATGTCGGTCCCTTGCATCCCTTGCTCAATTTCTTGCTTCTGAGGATTGCTAGGTTTTGTACTCTATGGAAGATAAAACCATTGGAAGAGGGTTTTAATCCATCAGCCTCTAGGTTATAGGCAGGCCCAGCATGCTTCCACTTCTCCACTCTGCTCCTCCCAGTGACTCTCAAGAACATGGGACCCCATCAATGGGACTTTGTCCAGACGAGGGGAATGAAAAGTGCTGGAGAATGAGGGCATCAATCCTGCTGCTTCTCACATGCTGAGTGGTCTACAGCACCTTTACTATGAAATATGATTGCTGTAAAATTTTGCTTAAAGTATATTTCTTTCTCTCTGAACTACCAAATACATTCTGGTGATTTTAAGTCAGGAAATGTACTCGATGAGGTAATATAAAAATTAAAATACAACTCTTTTTTTTTTTAACCTCGTTAGATGAAAAAAGTGGTGAAATATTAGAATTAGCTTTTCTTCTTTGTCAGTGTTAAAAAGTATTTAAATAGAAATAGTCCTGTGTGTCCTGGGAAAAATATTTGCTTCTTTCCATATGAAATACACCATCTTTAAGTATTAGAAGTCATTTTCTGCTAAGCTATGTTTTACACCAAGGATATCATGCATTTACCCAAATCTCTTCACACAAATAATGTCTGAAGTCCTACCTGATATATTTAATTAAATTTCAATATCTGCATATCAGCCACATTCCATAATCTATGTGATTACTAAACATTTCTATTTTCAGATTTGGAGAAATAAGTGAAAAGTTTGGAACAGACACAGATCACAAACTTTAAGTTCAGCTTTTCTGTTTTTTTTCTTCATGGAATAAGGATCCCTCTGGCAAAATTGCAAATTTATCAAAGTAGTAGTATTTCAAAGTGTATCACACTGGTATTTTTCAGATGACAGTAGGTAATTCCGGTATACACATATAAACCCATACACACAGTATACACATAACCTTTTGTTTTCATAACACTTGCTCTACTCTCAGCTGGAAAAAGGATAGGTTCTGTTTCCCAGTTTAAATTTGGAAGTATGTGGAAAACTGGGATCAGAGGAGAGAAGGGCGGGTTAATGCAGTAGATGAAATGAAGGATAGTATTCACAGGGAAGTAACAGACCAACATGAATGTGAAACATTGCTCATTAACAACATTATCAATTATTCTTTAATTTTTTTTCTTCTGCAACTTTCAATCAAGACAGTGATTAGAGAAAGGTGGCAGAAGGTGGGAACCAGGGCGAGTTTCAAAGAATACCTGCTTCAAGGGTATTTCTTCAAGGTGATGAAATATAGTGACAGGTTTCCCTACTTGTATTCACCTTGTCATGGTTTAGCCTCCTCTAACAAGTAGCACACAGCCACTTCTCACTCCCACACCTTCTTTGATAGGATAGGGAGAATTGGATAAAAGGTAAAATCCATAGGTTGACATAACCGTTTAATAATTGAAAAAAGGTAAAGTAATAGTAACAAAAAAAGGAGGTAGCAAAAAGAGAGGAATAAAAGCAAGAAACACAAGTAAGGCATAATGCAAATATGGCATTAATGCTCATCATGGGATAGGTGCCCAGCTTATCCCTGAGTTCCTCTGGCCCAGCTCCGTTGGGTTATATACTGAGCATGATGTTCCATGGTGTGGCAAATCCCTTTGGCCAGTTCATGTCAGCCCTCCTGGCCCTGTTCCCTCCTGTCTCCTTTGTGTGTCTGCTGCATGGCAGAGCACAGGACACTGAAAACTCTATATAGTGTAAGTACTATGGTGCAATAACTGAAGCATCAGTATGTTATCAGCATTGTTCTGCTAAATCAAAAACATAGCACCGTACCAGCTACTTGGAAGAAAGTTAATTTCATCTCAGCTGAAACCAGACAACTGAAATTCCAGTAATTCCTGTACTGTATAGAGAAAGCCAGCCTCGTACAGCTATGTCTCCTGCTGTTACTCATGCCCTACATCCCCAAATACTGATGCTGATGCAAATTGTCCCCCATGGAGGTACAGCAGTGTGCCCTGTTGCTTGTGGGCTGTTGGCACAGGCAATCCGTTGTGTCTGGCTTTCCCCTCTGAGGGAGTCATGTTGATCATCATGTCTCCATAGTCAGTTTTCTTGACACATGGGACTTCACAGAACCCTAAAATAGTCCAAGTTGAAAGGGACGTTAGAGATCCAATAGTTCTACCCCTCTGCCATATGCAGGGATACCTTTAACTAGACCAGGATGCTCAGAGCCCCATCCAACCTGGCCTTCAGTGTTACCAGGGAAAGGGCATCTTCAACTCCCCTGGGGGACCTGTGCCAGTGCCTCACCACCCTCAAAGAATTTCTTTCTAATATCTAATGAAAATATTTTC
Source organism: Muscicapa striata striata (assembly GCA_030060385.1). Taxonomy (NCBI): domain Eukaryota; kingdom Metazoa; phylum Chordata; class Aves; order Passeriformes; family Muscicapidae; genus Muscicapa; species Muscicapa striata. The sequence goes on from JAREIS010000142.1 coordinate 1,877,455, forward strand.
TCTTTTAGTTTAAACCTATTCCCCTTTGTCCTACACATTCTTGCAAAAAGTCCCATTTTCCTCTTTTTTATAAGCCCCGTTAAGTACCGCTTTGCCTCAATGCGGTTTCCACAGAACTTTCCCCAGGCTGAACAAGCCCAGCTCTCTCAGCCTGTCTTCATAGGAGAAGTGTTCCTGATTTTGATACCGCTGCGCTCCTTTGGACCCTTTCCAACTGGTCAAATGTCCTTCCCGTGCTGGGGACCCCAGGCTGGGTGCAGCGCTCCAGGTGGGGTCTCACCAGAGCAGAGCGGAGCAGAGAGGCCAAACCCTCTCCATCCTCCTTCTGACCACGCTGCTTCGAACACAGCCCAGGATGCGGGCGGAGACTCGCACCCGTCTTGCCAAGTCGGCGCGTTCGGAGATGCGCGGCCGCCCGCCAGCCGTGCCGTGGTCCCGCCGGGGCCGCACGAGAAGGCCCGCCCTGAACGCCGGGACCCTCCCGCCGGGAGCTGCGGGGCGGGGCTGAGGCTGCGGCTGCGGCTGGCTGCGCCGGCCCGGCCCAGCCCGGCGGCTGCGCTGCGCTCTGCGCCGGCTCGGCCTGGCGGCTGCGGCTGCGCTCTGCTCCTGCCCGGCCCAGCCCGGCGGCTGCGGCTGCGGCTGCGCGGGCGGAGCGCGGGGCGGCGGGGCCGGGCTCCCTCTGCGCCCCGGCTCCGGCGGGCGAGCAGCGGTGCGCGCAGGCTGCGCAGCTCGCTCCCGCTGCTCTGCTCCTCCCGCTGCTCGTGCCCCGGGGCAGGAGTCCGCCCAGGAGGCGTCTCCGGCCCGACGGGCACAGGCGGCGCAGGTGCGCCCCGGCGGCGGCGGGGGAAGCCTGTGCCGCCCCTCGCTCCCCGCGCTGCGGTGAGCGGCTGGTCCCGCGCCAGGCCCTGGAGTTCCTGATCTGCCGCCGGACGAGACTGCAGGACGTTTTCCTTGTCTTATGCATTTCTGGAGTTCTTAGCCATGTACTTTCGACTTCTCAACTCCTTCTGAGCTAGCGTGACTCGCACCGCTGAGCAGCACATCGCCCGTGAGCTGCTTGGAGAAAAATATAGTTTGGAAGTACGGATAAGCATCAGTTATCTTTGTGTTTGCAGGAAGCCGCTAGAGATAGTCAAGATTTTGTGTTTGAATTCCTTTCCTCTGCACCTACCCCCAGATAACAAAAACTTCTGGTCTATTTTTTTTTCTTTCTTCAGTTTTTTCTATAAATGTGTGAGAAAGCCACTATTTGCTTTAATAGTTACCTGGAGGTTTAATAAGAATGGAGATTAAGCTAGATGTGCTCATCTCTACGTGTATCAAGCAAAGAAAACCATGGCCACGCATATCATGGGTTGGACAGGTAAGTGTAATAAACTCCTTGAGTTTTAGTTGTGTAATACTTTGCACTTCCATTTGCTTTAGCAGGGTGTAAAAACGACCTCAGAAATTATTTTCAGTGACTTTAAGAGTTATAAATAAATTACTTTTGTTGATATGAGGCTGGAGAGTTAAAATTTCTCAGATAAACATTGCAGAGCCTTTTTTTTCCTACTACAAAGACCCACACCTTAGATGAGATTGTTGTTTTGATGGTTCTAGTTTCTCATAATCTTTTTTACAGTACATTGTGGGAAATCTGGGGAAATGATTATTTTTTCCCCGTTTCATCCTACATCTCTTGAAAGACATACTTTCTTAGACTTCTTCGATAAAATTGCACTAATTTTTTTTCTTATGTGATTTGAATTTAAGTAGGGAGCAATTTAAGGCTGATTATTTTTTTTTTTTTCTATTGAAGTCACTGACATTATCTCACTAAATTGAACTCTACAAGACAAGATAGCTAATGTCCAATTTTTGTCATTTTTAGTAGTTAGTTTAGCAGAGGTACTTTGAACTTTTTAATGATGGCTGTAAGATCAGTTTGGTGTTTTGAAACGTGTGAATCAAATTCATCATCACTGTAAGTCCATGCTAGATATAATGTACTGTAAAGCAAATATGCCAAAGAATGAAATTAGTATGGCAGTTGCTGCCTTATTGTATTTTTTAAAATTATTTTTCCCCTAACATTTTTTATCTCTGCATTATTCTGTATGCCTATGCAGAAAACAGCATTTTGAAAAATTAAATGCTCTTTTATTCTGTCAACAGGAAAAAGAGGCTGTTTTCCTTCTAGATGGTAAACAGATAAATGAAATTAACCTAACATCGGGGAAGAAAAAGAAGAAAATCCCTTTGCTACAGTCATTGTTGAAAAATGTGGTTGTCTTAACAACATCAGGAAATGGTTAAGTATAATATCTTATGTATTATTACCTCAAGTTATTTTATTTGTATTTGTAACAGTCTAGAAAGGCAGACATTTAAAGGATCTGCCAATTCACTTAAAACTGTGGCTAAGATGGAAGAGAAGTAATTTTAAGTACTCTGTAGTAATATCCTTCAAAACTTCTCTCCCCCAACCAATACAGCTGCTTGGTTGGCAGGAATACTTACAACAGGAGAGCTGTTTCTTTGGAATAGAGATCAGGACTGCTTGAAAATTGTACCAGCAGTTGAAGAGTCCAAGAAAGCAGTAGCAGCAGCACAAGGTAGGTTTTTTTAATTAATCCTGTGCAAAAATGTAATAAAGGGTAAGTTGTTTTCCTTTATTTTATATGAGTAAAAACTGTATTCTCACATTGGTTTGCATTTGTATAGTTTGTGTGCTAGCTAAACTTCTACGAATGTGATTTGAATGGTACAGGTTTTTCATTTAGTAATCTCCTGTATATAGTTTATTTATAGATACTGTAAGTGTATTTTTTATTGGTTGATTTTTTTACTGTAGAACATTCCTGAGTAGGTTATCAATTAGGACAGATGTACATTTAATGTAAACAGTATATGGATAATTTGAAGCTTATTCTCTAGGTGGGCTTTTATTACAAATGCTAGCCAGAAAGAATAAAATACAGACACGTATTTGCAAACTTAGGTATCAAATATTGTCTTGTATTGCATAGCATCACTGATACCAGCTTCCAAAGTTAAGTGCTGCACAAGAAATTCTGTTATTTCAGGGAAGATCAGTAGTATACTTAAGAGGTAAAAGTAATCCATAATACAGCACTTAGGCAATCTCAGGCAACATCTCTAATTGGTTGAGTGTTGTGGGAAAGATCATTTGTAGGATGCATAGAGATGAGCATCCATCTGAGTTTACTGCTGCCCAACATCTGCTATCAGTGATGAAGCTGGAAATTAAAGACACTTAACATGGCGGCTTGGATTTCGTGTTTAGATGAGAAGACAAATTTCCTTTTTCTATTATTTTTATTCTATGTCAAACAAAGGAACAGAAACAATCCTGCACATTGTTGTGTGTGCTTTCTTTTCTCCAGAGTGTATAATGAGGTTGTACTTGTATGTATCTGGAGATGGCAGAAAGGTACTGTTAACTACTCCTACAGCGTGTGCCTTCTTGTGGGAAAACACAGAACATGAAAATACACCTGATAAAAACTCTCCTTCTGGGCGTTGGACACAAATTTTACCAGATGGATCAGTCATATTGCCTTCTACTGAAGAAAAAGAAGTTGGAGTGGATGCTGCTTTCATACAAAATGAGGTAAAACTAAACCCTGAAGCAATCATTTTATTTTGTAATTAAATTAGAGCCACAAGAGCTACAATGAATTTTCAAAGCAATATCTGCCTCTTTGGCATTTTGCTTAGGCTTAGTATTTCAGTTCATGTTACATTTGATGACAACATAAGAACAGCCATACTGGGTCAGATCAGAGTTTCTGGCCCACTTACATTCTTGCCAGCCTTTACATTTCTGAGTGACAACATTCTGTTATTTAATCTGAATTGTAATAGCTATTGATCTAAATATATAGATAATTAAAGAGAAATTTGTGTGTTACAAGCTTTTTGGGATTATTTTGATAGTTTTCTCTTTTTTTACAGGTACTAGGTGATTGCTGTTTATGTTCTTTTGTATTTTACTCTGACGAGTGTTTGGTGCTCACATTTTTGGTTCTTCGGTGGCATGAAAATACCTTTAAAAATGTTAGGTAAGTTCAAAGATATCTGAAGTTACAACAGCATCGGAAATGTTTTAGTTATTTTTTAGAGCTAGGATTCAGAGATGCAACTGAACACATTTGCATGGAAACAAAATTAGCTTATGGTTATTAGCACCTACTAATGTTTGCATATGGATGTTTGTAGTATGCCCTCTGTCATTTTAAAGCCAATCGCCCCTGTCCTTTACATGTCCCTTGTAGAATGTGTTTGATACAACGGTATTTACTTACATATTCCATACTTCATTATTAGCTTACACCTAGATAAAACTGGATGTATTTATCTTTCTGTGTGGGTAGTTTTTTGCATGATGACGATAGATGGTATTGTTTTCTTGTTTTTGCTTATATTGCTTATATTTTCTTATATTTTTGTACTGTGCAGATATGAGTGCCCTAAATACCTCTTCCTCTTCTTTAATATGTGGATTTGTGTATTTTATTGGTTTTCTGTTGCCCTTGTAATTTCTTTTAGATGTGAAGATGTGTGTATGCATTTCTTTATCTGGGTTGGGACCAAGTACTGAAATAGTTATACTGATACAACCACTTAAAAATGCAATTGAGTTATAGTCTGGAGCACATCTATATGTCCATTCTTCCTGGATGACATATATGTCTGTGAGTTTAAATGGATATGCCTTCTACAGGTGTTATTCAAATAACTTGCTAAAATTTTGCCTGCATGTGATTATGTGGTACAATTGGTTTTGTTACATTATGTCATTTACATGCTTAGTAATGATGTCCTCCTTGACCTAATCTTCAGTTTATCTGTGGCATGGTAATTCCTATTTACTATAAAAAAAAATGAAATAGAGCATAATATACCCAGTGCAGAAATGCATATGCATGTATCTAGCTAGCTGGCTTCCACACCATTGTAATTGCAGCCTGAAGTTGTAACTACATTTCTCAGACACCTTAGTCATACATTCTTATGCCAACTCATGCATAGTTTCATTGCTTCTGTTGTTTAATTACTTTTTTCATAGTAATGCTTTTTTTTTTCCCCTGTCAGTTAGATGGCATACTTCAAGAAATAATCTTTCTTGTGTTTTCTGTCATGTTTTGAATCTTTTTAGGATAGCAGAATGATTTGGATGGAAAGAAACCTGTAAAGGGCACATAGCTCAACCTCCCTGCCGTGGGCAGGACCACCTTCCAGTAGATTAGGTTACTGGAAGCATAATCCAACATGTCGTTGAACATTTCCAGTAACATGTCATCCACAGATTTTTTGTTCAGACCACATACTGTTGATTTTCAAATTCTGAGTGGATAATGGTTACAAGGTCTGAGGAAGCTGTTTCTAGCTAGAATGCAAGTGCCTCAATTATATTGCACTGATCTGTACATATTTGCATGTTCTAGACTTATAAATACCATAAAAATCCCATCCCATAAAAATAATTCTTAGTGCTCAGACATAATTTTTAAACTTGTGTAAGTACAAAATACTTTTTCATTTGTAAGGCATTTGAAGAAAATCTGGTGTTTGTTTTTAATAGCTCATGGTTTATATGGTTTGCATGGTTTTTTACTATATAGGAATAATCCCATTCTGCAAAATGGAGTAACCACTTGGTTTTATTGTCTTTTTGTTGGTACTCAGTTCTTTGCCATACCAGATCCAGTGGGCACAGGAGACTTGTTCTCTTGTTAATTTGGTTCCTCAGTGTGTGTCTGTAAAGTCAAGAGGAGCTCTGCTGTGTGCATTTGCAAGAGATGGACTTCTACTTGCAGTAGCTGTAAATCAAATTGATCCAAAGGTAGATACGACAGTGCATCATTTAAACTAAGAGTTCAGTTTGAGTGGAGTAGTAACAAGGATTTAAAAGCACAGTTTTAGGATGATTTCTAAGTACTCATAAGGGGATATGAAATTATATTTACGTTGATATCCTATTTATATCCATTGATAGCTAAAAACTTTTACTACAAGTCATAATTGTGTATGGTGTTCAGTTAGAAGTTGGTATAAGATTCTCTGTCATTTTTAAGCTGTAATGAAAAAACTTAATTTCTGTTACTGCATTATGTCTGCAAAGATTCTGGGTGATTCTCAGTCAAGCCTCAGTTTAACATGTTTTGAAGTTCCCACTTCTTAATGTTATTCCCATTAGTAACTCAGAGGTCAAATTTTAATGTACTTCCTAATGCTAATGATGACAGGGAATGTGTACTAGTGTTTTTGATGTACAGGGTTGGGATGATGCAATACTTCAAAGCTCCGATTGTTAATTACCAGAAAGACTAAAGAAGAGCGATTTTATACTGAGTGTTTTAGAAAAAGTTACATTAAAAAGTGTCCTTAGTTATTTTTCAAGCATAGAACAACGTGTAGAATTCAATAAATTAAAATAATAATAAATATTGAAATGCAATGTCAATTCCATAATGATGTTAGCAGTACACAAAATATAATACATAAATTAGTAGTAGAGGTTTTTTTACAATAATGACATTTTGATACAAACATTTATGATATTTTTATTTTTCCATTCTAGGCAACTCAGGTTTTGTTTTTAAACACCTTGAATTTTGTAACTGTTTCGGGTAGTCTTAAAGGTTGTAGTAGCAAGAATAGCATGACCCCATCCAGGTTCATCAGGTCAGTAATTGATGCTGTTTCTGCTGATGTTTGGGGGTCTTTTGGTTTTGTGTTATGGTTTGTTTGTTTATTTTATAACTATCCTAACCTCTGATGCAGAAGTTTAACAGAGAAAAAATATTTTTTTACCTGCCCAATTTAGATCGTACTGGGTTGGCGATATGAGTTGGACTCCTGATAGCCTTTTCTTGGCTTGCATGTTAAAACGTGGATGTTTGATCTTATTGACATGTATGGGGGAATTGGTGACCTTAATTGCTTCTGGATGCTCTGTGGAATTTGGACCAGCACAGTTTATTCCATTTCATCCACTAATAACATACAGGTAAAAGGGTTTAAAAAGGTTTATACGTTTCTGTCTTCTGATCTTACCTTATTTCTATCATATTTGTTATAATTTTGCATAAATGTTATCTTTCAAATTCACTCTTTTGCTTTTCATGTGTCTTTCCAATATCTGTTTCTCATTCATAGTTCTCTTCTATTGCTTATAATGCGTTTGTCGTGATGGAAATTGACATTGTGACAATGTAAGTATACATAAAGTGGTTTGTTTTCCTAGAAGTGTTTGAATTTATTAGTAATTAAAACTAGCTTATTTTTTATGCTATAAGAAGAAATTAAACTTGCAGAAGTAATAAAAGAGCAAGTTTATTTTAATCCAGTGCTATTTCTCTGCTCATTGCTTAATTTTATGTAAAGAACCTGATGTAAGATATTGTAAATAACATATTTCCATGGACAAAAAGTAGTTAGTTTTTTAAATGTTGCTTTGGGATTCTCCAGATTTAAATTCTGAGATTATGCTGCTGGGTGCATGAGAGAGCAGAAGGATCTTTGATAACACACTTGAGTATAAAATGAAAGTAATAGTCTAATAGAGAAAACAAAAAGAATCTAAACTTATTTTTTTTAAATCTTACTAACTTTGCATGACTTAAACCAGATAGTGTGTAAATATAACAACTTGAGACATTCAAAGCAGTATATTACCTTCTTACTATCTGGTTGAAAAATAAGACACTAGAATATATTAAAATACCTGAATTATGATGATACATTGAATGTATGCAGCCACTTTTTTTTTTCAAATAAACACAAACAATGTGGCTAATATTAGAATACATGTATTAATAGTTTTCTGGAACTCAAGAGGGATTTCTGTCTAAGAAAGACCTTTTCAAAAGAGAAGACTTAAGTGTTTATAAAATTTTTCAGTTAAATATCTGAAATGATGCTGAAATCATAAGATTCAAGGGATAAGATGTCCAAGGGATTTTTGTCTTTCATATATGACTTTCTTAGCCTAACCCTTCAAATTTCATCTTCAAGCATTTGTCATATGAAATCCAAGCCAGAAAGGAAAGTGTTATATAGAAATTTAGAGTCTAATTATGAAAAAATACAGTTACCACTAATGAAATAATAAATGGATACTGAAAGCTGATTTTAACTTATTTAAAAGGAGTTGTCGCTGTAAAATACTTGGCATCTTGCTAGCGTAAATAGTATTATCCAGAGTGCTTATCCTGCAAAAGTGTAGACACTTCCCTAGGATTCTGTAGAAATTTATTTCGATAGTAGATTACATGATATTACATGTTCTGAAATTATTCTGTTCATGATTATTACATATGATAGTTGCTTCTTGATTTTTGATGTATTTCTGTTTTAGACAGCACCACTCTTGTTGTCGAGATTCCAGCCAGTCTCTTGGTTCTTCAGATTCTGAACGTGACCTCATGAGACAGAGATTCTCTGTTGCTTCACATCCAAGACTACCCTACCTCATTGTCTCTGATGGATACATGATAACACTGCTAAGATTTCCTAGCAACTTTTCACCATCAGGATTTATAAGATCCCTTTTGCTTGATTCAACCCAAAAGCTTGAAAACATCCGTCAGAATTTGCTGAACTTCAGGGTAGGATTATGAACTATTTTGTAAGTTTTAAGTAAAAAATTTCATGAAAAAGTGTATATTCTAGACTGAGTACCTTTGAATTACAAAGTTAAGTGACCATATTGATCCTCAAAGCAGTGAATACAGATTTCCTGAAATTTTATTCTTTTGATATCTGAGTGGTATTTCAGGAAAATTTAGTGTGTGGGACAGTCTGAACTATTTTATTTTTCTGAAACTATAATAGAAACAGGGATTTCTATATCTGTAGAGTTGACTGGGGATGTTGGCAGGCATTATGCTACTCTCATCAACTCACTGTTTCAGAATGATGCAGAAAGAATTCTGTAAATTCTCTACAACTTAGTCCCTATGGTACTGTATACTGGGTCTTCAGTCAAGGGTGGCAATTAAAACTTAGTTAAAGCATTTCTGTTTAATTTTCTGTCATTTCTGAATTAAGCTAAATCTGGGAGACCGGAATCCATTGAAGGAAGAAGTCCTGCAACTATTGCTGACCACATAAGATATAATAGATAATTAGTTCAGAATATTTGTGTTTGTTGATAGAATGCAGCTTCTCTTCTAATGCAGTTTGTATTCTAATTTTTGGAGAAGTGAGCTATAATGGTATTCCTGCATAAGCTAGATTAATGAGTGAAGATTTGAGGATTTAGAGATATGTTACTAGTAAAAATGCAGGAAAACCGTACATACATGCGAATTTCTGGGGCTTTTTCAGGCATCAAGAAAGCAAATTCTTTCAAAATTATGTAAATTAAAGTTGTCTGGTGTGAGAGAATTCTGCTTCCCCAAAGCATGGTCAAATGGTTTGTTGTTTCTGTGCAGCAGATGCTTGCTGACCTATTCTCCGTGTCTGTCTGGGACTTTTGAACTGAAGCTTTTTATATCAGTAACCAATTTAATTGACTTGTTTAGGAAGTGTCTGTCTTGTTAGAAACTGATATGTTTTCTGTTATTGTTATTTCTTTTAGTGTAAAGGGAGATCTCGGTACTTACGATCACTGTTGTCTTTAAAAGCTAGTCTTTTAAAACAAGTTCAAAACCAAAGTTCTATCTTTTCCACCATTCCGAGATTCCTGGAGGAGGACACAACAGAAATTAATGGGAAAACCATGGATTTACTGGTACTTAATGGCATTTTTCCACTTATAATTGTGAATTTATATAAGTTTAAGGTATTCTAAAAGGAAATAACAGTGGTTGATATAAAAAAGTAATAATGGATTTATTTATTCTAACTAGTATTTTTAAAATAATTCAATATTCTAATTTTCTTTATAGGCATATGCTTAGTTTCTCAAACTGATACTTGGTTTTTATTTTTAAGTTATTTCATTCAGCATGTTTTGACTTTTTGAAGAATACCTGCCAGTATACATATATATATATATCAGTTTATTGTGTTTCAATACATAGAATGATTTGTGTTGGAAGAGACCTTAGGGATCATCCAGTTCCAGCCCCCTGCCAGGGTGAGGGACACTTTTCGTTAAACCAGAATGCTCAAAGTCCCATCCAACCTTGCCTTGGACACTTCATGCATAGGGCAGCCACAGTTTCTCTGGGCAACCCATTACAGTGTCTCAGCACTTCCAGAGTAAAGAATTTCTGCCTAATATCTTATATAAGCCTGCCCTCTCTCAGCTTAAAACCATTGCCTCTTGTCCTATCACTACATGTTCCATGTAAAAAGTCTCTCCTGCTCTCTTGTGGCTTCCTTTATGTAATGAAAGGTGCTGTAAGGTCTCCCTGGAAACCCTGTACTTTAACTTCACTTTATAATATAATGTTAGCTATTAGATATAATGGGCTGTAGACTACTTTAGTAGCAATCTTATTCTTAATAAATAAGATACTTATCTTTATCCTGAGTTTTAGAGGATTCTTTAATTGGTTCCAAAATCTGTATTTGTCTTTTGGTAGAGTGGCCCTGTGATCATAGTTATGGAACAGGCTTTCCCAGCTTCATTTTATGCTTTTGAGTTTTGGTTTGTTCTTGAAAGCTTTTGAGCTTTTGTTGAATGACTTTTATATCTTACAGGTGTCTGGCAAAATCTGTCTTGTACTCTAGGCTTAATGAAGGGCAAAGTTTCACTTTCTGGCATAAAATCTACTGCTGTATTGGCAGTGTAATTTTGTTGTTAGGTAGTTTAATTTCTGTCTGCTCAACTGTTTTGCAAATAACGATATTTAATTTGAGATTGAGATGAAACTGCAGTTTATTCAATGTACTAGCATTTTAGCAAGGTAATTAAGCATAAAAATTTCATTTATGAGACTGAGTAACTGGTGATTCTTTGTAGTCTGTGTGCTCTCTCTTGCTCTCTCTCTCTCTCTCTCAATAAACTTGAATTAAATCGTTGATTTTTTTGCTTGTCTGATTTAGGACCATGAAGAAGAATCAGATAATGAAAAGCAGTTTTACAATAGCCCTTCCAGCTTCTATAACCGAAGAATCTATTCATCTGTTGGTAAAGCTGATGAAGGCTACTTAGAATTTGCATCAATGTTTGATACCATCCATGCAGAAGATGATTTTGGAGAGAAAGATAAATCATCATTGGAACTATATTCCATTCAGAAAAACCTCCTTGGTGCATGGCAGATGGGGATTTCAAAAAATATGGAAGAGAAAGATGCATTACTGAATTACACAGTGAATTGCATTATCCATTTTTTCAACGTTGTTCAGTTTGTGAAATGTACTTTGATAAACCAGGATACATCTTTAAACAAGTCTGTGAAGAATACTCAGTGGATGCATTGTGTCCTGAAATATTTTCAGCAGTGTTTAACTGTCTTGTACTGGCATTCAAGAGCCAGTGTGACTGGACATGTGGCAAAGCTGACATTAGAAACTTTAAAACTGATGCTTATACAGCAACAAGATCAGTTGTTCTCAAAAAACCTTTTGGCATGCTTCTGTCTTTTGAAAATGGTTTCTCACACCCTAAGCAGAGTGTGTGTACTACAGTACGAGAATTTTTTTGCATCTCCTGACAGTAATACTCTTGTGGAACTTGACTCCCTCATTGTGCCTGTTTTCTTAGTTCTTGATGATGATACTGCTCAGCAGTTCAGCTCAGTGAAATCTCTGCTTAGAGAATATCCTCGCGTAAACCATGATGCGAAATCAGAAAGAAGGTATGAATAAGCTTTGCACAGGGAAAAAATGTATGGCTAAACCAGATTTTGAAAAGAATGTACTGCGAAACCAGCCATCACAGGTTTATGAAAGGCAGATCCTGCATGACCAGTCCTGTCTTGTGTGACAGGTTTCTTACTTGATGGATGAGGAAAAGGTTGTGGATATTGTGGCTGTTGTCTACCTGGGCTTTAGTAAAGCCTTTGACATAGGCTCGCACAACTTTCTCCTGGAGAAATTGCTTGCTCATGGCTTGGGTAGAAGCACTCTTTGCTGGTTTAAGATGGGCTAATGGCTGGCCTAGGAAGAGGTGGTGAGTGGAGTTACATCCAGCTGCAGCCAGTCACTGTGGTATTCCCTAAGGCTCAGTATTGGGGCCAGCCCTGATTAATACCTCTATCAGTGATCTGGGTGAGGGGATCGAGAGCACCTTCAGTCAGTTCACAAATAACACTAAGTTGGGTAGGAATGTTAATCTTCTGGAGGGCAGAAAGGCTCTGCGGAGGGGTCTGGACTGGCTGCATTGACAGGCTGAAGTCAGTGGTGTGAGGTTCAACAAGGCCAAGTACCAGGTCCTGCCCTTGAGTCACAAAAACTTGTGCAGCACCACAGGCTCGGGTAGAGTGGCACCATTGGCTGCACATGAGCCAGTGTGTGTGCCCAGGTGGCCAGAAATGGCCAACGGAATCGTGGAAGCAGAACCAGGGCAGTGAGAGTTCTACACCTGGCACTGGTGAGGCAGCACATCTGGTCCTGTGTCTGGCTCTAGGCCCAGCAGTATCTGAAAGGGTCAAGTTGGACCAGACTGCCTGGAGAAATGGGCTGTCTCCATTCCTGTAGGTGTTTAAAAGATGTGTAGCTGTGGTGTTTAGGGACATGGTTTAATGGTGGCCTTGGCAGTGTTAATGGTTGGAGATAATGATCTTAAGGGTGTTTTCCAACCTAAGTGGTTCTGTATGAAGGAACAAAAATTATATGAGTTAAAGTGTAATGAAATAACCTTTTGAGTTTTTTTCCTGCCTTTTACTCCATGGAAAGGCTTGATAAACAATTAAAGCATACAGATTAAGGCTCAGACCTATAGTTGAATATAATTTGGTTATGGTGACTAAACTATCACTGCAGATCAATTTGGAGATAACTGATGGGTTGACAGCTGACACCAGGCCAGGTAGTGCATCAATCAGCATCAGTCCAGATGCTGAAACTTTAGATGCTTTAACTGTCCCTTGTGCATTTCACTCTTTCCTAGTTGCAAACTATGGAGCACAAGTCTGCTCATATGCAATATATCAATGGTGTCAATTTAGTCAGCAAAGTTTTTATTCATTATGGATGTGGTGTCTCAGAGCAGTAGGAAAAACCCATTTTGTAAACTTACTAAACTGTCTGAGCTATTTTTCTGTACTGCAGAACTCCAGTGAATCAAAGTGTGGTATGCACATGGGCAGGCTTCTCCTTTCCAGAGATTTAGAACCTAAATATCATTATAGCTCATTAATTAATTCCTACAACAGTAAAATATTTCTTCAGTTATCCTTAAATATAGTACTGTGTTCCCTGCAAATCTGATATGCAAGTTTTAGTTCTCTCAGAGAAGATAATTGTGCTCCAGGTGCTGAGCACTGTGCATATGACTAACTCTATGTGTTAATTATGAACCCAGTAGTACTTCAAGATAGAGATGTATTACAGTTTTGTGCAAGCTTTTTCAAGTCTCTAACAATGTATATTTCCTTGTATTGTTAAACTTATTATGTATCAGAGCTGGTGCATCTAATAGGGCTGTGCTAGGCAGTAGGGATTTGCCAGTCCTAAAACCATACTCTGCAATCTTGTTTTCTTCTCTTTGCTTTTCTGCATTATGCTTTAATTGTTTTTTAATCAGTGTTGTTTATAAAGATATTGATACCTGTTCTGAGGTTTCTCTGAGAGTATTTTGTTTCTCTGTTGTTAGCTAGCAAGGGGATTAAGTTTGGGGATGTTTAGGTTCTTAAAATAGATTGCTGTGCTTACAAAAATTTGGAAGAATTAATGTTAGTCAAAAATGATGCTTCAATTTTTCCCTTCACCGAAGTCAAGAAAGGAGTTGATACAACTTAATTTTCAGGCGCATAATGCAAAATAAAAGAACGTAAGAAATTGACGTAAGCAACTTCATTAATTTTTGTTTAATTTCATAATATTGTATTTCTTGAATTGAACAGGTTGACTGTACTATGGCAACTATTGTATAAGAAAGTGGTTTTGTATCAGCTGCAGCTGAAAAGAAAAGTGAACAAGAATGCAGAAGAGGTTTCTGTTGTCTCATTGCTTTTAAGTCATATACAAGCAACCATCCAGTCTTCAGGAGTGACATTAGAGCAACATCTGAAGATTAATTCTGTATCTGGTTAGTAAAAATATTAATTGAAAACCAGGAAAATTAGGTCCAACTTAACAATCAATAACTGACTGCAAGATTTTTAAGAAATGAACATTGGGACTTCTCTTAAAATTCTTATCATAATTCAGTCTTAAATACTTAATAATACATACTGGTATGTCTGTAGATTGTAATGTAATTTTTAGAGCTTGTGAAGCTAAATAGAAAGACTGAATTGACTTCAGTTTGCTTTGAGCCATGTCCTAAAGAATTTGAATGGAAGATTTTATTTCTGTTCTCTTGTGTTGTTTCTTCTGAAGTAAATGGGCATCACAATGTGTCTCTTACTGGATTTCTGTGTAGAAATCTCATTTACTCCATGTGGTCATTGTGGGCATGAGCATGTTGTATTCACAAATGTCATATTCAACTAAGCATCTAAATTAGTGTAACCTAAGGTATTTTGTAATCTAGCATGTTTATTTTCCAAACAGTATACAGTTGTAGCCTAGTTTCTTGCACTTTGCTGTCCTATTTTCTAGCTTTCTTTTTTTACTTCTACACAACTAAGCCCAGCGTCCCATTTATGTCTCCCTTTACGATTCTGTTTCCTTGCCATGTTCTTGATCTCTCTCCCTTAAGTGACAATTCCAGCTCCTCTTCCTACAACATTCTGTACAATACATTAGCTCCTTCTGGAGGAGACCTGATTCATTACCTGTCCTGGCATGGAGTGCTCAAAGTCATCTTCTCTCAGATGCTCAAAATTTAGACTTAAATGTGAGAATAGATGTTTACTGGGGGCTCACATATTTTCATCTGATTTCAGTGAATCTGATGCTGAAATAAGAGCATATGTATTTGTAACTGTAAAAGTAACTATGTAGAGCTTTTAATTTGTAAATATGTGACTTTTATAGGTGAGGAGCAGTTCCTTTTAGGCTCATACAGAGAATCTCTGGACATTTGGAAAAGATCTCTTTGTGAACTCAAGACAAAAGGTAAGGGACAAAATCTTTGAGGGTGGAGTGGGTATGTTTTATAATCATTTTACATTTGTGACTCTGTTTCCCCTTCCAAAAGAGGGAGTGAGATGCATAAAGGGTACATATTTGAAATTGAGATGGGATGAATAGATACCAGTCAAAACTTAAATTTGGTTGCTCCGTGAGAAAATTCTGTGCATTTCTATTTTAATAAGAGGGCTTTCTTTTGATTATGATGTACGTGATACAGAAAAGCTCTAGATAAGTTTGTGAGCAAGAAAGAGACAAAGAAAAACAGATTAACAAAAATCAATTCCTTTAGTAGCTGTAAAATTAAAAGAATTAGTGTTTAGAAAGTAACAAACTTGTGTCAGGAGTTTTTGTAAGAGCTGATTTGAAACAGATATACCAGAGCCTCTTTCCAGGCATCATGAGAAAATTTTCTGCTGGTTATTAGAATAAGGAATGGTTCACTGAGGAAAATTCAGTGTATTGGAGGTTTGATGGATGTCTAAGCAATTCCACTATGGTTCAGGCATTATTTCTTTGGAGGCTGGGCTTCCTTCAGCTCTCTTTTGTCTGTGTCTTAACAGTTATGCATAGTATTGTTTTGAAAACTGCCATATCTCTAGAATTAAAAATGTTGTGGATGAGCATTAACTTACTAGGGACTTAGAGGCTGTATAGAAGAATCATATCCTAAAGCAGCTGCTCCTGATTTCTACTCTTTTAGGTGTATTGTTTATGTAGATGTGTTTCTGGGGAGGAAAGAACTAATACTTTGATTTGCTACATCTGTTTTTGTGTCTCTTGTTTATCTTCCACTTGGACTCCTACCTTTTTTTTAATCTTCTAATGCAGGAGGAAAAAGAGCATATTTTCTTCAGCATAGATACTATCTTGCAATACTGTTTTGTCACCTGTATCAGTATAACCTGTGTGAGGCTCAGGGACTCTGCGATCATCTGGTAAGAGAGATTCTGAGGCGATCACAGCTCTCCACAAGTCAGATGGAAGAATTTTCTGGTATGTTTACATTGCCTAAAAGTGTGGTAAGGTATGTTGACACTGTTTGAATAACCTAGTATGTAATTTCTGTGCCCTCACATGCACACCTGACAGCTTTTGACACGTCTTGCTTTACATTGTTTTCAGTGACTTTTTCTGATCCTCAGATGATTTTGAACTGCACTTGTTGGAATGTATGTTTAGACAACTCTCATTGTCTACTGGTCATAGTTATTGCTAAATATTTTTAGACTCAAGTCCTCTCAAAGAAAGACTTTGAAATACAAAAACAAGGGGGAAATGATGTGATTTGATTTTATATTAATTTAAATTTTTTGTAATACAACATGAGAAAATAGCAGATTTCAGTTTGGTCAACAGTCCTAATTTGATAGTTTTTGCAGATGCTTATAAATTGGGTTTTTGTTACAAAGTTTAAATCTGAGTGAAATCTGAATTTCCAAGTTTGAACAAGCAGTTTTTTGACTCAATGCAGATCTAAATTTAGATACTACAGACTATCTCCAGTCATTAAAAACCTAATATATAAGTCTTCTAATATTAGTATAATGTGCAATTAGTTTAAAAGATTAAGCTCTGTAAAGCTTGAAAGCTCATCAAGGAATTATGTGAGTTTATGTGTTTTAAAAAATGTTTTATAACCTGTGATTAAATTTTTTTAGCGTTCAAATTTAAAATAATTTTTCTCATAATGTTTAATTTGATTTTTTTTTAGATACCAAGTATTTTCAGCATGAATTATGGATGGTAGCCAACATTCATACTGATACTGCCATGGCTGTGATTCGATCCATGGCACGATTCATGGCTGCTTATTTCACAAAGCAGCTGCTCTATATCTTTCCCCCCCACAATGTTGACATCCTTCACCCACTTCACATCAAACAAGGTATTTCCTGTACAAGCAGTTCAGTTGCTTAAATCTTGCAGTATTTTTCACAAGTATCAATGATGTCTGTTATGCTTTAACTTGATGGTCAAGTTAGCTTTTCAGTGGAGTAGGAGACAGAAAAAAGCCATAAAGACGTCACAAAAAAATTGCAGCTGATGCAGTTTTTGTTCCAACAGATAGGATAATTTAGGTTGGAAAATATCTGTAAGATCATTGTGTCCAACCATGAACATTGGCAAGCCCACCACTAAACCATGTCCCTGAACACCACAGCTACACATTTTTTAAGTACCTGCAGGGATAGACACTCAATTCACCTTCCTGGGCAGCCAGGTCCAATGCTTGACAACCCTTGTAGAGAAGCAGTTTTTCCTGATATCCAGTCTAAACCAACTTTGGCATAACTTTGAAGCTGTTTCCTCTTCTATCACTTGGCACTTGGGAGAAAAGATGAATCCCAACCTGGCTACAGCCTGCCTGCCTTCAAGGAGTTGTAGAGTGATAAAGTCTCCTCTGAGCTTCCTTATCTCCTGGCTAAAGATCCCCATGTCCCTGCGTTGCTCCTCACAGAACGTGTGCTCCAGACCCTTCCCCAGCCTTCTCTGGACATGCTCCAGCACCTCAGGGTCTTTCTTGTACTGAGCAGCCCAAAATTGACCCCACCATTCAAGCTGACCTCACCATTGCTGAATACAGAGGGACAATCACTACCCAAGTCCTGCTGGCCACAATATTCCTGATATAAGACAGGATGCCCTCGGCGTCCTTGGCCACCTGGACACACACTGGCTCATGTTCAGCCACTGTCAAGCAGCATGCCCATGTCCTTTCCCACTGGACAGCTTTCAAGGCTCTCTTCTCCCAGCCTGTAGCGTAGCTGGGGTTTGTTGTGACCTGACACTTGGCCTTGTTAAATACCACACAATTGTCCTCAGCCTGTCAATCTAGAACCCTCTGCAGAGGGTTCCTGCGCCTTGTCATAGAAGGAGATTGGTCAAGCAGGACCTGCTTTTTTGCATCCCTGCTGGCTGAGCCTGATCTTGGTTGTCCTGTTTGTGTTTCATGATGTCTCTCAAGATGATCCATGAGTTTCCCCTGCACCACATTCAGGCTGACAGGTCTGTAGTTCCCCAGACCCCTCTTCCTGTAGATGGGTGTCCCTTTTGCCAACCTCTGGTCAGGTGGAATCTCCCTAGTGAGCCAGAACCATGGGTAATGATGGAAGCTGGCTCAGTGAGTACTTCCTCCAGCTCCCTCCATACCCTTTGCTGAATCCCATCCAGCCCAATAGAATTACGTGTGTCTAAGTGGTGTATTGGGTGGCCAAGCATTTTCCCTTTGAGTGGGGTCTTCATTCTGTTGCTCATTCCTGTCTTCCTCAGGAAGCCCTTCCAGCTCAGTGAGCTTGTTATTCAGAAAACTGGTCTTACTATTGAAGACTGAGGAAGGGAAGGCATTAAGTACCTCAACCTTTTTATCATCCTTTGACAATTTTGCCTAGAGATCTGGCTCTGACTTTGATCCTCTCAAAAGTGAGATAACAGCAATCCTCCCAGAAGTGAGATAACAGCAGTGCTGAAGAAGTAGTTGAATTGAATCTGTGGTCTGGTGTGACCCCAGCTGAAAAGCCAGAGGAAAACATTTTTTGGTTATGTGACAGTCAAGGTCTTGCAATCCAAACCCAAATACCATATTGTCAAAGCAAGTGGGAATGCCATGTTGGTTGGTGTTGAACCCAAGTAGTACTTGTTGTTTTAAGTCCTGCTTCTCAGCTTTTCTGAGAATTACTGTTTATCACAGCGGTAATTTCAGAGAGATTCTATCTAAAGATTTCCATTGATAGGAGATTTTTATTTTTAAATTTTATTATTTTTCAAATATTTGTGGGAATAAAGATTTGTTTGGAAATATTTTAGGTACTCTACCAGTAAGTTGGTATTACAATGCCACATATTTTTTACAATATTAACTTACTTTGATTGATTAGGTTTTCTGAAGTGTATTTGAATACATTGTGTATTTTTAATGTTTCTGTACTACAGCATGCACTGGTATCTACTTCTTTCTTCGTGGTCTTTTGAATGCTTTATTTGGACAGCTTTCAAGATAAAACCTACAAATAAAACCTTGATTTTCATACTTGTTTAGACAAAGATCAATGTACATGATGGGACAATTGGGGGTAAAATTATGTTATACAAGCCAGATTAGTGTGAATATCTCCTAAGTAATGCCTTTATCTGAGCAAAACAGAAACTGGGAGAAGCAAGTAACTCCTTAGAATTCATGTTGATCAGCACCTCTCCAGGAGAACCAGGAAGCAAAACCTTGAAAAACAAATCTAAATGTCAACAAAGAAGATACTAAATTAATCTGAAGTTTGTCTCTCAAAGAATCACATAATATTATGTACTGTTCTTTCTCAAAAATACATTTTAACATTCTGTCTTCTGCAATAAGCACAGTGTGTACAAACAATGTGGGTAGACTAGGAAAACTCTAGGAATTTCCATTTATCTCAGGTGTACCTTCTGGTATATCTTACAAGTATGAAGAATATTTGCAATTGGTCCATCAGTTTGATTAAGTCTTTAAAGTAAAAAATTCAAAACCAGAAGTTTTGCACGTGCTTTCATATGCATATTATTAAGCAAGAAAATAGACTGTTCTGAATACACTCTTCTTATACCATTGCAAGAGCTGTATCTGCTGCTGCAGATGCACTTCCATGGTGTACCTCTAACAAAAGTAAATTAATAATAAAAACAATTGTACACTGAAACTAATCCATGAAGATTTAGCAAACTTTAAAATGTGCTTTTCATGTCACAGACTTACCTCCTCGTGTCATTCCACTGCAACACTGTTTGGTTGCCAGAGCTGTCAGGGACCAGAACCTTTCATCTGTGTGGACAGCTGAATATGCTCTTGATTTGTTCTTTATTGGTGGACTCATTCCAGAGGCTGTGTGGTTAGCACACACACTTGGGGACTGGAAGCTCTCTATTTCAATTGGTCTGGCCTACCAGCTGTATTGTCAGAACTCTGATGAGCTCTCAAGGTAAATTTGCAATTATAATTAGTATACTATATTCTGTTTTACAGTTATTTCCATGAAGTTTATTGTGACAAGCCATATGTATTGCCTCAGAAATTTATATTCCCAGATTCCTAGTAGGTGTAGAGCATAAGGTGTCATGATGAGTTATTTTGGCATAGATGTTTGCTGAATAGACCTTCGTTGGATTATGTATGGATATTACTTTGTTACTCATAAGCAGTTTCTTGTTATACTTTCAGAACAAAAAAACCAGAGTGTCACCTGTCATTAAGCTTATTACCAATGCAGACTTTTCAGGAAAAGTTACAGTCTTTGTTAGGACAGCCAGCAACTTCTGAAACATCAGGACATATTAAATACAAGAAGTTCACAGGTACTTCAAATGAAAAAAAAATTGTGGTTGTTTTTCATGTTATTTGGCTATATATTCAGTGTTATACATTGTCTGAGAAAAATAATTGCTTTGTCTTCTCCAGTGTGTGTATTACTGTTATAATATATTCAAACACTTGTAATGTGTGTTCTGGCTTTGATCATTCCAGAAATGGAATATATTACCAATCTTGTCTTCTCATTTGTACTGTCCAAACCTTTATTTGACTATATTTGTTATTAACTTATTTGGAAGAAAACTCAATCTTCATTACAATTGCTAAACAAAAAATTAATGCGTTAACAGTATGGGAAGTATCATCACATTTGAAATTAGCTACAAGAACGTGTTTAGTTTTGCCTTTTCCTTTCTGATAAAGTGGATCCCCAGGTCCAGCAGCTAGCAAGGCTGAGAATGTATTCCCAGTAGTACACAAGCACTCACAACACCTATATACTGGTCACACATGGGCACCTACAGACCTGCTCACCACTCACACAGGCAGCGCCTCTCCTGTTGGCCAGGGTGAAGGTCTGCATACAGATACCTGTTTGTACATTATGTTCCACAGATAGTTTACTGGCACAATCTCTGTATTTTATTCTCTTTTTGTCTCAAAACATTTCAAATTCTTGTCAGCAGGTGGATGTACTTACTGATAAAAGAGTTGCTTTAGTCATTATTAATAATGTGCCTGTTTTTGCCTTCTTGGTAAGAGTGATTTGCCAGAATATTATGCCAAGCAAATGCCTGGCTAAAAAGTTCAGTTCTCTACCTAGAAAGGCAGTAGGCTTCATGGTAATGGGGCAAAACTTAAAATTAATAATTGACAACTAGTTTTTAAATGTATGAGATATTATCCTAAAGCAAGTAGTTGAGAACTATCATTGTAATATATGAATGCAGATTCAGACAACGTAACCTCATGATGTCAGAATGAAGATCCATGAATTGATTCAATTAATTTATCCATTTCTGGGCTTAATATTTTATAGATCCCATTGAAGAGGAAGATGTAGATGTTCTTTACAGTTCAATGCAGGAACTACTGAAAGCAGCTGTTATGGCAGATGTTGATATTCTCTCAGAGACATTTCAACTTTTGATGGATTCTGCCAAGGATCTTTGCAGAAAGTTTTATGGTTTGGTTCCGGTTGGGCTCTGTCTTCCAGCACCACCATTGTACTGTCCTCAACCAGCTTCTGTCAGTGAAGTAAGTGTGTTTCTTGTGTGTTTGTTTGAATGTATTTATGAATCTTTATGAGCTTTATTCTGGTTCCTTTGAGCTCATATTTCTGTTTTCTTCCATGTCTGCTCATTTACCTTAATAGCACAGCAGTGATGTGTGCCTCTGTGTTTTTTCCATATGCTGTAAAGAAGAAGGGCCAGTAACAACATTTAGTTATATGTTCTTTCTAATTTTGGACCTTGTCTTTGCATTTTCAGGAGGACAGTGATGACATTCTTTTAAAAATGGAGAAAGAAGTCCGTCAGAAAGTGTCAGGAGTTCTTCAGCGAATTATCTTGCTCTTCCGGGCTGCTCATTGTTCTTGCTTTGCCGCACAGTGGTATATTACACAACTGAAGTGGGCTAGAAAAGTTATGCAGAAAGTAAATGTTTAACTTTATATTTTTAACTTGTTTACATTGTAAATATTACTGATGAGTTTGCAGTTGCAGAAGCATTCAATCTCACCTTGGCTTTGATGTCATATTTTTGTACATGTCATCTTCTAGTTTTACATGTTATGTTCAATTTTTTTAGGAAACCGGAAGTTAAAGATATACGGTATCTACTTCATAAAGTATTTCCTTTTGGGTGTTTTTCTATACGTACTTGATAACAAACAAATTCATTTATTTTCCACTGAAAGAAGAAAGCAGGCTTTAATTGGGAGTTATAGCTTTTATCTGGGAATATGCTCCAAATTTAAACCTCCAAAAGGTTTAAATATGTAACAGAGAAGGTAATGTTCACTTCAGGTAAAGGGATCATCTTAGTGCACAGAGCTTCTAAGATCTCATTTTAGTTTTATGGAATTTGTTTGCACAAAAGCAAGTTCAGAATAAATTGATTGAAAGTTTTTTGTGTAAAATCAGTGTTTTCCTAAGTCACTGTAACTTAGACACTTAAGGAAGGTTGAGTTGAGAAGGAAGTGTGTATAGCTCTCCCTTCCTGCAACCCCCCCTGCACCAGCATTAATGCAGTGATTGAGATCAGGAACTGGTCTTACTGAGAAGTATTTACTTTTGCATGGTCACAAGGCTTGTGTTAGCATAGGGAGCTGGTCAGATGTACCGACTGAAACTGAAGGCAAAGTTAGTCAGCCTTGGTGACAGCAACCTGGAGTGTGTTGAACCAGTCTTTCTTGATTGTGATGTTAGTTCCTATTATACTTCATGTTACTCTTGTATTTCATAGTAATGATGAGTACCATTCAAACAAAAGCATTTTGTGCCATAGCTCATATTAAATGTATTGCTTTCAATAAATTTTCAGAATAGTGATTTGAAGAAAATGGAAAGTGAGCTTCAGGGAGTTTTACTGATCTTGGCAGTATTCTAATAACTGAGAGGTTGTGCATTTAGTAGTGGTAAATGCAAAATGTTAGCTATTTTTTATTTCCATTTTGATTGTTTATTTACCTGTTTTTATAGATTCGAGTGAAAGATTCCCTTCCTTTGCTGAGTCCATTCCCCGAGACTTTGCTTCGTTACTGCAATTTCCGCACTGTTGTCTGTGGATCTCCATCTTCTGGAGCCCATCAGTTCGATGACATTACCTGTAAAATTTTAGGTCTGTATGCAGTAACATAAAATAATTTAAAGCTGGAAAAAAGAACACCAGTGAAAATCCACAGGTGAAAAATAAGCTCTTATTAGCTTGAAATAGTATATTGCAATGTATCATGAGCACATTTCATTTCCAGCTTTTATGTTAGTTATCAAATCTCTTATTCTAAAATATGCTGTTCTGGATTGGGGGTTACATGTTACAGACCTGGCAGATGTGAAAGAACATGAACACCAAGTGGGACTAAGGAGTTGTAGTTCTAGAGCAATGCTGAAAAATGTCAAGCTGCTCTATTTAATTTATTTAGCATATTGCATATTTGTATTGTAGGTTGGTTCAGAGAGTTCTGTGCATTATGTTGGATGTTTCATGTTCGTGAAAAATTATCTGACAGCTGTAGGCGGTACCAAACTGCAAGGGAAAATATGAGCAATATCAAGGTAATTATGTTACTAATATAATAGAGATACATCCTAATTTCATGAAGCTATGAGAAGAATTCTGAAGATCTGCTGTATATTTCTGTGAGAATTTGCACAGTGTTTGCAATTATGTATTTGATGCTATGGAGTAGTGTGCTGTGCATGTGATCTCCATCTTCCTGACAGTATTTCTGTTAGGCTTTTGCTTTGTCTTTGAGTCAGAAGAGCTGCTGGGGAAACAATAGCTTCTACACTTGTTGACCTAAGAATTTACTTTCTGGTTTGGTTTTTTTTCCCCATTAGGTCAAGATATTTTGAGTATTTCTTGAATAATATATATTTAAAACACCAAAAATGGAGTTTGTGGTGTGTTAAATATACATGGTTGTCAGAAAGAGTAATTTAAAAAGTTAAAATTTAATCATGTTTTCTCTACTTATACCTTCATCAATTGATGTCAGAGGCCCAGGAAGAAAAATAAAGAAACTACTAGCATATTTGTTATGTATTCTGTAACATGTCTAATATTTTTCTTCACTAGAAAACACAAGTTTCAAATAAATGCAATGGTTCTGTTTCAAATGGTAGAATACTCTGCTTTTTCTGTACTTTGTGTGACAGTGACAAATGAGATAGAAAATACTGTTCAAAATAAACCAATCCATCTTAAAAACCTCTTGCAAGGCTTAATTATCTTGCTTACAAGAAAGAATTTATGATCACCTGAAGTCAAAGTAGAATTACTTCACAGTTTAGGCAAATCTTCAGGTTTTACTTGTGACTGTAAACAAACTCTTTAGCAGAGTGCTAATGGAATTATTTCCTAAGCTGGTTTTAAAAAGCTCTTTTTTCCTCTCTTTTTTTTTTTTTTTTTGAAAAAAGCATTGCTATTTGCAATATATTAATAATTTTGCTGAACTATATTGTTCATACTAATTAATGTTTCTGGTGGTTTTTTAGGATCTGAATGAGAGCGGATATGATGCCTACACTGTTGAGCATTGTCTGAATGCAGTGGAGTGGGCTTGTCGAATGCTTCCTTTCTGCAGATTCATGAATGCTGAAGAATTAGTTCAAGATGTTATTTTGAGTCTGCTTGGAGAATTGCCACCAGTAGAAAAGGTAAAAGACCTTAAAACTAGAATAAAAGCAATAGAGATTATCACAAGTATTTCTCCTCCTTGGAAAACCTACTGGTTAGATTTTCTCGTGGTGTAGGTTCTGTGTGAAAAGACATTTACTTGATAATAAATGATAGCTACTGGAAAAGATGATTTGTTTGTGTGTATGTAGGTGGCAGAGATTTTTGTAAAGGCATTTCCTAATCCTGAAGATGTAAGAGTTTCACTAAGAGATAAATATCATGGACTTCAGCAGCGACTCAGACACAGTACTGTTAAAGGTAATATTCATCATTCTTTAGTTTTAAATGACATTTGGTTTTTATTCTCCGTATCAGCTTGTGACAATACTTTCTTTCATACCCCATTCAAAACAATTATTGTAGTTTTCAGTTGGGCAACTTTGAGTTTTGTGACAAATTCTGTGTTTTTTTTCTGATAAGTCTATACCTGTCACAGGGTATCATGGCTTTCAAAATGTTGATGTTTCTTCAGTTTATCACAGTTTCTTGTTGAATTTATAAATGGCTCTAATTTATGATTTTAATTTAAATCTAATTCATGTCTCAATTGGACAGACTAACTTAAAACTGAAAATTAAGTTGAAGACTTGTTTTTCTTTCTTTCAGTAGGTCCTGAAAGTGAAGAAATTATGCCTGTTGTTATACAAGCTGCTGAAGAAGCGAGGAAGAGGGCCTTGAGACGTGTAGTAAAAAACATAGGCCCTATAGAAATTAATATATGGGAGCCAGTAGAAGAGGGAGCATCAAATGATGAGGAACACTGTTGTGACAGATTTTCACTAGGCACTAGTCTAAGCACAAGCACACTTACTGATATTGGGAATCCTCAGGTGTATAGTGATGCAGACATGGCAGACACACTTTCTAATGCTTTGCATACTGAAGAAACAGGAGCTCAAGCACCTTCATTCCCAAGGTATGAAAAAATTGCAACAGAAGCCTTTGGTTTAAATTAGGGGGAAAAAAAAAGAAAAAAGGATAAAGAGTTCTTTCCTACTGATCAAGTAATCTCTTCACCAAACAGGTTAATTGTCACTACGGGTGATTTATCAAGTGGAAAATTATAAATTTCCCAAATCTTAGAACAGTAGAACAAACAATGTTATATCAGTTAGTATGTGACTAATATATTATTGAAGTGTAAATTACTATCAGCTATGTCTACATTGGTGTATGTTAATGCCTAGTTTCGTCTATGGATTTTGAATTGGGTTAATTTGCCATCTATACATTGTAGTAATGCAAATTTGGGTTTGTTGGCTATTTTTAACTTCAGTGGGAGATAAGGAATTAATATTGCATGTAATTCTTCTTAAAATGCATTTGAGTATTAATGGTTCTTATATTTATTATCTTACAGGGAAAATGAACTCCAACAAGAAAAGGAAATAGGTAGCAAAAATACCACACGCAAAATAAAAGCTCCTAACTATGAAACCAAACGTAAAGACAGAGTATGTGGGAGAGTCATGCTTAATCAATGTAATTTGCCTGTAGTGGGTGCTTGGGAATTTGAACGTGATGATGATGAATATGTTAAATTTTTAGAACTCTTTCTGAGTTATGTTCTTGAGAGAGATCTGATAAAGTACAGTGACCTTGGAATTCCATTTCTCACTAGCTTTTCTGGGCTGCTTCAAGAACATGAATTGAACTCACTCTTTTTTGATGTTCACACAACACTAAAACGTCGACAAAACAAAACTAGAAGTCAAAATGTTTTTAGAGCAGGATCTTGCTATACTGTCACCCTGGCATCTTGTGGTCCTGAAAAAGTGACTGCCTGTAAAGAAAACAAAAATACTTTGGAAAAACCAACAATTGTACAGTCTGTTGAATGGACCACAGAACCTTCTGTGCATAATGTAACAAAAGGACTTAAAGAAGGCTTATTTGGTTTAAAATACAAGCCAATATACAGAGCTCAGACTGACAATCTGACTGTTGCACTAACAAGCCAGGCCTTTCCTAACCATACTTCCTCTACCTTGCAAACTGAGGCAATTTCTAGATACATTTACAGAACTCTTGATGTAGTTGGTATTGTACCAGCAGAAGAACTGCCTATAGAATTGATGGGCAATTTGAGCAATATTTCAAAATTGCTGGAGTGGATGATCCGATGGTCTGATAAAAGACTGCTCTGTGGTTCCAATAAACGAGATTCCTTAGAAGAGACTCTCCCAATGCTACGTGTGAAAACATCATCGGCAGCTATCCTTACATCTTTTTGGTTGTTAGAACAGTTATATGGAGACAGATCTCAAACAAAGAGCACAAAATGTAAGGTAAGAAAAGGATGGGACAAGTGTCAGTGAAATGTGTGAGTGAGTTATGCCAGTAAGGAAGAATAACATACATGTTTTACCTCATAGTTCTGTTCTCAGTTAAACATGGAATATTGATTAATAGGCTTTCTTTTAAGAGTTGCTAAGAAATATGAAAAATTCCAGAAATACTGGAATTCTGTCAGTAGAAATACTTGAGTTAGAGATGAAAGTTCTCTTTGGAAGTTCAAAATATAGGTAATTTATCCAGATACCACTTTTTTTTGCATGAATTCCTGTAAATTTGGCCACTATGTCTAGTTTTAGGCATCATTTTTGAAAAAGTATACTACTGGAGATAGAATATGGCAGAGCAAGACAAAGAATAAAGAAATAATTCCTCTCATAAGAATTTAAGTTCATTTGTCTTTGAGGACAGTACAGTCTGACTGGAGTATTTTAACTGGTTAGAGACCAGTGAAAAATGACTAGCACTATTCAAGAGATGTGGAGTATATGTGTGGATATGAAGGAAGAGATTTGCCAGAGGAATCAGGTACATATTGCTTTAGTTTATACTTCAGGGACAACTGGATTGCTTAGCTTCTTCAATTAACAGTACATCGAGTCAGACAATACATGCATGGCTTTGAGGAAAGAGGGTTGTGGGACTTTTTTTGAGAATGCTTTTCTCCAATTTCAAAAGAGATTTTTTTTCCTTACTTTTGATTTGTATTTTCTGGGTTTTTGACTAATATTTTATTTACAACTTACAAGTTCTATGCATGCATCTAACCACAACATTACAAATGTCTTTCTGCCTCTCATTCTGTTTTCAATGGTAATTTGAGAGTTCTATATTGTCTGGTTAAGGCCAAATCTTACTGTATATATTTGTCTTGATTGTATTGTCATATAGCATCTTTGACAATTGACACTCAGTTGATACTGAGAAATCTTTCTTACTTTTTTTTTTTGGTAATTCAGAGGACCACTGATTCACTTAATGAGAAAGAGGAGAAACTCATGTTTCACAGGCAGCTGTAAATCCAGGATTTCTTAGCTCTGTAGTAAAGAAAAGGATATTAATTAAGCATAATCATTCTATGTGAAAGCACTGTGGTTTTTTGAAAAGTACCTAGTATCTTTTGTTTTTTCAACTAGTGAATTTTGATTATCATTTTTATTAATAGCATCCAGATGATCAATACGTGAAAGAAATTGCATGTCTATCAGAAGCCCAGTCTAGAACAGAGGAAGAAAGCAGTATGGATGAAGGCTCTTCCGCAGTGGCCAATTCTCCTCTTGACGTCCAGATTATACAAATCTATGATAATCTTTGTGAAAGGGAGTTGGGGTAACTTATTTTTTCAACCTAAGAACTCTAGTTGATCATAATTCCTCTACTGGGAAGCATGAAGATCTACTGTTTTTATGTTTTATATACATGTTAAATTTTGTATGAAAAGTTAAACTTAGGCATAATGGTTACAGTTGCATGAAGAAAATTAAATATTCTCCATCAACACATGTACATTAGCTGGAAAATAATGTAGCTTTTGCATATTAAGTGAATTGTACATGGTTGTGTATAAACTTACAGATGTGGAATTGCCTTGATTTCCAATATAACGGGTGTCATGGTTTCCTCAAAGAATTCAGATAACTTCTGAATTTTCTTTGTAATTTTCTTTGATTTGAGATGAGTGGTTTACAATATTTATTTTCCCCTGGATCTAGCTATGTTCGTGTGTTTGTATGTCAGAAAAATAGATGGAAAAAGCAGTAAATATTTTATTTGTTAATATCTTGCACTGTCCTGAAGATAAAGAATCCTTAACTGTTTCATCTTATGTTGCAATAGAGAAAAAAATAGATCTCTAGTATTAGAATGTATAAAAGAGAATGAATTATATAGATCTCTAGTATCCTGAAAATAATCTCTAGTATTTTGAGACATGATTGCATGTCTTATTTGACAGTTTTCCTGTGAGGCAGATAAACCAGATGATTTTGAAGGCATAGCACAATTTGTCTGGAAACAGGCTACTGAAGGAGTGAGTGTACGATCAATGACACTAAAATATCACAGCTAGGCAAAAAAAAAGTTAAGCTTGGTTTAAGTCATAGTCAGAGAGAAAACCTAAACGAATACTGGTTATATCACAACAGTGTTTATTTTACAGTTAGGCACTAGCCTCCAATCTGAAAACAGCAGCATACTTGAAGTGAGCCAAATACTATCTTGTTAATTATATTTTCTAATCCTTATTACCAGAGTGTCTGCAAAGTCAAAATATTTTTATAAGAAGGAAATTAATCATGGTAATAATTCTGTGCCTCATATAACTGAAGACCTGAATAAAGTGGGACCATTTGTTCAGCAGGAGTTGGATGTAACATCAGAAGAAGGTTTGTTTTAATGGTATATCCTTTTACTATGGTCTGACATATAAAGCAGTAGGAGTTTTGCATGAATGTGATTTTGTGTCCCTCTGTTTATTTAATCAAAAAATGTGAATGTCTTCATTGTTCTATTGAAGTTATTTTATCCAGTTTATATTGTAACTAAATTATATAAAATCGTTTCATCAAGACTTTCTGATCACTTTTTCACTATGTCACTTTTTTTCTATAGAGATAGAACAATGTGTGTTAACATGTTCCATTCTCTTATATGCTTTCATTGCAGAAATATTCACACAACTGTACAAAACAATTTGCAAATTTTAAAAGCTGAGTGTGCATCAGTTACCATATTTATACCCTTTTCATAAGCTGGGGATTTTTTTACCTTTCTCTTTGGGTGCATGCATCAACACTAGTAAGAGCACAAATTTTGAATTTGCTGAAACAACTCTGAACATTTCACTTTCACTAGTGAAAAATGGATTCATGTGATCTGCTATCAGAAATCATGTAACAGTACTATAATCTATGTAGTTTTCTAATTTAGAGTAATTGTGTTTATTTTGTAGAGTTCTTTGAGGAGCCATATGAAACTTCAAAGAGCTCCAGTAGCTCTGTCAAGATCAGACCTGTAGAACATCAAAGAGAACAGGTAAGTTACCACAGAATCATTGGAGATCATAGAAACATTTGGGTTTAGAAGGGACCTTAAAACCCCCTGCTATGGGCAGGGACACCTTCCACTAGACCAGATTATCCAGGGCCCTATCCAGCCTGGTCTTCAACACTTTCATAGATGGGATATCCTCAACTTCTCTGGGTAGCTTGTTCCAGTGCCTAATCTCCTCATAGTGAAGAATTATTTGCTAAATCTAGTCTAAACCCACCCTTTTTCAGTCTGAAGTAATTCCCCCCTCTCCTGTTATGTGCTGTTAAAGGTCCATCTCCAGCTTTCCTGTATGCACCTTTAGGTACTGAAAGACTGCTCTGAGGTCTGCCTAGACCTTTCTTTTCCTTATGCTGAAAAACTCCAGCTCTGTCAGGCTTTCCTCATGGGAAAGGTGCTCCTGGTCCCGAACACCCTTTGTTCTGGACTTGATTTAGCAGGTCCATGCCCTTATATTGGGGGACACAGAGCTGAACACAGTCCTCCCTCCAGTGAGTCTTCTGAGGACAGAATAGAGGGGCGAATTGCCTCCCTCAAAATGCTAGCCATGCTGCTTTGCATGCAGCCCAGGATATGTTTGGCTTGGACATGCTCTCAGTATTCCTTACCCTGTCCTTGTTTCAACCCTCTGTTCATTTTTGTGTTTGACTTTGTCTGGGAACTCCTTGTTCATGCATGCAAGCCTCCTGGCATTTTTGCGTAACTTCCTTTTCGTTGGGTTGCATCCCTTCTGAGGTTGGAGGAGGTGGTTCCTGAATGTTAACCAGCTTTCATGTGCCCCTCTTCCTTCCAGGATTTTGTCCCATGGGACTCTACCACACAGATCCCTGAAGAGACCAATGTCTGCTCTCCTGAAGTGAAGGTCAGTGAGCTTTCTGTATGCCCTCCTCACTGCCCTGAGGAACTGAAAATCCATCATTTCATGGTTCCTGCAGCTAAGGCTGCTCTTGAGCATTGTGAACATTCTCCATCAGCTCCTCCATGTTGGTCAGAATGAAGTCCACCATAGTGCCTCTCCTCATTGGCTGTTCTGTCAAATGTAGATGAAAGTTATCATTGATGCTTTCCAGAACCTCCAGGGATTTCCTGTCCCCTGCTGAATTGTCCCTTCAACAGATACTGGGATGGTTGATGTTCTATGTGAGGACCAGAGCTTGCAAACATGAGGCTATTCTTATCTGCGTATAGAGGACCTCATGATATTCCTAGTTGGGTAGCCTTTTATCAGACCCCCACTGTAATGTCACCTGTCCCTGCCCTTCCTGTAAATCTGAGCCATAAAAACTCTTGGTCAGCTCCTCATCCATCCCCAGGCAGAGCTCCATGCACTCCAGCCAGTCACTGACGCAGAGGGTAACACCCACTCCTCGTCTCCCCTGCCTGGGCTTCCTAAAGAGCCTGCATCCATCAATTCCAACACCCCAGTCATCAGAACCATTACACCATGTCTGCAATACCAGTAAAATCATACCTGGCAGATGTACACGTCTTCAACTCTTTTATTCCCGTGCTTGCATTGGAGATGAAGCTGAGTTACTGGCAGGAGTAGTTGTAATTCCTTTGTGCAGCTCTTCAGGTGCTCTGTTGATATTCAGTTCCTCTCCAGGCCTCTCTTTCTGACCCTGGCAAAAAATCACCCCTCCCCTGGCAACTTTAGTTTAAAGCTCTCTTCCCTCTTGCCAAGACTATGACTGAAGGTGTTCTTCCCTTTCTCTGATAGGTGAACCCCATCAGCCCTCAGCAGACTAGGTTTCTCAAAGCAAGTGCCATGGCTTAAGAAGCCATACCCCTTGCTGTGGCACTAGTTGTGTAACCATTTTTTTATTCACCAGATTCAGGCCCTTTCAAACCCCTTCCTTTTGACTGGGAGGATTGACTGTGCACTCCAGAGCCCTCACTGCCACTCCCTTCTCAGCCTGCTCATGGATGTGTCACTGTCACCCCTGTGAAACAACAGTAGTGAATAATAGTGGCTTGGCTGTCTCTTGGAGCCCATGACAGGAGCCCCAGGGAAGCAGCACCTCTCTAGAGAGGGTGTCAGGTCAGCAAGTGATTACCTTGTTACCTCTCAGGAGAGAGTTGCCTTGTATTTCCACCCATCCACTTTCCGTAGTTGCGCTGGTTGTAACACCAGGGCAAGGTCTGACTGCCTTACTCAGCTCCAGCATTTCTCCTGACATGACAGGATCTTACATGGAAGCATGGAATTGTTATGAGAACTGTTTTCAAAGTATCCTGAATTCATCAATATATTTGTGAACTTGAGGGCTAAATTGTTTAGGGTTGGTGAATCTTCTTCCTTGCTAATAATAAAAGTAACAATTAAAAGGTAGTAAAGTGAGATCTGCTCTGGGCACTTTTAAAAATGTGTGTATCTTTCATATATGTATATATAGTAGATGTAATTATATATACGTAAAAATTGGATTGATTTTTTAAAAAATTAAATGTATCAAGATGTTTATTTTGCTTCTATCTGAAAACTCAGGCTGCATTTATGAATGAGCCTTCTTTTTTTATGCATCATTTTTGGTCATAGGTATCTTTTCTTAGAAACTGGCTAAGGGCAGGACTATTATGTATTGTGATCTTCGATTTTTTCAATATAGTTTATGATAGTGAATCTATGGCATGTGTAAAATCCTACATTTGTTTCAGTTTCTTAGTTTGTGGATAGTTTTTATGTAATGGGGTTGTTTCCACATTTTTGTCTTTACCTATGGGGGTGTGAATGTATATCTACATGAATATTAATTTGGAACTAAAATCTCATAATAATGAGATTGTTTTTTAAAAAAAAAGAAAGGTGCACAGGTGAATTGTTAAATCTCTTTTTTGCTGATCTGTAACTGTTGTCTGATAAGTTTGTAATTTTGATCATTTTTAGTCGGTTTTTTTAAATTGGATGATTAATCAAAAATACATTTGCCGTAGGCTAAAAAACTTATTTTATTGTATTTTATTGAAGCAGGAAGTATAGAAAACTTTGCAAGTTCAAATACATCTTTTACATTTTTTATATTCAGCAGGTTGCCATTTCAGCTGTAGATAGTGCTCAAGAAGATCGAATCATGGAAAAAACAAAGGAAGAAAAGGCTGAACAGAATACGTAAGGGACTTGTTGGTTTTTTTAAATTCCTCTTTTAACTTTGCTTAAAAGTCTAAAGTAGTTTTGTTATTGAGACATTCAGTGATGTCTAAGGGGTTCCTGCTGTTGCTTATAGCAACAAAGCTGTAGTTTCAAACAGTTTCAGTGATTTCCTGTTTCATGTACAGACATTTCGCATATATGATCTGGGTTGATGAGTCATTATTTTAGTAGTGATCTAATAAAATAATCATGTTTTGTGGGAAGGTGTACTTTATCTGGGAGAAAGATAGACAATAACTGGAAAAATGGAAAATCTCATTGTGATGGCATATAAATAAGTGTCCCTATTTATACATAATGCTTGTGAAAGACTTTAAAATTATTTTTAGAAATACTTGAAATCCTCTACTTTTAAAAATTACTTATTTTAAAAAGATGCAGTGTAAGATGCTCCTCCAAAATTTATTATGGCATTGTTTTTCTCTTCTAGAGATGTAGATTATAGTGATATTGAGAGTATTAGTTAAATTGGATTTTCTCTTCCTTTGTGTACCAGAATCAACCTCTTTTTTGCCTACTTGCTGTCTTGAATAGCCAGAACTTTTTCAGTGCTTTTGTTTGAGTCAGTTTCTTATTGCTAGGGGAGACAAAACATGAATGTCAATATTTGCCAGCTCAGATTGCAGTGTAATGCAGTAATTGAAGCAATGGAGATTGGTATAGCCTTGATCAGGTGGCTTTCAGGTATTTTTTCTCATGCTAAATTAAAATACTTTTTCAGGATGTTATGTGTATATTTATACAGATGTAAAATATAAAATGGAGACAGCATAACAAATTATTGTAGTATTTGCAATACGATTTTTTTCTCTTTTTATAGTATGACTGAGGTTGTTACTAGCACCCTTTCCCACTCATTCTCTTTGAAACAAGATGCAGAAGTTCCTAGGTAAGATAAACTTCTATTGTTTTATATAATAAAATAATATTTTCGGTTTTAAGTAATGTGATGTGTAGATTTGAGTGCAAAATATTTGCAGGTAGAGTGTATTGTACCTGCAAACTAAGTAGTTTTTTCTGGAACTTTTTTGTACTATAATCATTGTGGATCATGTAGTCTTGTGTGTTGTCTGGAATATCACACTACTCCAACGTAATTCAGAGCTACCAGATTTCAAGAGACATTACAGTTTCGTTTTCTGGTTCTGGACATTATATAATATACTTATATATAAGATACTTGATTATATGGAATACCTGAACAATAATATTTTAAACTTATATGTGCATTTTAATTAAAATTATTAAAATGCATCTATCCTGTGGCAACTGATAGATTTACATAATATATACAAAATAAAGCGAATGTTGGAATTGAGAAAAGGATTCAGGAGTCAGTCTCAAGCTTTCAATTCTAGAACAGTGCTCTATGAGGCTTTTTTCATCTTGGAGGAAAATGCAAACTGCGCATACTTTTGGGTTCCATTTTCATATGTCTAATCTCTTTTCTTTCTTGAGCTTCTCATGCCAACTGTTTTCAAAAATGTTTTACTCAGACTTTTGGCATTTCAGGTCATGCTTGCACGTTCTAATTGCCTTCCAAAAGATTTCATATGCCTCTTCACACCTATTAAATATCTAAAACTCATTAGCCATTACTTCACCATTCATGCTTGGAGGCCATCTTGAACAAGGGTGGAAAGTCCTCTAAGGGTTGCCTGTATCCATAGCAATGTCAGCATTTTTCTTAAACAGAGAAATGTCTTTTGGGTCACTTTCTGTTGGTGTAAGTCCTTCAGTTTTCTTATGGCTTAATGTAAATCCCATCCCTCTCTTCTTCATGTAAGGACTAATGTACTTAATATTCTTTACCTACTAAAAGGTCTTGTTATTACTGTGGAAAAATGTAATGTATTATACATGTTACTCCAATTTTAAATTATTTTCTTCAATCTGAAATTGTGTTACCTTTTAAGCCAAAATATCTAAAGGAACATTACTTTAAGTCAAAATGAATCTCTGTTCTTCCTTATTTCAACTAAAAATGTCCCTCTTCATTTTCCATCAGAAAATGTTTGACTTTATGACTAACCAGGCCTTTTTTCTGTCTTTTTTGTCAAATCATTGTTTTCTGCCTGTAGTGAAAATTAGTAGTATATTTCTCTAGTGAAAATAGTATTTTAGATACACTTGTGGCTACAAAATCTGATAGAACTTACATCTTTACTACTGTTTTTCATTCAGTATTGTAACAAGTGTTAAGAAATATGTTCTACATGTTCTCTTGTCAAGATTGTGCACTGTTAATTATTAAGTTGTTCGTACATATTAATTACGTTTTTAAAATACACATGTATCTTTAAATTTTTTCTGGATTTATTTAAGACAACCTTGTATAGGTGTTTTGAATTCTGAATGTTTTTCATAGTTTGTTCTTTTCTTTCTTAAGTAGTGCAGACATTTCTGTAAGTGATTCTCAGACTGCTGTGTCAACTATGTCACGTCTTGCCTCCCGTACTTCTGTTTGTGCAAAGAAACAGAAAGTCAAGGAAGAAGTCCCTAGAGAAGAGAAACCAAACACATCAGAAACTATCAGGCAGATGCTGCAAGATGAAATGTTCAAATTAGTTCAGGTGAGAGAATCTAATTATTTTAAGTAGATTTCTTGGTGCCAACTGTATTGTTAAAAAAATAGAAATAATTACTATTTTAAAGACCTTCTGTGTGTGGTTGTCTCTTTCCAGTTCCATATTAATAACTGTGAAACTTATTTTAGACTTAACTCTTAAAGAAAATGAATTCTATAATAGTAGATGTTTGAGTGTGTTTTAGCTCACATGAGTCAATGTTCTTTAATAGTTTACATTTGGAAGAATTCTGATGCTGTAATAACTTTTCAACTGCACTAGGATTTAAGTGGTGGTAGTACGGTGAGCCAATTTTAAGTGACCTTACATTCATTGAAACTTCACCAAAAAGCAAAGACATTTGTCTTGTTTTAGCATAACCTGTCTGTGGCAGGTATTTATATATCTTACAAGAAAGTCCAGTATAGTAAACAATTATACAAATGAATCATTATTGAATCATCCCATTATTGGCATGTTGTTTGTTTTATCACCTGGTAGTGAACAGCTGTAACATAGCCTAGACATTTTTGTCAAGAT
This sequence comes from Muscicapa striata striata, assembly GCA_030060385.1. Taxonomy (NCBI): domain Eukaryota; kingdom Metazoa; phylum Chordata; class Aves; order Passeriformes; family Muscicapidae; genus Muscicapa; species Muscicapa striata. The sequence continues at coordinate 1,913,888 of JAREIS010000142.1, forward strand.
TTTTGTCAAAATTTTTAGCATTGCTAACTTTGTTCATATGTGTATTCAGCTCCAGCAGATCAACTTCATGAGTTTAATGCAAATAGTGCAGTCATCCTTTACCAATGTGCCAAATGTGCAACAAATATTACAACAGCATCAATTGGTTCACCTGTCCGGGAGCCAGGCTGCACACTCTGCTGAAAGCAGTGCTTCTCCAAAAACACAAGTGCCCACTCAAGAAGAAAAAGGAGAAACGGGTCAAGAGAGCTCTGTTTTTCAGTCAAGGAAGAGGCTTGAAGATGAAAGCAACAGTGGTCAAATAAAAGTAGGTATATCAAAACATGGTTTATGAAGACTGTTCAGTATATCTTATATGTTATCTGTCCTGTTCAGTTAGAAAATGTGTTTGTAGTGATTGATGTAGACAGAACTATTTTTGTGCATGGTTGATATGTAAATGCTGGTTTGTTTGCTTTTCTCATTTAGAATCATCTGGATATGAGTGCCTCTTTGACATTATTTGAAAGCAGCGGCAAGGAAGCAGGATTAACGTCACCATCCCAAGATTTGCATTCTTCAGTGCCTATTAAACCACTTCATCTCCTAGCTCCTCCCTCAGGCATCCAGAAAAAAATTAGGCTTATCCCTGTTGAAAAAAAAGTTAGTTGTTCTAATGGATTTCCTTTGCTTAAGCTTGAATCAAGTTACCATGTCAAAACGTCATTTTTACATCCAACAGAAATGTCTTCAGCATTTGCCAAACCACCCCCAGTACCACGAGTAGCTTGGAGCTCATCAGATTCCTTATGGAACCATCAGTCATCATATATACCAAAAAAGAGTAAGACAGAAGAAGATTTCCACAGGAGTAGATATAACCCTGAGAATCCAAGACAAATGCATGAGGAAAAGGAGAGATGGGCAGAAATAGTACATAAGGGACCTCCCAAACATCTGAATTCAGATCTGTATGAAGGACAGCAAGAAGATTTACCTCAGCCTCAGTTCCCTGCAAATGTGAATGTGTTCAAAGCACCGACCATTCAGAACCTGTCTGGTATTCCCCTGTTGCACTTGCAACTTGACCCAGTACCTAGAGCTCCACCAGCTGTAAGGCAGCCAGTCACTACTACTTTAATACCTGTTAAACCTGCAACAAAGGATGCTGACTTCAGAGAAACACCATGGGATGCAGGAATATCACTACTTCAGATTAATTTACCTCAGAAAAAGAAGGTACCAGATTTTTTCTGTTCACAGAAAGGGTAGGAAGGAGGATCCTGGTAATTATAGGCTAGTTAGCCTAGCCTCTGTACCTGGTAGGGTAATGGAACTGCTCATCATGAGCATTTACAGGATGGCCAGTGTGTCAGACCCAGCCAGCGTGGGTTTAGGAGGGGAAGGTCGTGTCTGACCAACCTGATTTCCTTTTATGACCAGCAACCCATCTGGTGGATGCAGGAAAGGCTGTGGATGTTGTACCTGGACTTCAGCAAGGCCTTTGACACTCTCTCCCACAGCATGCCCTGGAAAAGCTGCAGCCCACAGCTTGGACAGGAGCACTCTGTGCTGGGTTAAGAACTGGCCAGGCCCAGAGTGTTGTGGTGCACGGTGCTGCATCCAGCTGGGGTCAGTCACCAGTGGTGTCCCCAGGGGTCTGTGCTGGGGCCAGTCCTGTTCAGTATTTTTATTGATGACATGGATGAGGGTGTTGAGTCTTTCATTAGCAAATTTGCAGATGACACTAAGCTGGGAGCATGTGTTGATCTGTTGGAAGGTAGGAGGGCTCTGCAGAGAGACCTGGAATGGTTGGATGGATGGGCAGAGTCCAATAGGATGAAATTTAATCAGTCCAAGTGCCAAGTCCTGCATTTTGGCCACAATAAGCCCTGTAGTGTTACAGGCTGGGGATGGTGTGGCTGGACAGTGCCCTGGCAGAAATGGACTTGGCAGTACTGGTCTACAGCCGACTGAACATGAGCCAGTAGTGTGACCTCATAGCCAAGAAGGCCAATGGCATCCTGGCCTGGATCAGGAATAGTGTGGCCAGCAGGAGCAGGGAGGTCATTCTTTCCCTGGTGAGGTCACACCTTGAGTGCTGTGTCCAGTTCTGTCCCCTCAGTTTAGGAAGGACCTTGAGATGCTTGAGAGTGTCCAGAGGAGGCAACAAGGCTGGTGAGGGGCTTGGAACACAAACCCTGTGAGGAATGACTGAGGGAGCTGGGGGTGTTCAGCCTGGAGAAAAGGAGTCTCAGGGGTGACCTTATCACTCTACAACTCCCTGAAAGGTGGCTGTAGTCAGGTGGGGTTGTCCTCTCTCACCAGACAGCAACTGACAGAATGAGAGGACACAGTCTTCAGCCATGCCAAGGGAAACACAGTTTGGATATTAGCAGAAAGTTTTTTACGGAAAGAGTGGTAAAGTACTGGAATTGTCTGCCTGGGGAGGTGGTGGAGTCACCATGCCTGAGTGTGTTTAAAAAGACTGGATGTGGCATGTGGTGCCATGGTCTAGTTGAGGTGTTAGAGCAGGGCTGGACGTGATGATCTTGAAGGTCTCTTCCAACCCGGTTATTCTGTGATTCTGTAACAATGTATTTCTCTAAGTTGTAGTGTTTTGTCAGTTTCACAGTTTCTTACTCATCACTAGTAAGTTCATGTTTACAGACTATGGAATTTGGAATTGTTCAGCGCAGGTACCAGGAGGGATCTAGAACTAAGGGTGTCTGCTTATTGCCAGGACAATATGAGGCAGACTGCAGGCCTGAAGTTGTTTTTACGTTAAATTTATTCTACATTCCATAGTTCATCAACATTCATGAGTCCATCAGCATTCAGCCCACTGGTAATGAACATAAAGAATTTACTGTCTAAAATACTGGGTAATATTTGTATGATTAAAAAAAATAAGTTTTTTCCCTTCAGATTATAACAGAATTATTTAGAGAAATGTGGTAAAAAATCCTTCTTTGCAGGGCAGAAATGGAATGGTAAAAGGCTTGGTAAGAAAATCTTACAGATGCTGAATACCTGATGTTTTGAAAAATGTTACTTCTTATAGACTTACATGCTTGCATATCCCAGTTGAGAAGAATGGAAATACGTTTCCTTGAAAGGTGCTTCTTTATTCCTTGTGTACATTGGATGGTTCCTAATTTCACACTGAGCTATGTACATAAGAATGCAAATATTAGTGAAATATGTTCTGTGGAGAAAATGTGTATGGTCTGTGGAGAAAATTCATACCTTTTAATTAATTTTCAGAAAATAGATACACATGTACATATTGGCAGAGTTCTGGTCTACTGCTATTTGTCCATTTCCATATTCTTTACAAAATGCTACAGGAGTTTTATTTGTGCAAGTGAAATCCAAACTGGACTTCTTTTCTCACCCAATCTGACTTGGATTCCCCTCCCTGTTTTTGGTCTTCTTTCTCTCTTAGGTACCAAAACTCATCCCACTTCAAGATCTCATTGCATTTGAGCAACGCCATAAGCATCATTCTGTTCCCAGTACTTCCTTTGCACAAGACCAAACCAAACCTATGCAGCTACTAGGAACTGAAGTTGAACCATTTGAACTTAAAGATGTGCAGAACAATAGAAAAAAAAGGCAAGCCGAATTTTGACAGACTAATTGATAGCCTATACCTTCTAGCTTTGACATCAGAGGCAGGGTATTTTCTCAGCAGAGGATTAAATAGCAAATCCTAGTAAAGACACAGTAGAAGGGTGTCATTAGGGTGTGAGGAGTTCCTGCTCTTAGGATATTGATAGGAAGAAGATTCAGGAGGAAATGTTTTAATTCTGTCATTATGGTAGCAGAGGCTCAAGACCAGTTTTTCACTCTTAAAGTGAAAATTTGCTACATCAGTAACTGCAGAAAGAGTTTAGAATATATTTTAATCATATCTGTGGAAGTTGCTGTCATGTAATTACTTATAATCACATTATTAAAGAAGAAGCTATAGTTGCTGTTCTGTTATCTTGTCACCTAGTAATTAGAAAACTGCTATGTAATTGAAGTTTGCTTCTTCTTACAGATTCCATATAGGCATTTTGTGTAGTAATTAGTAATTATATACAAGATACAGATATGAATATTATGTGGTTTGTAGTATTTAATTTAAATAGTTTATTAGACAATTAATAGATTTTAGTGTGATTGCTGGTATTTTTATGTATTCCTACAACATTTTCTTGTAGACTTCAAGCAGGTAGAAATTGTGGTTTGAACTGATTTGTGTACAGCAGCTGTTTATCTTTTTCCAATCTGTGTTTCACTGTTTATTTCTTAATAGTAATCTTTCCTAGAAAACAACAGTTATAAGTATTATTATTATTTCAGAGCACTTCTTACTCTTGATCTATTTAATAATAATAATAATATGTAATTAATATGTTGACAGTAAAAAGAGGCGTAGTAAGAAACAACTGAAAGAGAAGGAAGATAAGAAGAAACCAAGTGTGTCCTTCCGTGCAGACGACTCCATCATCAGTATTAGTGACACAGCAGTGGTTACTGAATCAGACACTGGGGTATAAAAATTATGGTTTTTTTCTTAGCCTTTTTCCATTCAGGTCTTAGCAGAAAAAAAAGAAACAGAATTGTAAACCAAACTATAATATACTTCTCTTCCAGCCTAGAAATAGTGTGCATATTTTTAATTCATATACTTGCATTTTCTAAACAGGAGATTGATTTTTATAAAGGATTCCAAAGTTGCTATTTTTTTCCTGGAAGATGAACTTGTCTGTTTTCATAGGATTTAAGTCATACGTGCATTTGCAGTAAATACACACAAAAATGTTAAAAATGAAAAAAAAAAAATTTCCCAGTAGAAATGGTAGGACAAGTGACCCAGGCATTACTCTTTTCATGCGGGGCTGGAAGGATGGCAGTATAAGAGTAAGGATGTGGAGCACTGGCATCTCAGTTCTGTCCCAGCCCTAGATACTGAAAAAAGAAAGCCTTCATCAAGCTGGGATTTGATTAGTTCTTTTTGATATCTTTTTGGGGTTATACTTGCAAGTACCAAATTTCAAACTAGAACACTACCAGTGTAGTGCTGGATCACTACTCAGAGCTGTGTTTCTGGTCCATACCATGCTTCCTCTGAGACTCCAGCACAGCACCTGGAGACCCTCACCTGACCCAGAGATGTTAGTCAAGGTACAGCGGGGTTTGGATGGACTCAAAGAGGAATAAGAAATTTGTTTTACTGCACGTCATCCCAAGGTACATAAGAGAGTATTATATAGTCAGTAAATTCCACTAAGCTGGAATGGATCAGAGCAATTTAAAAAGTGCTTGAGAAAAGTATGTGACAATTATTTCTTTTTTTTCCCCAAGTCATTACTCATATAAGGTATGTTGGATAGTTAACATCACGAAGAAAGCCTTTAATCTGCACTGGAACTGTTTTTAAAGATGGTTCTTTTTTTCCTTATATTAGGATCACAAACCAGAATCAACATCTTACATTCAAGATGGTTTTTTCATATCAAGGGGCAAGTACAAGTCTTTTTAATGCTTTGAGTGCTCAAATAAAAAAGAAATCAAGGTGCATTAGTTTGTTAGAATTCACAGTAAAACTCTACAATCATAAACATGTTAAAAACTAGGATAATGTGCTCTGTGGTAGAGTTTGCTGGCTTATAGGATCTTTCCCGAGATCATTCAGAATGTACAACAGGTGTGCAGAATTTTTGAGAGATACTAATTTTAGGGGATTGGTATGGAGAAAGATGGAGGCAAATTTAAGATCTTGTATGAATAATCTGAAGATTCATAATAGTTTTCCCAAAAATTCTGGAAGTATTGAAATTTTTCTTCACAATGAGTGATAGTCTTGTATTTATGTTTATAAACAATAGACATAATGAAGTAGTAACAATATGTCAAGCTAATTTAATTAGCTGTGGTTGACAGTGATTTCATGTGATAATCAAAATAATTCTGTAAACATTTCAAATCTTATATTTTTTTATTGTAAAAAGATATTATTCCAACATTATTTGCCTTCATATTCTAATAAAATAATTCTTGTAAAAGAAACTCAATGTATGCAACGTTTCTAGCTTGCAATATGAAGACCATGCTTGTGGAAAGATTTCCTTCTTTATAGTATGTTAATTCATGACAATATTCAGTTCTGTCACAGGACAAAATATAATTCATTCTCTGAAATTTGACCTCAAAGAAATGCAAACTCTGTAGAAAAAAAAAAAAAAGAATTCAGAATACAAGATGTCATAAATATTCTTCCCTCCATTTAGAATGTGAAGCAGACTGTTACTGTTCAGCATACTAGAATATTTAATTTAAACTCACATATCCAAACTGAATCTTGGTTTTAATTCAGTGTAACATTGTGTCAGTTGTATATTCACATAGGGTTGGTTGCATGAACTTTTCTTGGAATCATTTATGAGGTATGCTTAGAGAAAAGTTGAAATCACCTGTCAGAAATTCAAATAAGAATATGTTAGAGCCCATAGTTGTGAGTTAGTATCATTGCTTTCGAAGATGTCTGATTTGTATATATTAATAGACACCTACTTTGTATTATCATATTTTAGATGCAATGGAGAAAGCAAGTACTATCTCAGCAGATCTACATTATTTGGCTTCTGTAGGGAAAAAAACAGTAGAAACTCAAGATGCAAGTACAAATACTAACCCAGGTAAGTGCTACACAGGTGATCTACAGAAACCAACTGTTTCTGGTGTTGCTTCTTGATTAATTGTGCTATTTTTGTTCAGTTTTCAAAATGCAGCAAGCTAGTAAAGGGGAACCAATTTTTTGTGCTCTCATTTCTTATTTCAAAAAGAACTAAACCAGAAAACATTGGAATATAAATTATAAAGCAGTAGTTAAAATCATTACAATTAAAAATATTACTGACCAATTATGCTTTTTTCCTCACGCTTTCTGTAAATCAGATGTGCTGTGACTTTTTTTGAAAGCTTGTTTTAACATGACTTTATCTAAATTCATTTTAGACAATATTTCACAATTGACTGAAATTATTTCCTTACTCTTCCTGACTGTGAAGTGGCAAATCAGAAATGTATACTCAGATAATGCCATTGGTATCTTTACTTTCCTTAAACTCATGTGTTCTGGTCTTCTTTTTTTTTCCTTATCAAGTGCTCAGTTCATATCAGGATCAGGGAATCGGTGGAAATGAGGTTTCCAAAGTTGAAGAAAATGAGCTGGTCACATCTCTTCCTGTGTCAGGTGTGGCTGCAGTCTTTCTCTGCTTCATTTATTGTTTGGAATGTCTGAAAGTGTTAGTATTCTAGCATGGGTTTTGTACCTGAGACAGCTCGACACAGGGTGTAGATAGCATGCTAATTTATCTGAGTTCTTGAAATTAAATTCTTATTTTGTGGATTTTAGCTTGATTTTAGTTCCCATTTAATCTTTGGGATTTAGTGTAATATAGACCAAATGAATTGATCAGTGGGATGTTGAAACCACATGAAATTGAGCTGCAGTAGCATAGTTCCATAAATACATTACATAAATTTCAGTACCCAAGTATTTTCGCTGTGGTACCAAGACAGCATATTAATTTTTCCATTATTGTAAAATTCAACAGTGTTTTTCCATTTGAAGATAATTTTACTATGTCACATGACTCATTTGCAGTTAGTTTTATTAGGGGTTTCTCTCTGAGTAATCTAATTTATTTGGATTAAGTAAAGATGCAGATTTATTTTTATCTAAGTAGGAGGGACTTGGATATTAATAGCAATCTAGATGGCAGCTTAGTTAAAGCTTTTCTTATCTTTTAGGGAATGCAGAGCTGTGTCCTAATAGTCTGAAGTTTTTGTGGCTTTTCCTGTGAATATAATACTGACTATTATTATTTCCTTGTAGAATCATCTAGTTCCTCTGTGATACTACTGCCAAACATGTATTTAAACCTGAGTTTCCCCACTGAACTGAATGAGAAACCTTTACCATCCTTTCTGTCAGATGCACCTGATTTGGTTAGTGATCTAATGTACATATGGCTGAAGTGCATTTTAAGTATACTGTTTGTCTTCATGAATTTGGGTTGTTTGTATCCGCATGTTGTGAAATATGGCAGGGAAGACTGTATTTATTTTGTTCCCAAAACAAAAAGCCTTTCATCTACAAATGTAAAGAGGCAAACACAGGGAATGGTGAACTATGCACTATAAACAGCTCATTCAAAACACAAACTGTATAATTCTTCATTATCTTGTTGTTTAGCGTAGTCGGGAATATATCAGTGTGACTGACATTGAAGACAGAGACATCCTTAGCAGTTTGCCCATAATACCTGAGTCTGCAGAGGAGACAGCTGCTGCACAGCAGGATGAGAAGCTTGAAATTCCATCTACTGCCAAACTTCATCACACAGCATCTTCTGTTACTAGTGCCGTTCCACCTGGGGGACTTCAGAAGCCAGGTAAACCATTTCAATTTTAAATCCAAGATAAAGTAATACTCTTTTGTTGTAATACTCCTACAGAAAATCTACAGCCTTTCCCCAATTAACCTCATGGTTTTTTAGTCTGAAACATCAGCATTGGTACAGTTGACTTCTTTTGTAATGATTCTTGACTTCCAAAACACGCTATTAGGTATGGCACATTTGTGCCTAATTACTTGCAGTATTCAGGTGCTTGTGGCTTATTCAGTGATATTGGTGCATTCTTTTTTTTTTTTTTTTTTTAAAGATGATCATCAGCAAAAAGTATCAAGCAAATTACGAAAGAAGGATAACTCTGATTCTGCTACAGATATTGTAACTTGGAACATAGTACATGAAGATGGAGGAAATCTTCCTTCTTCAGGGCTTCCAACCAAAGTAATTGAAAAAGAATACTTTACCACAAAGCAGAAGGAAATGGATATGCAATTACAGACACTACAGAACATAGTAGAAAATATGGAGCAAGATTTCAAAAATAGCAGAATTGTGAGTGGTTGGTTTTTAAACAGTTCATTTTTTCAACTAAAGACAAAACCTACATTCTGGAACAATATGTTCTCAAATCTGCTTAGTATCTGTTGAGAGATATTGAGAATAATACTATAAATATATAATAAGTTTATTTTATATTTGTTACATTACATTATATATATATATATACACATATATATATATAACTACAAATTTTACATATATATATGCATATATATACAATGTTCTTTCATGTTTTGTGCTGATTCTGTTGACTGACATGGTTGCTTACAATGAACCAAATGTTGTCCAGAATGATGATGTTATTAGTGAATGGGCAGAACATATTTAATATCTTTGTAACTGAGTTCAGGCTGAGCAGGAGGCCTTTTTGGCAAAGACTTCTGCTATTGTACCTCTGCAAAATACTGTGTGACTGTTTCTGGAATCTGATCCAATTTGCTTTATAAAATATTTGCATTTTTGCCGTCTTTATAAATCCTAATATCAAAGTAAAATAAAATTGGGCTTTAATGGATCTTTTAGGTCTCTTCTAACTCAGGGTATTCTGTGATTCACAGAAATTTGAAGACCTCATTATGTCACTTACAGTTATTGCACTCAGGTAGACTATTTAATCTCTTACATTCTTCATCCAAGTTGTTGTTTAAGTCAGATTATTTTAAAGTCTGTGGGGGAAAAAAATCTTGATATATCCTGTATTTGTTTCAGCATGTCATAGTTACCTGGGTTTTCAATATCTAGGCAAGTCCTGAAGAAAACCCTTTTTTTTTGCCTTTTTTTTTTTAGTTTATAGTAGTTGGTCATTCATTTTATAAAATTTCTCATCTATTATGTATCAGTTATGAGATTTTTTTCTTTTTGAGACTAATGCTCAGTAAAATGTCTCATTCTGGGTTAGTCAGTTTTAGTTTCCATTTTCCAATTTGAAACTTCAGACTTACGAAGATGGTGGAAGTATTTTAATATCTGGGGGTTGTAGATAAAATATATATATTGGAAGACTTCAGCTACTTCAAAAGTAGTGTGATTGGTAGGTGTAAAACTGTCCAAACAAAGAATAGAATTTATATCTATTTTTTCAAAGCAAGTATGCAGAAGATTGAAATTCTTACAAGAAATGAATCTACATGAGCTACTTTGATACCTGAACTGTTTTGTTTGTTTTCAGTCGGAAAACTGCATTAAAATGTTTGTAAGATTCTGACAAGAAAAATATATTAGAAGTGGACTTTGCATAAATATCTGTGGTGTAAGTCTCAGAAGTACCTCGAAGCAAGTCTCATTACCTAGTTTTTGGGTTTCACTTACAGTTAGTGAAGCTGATAGAAGATTTTGAAATGGCTGTTGATTCAGACCTTGGTGCTCGTCCTGCAGTCTCTGAAGTCGCTGGAGTCATTGGTGATGGTATGTGTCCAATTGACAGAAGGATAATAAATTTGCCATGGAATATGCATCTTAAGTAACATTTAGTTACCACTGATGTTTAATGCAATCCCTAAAGGTTTTACTGAAATACAAAGCAAAAATACCAGAGATAGAAATAAGATGAAAGGTAGCCAGTTTGAGTATTGAGTTACAATATCTACTGGTTTTATTAAAATCTTACATCAGCTTAAGTGTTTACTAGAGCAGAAGTATTGAATGATTCATTGTTTATTTAGCAAATAACTATGTAATACCTACTTATAGATGCTGTAGTGTGCCAAGAACGTAGTCTAATCTACTTATGGAGTTAATACAAAGCCAAGTGGTGGAACCAAATCATGGCTATATCTGTATTCATACGTAAGACGATATTTAGAATGTCCTTTAGGCTCACACGGAGCAACTCCTAGTCCAGTCATTTTCTTTGTGAGTGCAGGACTGATTCACACAGCACAGCCCTGGGAGTGTCCTTTTGTAGAGAGGCACAGCTGATCCAGGTCCAGGCTGTTGTAGGTGACAGATAAATTAAAAATGCCACTGACCAAAATACAGGAGTGATAGTTTGTGCATTGTGAGGAGTCTCCATCGGTCTACACTAAGGACAATTTTTTTTTTTTTTCACAGATTCAGAACATCATTTGACAGGCATGATTTTTGAAGATGTTATAGATGATCAAAAGGAGATCTCAAACTTGGAATATCCTATGCACAGTTCTGCTTCAGTGGATGCACATTCCTCTGCCTCTGCAGCCTTGGCTTCTAACTCTCCCAGTGGCCTGAAGTCACGTTCTGGTATAATCTTTATTGTATATTTTTCCCCTTTGCACCTTTTAAAAATAAGTAAATCTTTTCTTCATGCTGTAATACTTCCTCATGGCTGTTACACACAATGTTATGTAATGCCAATGAGCTCATTAAAATCAGGCGCCTGAGTCTTTTTAGATTGCATTATTTAGAATGGCTTCACTAATTTGCTCTGATAATGAGTTTGTTACATGACGTAACAGTATCACTAAGCTTTGAAAACTGTTCACCAATGAATCATACTTTCACTCAAATTCACTGTCATTGAAAGAAAATAGTTAACATTGGGTTTGTTTCTAAAACCCATCACTGTGCTGATTTGTACTTAATTACCTAAGTGGATATAAATGACTGTGGTATCACACAACATTCAGGGATTCCTCCAAATGCTGTCTTGATCCTCTGTTGTCTCCCTATGTCTAGAGAGGTCACACCTCTGTTAAATCCAGCCTACATCAGCAAAATCAATGCTACTGCAGTAGCATTAAAAGAAGGAGGAAAAACCATTCTGCAAGCAGCCTGTTGCCTGAGGTTAAAATGCAGTTGTATTGTTTTCTCTGCATATTGCCTGCATTGCTTGCAGTCAGGCTCCCCAAAGTGATATGTGCTTTGGACATGTGAATGGGCATTTGATAGTCACATTTACAGAAATCTGTCTTAAAAGGCATTGAAACATGGCTCCTGTGTCTCTATACAGCAGGTGAATCTCAAGTAGTGCACACACTCGGTTAAAATTTGAAAACAGTAATAGAGTTTTCTAAGTATAAACTTGTTATTTGCAAGCTAAGAAAGCTACAGGTGATACTAAGTTACAACTATAATTTTTTGAGATGGAGAGATTAGTTTAGGAGAGAAAGCAGTGTTCTTCCTTCCAAGACAACCATACTGCTCTTCAGTTGCATCTTCTGAATTCCAAGCTTCTTCTGAATACCTGGATTCCTCAAGTAAGTGCCAATCGTTAATTTCCATGAAACACTGTATAATTAATTGGAACAGATAATTTCCAGTTAGTTGGTCATGGCAGAAATCCGTCAACAGCAACCATATCTTCCTAGCAAAACTACCTGCAAAAGCCAGGATCTGTTAATTAATGCTCTTTAAAGCCTCTGTGCTCACCTGGCACTCAATGACATGTTGTCTCCCAGGCCATTATGTACAATATTAATTTATTTTTAATGTCAACATATTGGGGTTGAGGTGTTTCTATTTTGTCCCACAGGCTGTTAAATATATGTATGATTAGTGTGTGTACAAATGCAAAGATAATACTAAGGAAGATTGTTTCTGTTTCAGGTACTCACTTATGCAGAGATCTATGTCCTGGGTATGTATTTTGAGACTGGTTTTATTGACAGTTTACCAGAAAGCTGACTTTCAGAGTGGAATCATCACTTTATAAAAATCAAGGCATTTATTTTCAAACTGAACAAAAGTCATTTTGTTAGCTAACTTCTGGCATTTACTCTGACTTTGTTGGTGCCTTTTAGATTTACTTCATGCAAAAGCTGCAGAAGCATTCAAAGTTCTTTTCTAGTTATTGGAGCTGTTAATGTAGATGGTGCACTTGTCTGTGTGCATTTGTTATTTCTCCTATTTGCAAACCACTTTTTCAGCAAAGTACATGCAACAGCTGTGGGTAGTTTTCTACAAAAGCCAGCTATCACCAGAATGTTTTAAAGCTCTTAGTGTGTGAAAAGTGTAAAGCAACAGACTGAAGATTTCAAAACTGGAAAGAGCCTGTGCATTAAATAAAATGGTCTGACATATATATTTTTACTTTTAGCTACTGTTAGACTTCTGGATCTAGTACAAAAGAGTAGCTGGTTTCCTTTCTTCCTGGTCATAATGCTCCATTACCCATCTTTATTGCTTTACTTGAAGCATAGCAGTAAACTGAATGGTTTATTCTGTTTTTGTAGTATTTTAAGTGGAACTGGTTGTTGGGACCGAAGTAGATTAGTGATTACATAAGGTGGAGTATGGGTATGAGGCAATAAACTTTAGTAGACAATGATAGCTTGTTGTCCTAAACTATGGGATTTTAAAATTTTTTTTTACTGCGAGCAACTGATTAAAAGAGAGGAAAGAAATGGGGAGAATTTAGGTGAAGCTGTGGTCTCACTGACACCGATTCTTGCTCAGAAGGTCATTGAGATTTGGGCACCATTGAAACTGGTAGCACCCCATAACCTTATCTCCTCATGGGCAGCAATACAAACAATGTGGGTGCTCCTGGCTGCCAGGCTCAGCCTCCTGTGGGCCAGCCATGTTCACACACCACACCAGAACTCGAGCATTTCAGTTCTGGATTGTCCCTCTTATAGTCCTGTATTGCTCCTTCTGTCCTCATCAAAGCTGACTGAAATGTACTAACACAGTGGAATTGTGGGGAAAGAATAATCAGTCCAAAGGCTTTCTGTAAAACAACGGGGATATTGTTGGTTTTAGTATGAAAGAAAGGGGTTTAGCTTGTTGTTCTTGCAGGGATGTTTTACATTAATTTAGTAACTGGTTTTTTCCTCTACCTAAGCTCTTTAGAAGATCCCCTGCAAATTACTGGTCCAAGTGATGTTACTGACATTGTGAATGATCGTGTGGTAGAAAGCAGCACCTCCCTATTGGAGCTGGGCTTTGCAAGAACTAAGACTAAGAAAATCTCTAGGTAATACCCTGGCTGGTTTTTGTTATGTGTTACTTAAATCGTTTTAACCCTGATTATTCTCACAGTTCACGCTCTGTAACAGTGGAAGCAAGTATGTGGTTTGATGTTAATGGGACTACTATTAGAGTTTTTAATCGCCACAAATCTATTGGTCATTATTGCCAAATGTATTAATTGTTTTCTAGTGTTCTGGTTTTGAAATTCTTTCCTTCCCATTTGGTTGCTCCTTCTTCTGCTAGGTATAAGCTGGAACACAACTGTTTTTATACGGCAGATTCAATTCAGACCTTCAGGTCTTCTAAAGCAGTTCTGAAAGACAGAACGGAAATTTCCTGGCAGTGGCATAGCAGCTTCAAAAACTTCCAGCCCTAGATTCCAGCTTGTCATGCTCCCTTCTCTGCTGGAGATTTCTACACCTTCTGACTGCCAGTTACAAAATCAGCTGTGTTGTTTCCTGAGAGAGGCCAAAGTGACAGCTGTTTCCTACTCCAGTTTGTGATATCAATTGCTGACAAGGCAAAAAAATACATCTGTTCGGGTCACCAGTCTGCTGCATTGGTGACACAGTTCACACCATCTTAAGCTCTAGTTCTGTTATCTGAGTGTAGCTGAGGAGTAAAAGAAAAATTTTAGGCAATGTCGTGGAAATTGCTTGTTTTCCAGGATTTTACATAGTAAAATTTTGCAAAAGAAAATTTCCCTTCTTGTTCATTACTTATGCTTCCAGCTGTGTTAGAATTTGAAAAGGTTTTCATTATTTTTGTTATATCATGTAGTGGCCGTTTTTTGTGGCGATTTACAGGATGTGCAAGATTATTTCCTGTTTACATCTGCCCTCAGGGTTCTTGATTCTGCTTCTGGACATTCTCAAAGAACAGAAGAGGAGAGGAAAGAGATACAAACGTGGATGAAAAGAAAGCAAAAGGAAAGAATGAGAGAGTATTTGAAGAAACTGGATGAACAAAGACAGAAAGAGCATCATCCATTCAACCTGAGAAAGAATACGGTAAGAATAACAGGTGTCTTAAAGAGTAACTGCTACTTATTATACAAGTATTGATTATTCAGATTAGATAATGTAAAGGCTGGGAGTGGTTGTTTTTGTTTTCCTATTGGAGTGTGGAGTTTCTGCATGAATGGTTTTATTTTACTGGAACTGGCCATAGTTGTGTCAGGTAAGTAATTACACACCAGTGTTCTTCACAGGCTGCAGTGGTGACCATTGGCTGCAGGTGGCCATTACAAATTAATGCAGGTGGCCCTCAACTGTAAAGGATACAGCTGCAACATTCACTGACCAAAGATGCATTTTTCAGGGAGTGATAGCTACAGCACTTAAGATATGTTTACACCTTGTTTCATCATTCCACATGCCTCCCAAAAACCCCCAGAGAATTTAAAAAGCAGAGTTCACATGCCAGTATCCTTTACAAATGTGGCAGATACTGAGGGCAGCCATCACTGTCATTCAGCCACACAGAGGTGCATGCAAAAATCATAAGGGGTCATCAGAGATGCTGGAATATGCCATAGAGGTTAAGTATCTTAGGAAATTTTTTGTTCAAGGCTGATTTCAATGAACAGTCCATTCCTAGAATTCTTTGCATTTTAAATGTGATTAGTAAAAACACATTTATGGCCTGATCTGCAAATTTTTCTGTGCTAGAAATAATGTAAATTTTTAAACAAACTTACAAAAGCAGTTCAGAAGAAATTTTCCAATCAGTATTAACTCTTGTAATATGCATTTGTCATCTGGATGCTTTCAGGATCTGAAAAAGCCCTGGTGAGTCACAAGAAGCTCTGGAGTTACAGGAGATGAGACCTAACACCACCAAATAGATCTCTTTCTACTTGTTAAATTCAGGATATGCTGTAAATACTTTCAGGCTGCAGCTCTATTTGTTTTAACTCCCAAGCAGCAAATATGTAACATACACAAGTTCCCTGATACTAAATAACTCAATTGTATTCACTTACAGAAAGAGTAACAGCTCTATGTGAAACAAAGTATTTCCCTTGGTTTTAAACAATCTTTCCGAACTGAACTGGGGTGCTCTTTTGTGCATCTGCGGAGAGAAGTGATTTAAGAAAAATGGGTCTTGCTTCTCTCCCTTTCCTGTGTTGTCACCTCATAAATATACACTTGATGCTTTTTTGCTATGGGCTTTTCTCCTGAAATAATTAGTGGAAGGAGTCACAGCTTTCAGTGGATGGTTTGGGTTTGGTTTGGATTGTTTTGGATTTTTTTTTAAGAAGGATTAAAGACTTCAGATTGTACTCTAGCAAGCACAAATCAAAGTGCAACCTTGCTAGGTTTTTTAAATTCATTCTTAGGAGCATCACTGATTTTTAGGAAACTGGAGGTGAGGCAATTTGAAACCTTGAGCTTGAATATTAGGACATCTCCTTAGGAATGTTAATATTTTAAGCATATGAGGTATGGAAGATGTGACTGCAGGATTTCAGTATAGCTTTTGAGACTGGAAAGTTATAGAGACAGTCTTACTCAAATTTCCTGGTAGGGCCATTTGCTTTCATATTGTATTTTTTCTGAAGAGTTTCTTAAGCAGTAACTTTCAAATCAAATAAGTACATTCTGAGAGTGAGAGTATGGAAGGAAACCACAGTACACAATTAGTTAATGATTTTTATCCTTTCTTAAACAGCATCATCATCCTACTTCAAAGGATATTAGAATCTTCCAGAAGAAGAAAGAAGAAAGAGACAAGTAAGTTGCTGTTAAATCCTTATTTGTATATTAGTTTTCTAGTTCTGAGACAGAGGTAGAGATTAATTAATGATCATTAATGAAATTTCAACCAAAAGCATAAATAATTCATGTTTGCTTTAGGAAAATTCTGAACATTTCTCACCTTTTGACTATATTTGTTGCTTTCCAAATATCGTTTGTTTTCTTTCCCCGACATTTACTCATTCATTCTGTCAAACCCTTCCGTAAGAAATATTCTAACTTTTTGCTAATTAGCTCTTAAAATGCTTAGTATATTTTCTGTGAAATCTTGCAAAAAAATATTCTTCATGCGGCCTTACAGGACTCAGAAGCCAGCTGTGGTGAAGTGAGTGACAGCATGAGGTAATGTGTGATATTATTTTTCTGCAGAGCCCTGTTGTCTGAGCATCACAGAATCAGAATATCACAGGCACTTTCCCTGATGAGTGAAATGTTATCTGAAACAGTGCCATCACCAACAAGTGATTACAGGACGTTATCCAGCACAAGGTCACATCAAGCTTACAGAAGGAGGAATGTGGCATCTAGTCCAGGGTAACACTCTAAGCATTAAACCTGCTCTGTTCTTCTGGTGTCTTCACCACACTCCAAATTTTGTAGCAAGTTAGACAGGATTAGCTTGAGAGAAACGTCTAATGCTGGTGGAATCAAAGATACAATTTGTCCAAATCAGAGGACTCTCAAGTCCCTGTTCCAGGCTTGTTAAAACCAGTACTGGTTCTAAATCTTGGAGGAAGCCTTAAAAACGCTTTTTGGATCACTGAATAAGCCAACTCAGGAGTTGAGCTATAATCAGTGTCCTAATCCATTCCACTCAGCATCAGTTCCTTTACAGAGAGGGTGGTTAAACACTGGAACAGGCTGCCCAGGGATGTGGTGGAGTCACCATCCCTGGAGGTGTGACTGGACATGGCACTCGGTGCCAGGGCCTAGTTGGCAGGCTTGTGATCCCATCAAAGGTTGTACTTGATAATCTTAGAGGTTCTCTGCAGCCTTAATGATTCCATGAGTTCCACTAGGCTATAACCAGCAATATAGACCTGAAGAGCATCTAACAACAAGCAAGAAGCAAATCAAAATTCTGCTATGCAAACTCTAGACTTGTTCTCTTTCTTGCTAATTTTTTCATTACTTAGGATTTTACTTGTTCTTTCTTTAGCACTTCACTCTTTGCCTTTCGAGGAGGTGAAGATGTCTGAGTATTACAGATTGATACATTTATTCAGTTTGATGGCATTAGTGCTATGTGTCTATATATGTAATCCAGGTGTATATTCTATTGTGGTTTTTATTTTTATATATGGTTTATGCTTTTCAGAATAATAGGGAGAACTTTGTACTTCAGGTAATCATGTAATTCAGTATTTATGCTTTTCTTTTTCAGTGCAGTACCTTTTTTAGGTACAGTTCCAGGATACAGCACTAAACTGAATGTAGTCAGTGCTGTGCAGAGTCTGCTGGTGGTGTCCATGGGAGGTTTAAGTGCATCAGCCCAGACAGAATCAGACATGCTAGGGGACACCATGCAGGAATCCACTTAGGAGTGGCAGGGACTACTGACTAATAAGTTTTGTTGAGCCTAAAGTGCTCTCTGCAAAGCCAGTTTGATGTGTCTTCACTGTGATTGCAGCAGTTCTGATTCTGGTGAGGCTTACTGGCCCCACAAACAGTGTGTGATGCTGGCTGAATGTGATTTCTCTGGCTTTTGTCTCTTCTGAATATGCTCTGTGAGGTTGGAGTTGTGTGGAGGAATGGTACATGGTACACTGTAGCAAGTATTTGAGCTTTGTTGTGTTGGGTTTTTGTCTTCTTGTAGAGGGCACCTGAGCAGTCCTGTTCTGGCAGAAAGGAGCAGAATTGCTGCAAAACCTGCCTTTGGTCAAAAAGTACAACATTTTACTCCAGCTCTTGGTTTAACACAGTCCAGAGGTAAGAACAGATCTTTTTTGATGAAGACAAATACTGAAGAAGATCTCCAAGAGGCTGCTGGATTTTTGTGAGGGAGGAGCTTTGATATCTGTGTAAAAATCAGGTTTAAAATCCAGAATGTTTTATGTCCTGAGGCTTTTGCAATTCTGCTGCCATTGACCAGCAAAATTATGAGAGTTACTGAGATTTACCTTTTCATAAAATTTCTCTTTAAATCCAAAGTAGCTTAAATTGCCATAGCAAGAGTACTGTGTAATCCAGGCAGCAAACTTTTAGATGAAAATTTCTAAGCATCTTTGAGTATATTTGATTTGCATTTAAAGAAGGAAATGTTTACTTTGTCTTTCCAGGAAATGCCTGTATGATCCTTCAGAAAAGTACCTCTAGAAGAAGACTGAGAAATGCTACAAACTCTCCTGTTAATTCTAGACACTGTAAGTTACACAGAACAATGGCATAGTACTGCATAATACAGGGGGTGAGGAATAAGATGCAGATACAGCATTTGTTTAGAAGAATAAAACTCATAATTTTTACCCATGTAAAAATCCTTTTTAGTTAGAAACTTGTGAAATATTTTAATCACTTCTGTTTGCCTTTTGAAGCTTTAGCCAGATGACGGTTTCAAGATTACTGAAACAATTGTGCTAGATTTTAGTAAATTCCTGAAAATACATGTTATGAAATCATCAGGGATGGAGGCTTTGAGTCTGATTTTCAATTCAAACCCACAGAGAGAAAGTTAATTAGCAGACCATGACATGAGAATTATGCCTCTCCCTTACCTTTCTATGCTGCTTACTCCCAAGCTCTTTAAAAGAGAAATTGTCTTTGTTATCCCTCTGTACAATATCCATTTAAGATATCATTTTGTCATAATGTTAGCCTGGAAAAATTTGACTAAGCTTAACAAGGAAACGCCCTTTGGATTTTAGTGGTACTTTTTTCCATGCCTGTCTTTATAGGCCTGGATCCACAAAAGATTGCTCCAATCAAATTCTTTAACAGATACTGTACTTGTTAACAGCAGCAGAAATTTTGATCAGAGAATGACAAGTGAACCAGTCTGAGACTTAGGAAATATTGTGGTCTGATTCTATTCTGCCTTGCATCAGAATTATACTATTGGCATAATTTGGGCAGTCAAAGGACAATGTATTTGACTTGGCAGTGCAGGAAATTGAGAGAAGCAATAATAAGCAGAAAGGCAGTTTTCCTGAATCACCTCTACTGATGTGGAAAACTATTTTTTCTCCATTCCATATAGTCACTTTTTAAACTCTATGTTCATGTTGGTCTTTCTCTGATTTCCTGGCACCTTCTTGTTTTTCCAGTATATCACATCACTGCTAAGGGTTTCACCAAAGTTCCATGTCTTCTAAAGAGGCACAAATTCAGAATTTATTTAGTTTAAGTCCGCTGCCTAATAATGACACAATGTGCTTTTCTGGGGGGACTGTACCACAGAACCTGGATGCTATAGACATCTTGTTCCACTTTGTGTTCTGCCCTGGAAAGGCAATTCAGAGCATGAGGCTGGAAGGAACCAGCAGCCTTTTCTCACCATAACCCCAGTCTAGATACTAGAGCTTGCTGTTTCCACATGGATTTGCACACAGCTTCAGCTCCTAGAACCTGGAGCTTTTATTCTTGAAGGAGTTTCAAGAGATTGGGATGAAAAGTGCAAGAAGTATTACAGTGATATGGTTGGTCTTTTTTCTCCTTTTCTCCTCAGCTGCTGAGTGCAGAATCAGCAGAAGATCAACACAAAAGCCTCCTCAAGTTACCACTGCAGTTCAGACAGAAGGTGTTGATCTTGACACTGATCGAGACGTGGTGAGTCCTTGGACTGTGCCTGATGATATACAAAGGATACTTCAAGATACTCATGACTCCATGTTCCAGGTAGAGTACATATTCTATAAACTATTTGATACTTGCCACTGAACACTTTCTGCTTTATTTAAAATGTGACTCTCTATTCAAAACATGTGAGTGAGATAGATACAGAGGGATGTAAATGGCTTCAGCAGAACCACTTCTTTTTTTTTTTCCACAGGCAAATCATTCTTGTGAGCCTTGAAATTAAATGTTCTTTTTAACAACTCTATTAGGCACATTGCCTGCCCAGGCAACAGACACCAGTGGGAGGGCATAAACAGGAAAATAGATTGCATTTGTTGCAGAATAATCAGACACACCTTGGTTTGGACATGTTTTAAAAGAGTGGGATCATTTCTGCTGTCCACAATGATCAGTTCATCTTTTCTTCCCCCCACAGGCCTCTGCAGTGCACAGCATGAATTTCTCTCCTCTCAGCAGTATCAACACTGACAGTGTTTCTGAAAGCACAGGGAGCATCCTCAGCAAGCTGGACTGGAATGCAGTTGAGGCTATGATAGCAGATGTGGAAGACAAGTAAATAGTGCCACTATGCTCTTCCAAACAGTTGCTGGTGTTTGGGTTTTGTTTTCTAAAAATAGTAATTGCTCTGCTTAGAATGGATTGAGGCCTGCATTGGTTTCCTTCTTAAGCAGCATGGAAGCTCTCACTGCTACCAGCTGCCTTCCTTAAAATGTTTTCCTTCCCTATGTCTTCAGGTCAAGAAGAACTAAATATAGTTGGTAAAGGCAGACCCACAGTCTTAAATAGATCTGAGTCAGCTGCTTTACATAGAAACATATATAAACACAAAGAATATTATTTTATTTTAAGAGCAGTATACAACTGTTGTACTTTTATATTTAATATTTAACATTATTATGAAGTTATTTTTGTAACGTAAGGATTTGTGTTAAACTGGTTTAATAAAAGTGATTTTATTAGTTTCTGCTATAAATGATTTACACATGTAGCACTATTAATTATTGCTGTGTACCACTAGGATTGCATGTGTCTCCATGTGCGCTACCCTCATTTTAAACTCAGCCTACTTGTGCAGTAGTTTTGAGAAATCTTAGAAGAGTTTGAGTGACTGATAGAAAAAATCAGAAATAGGCTGACAAGTAGTCAGAAATGAAAATGAAAAATAGACTTTTGTTGGGAAAGTCAGGCAGCAGCATGAGACACAGAGGGCAAGTACTTCTTGGGGTAAAAACAATATTGCTGTTCATCCTTCTGCAGGATGCTGCTGTTCAGAGCTCCTCAGGCAGCCCCCAGGGGTTTGTAGAAAAATTTCCCATGTGCTCAGTGACTATCAAGTAGTTGTGATGTCTGAACAGATGCAGCTGTGGTGACTTTTTCTCAATAGCTGGAGTTTTTATTTTGTAGTGAAGAAATCTGGATTTTTCATGGAAGTCAAAGGTGTATTAATTGCCAGTGGTTAATTACTGTCACCCCAAAGTGTAATAGTTAAAAAACCAAAAAAATTCATGTTTCCAAGTGAAGCTGCATCTTGGCAAACATCAAAGAATAAGGTTCAGAGGGAGGCTGTTACAGGATTGCACGCATGCCAGGATAGAACTGACAGTTGCTGTAGGCTCAGAGGTCCAATAGCAACCCTCCGAATCTACATCAGTTTTTCTCTCAGGATTGACCAGAGTGTAAAACTCAGGATTGGGTTTGATCATCTTCAAATGAAAGGGGCCAGTGCCTTCAAAGAGCCAGTCTAAGCATGAGACTGTGACTTTACCCAAAGTGTAATACTGTGTTTCAGCAGAGTGGCAGCAAACAAGTAATCAGGAAGTACTTTCTGTTCCTGGTGGAAAAATACTGTGAAACATACTGGTTTAGCCAAGTGTGGAAATCTCATTGTGCTCATCTGTGAGAAGGAAAAGCAGTCGGTCTATTTCATTGTAACAGTGGCAAAAGAAACACTTTCTTGAGGTGCCTCCAGATGCGCAGCATCACAAGTCATTAACAAAGGGCAGAGAGGCAGTTCAAAGACCTCCCAGTGAGGATGTCACCACTGAGGCTGAGCTGTGGCAGCAGCAGAGCCTGGGTGGACAGAGCTGCTCCTGCAGAGCCACAGCAGTGAGGAAAAGCGCTTGGAGCACATGAAAGGATCATTGAGAGTGTTCTCTTAACCAAACTGCGTCCATGGATTCAAAAAACTTTCTGCAATTTCTCATGTTCTATGATGTCCTTTTTAGGGTGGAAGAGGAGGAAACAGCTTAGAACATCTTTTTCTTAGAGAAGCAGATAGTCATTTGAAATTGATGAAATCTTGAAATAGACATTAAAAAATCCTTGAGAAGGTCTGCTGTCATAGAAGTTATGAGGATCAAACAAGTAAAAATCTGTTAAATCATTGCAACCTTTTAGAAACAAATTTTTTAAAGCCCATTTTCTCTAACATAAAGGTAGTGAAAATACAATAGTATATATATTTACCAATTTAAACTGGTTTACAGTTTAATTGCCTTATTACTTGCTTAACTTTTCAGGGCCAAAGTTTCTCTTGCAAGGCTGAAAAAGAAGTTAATGCTCATGTTCAAATTTGAGGGCCTAAGATGTTCCCTAAGCAGCAAATTGCAGAACTTGAAACTATGGAAAAGGAAAAAGTTGGTAATTTTTCCTTCTTTATCCAGCCTGCCTCATTTTTGCTGTCCCTTTGGGGTTTTTTGTTAGTTTTTGGTGGTTTTTGGATCACAGTCTCTCACCTGTTTCAGTGACCCACTCACCACCTTGAACAGAAAAAAAATTCTTCTCTATATTTAGCCTGAGTCAATCCTCTTTCAGTTTAAACCCATTCCCCCTTGTCCTACCACTACCTACTCTTGTAAAAAATCCATCTCCAGCTTTCTTGTGGGGTCCCTTCAAGGTAATGGAAGGAGCTCTAAGATCTCCCAAGAGCTTTCTTTTTCCAGGCTGATCAATCCCAACTCCCTCAGTCTGTCCTCAGGGCAGGGGTGCTCCATCCCTCTAGTCATCTTCATGGCCTCCTCTGGACTTGCTCCAGCAGGGACCCCAGCTCTGGCTGCAGTGCTCCAGGTGGTCTCAGCAGAGCAGAGCAGAGGGGCAGAATCCCCTCCCTGCCCTGCTGCCCACGGGGCTCTGGATGCAGCCCAGGACACATTTGGCTTTCTTTTCCAGGAATTTCCTGGATTCCTAAAAATACTTAATATTCCTAAGCAAATGTCTGTTTACACTTTGCATGGAATAAATGTTTAGAAATATAAATTTGTTTATTTTAATTTTGTGTTAGTGGCCAGCATGGGAATTCTTCAAAGTAGCCTCTTTGGGAAAATAAGAAGGAAAGTGAAGAGTAACACTGCCAGACACAAACAAAATTCTCATTGTTCAGTTACAGTGTCTGTTCTGCTCAGTGTATTTGACAGCAACCTGGATACTGGAGGGGAATGCACCTGTAGCAATTTGCTCATGATCCAGACTGGGAGGTGCTGTGGATTCTTTTGAGGGACAGGAGGCCTTGCAGAGGAGCCTAGATAGGAGCACTGAGCACACTTAAATGGGGTAAAATTTGACAGTAAATGCTGAATTCTGTGCCTGGGATGGAGTAGCATGGGGCCCAGGGGTAAAGTGGGAGAGGAGTGGCTGCACATCTGCAGAGGGAGCTGGGGCTGGCTGGTGCTGGGCCCAGTGTGGGTCAGCAGAGCCTGAGGACAAAGCCCATCCCTGAGCACTGAGCATGGCACAGCCCACGGAGGGGATGGTCCTGCTGGGCTCGGCCTTGGGCAGCCCCAACGTGGGCCCTGCTGGGCCCTGCAGGGGGAGGATGATGGGAGGGTCCTTCAGTGCATCCTGAGGAGGGAAACAAAGCTGGAACCTCCCATGAGGAGCAGGTGAAGTCTGGCCTTGTCCACTTTGGAGAAGCAGAGCTGAGCTGTGACCTCACTGCTCTCCACAGATTCACGAGGAGGGGAAGGGCACAGGAAGGTGCTGAGCTCCTCTGCCTCCCATCCAGGGGCAGGATGAGTAGCAATGGCTCAGAACTGAAGCAGGGGAGGTTTAGACTGGACAGTAGGAAGCATTTCCTTACCGCAAGGGTGTGGGTGGTCACATAGAAGAACAGGCATCCTGGAGAGGTGGTGGATGCCCCAAGTCTATCAAGGTTCAAGAGCCATTAGCAATAGGCCTTAATCTTTGGTCAATTCTAAAGTGTTCTTTGGATTAGCAAGAAGGTCTTGCAAGTGGCAGTTGGATTATATGATTATTGTAGGTTCCTTCCAATCATAGCTATTCTATTCTATTCTATTCTATTCTATTCTATTCTATTCTATTCTATTCTATTCTATTCTATTCTATTCTATTCTATTCTATTCTATTCTATTCTATTCCTCTCCTCTCCTCTCCTCTCCTCTCCTCTCCTCTCCTCTCCTCTCCTCTCCTCCTCCTCTCCTCCTCTCCCTCTCCTCTCCTCTCCTCTCCTCTCCTCTCCCTCTCCTCTCCTCTCCTCTCCTCTCCTCTCCTCTCCCTCCTCTCCTCTCCCTCCCCTCCTCCTCCCTCCTCTCCCTCTCCTCTCCTCTCCTCTCCTCTCCTCTCCTCTCCTCCTCTCCTCTCCTCTCCTCTCCTCTCCTCTCCTCTCTTCAAATTCTCTTTTGAGTTTTAAATTGCTCATCTGCCTGTCCATATTACCCGCTAGATGCAGGATGACCCAGAGGTTTCTCAGCTGTGTTTGAGTTAGTCTCTCTGTCAGCTCTGTAGCTGATGCAGGAGTGCTGCTCAGGCAGGGTGCCAGCACGACCCTTCCAGCAGTTGTCACTCCCCTGGCAGATGCTCCCCTGGCCTGTGGTGCAGCAGGACCGTGCAGCCCCTCCCCTGCTGCAGCTGACACAGCCTGGAGGGTGCCATGGCAACCATCACTAAAAGCCATTGCCTGAGGCTGTTGCCATGGACACTTGCACTGAGATGCTGCTGGGGCTGGGTGCTGTGGCAACCAGCCACTGCCACAGCTATTTAGGCATCTCATCCAGAGACCTAAACTTCCTTTAGCTCTCTAATAGCAGGACATTTCCAAAGGAATGAAAGACAGAGAAGCTCCACAGATTAAGCATATGATTCTTTTCTTTGGATTGAATTGTATAGGGAGGTTGTGTTCTGTATGCCATGAATTTTATATTTAAATATGTTTTGATCTTTGTTTTCTGTGGTGTTTTCTGTTGAAAAGCTTTAAAAAGTCAAAAGCAACTAATTTCAGGAAAAAACTTCATTGTGGGAAGTCTAAAAAAAAACAACAAAAAAGCATAAGTTGAAGTAAAACCAAAAGCAGAACTAAAAAACCCCCACCAACTAAATCCTGAAAAGAGATATTGGAGACAATAGCCAACACCAAATTTAAAAAGCCCCCAAAATTACAAGAATTAAAATAAGAAGATGAAAAAGACAAGGCTACAAAAGTAAGAACATACTACTTCAACTGCTTTGGTTCTTTAATATGAAATCTTGATTATTAAGGGACCCAGAGAGTAATAAAGTCGATGGTACTTACCACTGGCTGACATGAGAGAAGCACCTTCAGCAGAAGTGTCTCTAAGCCAGGGCTCTGGCTAAGGTATTTAAACTTAGAGACTACTAACGAGATGTGAAATTCTGTGAAAAGACAGATAAAGATACACAGGGCTGGCATTTATGTTTTCTCTTCAAAAGCACTGGCCAGTGAAGAAAGAGAAACAGGTTTCAAGAGGAACATACAAGGGATGTTTATTTTTGGGCTCCCTGTTTCCTCAAAGCCATGCTCACATCTTCTGAAGATGGATGTGAGTGTCTTCAACTGTGGAATTTTAAGGATCCTACATAGGCTTCAAGAAATTATGTGTGGCATTGGAATGTGACCATAAGATAAATCTGCACTACAATTTGTAAAATATTAAAGGAAAAAGGAACAAAACTTCATTATTACTCAAACAATAAATACAACCCTAAAATTTGCTTTTGAAATAATGCTGTCAGTTTGAGATAACAAACAGGAGATAAAGCACCAAAACACTACCCTGAGCTATACCTGGAATTTTTAAAAATACACTAAAATAAGAGAAAGACATTTTTTCTCATATAGAAGACACAACAAATAGATGGAAGGAAAGTTAAAAAAATACTTAAATTTGAAAAGGGCCTGCTGAGGGTAATACATGCCTCGTAATGACCAATTACGTAATGACCAATTATGCACTCTGCCACAAATATCTAGTAAGACATTTAAAGAAGTGGCCAGAGTGGGTTTCCCAGCCAAGATTTAAAAATCGAAGTTAGGAAAAATTTACACTTAACCATGGAGGATTCTTTAATTGGGATCAGTTGCCCAAAGAAAAAGAACTCAGTGTATAGAAGCCTGCACATAGCTGGTCTGGAAAGTTTGTTCTGGATGACTCAAAGGCTGAACACAGATTTAATAGCAACTTCTGCATCAGTTTTTTCATGTGGATTTCAACACAAAGGGGAGGAAAGGCATCCTCTCTCTCTTGGGTGGAGCAACAGCAGTACTTTTGGAGAGCAAATAAAAAAACCCTTCCTGAGGAGTGATCCAAATCACCCAGAAGTTCGTATTACATGAATCTGTCCTGCAGGTTTGTCAGTGGAGATGTAACTGCAGGGACTCATTGCACAGGTGATGTTCAAGGCCGACCTTGAGTCTGAACATCCATCTCCACATGAGACTATTTAAAATTAAAAAGCTGTCATAAATAAGAAACAAAGAGATTTTCTCAAGGAATCATCACACTTTTTTTGCCTGTGCTCACAGAATACGTTTAGTCTGAGCCGGAAACCCACTAAACCCTTTGCACATGCATTTCTGGCTTTATTAAGTGAGGCGAAGGAGTATTTCTGTACAATCATGAATCCTAACAGGAGAACAAAACATGCAAAATAAGAGACTTGAAAGAAGAATTGCTCAAAGTTTGTGCATGTGAAGTCAAAATGAAAAGCAGACGGCCCCCTGCAAGGTTTCTCAAAAATGAATTTCAGGTATTGACAAAATGGGGCTGTTTCCAGCAAATTTTGTAGCCTTTTGGCTACAGTATAGTTGGGAAAAGAAACAGAAGCAAGGGATAGGTAAAACGAATTCAGAAGTCCTCTTCCTCTGGTGGAAGAGCAGTGTGGGTGCAGGCAGCAGCAGCAGGGACCCTCCCAACACTGCTCAGCGCTGGTGACCGCAGCTGCTCCGAGGCAGAGGCTGCACTGCAGGCACAGCTGCAACACCCCGTCAATGACCAGTCCCCAGGAAAGTGCGGGTGAAGTCAGATAAACCACTTTTCTAGACTTTGAGAAGCAGGATCCTGTTTCAAAACAGAAATACGAGCCTTTCAACACAGCCGCGCAAAGAACAGTGATGGAGAAAAGCTCCTTTGAAGCCCAACAAGATTGCTTTAAAGGAGAAGCCGCAGCAGTAGCGAGTAACGCGAGTCGCTCCGTGCAGACACTTCAGGTGGGACAGGCAGCGTTGGCGACGTCCTGCTGTAACTCCAGCGCAGGGACTCCTTCCCCTGCGGTGGTTGTCAGGGGCACAGCACACACTTGGGCCACCACGCTGCTGTTGGTGGCCCGAGCCAGCCCAGTTCCTCGCAGGATAAACTCTCCCCTGGCCCCGCCGTGCCCCCTAACCAGCCCGCAGGGCAAGGAGTGTCTGGGGGATATCTGACCTCGGATCGGGTAGCTGTGAGCAGTGCATGCAGCTGCACCGCCCCTGAATAACGCAGAAATTTAAAATGATGTAGTTATGTCTGATGGCGTGAACACAATCTGGCAAGAAGTGTCCCAGAGTAATCAAAAAATGCATTTCCTGGATGATTTACAGGTGCCCAGGCATATTTTGAGCACTGAGAGCATAGTGAAAAGGGAGCAACAAAGTGTATGCACATTCTAGGATTAAAAACTTGGAAGTTTCATTTTGAAAGGGTCCAAACTGATCCTTAAAACATTTATTTTAAATAAATGAAATATGAAAATACTATGAACTTGTTTGTGTATAACAATAACACTTTAATATTTAGTCATGGAACCACCAAGGATCCGAAAACTTGCTACTTACATTAAGAACTCAGCCATTACAACTCAGAACTTCAATGATAAGATGACAAATTCTCTGAAGGATATGTAAACACTTGTGCGATCGTGGTGTGGCTCTTTGGTGAATGGAGGAACACCAGGATACAGGAACTGTGGCTTGCACTCCTGCTTTGAGTAGAGCATGGGGGTTCAGGAGCGTTGGGACATCGGAGAGCACAGGAAAGGTGTTTGTCTGAATTCAGTGTCACTAAGTTCTGCCTGGGTCTCAGAGTCAAAGCAAAGGATCAGCTGAACTCATCCATTCGTTTCTCTGCAACATCATTAACAAAGCATGTGGCAGAGTGACCTGCTGTTAACTAGCACCAGATGAGCCAGACCTGATCAAAACCTTTTGTTTTTGACATGAACCACAAACACATTTAATAACTATTTTAGGGCTGCAAGGTATTTCATGTTAGAGTTACTGTTTAGTACATCCCAATTATTCCATAGTAACAATATTCTTACTAGTGACACCACAACAGCAAAACAAAGGCTAAAGTTTGACTGAAATTTTAAAAATCTAAATAACTATTTTTTAAATGGCTACAGCTCACTAAAATACTTATGCTGAATATTTCCTATGCCTACTTTGTACACACTAAGAGTTGTAAATATAAGCAATAAAGGACCTCAAAAATACAAAAGAGTGTTACTGAATCATTTAAAAAAATACTTATAATTACAGTTTTGTCAAAAACTATTGTGATCTTGAAAATATTCAGGAATTATTCTGCAATTTTACAGTACTGAAGTGAAAGATTAACAATAATAATTCCATTCTTTTTTCAGATTGTGGAAGCATCTGTATTCTCTTAAAAAGTTCAATATGGCTAGTGTTAATTCTAAAAGCTTGATAATACCCCTTTGTTAGGTAAGCTACTGCAACAAGTTCTGTGTACAGATCCTGTACTCAAAGGGAGAAAGCAGGAAGAATAAAAAATTCAATAATCTTATAGTTATATATGTAAAAATCTATAGCCATACAGTGAAAAAATACTACAAAGCTATGTCAATACAAAGGAGTATAATTGTGTCACTGGATCAATTACACACTGCAGCACTTAAAGAAAAAAAACCAAACCCAAACACTTTCTCATGTGGAAAAATTCTTATCTTGGCATGTGCTGTTGCTACTGAAGTGGTTCATGTTGGAAAAACTGCAGGTGCTACTCAGTTTGAGCCCTGCACTGATGCCACTGGTGCCGAGACTGGGCCCTCAACTCCATGTGGCACAGAACCACCAGCCCAGGCCACACTCAGCAAACACGAGTTTGCTTCCCAAAACGGGGCACTGCTGCCTTTTCCTCTCACAGCAGGCAACTTTCTTTGTTTTTGGCAAGACCAGACTAGGTGTTACACTGTGTACTTTGGGAGGGTAAAATTCAACTCTTAACTAGTAAGAATCATTTTCAATTTATTTAATAATCTATAATCAACTTTATAACTGTGAATCATATAACAACCATCACATCCCATCAAGGAGCATGTATGCCACTGGCATATCATACAATATAGTAATGGTCTAAATCTCCTCAACTAAGACAATTTTAGACTTCAGGTTTATATTGTTTAATTATAACTTCTTTCTGATAATTTTATTCCAATAAATACCAAGCAAATTGAAATAACCCCCCATCTTCGCTATTGGAAAAGCCACATGAAAAGAACAAGGAAATATTTGTATTACCTATTAAAAAAAGGATGCTTTAATATAATTGCATCAGAAATTACTAACCATCAACCTAATTTTAAACTCTAACTTATGAAATCCTTGGGTTTATCACTTGAGAGTTTCTTGGTGAAATATTTTCAACTCTGCTTATCAATAATATCTGACATGTTATATAACCCCTCTAGTCTCCAAGCATGAGTTTGCCAGTACAAACGCTGCACTTGGCCCTGAGAAATAGTCATTCATTGTTTGCTACAAAAATGTCCTGTTTCCAGAGCTGCAGAGGACTGACTCCTGCTTCTTCTACTTCTCCCTCCTTTAACAACACCAATCTTAGCCCAAGAGGTGGCTTTTTGTATGTGAAGAGAGCACTATCAACACTATCAAACAAAGATGTGCTAAAACATTCCTGTTCAGAAAAATTCCCGTGGTGAACCAGCAAAAAGGCATTCCCCAACAATTTACTAACTGGATTCTGAAGAGGTATTAATAATTCGTTTAATGTGTTGTTTGGATTTTTTTACATATCAGTATTTTGGAATACTGTTACTATTCCTCAACAAATTGAATAATGTATTAGAATTCTGCAAGTTAGTTTCATAAAAAAGCCCCCTACCATATATTAAACTTTTTAAAGAAATGAAACATAATAGAAAAATAATTATGTTGAGGAACACTTGTTTTTGATAAGTACATTTGAAAAGACAGCAGGGTTAGTAGACTCCTAAAATGTTTAGCTGTTTTTAGATATTTTTCCTGTTGGCAAATATGCTGCTTTTCTTGCTTTCTAGGAAGACAAACTGCTTATGAATGGTTGTGGCAAGGCAGTTGAAGCAAATGCTTCTGGAAGATTTCAATAGCATTTTTTCAATTTACAAAATGTGAAAACATCTTTCAATTAGTAAAAAAATTAGTCTAATATACAAACACTTTTTAAAAAAAATCATTCGTGAAGGAATGTAGTGTAATTGCCCAGACTCATACCCATCCACTCCTCAGACACTGGTAGCTAGCTCCTCTTGACACAAGCCTCTCTGTATTAACCCAGAGAAATGCATACATGGCCAGTTCGCCCAAGCAGAAGAGTCATTCAGCTTTCCCCAAATCTGAATTATCATAAATTACCACTTGGACAGCATTAGAAAGAAATTGAAGCATACAAGGAATAAACTATAGTTTCTTTTTATATCAAAATGTACTCTTGAAAATGTGTTTGGCACAGTGCTAAATCATATAGTTAATACTAAATATTGCAGGATACAATAAAACCCTGGAGTTAACTTGTGTTTACACCCTTTTAGGGATAAAAATAAAAAGATACCAATTATTCAGAAGTCAGTCTATACAAACTGTATAAACAATATTTTATGTCTTGTTTTGAAAACCACTGATATAGTAAATTTTACATAAAAGACTGCAAAATAATATAAATGGATTTAAACAGATCTTTACAATAAGAAATTCAAATGGAAACAGACAAGTAACAAAGAGAAGTAAAAAAATTTATTGCAGTATTCGTTCCACCAGATTTGCTGGGGATCCCTTTTCTTGTATTATTTCAGGGTGACCTAATACATCAAAATCTACATTTACAAAAACTCCTCCTGCAGATAGGTCATAGATACTGCATGCTTTTTTTTTTCTTTTTTTTTTTTCAACAGAATAAATTATATATCCAGGAGATTCTGCCATTTTACAGCCTGGAAAAACAATGCTTTCCTGGAAACTGGGCTAAGCTAAAGAAAGCCATCCGCTGCTAGGTTAAACTCCAAGAACACTTTATTAAGAACATTAACAGACTAATTTCCAACATTCACTTGTTTATTTTTTTTAAACAGAAAGGTTTTTTTTTTCAAGATATAAACAATTTTTTTGTTAAACTATAATACAGTGGGAGTAAAAATGAACTGAGAAGTTTCTGCTGCACAACAGCGAAGGAAGCTCCCACAAAAATGTTTACCAAACATTTCCTTCTTTTTTCCCCGCGTCCCACGTTCCATTCTTACTCTTCATTTAACTGATTTTTTTTGCCAGAAAGTTGGTATTTCAAGTTTTTCTGTTATTTCAATTCCTGTAAATTTGGCTGCATGTACAAATTCATTAGCTGGAAGTTCCATCCTTGGCGGCATACAGCGATCGTAAAGTCTGCACAACTTTATTAGTCAGCTTATTAGCACTCGTTAGAGCAATTTTTTTGTAAATAATGTCTGACTCTTTAATAGTGTCTACCCAAGGCACCAGTTTGCGGCCATCACGGCGCTTAGCCTCAGTCCAGGAGCCACTGTAGGAGCCTGCCATCCACTGAACACTGAAGCCATTGCTGGTTTTCTGTACTACTCTTGCAATTTGTGGTCGGTCTTTGTACTTTGGACAGCAAATAGCGATGACATCCATGACATCAACACTTTCATTCATCTGTGCTGCCAACTCCGTAGAGTCTGAATTTCGTTTTGACCTTCTCAATGACTAAAACATTGGGGGGAAAAAAGACCAAGTGTTACACAAAAGAACTTTAGTGAAATTATTGCTTTTATTGCTTTTAATCCCTTGACGCCGGGAGTTGGGATTCCCCGGCACACATTCCATTGCCGGCAATGAGACGCACCGCGACCGCCAGCGCCAAGGGGTTAACATATCCTTGTAAAACCACATACTCTTAATTTGTACCCGTGTCTTTATCTCTTATTGATATATAAAATTATATATACACATGAATCATAAAGCTACATAAAAACTTGGCAACAATAAAAAGGATAACACACAGTACATTCCAAAGGAAAATTAATAACTTTTTATACGGGATAAATCTCATTTTCTAGTTTGTTTTTTTTTTTTATTGTCTTTTCTGTTAAACTTTCTACAAAAGTTGTATAAACGGTTAAGTAGAGAATCTCTATCTACAAAATGCTTTTTTTTCATGTGGATTACATTACTTGGTGTACATTTAATATAATAAACTGACATTTATAAGCACATAAAAATCATTTTACGTAATACGCTGCGAAATACGTTGACTCCTCCTCCGCCTCACCCCTGAAGTGCCTCCTCCTCTATCCTCCCCATCACTTTCATCGTCCTCTGTCTCAGCTGCATTGTTTTTAGGGCTGCCTCCTCCAAGCAGCGAGGTAATTGCTTTGTTCCGAGCATTTGTGCTAGCTGACACCTCTCCATCTTCCTCCTCTTCATCAGGATCCAAATGTTCCATAAGGAGCTTAAACTATTAGAACAAAGAAGATCAGTTCACTTTGTAACTCTAAACATGGACATTTATATCATGTTACATTATGTTAGAAACAAGTAGCAACATAAAGAAGGAGGGTAAAACTAACAGCAGATAACTTCAACAGCTTATGTTGTGTTCTACAAACTTAACTTTCTGATTTTTTTTTTTTTTTTGTAGATACACAAAAGCTTTCTTCCTGTGTTTTCCAAATGGCAAGTTTTCTCTAAGTGTTATTGGTGCAGGGTGAGGGACAGTTAATAAGCCACATCCTGTCTCTGTTCCTATGATGGAAAGAGTCAGGAATAAAGTAAACAAGTAATATTGGAGAGGTATACAAGATGGATACCAGAACTCAGAAAATACTCCATAAAGATGAATATCCTTTAGTTGAAATTAATTATAATTGAGTTTAAACTTATTAGAAATCTTTGAAATACAGTCCTGCTAAACATCCTAAAAGGAAGATCCACATGTCACATAAGATAACCAGAAACTTAACATTTTGAAATGAACTTGCAAGTTTATACTGTGTTTAAAGGATTTCAGACTTTCTGCAAAACAACTTAACTTACATCTAGGTACTGTTTTACTATACTCCTCTTCACCTCTTCTGTGATCTTGGAATTAGCCATATCACTCCGCAGAAAATCCAAAGTTTGTTTTGGATGGAAATGCACTCCCGTCTTCCTGTTTATAGCTTTATCATAAACTTTTGCAGATTCAGATGGAGAATATTTTTGAATTTTACTGTTTAAAGGAAACAAAAGAGAAGACGTTTTAAGGAAAGTCCAGAGTAATCTGAACAAAAACCTTTTAAAATCTCCAATGTAAGTATTTATCTTTGAATCATTCCATGTACAATAGATAGCCTGGTAAGAAATTAAATAATTGGGTTTTTTTGGGCCAAAGTTCAACTTAATAATTTTTTTTCTCTGTTACACAAATGTATTGCTTAAACAAATACTTACAATGAACACAAACAAATGAAAAAAAACTTCTAAACAACTAACTGCATAACAAGTGTCCTATTATCTAAATAGCCTTACCTATCAGAGAATCCACAGAGGTTCTTTAGATGCTGTTTCAGCATTAGAAGTAATAATATGCCTTGGGAGACATTGGCAAATTCAATTAAAGGAGCTGAATTTTCAGGTAAACACTTCATCACTGCATTTATATCATTTTCTTCATCAGAATCTGAGTCAGAGTCCACTCGTTTCCGTAACCTCCGAGGCTTAGAAGCTTCCTCCTCACTTTCACTCCCGCTTCCACTGTTACTGTCACTCTCGGTCTCCTCATCTGATGAAGGCTTTCTTTCCTTTTTTTTGTCTTTCACCATAGACTGCAAGACAGAGAAGTTAACAAACATTCCAAAATTAACGTAAGTAAATATCATGTATGTTCCTAAAATAATCTGTCCAAAGTCATTACTAGCTTAAATTAGAATTCACTGAATCATGTTATTAATTAATAACTTGACAGTCTTAAAATTATTTATGGCAAAAAGATGAAAAATTTATCCAAAAAACCTAGATTTTCTTGCAAGGTGCATACAGAAGGAACTGAAGCAACAAGCACTCCCCTGGTGTGTTGTCATTAAAAGACTGCTAAAGTTCATTAGCAGTGACAGCAAAATACAGTAGAAGGCCAAACACAATAAATCAGGAAGAAAATTCTGTTTTTCTTTCACCTGAATATAATTTCTATGTATCATGGAGATTTCCACATTCAGTTTGGAGTCCAAGCTGGTTTTAAATCCTTGTCTCTTAAAATTCTGTGACACTAATTACACTGCTGACCAAAGTGATCATATTAATAATTAATTAATAATGATTAATAATCATCAGCTGCCATCTTGATGGGTGGGGCTCTGAGCAATCGGGTCTAGTGGAAGGTCCCTGCCCTTAATGGAGGGCTGGAACAAGGTGATCTTTAAGGTCCTTCCGACCTTAGCCATTTTATGATTCTATGATTAGTTCTATGACTACTTGTAGTTCTACAGAATTTCATGTACGCATTATTACTGCATATATGATTTTTCAGGACACAGACCTAAGCAGGATCTCATTCTTTTTGGGTGCTGGGTGCTACACACTGGTTTGCAACCTGAAGAATGTAATGTCTCTTTCTAGCAGATTAAAAATCAGCTTTGGTTGGGTGAGAGTTTAAAGCACAGTACTTTTCAGACAGAGAATTTTCAGGCATCAACTTGTACTTGTAAGTCAAATTGGACGTTCTAGAAACTGTTTTGCTTCCTGACAATTTACACCTTCTACTGTAATAGTCATTCAGGAAAAGAAGACACTGAAGTCTTAAAGAGGCAGAGGCCTCTCACTTATAGGCTTGTGTGTTGCCATAACAACAGGTACTCTGTCATGATCCAGGTTCTAATGTGCTGCCTTAAGAAATATTTCCCACTCCTCTCCTGCAACAAACAACGTATTTTAAATCTCTCAGGCAACACAAATGCAACTGCCATCAGCTACTTGACAATAAAATAAACCACCAACTGAATTTTATTACTAAAATTTTACGAACAACCACAACAAATTAGTATTTCATAATGATTCTTGGTTCGTGTGCTTTCAGATGCATTATAAACTATATATAACTATATAGTTATATATATATATAACTATATATAACTATTATATATAACTTATATATATATAGTTATATATATAAACTATATAACTATATAGTTTATATAGTATATATATATATATATATTTAACTATTAACTGTTAGTTAGCCATATTGGGAAATTATATATATTTTATCTCAAAATTCATTATTCTTTTTTAAATAATATAAGCAGAAATGTAAGTAGAGTTTTTGACTAGTGTCTACCAGACATAGGTCAGAACAGACAGTGTTGCTTGTTTTTGGACTATTGTTTACACGCCAAGTAGTGCAACTGGTTCACACAATAATAACGGTACTGCATTCACTGAAAAATGGACCACATTATAAAGAAGTTTATGTTTCCACCATCATAAATATACTAAAATATAAATCCACATACCTCTTTAAATGACTGTAGTAGGTTGCTACCAGAAACTGATAGTGTAATGTCTATATGATGCATTATAAACAGTGGCTCTTCCTGTGTTTGGTAAGGGAAACAGGCTAGATTGTCTGCTATGTACAAAAGCATATTCACCTCTGTTTTCTGGAAGTCAAAGGAAAAATCACACATAAATATATGTAGAATACCCTGGATTCATATACTTCTGCAATGTTCTTTACAGAACAGTCTAGAGAAAAAACATGCTAACAATTTTTATTCTATATAGCCCCCAAAACCACTCTAGACAACACCCGTACATGCAAAATTTAGTCATACTTGAAGATATATTATTTCTGATCAGTCCAAACTGAGTATAAAAAGGTACAGAGCGATGCAACATGCATTCTATTACACAGATAAATACCTTATATTAGAAAGCAAAAAAAGTATATTGGGGATAAAGCTATCAATAATTATGTCATAAAAAGACATAATAAAATAACTTAAGCTTGTAATGCTGCCTTTTAACTTCTTTTTAAGTGAAGGAAATATGGTGCTTACTGCAGTATCATCAAAGAGGTTGAGTAAAGAAATTAGAAAGGCTCGTCTGTGTTGACGGTTCCCTCGAATCATAGAGTAGAGGTGTGAACACAGTGCACTGGATGATTCATCATGTCTAAAACCTCTCACAGGATCTTTTGGGCAGGTATTAATTGCCTGTTGTACTTGGTAAGACATCTTCATACCAGCCACTGCTTTCATCTGAAATGGAAATATATTTATTTTTATTCAAAACATTGCTCCCAAAGCAGTACAACTGAATCTTTTTAAAGGGATGCTCATCTGAAACTTAAATTTAAAACACGCACTGAGGCAACACTACCTTTTAAGGTGGCAAACAGATTTGACCTGTCACACAGAACTGTGGCAGAGATAAGAATGTCTTGTGAATTGCTTTGACTGTAAATTCTGCTAGGATAATACAGCTAGTCTGTTTACCCACTATAGCCAGGTATTTCAATTTAAACAATTTTCAGGAACATTGCTTTCATACATGAACAGAATGTTTTACCACATGTATATGCTTGGTATCCCCTGTATGGAACAAGTAACTGAATCCATATACGTACAATAAGACTAACACATAGAAAATTAGTTTTTAGGGGTTTTATTTTTGTTTTTTTTTTTTTTTTTTCACATATCCAATACTTTCCAGTTGAAATCCACAGATTTCAGTGGTCCTGCTCTAGCTCCAGAACAAACTGAATCTTTAGTTAGGCTGCATAGCCAACTGTCCACATATCACCTCTGCTGCTGCTCAACAAAGTTGTCTGTGTGTCTACACACTGTCTTTAATCCCAGCTGTCTAAAACAGCAAATTCCAACTGCTAGCCTTCACTTAATGGATGGAGGTATCTGTTAGGAGGCCATCAACACTGAAATGCTTCAAATGCACTGGAATACAAGGAAGGACATGTGAGAAGTCCTACAACACAGCACACATACTGAACCTAGACTGGGATCTTCCAAAATAAGGAGAGTGCTGCAGCTTAATTTCAGATCTTAAACAGAACTGGTACAATGGCACAACTCCACATCTTCACACAGCCCTTAGTTTTTCCTTTCAGCAAGATTCATCATATGTAAACAGCTTCCTATGCCTCTTCTGCTTAGATTACAATTTACAAAGCCTCGGTGCCTTGCACACTCTAATACACTGTAAGGACAGCTATTGACTCTTACATGGTGTTTTCTTTTCTAGTCTACTGATACAGGAAAATCACTGCTAAACATTATGAAACACTTGTCATTATCTTTTATCAAATAAAGGCTCTAAAGTACTATTTAGTGTGGAAAATATTACTGTGATTCATAAATTAAAGAAAATTTTGGACTAGAAGAGACACTTCAAAATATAATATTCTTTCTGTTTCTCAGAACGGAAATCTCCAGACGGAGTAATCTTTACAACTGCTTACAGTTACTGTTTATTCTTTTACTTTATACTCTTTTTCTGAAGCTGAAGCATATTCAAGTGTTAAGCCTCTAAAGAACATAATAGTCTTTTGAAAAATATTAAATCAGAATTACTTACATGAATGAATCCAGCATATTTTTTATCTATTTCCACCAGCTGTTGATCAGCTTTATTTCGCATAGAGGGCTCTGGATCTGTACCCATAGCAATTAAGTACGGCACACACTTGAAAAACAAATGAAATGGTTATTCAGAGGCATTGTATCTCCTCCTTGTCAGTCTTTGTTCCTTGTTTCTACTACAGAAATTACAATAGGAAGGTCTGTGCAACTTACTACCCTTTTTTCAAGTAAATAGAACAAAATACTATGAGACATCAGCATTCTAACAAAGTTGGGAGGTTTCAAGTAGTATTTCCTTTTTTCTCAAACTCTAAAGTCAATTTAAAATACAGAAAACTGCACCTAAAAAAATCCCAAAAAACTGCTTATGACTGAACATATGCAATGGCTGCAGCACCAAAATTAATCACAAAACGGTATGTAAGCAAAGAATGATGGAAATGATGATTGCAGTTCTGACACTGAATGTGGAATTTAATGTTTGGAGGATATAGGGATTAAGGTGGAAGCAAGCTGACACAAGATAACTGAATAAAGAAAACATTTTAGCATATACCTCAAGTTGTAGTAGAAATATGCTCCAATATACATATCTACATATCTTTAGGTACTGCCTGGGCTTTTACATCCTAATCCAAAAATAGATAGCATTTGGAATATCGTGGGATAATAACATAAAACAGACTTTAAATCATGCCTTCTGTAAAGGCCTTTTGCTACAGTAAGAAACTACTGCAACATAAGTAGAAGAGAAGACCTGGAAATTTCCATACCAAGTGTTAAAGCCTCTAAAAACATGAATAAAATAAAGTCCCACCACAAAAGCCTATCATACCTGAACAGGATGGATGAGACCTTGGTTTAATGTCAGTGCAATGACATTTAGAGCAAAGTGGCGTACATTGGACTGGTTATGAAAGAAAGCCTCAAGGACCTGTTTGAGATACAGCTGCATGATGGAACTACTCATCCCTGAGGAAATATCACCCATTTCTTTCAGGTCTTCCTGTTTTGCTACTTTTTTCCCTGTAAAAAGGAGAAAAGCAATAGCATACTCATCATAGTATAACCACTTCTTTTGCCATCACTTGCTATATGCTGATCTCTAAGCTTCACAATAAATACAAATTTCAGCTGTCATAGAATGGGTTTATGATCTCATGAAACACAGAATAATCTAATGTATAAATATATATTAAAAAAATAGAGAGACAAAATTTTAATTCAAGTCTTAATTCCTTAATAAAATATATTAAAAATATTGCACTTAAGATTTTTTATCTGCTAATTAAAATTAGCGGGTTTTTTGTTACAAATATTAATATTACCATGATTACAACAATTTTGAATTCCGGATTGCTTCCAGTATTTATACATCTTGGAAGTAAATAATACATCTATGCATATACCTCTTTTTAAATAATTCTGAAATACTTTGGGTACAATACTACTGATCTGTTTACAATTTTAAGTGACTCAGCACAGATATATAGTAACTGTATGCAACAAAGTCCAGTTTTGCAAGACTCATCAGCATAGAAGAACTCAGAACTTACAGTCTCTGTCTGCCTGTTGCATACGTGTATCCTCCTCCTGCAAGTAGGTCTGGAGGTTTTTTAATACCTGGATTTTTAAGTTTACTGAACAGTTCTTATCTGAAAGAATGTTGTTGTACAGAGCCTTCACTTCTTGTTCGAACATTAAACTTGGGTGCTGAATAAATGCAAATCCTAAGAGTGGAGAAAAGAGGAAACAGCTGTCAATACTATAATCTAGAAATTGTACTTCTGGTTTTTAACTTCTTCAGAGGAAAGGTATGGAATTTATCTCCTCCCAGCACAGATGTTCCCAGAAAGGAACAATACCAAAAATTATCTGTGATTTTTCTAAGACAGACATTCTAATACATGTAGAGACAAACATTTTGCAGCACCTGTAAAATGTGACTCATATGGATGCAGAGAAAATGCAGAAAAATTGATAAATACCATGAGTATTTAACATAATAATAGAAAAAATAGTCACCAGGGAACACAGTAAAATTTATACCTCTTGCTGTCATTATTCATGTACCTATTGCAGTCTTCTCTTGAAAATCATCTGAAATGTTCCCAAGACTACGTGTTTTGAAAGACATAAACTACAGAACAGTTCTTATCTGTAGTCTTACGCTTGTCAACCAACTGGGTGATCATAAGTCTGTATTTTACAAAACTTTCTAAATTACTGGCAGTATATACCACATTATAACGTATGGAGATTTAGAAGAGTTGCTGATAAACTCTTACGGAGTATCTTAAAAAATCAGTAATGGGAACGTTACATCCTAATTTAATTTACTTTAACTATGTCATTGCTTTTAAGGCTGTTTAGGAAAAGCAGACATTAAATGCATTTTCTATGACCACAAAAAATTCAAATGTTAAACTGGCATACAGAAAAAATAGGAAGATAAAAGAAAAATGGGTGGAAAAATGTTAGAAAATGAAGTTATGCAAGAACAATACAAAAAAATAGCTGTAATAGAGGGAAGATTGAGTCAAGTTTTTAAAACAGGCTCCATATACACAAGACAGTGTAGGTAAAGGCTAAGTCCAAGGCAAGCCCTCAGTGTGTTTCAGATCTCATTTCAGTCTCAAAACAAGAAGCAGAGAAGCAGGTGAGAGAAAGGGAAAAGGGAAGAAAAAGAAATTCTGGTGGTCTTCGGAGTATATGGTATTATGAGACTGTGCAGTCTATACAAGTGTACACTGATGTTTGTAACTTGACTGTCTCTGTGCAAAGTCCAACCCAGTTCTTCTGCCTAATTTTAAAAATGAAAAGCACATATACATATCTGTAACAACTCATAAAACCTTTTTTTCCTTCAGTTTAAGAAACCACCAGTGTTCTCAGACAAATTCTTACTTTTCCATCCTCACTTAACTGGGAAGGAAATCTTATTTAGCATAAGAGGCTGTCATATGAGATGAAGAAAGGCACCTGCTGTATGTTTTTTTAAGGATTGAATTCACCTCTCAGAGATGCTGTCATACCATTTCTTTTCACATCTTTGTTTTCACTCTGTTCAGAATCTTTAGAGTAACCACTGAACTTGGTTGAGTTAGCTGCTAAGTACTTAAAGTTTTAGCTAAATTTACTAACAAGGTTATATCTTCAATTTGTTTTGCAAGTACACATCTGGAAGAGAAGAACAATCATCATTAACCTTAGGATTAAGCTTAATCCCTCAACAGCAGTGGCACATACTGAGGCAAAGGCTAAAACTGTTGAGTGTCCCTACTAAAGTGACAGGCTGATATGAAAGTACATTCTTCACGTGACCCTTTTTGCCATATATAAAAATGTGAGGTAACTCGCAAGTCCTTTTCACTGTGCTGCTGCTCACAAACACTGAATGAGTTTGACAACTTTGCTCAGTGACCAGCCTGAGGTGGAAATTTGCACTGTCTACCACATCTCCACACATCCAACAACTACCCTCAGAATCAGTACCTGGATGAAATCAATATATCACTAAAAACAGTGAGGTTTAATTAAAATAGAGATTGATATTCTTAAAGGCAGAAAAAAAAATCTGAAGAATGACTACTGACTAATGACACAACAGATCAGTCTATAATTTAGAAACACTTTTGGCAAATGTGACATACTCCATATCCATGAGTAGAGTGATCATGTTTGTGGTTAGGAATACAGACCCTATCCCACCTATGATGTTCTGTAAAGTGCAATTAAACTAGACTATAGGTAAGTGTCATGTACATTTGACATAATGCCTAGAAAAACTGAAATTAATCCAGAGAACCATAGCCTTTCTCCTGCAACAGGGGCAACTCCAATGCCATTAATCCTGTTCAACTGTCTTGAAATGGTTTCTCATAGAATATGAAATGAAAGATTCAGTCTTGATCCTTATCCTCATAGCCCTCCCTAGCCTGTATTAGAGTAGGGTATCTGAAAAGTCACCTAAACAGCAACATGAAAAGGCAAATTCTTGTCCACAGTTAAATCTACAATGGAAGCTCTTATGCCTTGGAGACAATTTATTTCAGACCAAGCAATAACCATGAACTGAACTCTTCCAGACACTAAGACCTATCTGCCCAAACAAGATTTTCTCAGATGTATAATTTTGTCCCCAAGTCAGTGGTAGTTCTTTTTCTACTGTAAGTCACTGATGCCATACTAATCATACAAAGGCCATCCAGCTACTTATAAACAGCAGGTCCCTTGACTCCTGCAGAATGGCTGCTCCCACCCCTAAAATGTTTCAAGTTTTTCCATTTTTTTACCTTGTGGACTCAAAAAAAAGGTTTGGAGCTACAACATACTTGCATGTGGAATAAAAAACCAGCATCTTCATGACCTTGGAAATTTGCTGCCCTCTACAACTTGATCACACAGCAGTAGGCATGCACTGTCAAAAGCACCCAGACTGCTGCAGACTTACGCAACTAGCAACCCTTTGACAGCTTTGCTATGACCAGTTCTCAAACAAAATAGGCAGTAAGTTTTGATTTTAAGTAAACACTTCTGTGACTACTCAAATACATGAATTCCGACTGATCCAAATGGATTTTTACTAGAGCAGAATAATCAAAAAGCATTAATATTTCTTACCAAGACCAATAATGGCTTTTGTCTGTACTTCTTCATCTGAATGCTTTGTAAAATACATCAGCAGTTCAAGTACTTTGTCCTTAATGTTAACCTGGGTAAATTAAAACAAAAATAACAGCTATTTGAAAATGAAACAGATGTTTTTAATCTCTTATAGAAAGCATATATATAAAAAATGAAAGGAGATATACAACTTCACTGCATAGTCCTTACAAAACCAGGTATTTAAAAACCAGAAAGCTATACTATATGCATTATGGAAAAATATATACCTTTGGGGGACTTGGAATACTGTGTTTTCAAACTAAAGTGGAACATTCATTATATCTAAGACATGGAGAATAAGTGAAGGTTATTCTACCTTACTGTTGCCCTTAAAATCTTCATGATCAAAATCAAAATGCCGACACAGTGCTCCAACAGTGAAAAGTGATCTAAGGAGTGCTGGCTTATTGGCAGTGAGTATTGTACTGTTGGGGTCTTCTTGGTGTTGATTTTTTAATTTAGAAAGTGCACCTGCAGTAAAATAAAAGTTTTTATCACAGTGTTTAATTGTGGCGTGTATCTCAGATAAGACCCGTACTCAAAATTGAAAAGTGACAATTTCTTGTTAAGATTTTGCTTACCATAGTATCTGTTAAAACAGGCCCACACAAATTTATAGTTCTGGGTGACCTTGTTCACAACAGCCCCAAGACAGCTCACACAGTGCTGAACAACCTAGGAGCAAGAAAGAACAAATAAATTATCTACTTAGAAGTTTAAACTGAGGTTCTTGTAAAGAAAAAAGCTCTTCTGAATTAAAATTAACAATCTAACAGATACAATGTAATGTCTCTCCTTAGATTGCTCTGTAAACCTACTCAAATTCATTAAAATACAGAAGAGCCACATGAAAACCCTGGTAAACCAAGTACACTGATTTTTTTATGACTCAAAAGTTAACTTCATAATGAAGACAAGACTGTCTTTAAACCAAAGTAATGTGAAATGCAATCAATAGAATAGTAGCAATTAAAAACTTACTGTCATGCCATATTTGATGATGAGTTTCATGAGGTCTTCCTCAATAGTAGCAAGAAAGGTCTCACTTGGGTGCTCCATTAGCGGTACTACAAGCTCTAAAATTTTTGCAACATTGCAGATCACCATGAAATCATTCTGGGTCTGAAACAGTAACATTAACAGTGTTTAACACTTCCATGTTAAACTTCCATGGATAAGATAATATACTATTAATATGCACTGACAGTTCAAAACGCCAACTT
Organism: Muscicapa striata striata; assembly: GCA_030060385.1. Lineage (NCBI taxonomy): Eukaryota > Metazoa > Chordata > Aves > Passeriformes > Muscicapidae > Muscicapa > Muscicapa striata. The sequence continues at coordinate 1,958,261 of JAREIS010000142.1, forward strand.
ATTTAAGATATTTGGTAAACATCTAAAATTATTAAAAAAGTAATAAAATAACATATATATAATAATAATTAAAAATCATTAAATACTATATTATCATTATAATTTATAAAAGTATAAAATAATCTTTATATATTTTACATCTTTTATGAAATTACATGAAATGTATGAAATCTAATTCTGTTTACTGCAGGCATTCTGGGGGAAAAAAGTCTGGATGAAGGAGAGTTACACCTCTTAGCAAGGCTGTGTCAGACCTGAAAACCTTTGGGTGTGATAATTTCCTGGAGTATTACAAGAAATCTAGAACTCTTCCTGAGATATGCACCCTAGAGAAGACACAACACCTGAAAACCAGGTATCAGCAACAAAATGAAGTTGTGCTATGATTTAATGCACCTCAAAGAAAAGGTAATAAAGTGCCCAAGTGTAGAAATTGCACTTAAAACTACTACTGGTTTGCATTATCATGATTGCATGTATATTTTAAGCGTGGAATCTATGGAAAACATCTGTTAAAGAGACATATTGCTAGAAATGGACTATTGACAAATCCAGCTTGTTAATCAGGATATCATAAATTCTGAGTACTAGTATCAAGCTATTTGACATGTTCAAGGTGTCAGTGGTAATTCTATGACTCATCTCAACCATGTGTAAATACAAAACAAACCATTTGCAACCCACTAAATGAGCTGCAGCAAATAAATGTTTACATAGTCTTTCCGATACTGTTTGTCCGTAATTAGGTCTAAGAGCCTATTGTAAATGTGCCTATAGAATGTGGAAAAGGCCTGGAAAGTGCCAGGCTGTATTCACAGTCTAAATTGTTAACAATTACCCCTTAAGCCTGCCCTGGGCAGCTCACCTATTGAAAGGGACTGCTGCCACCCACTCATGCTCATCATCCCTAAGGAATGGGTGCTTAATCCTGCCCTGCTCCTTCTAACCCACCAGGGTGCCAGAACAAAATGGCAGAAACTGCTGCAGATTCAGAGACCTGACTTGGGAAGGGTTTCAGTGTTAGAGCTCTCTAAGAGCACTAGAGGTAGAGAAGTGAGAAATGAAGTCTAGAAGAGGATGAAATAAGACGTTTTTCTTCTCATATATTTGCTATATATTAAACCACTCTATCTTATGAAACTTTATCCTTAGTCTTAAGATTCATATGTTAAACATTAATACTTTTAAGATTGTGACTGTAAACTAAAAGAATTCTAAGAAACTATTTCCTGAAGGGAGAAAAACTAGGAAAGAGGCAGGTTTCAGTTTCATCTGGCTGCAAAATATGGAGGTAGAACATGAGGAAGAACATCTTAAAAGCTAAAGGGATCTTCAAAAGGATCTTGTAACCTCCAAAGCTATGATGCTCATATAAAACTCCATAATTTAAAATTTTCTTTTCGTACCTTAAATTTCATCAAGTATACAAGACAGATGTTCATTTTCATGCTCAATTATCTAGGAAAAAGACTGATTTTCTCTACTTACACTACATTTAGTGGTCAGGTATGGCTGCATGGTCATGGCATGTTTTACCATTAACTGGGGCCTTATTTTGCTGAATAAGAACAAAGTGGTTATGCAAGCAACCAAGCGACCAGAATTCACACCTTTATTGTCAGAATCTGCAAAAGATTAGAAAATACAAAATGGATAGTAAGACCAAGTACTGTTTAAGAAATGAAAATACACTGTTTGAGTATCTCTTTCAATGCATCTCTTTAAAGATCAAAACAGAATGTTCTTATTAGAAATGGGAACATAATGTGTTAACATTTACATGTGACCACAAAAGACTTGAAAAAAGAAGCAAAGATGCATCAAAGATATCACTATTTTTAAATTCCTTACTGTAAATGTTAGACTAGCCCAGCCAATGATTCGTATTACAGATGCAGAATATACTAATGCAAAGATTTGACATGTTAGTTTTGGTTTTAGTGATCTGAAAGTTTGAACCATTTATTTTAAAAATAGTTCTACTATTGTGGTAGCTAGTGAAGATTTGGAAGGTTTTATTATTACACAGTGCTTAAAATTCATCACTTAAAACCAATGATTTATTACAAGCAGCTTCTTAAAGGAATTCCAGAATAGTAACTTTTTTAAATGAAGTGATTTCAACAACTATAACAATATCATAAAAAATTCAAAGGATTTTAGCTGAGTTTCAAATAATATTACCTGATAAAGATTCTTCATACTTAAGAATGTGCTCAACCAAATTGTCAACAAGTTGAGTACAGGCTTTCTTCACAGGTTTATATGAGGCATCCTCTTCTGACTTCAACAGCTGTAGCAGATGAAACAGAAAATGGTTTAATGTTAAGTTGCATTCATTTGCATAGGATACACGCTGGTTTTATAACAATTATTATAGATACACAAGGATTTTAGATTACAAAAGTATTTCTCTAAAACTTACATGGTGAAGAAAAAAAAATACGGGAAGTAAAAAAGCAACATAAATAACAAAAAAATAACTGCAATAAAATTCCATAGTAATTATTTTTATTTTTTGTATTGGGATGAAAGCTGCTTTATGCTTAATGAAATAATGCAGAAAGTAGCAGGAGTTGGAAGATTTTTAAAATGCTTAGAGAAATAAAGTGCAAATTAAAAACAAATGTTTTTGACACTAACCCAAAATACCAAATGAGGATCTAATATAGCTATATATCAACACTTTATTTAAACTTTTTACATATGAGTTTGGGTATTAAAGTTATGTCCATGAAGATTCTTCTAGTATCTAAGAAGGACTGAGACCATATTACAGTCTTTCCTTCAGTGAAGAGGCTCTTAATGAAGAGGCTCTGATTTACTTGATAACCTATCTTCATGACACTCCAGGCAAGAGCAGAATCAAAGGATTTTCTTGCTTAAAAATTAACCAGTGCATGCAAGACGTAGAGCATGATAACACAGGTTAAGAAATAAAATCAAACCAAGCTCAATTCTTAGAAATATTGGTATTTGATATAAGTAGAACATAACACAGAAGTAACTTATACTCTGAAGATTCACTGCTTTCATAAATTGTGTAGAAAATATACTGGATATGAAAATACACTTATCTACTGTTTGAAAAAAAAATCAACATCACTAGATACATTATTTCAGAACTAACTACCTTAGCTGTGGACTTTGTGTTATGTCAGACATTAGTGAAGAACTAATGAAATCAAACAAACAAATCAAACTCCTCCCAAAACCAAGAAGTGAAGTATTTTTAAGAGATCATTTGCAAAGACAGAAACTAATGCCAAAGAAAACTTCACCAAGAAAGATATTAAAGTCAGTTCTTAAAGAGCAGGAATGGAATTTGTCTATTGTAGGACTGCTTTTGGAGCTCCCTTTCTACGCGTTTTAGAAGCAAAAGGAACACTAAAATTCTAACAATTTTTGTGCTATACATTCAAAATTCATTACTTACATTTTGAAGAAGCTGTTCAAACCAATCATACCCTGTATCTCTACAAGCTGCAACCTATAAGTATTTTTGAGAAGAAACCAGTCAATAAATAAGGCATCTGAGGACAAATTATTTCAATACAGATGTCATCTCAAAAGACCAGCAAATATGCATACATTTCTACATGCTTTAAAAACAATGGAGACCAGAAACTTCTGCATTTGAAAAATAGTTCCCACAATTTACATTACTCTAGAATTTGCATTTCATACAACACAAAGACAGATTGCTGTCTCTAGTGCAAGACAAGCTCCCATTTTGTAGAAAATTTTGCATAAATGTATGTATAAATACAATCCTGACACTTTGAAAATGGACATGCATGTGTATCATAGAACCATAGGATGTGTCGAGTTGGAAGGGATCCACAGGGATCATCAAGTCTGACTCCTGACCCTGCACAGCAAACGTGAGAAGTCACACACCATGTGCCTGAGAGCATTGTCCAAATGCTTCTTGAGCTCAGTAGGGCTGGTGCTGGGACCACAGCCCTGGGGAGCCTGTTCCAGTGCCCAAACACCCTCTGGGGAAGAACCTTTTGCTGATACCCACCCTAAACCTCTCCTGACACAAATTCAGGCCATTTCCTTGGGTCCTGTCACTGAGAAAAGTATTTAGGTATCTATCTATCTATCTATCTATCTATCTATCTATCTATCTATCTATCTATCTATCTATCTATCTATCTATCTATCTATCTATCTATCGTGTTTTTAATATAAACAAACCAAGTCTTCACTTGTATCATATGTCAGGAGCAGCACACAGTTGGCTCAAATTAGAACAGGCAGGAAAATTGAGAATTAAACAGAAGTCAAATTGACTGACTTCTCAGACAGGAAAAATGCAAACTAGGCTATATTTTTTTTAAATACTGTCAAGCAAAATTAGGTTTAAACCTCATTGTAACCTTTAATTGTAAGTAATGAAGTGAGTTTTTTAATTTGAGATTTAGACCTTTGAATAATTGATATTAAACCATCTTTTAGCACAGTGGTTTTATGCAATATATTTTCACTACAAATTACAGAATTTTTATCTGAAACAGATTTTGTTTTATGGAGATACGCTATTTAATTTGCTGCTTCTGAAAAGTGAGATACAATTATGCAAACACCAGTTTACTTTAAGTAAAAACATGACCCGGTATTTATTAAAACAGCTTACTAATCTTGCCAAATAAAGGTTATCAATTGTTTGAAGAAAATTTTCTTTTATGGGACAAGTTCTTAGGTACACTTAACTATACGCTGCTAGTAGCAATTCCTATAGAACATTATATACAACAGAAACTGGTTGTGTTTTAACTTAAAAAGTACTTGATAGGATCTCAGTACAGTGTGGTCACAGTTATTATTTCCAGCAGATAAGTGACCATTTAAAATTTCCTACAGCCTGCTCAATCACATGAATATTTTTGCCATACATTTCATGCCAAGAAATATAAAAAGGGAAACCATCTAACATATTATTGTATTCAAAAAATACAGATGATGTTTCTAAGACACTAAAAACAAAATTGAATTTTGTACACAACTCAAACTTGTTTAACATACCACATCAGTGATGTTTAGTATTTTCCTTGTCATTGCTTCTTTGTCATGGTGTGGAGTTGGAGTAAACCAGAGCTTCTGGAATGTCTCATTTACTAATTTCTGAAGGAAAACACAATATTAGCAGAAATAAATAAATGTACTTTGTCACATAAGTATTATTTTTAATACACCCATATAACAGATGTACTGATAATATAAGCCATTTCAAAAGGAATTATGCAATTTAAATGAAACTGTAGTAGGAAATGTTATCTGAGACAGATCCAGATCTATTATTACAGGACTTACACTGATCTCATGTCAAACTTCAGAAGAATGAAACTGATGCTACAGAAAATAAAGTTCCTGCATTAATTGGTATTCCTTAGAAAAACACAGCTGGGAAGCTGACAACTGAACAAACAATCCTTACAGCAGAACTGCAACAGCAGTAGTAGATTTGTTTAGTTTACAAAACAGCTCTGACAAGGTGGGAAAGAGACAGAGCCAAGTCTCTACACTCAAATACAGGAAGTATGTTACCTTCCAATATTTTTGAATGGAGAACAATATAGAATAGAATGCAAGTGAACAAACATTATTCCAAAATTACTTCTCATTCATGGAATTGTTAAAAACACATTGAAGTTTATGCCTCATTCTTTCTTACTCTTAGAAAGATAAGGGGAAGGAGGGGAGAGAACATGGTAATCCTCCATTTCCAGCAACACCTTGGCTCTAGCTGTTCATTGGTTGTTGATTTAGAGTCTTCTCAGAAAGTCACTTTACATTAACATACCTCAAGAGGTAAAAACACCTCTGCAGCTTTAAAACTTTCAAATTTTATTGAAAGTGTGATACAAAATTATTACAGGTGTGTCCCTAATTACCCAACAAATTTAAAATTTTTTGGTCAAACTAAACAAAATAATGATTGTCAACTTTATTAGGCGAAGTTATATTAGGTTTGTGCCCTTCTGCAAATACACACTGCACAAAGGGTACAGTATGAACACGTAAGCAACACTTCAGGGGCAATAACTGCCTCACTGAACAATCAGAATTAATATGAAATTAGCACAGATTAATACTTAATAAATTTAATAATTATATATGGCATATATTAATGTCAAAAGTTAATTTTTACTTAAAATTTATTGATTTGCAGAAATGAAAGTTTTATATGTCAATTTTACTTCTTAGAAAAGAGAAGCATCAGAGAAAATACTTGCAAGAAGAAAAAAAAGTCTCTGGGAAATATTTGAAGTATTTTGATTGTTAGCAAGAGGTTACAGAAAACAGAGGACAGAAAAGAAAGGGAAGTAGTCAGAGAGAATAACAGAAAGCTAAAATATCAGCCCTTTAAAATTCATAAGTCATAAATACGACAAAGGAGAAATGAAATACTTTTTTTATTTTGTCAAAATAGGGAAACACTGAAGTAACAATAATTAAAATTATGAAGGCTATGTTTTATTCTACCTTAATGCCTTCTTCATCATTGACTCTCCGAATCATTTTCACACACATTTCTGTAATTTTGGGAAAGGTTGGTTGTTCAATGCAGATATCTCTAAGTATTTTTATTACTCTTTTTCTGACACTGATACCAGTATCCTGTGAAAAGGAAAGAATGGTACTCTTGAAAACAGATCAGAAACATTAATTTACCTTCGTTATGAATTAATATTTGAAGATCACCCAATTTGACTTGCAAAATTTATTTAGCAAAGGCAGCTAAAATCTTCTGGAATGCATTTATAAAAAAGTTCAGCATAACTTGTTCTAAAGGCTCTGGCTGAGTCCCCAGAATGCTGAAACATTATTTCCATCTATACCTTCCCATCTAAGAGCTCACAATGTTGCAAATGGATAGTCCACTTCTGAACTCAAGAACTTACAAACCAGATGTGGTGATGCTTTAGCTACTTTCTTGGAACACACAAGATTCCCTATTGATTTGGACAGTTACACTAAGTAAGCCTTCAGAAAAAGCTTATGAATAAGATGCATGCAGGCAGTTGTTTCCATTTTACTAGGCTAAATCTAAGGAGATAGATGAGGAGCTTCACATCCCCTTACTCAAAATCTGTTGATTTTGAATGTCATGTTGAACTGCTTTATATAGTATTGTAAGCACATGACCTACTTGTCTCCAAAAGCCTTCACAAACTTGTTTTATCATGTAACTACAGCAAATGTGCAGTACTTGACTAAAATCCTGACATGTATACCATTTGTTAATGTTATCCGACAGTTAAATTAACATTGAACACCTAGATAAAGAAAACATCCCTTTGTAAAAAAATGAATAAACCTTTCAAAATACTAAAAAGAATATAGAAAAGATGCCCTCAATAGTCCATATTTCAGACTTCAAATATGCAGCAAAATTCCTTATTTCACCTTGTCCTGGTTAAAGCTAGGGCAGAGTTAATTTCTTCTAGTAGCTGTTAAAGCACTGTGTTTTGGATTTAGAATGAGAATGGTTGTGGATACCACACTGATGTTTTGATTTTGGCTAAGTTGTGTTTATCTTAAGTCAAGAACTTTTTTTCCCTCTTTGTCTCATGTTATGCCAATGAGGAGGTAGGCAAAAGAAACTGGGAGGGAGCATGCCAGGACAGGTGACCTGAACTGGCCAAAGGGATACTCCACACCACAGAATGTCATGCCTGGTATATAAACAGGGGGAAGTTATCAGAAAGCACAGCCAATCTAGGTTTGGAAACAAGGCTCTGGCATTGGTCAGCAGATGGTGAGCAATTGCATTGTGCATCAATGGTTTGTTTTCTTTTTATTATCATTATTTACAATTTTTATTGTTTTCAATTATTAAATATTCTTATCACAGCATGTAAAATTTACTGTAATCCTCCTGCTCCCTCCACCAGGGTGGGAGTAAGATATGTGGGGGTTGAGAGAGCAGCTGCATGGTGTGTGCTAAACTTCTATTTGGGCTTAAACCATGACACAGCTAATTTGAGCACTACTAATGGAATCAAAAGGAATCTAGCCCTGGTCGTGATCCACTACAACTTTCTGTATAGTTTCACCTTTCAACTTAATATAACCTCCCTAGAAGCAAGTGGTGCATTTTACAAGGCTCTCGTTAAAAGCATGATGGCTCACCATTCAAATAATTTCAATTTATTAAACAGGCTCAGTTAACAGCAAATTTTCCAATGCCACTTATTTTACCGTAAATACCACAATAAATACCGTACCAATATTCTTTCAATCAGCATGTCATAATACTGCTCAGCAAGCTGGGGACGACAGAGCACAAATCGTCCAAGCAGCTCCACAGCTGCTTCTCGTACACTAGTGGAGTTATCCATTAGCCGCCCATGAACTCCTCGCTGCATATCCAGCTAAAAAGAACAAATGAAACAAAGATTCAGAATAAGAAATAAAGATTTATTTTAAGAGTGTTATGTGCATGGTAGATATTTTCTTTTTTACCCTGGCTAGAATACTGGGGTCTACAGCAACAACCTCAGACAAACACTTCATGGCTTTTGTTCGAACAGCAATTGCATTTTCACCAAGTACACGCAGAATCTAGAAGACAACAAAAACAAAGATTCCATTGTTTTGGGAAGGTATCAAACAATAATTAAGAGCAAAAATGCAGCAGAATAACATATAAATAATATTACTAAAATAGCAATAACTAAAAGCTGAGTTTATTTTCTCACAATAAAAAGGTGCATATAAAGTGATGTTTCATGGCACTGAAAACTGAACATGGATATTTACCATGATTTGCTACCTCTTAAAATGGGTTATAAGGTTCTTAACTTTAAATTCTACTTCTGTCATTCAGTTGTGGCTTTCACTATGGTTCTTTTAATAGCATGGATATAAGCACTCTAAAAATGGCTCTGTATGCAGATCAATTTAAGTAGTGCAACCTAAACTAGTACTGAATTTCAAACATGCCACTGTGTCAGTGTTAGTGCCCTTCTCCCAGAAAAAGAAAGAAATCACAATGGTCAAACAGCAGCTTCCAAAGTGATAGCAAAATGCACTGCAAACAACTGGGCCAATCTGACTTTTACTTTCAAATCAAATTAAGCTCAATTTCATAAGTTAATCTTACCAAAGGAGCAAGCATCTTACAGAAGCTGTGAAAATTATTTCAACACTTTGTGAAGATCTTCTCACTTTGTGCATGCAATGATTTGGCCATTGCCATACATGAATAAATAAAATAATGTGTGCACGATATAACAAACAAAATGCATGCAAGAAAAAGAAACCTAATCACTTATGCCACCAATACAGAATATGAAAGCACATGGTGTGATCGTGGCCTGTAAATATCTCGGCTCAACAATGGACAGATACAGTATATGATTGTGAAAGTGTTTGGAATCAGAATCCAGCTGTGTCTCACTATACTAAGACTTTCAGCATAGTTTACCTGTGTCAAATAAATATCGAAGCTCTGGGCAAACGGCCTCATAGAGGCCAAGTAGCGAACAATCAAACATGCATCTTCATAGTCCACAGTATCAGAATTCATCCTGAAATAAATTCCATGTGTTAATCAGGTCATGTTCACAAAAAAATATTTAAAACATCAAGTGCATGGCTAATAAAGAAGTAAGTGGTACTGAAACATACTTTAATGTACTGAACTGAGATGGAGCAGTTTTAATGATGCTGCGAAGAAACTTTTTGCGACTTTCTGCTCTATGCATGATTTGTCCTGTGGTCTCAACATCTTTTGCATGATGAGTTCCTTCAGATGAATCCTCATCCTTCTGAGATTTAATTGCTTTTTCAGTCTCCATAGTTGTATCACGGAACCACTGAGCTATATAAAACTTCCGAGAAAACTGGAGAAATAGAGCAGGATGCACAGAAAACAAAATCAACAGATACAGAAAAAGAAAATTAACAGATTTATAATGAGATTTAGGGAACCTAATGCATCAACATTATTTTGGAAAACACAATCAACAGTATATGTTAGGGTGACAATTTAACTGAAGCACTAATATATATAATAACAAATGATTTTCTTCAGTACATGCTACTGAAATTATTTATATGCATTCCTGATGGAAGACAACTGAAATTTACCACTAATGATGCATCAATTTCTGTGTTCTCATCCAGATAATCTAGTAAAGCCTTTTGCAGCTGTTGAATTTCATCATCTCCTCCTGAAACCTGTCAGAAGTAGAAACATATTTATAAACAAGAATAGTGCATAATTACCAATACTCATAATTACCATCTGAAAATCTCCATATATTTGCATATATGTCCACATATAAAATACATTGAAGCCAGTTGTTTGCATAATTGTACAGCATTAATAATTTTTTAACCAAGTAGTTATAAAGTAAAAAATATGTTAAGAGCAGAACAAGGCTGGTTTTAAAACAGAGTAAATGACTTGGTCACAGAAAAATAAAAAAGGGCGAAACCGAGAAAACGCCTTTATTTCCTCAATATTATACTGAAACACCGAGATCCTTGCAGTTGCTGATATTACAGCAGAACAAGGTATTATTCTTTTACCCCAAAATGAATGACTTCAAGAGTTCAAAGCATGCCTACAATACATATAATATTGTTTAGGAATATAAATATAAATATAAATATAAATATAAATATAAATATAAATATAAATATAAATATAAATATAAATATAAATATAAATATAAATATAAATATAAATATAAATATAAATAACACCCTGATACATGTGCAAATTGTGAGTAGAAATTCTGGCCCTTGACAAACCTAAAATTCTGTAGATAACTGGCTTAATATAAGGATTGCTTTATCCTTAACTGCCTAACTACTTTTAAACAAATAAAAATCCCAGAACAAACAAAGAGAAACTCAGAAGCCTATAAAAATCATATCCAATAATCAAAATGAAAGTAGAAGAATAATTTCTGACTTTAAATTTTTCAGCCAGAAAAATATTTTCTCCATCAGCAATGAAACTTTAACTTACAACCATCTTTGGTTCTGTATTAACAGCAACGACTGAGAATCTTGACACATATTCAGCATGTAACATCAGCAAGTGCAGAAAGTTACAATTAACAAGTCCAGAACATAAGTGTATCAAGAGATAAACTAATGAAAAGCATGCACAAGTGCTCAAATACACTAGACAATCTATTTCTAAAAAAAAATACTGTTTGAAAATGTCAAAATAGAATAGATTTTCCTCTAAAACCTATTTTATGAATCATGAGTCCAAACCACAGTAGAGAGCACTATATGCATTTATTATTGACTAATATTGTGGTAATGACTGCAGAAGACAATATTCAAAAAAAGGATTCATTTTAGCAGAAAAAAAAAATCTGTAGAGGCATGAGCTTATTTCTGAATAGAAATAATAATTTAAGTTTCTGATGACAACAGCTACCAATGGATCTTCTTAGTTTCTTTCCATTTAAACAGGAAAGTGAAGGTCAGCTGTACAACGCACACATTGTTCTTCTCTCACAAATTCATTAAGTAACATAACAGTTTATCCTGATTGATGGTAGTGTATAGTACACACCTTCCACAATGCATGGATGGTAGTGTCTATCTTACTGATTTTAAGTTTCCTGAGAAACTGAGAAAAAGTGCTTTAGCACCAACTGCCCACAGCAATTTCATTTCTGCAGATGCCAACACCTAGCAGCTACCTGATCCTGTAAAAACCCGAAACCAAACAGCAAAATTCAGGTCACTGCTCGGGTATATATCTTTCTGGAATATTTTTCAATACTATTACAACTTCTGAGGATAAGGAAAGAGAAACAGATTCTTCTGAAATACTTCCTCATCACGTAAAATGTAAAATTGTCAGAATCACTGTTAACAGTGGAGAATTATAATCCGCTTTCATACAGGAGTATAAATTATATTACGCCATGTACATAAAGATTCATCACTGTGTGTTGAAGAATATTCTAAACAAAAGAAATTATGGGAAGAATCAGCCTCATAAAGGAGTGGATGACTTTTACTCTTTTAACTGAATGCCTGAAAAGTATAGAAGTTTTCCTTCAATATAAACCTAATGGTCGTTTTAAAGTACGTGTAATAGATCTGTAGTTCTTTCAGGGAAGTAAAAGGGAAATCCTGAGAACAGTTAGTTCAGAAAGAAATGTATAGCGTCCATAAGAAAAATGCAGGTCTCCATTTGTAAAATGACACGAGACATGAGATTTTCTCATGTTAGGTGTAGAGCCCAAATATATACCCTGCTTTAGCACATGTTGCTACTCCTGCAGATTTTGAGCAACATTAGCAGAAATCCAAGCATGAACTCTCTAATAAAAGACTTGGCATGGTCTGGTTTTGGTAGTGGGGGAGCTACAGGGTGGCTTCTGTGAGAAGCTGTCAGAAGCCTCTTCCATGTCCAACAGAGCCATCAAAGACAGACGTGCTGCTCGCCAAGGCTGGGCCAACTAGAGTTGGTGGCAATGTCTCTGAGATAACATATTTTAGAAAAAAGAACAAAAAAGTTATTGTTCAAATGTAATTGTGACCAGAGAAGAATGGGGTAAGAACATGTGAGACAAGCAGTCCTGCAGACACCAAGGTCAGTGAAGGAGGAGGGGCAGGAGGTGCTCCAGGCATTGGAACTGAGATTCCCCTGCCCCTGGTGCAGCCCATGGTGAGGCAGCTGTGCCCCTGAGCCCAGGGAGGTCCCAGGGATGCAGAGATTCACTGCAGCCCCTGGAGGAGCCCACACCAGAGCAGGGGCGCCTGAGGGGAGCCTTTGAGCCTGTGGGAGACCTGTGGGAAGAGAGCCCTGCTCCAGGAGGAGCAGCCTGTCCTTGAAGGATTGCACTCCATGCAAGGGTGACCCACTGCTGCAGCAGTTTGAGTGACCCACTGCTGCTGTCCATGGATGGACTCATGGCAGCAGATTGCAGGAGCTGCTGCCTGTGGGATGCACTCATGCTGGAGAAGTTCATGGAGAGCAGAGCTGTCTCCCATGGGAGGGACCCCAGGGTGCAGCAGGGGTGTGACTCCTCTCCCCCAGCAGTGAGAGAAGCCCCAGGTGATGAACTGACCACAGCCCCATTCCCTGTCTCCTTGCACTGCTGGGTAGGAGTAGAGCTGGGAAGGAGGGAGAGGTGGGAAAGGTGTTTCTAAGGATTCATTTTACTTCTCATTATCCTGCTCTGATTTTATGTGTATAAATTCACCTCATATCACATAAGTTGAGCCTGTTTCACCTGTGATGGTATTTGATGAGTGATTTCTCACAGTCCTTATCTCAACCCATGAACCCTTCCTTACATACTCTCTCCTCTGTGCAGCTGCAGAGGGGAGTCAGAGGAGCTTGGATGAGGGCCTGGCATCTGGCCAGCATCAACCCACTACAAACACATAAGCAAGTTCAGTAAAAAACACCAAACCTCCCCCAGAACATCAAATTACACCATGTAAAAACGAATGCTACACGACTAATAGATTAACTCCCTAAAGTGTGTATTTGAATTCCAAAAGCTCACATTCCACTTTGCAATAGCAAATGCAGGTTCATATGTATTTTTAAGGTCTCTTGAGACAAAATCCAATTGTTGCTCCATTATTTCTTCAGTATTGTCAGAAGAAAACTGACTAACCACTGTAATTAATTTATTGGATCACTACAGAAATGGTGCAAAGAAGACATGAGTTAACAAATGCGATGCGTATAAATTGTGTATATTTGATTCAGAAACCTAAAGAGTGAATTAAGACTGATTCTCCATAATGCCAAGTTTTCAAGCATATTTCAAGTATTTGAATGGATATATCTCCATCCAGCTGCCATGGATGTCTCACACACCTGTTTGAGGATTCTGGCTAAAGATCCTTGATCCATTTTGCTAGTAACTGCATCTTTCCTCAGTCTTGCTGCTACAGTTCCAAGATAGTCAAGTGATGCAACTCTTAATGCCATTTCTGTAGATTTGTTACTAAACTGGTGAACCTAAGAAAAGCAGAATAGACATTTAAAAGTAGTTATTTATGCCACAGAGATTCTTCTCACAAAAGACTGCTTTACCTTTTTAGAATTTCCACCTGCAAAAACTTCCACGCTGCAAAAAATTATGGAATTTACTATTACATCACACATACAACATTACTTACTTTATATTAATGTTTCTTTTTTATTAGGTCTCTCTCACTCTACATATACATCTGTCAGAGTTTTTTTGGTACATATTTTCATTAAGCAAACTGGACACTTAGCATAGCAGATCTCCAACAGCAGAGATTTTAAGCACCATAATGCCATCTTCTCATTATCATCTCCTCATTATTCACATAAAGCTACGTTTTACCAAGAACAGGACCATACAATATTTTTTCAAGAAGCTGCTTGAATTACTGTGTAATTACAGTATAATACTGAAGAGCAACACTCAAAAAACACACTAACAAAAATAGTCCCATTCTGGAAAACGTCATAAGCATTTGCTGTAGTTGTAAATAACCAAACCACTGAGTTGTTTCCTGGCTCTCTGCTAAGGGAATAGTCCAGAGAAGATACCTAATATGTATAATTACGGCTATTAGGCTGACTTTACTCCAAATAAATACATACACTTATTAGATGCTATGAAATTACACCTTTTAATGTTGAAAATGTAATCAAATAGTGAAACTGGACTTCCATGAGAAAATATAAAATTTTTAACAAATTCCATATGAATAATTCTCTAACCTAAATTTTATTATTTATGTATTGCATAGTAGTGACACATGCAAGGAAATCCTTATACGCTGCATGTGTGCCAACAATCAGAAAGCATTCCTACAGTAGTTTCAGTAGAATTAAACAAGTCTTCATTGTAATACGAAATGAATTAATACAGTTAAAAACAAGAATCCCTTACCAATAGCCTTCCCAGTAAGCTAAGCAATAACTCTGCAGCTGGCCATTCTGGTTTATTGACAGTTGAAAGTAGATCTTGAATAAAGTTCTCAAATAGTGGCCTGTAATCTTCTTCCCCTTGTTTACTGCCACACCTATTAACAAGAAAATGCTTTTTGTAAGCCAATTTACCAGCCATATAACGTTTCTTCTGATATGAACAGAAATAATTTTATGTTTAATCAGAAAAAAAGTTTTATGCAATTCCAAGAAAATAAATCTGAAATACTAGCAGAAAATTTGTTCTATTCATTTGCAGAGAAATAGCTTAAAGAGTTATCACTCCAAGTTGCACTGTAAATAAAGCAGTTAATATTTTATTTTTATTTTTGCATTAAAAAAATTTTTTTGCATTTTTGAGTGATCATTTATCAAAGTCTGTAATAACTTGGATAGAATTATAAATGGTAGAATTAAAAATACGCAGCTAGAGTAGGATATTTGAGAGTTGGTATGTTTATATTCTTTAAGCTTGGTTTTGTTTATCTGATAGTGATAACACATCTCAGTATGATCCTTCACAAAGGTTACAATCAGAATGCCAAAAAACCACCAACCAACCAAAACCACAAAAAACCCACCAAAAGTTAACATATCTGATACTTTTTGACATCTATATATCATCCCTAAGTTTAACATCAGAAGCATGCAATTAATAGATAGTGTACTAAATACCTTTTCAGCTTTAAGTGTAGAAATTAGTATAATAAAAACTTAAAGACTCTTTCTTTGAAATCCTATGGTTAATTCAGGTAATTTTTTCATTCTTTTTTGAGCTATTGACACTCCTAACTTTAGCTCAGTGAAAGTACTTTTTAGGTTTTTATATCTGATGGCTGAATCAGCAGGGTTTCACCACTTAAACATCTCTTCAGCCTTCTCTTCCAGGCTTCAGATAAATAAGAGACCCAAAATAAAGGAATCCTACATGAACTGTGAGACAGCTTCTTAAACATATGAAGAATACCCTGCAGGATTTCTCTTCCAGAAACATTTTTGTCTAGGCAACAAGCTCTCTCGGGCATCTATAAAGTACATTATTATAAATAATGAACAGGTGTTTATCACTGTTCAGTGGTCAGGTTTTAAAGCATTCATTTGGAGTTGGGTTTATCAGTACACTAAAGAATGCAACAGTACTTACTTCTTAAGAAAAATAGAAAGGAAGTTTTGTGCTGTTCTCATGGCTGTTTCATATGAGTTAGTAATAAGCACATCTTGATCCACCTAAAAATAACAAGATACATTTGTCTATTATCTTAGCATAGATCTGTGATTTCCAGACCACCATTTCTCACGCACCCAAAAATTATAGACATAAAATTACAATGCTTGATTACTACAGTGCTGTAATAATGTATTATACCTATGAACACCTATTCATGAATTACCTAAGTGATTTCTGCACACACACATAAAAAGGCTTTTAAAAATATCTTACTTTCTTGTTTGATTCCTCCTCTGAATTAGAATCCTTTTCTGCTGATGGTAAGTGCACCACGCACTGAATAAGTTGCAGAACTAGTGCTGTTACCATCTGAATGTACATAGGCTCTCCATCAGTGTCACTACTGTTTAACCTGTTAAAAAGAAAAGACAGTATTAACACTAAAAATAAACAAAAAGGAGAAAACACAAGCAAAATTTTTGCTCCAATGTAATATCTTTCAAAAACTATTACCACGGCTGGAAACCCACATTCTAGATATTTATCTATTAATTTGTTCCTTTTTATGCAGTGCAACATTTGACCTAACAAAACCAGTAAGTATTGCTCTTGCACAGAAGAGGTGAACTGAAACAGCACACAGTTCATTGGCTGAAACAGCTACAGGAATATTTAAAAAACAAACACCTACCTGCTAAAATACTTAATAATAAGCTTATAATGTATAATACCATGTTCTCTCCAACACAACAAAACACATGAAACTGTTGCCACAATAATTTTTCTGTAGTATTTAATGTATGTGAAATGTGTAGGACTTTTAAAAAACAGAAAATAATGACCATGACCTAGACCGACTTCTACAAGGGCTACATCTAAAATAATCTCTAACAGCATAGCTGTCTACAAACTGCAACAGGCAACTGTCTTAAACTGGTAAGAAGCCAGTTTCTCCTTGATGTAACTTCAGAAGAAGTATGAGTTTACTGCCCATACACACACCAATACCACCTTATTGCTACACTTAGCATCAAAAGGTGGTAAAGCCTGACATATGAAATGACATGGATATGAAACTGATTCCCTTCCTGAAAAGAGTGCTCTGAGTATATCCTCAAAGAAATTCAGCCAGAATTTTCCTACAAAGATTTAGCTATGAAGAAATAATGTAACTCCATACAAACAGAATTAAAGAATTGACCAACAAATAATCCTCAACACATAATAACATTACAGTCATTCACATTCTTAGTGAGTAAAAAAAATGTTTCAATTATTTTTTAAGTAGACACTAAAGTGATAGCATAAAACTGAGTAATCATTAAAAGATATTTGTCAAACAATTTGTTTTGAAATTTCAACCTGCAAAAAAGTGCAGCTTGCAGAGACAGATTTTAGTTTAATTATCAATGAAGCCTAAAATCTACATCTACAAAACTCCAAATGCCATAGTCTACAAGTTATTAATTTACATCAGAAATTACCTGAAGTTTCTCAAACTCCTCTTGCTTGTTGGTAGTCGTGCAAGGGAAGTGAAAATTTCTTCTAGTATTAGTTGTCTGTGTTTTTCATACCGGGAGAACACCTATTCAATAATTACAGGATTAATCATCAGACAATGATTTATTGTTACATAAAATCTAGCATTTCAAATATATCGTAAATTATTATTTATGACAGCATACATTTCACATGACACTTCAATAAATTCACCTTCTTGTTAATGCATTGCTTTCTCAATGCAAGCATTTCAATGTATTAAAAAATACATTAAAACTTTTCCATACAGAGATTTAAAAAAAATCTTTATATAACATAAATGTGTAATAGGTCTCGAAAATACCTTCTATTTAAAGTATTTTTGTCAACAGTATATCACACTATATAGGAATGTCAAACAGTATAATACTAAGTTTTTGTACTTAGTATTTATTTCTCTCAGTACAAAGGAAAACTGTTGTGACACAATTTATGTGAACACATACAGGCTGTAGAGTACATTTGAGAAAACAGTTTTACTTCATATGCCAGGCTTTAATGTTTGCCTGACATGATATTTTCTTTCAATTTATAGTCAGAACTGTTGATTTTGCCTCCCCCTTTTTTGGGGCAGAATATTGAGGTAAATAATCCTTACAAAGATTAAAATGTCCTGCTTGAACAAGGACATTTGTGTTCCACTACATATTTCCTGAAATAACATTTTGCTTATTCTGTGATTTTTTTCAAATAGTCACCTCTTCTGCGGAGAATAATTTATTCTATTATACAGAAATACCATACTAGTTCTATGACTTACTGTGTAAGTTCAAATCTGAACATAGGAAATAAGGAATATCACATAGCTAGGATTAAAGACTTAAAAAGAAAATTCTTAAAATAAAAAATGGACCAGTAAGAGGAAGAAGTTTATGTTTAAACTTTAACTGACAATCAAAATTCAGAAGCTTCTTGCTTGAAGTAGGTAATTCCTTCCTACAGAGTACTTTGTAAATAGGGGCAGCTCAGGTAGATATAACACTATTTTTATACTACAATAACACACTGTAAAAAAATGCAAGAATAGCATTAATTCTAGACTCCAGTTCTCCACCAGAGAGAAAATACAGCCTATGTAACTGCCCTAAGAACTCTCAGCAGTACAGGCACAAGAACCCACAAATCAGAAAGTACTTACTGCAGTCACTAATTTGATGGCACATAACTGTAGCTCACTGACATTTTCTACAAAGAAAGGTGTTATTCCCATCGATGACACCTATCAATGGACAGAAGTTATTTTAAATATACAGGACTAACAAGCTGATATTTACGCAGTTTCACAAGTTGGTTATTCATTCAGCAGATAAGGCATTCAACAATTACTTTATATTATTTGCAAATAAAGTTATTAAATTAGGGCCCAGGTCTTATGAGGAGTGGCTGAGGGGGTATCTTCTCAGGAGAAGAAGAGGCTCCAGGAGGGGCCTTACAGCTCATTACAACTCCCTGAAAGAAGTGAGTAGCCAGGTGAAGTTGGTCTCTTCTCCTAAGCTAAGTGGATAAGATAAAGGAAGTGGGCCATGAGTTGCGCCAGGGATGGATTTTAAGTGTCCATGGAAGCAGTTCAGCCAATATCCCCATAGATATTTGAAAGACATGTAGACATGATGCTAAGGACCTGGCAGTTTAGACTTGATGTTCTTTTCCAGTGTAAATGATTCTACTATTCCATACTTGAATTCAATCAGGTTAAACTTTTAAGTGTGTAAGAGAAGATGAAAATAACATACTACACAAAAACTAGTCACTCTGATGCTAAGAATTCAAAAGCTTGCACTGATTTCAAACTTCATGTCACTGAGACAATTATACTTCATATTTACTCTAGAAAAAACAAAGCTAACATTTCTGGACAGGAATTCTGAAAAAACCTACCTGAAGAATAGTCGTATCCGTGAGAAGCTGTATCTCTAGCAACTCTGACAAACTGCTGACAATGTCACAAACTTTGTTATACAACATCACTATAACTCTTTGCTTGTGGGTGGAACACTTGGCACGCTTTGCTTTTGAACTTAAAACACCACCTAGAAAATAAACCACACATTCATTAATATTTTCAGTGTTTCAAATACTAGGAAGACGATCTTCCTCAAAAAGTTCCCCCAAAACAACTGCATGACTACAGCTTTGCAAAAGCAATTTAGAAAAACTACATAGTAGCATCAGATGGAAAGCAGGAATTTCACATGATAATTATTTTTCATAATTACTCAGAATTCTGGACCTGGGATCTTTAGAAAGGTTCTGAAAATTGGAGCCATGCATCTGTACGTGAAAAGACTAGAAGCTAAATTGTTTTCCCTGAAACAAATCATCATATACATGGAGATTATGACTATGAAATAACTTATTTCAACATATAATAACTATACATAAAAGTTAACTTCAAACTTCTAAATACTTTAGTCTAAATACTTTGGTAACCATCAACATTATTGCAGTAAACCAAGGTGCTATATGACTAAGTTCTTCAGATGACACATTTCGTTAGTTTTTCTCCAGTTTCATCATCCTCAAACTAACAGTGCATTAATTCAGGATACTATACGTGACAAGAAAGAACTGTCAATATAAAAGTTATATACAAAAAACTTATTTCAGAAAGTAATTTACATCATCGTAAATTAACTTTTTATAGCTTTTAATATGTAAAGATTTCTTAGCATACTAACCACCATGAGGATCCACTCTATACACAGGATCATACTGAGGATAGAGAGTGTTCTGCAAATGAAATTTTGTGTACTGAATAACTCTTTCTATTACGTCCTCAATATATACAGCTTTGGGCATATTTGGTGATGTCATAATATTGATAGCAGTAAGACAGGCATCAGCAGATTTTGTCACTCTTTCCATAATAAGATCTCGCCATAATCTCTCCTCATCTTCAGTGTCGTTATTCTGCAACAAGCAAGAAAACCAGGAGAGTATGAACAAGAAGTCAATTTTTTATTCTCACCAAGTAAAAGAAAACAACATTACATTAATATGCTTACATGCACTAATTTATAAAATATTTCTCCCCTTTACAACACCAAAATAAGTTGTTTTAAAAATCAAGTAATATTTGATTTACTAGCAACAAGTTTGTAATGTCTCTCTAAGCTATTGGTCTTCGAAGTCCTGTATTCTGTATTTTTCTGTTAGAACACAAAGAAGGTTCCTGTGTCTCATTGGGAAGCAGTATGAGGGAAGACTGCTGCATGTTCTATTTAAGACTGATGTAAATTAAGGAAAATCTAATTCCTTCGTCTGGTGTTTTCTTCAGAGGCACGAGTTGCTGCTTTGATCCATGCAATTTCTGCCACTAGAGGGAATTCTTCTACAAAAAGACCATTGCAAGTCACATGAGATCTGTAAGTACACAACTTTCTCTGCTTCACAGACCACCCTATCTCTTGTCAAATACATTCATTTAGATCACCTTAGGCTACTGAGTCTCTGTATAACTGTGTTTATATGAGGTACCAAAACAAACATACATGAGATTAAATATGACCATCCAGCAATACTTAAATACTGTAATAACATTATTACAGCAAAGCTAGGTAGAATTTCTCTTAGTTTCTCTGGTACAGACAGAGCCTTCAGAGAGAAAGGGTCTTTACTACCTATATGGCACCACACTATAATACTGTTGGCTTTCCTTGTAAAGATCAGAGGTCAGTGAAACTGTAACAGCTTTTTGCCTTTGGGGTAAGAGAAATTGAATCAATAGAACAGTGCATTATATATATGATATCCTAATTATAGAATCAACAAAAATCTTCAGATCAAGAGGTCTCTGCAAACTTCTCAGATACAATGCCTTTATGGAATTTGCTATGTAGAAAAATGACACCTTAAGGAAAAAAAAGTTTCTCCTAATTAATCTTGAAAATGAAACTAATATTAAAGCATCCTCTGCCTCTGAAAAATATACTGACATGGAGGTAAGATATCTTCACTGTAAAAGTAGCAAGCTTATGCCTTACGAGAAACTTTCTTTGCCACAATGATTCTAATAATTTTTAACAGTTTTAAGAAAACCTAATACTTGTTTGTCTCTTTTAAAAAACTGTTTTTTTTTTTTTAATCCAACTTTGTCTCTGAATTACAAGCATTGGACAATTTAATTAACTTCTTAATATTTTTGAGTTTTACTTCAAAAAACTTCAAAAGAAAAATATCACTTTAAAATCATTAGCATAAAGACTTCATCACAATGAAGCAGACCAGGTAAACCAGTATTTTCTTTTTATGTATTTTCTGTATTGCCAAAGACATTCAGAACCATATCCTGAAACTTTGAAACCCCTATAAACTATCTAGATGAAAGTATTCAGGCACATATAATGTGTCTCTGGTCCTTGTGTGCAAGTTTAAATTCTTCCTTTCTGATAATCTACTAGTCTGTCATTTCTACAGATGAGAAGGTTTTTTCTAGAAAACTCGATTATAATTGCTGCAATATTGTTTTTAATAGAAAGTGTATGAAAAATACGTGAAATGTGAAATATGGAACATCAACCTCACAAAACCTCAAAATCTTTGAGTAGTTTTGGTACATCGGGAAAAAAACTCCATCCTAAAATATTAAACTTCCTGTTGATTTTATTTACACTGAGATTGTCACTTTGCAGTGTAAGAACACTTAAACCTTAAACTTCCTCTCTAATGCCCAGAAGAAACATAGACTCTGTGTGAAAACTGCAGTACTTCTTCCATTTTGTAAGGGATGTTTTATAGACACATAGCAAAGAAATGTCCAAAAATGCAAATAATACCTGAATTGCCATGAATATTTCAGGAAGAAACTATAATATTTAAAATTAAATAAAAGAAAGTACAGTTGCTCCAAATAAGTCTGTTAGTTGTCTCTATTATAGTAAAACATGATTAGTACTGAAAAAATATAATTAGTTGAATTTTGCTTCAAGCATTAAAATTTGGCAAACTCAATCACACACATATTATATCAGAAATCCCTTTCACACACATACAGAGTATTTGAACATATCACTAAATAGGACTCAATTGAAGAAAACTGTTCTGCATAATGGTGTGAAACTTTGAAATCTCAAACTCACGTGGTTAAGTAAAGTAGACAGCTTTGATCCATCTTGAATATTCTTCTCCAAAATATTTAGGACTTTTACTGTTTTATCTGTTGAGAGCTAAAACAAATAAAGAAACTTGTCAAACAATAGCAGGAATACAAATAATTCCAAATTGCTGAAAAGAACATTGAGGAATGAAGGGCAGAGCTTGTACATCTGAATTTGTATACAGACTTAACTTGTAAGCAATTTGGCATAATTGCAACCCTAGAATATATTTTACCTGCTTCCATTAAAGTGCATTTTCAGCCAGCAAAATCCAGAGAAACAAAATTTTAAATTGCCTGTCGTTAATGTAGTGTAGTTATTTACTTCTAGAAATTGAAATTAACCAAATCCATGTATGATCTACCATATGATGTATGATGACCATATAGAGCTTTATTAGAAGAAAATCCATACTGCATGAGCAGGCAGGAATAAATTCCCTGATACTTGAAAGACTATAAAAGGGAAACGTATTCTTAATATAGGTGTTAACTTCAAAGAAGTATCATGTTGAAAAAAGTAAATTGAACTCACTTCTATATAAGTCTGACTAAATAATTTGTGGAATATGTTAAACTTGAGGAGAGGCAGTTTTTCTCATCTATTCACATTGGAAGCAACAAAACTGATATAGTCATGTATATATGTACGTATGTATGTATTAAAAACATGAGACAGAGGTTGAGAATGATAGGGAAAAAGAAACAATCATGCCACTCACAAACTACAAAGGAAGGTAGGGAGACTGAAGGAAAACTCAGGAGAAATATCACAAGTTTGGATTAGGGAAGTTTGGAATAGTCCAGAGTAGTTATAATAGTAAGTGGTTTCACAGAAACTCCACAAATGTTAAGCAGTCAAGAGCAGGCAAAGAGTTTAACATAAGACTGCCCAAAGACAAAAGCTCCAGGAAGATAAAAGGAAGTCAAGAACACTGCATCCGGAGGTGAGACATCAACAAGTTCGCACCAACAAAAGTTCCTCTAGCTGACTGGTGAAGAGCAGGACATAGGAGAAAACCTTTCAACAAAAATGTCTTGGCTTCATCCTCAGTTAGGATGTTTTAACTTCCTAAGCACCTTAGCTAAGTGAACTGAAGCTCAGTTGTTCTTCCTGTCTGCGTACCCTTGAAGAGGGTGGAATGTCATTACAGAAGAAGTAAGTTTTTGTATGTTAATCAATATTTTATGTTCCAAAAAAAAGTTAGATTTTGAAGGGGTACCTTGTCCATAATGCCCATTGCCTTGATTTTCGCAGATTCACTACCCAACTCACTAAGCTGATGCTTGCCCAGTAGCAATTCCTGTGGAATCTCATCATCATCACCTGTAAAGAAAGAAAAAAAAAAACAAACCCAAAAATTAACAATTATATTTCTAATAAGACTTCTAGGAAATCAGTATTTTTTATTCCAATATGAAAAAGCTAGCTGAAAGAAGAGCTCATTGTCAAAATAGCCAGCATCTAATTGTTCCAAATAATTAGCATCTAACAAAGACTGATGATGGCACCTTTTGGTTGTGCTGAATCAAGGAATACTTGTTAAGTATGACTCGTTCTGAAATACCATGTAAGAGCCTAACATGAGGCATGCACTTCTGAAAGTCACAAACTAATAGAAAAATAAAATAGAAAACCATATTTATCGCAGTACTTGTGCCAGCATTTTCAATTAAGTAAAATGAATCTTAAACTATTGTAGCCCTAAAGTTCAAATCTGGGCAAGATCAGAAGGTGAAAAACACATATGAAATTAAGCACCTTGAGATAATCTACGTCTTAATTGTATTTAACCTTAGACAAAAATCATGTTCCCAGACACAGAAAGATCCAATGACTTCACTATTATGTTCAAGGTTGCATGCACTGCGGCTTTAAAAACTATAGAAACTCGTTTACTATGCCCCTCCCCTTCTTTTAATCCTGTGACAAAGATGATAGGATAAATATTAATGAATATTCCATTATCCATTCCCAAAGAAAGTCACCTTTGGCAACATGAACTACTTCCTTAGACAGTAAGTTAAGCAGGCTGTTTCTCCACTGGAATAGGTAAGTGATTCAGTGTATTAGCCATAAATTCAAAAGGACGCTGCTGTCTGAACTGAATAATCATATCTGCACATAGCAGATCTGTAATTACGTGCATCAGACATTCCTAGCAAGAGAACCATTGTGTCTACATGTTTGAAAGAAGCTAACACCCTAATGACATCCCCAAGAAGTATCCCTTCCACTCCAAGGGGACTACTCATTATGATTTATGCCCCTTTTGGATTCTGCACAGAGGAGGAAAAAGGATCTTCTTCAGACAGCGGCAAGTGAAGTTGGAAAGGTAAAGGCAACCACTCAAGGTGGAAGCCATATAAAACCAGTATGTCTTAGCAAGTTATCACATGAAATTAAATCAACATGAAGGAAGTTCAAAAACACCAATACAGTTTTTTCTCAGGTTTCTAACTGGGGCAAGATTTTGAAAACTTCTGATGTATTACCAAAAGCTGTAAAATCCATGTCTTCCAGATTTTCCAAAATATTCTCTATTGAAGCAGTGAACCTTTTGAAGGTTGAAGAATCCATCATTTCTGATGAAAAAAACAGGAAATTAATAAACAATTATCTTAAATATAAAGCAGAAAATACAAACCATGGAAAATAAATCTTCCAAAATTACCTTCAGGTGTTAGTTTAGGTTCATAAGCTTTCCTCTTCTTTTGTTTTTCTTTCTTCTTCATTTTTCTAGCCACTAATTAATAGAATAAAGAGTAAAACAAACACTTTCTCAAAATTTAAAGAAAATATTATTTACATTTCTTATACATGTACTCAATATTGCATGCAATGGTGTCCATTTTAAAATGTTTAGCATACCTGCTAAAAAAGCACTAGTATTATGGAATAAAATTTAATTCTTATAATGATCAGTTACCCTCACTGAGGCTAGGAGGAGAAGAATAATCATCCATATCAGAGTCATCAGGACTGCGATTACGGTAACGGCCACTGCCCGAAATCCTCCTTCCTTCATGATAATGACCACTCCTCCTATGGTCACCAGAACTTCTTCTGTCATGCTCTTCATACTCCCAAGCTTCATCTCTATCCTTTTTGTGCCTCTTACGAGAAGCTAGAAATAAATGCATTTTCGTTTTAAATATGAAACTCACACTTATAATAATTCAAAATGGAAGATTTTTTAACAATTAAAAGATGTGCAGATGTAGGGCTTAGGGACATGGTCTAGTGGAATTTGACTTTGTTTTATGATTGGACTTGATGGTCATAAAAGTCCTAAATGATTCTACGACTTGCAAGTCCAACACTCTTATATAACTGTTCTCTAAGTCAAATGGACACTAAAGTTATCATATACAATTCTGTTATGGATTATTTATTTTAAGGTTTTCTTTTGAATTAGAGGAAAGCTCTGCTTGAAACTAGCAAAGATCCCAGAAAATATTTAAAAATATTAATTTAGAGGGCATTTGTCTTTTTAAAAGCAAAGTTGAACAAATAAAAAAAAGTTTCACCCTTTTATAAGAGAATATTGAAATAATTTCCTCACTTATCTAAATTGTCACTGTTACTGGGTGTCCATATTCCTCAAGTTCAGTGATTGCCTTGCCCACCTAACACACCAAGTTCCAATGAGACTTGGAAAACCATGGAGACTGTTTTCTAAAAGATACTCTGTTTTGCCAAGACAGCTAAAATTTTCCTTGGTATATAGTGCAGGAAATTTCTGTAAAGGAGAAAGCTGGAGGTATATAGTGCAGGAAATTTCTGTAAAGGAGAAAGCTGGAGTCACAATTCTGGGCCAAACAGCTACCCTCTACTGCAGATAATTATTCTAATTAATTTTCATGCAGGACCAAAAAGCCCAGCACAAGTGAATGTTGAAGTTGGAGTAAATATTACATATAAAGATTTAGGGGAAATAAAATGGGGGAGCAGAATGACAGTTCTCTGCTACTTTGAAAGAAAGTCTTGTATGTTTTGAAGTTGACAGAGCGCTCAGTTTTAACAGAAAAGGAAATGGATGAGGAGATAGCTTCCTCCATTAAATCAGCCAACTTTTCATTTTTTAACATAATCAGCTAACTGAGCTACCAAAGACACGTCTAACACAGACTGCACTGCAAAGATTAAAACACTTCCTAAACATCACATTCTAGACCGGCAGTGTTTATTGCCAGTTTATTGCTTCTGGACCTGCATATAACAGTCCTGATATTGTGTATCTCTACAAAAGTTTTCTTGGCATGACTGTATATAAGGTTATTTTTGAGCAGAATGGTTCAAAGCATTTATGCAGAACTGGAAGAGGGACTGGCACAGCTTAAAATGGTGGAGAGAGTTACTTGTGACTGAAGAAATGGTGAGCCATTTGGGACCCCTCAGTGGGTAGGAAATTGGCTGGACGGTCACACTCAAAGACTTGCAGTCAATGTCTTGATGGTCAAATGGAGACCAATGACAAATTATGTCCCTCAGGGGTCGGCGTTGGGGCCAGCACTGTACCATCTTGGTGACACTCACAGTGAGATTGAGGGCACCGTCAGCAAGCTGCAGATGACACAGAGCTGTGTGGTGCACTGGAGGGAATGGATGCTATCCAGAGGGAAGGGATTGTGACAGGCTCTAGAGTTTAGCCTCTATGAACTCTTTCACAAGGACATGGAGTCCTAGGACAAGGGGTAACAAGTTGAAACTTCAAGACAGTAGGTTTAGATCAGAGATTAGAAAGAAGTTCTTTATGTGAGGGTGGTGAGGCAGTGAGCAGATTGCCCAGTGAAGCTATGGATGCAACATGTCTGGAAATGTTCAAGGCCAGGCTGGACACGGCCTGGCCTAGGGAGCAACCTGGCCTAGGGAGGCATTTTCCCCCATGGCAGGGAGGTTGTGAGTAGATGACCTTTAAGGCTGCTTCCTAACCCTAACTTGAACCATTCTATAATGAAATAAATATACTGGAGAAGAAAATAAGAGCTCTATGGGAAAAGGTTTTACACAACTGATTCCTTTACCCCATGAGACAGTGTTCTGTGAAGGCAGATGGCTCTCTGTCCAGTTTAAAAATCATCTCTAACACTAAGGTTGGTAGGATGAATTCTGACCCCAGTTACATCTCCACAAGACTAGTAACTTACAGTATTGCTTTCTGACAGAATTTTAGATTGACCAGTTTATCAAGGCTGCATGACAAAACAGAATGTGTTACAGTTCTGCTAGTTCTACAAGACAAATAACTTGAACATAGGAGCAGCTATTCACAATCACTGCTCTACCCTATTTATTTTGAAGTCAGTATAATTGACTAAAAATTTAAGCATTAATAACATCTCAAGAATTAGGATGGATTTTATACATAATACAAATACAAGTTATACATTATACAAATACTTTTTGGAATATAAACACCCGATTTCCTTCCGAATTCTGCCAAACACTTATGCAATATCACATTTAGTAGTTACTGTAAGAGAATGACTTCATCAATCTTTAATTTCTCATTATTTAGTTTCATGGCATGTCCCTTTTAAATGAATAATTCAAATAAACTTCTCTTTTTCTATATTAATCACTATTTCATATTTAAGTTCAGTTTTAGGCAAACAGAATAATTAAAAAACATGTATTTGTAACAACACAAATCTATTCAGTGTACTTGCCACAAATCTTTCACTTTTGATAGTTTTGTCTTGTTTTAAATTTAATTCAGTTCTGCAGTATTCTTTAAGAAATACCATAATTTATTTTTAAACCAGATGTACTTGCTAAATTGATTAGAATGATGGCCAGATCTTGAGTGGATATAATGAAACTAGAATTCCTCAAGGTATATAATTAGTGTGAAGTTTTCCTTAATTTGTTCTACTTTGTATACAAGAATTTCAACAGCCATTATGACTAATATATAGATTAAGGCATTTGAAATTCTTGACAATTTTCTCCATTCCCAACCAACTTAAGTAACTTTTCTTGATTAATTTAATTTTTTATTTCACTATCTCAAATTATTAACATCATATACATGTGATATGATATGGTAAACAGAGAATATAGACTTCCTGAATGAAGCAAGTCATCATTAACCCTTTGCCATAATTTAAATTGACTACAATTTACCTCAAGACATAACATTCATGCACAGAGAAGCATTATTCAGTTATAACTAAAAGGGAAAACAAACAAACAGAAGGACATTCTTTTCAGCTTCTTTGATAAAGATCAAAGGTAACAGCATTATAATTTTCATGTGCAAAACCACAGTGTATATGCTGGATAAAAACTTCAAACATACTAAGAGGAACAACAAACAAATATTTCTCTTTTGGACCTCAAGAAATACTAAACCCCAAAACATTGTATTTTATGAAAGTTCATTAAGATGTTTCTATAAACAAAGATGCAAAACTTGGGAAAAAATCATTATAAGCAAGATTACTTCTCAAGCTGACAGGCTTCTCCTGTAGACCTGCATGGCTACACAGCTCAGACTGAACTGATTCACTTAGTTCTAACAGTTTATTTCCAGTGCTGGTTAACTGTACAACCATAGAAACTAACCAACCATACTTCAAATCAACAAGTAGGAGATGTCTTCCTAACTTAGACAAAAATAACAATTTTTTTTTTTCCTTAGGAATTTTATTCAATTGCACAGCAAAATTCTAAACAGAAGCTTTCTCTCTTCTTTTGAAAACAGTTAATTCTAGAATAATAGAAGCAGCAAAAGATATTTTGAGAATTCACAAAGAACAACTTCTATTTTTCAAGAAATATGACAAAATAAATACTAGACAAAATATTTTTAGAAACTTCTGTGCAGTAAGATTCTCAATTTATTATGCCAGAAAAATCCAACAGGGGATCTTTCACTTTTCTTATCAATAAAACTAAGAATAATTAAAGAATTTATTTAATGAAATTTCTCTCTGCATACACTTGTATGTAAATTCTTTTCCTCTTTAGGGAGCAGTTTCCAGTAAAGTAATCAGGAAAATAAATTTAACAATTCAGTGCTTTTCATCTTGAATGACAAATTGCAATCAAGTAATTTTTCTTTTGGAAGAGAAACAAGGATTCTTGGCCAGGCAGTTGTCAGGACAGCAAATTTGAAACTGTATGTTTTAGGGTAGCCAACTTTAAAAAATGTGTATCTTTTTGTAAAAACAAAGTATTAGCTTTTTTTTACCTTAAGGAACAGAATTAAAGACTACTTACATTCAAAAGCTTCTTCACTGTCATTATCTTCATCAGAACTGATTTCAGCGTATTTTGGTTTCTCATTAACTGTGCTACGTTTGCGCTTGTTCATTTTCACACGTTCACAAAGTGGCATGGTGGATTCAATTTCTGCCAGGAGCTCAGGAGGCAACTCCTTTAACACTGACTGATCTATGCTACCTATTAGTGGAGAGTAAGAAGAGCAAATGTGAACCTGAAGATAAAAAAGAGGGTCCAATACTACAACCCCTTCTCAGGAACCACTCACAGGATAACCACCAACAATCAGTTAGATCAAAATTAGATAGACCTGAATGTATTTGACAGCCTTTTTTCAAACTTCACACTACAATTAGAAATAATAACGCAATAAATTGGATACACATTTCCTTCAATAAAATATTTTGTCAGGCATAAAAATGAATTACCTTTGAATCACCTTTTGAATTACCTTTGTTAAATTATATCCTTGCTCTACTCGACAAAGTTTAATCTTATTTCAGTTCATCCTCTGAATTTATCAGGTTTTCTAACAGTTGTAAGTAAATTATGGATTCTTAGAGCCTCATTAACATTTCTGTTTAGTATCATTCATAGTAATTGGTGTACACAAGACAGTAATATTCCCTCTTCCAGTAAAAAGAGACAATCTGTGGCAAAACTTGTGGGGTCATATCCCTAAATACAGGCCAAATCATTGACAACTCAACTTTTGCTTCAGATTTTTTTCTCACCTCCTACTGATAGTTTGATGATGCAACAAAAATTGTTGCTTGATTTTTTTATGAAACGAAATTGAGACAATTTTATTGAATACAGACAAACAGTTAGCTGAACCACAAATCAGATTTCTTTGCCACAGTGATAAGTAAGAAGACAATATCACACCATTCTCATAATTTTGAAACCAAGATTAAACTCATGTGCAGAAAGAATGAAGGGGATTTGCAGGCAAAATTTTTCCAACTGACACAAGGAAACCAAATCAATTCAAAATTTCTTTGTTTGATGTCTTATTTTCATTTATCGAAGAACCTACTACATAGATTTGCAGATTGTCAGACTAAATTAAATTGCTAATCCTTTTCCAGCAACAGAAGAAATTTTTGTCATAGGTGCCTCTCTCTCCTTCCCAATGCATAGTATACTTTTTTGAGAGGTTATCACCTCCAAATTGCTATACACACACATTCCTCCAAGAAAAACCTATTTCCTGGATGATAATATACTTTTAAATTGCATACAGTACATCACTGCATTAACTTTCTAAAATTGATTTCCATTTTTTTGTTACTATCCTAACTTCTAATGCAAGAAAGTCTTTGGATGTTTTCTTTCTCTCTTTAAACATCTTTAATTGGAATTAGAAGAGTCTTACTATGAGATTCCAGCATCAAAATACATTCTGAACTCATCTTATTTAAGTGCATTTAGAAAAAACAATTTAACTTCAAATATTGGGGTTTTTGAAGCGCTGTAGTAAAATATATACAAAGTAAAGTGATAGTTATTTCTCTGCTTCCTTCACATGGCGCTCACTGATACCTATTTGTGATAGGTTGCCATCACCAAGTACCAAAACCACCTAAATTATCAATATTCCTTTTGAAAATGCTGAAAAACATTTCATGGTGTGGTTGGCCATGTTTCTCAGTTAACGATTAATTTTGAGGGCTATGAACTTGATTTCAGACAGGCAGAAGTAGCATGGGCAGACCCTTTCCTCTGTGTGTACCAGTAGCTGACTGGATGACAGCCAGGTCCAGGCTGGATGTTGCAGAGCTGTGCATCTGAGCACTGTGTCCCCACACTTTGTATGCCTGTACAGTGTATGAGGAACTTAAATCCAACCCCAGAATGCAAAAAATTTACATATACAAGTTTTAAGACAATTTCCACAGACGAAATTCATAGAGGGCTGTAAATCCAGTTTCTCTAATATGTATTTTCAATTTTATGCCCATTGGTTATTTCATTAAGATCAGCAGGACTACACACATAGCATGAAGCCTACAATAAATCTGGCCAAACAAAAACATTGCAAAAGATAGCTACAAGTAAATGAACAAGTTGCATTAAATCCTTAAATGATAAACGAAACTAATGGGCTACTCTATTGTCTCCTAGGAATATCTGTTCTTGCTTTCTTTTCTTACTGACTTTTCATTTTGTACTCATTCTTTAAATATAAATCACAAATCACAGCATTCATGGGTCATAAGTGAAAAAAAATTGACTACTGATTTTAGTTCTGTCTCAAAAGTTTCAAGTTTTTATTTTTACAGTGCTAAATTCAATGACTGCTTGATTTGCACTCTCTCCTGTTACAGATATTTCAGATTACAGCACAAGCTTACCCATTTTTCCTTTATTAGGAAATAGGTAAATCTTGATTCAATTAGGGAACAGCAGAAAAGAGAACAAATAGAATTATTATAAAACTCTCTATAAGCTATCACTGAAGTTGTTCTTTCTGTCACAATGTTCCCTGAAATAAGTGTGCCACACACACAGTTTTCCTAGCTGCTGAGGATTGTAAACAACCATCTGTAGAGTTTTACTTATGTGGTACAAAGGAGTTAAGCATGACTGTACACATACGTACAATTCTAATACACATGGGGAAGGACTTATTGTCCTTTATGAAGAAAATCTGATATATCAGATATCAGTACAGATATTCTATAATTTTGGTCAAGTTAATAACTTGTTAATATTTATTTTACTCTATTAATTATGCTATCTTGAGTCAGGGCAGCCCAAAAGTCACTAGAAATAGTTCACTAAATTCCTTCTTTCATATCTCCTATCTTATAATGTAGGCACCATTTTTTTGTTCAGAGCGCTAAAGAAATACTTATAAGAATCCAGTTCACCTAAGAATCTAGTCACATGGCAATAAGAATTAGGTTATAAAACACATGCTAAAACAATAGAATATGTAACACAAACATCTTTAAAATCTACAAATCCATGTACACTTTCAATTTTCAATATTTTTTTAAGTTTGCTAAGACCTAGCACCTAGTTCCATGTCTTCACTTTATTCAGTTACATTTGGCTCTAGCATGCATGGCTTTTTAAAGAGTAAAGAGGAAGTAACTTTACTAAAATGTTACTTGATAATCTAATAGAATGCCCAAATATCTTGCTGAAGGATTTTCTGCAACAATGGAAAAACTCCATTTTCTGCAATGTGTGTGATCAGTATACATCACATGCCCGAAATGAGACTACAGGCATGTGTATTATTCAGAAGTCATTTACACATAATTTCACAACTTCTGCAACTACTAAAGCAAACAACCAAAAAAACCCAAAAATCCAGAAGAAAAGTACCATCATAACAAAATTTTTTTCTTAATGTCATGAAAAAGCATTCTAACAAACTCCACACGGATGAGACTGTAGGGAAGACACCGAACAATTCATTTCAAAGAACTGCATACATGAACAGTCACTTCTACAGTGCTGCTCCAAACATATGCAATGCAAAGTCCACAACTTACATGCAAGTTACTTGCCAGAGAAGAACAAATTCTTGGTTTTGCTTGATTGCTATAATCAAAAATATTCTAAGGAAAGATATTAATGAATCTTCATCTACTACTCAATGTTCACTGACCCTTAAGATACTGTGTTTTCTTACCAAGCACTCCTTTACAAAATATAATACAGTTAAATATTAATAATAGAATCTCAGTGAGAAATTAACTAGTCTGTAAGCCTGGTCCCATATCTTATTATAGTCTGGGAAGCTTTTCAGAGGGTTTTGCTATGTATAGTAGAAAAAATTCTGTAAGTATCTACAGGATGTAGTATTTCCCTTCTCCACAAATGGCTTGAAAAATTAATGGAAAAGAAGCTAATATTTATGCATATGTTATCTTCAGGAGGATCCAGTATCACTTTGTGTTCACTCTGCAAGTCAAGTAGATCTTCCTGATCCAAGCAGATCATTCCTCAAGAGAGGCTAAACACTAAAAAGGGTAATATTCTTATGGACTTTTGCTGGCTCCATTATATATGAACAGCACAATTATTTTTTGACATAATAATCTATATTCATATTGGTTTCACCTGGCTTGATGTAACAACCTCAAACAAGCACTTATGGAAAAGTGGATGATTCTTACTGATGCTTAGGTGAGCTTACCAGGATCAGAGAGGCTGTTCCTGTCATGAAATCAAAACTAACATGAATAAACTCTTATTTTCTCAGTAATGATTTATCGTGGCTTTCCAAAATATGGAAAATAAATGCATGGTTTAAATCACATTTTGGTACAATTTCCTGCGAACTACAAGCCACCAAGATTAAAATACAGTTAGAAATCTAAACTCTGAATTGCTACTTTCATAACTATGAGACAGTTAATATAGTGGAAACATAAATACTACATTTTCAATTTCTGTGAGCTAATTGTCTGCAATAAGCAAAACTGCAAATTCATATTTGTAAGCTCTCTATATATCTTAATTTTAAAATGCAACTTGTCCCAACTATGAAGACATATGAAAGAACACACAAGGGTCTGAGAGAGGAATAATGTCACCTGTTTGGGGTGAGGATATGAATCTTCCCATTTTTCAGCATTCAGAAATTGAAGTTTGACCATTGAATTTGTATACTAGAGAACTGTCACTCATCTCCATTTAGACATTAAAAATAAACCCTTACTAACTGCAACTCAATTTTGCCCTTTTCTTGTTCTTTTTTTTTTTGTCACAAAAGATATTACCTGCTACAGGTAATTCTTATTTTGACAATGACTAATATATCCGGTCTTGTTATTATTCCACAGAGACTAAGCTCACCTTCCTTAAATATCATCTCTGAACATTTGATAAAGGATAGTCCTCCTTTTCTAATAAGCTTACAGTCTAACTTTCATCTTATGTCAGGCATATATATGCAGGGAAGGAAAGCAGTTTCTTCCTGGATTAGCTCAACCAACCTTCAAACCTATGCTAAATGAAATAACATATCCTTATTCCTTATTCTTATAAGAAAAGTGCTGATATCTTGTTGAATAACCATGCCACTGTAGCTACAGAAGCAGATTCAAAGGTTAAATCTACAGGAAATACTCATGCAGATAGGGCTGTGTTTTAGATAAGGAACTAATGAAAAAAAAAAAAAAAAAGAAAGGATAGAGGTACTTCTCTATGCTATAAGTTGTTTAGAAAATAAACACCCTTACAAAATACCTAGCCTCTTGTTACAGTACAGCATTCAGGCACTGGAAAGTAAAGGGCCACATGACTGCCTATAAACTGATGAAGACATTGATTAAAGCTGAAAAATCTTTGATTCTTTCTCAACTGTGCAAATTTAATGATATAATTTCCACCAGATTCTCCCTTAAAATGCTCCAGTGTGTTCTTTTTATGGTGCAGTGAGCCCTCGGTGAACAGTCCACTGCCCACCAGCTTCGCACTTGTCAAAATAATTTTGTGCCCTGAACAGTTTCAGGAATAGAAGAGGAAACACAGGAAAACCCCAGTAATTTTTTTATGTGAATTAAGTTTTGAAGAGGACATATCTGCTCATACAATGGAAGTTCCACTTTCATCTCAATACCCTATCATCAGTTGAAAAACACATAATCAAATGAATACTGGTGAAAACAAACAGAGTAGCACATTTGCACCAGCAGCTTCATTTGCACCAGCAGCTTTTCTCTTTCCTCTCCCCTTCACTGCTGTAAAGCTTATGGAAGGGTACACAGCTGCAGGATGTATCCAAAAGGATATAACCTTCTATTGAGTGCCTTTCCCACATCTTTTGACTGCATATATGAAGGGATAACTCCAGAGCCCACCTCATATACACTCGTGCCAGAAAAGGGTGGGAAACTGAGATACCCTCACCAGTACCCAAGGGGCTGCACGCACAGGAATTCTCTGCTGCAATCAATTCAGCAGGATGGAGAAAGATAGGGTTAAGGAGAAGTCCTACATTTGGAACCTGCTTTAACAAATTTTTAAAAACAAGTCTTCCTCATCTGCCCCAATAGTAGCATAAAGGAAAGGCTCTCAGCCTAAAAAAAAAAAGAAAAAAAAAAAGTTTCAGATTCCCTGCTTTTTCTCCAGTCCCTAGCTCTGGCCTTGAAAGATGGGACCCTGACACACTGATCAGAGAAGGATCTGGACATGGCAACAGAATAATTCCATGATACAATAGAGGTCATCATTAACCACAGCTAAGAAATATAGATTCAAAAAGAATTTTACAATACTACAAAATACTCTGAGAAGAAATAAGCATTCTTAGAAGGAGTGAAGAGATTTCAAAAGGGAACTCTGAAATATCCAGGCAGAGAGCAGGGAATACATCCAACACACACTCTCCCAAGATGCCAAGAGAACATGCATTTACATTGGCATCTAAGATGTTCTCAAGAATCTGATTGCTGTAGCAACTGCTGGCCTTATTGCTGACTTTTTGTCTGTATAGAAATTGATTAAAGGAGGCTAGAGCAGTCTAGTGTTCCAAGACTCTGTACAAAAAATAAAGCAGTACTCAGAATAAAAAGGAGCAATGCTGGCAATTGAAATAAATGTAATGCTGCACAAACTCCCTTGCTTTTATGAGTCAGTGTTGGAGGTTGCTTTTGGATTTTGCTGTCATTGCTTTGGAACATTTGCACTGAAATTTTGATCAACTCAATTTATTGTTTTTAGAAGTAAAGGTGTTTTGTACAGTTGCAAAACCCAGCATGCAATTATCTGTTAATATTCTCCTATTGAAACTCCCTTCACTACTCAAAAGAGGCTTATAAAAAAAGAGGCAGGGTGGCTTATTACACTGGCAGATAGCAATAGGACAAGGGGGAAGAGTTTTAAACCAAAAGAGGAGATTCAGTTCAGATGTTGGAAATAAGTTCTTTACTAAGAAGATGGTGAGGTACTGGAACAAATCACCTAGAAAGGTTGTGGGTGCCCCATCCCTGGCAGTGTTCAAGGCCATGCTGGATGGGGCTCTGAGCAACCCTATCCAGTGTAAGGTGTCCCTGCCCATGGCAGAGGGCTGGAATGAGATGATCTTTAAGATCATTTCTAACCCAGGCTATTAATTGACCCTAGGATGATTAAGGCTTGGGATCTGAAATTTATGACTAATGTATTTTTCAGCCATGTATACTGATTGTTTACTGACCCCGAGACAAAAGACCTTAATTAAATGAAATAAATTATTCCTCAGAATTTCTCTTCTCATAAAACAAAAACTTCTATATAAGGAATATAATATAACCAAAACCTTTGCAGAGAATAAGCAGACATTATTTTACATCTCATCTGTGACTTCTAGGCACATTAAGAAGATCTGCTTATTCTTCCTATTATTGCATAGAAAGAGTCTCACTCCTTATCACTGAAAATACTGCATGAAGCTACTAGTTTTGCTTCTTCAAGGTAACAATTACACAAGGAATAGCAACAAAAGATCACTGATGCTTTAGCTTTAAATATAAAATAGTACAGGAAAATTGCTTGGAAGATAAATGCATATTTAAGGAAAAGTTACTCAATGAAAACAACAGTTCAGTAATTTGATTTTTTTTCTGTTTGCTGGTAGTATTCCCACAGAGCAAAAATAAACTCCAAATTTCAAGTAAACATTTTATATTTTCTTACATGAAAAGAGTCACCTAGAACAGCTGAAAATATTGAACAACAGAAAAGTTTATTCTCCAGAAGCAAATATGAGGCTTTTTGGTAGTCAAATTTACCCTTTGGCTAGAAAAAAATTCAAGCCAAAAATTTCAAGCACATATCCCTGCACGTAAGCCAAGATTAATA
Source organism: Muscicapa striata striata (assembly GCA_030060385.1). NCBI lineage: Eukaryota > Metazoa > Chordata > Aves > Passeriformes > Muscicapidae > Muscicapa > Muscicapa striata. The sequence goes on from JAREIS010000142.1 coordinate 1,996,020, forward strand.
TCCACCTTCAGAACCTTAGACACATGAACAAGTCTGCACCGCATACTGTAATTGACATCAGACAAATTGCTGGGCCACAATTTACACATTGCAATGCATTGCTGCAAAAACTGGTTATGCAAAATAGCCTTAGCTATTGTCAGAAGCAAGAGGAACTCAATCAAGCATCCATATCCATGAACCAAGAGTAGTTTCAGACTTTCAATAAATTGTTACGACAAATTAGGTAATGAATATGCATCACTTACATGTGCCAAAGTAATTTTTCAAAAATCAACTAATTAAACAATGCACTCTTAAATCTGCAAACAGATAAATCATCATATTTCAGACAAATCAAAGTAAAATGGAATTAATGAGTTGCACCAAATTCATTGGTTTTGCTAAGAACTCAATGTGTCACACGCAAAGTTCATTTTTCCTATGCAGAAAAATACTGTAGAAGCAAGAATCAAAGTATTTAGCTTAGTAGCAAAGTCTAAAGTACGAAGCAAATAGCAGGAAAGCAGCCACAAGGCAAAGCTCTGTGCTGAAAATGTTACCTCTATTACCTGTAACAGCTCAGCAAAAGGAATTACTCCAGAGCGCAGTGGCTGATTCCTGCTGCGTACCAATACCAATTTATCCAACAACTATTTCTGAAAAACTAGCACCAAAAATTAAGCCCCCAAAGAGTATGTACAACGCCTGCACAAATCCCAGCTACTTTCTGGAATGGGACAGACACACCATACCTTAAAATTCCCTGCAAGTAGGAGCAGAACCATTTCAGTGCAAAGCACATTGGAGAAATCAGATCATCCTAGACTTTAACAAGTTACATATAGTTTAGACTTTAACTAAACAATGCCTGGAATATTTTTTCAAAATGTGAACCTCTTAATCCAGAAAAAATCCCCAAATAATCAGGGCTCAATAACAAAGTGCATATTAAAATGGATCCCCTGCAACCCCAACATATCTTGAAATACTTCTAATGGCACAAGGGTGAGCTAGCTCCTCTTATAGCTTAGTTGAGAGGACATAGTCATTAATATATCGTAAAAGAGAAAAAATAGGAAGACCGTAGAATTCTTATGAAAGCTGTTTTTCTACAATTGCAATTAAATTTTAGTTTGAAGAAGGTTTCAACATTTGAGCTGAGAAGAATAATCACAAATTTTCTGCTGTAAATGCTGAAATACACTCTTTTACCTCGGAAATGTGGCATAATATTCTACAGATCCACCTGGTGCTGCATGCACATGCAACATGGTCAGCAGGTTATTACCCTGGCCTAGACACATGCAAATGTAGTTGCTACCAAGAACTTCAAGACAGTGATTTCAAATTCAAGATATATGCAACTGAGGTTTTTCACAATGCTAACCTTTACAAAAGTACAGTTTATAGGAAGCAAGCTGAGCTTCAAACTCTCCCTTTTCCAGAGTATTATGTTTTTATTCCAGTTATTTCCTTGTGGTCCCTCTGATTTCCGGGCATCTGTTTCAGCGTTAAGAAATGGTTATTTTGGAAACAAATTTGTGTGAACTCTAAAATTTGATGTGCTAACATCCATAACTTAGTTTTGTTCTTATAGAATTCCTGTACATGTAGGATTTAAACAAGGTTTAGAACTGGCACTTCCTTTCTGCCCACAGTTTTCATTTGTACCATAAAGCTTCTTTAAGTAGTTTGGCTGTGCTAACTAGAAATCAGTGAAAGGCATCACAAGTTCATTCAATCAAGCCCACACAATCTGGATACAGCTTTTCATCCTGAAATACTCCCTTTCTTGTCATTACTAGAAGAAAATTGATTGCTGTTTCCCAAGTGAAACTATTTCCAACAGTGCTAGAACCCAGACTGTCACGTTACAGGCTCTGAAAAAGTCAATTAAAAACAAACTAAAACCCCTGAACACATATATATAAACACATATAACAGAAGAATCCAGAAGTGTTGTTTTTAATGACATGAAGATGATTAAGGAGTAAGATTTTTAGCTGATCCTGTAAAGAGTATGTATGAAGAACACCTTCAAAGAAAAGTCAAGTCGTTACTCAAATTTCAGATCAGAGCAGCAGGAAACATAGTATATTTAGGAAGAATTGTAGTGAGCAACAAAATGTTATGTCTTCAGTTCTGTGTTGTAAAGATACCGAAATCCCGTAACAATCTACACAATGGAGGAATAGCACCCAGATCAGAATTTCTTTTTTTTTTCCCTTAAAGCAATAAACTCCTTTTAGGTGATATAGGAAGATCCAAAAGATGCTTATTTTGCAAAAACAATCCTTCAAACATAATATAAACCCACTCAGACATCTTACACAGACAGTTACAGTTTCTCTCATTATTTGTACTTAAAAAAGGAAAATTTGTCTTGTTCAGAATGCAGCAACTGTGAAGCTGCTAACAGCTCTCATCCCAACACAGCTGACCAGCATAGCTCTAAAAAGCAGCAGAGAAGGTATTCACTGAAGCTCTGAAAACAAAGGATACCAAACACGACCTCCTTATTGCAGGTACAAGGTTAAAGTTTCATGGATCCCATAACAGCATACATTTGTATTAAAATCAAGATAAATGACAAGCACAGATGTTAAAATCAGACAAAGAAAATGTCACCATTCGTTCTGACCTGGACAAAATTGGCCACAAGACTTCACCACAAGACCCTGTAACAAAAATACTATAAAAAAAAATCCGTAACTTTCCTCTGAGATATGCTTCTTCTTCCTTGTAAATGCCAAAAGGGTCTCTTGAATTCATTCAATATTAAGAGTCACATACTGTGGCTACCCCTCCCATTCATAACTTGATAAAATTTCAAATGCGTGTATAAAATTTGGTGATAATGTTACCTTGTCTTTTTGCAGCTCAATGTAAATAAAGACAAGATTTTAAAATTTAAAATTTACTAAAACAATGAAAAAAGTTATACAGACTTTCAGTTTGCAAACAATTAATTGTAGCTTAACATGAGACAATTTTATTAAGTCTTGTAATGAATGGGAATTAGCCCCTTAAGACAGAAAGACTATCTAAATGGTGTTTTGAACTAGCTGAACAACCCTATTTTAAACTGCATTTCAGATATATTATAGCAATGACGTTGAATATGACAAAGCTAGGAGAAGAGATTTTCTTGAGGGAGAGATGGATGAGAAAGCAAAAAGAAAGGACAAGAGATATAAGGGTAATGAAATAAGAGAAAGTAAAATGTACTAAACTACATGGCATAAGAGGCATGTGAAAAGTTGAATAATGATGCTAAAAGGCAACACTAGAAAAGAATTGCTACAATCTACTAGGTAGTATAGGATGAACTAAAAGAAGGTTTATGAAAGTTACATTTCCTAGCATATTAAAAAGTTTATAACTAAAAATGGCACCAAGTAAAACTGTGAACACTATTCCAACTGGATTGAGGACCCTGCAGCAGTGGCATGAATACATCTACATAACTTAGCTGTTGACAAATAGACTTTGCCTTATGAAGAGAGATAACTTTATGAAGTATGTACCTTCGCAAACACCTGGAATTTACCTGGTTATTAGCATGTGTTCTAGGAAGTAAGTTACCAGAAAAAAAATACAGAACTAAATAGATACATCAAAATCTTCAGTCCAAAGACAATTTCTCTAAAATCTGCCTGCTGAACAGTAAAAACCTGATTTGCAAGATAAAAATAGTTACATTATTCTCCTCATAAAACCTATTTCTGGTATCATTGTAGGAACTTTATTCTGAATACAATTGCAAAAAGACTCAGATTCAAATAACTTTCCCCTGCAAAACATGTCCCAAGTTATTTCAAAATGCAAGAAATGCAAGAAAATGATGACTTCAAAAAGAAAAAAAATGCAGAAAAACACTGTAGAGAAATTATAAACCTGACTTTAAAATCAATGCATTGCTGATCTGTGACAGCTACTAGAATCACACCAAAAGTCATTAAAACCTTTACACATTACTAAAGCATTCTACATATAACTACATATAATACAGACTTCAAGAAAAAAGTAATTCAGCAACATTTTGGAAAGCATACATGTACTGCTTATTGTTCTGAAGACTTTAAATAACTGACTTCCTGCATATAAAAATGTGTAAATTCAAAATCTATCCTACTGAGACTAGACCTGAGTTCCATCAGAAAGTTTTTAGCATTTCCCATCAAGAACATAAGGGTTTCATCTGAAAGCTTCAAATTAAACTGAGAACAGAGATATCATAATTTTATGGCTAACTCTAGATACCTATATTAGAAATGGAAATTTTGCCTCTTTTGAACCTTGAAAATGGACAGGGACAATGTTCTTATTTCCAGGACTAAGAGAAATCCCTGACAAGGAGGCTAATATTTTCCAAAGATGTAAAATACATCACAAATCATTATGAAGGCTTTTTAGAGTTAATATAAACAGGTTAGTAGATAGAAAAAAGGCATAGCACAAGAAATTAATGATACAGACAACACCTATTTACAAGTGCACATAAAATAGTTACACATTCACAGAGACAGTTTCTACATCATTTCTTACCAGATCAGCTTTGTAAGAAAATGTTTTAAACTTGAATACATTAAACACCTGGAGACGGATTTATACATCCTGCATACAGCTGTAAACCTTTCCTCTGGCTTTTGATTTGTCTATTTTAAGACATGACAACTCTATAAACACAACTATATAAGAAACTTAAAATCTGTAAATGTTTAAATGTCAAAAAAAGAATACCTAACCAGTTAGTAATACTGATTACACAGTGTGAAATAATCTACTTCAGTCTGAAACCAAAGAAGCTGAAATGAAAGCACCAAAACCAAAAGTAATCATATTTAAAAGAAGTGTTAAATGTGCAGAAGAGACAATCAGTTAAATATCAAACCTACAAGCTATTCTAAATTATTTCCTGTCCATATAACTAATTTCAAAATGCCAGCAGATTGTTCAGGTTTCTTCTTTCTGCATACAATGGACACTAGAGACAATGATACATGAATTCTCCTACAGATCAAACATTTTTCCAAGTCTATTGTCACAAAGTCTCAAGTATGGAACCTCCTCAATTGACTTGTATTTACAGTGTTAAAGAGGTAGATGGGACTTGTCAACTATGTTCTTACTACCACCATGTCAAAACAGGCTTTGGAAAAACCCATTTCACGTCAAATTAAATATACAAAAGAATCTTAGGGCTTGTATACTTAGTGTTTCCCATCCTTCCAGCTACATTATTTACAGTAGTAGTGGTCCTAGAAATAGAAATAGAAAATCTACAAGAATACAAGTGTAAAAGATATAATGCAATTAATATTAAAAAAAATCTTACCTTTATTAGGTTTGGATGACTTGTTCTTGTTAGGTTTAAAACAAGAGCCCCTTGATTTATCTTCTCTGTCCTTAATAAATTTCTGCACATCATCCAAGGAAAGCTTTTGAAGCACAACTACAGGCTTAGCTCCTTTATTTAGATCTTCAACTAGCCCAATCTTCTCTACTTTGTCCTTATGTTCACCTCTAAATTCAGTTTTCCTTGAATCCTGAGCAACATTGCCATCTTTATCACGTTTGATTTTTGGAATGACAAAATGTTTTAATGCGCCAGATCTTCCCCCCAACAAATAACTGGGAAACTCTGCTTTATTGTCACCATGTGCTTTATTACTATCTACTTTACTCTTATTACCATCTGTCCTTCGTTCATCCTTGCTGTTTGGTGACTTAAAACCAGGTTTATCAGGTCTTGATCTGCTAGAATCCCCTTTACCTTCCTGTTTAATACGAGGGCTGTCAGGTCTTGATTTTTGATCCCCAGAAGAAAACTTTGAATCACCAGACTCATGCCTATATTTCCTTTCAAATTTCTCAGGTTTTGAACCATCAGATTTAATACCGTGCTTAGAATCATGTTCATTTTTGTTTGAGGACCTCAAATATTCTGGCCTTCTAATCTTGGATGGATCTCCTCTGTATCTCTCTGACTCCCCCCTGTCCTCAGATCTTTGTTTAAGGCTATCATGGTCACGCCTCGGTGTATCAGAACCTGAGCGCCCATCAGGCCTCGGTTTGGTTGGATCAGGTCGACTTTCAGTCTTCATCCTTGAAGGATCAGATTTCACGTCTAGTTTGTGCCTAGATATTTCAATCTTCTTGTCTGGCAAAGGTTTACTGGAGTCCCTCCTATTATCGTGTCTGTGTTTTGGTGTTTCAGGCCTCCCTTCACTCTTCTGTTTTGGTGTTTCAGGTCTGCCTTCACTCTTCTGTTTCGGCGTTTCTGGCCTCTGTCGTATTTCTTGTTTACCATTGTTTTGTTTTCCCTCATTTTGTTTCATCTCCATTTGCCTGCTCTCGTTTTGTTTCGATTCTGTCTGTCTGCTCTCATTTTGTTTCATTTCCATGTGTCTGCTTTCATGTTTCACTTCTAGCTGCTTGCTTTCATTGTATTTACTTTCCAACCGTCTGCTCTCATTTTGCTGGAATTCCGTTTGTCTGTTTTCGTTTTGCTGGATATCTGTCTTTTGACTTTCAAAGTCTGACTTTTTTCTAAAAACTTCTGGATGGTTTTCAGGTTTAAACTTAAGAACTCCAACAGTGTCTTCTTGGGGAACACACACAAACCCATCATTATACTGCTTAATTTCTTCCGGTTTTTTGATGGTATCCAAATCCTGAGTTACTGTTGCCTGAGAGTCTGCTCTTCCTGCTTGCTGCAGATCAATACTAACCATCAATGCTGGCCTTGCCCCATTTCCTGCAGAACCTGTCTCCTGAGAAGCTGCTCTATTTCCTCCAGTAGCACCTCCAGCCTCTGGTGGTTTGTTTTCTTGTTTTCGCTTCTTCAGAGGCTTATCTGCAAGTTAAAAGAGAAAAAAATCACCAATTATATATAAAAACTGATAAATGTCCAAAGAAGAATAATGTCCATTCCCTTCCACTCCCACAATTAATCCTTCTCATCATGGATGTGCACACACAACAAAATCAATAGAATTTAAAAGCAAGAATAGGACTTCTCTAATTAATACTTTTTCATTCAGTATTCAGACTATCATTCATTGTTGGTCTCCCACAAATACCAGTTAATCATTAAAAAAAGCCCTCCCTCAAAACATATGAAATGAAAAGCCCTGTGTAATTCCCAAGAGAGCCACCTAATATAGCAGCTGCAATACATAAGGACCAAAAAACCCCACTCCATTTAAAAAAAAAGCCCAAACTATGCAATTACACTTGAAGCAGAAGTCTGAAAAGTCAAAGTTAAGGTGCACCTCTAAAACTAGCTTTTGAGGAATATTGCGAAATATTTGAGAATATCTCCTTCAGATTCAACCTGCTTTATTACACACGTACTAAGCAAGGAACTGCAGTGATTATGACAGAGGTTTTTCCTAGTTGGTTCCGTGGATCAGCTGGACTTCACATGTGTTTTAGTCAGGGATCACACAAACACTGAACTGATAAAGTAACTACTCCACCACTCCACGCTTCTCTTTGAAGCAAAGCAGTACACCAAGGGTTGGAGTTTATACCTTAACATGTGCATATTAAGTGGGGGCTGGGGGCTCCACTACACACTTAAATCTTGAATAACTTTCCCTTTGCAATCATAACGCTTTTTACAGATGAAAGAAAAACACAGTGATAATTTTCTGTCAAGAACCTGACTCTGCAACAAGCCTTTTAGTTTACACTAAAAAATCATTAGGAGCAGAATACAGAAAAATTGAATCAACCACACACCCTGTAATTTGGCAGAATGCATAGAAATGAGAAGCACATGGAAGTAACCAAAAAAGTATATTCTACCCATATAAAACTACAACCCATTTATACTGCCAACATAGAACTCTAAATAAAAATAACTTCTGCCATAAAAACTAGATGCCCTACCTGCACTAAGGCTTATATTTTCATTTCTCAACTATGACTCCAAAATTACTCCATTGTCATTCATTAAAAATACTTTCTCTGTAATCAGGGAATAAGATTGTAAGTCTTAAGGAATTACCAAACATACATCTATTGTCGAAATGCCTAGACCACAAATGTGAAGTAAGAGAAACACCCTACTCTGTGCCTAGGTTTGTGATGCCTTATCACCAGATGAAATGAACCAGCTCTCCTACTCAGTGCAGGTGAAGGAACAGTAAGGAGGATGCAAGCAAGAAAAATGAAGATGCATCAATAAATGTCAATGAAAAAACTCACACAGTCCTCTGGAATTGTAAACCAGAATAACAACATATGAGTTCTGATTTCTTGTAAATTTTTAGAAGATTCTTACTTAGAAATACTTTGAAGGATCACTTCCAAAATTAAAATTAGGCCACAATAACAAGCAGTAATGTGGTCAATTCCAGTGACATGAACAGGCTTCTTTCCCCATCATTTTCATCCTCAAATCTATTTGGATATCTCTAACTTTCTAAAACTCAAAAATATTGTACAAGATTTAATGGCTAGAAGACAGTAAAGACAGATACAATAAACTCCATGCAGAAACTGATCAACTGCAAATAAAGAACTTTGGAAAGCTCAATAGAAGCCTGTAGGAATGAAGGCCAACTTTATGATAGACATATGAAGCAAAATAAATTTTCCAAGTCAAAGATGCAGCAGGGAGATTTTTGCTTTTTCTTTGCTACAGCAACTCCTGGACTCATGAGAACCTACATAGACAAATTTTTCTTCACTTTGGATTAGAACAAATATACATACATCCACACACATATCATTACCTACTCAATTAAAACTCTTTAATTTTTGAAATCTAAGTTCAGAAAGTTGCATTCTTATAAGAAGGTTGGTCAGCCTTGTTATTTTAGTCCAGAAATGCCAGGCACACTGAAAAAGTCCTGTAAGGCTCTGATGGTGGATCTAACAGTAGTCTTTAAGACATTACTGTAATTCATTAGCTGCCCCATTTCTTCAACTGTAGATATCTTCTGGAGCAGAAGGGAACATGCCTTTGTATTTCCACAACTACATTTCATCGTCTAATGCATCACCATAAGGCACTAGTGAAGGTGGTTTGCCTTAACCTACCAGGCTGAATGATGCAGTTTTAAGCAAGAAAATGCTGTCCTCTTTTACGCCTATTATAGGAGCAGATGGCCACAAGCTGTGATGCCTTAAACAGCTGTAGCTGGATCAACCAAAACTCACCTTTCAGAGCCCTCATGCTGAAGGCACCAAGAACAACCAACCAAAACAATTCAAGTAGTGTCATTTTTCTTGCTTGGACTTCTGTTAAGTGACCAGGTTCAACATGCTGCTGTTCTTCATCATCCAAAATGTCAAATTGTAAGTTGAGAATGCGTAAGTAGATGATCACATCACAACTTGGCATACATATTCCCTCTAAATACATAGCTCTTCTGATGCACATTCTTCATTTTTCTTGACATTAGAATACAGATATTTTAGTAACTTGACATCTTGCCTGAGAAGAAAGGGACACCATCATAGCTTTATTTTCTTAGACAGCAAGGTGATTGCAGACAGAGTTACAGATCACTCACAGATTTCTTCTTATTTCCAGTGCATCTTGAAAGTGAGCCTCAAAACTAGACTCAATCATTACTGCTTTGCCTCTATAAGAATTCTTGATCTAGGACAAAAAAGCTGTCCTGAGAATAAGAAAATATCCAGTTGAACTAGGGCAAAAAAGGTAGAATGAATACATAGCACCACTGTCTTCATAAAGCATAATGAAAAAAACCCCACTGAATAAGTACAAAAACTTTTAAAGTTGTCACAATAACTGCAAAAAATTTGAAAGCTGAAACATACCATCGAGTTTTAAAGGCTTTATAAAATCTTTAACTTTCAGCTATACAAGAATTAGAATCAGTGAGGTGAGAGGAGAGCAGCGAACCCTTAAAACAGATGTCTTCAGATCTTCTCTTTTACAGTCAAATATATGCAAGTTTGCATATAGCTGCTTCGTTAAGTCCTAAGTCCCAAAATGAACAGATGAACTTTTACAATATCCATGGAAATATACTTCATATCCTTCAAGGCATCAGTATTCAAGCTTCATTCACTTCATTCCACAGACAGCAGTATTTTTTTTTTTTTTTAATACGGGGATCTAGGACTTCACCGAAATATCAGATTCATGTCTTTCTTTGAAATCTTACAGACCTAGATCTAAAGCTTGCTGCAGTTCCAAACACGTTGGCTCACAATCTCTTTAGTCCTATAAAGTGTGATCAGGATGTTTTTGCTCCCATCTTCGCAACTGTTTTCATAGTAAAAGGAATACATACTAAGTTATAGAAGTCCATATTAATGATTGGGTATACAAGTTCGTTGTTTTCAGATTCTTTTCAAAGCATCTGAACCTCCACTTTCTCTGAGGTTGTAGATATATTCAAAATATACCTACATTTTTTCCAATTCCTTTAACAAATATATGGTAGTTCAGAGAACAGTTACTCTATGTATGAATCCTTTTGTCTTGGCAAATTCACAAGAATATTCTCTTCACATTGCAACATGCTCACTAAAAGGCAGTACCTTGGAACTCAAAGCAAGATCATAAACTGCATGATAGTAAAAAAAAGTAGCATTGTTCTTTCAAATGAAATGATTCACTGTGGTACAAAAACAAAAACATTACCGGAACCACAAGTTTTACATGGGAAAAAAAATTAGCTAGATTTCCAAGACGTAATCTCTCACCAGTCCTCTTACGAACAGTATTCCTGGAGACAGGTTATGGCCTTCACCTTTGGAAATATCTGCACATCAAAGTTGTGAGTATAGTACTTTAAGATTGAGAAATTAATTAATTACTGCGGAAACATGGTGCGAAAAAACATTGCACTGGAATAACCACAGACACCTTGAGATATATTTCTGCTGCAACTACAAGACAATTGTGATTTGGAGAACATTCATCCTGAAAACAGATACTCTTGGAAGCTAAGGAAGTCTTAGAAGCAGCAGGTGGATGAGGAGAGCTGCATTACAAATGTATATCTATTCTTTTACTCGCCCTGGAATCTTTCCAAAGCAACAGTCAAGACACAATTAGTGCCGAAACCCTCTGTGTTACTGCTTTCTTGCAAGCATGATGATTGCCTTAAATCCCGGAAAAAGCTCTTTAAACAACTGAGTATAATTGGATGATACTCAGCTCTAGAACTGCTTGGCCTAGCAAATCGAAATGGGCCTTTTGCAAGTATCTATGAAAGAAAAGGTAGTAAGTTTAAATAATAAGCATGAGCATGGTTGCTAAGATTCCTTTTAGCAGAATGGTAACACTTCCTTCTGTTAATACTGTTTGCTATACTTATAAATAGACATCACAGATAAATTTTTGCTTCCCCATTTACACCTTGCAAGGGACTCAGTGGGAGACTTTACATTGAAAATGGTTAAATGTGAATGTTCTCCTCTTCAGAAACACAAAAAAGATTGATCCTCTAATGTTGAATTCTAGATGAACCATTTAAATGGTGATTGAAAGTATAAATTTTCTTTTTGTAGAGGATAATCTTTAAGAGTTTTACATCTTTAAACCTCTAACTCTTCTAATCTCTCATATTAGAGATTACTGGCATATGCTTCCACTCATTTGAAATAGCACTTATTTAATCATATTACTAATTAACAAATTTAGCTCAAATACACTAGTCCTAAGCAGTTATTACATTTTGTGAAACCTTCTAATTTTTAACAACAGAGATAAGTCAGATAGAGGCCAATTATAAGCTTATCTTATCTAAGATAGCAATCAAGATTAGAAATTTTTGACAAATGACACATAGATAAATGCCCAAATAACAAAGATGTCTACTGTCAACACTTTCCTTTTCTTTGTTATTTTGCACAGATCTCTTCAATGTTGTTTAAGTGCCCTGTCCCCCCAGCCAAGAGTGCTCTGTAGACCACAAGAATCTAATCTGTAAACAAGGAATCTTTAAAATTACTTCAGTGCTACCAATGGATGTCCCATCAGCAGAGTGAGGGCAAATATCTGTTCTCTTCTGCTCCTTCACATATGCACATCACTGACAAACCATAAGAGTTCGCTCTCATCTGACCTCCCCTCAAAGTCTTATGCCAACTGAAAAAAAGCACTGAACAACCAAAGAGAACCCTTCCCATCAGCAGAAGAGATTTCAACACTACCAGCGCCTCCTCCTTGAAGGAGATTTAGCCAACACTGCTTCCTACCCAACAGAAGAAATCAAGAAAGGACCATCATGAATCTCGTATAGGAAGCTTTACAGAATGGTACATAGCACCAAAAATCTCTGAAGAGACCAGAAGACTATAAGCTGCTGCAGTTCAAAGAAAGGGACTTGCAAGACTCAGAACAGAAGCACCTGCTAATCTTCAGCAACCTGTTAAAAGCCTTCATCAAACTTCTGGTCATTGTCCAAAACGTGTCCAAAAAGTCCCGTCAGAAGGGATGTGTAAACTCACTCAGTTCAAAACACAAAAATGCTACAGCGATTCCTGACATGCCTTAAGGTGTAGCAGACATTATCAAAATCAAAATTCTGAGGTTTTGCTTGTTTTCTTAAATATAGCAATAACACAATCATCATATTGTCTTATGAATGTTTCTACTTAAGGATGGCTGGTTACTCACTATTCTCTGTCAATTATAGTAATACAAAGGAAATTCTACACCAGGAAATAACAAAAATTGGACTGCAGAAAAGTATAATCAAATATCTACATTTGTTTAGGGACTGGAAACTGTAACTTAGGCTCCCTGAATTTAACACTTCTTTTACAAACATATGACTTTAATTTATTTATGAGATAGATTTTTCAGCATAAACACTGGGTTTTATCCACATGATTTTGTGCAAAATAGAGTTTTGTAAACTCAAAATGTCTGAGCAAAACCTGAAATGCACTTAGTTTGAAATACCCAGTGCAGCATCTAATTCCACAAGAAAAACGCAACACACTGATATCAGACTCAATGAAAACTACTTTAGTATCACAGCAAACATATCCAATTAGCTTTTAATTAATTTGTATAGACAGAAAACTTTAGAAATAAGCAGTGACTTTCCCTTCTCCCTTCCAACTGTTGATTTTGTTCTGCCTTGCACTCAAAAATATCAATTAACTAGATCAGTAACATTTATATTCCAAGACAATGAAAAAAAATGTGTCTTCTTAGGTTGATGTCAGCATGAATTTAGTAACTGTGAACTACAAAAATGCTGGGATTAAGCTCTTAGTAGGTTTTATTAACTACTCATGCCATTTCTTTATCCAGATTTAAACCCACTAGAGAGAAATGACTGTCCCAGAATGTAAGTCATTTCTGAGTTAAGGATATCACAAATCCTCTCATCCAACAGGTACAATCGAGGGTACACATTACATGCACTTTACATTGAATTTTGTAGTCTTAGTTTACAGAGCAGGCTGAAACAAAGAATGTTTCTTGTTAAAGAACTGCTAAGTTTATTTATTTTCTACACCTTCTTACAAGAGCAGTTTTCTGCACTACCCTATGTAAAGCACAACCTGAGATAAATAGGGGAATTTTGATTCATGTTACATATGAGCACAAATAAAAATACTACGTTAAAAAAAAAAAAAAAACAGCTTTTCATTTGTTAAGCATTTAAATCTTTATAAAAACTGTAAAAGGAAGTAATATTACATAAAGAGGTGCAAACATTTCAATATTTCACTGCAATTCCTCAAATAGAACAGTGATTTCTTTCCCTTACTTTTCTTAAAACATGTCTGAACACACAGTAATAAAAATCTGTCTTTTATAGGACCTGGAGGCTGCAAAGCTGGTTTTTCTTGGAAGAGCTATAGAAGCTGCCAGTTTCATCCATTACATCACGCTACAAAATGCAGACCTAATGAAAGCTTGTATACACGAAACACATGATACCTAAGTCTCAACATTCTACTACACAGACACTCATTTATCTTCTACACTCTATTTCTTCACCTGCTGGTATTAATGACTGTAATCTGAAAGATTACTATAAAAATTACTACTTGTATTTGTATTTGTAATTTCCATTTTTAAGGAAATAAGGCCCCTACAACGTATTTTTCTAAATAAATTCTAGTGTTCTGGTTGTTATTACTCATTCTGTCATTTAATTAATTGGCTGTATAGAATTAGACATAAACAAACTTTCCATTCTTAATAGTATTCTTCTACTAGTTTTCCCTTTAGGCAATATTATGGGGGAGATGGGTAATGGGGAGAAAGGGAGAGGAGCTGGGTAAGAACTTAAAAGGTAAGAGAAAAAGGTTACTTACCTATAACTGTAGTTTTGGGAGTTTTGCTCCGGCAGATTCACACTCTTGGGATGTGTGTCTCTGCTGCTAAGGGCTTGGAACGAACCAAAAAAAGAAGGGCCCACAGCAGGCATCCAAATGCCCCCTAACTGATCCAATTATTGGAAATAAAGTTATTACAGCTTCACTTCTTCCTAATTCAAAGAATCCACAGTAAGATTCCAAAGAAGTGGGTAAAATGGATCCTCAGGGGTAAAAAATTAGAGAAAAACACACATATACAAGTCGGTTTGTCTCATTAAAAAAATTCTTCTAATGCTTTTAAGGTTTAAAAAAAAATATTAGCCTCCCAATGAAATGGTTAATGATTTCATTACTCTTCTCACAAATGCCAGAAAACAGTGTCTTTTACAAGCAGAACTCCTCAATCTGTTAAGACAGTTGTATTATACAAAAGTATCTTTGAAGAAGCCTAAAACCTAACAACACAATTCTGTGTATGGAGGAGTTCAGAAAGCTCAGAATAAAACATAGCAATTCTGAATAAAATAAAAAAAAAAGCTAAACCAATTCGCAAAAGAGTATCTGAAAAAGATGGGTTACTTTCTCGGGTTTTGTGTGATTTTCGAGGTTATCTTTCCTTTTCCTGTTGCTAGCAGACTCTGAGTTCCTTTTAGAATTACTATGTTTAACACTTTTGTTTCACAGTATTTGGAGGTTTTAGAAAAGCATGAAAGATCTTTGATGTATAAACTTTGTATCTGAAAAATAATTCTGTAGCAGGTCTAAATCTTGAAAAAGAGTAAGAACTTAATGTAATGTTCTAGGAAAGGTTTAGTCTAAAAGTGATGCTAACTTTGAACTACTTAACTACACACAGAAAGAGGCCACTTGTACCTGAACAGTAGCAAAGCACAAGCTACTGCAAAGAACTGAGGTTACCAAAATGAAATTTCTCATTCCCATCTCCCAAACAGAAAAAAGATGCTCGAGAACAACAGAAATTCCTGTAACAATTTCTAAAACTTAACAAGATTTCCTGTTTTTTCTTGGAGTAGTCAACTTCAGAATATGAACAAACCACAATTTCACTTAAGAGAACAAAACTAGTTCAGAATATACACCCCTACTTGTTTCAAAAGCCTTCAACAGCACCAAGTAGAACAGGAAGTGCGACTACTTGCAGTAGTTAGAAGAGAATAAAGTGTAAATTAAGTTTCACTATCTTTCTGAAGAAAGTATATCATCAAAATATCACAATGTAACTAGAGCAGAGGATGGTTTACCTGTCAATTGCCATGAAAACAGTCAATCCACTTCTCTAATATACCTTTTGAATCACTTTTTTCCAACTCACATAATCTGAGTCTTGATAAATAATAGCTAGATCTATCTGTAATGCTACACATTCTCCCAAAAGAAAAGATATGATCTATTGATTAACATCTTATATCTGATGATGGTATAAGAGGTCATTCTGAGGGGAGTAATGGGAACTGAAGATCTGAGTTCTGTCATTTTCCATGGACTGTTTAGCACTACTGAAGCTATTAAATGTAAGAGATATATTAGAATGTAACTCTTGGTGCCAGATGCCTAGATCTTCAAAATCTCACTAACAGATACAGAAAAATTACTTGCTGAATTAATCAATAGAGAGATTCTCTTGATGTATAAAGTAGAAAGAGGAGATGAATTCCTGCTCTCCCATACAGAGGACAAGAATGAAACCAACTTGTTAAACTTCGCTCCTCACTATCATGATAAATGAAGAGAATACATTCCACTTAATCCCAAGAGCCAAGTAGCCCAAAAGGACAGAATTATAAAAACATAGCTGCAAAAATCACTCGGATATGAGGAAGTCTATATAATAAAATCACTCCTTATGCATACCTAGCCCAAATTTGTCAGATTTTGCATTAGTGATTTTTGAACTGAAGATATATTTTTCAAGCATAAAAATCAGATTTCAGAAAGGTAAGCTGCTTTCCAAAGAAGTCACCTCTGCAAAACCCTGTGTTAATCTCACGTCTGAAACACAGACTGCTTCGCACTTTGAAAGACTTTGTTTGGTGGAAGCTAAATATTTTAACAGCTTTACTAGAAACAAGGATTTATTACTGAAAATACTACAATTACCACAAGGCTCCCATCTCCATTTCCCACCAAATATAATAAAAGGACCTCAGCACTAAAAAGCAAACCCAGACGATAGCATTGCCTTTGCCAAGTTGTATAATTTTTAGCAAGAATGCCCCCTGCCCACAAAATCTCCGCTGCTTCTCTAAAATAAACTCCTCCACTGGTTATTAGCCTCAGAAGAACATGTCTGTCCAACCAAATCCTTACAGTTAAAAAGAAAGTCTTTGAACGTCCGTGATGGAGTATAGGACTATGGAGATTTTATGTCTAAAATAAAGGACAGAAGAGACCACTAATCTACTATCCAAACTTTCGAGTACATCTTTACTGAAAATAATTTATGGAAATCGGTGTGAATATACACAGAAAACACAGTACTGCTGTAATATGCATTCCCATGCCACTGTTACAAAAGCAGCAAAGACGTTTTCATGCAGGTTTTAGCATGTTGCTAGCATTTTGAGTAAGCTCTCTAAAGGGATGCTTGCTATTGTAAAGCATCAGCTGGCACTACACACTCCCACTCTAATTAGACTGAGCACTTGCTACACCCACACTCTCTTCCTGACATAATGTGATCTGAAGTTACAGTACATGTACAAAAAGGCACAAATGCCAGGCTTTTATGTAAATACACTATGCAGCTTCGCAGAAATCAATGACACGTTTAGAAGTTATTGAATATGTTTCTAACAGACATATTCCTATAGGAACAATAGAGGATGCTTCCCCCTCCAGCCTCACAGAACCAAACAACCCTAACTAGAAAATCCCAGAATGTATCAGCTTCTAGACATGGCATAAGTTTAGAAGCAATGGCAAAAATATTAACAAAAAATAAGAACTGCATTTTCAGGAAATCTGTTCCAAGACTGCTAAAAATCTTTCGACTGAATACAATGCAGTCATGGCTGAAACCTCAAGAGCCAGGTTGAAAAGGTGAAAAGTGCTGCTGTCTATCATAGGGGCAACTTAGCACAAGTGAATAAATCGTGCTGATTTGTCCCAGGATAAGGCAGCAACTCTTGTACCTGATTTATAGCAATTGCAGGAATTCAGGAAGATCTGAGACCTAGCAGAGGATGCAGGTAAGGGGAAATCATAAGGTCAAAATCTGTATTTGGGAAGATGGTTATTGACAAGTGGTGAACAGAAAAGGCCACAGTATAAAAATCACTTCTTTCCCCAAAAGAATCAAACCAAGGCTCTCACCATGGCTGTATAATTATGGTAAACAAACTTTACAACTAATACTCAACATTTTCTGAAAGCCACAACAAAACAGAAAGTGTGTTTTCAGTCTTGATCAAAGTGTTTGAAACCTCTTGTGCATTTTTTCAGCTGCTTCTCAGGTAAAATGTGGTCGAGATTCTATTTCAAGTATACAGACATAAATGTAGTTTTGAAGTATTAGGCCACAAACTACAAGTTCTCCAACAATAAATTTAAAATTAATGGAAGAGATTTAAGTAAATAAACAAATTTCCCATCTCATTAAATTAAAATTAAAGACAGTAGAGACCAGTAGAGATCTCTTTTGAGGTGAGCACACTTTTTCTCCTTATATTCATAAATAGTTTTCCTAAAAAGATTTGATTTAGTTACCAAATAAGAAACATCTTAGAAGTTAAACCTTTGAGTACGGCAACCATGTTTACAAACAAACACACACACACACACACACACACACACACACACACACACACACACACACACACACACACACACACACAGAGTCTCTCTTCCCCTCACTACTCAGGCACCTCTAAAAATTGTGGAAAACCACTTTGAAAAGGGAGAAAATTTTTACCCTCTCCACTAGTTAAAGACCCAAACTGTGTGTAAAATCATTCCATTCAATATATCTACATGGACCATTTTCACCTATGAAATTCCAAAATCAGAATTCTCACCATTTTCCATTCTGCAAGACTTTTCTTGAGACTATCTAATAAATTAGGATTATGCTACAAAATATTTATTTTCTCAGAAATTAAGCAGAGGAAGATTCTGAAAAATACTTATAGTAAATTATTACTATCTAATTAAAAAAAAAATACATCTGAAACCCAAGACCTTTAAACCACTTAACAGTAAAAAAAGAAAGAGAAATCAAAATAAAAAAATTGATATATTCAAATTAAATCCATTAAGGCAACAAGTTCACCTACCGAAGTGAAGATAAAACATTTCAGACGCCCACCTGGTTCTCTGCTACATACCATACAGATATATGGTAGTTCTCTAAAGTTTCTAATGCCTACATAATAATTAATATCTAGTGGAACAAACATTAGAGACAACATAATTGTATATATTACCTAATCATTGCATTAACTTCAAAAGAATAGAACAGATGTGATTTTAGTCTAACATCCCCTTCACATAAAATCCAGATGGGAATATGAGTAGAAATGGGATAAAACTGTTTTCCTGCATTTTCTTAAATTAGGCAACATGGATTAATAACACAACTATCAAAAATCACTATAAATTTTGATTTATGGTACTGTTGGGATTTTAGAAACTATAAACAACATCAACTATACTTCATTCAATCTTATGGTTCAAATTAAGAGTATTTTAAAAGAATTCTGAAACAAAAGAATTTCACTTTCCATTCTTAAAGACCCCAAATAAAGAATATCAGATACTCAAAATATGCATATATGGAAGATTACAGTTCATTGTTGGAAGAGAATGGAAATGAATGTCACAGAAGAACCTACACTGAGTAAACAGAACTGAACTATGTGACAATGACAGGAAGTTGTTTATATATATATATATATGGGGTTTATATGCATATATATATATTTATATAATATATAGTGTATATACACACACACAATCCTTTTACCTTTATCTTGCACTTCTTTTGAAAATCGCTCCCTTTCAATAGCTGATTCACGTTCTATCCGCTCAATTTCAGCCAATGCATCCAATTCTACTTCATCATATGACGTTATAGCTCCTTGTTGCGAAACCTGTTGCTGTGTCTGTACCACAGGAGTTTGAGGCTGTTTTGCAGCAACTGAAGTGTTCTGTTGTAAAACAGGCACTTGTTGTGCCTGAAGGAAAGCTGTCTGTTCATGCTGCGGCAAACACTGAGCAGCGTTTAGTGGGCGGTTAACATCCTGTGGAGTTACGGGTGTTTTAGAAGTCTGTCCTGGGTACTGCACATTAAAAGGAATATCACCCTCTGACACACTGCTGTTTTCCAAACCAGAAAGCATATCATCCTGCTGGTCCATATCCGAAGATCTTACACGAGACAGTCTTAATGTAAGCTTAGTGGAGTCCTTGGAAGGAGAGCTAATGATATCATACATTGCAGCTTTTTCAGTCTGGTCTTTTTCATCCTTGCCTAACTTCATTTTCTTTTGTTTCTTTTGCTTTCTTTCTGGAGAATCTAACAATATGTCTGGGGGAACATCTCTAGGTGATGAATAAGGTGGAGGCTGAGATTGTTGGATTAAAGGTTGTCTTGATCCTAGAATAATAATTCAGAAAAACTGAACAGTTATGTTGTTTCATGTTTATATAAAAACACACTGAATATAACCTGCACACTTTTAATGTGTATTTCTACATATAACTGTGTTCACAAAAGGTCTAAATAAGATTGGTAGGAAGCACATCATTGCTAGATCAAGATGCAATCTAGATAGTTGCAGTGTATTTCCCAGGAGCTTTAGCTGTCCACTGCAAGTAGAGAAGGGATCATTTCAGAGAAGACGGAACAAAAAAAACCACCACCAAAAAATAATAAATAAATATTGTATCTAAGGTTCAGAATACCAGCTATTAGAAAATGATCAACAAAAGCAAGTTGACGACAAAAAAACGAAAGATCAAAGATTCTTACTAAGGTCCAGTGATGAAGAATTAATGATCGGTGTATAGGAACTAGCAATTTCAGCCACACATTCTTAATAAAAATAAAAAAAAAAAAAAACAACAAAACCCAAACATACACAACCTCCTTAACTTGGATTCTGACAGTTCATTTAATTTTTTTTTTTCTTTTCTTTTATTTATTTTTTAAAATTTTATTTTAGGTAAATTTATTCCAACCTCCCCCATTCATTACTGTCTAGAAAACACTAGTTATCTAAAGACATTTTTCTACCATTCCCTGCCCTATCTTTCCTCTCTTTTCATTTATTGAATTTTTCTTCTATGTGCACTCTTTCCACAGGATTTGAGGGTATCTATGGAAATTTTAAAAGGAGGACAATTCTAATTAAGTAATTTCACCAATTAATTACATTTGAAGTTCTAATTCCTCTAACTAATCACCTTCTTGTAACTGTTAGCCTAGAAAAAGGTCTGAAAAACAGATGCGGTTTTCAGCCTGTTCCAATTGTAATTTTGAGCTTTAGTTTTGGCTTAGAAGGGAATACTGTGCAAGGTGGGAAACACACACAGTCTCCTCTTCTTAAAGCAACCATTCAGATTCCATTCATCCATTGGGATACTGATCTTCCAGTTAGTAGAAAGGAGTGTCAGCACTTCTGACAACAAGTAAAAATTAACTGGAATACAGGTCCCATGTGCTTCATTCACACTAAACAAGAAAGTAGCTTTATTCTGGAGATAAAATTTGTGCCAGATATTTTTGGAAGTATAAAGAATTATTAAGCAATATACCAAACCATAGATGAAACAACAGATTGGTTATCTCTGTCAAAGCTTCAGTTTACATGAAAAGTGTGCCTTTATTGATGGTCTCTTCACAGACTGTTATGCTTCTGTCTCCTTAAACTATTCTGTAAGAAATCCCACAACTTCTGTATGTAGCGAGCAGGGTACGACACGGGTTTATCTTAATCCTTCTTAGCCCTCAGCAACAAATCTATATTCTGTCAGTAACATCCACAAAGTTGGAAAGCCCTGTTCTGACTCATCCCCATTTTCATAATTGTTCTACTACTCTACCTCCCTTCCTCAAATCAGATACCACACTCAGCAAACCAGTATCAAAGTTCTCACTACACCCTGAGAAGATTTCTCCCTTGCTTTTCACCAGATTCTTATTCTTGCTATGCTCCTCCTCACAACTACCATTTCTTTGGGTAATTTGCAAGATTAAATGTAATGTATAGCAGGAATCCTTAGCTACTAATTTCTTTTACAGTAACGACTATCACTCAGGAAGTACAAGCTACAGGATATTTCTACAAATAACAGAGGCAACTCAGAACTTCTCAAAGAGATACTAACAGACATCTTAATCTTGAATTATCTCTTATACAAATACTTTTAAAGTTGCAACAATGGAACACTTACTATTTTTCAGAGTTACACTTCTAAACACAGGTTGGAAACTCCCTTGTCCTAACCTTCTAGATAAGCACGACAAGATCTGATTTGGTATTAATTTGGCATTTCTTATGTTGAAAAGTAAGACTGCAGCAACAGATAAAGTGTTTTTTTTAATCTTTGAATAGACTTCAGGAGGCCAGAAGGATTTCACTGCATTCCATTAAACAGCCTTAGAATTCAGTAAATGAAGAAACAAAAGTAAAGTTTTGCCTCTCCTAGGCAGCACTACGAATAAGTATTTGAAAATATCTTTCTCCTAAAGGAAATTCTTTAAACATTTTGATAGTAAGGCCTATAAGCTGCATTTAAAAAGAATGTGTTCCAGCAATAACTCCACATATTTCTGAGATGTTTAATGATGTTTAACAACTCTGACAAAAAGAAGGCTCAGAAGCTACAATGCCTGCGTATGGGGGTGAAAAACGGAAAAGTACAAAGCATTCTTGAGCAGTTTCACCCAAACCTTAGCAGTTTTGAACAGATACTACACAGTGAACACATAGCAAATTCTGTTCAATATTGAGACTTTAGAAAAGAGCCAGCTGAGTATGCAGGTGGCCAAGAAGGCCAAAGGCACCTGGCCTGTATGAGCCATAGTGTGGCCAGCAGGACCAGGGCAAGGATTGTCCTCCTGTACTCTGCACTGGGGAAGACCCATCTTGAATGTTTTGTTCAGTTCTCACTACAAGAAAGACATTGAGGTGTTGAAGCATGACCGGAGAAGGGAAACAGAGCTGGAGCACAAGTTCTGTGAGGAGAAGGTGAGGGAGCTGGGGGTGTTTATCCTGGAGAAGAGGTGGTTCAGAGGAGACCTTATCACTCTCTACAACCACCTGAAAGAAGGTTGCGGCCAGGTGGTGATCAGCCTATTTGCCCAGGCAACTAGAGGAAATAGCCTCAAATTGCACTGGAGGAGGTTCAGTTGGGACCTCAGGAAGAATTTCTTCATTGAAAGGATGGGTGAGCATTGGAATGGACTGCCCAGGGAGGTGGCAGAGTCACTGTTCATGAAACGACTGGACATGGCACTGTGTGCTAGGGTTTAGTTGGCATTATGATTTTTCCCTTAAGGGTGGAACAGATGATCTTGGACATCTTTCCAACCTTAATAATCCTATGAAAACTACACCTATTATACAGAGAGGGCTTTGTCTATTAATGGTGGAGTCAGTATTTCCTATGGGAGAAGTCTTGGGCCATTATATGTCTGAGAATAAGTATTGTTCCAAGACTGAATAACAGAAAAAAACCCCCAAAACTTAAAGAATACACAGACAGTTACATTGAGTTTACTGAACCAGTTGAGATTCCAAGACTGAGGTTTGTTCTACAAAATGCTGTCAGTGCAACAAATAATATATAAATCTTCAGAAACTATCTTTAGGAATAAACCAAATTTCTTATTTTTGAGTCTAAATTTAAGGCTGGGCAGTAATTCAGGAGAAAAATAAATCTGACTTTCTGTAGTTGATTTTCCATAGATAGTATCACTAAAAGAACACTGTGTGTGCTCTCTTTATATAGCAGGAATAAGTACTTCTGAGATAAAAAGAGGCTCTCCCCTGAGTCAGGAAGGTCGCTGTATTGTTACTAAACAGCAAATATTGATAGTCAACCAGATAACACTGAACACAGCTGAGAAGCACGTGCCATCATAGCAAATGAAATCTCTACAGAGAACAAACACAACCATCAACAATACCTCTCTGGTCTTTCAGCAACAGTCATTCTGACCACTCATAATAATCCTAGGGCTGGTTCTCTACATTTCTTAGTTCTGCTACTGGTTCCTACTGGTAGATGGCACTGAGTATGGAAGAAGTTTAATCAACTGCTGTAGCAATTTGAAAACAGCTCTTTTTTCTGTGATTCTTGACTGGTATCTTATTAAATCCTATATTATGCAATCAACTATAAAAATTATTTAATTGCATTGACAAAGACTTAGCCTTCCTTAAAATGTAAAGTTTTTAATCCACTTCTGGTTTGTTTACCCTGGCTCTACTTGCTCATTGTGCATCACTAGCTTGATAGCAAATAAAGAAGTTTCTGTCCAGGAGACTGGACATATCACTGACATCTCCATCCTACAGTCTTCTCTGTATGTGCTAATCACACCACAAAACTCACAACTTCTTTAATATTGTAATACTTCTTCTGATCATCTCTAAGCCTCTTCACAATACTTGCCTTTCAAAGCAAAGTATTTTGCTTTGATGCAAAATCAAAATGCATCAAAGTCACACCACTCTCGGCTGTGATCCACATGGTTAAAAAGCAATTACTAAGATTATCAGGAAGTTAGGACTCACATATTTTTCAGTATTAAAAAAGTTATTATCCTTCCACTTGTACAACAAAAAGTTCCAAAGAGTCACCCAAAAGAGTATCTTCGTATTCCTTTAATTCCCTTGCAGGCAAAAGTTCTCAGCGTTGATAAAACCCCTTCAATGACCCTACACTTTTTTTTTCCAGAAGCATCATTCCCTAAGCATGAAAGTTGGAAAAACTTCTAGAGAGCAAATGAAATGTTTAATACTTGGTTCACAGCATATTGGAGAGAAACTTCAAGAATGTTCAAGTGCTACACTTTTTAAAATCCATAGGAGAGTGATCTTCACATACTCCTGGAACACGATTTAAATTGGTACCAAACTGGTGTATAAACCTGGACACAACATTCCAGACATTTTACTGGGAAAGCCTTTGGAAAGAGAGGCTTTAAGAAATGTATACGTGCTGCATGTGAATTATAAAGATTTCACATATGAATAATTTCACATATGAATAATTAAGGGTAGAAGGTGGAGAAGATAACCAGAGCATTCATATTGTATTCACAATGACAACTGTCTGCTGGAAAAGCTAAGAACATTGTGGTTACAGAACCTGAGGAACACAATATTGCCAACGAATTTTAAGAGACTGCAGTTAAAATGTGTAAATGAACTGCATCTTTTTTTTTTTTCTCCTTTACATGATCTTATTTATCACCTTCATATAAAAGGAACATTTTCATGAAAATGGGATCAGACAAATTCACCCTGGAACTCTGGCTAAACCAGTCTCAAAATTGGTAATAATCACTTTGAGAATTTCTGCCCTCCAGTAGACTCAAAAAGGGAAAAATAGTCCCTTCAAAAGGATGGTAATGGCCTAGCCACAGTATAACACAAATTCTGTATGATTCGAGTACACAATAGAATAATTTTCCTGTAAAAACTGAGATAATGAAGAAATGGTATTCCAAAAGGAATTTGTTAAGAATAACTACAATCAAATCTTGAAGAGCTGAGTGCCATATCTGGACTCTAGTGTGGTTTTCTGCATAGCTTCTCATAATAACATCATTAACTAGCTGAAGAATGTTAATCTGGTGTAATCTAGACAAAAATACTTTGATTATTGTAAGCCTGCTGTGAAGCTATGTTCACACAAATTCAATTTTTCTTAATAAAAATGAAGTGAGCATATGTGAACAAATGCAGCTTTCCTGAGCACTTTTTATGAACACTGTCCTAAGAATAATAATTTAAAATATTTGTCATTAACATCTTCTCATGTAACAGAATTAGAGACTATCTCATTAATCTAAATATCATTACTGCTTTTGGTTTTAAGTCTTTGAGAGGCCACTCTCTGCTTTTAAAAATCGAATCAAAAGTTTTATTGTCTAATTTGAGTAACTTTCTGAAACAAAACGAATTCAGTGACAAAGAAGAACAAACTTCTTATTTATCAGTGAATTGCAAACCTTGATAGACAAGCTCTACAGAAAGACAGTAGACTGTTTAAAACAACTTGCAATATAATTCCAATTTATCAGCAAAGAGCAGCTATACTCACACATATATGACATATACAACAGTAGTATCACACAAAGTAGACTCCAGTACTTTCTTAACTACTCATCCTAAATCTTCAAATAGAGATGTAACAATGTCTTAGGACAGTAGAACATCAAGATATATGTAGACCAATCAAAAGTCAGCTAAAAAAATCAGAGACAATTGGACATTCACAAATGATGACTTATGTAAAGGTAATAGAAACTGTGCAATTCAGTTTGTAGATCAGATTAGTGCAAGACATGATAATGTTCTATGATATGTAAATGTCTGATATTAAAAAAAAAGATGTAATCTGTTTTTCTTTGCCCATTGGAAAGAAATCAAGAAGTATCATGACTAACTGCAACTAAAATGATTCAGGTTAAGCATTTGGAGCTTTCTAGCACTAAGAATTTGAATAACTTCTATGTCAAAGCCAAGGAAACTCTGTCACTAAAATTGTAAAAGATACGGAAGTTACTGAGAGCAGTACAGCTACAGCTCAGTCAACATGAGTGGAAAAAAATTGCAAGATCTCAAGTCCTCTCCTGCAGCTTTTTCTAAAATCCTAGAATATTCCTCTGGAAAGCTTCCCAAATTTTGCATTAGATATAAAGAAAACATTACTTATTTTGATTAGCAAACAACAATGACACTTATTTTCAACTAGTATAATTTAATTTAAAATTCAAAATTACAGGCAAAGCATATGAGACAGATAAAGATCATGCATTTGAGAAGTTTTTAGGACAGATTGTATTCACTTCTCATATCCTCTTCCAATAGTTCTCAGGGAAGAGTCCCACCACTCTTCCAAGAGTTTGAAATGTCTCATGAAAAACTAAGCTTTGACTGTTCTACTTGAAAATGCATGTATTTAGAGCCTCCTTGCATAAAAATTAAGACTCAAAAGAAGAAACGAGAATGAATGTTTATTTTGGCACTATCAGAAAAAAAACAACAAAACCCTGGAATAAATTTCCTCTCCCTTTCCTTTGAAGGAGAGAAGGGAAGAGAGTACTTTTTCTTCACAAGTAGCATTGAAGAGAGAACACTGAAGTCTACACTACAGACTTGAGAAGATTCCTAATTCTTCTTGTTATCTATTCTATCTTCAGAGACCAAGTGTAGTGCCCTCTGTCTGGAAAAGTTCTGTGAAGTCCTAACAAAACAGATGTGATCTTTTCAAATTATTCAGAAAACAATCAAATGTTCATTAGCAATTTCTGGAGGGAATACAACCTATGTGTGAAAAGAGTGCAAAATTACATAATTTCATGAGAGTTGTTGCTAGTCCTTACAGATATTCCTAAGTATTTAGGAAACAGCATGGAAACAGGACTGTAAATGATATGAACACACTTCTTCTTAAAGCAATGGACTAATAACATTGTCAAAGGTTTTTTCTTTATCCAACTCTTTAGAAGTTTTCTCATGAAAAAAATTAGAATTAAAATAAAATGTGAGGTTCCATAGCAGTACTACTGTTCTACTTTTCAGTAGAACAGATGGATAAAATATTCTGTTAAGTGACCAATCTTCTGTAATGGAATCCAGAGGATATTTTATGAGGTCAAGAAGAGGAAAACACTCCATGATACTTCATACTCTATTCCCAGAAAGAGTTTTTGAAAAGTCAATGTGGCAATAGATGACAGCATGAAAAGAGAGGCATTATGATGTTTGCATAGCTAAAACAAAAAAAATTTTGAGATTAAACTTCAGCTGCTCTTGTACCTTTAGTGAAGCAGAAGCGAAGCAAAGAGTGAAGTTTTCCCCACTGATTAACTGAATAACCACCCAAACCACAAATTTAAGTCCTGCCATCTCTCTAATATTTGCCTGCATTGCAAACAAAACTTCTCCCTCATTCAGATTCTGTCAGACAGACAGCTACATTCAGTGTGAAGGTAATTCAAGACAGTGCAATCATGACCTCCATTTCTCCAGAAGTCCTATAACCTTGAGTAAATGCCTCAAACCTTTATGTTATATAAGAAAGCTCAGACATTACAACAACCTTCCAGAGATCTCTCTCAGATTATGACTGGTTACATCTTTTGCCATTCTTTTTGTCCTTCCAGACAAATAGTAAGTATTGTGCTCATTTTCTTTATAAGGTTGTGACCTGCCAACCAAACTTTCAGGGACGAATAAGAGAGCAACAAGTAGCTCAGCATAAATACTTGTTGTATTTATCCCAACTTTCACTACAAATCATAGGCCAAAAATTCCCTGTAGGGGATCTATGTTCTTAATAACACTGAAATTATTTACAACACTTCCATATCTTTCTAAAATATTAGATGGAGCATCAAGAAGTGGTTTGGTCAATCAGGCTTCATTAATGTCTTAAGAGGGCAAAATGGTAACACCACGAGCAGCAGTATTTCAATTGTGCAATTTATCAAAGGGAAAAGCAGTTAACATAGAGATAAATAGATGAGATAGCTCTTCTTGCACTTTAATGCTAATGCTGAAATATTACAATCTGAACTATGCAATCAGTTTGTTTTCAGAAATAATCTGAAAAGATATCACTTTAAAACTGGGCTCCGACTCAGTCAACTGAAACAGCAGCAACTTACAAAAAATCAGATATTTTCTGACTGAGTGCTAATCACATATATGAGTGGATTAACTTAGATCCACAACCTTGTTAAACCTAAAAGTTTGACAAGGAATGAAAAGTAACCACATTTACACAAGTCTTAGGGGAAGTAGTTTAGAACAAGATCTTCTGCAATACTGATGCTCCTGGTATTCCATACAAATACCTCTCACTTGCCACTTGAACCATAGGATGATTCAGTTAGGAAGGGACCTCAGGAGATGTTTAGTTCATCCTCATGCTCAAAGTGGGTTAGGGCAGGGACACACTATGTCAGGTTTTATCCAACCTGATCATGAAAACTCCCAAGGACAGAAAACTCACAGATTCTATGGGGATTCTTTTCCACTGCTTGCCTGTCTTCATAGTGAAAAAACTTTTCCTTAGATCTAGTTAGATATTTAAGTCCATTGTATTTCATCCTTCTTGAATAAAGATGAAAAGACTGACAGATCTTCCCGATAATCTCCTCATAGGCATGGAAAGCCTGCCCTGAGGTCCGCCCCTGACCAACATGTATGTGTCTTAGCCAGGTTGCATAATGCCTTCACCTTTTCTGTAATCTCCACCATCTTCTGTTCTCTTCTCTGCCTAAACTGACCACCCAGTAAGACTTGTTTTTTTGTTTCAAGTCTATAGAGAAGAAAGCACTGTTTCATTTTTCAATTATTGCCCTGTAAATGTACAATCACTGAAAAAGAAAATTAGCAAGAATATGTCCCAACCCAATTCTTTTTAGTATAAAGAATTATTTTGAGCAGATTTTTTTGTTTCCTCTCAACTGACAGACAGTTCACCCTATTACCTCTCCACAGCTAAGGTTTTCAGGCTTCATTTATGTTATGTGTATTGAGCTCACTTAATTTCATACTTTTAAAATTTCATGGTTGCAATTAAGACAAGTGTTGCATATTAAAACAGTTTTGAGCTTGTTAAGGGTTCAATACTCGTAATGCTGCCTTTAAAACTTTTCTTACAAAGAGCAACTGAATTCTTGTATATAATTTAGTTCTCAGATTGGAAAGGATTTTAAATCCTTCTGTCCTCCATAAATTTGAGCTTTATTTTGAAGTATGATTAGTTAATTTTCAGAACACCAGAACATCTTCTGGATCAGGGCTCAAAATAATTTTACATCCAAAAATAATGACATAGTCTCGAGTAGTATTTAAATACAGGAGTCAGGAGAAAAAATTTAATACCTCCTTAAACTCTCTGTTCTTTAAAACTGGGAAAAATAAATTGACACATATACGACTGCTAGACTACCTTTAAGGGCTCCATCACTTCCAGCTGGAGAGCAGACTGACTGTGGTGACCTCAAGGAAAAAGACGCAGCATTCCTTACTGAAGGATCGCCATCCTAAATTAAGAACGATTAAAAAAGTTAACATATGAACATAAACATCTGTTAAAATAAAAACTGAAATTAGTACATAAATTGATAAAATGGATTGGGCAAAAAAGCATGCAAGATACCAGAAGAGTTGTCACTTATATTCAGATCATTGTAATTAGACTGCTATTAGACTATAATATAAGCAATGCTCCAATCAAACCTAAGAAGAATCTACAACCGGAACAGGCACACAAAAATAAATCTCTGTGTAATATTTTTTAGCTAGACAAACACTTTTGGGTTTACACTAAGATTCCATTTAGAAGTTATTTTTTGCAAAAACTCATAGTAAAGAGCTGAAGAGCAGATGCATGACCTTTGTGCACAAATGACAACACCATTTGAAAAAATAGAGTATAAAATGTAGAATTTTAAAACTCCAGTATTTTACATAATCTACCCTTAAAACATTATCTAGAATGTTATCTTACTGTTACACATTGACAAAGTAACACTTTGTATCTATATCCTCAGCATACAGACACCAGGACTGAAAAGAGTATCCAGCAGTCCCACTAAAGTAGCTGGGTTAGTCTAATGTAAAACATAGCTAGAGTGATTTTAGCCTGTAAGAGTTAAACAGGAAACAACTCAATGGCAATATGAAGCACCTCTCCAAACAACTCCAAAGCAATTAATAGTTTCTGACAAACTTTTCCATAATATAATACTAATTGCAATGTAATTATGCCCATCATCTTTTTTTAGCAATGTAAATGTGTATTTTTACCCCCACACTATTCTTAGGTGAAATATGAAACTCACTATTCCCATTTCCATTTTGAGTTTCATATGGATTTTTCAATGCCTTTTGTGAAGCCCTCTGCTGGTCACGACTACTCATTCATGCAATGCCCTAATTAAACTTCAACTATAGAATGGTATTTCCCACTTCAATCGCTTCTTTTTCTATAGCATCTATGAGAATATTTGGGGAAAGGTAAAGCTATCAAATTCTGTATCTATGAAGAGAATTTTTCTATAATTACAAACAAAATCTAAAAATGTCATTCTTCCAAAAGGTACAGCCATACAAACAAATGTAGTCTCTAAAACAAGTTACACAGTTATTTCACATTTCCTAATTAAATTGGTTGTTTCAGTAGTTAACATTCTAATGTGACCCTTGTTGATTTTATTGCCTGGATACAGGCAATAGCCTTTTCTTTCCTTTTTAAAAAAAATCTGAATTATCTGTCTGATGAATACTTTTGACCAATATATACCAAATTAACAGAATGTTAGAAAGTTTAATTTAATTGTATTTATGTTTTGACATGTCTACATGAAAGAAATCAGCATCCAGTAGTAAGATAGAAAATTTAACTGGTATTTCAAGGAGATAGCAGCCTGCATAGATGGACAATCACACAGTCACTCTGACAATGGCAAACAGCCAAATTCCATGTGTGTAGCCATAGACGGGGTCATTTATTGCCACAAGGCTAAGCCTTGTGAAGGGGTAGATGATACTACTAAGGGAAAAAGAAAAAGTTTGTAGCTTATGGACTTAAGGTGATTACAATTCAAAGAACACAAATCCGTAAGAAATCAGATTTCATCAGTTTTACCACTTATTGGCACTTATCCCACAGCTACATTAGATTTTTTTCTTTCCATTCACAGCACAATAAACCTAAACTTACACTGTGGTATTAATTACACTTATTTTGTGCAAGAGTGCTTGCAGAAAGTCGTTGCCTTCTGAGGAAATTGTCATGGGCAAAGGAGTTTAATATTCAGACCAGCACAATAAAATGAACTCTGTATCAAAAGTATATGATGCTATTTTAAGTGAACTTGAACTGATATCCTACTGAGTTACTCATTTAGCTACTGTACCGAAATTATGGAACTGATAAACTCTTTCCTAAACTGACTTTTCTTTGACTTGTAATAAAACTCAAAAAGATCCCCATACTGACAACTTTTACTAAATTAACTAAACACACTAACTAGGTATATGACATTTTGGGTAAAAATGTAATTTCTACCACAGCTGACAAATTTTCAGAAATATGCATTTACACTCTCTTAGTTTGGAGCTTAACCAAATGATGAATTACATTCTAGGAATGGTCTCAAGTTTACAAAAAAATTGTCCTTAAGTTGAGTGAATATGTAGTGAGCCTCTAAGGAGGTACTTGCTGATTTTGTATTTCAGAGATACACAATGTATTAACCTTTTTAAAGCAATAAAATCTTAAAATGAATAAAAATAATTTATGTTCTTGAGTTTTATGATTCTTAAAATGTTAATTCATAAAGATCTTCTCCAAAGGAGAAGAGGCTGCAACATTATAATTATTAATTCACACAGAGATGCAAAACTTTAATCAAAATTATTCAAATTGTTTTCTGCATCAAAGCTTCTAAAATCAGCTTTAAAAGTTATAATTACAAATAAAACACAGGTAACACACATGCACCATTAAGAATGTGCACAAAAGGATAAAAGTGCACGTTTACAATATTTACTACTTTTTATGTCTAGCATTTCTCCAGCTGGACCAGCCAATGAGGATGTACTATGTTTTCAGTCTGTCCATTTTCAAACGCGTCTACATGCCTGAAATTGAAATCTATCTTCAGTGGTTTTATCCATCAACAGCATCATCAAATATCTGATTTCTAAGGCAGTTTAACACATAC
This sequence comes from Muscicapa striata striata, assembly GCA_030060385.1. Lineage (NCBI taxonomy): Eukaryota > Metazoa > Chordata > Aves > Passeriformes > Muscicapidae > Muscicapa > Muscicapa striata. The sequence goes on from JAREIS010000142.1 coordinate 2,028,223, forward strand.
TTGCTTTATCATAGTAAATATCTGCTTTATCATAATAAATTGGTTTAGGTAACATACATCACTACTGAGTCTGTGCACCATCTGTAGGTAGTCTTCACTTGAGCCATGTCTAGAATTATCAGCATGATGATTAGCTGAATTTCCGGACAACTGACTTGAAACTTTATTTTCATGGAGATTCCTCATCCCAGCGGTGACAATGGGACTCGATACGGAAGCTGAAATATAAAAAAAGTAAGCAACTATATTGATACAGTCACACAGTCATGAACTTGAAAAGATTCAGAGAAAGCACCCTAACAGTGGATATTAAAATACTGGATGCAAGAGGTCTGGAATCTTATTAGAATACAACATGCCACAAATACCTTGATTAAAAATACATTATCTAAGATTTTCCAAAACGATTTGAAATCTTAATTCCATGTACAAATTAGCCAAATTTCTCTCCATATCTATTCTTATTATAGTATCTTCCTCACTGATTACTGAAAACTTTGTTTACTTCTATATAGCTTGAATTCACTACCTTAGTAACTTTAAAGGTATTCATGAGACATACAACATTACATAAAAAACAGCTGTATATATATACTGAGCACAATGTTACATTTTAAGAAAAAATTATATAAAAGAATCTAATAGAATCCTACTTACCAACAAAGAAATGCCCTAGATACCTTAATACTGACCATGTGTTCAGGATTGTTTTTAGACAAGGGAAGAACAAAAATCCATTTGTTCTGAAGGTCATCTTTGCCAATTACTGCATACATTGAGCATAATTCCAGCCAACTTAGAATTAATCTGACATTAAAAAGGGCCAGTAAAGCTAAAGAATCTCTAAAGTTAACTTTAGTTAATCTAAAGTTAAGAAAACTTAACTTTTCATTGGCAGAAATGAGGGTTTCCCTAGTACATTTAAGCAATGCTCCCAGCTAACAAATGCAACTTTTAGGTTGCTCAGATTTTTTTTCTTGTCACATATACAGGGCAACAATGCAAACTGGACATAAAGAGGTGAGCATTGCAACATGAATGTGCTTTACCTTTTCTTTTTCTATTTAATTTTTTTAAAACTAAGTAGATACCACCACTCTTTACAGCCAAAAAAGCAAAGCTTAAATATACCTGCCTGAAAGATTTGCATTAAGCATGTGACTTCTTTAAAGAAATTAGAAACCCATGAAAGCAAAGCTGACATGAAACAGGAGAATAAAATAAACATCACAGACTTACCTTGCTGCATTTGAGGATGAGCTGTATAACTTGGAGGATGTGAATATGGCATGTATCCTGCAGGGCTTTGAGGAGCATATGGACTAGGCACTGGACTGTTCTGTTGCGCCAAAAATCTGTTACCAGAGCTTGTCTGTGGTGGCACAAACCGGCTAGAAAAAACATAAAATTGAAAAAGAGTTTTAAAAATTTGGAATAGCAAATATAGACAAATTCATTATTTCTTTTGGAAATTGTACCTCCAGAATATGAAAATTTCTTTAAGATAAAAAAAGCCCCAAACACAATTGCGAGCATCCTTCAAAAGCAGTATTTTAACCTATCTATACTTTCCGAACTGCAAATGTTACTTAAGAGTCAGAAGATAATAAAAAGCATTCATAAGACCTCCACCTAGGGAAAGGAAACAATGACACAAATACATATGGAAATTAAATCTGCAATTTCCAAAAGTTAATCTCAGAAGTTTGAATAGAAATGACAGAAAAAGTTTTAATCAGCTTGGTCACTAGGATTAATGAGGTGCCATTTACTCACTCGGTACTTTCCAGTAAGGTTCCAAATAACTCCATCTAACAGAATTACACTGTCAAGATATTATAGGCAGTTAGGTATGACCTGCCTAAAGTTCACTGAATACAACTTTCTCTTTCACTGGCTTTATCCTAGACTCATTCTACAGACAGGACGCCATAAAAATAGCATTGACTTGTGACAATAATACATGCATATTATTACTTTCATTTTTATATGAGCTTCTCAAAATTAAAATAGCCAAACAAATATATCAGAAAGTACATTACAAGCTTTCACAACCCTCAGTTCTAAACAGGAACTCCATGAAGGTAAACTTCCATAGAAAGAAACTGCTAAGTACTTAACATCAGGATTTTGCAAAGATTTCAAGAAAATTTTGTACTATTCATTATGATATTCACAACTCACACAACCTTTTTAGATATAAAAGTTAAAAAGTGTATTGGTTCTTGTGAAGAAACAGAACATTTCATTTGCCAGTTACAGTAACTTGAAGTGAAATCTGAAATTAGTTTCTTTTAATAATGACATAATAACTGAAGATGGGGTCTGTTAAAGCCCAGTATCTGGGTTGAAACTACAAGCAGAACTCTCTCCTCTAGTCCAGAGTACTTTAATTTATTAATAAAAGCCTAAACTATAGGTAAATGCTATCTGCAAACACTCGAAAACTTAAAAGACCAGAAATCTGATGAGGATTCTGCTGGAAGACTGGCCAAACTACTGGGCCCATCTTACTGCAAGGAGCCTTTTGTATAACTGTTACAGTAGTACTCCATGCTTTTACAAATCTTCTTTCCCATTATTCTGCTAAACCAGTACTGGGACAAGCTGTAACACACCAGCCTATTCTGTCCCATCCTTCTGTCTCAGCTTCGGACATGGGTAGATGACAACCAGAGGGGAACAGGGTGCAGAGGGACTCCTTAGGCAGGAAAGAAAGTTTTCCCAAATTACAGGATGGAGCAAGAGAGAGGGGAAGTCATGATGAATCACTGGAACACAGGGTTCACTGACAGAAAGATGTTTTTTTGTGCATGAAGAAATTTACCGTGCTGCCAGACAAAAGCCAAATTTGTCATGACACTGATCACCTTCCACTTACATATTCGCAAACAAGACTTGGCAGTCAGTACTTGTAGTTCACTCTCCTCCCACCCCACTTAAAAGAAAGGATTACCTGGAAGGGCTATGTGAGATAGTGGTTTGTTGATAATTGGAAGATGCAGGACTACCACGCATGGAATTCTGAGAAATATTAAACTGTGACATCATCATCCCTATTAAAAAAAAAAGGTAACAACATTACTTTACATGCATTTCCTTTTCAATCAATGAAGTATCTCATTTCAGAATTTCTTATATATAATGAGATTATGAACTTTAATGAATTATAAAATTTACTGACATTAAGATCATGTACCTACAACTGTTGAAAAAATTAGAAATTATTGAATCCGTTTATGATTTGCATTTTACATCATGACATAAAAGAGTGTTCTGTAAAGTTGTGTTAGTTCAGTTAGAAATATTAGCAGTAGTTTCTTCATCTCCTCCTTAGAGCTTCCTAAGCCAAAATCTGTCAGTAAAGAGAAACATTTTAAACTAGGACATATATTCTGCATCCCAGGCTGGTGTATACAATACTTGTTGTGCCTATAAGCAAAAGATTTGGCAGATTCACAAGTCAGAAGAGCACAAAAAACTTATCTTCAGTTATTGGAGCGAGTATAGTAATCAGTCATCCTGGGTTGAGTGCTGCAAGATATTCTCACTGCTCCAATAATATTTAGTTCTCTCTTTCTACCCAGAGACAAAAAGCTTTCTATTCCACCTTCACTAAGCTTAGAGGGAATGTTATCAAAGAAAGTGCTGAATTATTTCAATTGCAAAGCAGAACCAATATCCCAGCTGTGGCTCCCACAGCTAGTAAATAACACAGTCATATGTTGGAAATTCAGGTGTTGAACCAGCTGGCAAGTCACATGTATCAATGTTCTTGAAACAAACTCATTTAGGAGGCATTTGGACAATGCTTTCAATTTCACTGAACTTTCAATCAGTCCTGAAGTTGTCAGGCAGTTGGGTTAGATTAATATGGTAGGTCCTTTCCAATTGAAATATTCTATTCTATTCTGACTTATATTGTTATAAAGCGGAATTTAAAGAATCTTTTTTCCTCTCTTCAGTACAGGAATAAAGAATATACTAACAACCGTGACAAGGTGACACAGAAGCACAAGAACGTAAATGAATTTTAAGTTACTTTAGTGACAGAATTTAATGTCTTACAGCTGAAAAAGTGTCAGAACTCATTAGCATACAGTATCTTGGGAAACCACAGCAAATGATCTATAGCCTTAGGTAGAAGCTCATTATTAGTGTAAGTATTTTAGACAGTTAAGACTTTTTGTCCAGTATGAAACTATTGGAAGATTTTTGTTAATCCTACAGTTGCTATCACCAATTTCAATTACTGCAATAAACACACATGCAAAATTAGTTTCAGAAACCTTCCTCTTTTCTCCTCCACTTTCTCCAGAAGAGACAGCAATAATCCTGCAGGAACTAACCCATAACTACCTCCCAGTCGTTGGTAACACTGCATTTCATGTACTTGAGCGCACTAATACTGGCCCTGAACAGGAGTTGAAAGTCCTGTGTTGTGCTGAAAAAAGTTAGATATTTCCATATCTCAATATAGAGTATATTTCAGTGACCAGAGCAATAGACAGAGACTTCTCAACTCCTACAAAATTTGTTTAAGCTGGTTGCCTCACATAGAGGCAAGCGAACATGAAATCCAAGGGATTTTTTGCGACAAAGGAGCACCCAGTACTGCACACTGCCCCCTCAGCTCTCACTGCCTCTCTGAACACAGCTAGGTACAATATTTTAAACAACTAACCTTAACATTCCTGTACAGAAAGTTGACATAATATAACCAAATCAGCATAAACTATACAGACAAAGTTTCAATTTTGTGCTTAAAGTGCAGAGTGCTCTTTTTAAGGACATATATCTGTTTTCTTCTCCCTAATTTAAAACATGCTCTGAAACATAGATTCGGTAGTCTCTGGGTTAAAAGAAAACATATAATCAATTTTCCAATGCAATTTTTAAAAAGTCCCCTAATTAACTTAATCTATGATGGACAGCTCTCACTTCTCTATCTCTGTTATGGATGACAGGGGCATGACATGGAAGGTCCAGTCAAGGTAATGTAAAAGAAAAAAAGAAAGAAAAATAAACCAAAACAAAACTAAACACCCCCCCAACAACAAAAAGAAGGTTTCCAGACAGGTAACTGTATAAGTCATAATGATGTAATGACAAACATGGGGTCTAACATGGATTTGAAATTAATTGTGGCTATTAGCACACCAATACCTTCTTACACTTTTTCACATTGTTGTCATATTACTACATAGCACTGAGAAAACACCATCTCAATAGAAACATTGCTAGAATGAGATTCCTTACATATATTCCCAAAATCACTACAATTTTTCTTCTTGTAAAAAAGTGATATGAATAAATGCTTAGCATTCCTACCAAATGGCGAAGAATGCACTTCACAAAATCATAACTCAAGGTTACATAAAAATTCCTGTACAACTAAACTGTTGTACAGCATCATACATGCTTAAGCTAGTATGGCTCAACAACAGGTGATTTTTCAGTTAGACATATTGCTTATTAAAAGTGCACGAGTGAAGCTGTTTCCTTTTACAGGCTGAAGTGCACTTGAGTTCTTGTAAAAATGTAAAAAAATATTGAAAAAATTGACATTTTTTGATAGATGCATAAGGTTTTATTCTCCCAAAATGCATAAATAGCTCAGAGCTATACAGCATCACAAGGTGCTAAGATGAGGAAAGGCAGGGAGGAGCTGTTAAGGATGCCTCATTCAACCATATTCCTTACTCTAAAACAATTAAGAACTCTTACTGCAATGATGCACTACAATAATATAGATTTTCAGTAAGATCAACAGATATGCTTTCAACTTCAACTATTTACCAAGACAAACATATGAACCTAGACATAAAAATTCAAAATAAAATTGTTTCAAAATCAAATCCAATTACTTATCCTAGAGATTAAACTTTGAGGTGAAATGAAACAATTTTTAGAAAAACACCTGGTAGCTTTTATTTTCCTTCTTTTTACTATGCAAGTGCTCTTAGAAGACGTTAAGCTTCAATTACTATCAAACACAAGGCAAGGCATAAATACAACAGTTGTGCTCCAATACATATCTGTGATAAGTAACAGTCTCCTAGATTTACAGAACAACTTAAAATTAATCAATAGATAATCAAAAATCCTTACCGCTTTGTACCCCGTATCTGTTTTGCATGCTTTTCTCCCTGAAAACATTAGGATTCCTTGCCAGGATAGCCTGCAGCAAGACTGGTATATCTCCTTCTGGATCATCACTGCCAAGGTTATCTTTCAACTCTCTGGAATTGTGGAAGTAAGCAAATAAAGAGGCAAATGCATTTTCAAATTATAAGAAACTATGAGTCAATTAAAAAAAAACAAAAACCAAAGAAATAAAAAAAACCAAACCAAAACCAACATGAAAGAAGACAATTTACTGTTAAAATATAGGAAAAGTCAAGTCTGCAAAGCACTACTTCCTGCCTCTATTTTTTTTCACCCTCTTCCTTATGGAATGGCAGAAGAAATGTTTCCTAAACATCCTCACAGTCATTTTCTGTCGCTACACTCTTACATATACGTGTCTGTCAGTTTAAGACTATCATAAGAATTTTCTTAGGCCCATATCACGATCTTCTCTATAAAAGAACACTTTGGCATAACATCAAGAACACAAAACTGTAGGAGTGAAAATAACAAATGTATGAATGTATGACATTCAGGTTTCAAGCCAATGCTTCAAAAATCTTTTCATTTTGAAAAGGGGAAATTGGCATATCTTTGAGATCACAGGATTCCCTCTGAACCATAAAGACATGCAATGGATTTTCTATAAATGCATCTGTGCACTCACTTCTTGTATGCTTTGAGGACTTTTTAAAGCTACTTCCATTTCAACAAAACAACTAAGGAAACAACAGTTGTCAACATAAAACAACTGAAAGGACACCAGGGAGAAATAAAAAAACAAATAACAAAAAGAGAATACATTAGCATACCTAATGACTCAACTGTTAAACTACCTAAGTTCAGTACCTAATCAGAATTGACACAGGTGTCAAAAATTTTCTTTTGGATAATTTGTCTAGGTGCATTAGTGACTGACATTGAAGGCAAATTAGTATTGCACAATCAACACCATGAAGTCTGCACTCTTACCTATCAAGAATGGAGTAAGTGTCAGATCTATAGAATAACGCCCACAGTTACACGTAACGGCTATGGACAATTGTAAGTGGTGTCTGACTTGAAATATTTGACCCTTATATTGCAGCCACTTGCTAAGCAAGCCTAAGGAAAACCTACATACCCTAAATTTTCATATTCTTACATATCCTTCTCAATCCAGTTAATTTTGATTTCAAGGAGTAGAGATGGTGATCTGACACAGAAGTCCAAAATACATACATGTGATCTGTTGACACCTGATTGAGACTGTGGACAAGCTGTGAAACCAGATTTTCATCCCTGCAAGCCAGAAGGCAGTTCACCTCTTCAGCTATCCGTCCATTGAAAAGCAGGCTTTTTGTTGTGGTAGCAGGTAAAGGTGATGGAAGAGGCAGCTGGTTCAAAACTGTTAGTAGAAAACAGGAAGAACTTAAGGATCATTTGATGAGAAACAAACACACAAATGTGGGTACCCCCTAACTCTCTCATGAGATTAAGAAAGAAAACCTGACAACTAGATTTAAAACACAGGGAACTCTTCTGCATTTTTTTTCATTCTTGAATTCACACAAAGAAGCACAAACATTCCCACTCACATACTGACACAGGACTCTCTAAACATTCCAGAATATTAAACTCTTTATTATGTAATGTCACCTTTCTCCTGGAGCGAAAAGCATGGATAAAAAAAGAGGAAATGCAATTTTTTTGTAGCTTCCTGCAGTACTTTAAGGACAATGAGGATTTCAGTTATCTATTCTGATCTGAATATTTGATCAATGTTACTACTTTATAAGGCCTTTGAAGAAAAACCAAAAAAACCCAGCCCACCAAAAACCCATTAACAATCCAACACTAATTAAATTCTCAGTTTATTCTTCTCTTCTTGTATTTATTTCTATGTAAACCATCTTCTCAAGACAGGCCTAGTATTGTTGGTTGATATGTTCATTGAAATGTCAATTCAGCCAAAGAAACTTATTCACAAATCTCATGAAAAGATTTAGTGAAACAATTGTTTCAATCAGATTTTAAGCACATTTCAATTTCCTAGGGCATTCTTAGGTCTTCAGACATAGCACGGAAGTGTAATATAAGAAAGCTTGACCAGCCAACTGTAGAGCCACACAGACCAGAGGAAGGTAAGTCAGGAGAGGTCAAAGAGCTAGATATAGAGTAAAGGTTCAGAGGCTAGGTTCAGAGTCCTGAACCTCAGCTGGTTCAGGAAAACAAGTTGACTCTAACTGCAAGTTACCAGGCTGATCACATCCCTGAGATCAAAGTTTTAACTCAACCAGTAGAAACAACTTCAGAAAAAAACCCAATCTAAGTGAAACTTATTTTTTGTTCTTTCATATGTAGAAATTTTAAAAGCGGGGTGATTACAGCATTCTCACCCCTTATAATGCATATCATTGCTGTACTAAGAAATAAAAGTGCGTAATATATTAAAATCACTAGCATTATCACTTGCATCAGATTACCTTCAACTGCCTTGGAAACTTGGAAAAGTCAGCAAAATCAGCAAAGAATATTGATTACAGTAGTATAAATTTAGCAAGCTTTCTCTACTGCCTTCGGGCATCGTATCGTCCATGTTTTCAGGGCAACTAGTCTTGGCCGTTACAGTTCAGTGTTTAAAAGAACTCTTGCACCGGAGTCTGATTGCTGACTTCCACCAGTTAAGTAACCTTACCTGCAAACGCTTAATTCTGGAAAACTGCCCGTAGCCAGAAACATACTTTTTGCATCCTGATGGTCTGATATTAGACATATGCGGTCATACATAAATGCACCTTTAAATAAATAACCTGCGTTTTCCACTTCAATACTTCAGAATGTACCAGAAGGTCATTAAGTGGTCTTTCCTCATACATCTGCCTTTTTTACTGCAATTTACAGCAATTAAATTCAATTGCTGGATATATATTTCCAGTGTTTCCTGGAAAGCCTCCAATTTTCAACAGTCTAACAACAGAACTGCTTAGAAGAAGCACCTAAGGCACTGAGTCCAATTATCCTCAGACAGACAACTGAGCTACGACACCTTTCTGATGCTTTATATAAACAAGACACATCTTTGTCCCAACTGTTCCTACTGCAATGGTTGTTCTAGGACCTCAATATATAATAATAAATCTCCTCTTAGTTTTCACTAGAGATTATTTTTGGTCAAATTATAATGATTTGGTCTTGTATCAATATCGGCTTGTGTGTAAATAGTATTTTTCTTTCCTTGCATTTTGTCTTCCTGATGTACTTTAAGTCAGCACACACACTTCACATGCTCCTTTTGCAGGCTGGAGAGTAAAGAAAAAATACTCAGGTTCAGCTGCTTATTTTCATTCCAGCACTCATTTTCTGCACCTATTAACTAGTTCAAAATTAATGAACCAGGTTTCATGCATATTCAGCATATTCAACAACTCTCTTGATTAGCTGAACATCAGTCTAATCCTGTATCTCTGTCTTTTCAGTGAAGATGATGGGATGTATGTTTTCCTTTATTTGAGTGGTACCCAGCCATGTTACTAAATTATATTGCAAACAAATAATAAATTCCAATATTTTGTTTCAGGTTTCCTTAAGGGTTAACATGCATTTCACTTTATGCTTAAATATGCATGAGTTTTTCGGATCAACTTTGACAACTGAAGCAATAACAAGGCTAACATATTTAATGACAAGTCTGACTTTAAACAGATTTAACTGTAAGAACAGTTAAAATAAAAACATTTTTAGTATTTTGAAAATACAGGTATTTACCAAAGAGGTAGAAAACTGCATAGTAAAGACAAAAAAAGAAATGTACTTACGGTCTGTAAGACTAGCAATCCCTGCAAGAGTAGTGATGGGAACATGAGGCATATCCCCATTCATCCTGAAGTTCTGGGAGAGTAGTGTCTACACAGATACTTCAGTTCAGGTGCCAGCTATCATTACTTCCCATCTCCCAAGCACTAAACACAAAACAAAAAGAATAAAACCGAATAAAATCTCTCAGTTCACTTTTTAAAAACTTTACATTTATTAACATAAATGAAACAGACCTATACTAACTTTAGCTGCATACTAAGTTAATTTTTAAAAGACTGGGTAGAACAGTAGATTTCAAGTAACAGGTGGCATTAGCCAACTAAAAGACAAGTTTCCTTCTGGTCTCAGAAGCAGCCCCTTCATCAAAAAAAGATGCAAGATAAAGCAATTTTAAAAAAGAAATTTGGTCAGGTTATACAATACTCACTCAAAAAAAGGTAACGAAACTTCTGTTAGTTCATGCTGAAGTGTGATAGCATTTAATGCATCACCTTTTAAATGATTTTAAATAATTAGCTGCTACATTCACTTCCCAGTTTTGCAGAAAGAGGCATTTTCATAAAGACACCAACAAAACTAAAAGGAGTAATTTACAGATTCAAAAATGAAGGAGCAAACATATTGACAAATACAAAATCTAACTACATTATAAAAGTAGTGTAGTAGCTATTTCAAAATTGATTTGACAATATCTCTTCAATATATAACTGGTCAAACGACTACCATCAATTTTAATTACTCCTCCTGGGAAAAAAAACAAAGTTTTGCCACCACTGAGCTAGCTCATTTATTTCCTGTAAAACAGCACATTTTATATTCAACTATAGAAAAAGGAATTAGTTCACTTGGATTTCACTAATTATAATAATCCTAAAGGTAAGGAAGTCACCAATGCCAAAAAAGCCCCCAAAACTGCAGTTCCAAACAATCAAAAATTTACAAACATCACAGAGTACAATCTCCTAGAATACAGTCAAATTGACATTATTTTTCTGAATACAGTAAAGGAATTTGTTATGTGGTTACCTGTTGTAGACAGGCCCCTGTGCTGACAGTTTGGGAAATAGTAAGGAATTCTTATATAAGATTTCTCTTATCTATGGAAATGCTGAAATCATTATTTACTTACACTTGCCTGCATTTTTGAGAACTACGTATAAAATATGTACCACGAGATCCTTGTAGTTTTTGAGAATTACATATAAATGCATACAAATCAAGAGATCCTTATGATTTCCTTAGTTATGTTTCTTAGTAACATTCCTTCTTATGCCATACCAACATGGCAGCATATGGCAACATATAGCAACATATAAAGCACCACTGCTTTTAAAAGCACATAGACTCCAAGACAAGGAAAACAAATGTTATAAGTCTTTTTGTGCTCAAATTTTTCATCAGCCAGTGAAATTACCTTTTCAAAGTTTCCCTATCTCCACATCCTTTGAAAAAATACTAACACTGAGGTTAAACAGAAGTGACAGTGAGTTGACTTCCTTTGTTGCACCTGCCACAGTCTCATTCTGACCTAAATTACTGTTTTAAAATTAAAAAAATAGCACATTGCAGATACAGAAATCTAGTCAGTAGGGACAATGCTACAGACTACAGACATAAACTCTATGTGGACTGCTGTCTTTTGGAGTTCTTTTTAATCCAGGAAAAAACTTCCCTCAGAGCAGTTTCAAGTACTACTTGATACCCAAGGGTTTTTTACCCTGAATGAATACAAATATATGCAGAATTTCCGTGGTTGTTTTGTTCCACAAATAAGAAATTTTAAAAAGAAATTTTAAAAATCAAAGAAAATACTCCAAAATGGTCCCATAATGAGTCAGGAGATAACACTTTTAAAATCCAAGTCTTCATTGAAAGCCTAGGAACTAAAGAAAATTTTTCACACATAAACTGTATTTACTATAAAAATGTCACGTCTGATGACTTCTCCTGACTGAAACTGAATCAAAGGAAAGGCCACGTCACTAGACAGTATTATCAGCAATTTTTATGTAGCACAGAAAGAGTGAAATATAAGAAGAAAAAGTCGTCTATTCACTTTCACTTCTTCATCACATGAGAAAGCTGTTAACACAGAAGATGTCACTCCTAATTCAAGTTCATTCCTAATTCAAGTATTACTGCTACAATAAGGAAAACGATACAGATATTTTACAGGAGAAATTTCTCCAAAACCAGATACTTAAAATTAGAAACCTTCTCCACAGATACATGATAAGAAACCTGAACCTGGCAAGGTCCACACCTCAGAATGGAGCAAGTGCAGTGAGCAGGGGAAAAGTAAACTTTCTTTGTAAGAGAAGAGTAAAAGGGGTTGGTTTGTTTAACTAACAAAACAAAGGTCAAGAGGCGATGTGGTTGCTCTCTCTAAGGCAGTTAAAGAAGGTTACAAAGGAAGAAAGTCAATGCTAACACAACAATAAATGAGCACATAAATGCAAGCAAGAAGAAAACCAGAACAGTTTTTCACCATTGTAGCTGCCAGTTTCTGGAGCCTTACATTAGTAGATATAAGCAACACCACTACTCCAAAGACAGAATGTGGCTGTCTGCACCAGCTGGAGGCTAAGCATGGCAATTCAAGAAGTCTAGCTCTGACATTACGAAGTTTTTGTAAGTATGATGAAATGAATAAACAGATGAAAGTAAATTAGAGAAAGAGAGACTGATTAAGTGATGAGATTAGTTTACAAAACAAACACAATATGAAGAAGCCACATAGCAATATCTGGATCCAAATACTACATCTGTTGTGTTGAGGGCAAAATTGCATCTGTAATAAACTTGGCAAACAAGGTGGGATTCAATTCCAGAAGCACAGACTAAGATCCAGTGAAATTACAACTCAAATGTGATGCTACTGAGAACATCAATAAACTCACTCATTTCAAGTTTTAAAATCTCAAGCAATTAGGGGAATAAAGATTGACAGCTCAAAACAGTACAGGTTGTTCCATACAAAATATCCATAAAGCATGTAACAATAGCTTGACTATCAGACAAGTTTTGTTCGGGTTTTCTCCCCTACCTCCATTCCCAATGTAAGAAGAGTTAACAGTACTCTTGCAGCAGCTCACTATTAGTCAAGAAGAAGAATAATTTTCAGTATCTAAAAATTTTCCACTGCCAGGCTTGTTCAGTAATTGTTAACAATAGTGTAACATTTTACCCCTTAACTGACAAAAATGAAGCTGTTAGTTATATTAGCTGAATGAAGGGAATCAAAGATCTGCGCTGGAAGGCTTTTAACCAATGCATTAGACTGTAGTGTAGCACTTTAGACAGAATGCAAGAAATCCAGTCTATATCAATGTATGTGGTCTTGTATACTCAGTATATAGGTATTTATGCTCTTTTTCTTCACAAGAATGAACGGATACCATAAAAGATGTTTTAGGGAGGAAGGAACTGCAGTGTGCAAAGGAAGCAACACAAATAACCCCTCAGTGAAAGGAAAACAGTGAAATGGCAGCATATTTAAAGAATAACACATGAAAAAGTTATCATCATCATCATATACACTAATACAGAAAAGCCAAATCAACACAGCAAGCAAAGTAACATTTAAAAAGTTTCGGCTATGGTTAATAAGTACAGATTTAAAGTGTTATTTTTGTAAGCTATCCTTTTTTTTTTTTTTCTAATTATCTATATTGCCCCTTACTGTAAAGGTAAAATTAAGGTAGGAAAAGAGGATGAAAATAAGTTGGGAACAATTTAAGTACGGACACTGACACCCAGCAAAGAGAAACTACATGCATAAAAGGAAAAAAATAACAACAATTCAAGCAAACAAAACAAAAAAATTACCCTGTGAAAATAAAATAAGAAATAAAAACAAATTTCAATTTTATTTTTTTCAGATATTTCAGCATTTAACTATCAATTAAATGATGAGAGAATTCTGACCACCGGTTATCACATAAAGGTACAAGCTCTGCATTTATGAAACATTTCTCTTGGTTGAGAAACTGTCTTGTCTCTAACAATAATACCAAGTTTCCCCAGCTTTGCCATGTGCATGCATGAGAAGAGTAAAAACAAAACAAAAGGAAAAAAGTAGCAGAGTACAGACAGAGCACCATCACAGCAGAGCACAATCACAGCAGAGCACAGCCTCAGAATTTGGCAGTTTCCTACGTACATTTAAATGTTTCCTTTCTCATAGATATTCTTTAACTTATTATATCTTAGAATTTAAAACAATGTATTATATATAAGTGACCTGATATTTTCCAAGAAGTAAAAAGGATTAAAATGAAAGTTTAAAGAAAAGTTATGATATTAGATATCTATGCTTTTCTTTTTAAAATGCATTCTATTGAGTAGAGTACTTTAAATAGTCTTGTTTTATTTAGCTTAGATTATGAAATCTTTATTTAGCAAGAAAGTACTTTAAAAAGCAGTTTCAGTTTCCTATATGTTGAGTAACATCATGATCTTGATATCTTCAGCTGCATAAGCAAATTAAACCAGTAAAACCTATGTACGAACTAATTAATAATTTAGATGAAGAGTGGACATTTTCTTTCAAATCAACGTACCTGAAATCACAAATTTGCAAATCATTGTCTCATAGTCAGTTTAAAACTTCTACATTTTGCAACAAAATTACTTTTCTTGTTTGTTACTACATGAATTTATGCTATGTATCAGTCTGTAAACTATCCTTTAAAAATTTCTTAAAGAATGAAAATCACAAATAAAATCAATTAACATCCTTTAGTTCTCATTCAGGTAAGATACTGTGACTGAGGCCATACAGATCATACAGATTTATCCACAAGAGGGCAGATTTCTGGTTTCTATTGCAGCGCTACAGTTTTATACAATGACAATAAGTTTCCAGAACTAAATGCTTTCAAAAATACTTCAAAAACATGCTAAAGAACGAGATACAGCTGATAAACCATAATCTAATCTAAGTGTCTGGGATGGGACAAGCATACCCATTTACAATACAAAGCATTTAAAGCTAATTCAATCTCAGGAAAAGTCAGTATTGGAAATGAAGAGTGAACATTAATTAATCAGCTGCCTGATGCAGCTGTCTAAGGTTAAAATAGTAACACACGAAAACATGAAACTACTGTATATTTATTTAAGCTGACAGCCAAAGAGGTGGCTGCAGCATATGGAGAGGTAAGGAAAAGGGGGGATCCAAGCAGAGAGAGTGTGTGTGTGTGTGTGTACTAGTGAAATCTGTATGTTTCATTCATAAAGTGATCAGGCAACAGAAACAGTGATGCTGACAAAACAAGTGAAAAATTAAGAAATTTGAGGTAAGGATTACGTAGTACAACTTCTAAACCAGAATTAGCATAATGTGTTTTTCTATAATAGGTGCTCAAATCATCACAAACCACAAACATTGCAAGAAAAAGAACCTTAGCAAAAAAGTACTATCCTGTACAATTGTAACTTGCTTATCAGTATAAAGCAATCTTAAGAGAAAAAAAAATTAAAGCAGCCAGCCTCTTAATATGTAACTACTACCACATTCCTTTGGTCTCTGCTGCTCTAATTTGATAAACAATGACGGTGATGTCTCTCCTGACCATGTGATACCAGTGCAGTGACTACAGTACACGAAAAGAGAAATCAAAGTACAAGCAGTAGAAGCACAGACAGAACGAGATTGGTCTTAGATTCAGTGAAACACACCCCCTAATGCAGGAGCACAGGTATTCCTACCAGGGTAAGCATCAGTCATGCTCTGCACCTGTAGTAACTCCTCCTGGGGGAAGAGAGAAAGGGAGTTGACACAATCAGACCATGCCCAAATTCAGACCCAGCCATTTGCAGAGAACAAATGCCTGTAGGTAATATACAGCTTCCCTGATCTGTGGGACAGTGAGACTGAGTGCACCCATGGCAAGTTTGCCAACAACTCTGAGCTGCATGATGCAGTGCCACGCTGGAGGGAAGGGGTGTCATCCAGAAGAACCTGGACAGGCTTGAGAAGTGGGATTGTGCAAACCTTGTGGAGCAGTCACAACACTAAACATGACTGAGAAACAAACATAAAGGGGGATCACCAACCTACTTCAGTAGCTCATACATTTATTTCTCATCTGCAGTACATATTCCATATGCAATTTCTACTCCAATTAAGAAAGTAAAGCTTTTTTGAGTAAGCATAGCCCTTGTGCTTGCTCAGGCACATAGGCAGTGGCTGATATTAGATACAGTCCACTTAACTGGAAGAAAATAGCTAAGGGATGTATAGAAGAGCAAAAGCAAACCAAAGAGTTCATTTAAGTCAGGTCTGTCAAATGGAGAATACTTAAGATTGCAATATCCATCTTCATTAATAAAATAGTTGTGACAGGGATTAAGGAGGAAGTAGTGGCTTGGTTTTTTTTTAAGTTTCTGGAATGTCTCATGTTAAATGTTGGTAGTACTGCTCTTTTTCAAACACAGTTGTGTACTGATTTTAACTTGTTTTTTAAAGACTTTTTGATCTTTTAAGTCTGGAACTTAACCAGACTAAAAGTCTAATGATTAAACACTGAATCTAAACGTACTTAATATAGTAGTCTCTTCCAATTTTTAATCTTGCCTTTCTGCTCTTGAACTCTCTCAGATTCTTCATAACCTTTACAAAACAAAAGTGGTAGGAAATTAACCTCTTGAGGCAGCAGCTGATTTTATACAAGTCTTCATGACACACTATTTTTGCTTCTTTTTTTGGCTTTGAAAATTAACTAAAATCCCTCCAAACTTCTTCCATGCACACTAAAAAAACAAATGCATCAGTATACCATTTCTTTAGTAATCCATAATAAACACCAATTCTATATAAACAGATTTAGTGAATTGCATTTCAAAAACACATCACTACTCCTTCATGTTGGAATTAATATTGACCAGTGACATGCTATTTCATTTGTCCCAGTATTCATCTTGTTGCCTGTTTTTCAATTTTAATGTCTCACATATACAAGAGAGATGCTACATAGCACTGCAGGGAGTTAAGAAGCTTCTCTCCTGAATAGCTGTGTTACTTCCCCTCATCCTCTCAACACAATGAAGCAATTCCTGCATGCAGAGGCTCTCAACTAGCCCTCTGTAACATATCCAGTTTCCCTCTCTCATATCAAATCCACTCCCACATGACTCAGCTGCTGGATGAAGAGAGACGGCACATGCTGCTGCCTCTTTGTCAATGGGAACACAAGAATCTCTTCCATTCAACAACCATTTTTCACAACTTAAACTGTCTTGAGACTTCCAGCCCTTGTAAATGATAACTAAAATTTACTGATGCTTTCCAAAATTATTAGGCTAAGGGACTTACAGATAAAGAAATGACTAATGATCAATAGGTAGAAAATTATTAATCAGTGTTTTAGTGACTGTGTGTAGAAATACAAAGAGTTTTGGTTATACTATCCTGCTGTACACATTTGTACAATTACAGCAATGAAATTATTTTTGTAATTTTATAGACTTTAGTGACTGTGTGGAAACACAAAGAGTTTCAGTTATACTATCCTGCTGTACACATTTGTACAATTGTGGCAATGTAATTATTTTTGTAATTTTATAGACTTCAGTACTGAAAATTTGTTTTGTTTGGTTTATTTTACACAAGGTATTATACATTGTTTATGCAACATACAGGCAGATATACTCTCTAAAGGAAAATACGCTGACATTTAAGAGACCAAACCCCTAAATAATCAATGGAATTTAACATTTTAATTAAGATTACTAATCTTACAAAAACATATTGCTACAAAAGTTTGAACACAAGAGCATTCACAAGAGTGCTTAACTGCAGTGTTAGTGTCTGATATATACAGTAACTGTGTAGAGAATTCAAGAGATTAAATTTTTCATATGTTTGATAGCTGATTTTAGTTAATGTTTGTGTTCTAAAATTGAGAATTACATTAGCCTTTTGAACACACACCATCCAATCTAGCCATGCTAAAACCGTAGAGCTCCATGGCTTTGCGACTACAATTAGTGTCCGGATTCCCTAACGTTTTCCTTTACGGCATTTAAAAAATTATCCTCCTATCCTATTTAGTTACAATTCCTATTAACATTATAAATGAAGTTATAAATAAGCCCATAAAACAGTATCACTAATCAGCCAAGACAGTCCTTTTTTCCAATTCCACACGCATTCTGGTTAGCTAAACTTCTGAAGCACAATGAGCTCAAAGACATGGCACAGAAAACAAACGGAGAGTAGCACTGGGAAAAAAAATCAAACACATTAAAAAAGTTATTAAAAACCCTGAAGCATAGTGCATGCAACATCTAGTAATGTTGGAGCTCGAGTAACTGTTAATGAACTAAGCTCAAATGAAGACCAGCATACTATGAACAATTTGGCCTAGACAGCAACAATCTGGAATCTCTCAACAGCTAGCAAAAATACTATTTTGGTGTTTGGTCCTTGTAGGTCGGGGAATGGATTCACAGCCGTACCTACAGAAGTATCCTATGCAATTCCAAACTTCTGCTGCTGCTGGCTCTCCTACATCTGCAGCAAAAACACAACAGACATTTCTTAAGCTCACTAACTGTACTGAAAAGAGAGATGTATTTCCAAAAAAAAAATAAAAAAATCCTCCAAAGTGGTGTCACTTTCACCTTACTGACCATCTTCCACATCTTACTCTTGATAGCCCGCAGATGTTTCAAATCTACAAACCAAAACTACACTGGAATTGCACCAAGTAGGTAGCAAAGCTGCTCACAGCCTAAAGCAAGCTCACAGCTTCCACCAAGGTTAAATTTTCCAACTTTCACAGTTTTTAAACTTACCACTGTCAGAGCATAAACATTTAGTCAAGAACAATTAGATGAAATTATGTTGGTCATGCACAAAAAAAAGCTTGGGGATTTTTAATGTGTGGCCTGTCCACTTTAAACATTTTCAGTTCATCTTCACCAGCTACTGCAGCAATACAAAGAAACACAGAATAGCTGTCAAGAGTGAAAACATACTTGTACAAGTAATATTTTACAGCAAAACAAAAGGTAATTATTTATGTGGATAGGAATGCCATGACCCAGTTAGTATAAAACAAGTACAGTGAAGCACAATACTTTGAAGAAAATCTCCTTTTCATAGAAATTCCCTAAAATATGCACCTGATTTTTTTTTAAACAAACTTAAGTAACTGAAAGCAGTTTGGAAATTTTCTTCATACATAAGTAGAGCTCACTCAATACAACTTAATTGTACAGTAAAATTCAACAAACTGAATTTAAGCTACTAATTCTGAAAGAGAATATAAACTCAAATGTTTAATGTAGCTCAACTAAACCACTTTAAATTAATTACTCCTGTTAACTTGCATTAAAAATCTTAAGTAATGGCATGATACACAAGGATTGCATAATGTCTTTATTTCTAATTATTTGAACAAAGTAATACATTTTGAAATAGTTCAGCTGAACACAAATAATATACCTGCGAAACTAGCTTCACGTTTGTTTTTTCAAGAAACAAGAACAATTTTAAGTTACACATTGTAAATTTCCTATCAGAACTTCTGGTACAAATTTATCAATCACAACAAAGGTGTGTAGAACATAGAAAACAGAAGATTAGCTATGACATTTCAATACTGAACTGTTGTCAATCTAGTAGATTTTATTTTCACTTTAAAGAGCAGACCAAATCATAAACTGTGACACAAAGAACTGAGAATTGACATTTGCAAACTTCTCTGAAAAACACAGAACATGGCCCATCTGTGATGGCTACCTCCTCATTTCATAACAATCTAACAATATACTAAGCTGGAAGAGACAAGGCCAAAGAGCTTTCTGAACAGTCCATGAAACTAATGTGATTATCAACCAAGTTATCTTTTGCTGATCTTTTTCCCACATCCAAAATAGATGTTTTTAAACTTAATGTCTTTGTACTCTAGTGTGGTTTTGTTCTGCTCCTTTAGATCTGTTTCATCATCTATTTTACAGAATTCCCAAAGATGAGGCTGAGTCACAGAGTTACAGAGCTGCAACTCAGTTGCTCAGACAGTGGATGTGCAAATAGATACGGCTGCACAGTTGTAGAGACCAGGGAGGTAGATGGGAAAACGAGCTGAGATAAATCTAAGCAGTAACTACAACTGGGATTCCCGTTCTGTTATGAAATTTGGTTTCTGCTGATGCAGAGAACAGCACAAAGACAAATAACTAAAACAGAAGACAGATACACTTCCCAAAACATTTATGACCATTTTAAAACAACATCTAGCTGACTGAAGGCACAATACACAAACTTACTGCTTCCTGAGCCATCTTTCTCCTGCTCCAAATCATTTATCCCAGTCCACAATTAATCCCATTACTGCATAAAAAACAGTCTGCCCGTGCAGATATTTCTCTAAAGCTCTCCTTTTCAGTATCCAACACAAAGAACAGCAGAAAACAAGTCACTTTAAATTTGACAGGACTGCAAACTGCCATCACCTCTACAGCTCAAAAATGCCTTTCAGTACCAGAGGTAAACAGTTCATGACAACAAGTATCAAAGACACTGAACACACATTTGTTTCCCCTTCTTTGCTCCCTCCCACCCCTTACCCTTTGAAGGAGAAGGAAGGAATAGAGAACTACTGCTCTGTTTACGCATCCAGGAATAGTTGTCTCACCACATTTTTCCCCCAAAAAACACAGAATGCTGAAGGAAGTGACCTCTGGAGGATATTTTATTCCATCTCCCACTCAAGTAGGGACAGCATAATGTACAGAAAATTGGAGGCGGGGGAGAGACAAACTCTCTCAATTATAAAAAGTCCATGGACTCAAATTGACTATGCACTTTATTTTCTTTGGCTGTAATCTATATTAAAGCTGACACCGAAGTACCTGATTTGCTCCAGGTACTTGGTACTTGGTACTGAAATCCAAAGACAATTCAACCATTGAGACCACATATTTTATTAGACTTAGGAAAAAAAATATTTGCAAAATTTAAGGCTCCCTATTCACAAAGTCAAAGGGTAAAATATCCATAAAGCAACTTTATATTAGCAAAATTAGTATTTTCAATGACTGCAGAATTCTCTCTTTTTGAACTCCTACTCTAGTAGATATTTTATCCGTTTTAATTTTTAGAACAAGAAGTGAGTTTTAGATTACAAAGTCCCAAGGAAAGTATCATTTCTAATCTTGACAGTGAGTGCAATGAAACAAAAATTTCTCCTGAAGTTCTCATTAGCCTCTATCTTTAGACCAAGTAAGTTACGATTAACCATGTAACCACACACCAAAAGTATATACAGCTAGAAAAGGTCACTACAAGATAAAAGGGCATCAGTGATTGAGAAGCTGAACCAAATAATGCAAAGAATTATGTCTACACTAGTTTATTTTCCACAGTTATTCCATATTGTAGTTTTTACTTTTTGCTTTTAATTCTACTCATGCATTACTTTGATGGAATGCAGAAAGTAAGTAATGCTTGAAGACAGCTACCTGTACAGTAAATAGTATTTTTTTTAGATCCCTTTTACTGTAAATAAGAATAACTAATAAAAAACCAAACCAAACACAAACCACCAGAAGCTTTTCAAAAGCTTCTTGCAAAAAGAAATTAGTATCCCAACATCTCCAATAGGAAGGGGTTTTTTAAACAAAATTAGAAATATCTATAATGACAGAGACTTTTTTCC
Source organism: Muscicapa striata striata (assembly GCA_030060385.1). Taxonomy (NCBI): domain Eukaryota; kingdom Metazoa; phylum Chordata; class Aves; order Passeriformes; family Muscicapidae; genus Muscicapa; species Muscicapa striata. The sequence goes on from JAREIS010000142.1 coordinate 2,049,819, forward strand.
TACATGATCAGTGGATGCAATGAAGTCTTTTTTCTTCTCAATTCATGGATTCATGGGACTGCAGAAGACTCAGCTTTCAGCTTCAAGTGCTTTTCAACATGAGCCACAGGCCTTCTAGTCTCCCTTTGACAAATATGAAGAACTTTGGTTAAAAAAGCATTCCACAACCAGATGAAGAAGTTGAAAGAGAAACACATCCAAGTATCTAACTTTTCTATCTGCCTAATCAGGGTGTAGCTGTAGTTTAGATTTCTCCTTAAGAGAAAGCTTTATTGCTTAAGAGAAGCAATGCTTCTCTTAAATTACCAAATACAATGCCTTTCAACTGCTGAATTAACCATTATTCACACTCAGCATACAGACTCACAAGCAAAATGTTTGCTTCCCAAGCCTTGAAGGAACAAAATATTTTGGCAAATTGCTCAATTCTTCCCAATTCCTTTTACATCTGATCTGACCCACCTGAAACTTCTTTTGCAGGTTTCAAAGCAACAGTCATAGCCTTTGCAACTGTGACAGAAAATACCTGGCTGACACAATGACCATCTGATTTCCCTCAATTTAATGTAGTCTTCCAGCATGACTTTGCAAGCCAACAAGTACCAACTCCCAAGGGTCTGCTAATTAGCACACAAAATTTAACTGTATATTATCCAGTTTGAATGACTGATGCTGAATATTGCATGCCAAGTTAATACTAAAAAAACCAAACAAAAAGACCCCAAACAAATCAAACAACCAATCAACCCAAGCAACCAATCTACCTTTAAGGTATTGGTTCTCAGAAATGCCTTTACTAGACCTTGTTCCTCTTGGAAAAATGGAAGACCTTCAGAATCCTCAGTAGAAATTTCAAAGCTAGATGCAAAAAGGACTGGAAGTGCCAAAGCTCTCAAGCTGATTCCAAGTTTCTCAGCTCAGAGGGCAATTTTGGTATTTAGCCTTCATAAACCAAATGAAAACTCTAATAAAAATGCTATTTCAATGTCCAGAATATTATGTGAGAAAAGCGATCTTAGAAAGATGTAAGCAGGCAGTCACTCCCATAACATTTCCAGTAAGTTTGTCTACCTCTTTTGAAGTAAATTTACTTAGAAAGCTCTCATTGCTTATTAACACATGGATAAAAAAAGGTTTCAACCATTAAATGAAAGTTGAATAATATGAAGGGTGAATATAATCTATGACACACACAAGTCCTAGAAAAAAAAACTGAGATAATAATTTGAGGAAACTGGAAAGATTCACACTACATGTCCCTAAAGTGATAATTCTCTCTGCAGTAAAAAGAGCATAGTTCCTTTTGGAAATGATGTAGGGGACTCAGACTACATTTTTTTCCTAATAATGAATTACAATGCCTATTTAATCAGAAAGCACAAAAATAAGAGTATACCTAGCCACTTATTAATCAGAGTTTTATCAACAGTTAAACTCCAATGAAGTATAATCGAGAGGGGGCCCATGCAAACTTCATGAGGTTCAAAAAGGCCAAGTGCAAGGTCCTTGTGTCAGGGCAATCCCAAGCACACACGCAGGAAGGACTTGCAGGTGCTGGTGGATGAAAAGATGGACATGAGCTGACAACGTGAGCTCTGAGCCCAGAAAGCCAAACGTGCTGGGCTGCATCCAGAGCAGTGTGGGCTCCAGGGGAAGGAAGGGATTCTGCCATCCTGCTCCACTGTTGAGACCCATCTGGAGCACTGCATCCAGCTCTAGGGTCCCCAATACATGAATGACATGGACCTGTCAAGGTCCATAGAAGGCCACCAAAAGGCTCAGAGGCTGGAGTAGCTCTGCTATGAAGACAGACTTGAGAGAGTTGGGGCTTCCCAGCCTGGAGAAGAGAAGGCTCTGGGAAGACCATACCACCTTCTAGAATCCCAAGGGAGCCTACAAGAAAGTTGGAGAGTATTACAAGGACATGCAGTAACAGGACAAGAGAGAATAGCCTTAAATTATGTCAGGAAGAAATTACTTAAGGAATTGGAACAGGTTGCCCAGAGACTCAGTGGCTGCCCCTTCCCTGGCAATGCTCAAGGCCAGGTTGGATGGGTCTCTGAGTAACCTGGTCTAGTGTAAGGTGTTCCTGCCCATGGTATGGGGGTTTGAACAGGATGATTCCTAAGGTCCCTTCCAAATAAAACCATTCTATGCTGACAAAACCCAAGATAAATTTCCAGAGTTCAACAGCAATGTTTTTTTCAGCACTGTTCATGACATTTAGCCACTATGTATCCCTTGAGAGACTGTTCTAACATTTTCCAGTTCGTTCTTTGATCTTCAGTCCTTTTGAAACTGTCAGATGAAGGCCATCAAATCCTTGTCATTAACGACACTGCTTGGAGTAGCTCCTGCATTTTTCTTAGACTCCTGTACTTGTTAACAAAATGTGCAGGAAGTGGGAAACAGTCTTGCAGCTCTTGTCAAGACCTGTTGGTACAAAATCTGGTCAATTGCCATGTGACAGTCAATTCTTTATCTGGAGATGTGTTTTGTTTCCTGATATTCTGGGAGTTAGCAGTGGTGCTATTATGTAAAATTTAAGTTTATTTGTCTTGGTTTTAACTGGTAAGACTGTGCTGTAGGCAGTCAGGCCAGCTGGGAAGCCTGAAAGCAGTGAAAATTGCCCTTGGGTAAAGGAGGATTGTACTAGGGAACATTTAGGCAAAAGGGATATGCACAAATAAGTCCATGGGACCTGGTCAGGTTCATCCGTGAGTGCTGAGTGAGCTGGCAAACATCAGCGTGAGGCCATTCTCAGCAACCCTTGAAATGTCATGGTGGTCAGGGGAAGCAAAAGAAAATCCATTTAGGGGAAAACTTCTTTGACTTAAGGGTAATCAAACACTGGTATACAACGGGTTGAGAAAATTCTGTCCTTGGAGTTACTCAAAACGTGACAGGACACAGTCCTCAGCAATCTGCTGTAGTTGACACCGGTCTGAGCAAGGGCACTGGACGAGGTGGCCTACAGAGGTTCCTTCCAACCTTAAACATAACAGGATTATATGAGGCTTTTAAAAATACTTCATTCTGTTAAGACAGAAAACTGCCCTTGTTTTTTAATCTTCACATCTAGTAAGTGCAAGGTATCTACAAAAAGATTCTTTCTAGCATTACTTCCTGGCTTCAGTAGCTTACCTTTCAGTTGTATTTTACTGCCAGGAAACATGAAGTCTTCTTGTCCCACTAAACTAAACAAATATGGCTGCAATAAATTAAATCACTATCATGTATTTACAAGCATTTCAGATTATTAGACATTTAGACATTCTCTTCCTTCCAGTATATTTTTGATGAAGAGGTAGAAGGCTTTTCCCCTACAGTTACTTTCCAAAGCAGCATTTCAGCTGGAATTTGTGGCCCATTGTATCTGTGTACTGACTACTGGAGAATTCAAGCTCATAATACCACCTTGGGTTTTACACATTATTCAGAACTGAAGGGTAACTTTGTGAGAAGAAGAGTTTTAAATAATATAGTCTCATTTCCTTTGTAGGGACCCAGGAGTGCTATGACTCTTCCCACTAAGCAATTCAATCAGCATTACCTGAATAGCAGTTTATATGCCTTAGCCTAAAAAAGGTGAGGTACTTAAATTTAAATTGCAAATGAAATCTTGTATCTTCTGAAGATTTAAGGGAGAAAAAAAATCTAAGCTAAAACTAAGTCTAAACTGTTAGAGTAGGTAATATTTTAAATAGTCAAAGTAACACCACAGCAGAAATAGAGTGTGAACAGCATCTGGAACAAAGAACCTCTCTACAACTAAATAGCTGTTTCTTAGGAAAGTCATCAAAGACACAGTTCTAAATACTGCTAAGAGAAAATTTTACACCTTCTAAAGCTGTGTCTAATGAAGATCCTAAAAGTACCTTGTATTCACGACCACAGATGACAGGTTTGGAGGTTTTTCAGCACTGATTTCAGAAATGGAAAAGGTACAAGGAGATAGTGATGGAAGATCTATTTAGCTTCACAAATTAATAATAGGAGGAAAATAACATTATTTCAGTGTTCTTGAAAAATTTTGAAATCCCTTGTCAGTTAAAACCGCACGAGAATCAACTCCAAGTGTAGACTATGACAAATCATGCATGGCCAAAACAATCTTCAGGTGAACTTTTTTCTGATCAAGTACAGAGGGAAACCAAGGAACTTCTTTCAAGAAGTCCCTACCATGACAGCACAAACACATGCATAAGTCCATGTGACCCAAATAAAAGGATGTCCACACATGTACAATATAATACCCTCCAGCAGCTATCTTTCCTTACTTGTGCCTGAAGAGCACATCACAGCTCTTCAAAACACCTGCAAGAGACTGAGTGAAAGTATTCTCATACACCTTGTACAGTGCTGATTCAGAAAGCTTGCAAATGGCAAATGATTTTAGAAAGTAAGATTCAATGCAAGGAGACAAGAAAAAACTTGCAATACATACTATCCAGGAAAAAACTGCTCTCTAAAGAAGAGTCTAAGGTCTCTAAATGAACATGGGAATTTCTCACAATTTCCTTGTTTATCAAAATAAAGTATCACAATTACTGTCCATAATACAGGGACAATCATGCTCAGAATGCTTCCTTTGCTCTACACAGGTAAGCAACAATGTAAACTTCATCAAGACAGTGAAGCCACATATAGAAAACCACACAATGAGAAGAACAACTCTCTACAAAAATTTACGATAAAGATGAGAGGATAAGTGTCTAAAGCAAGAAGAAAAGCTAAACAACTATTTTAGTTTACAATGTCCCCATTTACTCCATTTAAAACAGGGACTTTGATTAATCTGAGTATATATTTGGTTGGCAAACTTGTTCAGTTTCTCAGATACTTTACAAAATCACATCAGTACTTGACAGAAAAAAACCAGAAAGAGGCAACGGTAAAAAATAAACTGGGGGAAAAACTCACTAGTATGTTTTCCTACAGTAAGCTGTAATTTGATAAAAACTGATCACCAATGATTTAGAAAATAAAATTGCTTACTTTAACAGCACATTGCTTATATTAGAAAATAACAAAATCAAAGATCAAAACCACTGCAGAAAAAGGCAAAGACTTTGACAACATGCATGAGATCTCAGGATTTAGAGTGCTAAAATTCAAACATCACAGAAAGCACTGGGAAACAAATGCAAAAATCTAAAACCAGAAACACTGATAAGGATAAAGGATCTTCATCAGTGTTTGACTAGTGATATTGACCCAGGTATAATAAAGTGCATTTCAAAAAGAAGCATTCCTCAGAATGTATTTCATTTTACAAATTACAAATCAAGTTACTAATTTAACATTACATTGATTCATCTCAGCTGTTATATATACGATTTATAATTGCAGAAAAGTGAAACTACTCCAGTAATTCTGGCTGGACATACCAAGCATTTTAAAGTTTCAGGTCATATTACTGAATCATCATCATCCTCTTCCTCCTCTGAACACTGAAACAGAATTACTAAAAATCATGAACAGCCAGGATCTCAGTGTAAGATTTCTCCTGAGATGAAAAATGGTTTATCAAAGTGTTTCTGTGTAACTAAAATCTTGTCTTTTCAAACCTGTATGAAACAGATGATAAATAATTTTTTCCTCACCTAATTGATTTAAATTTCCCACCAAAACGCCAGTTGATTCGGTATCTCACTTCATGAAGAATGCCTTCTAAGAGGGGAAATTGTCTTCTCTGATCTAACACTGATCAACAAATAGTAAAGCTTCATTCTATATCTTTCATGTGTCAATTATCTAGAGATTAACAAAATATTAAATTCTTCCATCTTCTGGAAAGATGAACCGCATGAAATACACTTTATTAAAAGCCTATCCTATACATCGCAGCATTGGCTTCTTCTCTGGTTATTGGTAAAGCCATCAGACAAAGTTCAAATGGGTAAGTTCAGATAACCACTTTATGACATTATAAAAAAATAAGAAAAGCTTGTATCTATCAAGTAATCAAGACAAGAACTATGCATTATCACTTGACACTTATTTTACACACTTTCTGTGGGTTTTTACATGGAGTTCTACCTCAGAGAGCTAAACAAACACTGATGCTTGCAAAACTGAAGCACATGATAGTTTTGCAGTAGTAAAGTTTTGCTTTGGCTTTTCCAGTTTAATTTGGGTTTGGGGCTGGGTTTTAGGTGTAGTTTAGTTGTTAGATTTTTTTTTTTTTTTAAATCTAACTACTCAATAATTCAAGATTCAGTTTTAAATGTTGGCTGAAGGGTTTCTGGATGCAAGGAATTACACTGTCAACTACTGGACTGCTGCTTTGCATTACCTGTACAGTTACTGGCTGTGTTGGGTTGATGTGGCCAGAAATGTGTATTCTATCACCATCTGTTGAAGCTGGGTGGGGTAGTGATTCCTTATCTCCCTGGCACATACTATCTGCTAATGGGCCATCTTTAAGACCAGGTGGGGCAGTCATCTTTATCTTTTCCACAACCCATTGTCCCTCCAGGAAGCAATCATCTGCTGCTGGGCCATTCAGTCCCAGTGCATGACTGATAAAATTCCATCATCCCACTGGGAGATGCTTCAGCCAGGGGAAGGAGCCAAGCCCTTCCTATCTAGATAAAAAACTGAGATTTTGGACAAAAAGATACGTTCTTTCCACTGGATTCCAGAGGAAAGCTGGACCTTTCCACAACATCCCTGGACCTTCAGAGGAAAACTGCACCCTTCAAGAGGACCACTGCTTCAGCTGAACCACACCTGCCACTTCAGGAGGACTGTAGCCACCATTTGATCAGAATGCTACCAACACCCTGACTGACGGGGTGTCAGGTTGTATTCTGACTCTGTCAGGGGTGGGATTGCTCTTTGTAATGCTGCATTTCTATTTTAATTGTCCTAGTAAAGAACTGCTTTTCCAAATTCTCACATCTTTGCCTGCGAGCCCCTTAATTTCAAAATTATAATAATTTAGAGAGAGGGGGTTTACATTCTCCATTTCAAAAAGAAGCTTCTGCCTTTAATGGCAGACACCTGTCCTTCAAACCAGGACACTGGCATACATTTCCATGCTCTTTTAGCTGTGGACACAACTATTTTACAAATTTTTTGACATTGTTCAGCAAAACTGCGCACAATTTATAAGAAACTGTAGAGCTGTAACCAGCAGCAGCACAGACTGCTAATTTTACATTTTCCTTTATCCGATTATTGACAATTAAACAAACAATAGCTGAACTTTCAAATTCCATAATACCGGTTTTCTCCTTTGCCCCTGTAAGTTCCTGCAGTCATTGCAGAAATTTCTACAGAGCCCTGGAAAAGGCTCCCTAGGGCAGTGGTCCCAGCTCCAAGCCCAACAAAGCTCAAGAAGTGTTTGGAAAATGCTCTTAGGCACATGGTGTGACTCTGGATGGCTGTGCAGGGCCAGGAGTTTGACTCGAATCAGTATATTCTATGACTCTGTGATTTCAAATTCTGCTTTGCGTGACAGTAACAACAATTATGAGGATCTGTCAATGATTCTTGAAGCTTTTGGACATGAGGAAAGCCACTGTTGCAGAATCCACAGTTTTATGTCATCTCCTGCTCCTTAAAGTCATTTGTGGTACTTCCACACTGCAACAGTAAACACTTATTTCCATCTCTACCTTACAAATCCCCTAAAACTCATCAATCTATACTCTGGGAAGTATTTGAGAACATTATGAGAACCTGAAGCACTTGATTTTTCCAGTAAACAGTACACAGAATAGGAGAGAAGGGTCGGCAAGTCATAGTTATGAGTGATTTTATTCTGAGACAACATGGCTCAGAAAGAGCCATGGGAAGAACTAATTAAAACTCATGCCACATTTGGCCAAGACAGCCTTCATGAAGCCTGCCATAGTAAACTGTGCTTCTCTTTCAATCCAGCTGACTGGCTGCAGAAACAGAAAAGTTTCAGAATCTGGTACAACCATGTTTTTTTTCTGTAAGAAATTAAGTTAAGGAATTGCACAGCACTCACAATTTTAAGAAACTTATCTTCATAGTTAGGGAAATATTACAGAAAGTGACATATGACAGTCAGCAAGTTGAAAGACTAGCAATTTAACTCAGAGGTGGTTTATAAAATCCCTGATTCAATAGAACATGCATTATGAAATGCTGTTTCAATTTAGTAAGTCATGGAATGATGGTAGCATAAACAATAGCAACTTAGAATATTAAAGTAATATAATCAAAGTCTCACCTACATATATTTATTTGCAGCTTTACTTCACTGATACATTTGAATCTGCTTGTTCAAATCCAAATTTTACAAAAGTAGAAATTCTGTCTGGTTTCACATGAATTTTGTAAACCTCAGAAACTGTAAATATTAAACTTTCTGTAACTGCCAAACTTTAAAGTTTTTCTTCCAAAGCATTTTCAAATGATTTGAAGTTAATCAAAAAACTTAAGGGGAAGAGAGCACAACAGAATCAGTTAGCACTCTGAAAGTTTTCATTCTTTTTCAACTACGAGAGACAAAAATTGCATACTGGTGACTACAAGTTCTAAAATTTTCATTATATTAACACATAGTAAAGAACAATGATATAGCCAAGTATCATTATGCTGTTCACTCTGTTTACTGTGCTCTTGGGATAGGGGAGTTCACAGTGTGTTAACTCCTCAGCTAAGGATTGCTGACCTTGTTAGGTAAAGAAGGGAAGACTTCTCACCATGTCCATTACAAGGCTGAAGTTCAGGGTGTAGGTTAAACTCTGTGGTCCCTGATTTTCAAAATAATACATGTTTCTCTGTCCAAATCAACCTATTCTCTAGCTCCAAGCATATGGACTGAAACCCTTTTTAAGATTTAGCAGACATGGTCATTCACAAACAGAAGTCCCATCTGAGTATACACGAAAACAGAGCAAAACTATTTTAAAGTAGAAATGAAACAGTCAAGTTAGTTACTCTGAAAGAAAGAAATGCACTTCAGCAACAGATAGAGTTTTGGTAAAGAGACTATGTGATACAACATGCATTTAGAAAGTAAGCTTTCCAGAACAGGGTCTTAACTATGGGATTTTTCTGGGAATCACATGGTCCAATGCCATTCTCTTACCTCCTATAAAATACAAAATTCTCTTACCTATAAAAAAATAGCTCCTATAGCAGCATTGACTACAAATCAACATGTACTCATTTCAAAAAAAGGAATGTGTAGTGCAAGTGCATTCGTTATATAAGTGTCCACCTTCAAATGCAGCATCAAATCAGATTCTTCCTTTCAAACACACCACTGCATTACAGTTGCACAAATCCTTCAATAGAATTAGCACGACACTATAAATGTTTTTTTCATTTCCACCTTAAGATACTCAGAAATCTTAATCTTATTAGCACCAGTGGATTTATGCACGAATAGTAAATTCCAGCTGAGTGAAGAAAGTAGGACAAATTAATCTCACCTACTCGTAGTACCAATGACTCTACATTCCCAACAGAAAAAACCCCAAAAAATCTCACTTAAGAAATGAACAGAAATTTTAGGTATTAATGTAAAAATTCAGTATACATTTAGAAGGCAACCTGAATAAATTAGATATTAAATTCCCATTCAAAGACAGCAATAGTCTAAAACTACCAGTAATTCCATTACTCTGAATATGGCTAAACATACTAGTCCCATAATATGATATTCAGCTTCTTGTTTTGTTGGATTTTTTTTTTTGCTAGGTTGTATATTTTCACATTAGAAACAATTTTCTCACAGTGCTTTCTGAAGAAGTAAGGATTTCCCTGATCATGCAGTCCCAAGCATTATCATTTACATCATATAATGTACTTCAAGCATTTAGCAATTTCATAAACATTTTGCCTTCATCATTCTTACTGGAAGGTAATTCCAGTATCTCATGCTTTTACATTCTAGAGCTTTACATAAATTCCAGACGGAAATTATTCACTGCCACTTTATGTTCACCTTTCCAAATGTGAATCCTTTCAGCAAATTTAGGGCTCATTTTTATCATCCCTCTCAAGCCCCTAAAGATAGGGCAGTAGAAGCAAAATATAGTATTGACAAAATTAACAGCAGGAGAATCACTTTTAAAGAAAAAACAAACACCAAAAACCACAAAAAAAATCCCTCAAAACATGGTCCCAAAGCTCAGAAATGGAACAAGAGAGAAAAAAGGCTTGGGAATTGCTGCATTATTAGGTCAAATATTAAGAGTACCACTTGTAAACACTCTGAGCTAGTTGGGCACAAGCCAGCTATGGCCCAGAAGTCATGTAAACAAATTAGTTCTAATTAGTTTAAATTAGTTTAGCTGCACTGTAATGTATGCTGAGACCCTGCTGTTACAAAAGTAAGTTTTTGCATAACATAAATTATCCCAAAGTTCTTACTATCCTCTATACCTGATACCATCGTACCTGTTTATTTTCTTGAGCCCAAAAGAATCATACACCAATACATTGCATGTTAATGCATGTACTCTGATACTTTCTACAAAGACATATCTCTTCTCAAAGATTAAAAAACTGCATATGCTTTTTAACAGTCTCATTTTGCTGATGACTAAGTATTTTGTAATAACTTTAATATACACAGATCTTATGCTTCCTCTGACATATCATGTGGAAAAGCTGTCTGTTTACAGCATAAATTATAGTAATAAATCTTTAAATGTACCAACACTTCGCACTTGAATTTTATCCTGCCTCTATTTCTGCAGCTCTTAAGGTCATCAAATGTTTCTTGACAGGTATTCCAAACTTTCCATATGCTGACAATAAATAACAAGTTTGCATCCACAAGTGATAACTTCTTTTTTCATTCATGGCTTTTTAACAAGTCTCTATTTTATAAACCTTATGGATTCATCTTTCAAAACTCTTATTTCCTTATAAGCATTTTTTAATGTCTAACACTGCTTAACATTACAGTGCATTCCTTCTTGCACTAAGCTAAAAATTAGATTCTTAACTGGCATATAACTTTTCAGTAGCTAAAATTAAGTATGTTATTTAGAAAACATTAAATTATATTGTTTAAATATTACCACTGTGAAAGAACATGGAGTTGAAGACATAACAGTAGTTTCCATCTACAAAAAAGCTACATCCATAGGAACTGGAAATAAAGAAAAAAATATTAGGAAGCAACAGAGCTTCTAATTATGATTGCTTTGAGTAACACCCAGCAAGAAGCACCTCTAGATAAATAACTTCAGTACAACGATTCCAACTCTTTCTTTCATTCTTTAAACGTAGAATTTCAAAAACTGGATATGCAATTACAGTAAATCAGATCTAGAAGTTCGAAATTACATTTCAAAAGCTACCTTTTAGATAAACATATTTATCCAACTGAAACACCTAATTCCATCAAATCCATGAGAGGTACCATATAACTCACCCCAGACAGGCAAGTAACTTCCAAACATTGTGCTTAAATGAAACTGTATTCACACTTGGATTATCTTGAATACATCGCCTAAGTTAGACTGAACTGGACCAGTAATTTAATGAAGCTTTCTCTCGATAACTGCTGTCGCTACCAAGTATAGACAATGATTCTAAACAGAAGTTGGCACAAAATCAACCTATTTACCATTAGAGGGACATCTGGACCAACCCTTTGCTCAAAGTAAGAGCAATCTCAAAGTTACGTCAGGTTACTAAGGGCCATCCCAGCCAAAATCTACTTTCAAGAATGGGGATTCACTGTGAATTTTCCCCAGTTAAAACCAGACAGAATTCCCTTATTGCAATAGCAGCTGTTGCCTCTTTTGTTTTGCCCCTCAGAGGAGTCTGCCTTGCCTTCTACATAAATGGTCATTATTAGCCAGGTTAAAGAGAGCATTTCAATCCCTCTCTTAGCATTCTCTTCACCACAGCAACCAAACCTCAGATTCTCCTCCTATATTTCATGCTTCAGCCCCCTAATCATCTCAGTAGCCCTCTGTCACACTTGTTCCACTTGGTCATCTCTTTTTTAGCTGATTGTGTCATTTACATTCTGTTTTCAGACTGATTTTGTCTTCACGTCCCACAGTGTAATTCATTGTTACAGCTGTTATCATGGCATTTTGAGCCCACCTTTTTGTCTTCTGTCTTCCACCACCTTCCATATCTACCCCATAGTGTTACAGCTGCAAGATTTTGTGGTTTTACCCATATCACTTACGTGCTTTGTCTCACATCACACTTCATTTCTTCTCCTCCACACTGTCAATAAGGCCAGCCTCCTCTATCATTTGCTCGTCTCATACTAATAGCCAAATGGTTTGAATGCTTTGCTCTGGCTTCTGTATACAACGTAAAATTCCTAGATACATCACAAGTCCTTTGTGTTCTCCACCCTGGCATCTTTTTTTAACAATACTCTTGTTAAAAAGCATAGAACATGGCTGATTATCCCGAGCAAGGTACAGCTTGTATACATGAAGGTGCTGGTTTCATCTGGGGTAGAGTTAACCATAACTATTTATATAAATTTGTAAACATAACTGCATTTACCTATTTTACTTACTCACAAATTACCCCATCCTTCCCAAGACTTATGCAACTTCAGGCTTAGAAGGCAGCCACATAGCAGGGGAAATGAGCTACTCTTTCATCACCTCTGAAAAACTACTTATTTCAGATAAGGATTTGATTGTTTTCCTGATAAATTGCTGAATGAGTATATATTGCCAATATTCTGGCTTAGGTCTCTTCTTCAGGCTGCTGTGCATCAGCTGAGATATGGTCATTGCTGACTTCCTGCAGCTTTGCAACTCAAATATAGCAAAAGTGCAAACAAGCCTCTGTCAATATACAAAAACATTATGCTATCATACATTGACAATGGAAGTTTAAGCCTAGAAAACATGTATTTTATACATCAGGAATATTTCAGTTTCATTTACTTTTGTATTAGCGTGGCAATTAAAAAAAAATTATATTGTAGATTAGAGGCTAGATTAAAGGCGAAGCTGGAATATGAATCACTTCAGAATTATTCATATATTTAAAATTTAGACTGTTCACGATGTAAAAAAATTTTAACAATTTATTGCATTGTGCACATAAACGAAAAAATGAAGCACAAAACAACATGATCAGTTGACAAAAGTTAGTCCTGGTAGCCTTCTGTAAATTAACACATCAAGAAACAGGAAGAGTAAATAGGAATTAACATACAAAACAATAAATGCAGGACAACCAGAGAATGGGAGATGCTGAGTGATAGTAGCAGCACTAAAGGTGCTGACATAAAGCACAGGGTAAAGTTCCATGTAACAGCTGAACTGACTGCCACTGAAAGCTACTGCTCTCACAGCACTGTCTCCAATTCATTATTCATTTCAATGAGAAAGCACAATATAGTAGTACACAAACAGGAGGATAAGAATGAGATGACTTAATCTTATCCTGAAAGGGGGTAGTCAAGAAAAAAAAAAATCTGAATTTTAATTTTCTAATGCAATTAGGAGCTGGATTGAGAATCAGTAGAAACGTGCTAACCATTTCTTTATCTCCCTTTGCCTTTTTCTGTATATTTTCAACCTCTAAAGAAAAAAAAAATATAGCTCCTTTCCTACTACTGTTGTAACCAGCAACTCTTCAAAATGATGTTTTACAAAAACATTTTCTCAAATTCAACTATTTTACTTCTTACTCCTTTCCTTTTCTCTCAGTTCTATTTACTAGCCAGGTTTCCTTCCATGCTATCCCCAATAGTTCTTGCAAAGATAAAGAGAAATATTTACTACATAAACACAAAAAAACCCTTGGATTAATCCTACTCCTTTTGCTCCCTCAAGACAGCAATATAATACATCAATCAGTGTTGGTGGAAGCACTGGTGAGTAAAGCACTGAGTAATGTTTGAGAGCACAGAGTGAATTCTTCTGTCCCATCTATCAATATTTCCAAATTCTTAAATATTAGAGTAATAATGTAAACCTGAGATGTCTACCTGGGACCAGACCTATAGGGGCAAAAAACTACAGAGGAAAACAAAACTGAACAACCCCCCTAAGTAAAGAAATGAAAACCGCACAAAGAGAGAAAGGTCATAGCAACTTTATCATCAATGATGAAAATTACTCTGATGAAAGGCCTCTCACCTCCAACTACTCCAGAGACTATCCTGTGGCCCAAACCAGGTAATTTGTTTCACCTGTTTCTACCATCTTATCAAAAGTTGGTCTGTATGGGGGAATTGGTCACTTCAAATATTCAAATCCCAATGTTCAGCATCTGTCAAACACCATGACTGTCCCCACATAGCTGATTACATACATATATATATATATATATAAAATAAAACCATATAGTATAACCACATTAAAATGAAAACATACGATAACTAAAATACACTGAGGTCATTGAAGAATTTCTATCGTATTGTTTGGGACAATCCATGAGACTTTACCTTACACTACACCACTGTAGCATAACAACCCTGGCAACCTCTGGCCATTTTCACTGGTACTACTTTAGAAAAAAACACCAATGACTTAACCAAATTACTACTACTGCAGACTGGAAAGCCAGCAAAATTACCATGGCTTCTATTTTTATACTGTAGAAGAATTACCCATGCTGCTCTCTGGAGAACCAAAGTCAAACTCCACCTGAATTTCACTTGTCTAGTAAACCCTAACAGTTCTTTGAAGGTGGTTTTGGTACTGAAGGTACTGAATAAAGTGACTGAAGACAACTCGCAGTTGATGTCTGAAACTTCTGTGTATATATGTAGATATTTAACCCATCAGACAATGTTGTACAGAAGAATTTATGGCATACTTTCCATTTAATCCTCACTGTTCACTGAAAATGGCTAATTTTATACAGGTTCTTATTTCAGATATTAAAAGCAAGATGTCCTCTAATTTGAATTATATTCTGTGGACAGACTGACCTCGAAACTCCAAATTAAGCATACAGGCCTTCCTTCTAAAGCATAACATCTTCCCTGTAAAACCTCAGGAATATTTTGGCACCAGCTCTAACACTGTCAAGTAATCCTCTTCAAAAAGCTTAATGACCCAAGATGATTCATGACTCACAAACAACAGCACTAGTAAATACTAGAAATTAAGTAGTACTTCAATGAAGGGGCAAGTACAGCCTGCGCTGCAATAGCAATATTTCTCAGGAAAATTTATGGATCCTATAGATATGTTCACTGGCCTGTAAAGGAGCAGAAAGTTGTCTGGAGTTTTAAAGGGTGGTAGGCAGACACACCTGATCAATATAAGATGTGGTGGTCAGGGAAAGGCATTTGACCATTTAACTGCGTGGAATTATTTTCAGCCCTTAACTATACCTTTTGAAAGATATAACCTTACACAGGAATTCAACGAGACCTATTTAGCACAGAGAAAATACAAAGTCAAATGCAAAATACATGGTTAAGGAAAGGCCTAACCAACAGAATGTAATAACACATTCCTTAAAATATCAGTTTGCATGTCAAAACAGTGTATTGCTATCCTAGTGGTTAACTTCAAAAATTTTCTTACTGAACAACATTTCTGCTACAATGCAACCAAGATCTTACAAGCAATAGTTAGGAAGGGTGTTTCTTGATAATCTGTTTCTTAATGATTTATTTAACAATTAATTAATAATTCACACAATTTCAAGAGTCAAAAGGCACAAGCTGTGTAAGTGTGGAATGGCTGAACTCAATGATGTATAATTGGTCTCCGTCTAGGAGACCAAAATAATTCTGTAATTCAAAGCTGGATATGACACCTGACTAGCCAGGAAGACTCTGCTGAACGTACTGGAACATTTAAAAGTTGCAAAGCCTTTAAAAAGCTTTTCGTCCCCCTTTTTTTAATCATACCACCTTCTAGATCATTTTACCATGTTTTGCACTCTTCTAGCTAAGAACTTGAAAAGCTGAGATATTACACTCAGAGATAACTTCAAGTACAGCGAAGAGTGATTACCATTAATATTCTCTAAGTGGTTTCCTACATTTACTTGAATAGACAAACCCTTATGAAAAATAGTAAAGTGATTTCCAACACAGTAATGGGTGTCCTCCATTGTTTCAGAAAACAGACTGAAAGGCAACTGACATCATCATAGTGAAATAATCAAATATTCTGAAAGGCTGTTTTTAAGGAATCAATACATTTTTTGTTAAGAGTCACATCACAGTTTGACTGCCTGGGGTTTTTTCCACCTGGTACTCAAACTGGTTTTCAAACTACACATTGGTTAGTTTTCTTTTTATTATATACAGACACACACTCAGAGAGATAATGCAAGCAAGGCTAATATGTTTGGCTGATATCAAGCCAAACATAAAAATTTCTAGCCAGTAATACTTCCTAGAAACAGCACCTAAATTAAAAACTCTTTTTGTTTCAATAAAATAAAACTGTAGTTACAAGGGTGGCTGGGACAAGCAATATCAAAATGAGGTCTAAGAGAAGAACCACCATAAAACTAGAAAATTATTAGAGGATTTCAGATTTCATTCATGTTTTTCACAGTTAAAATCCTGCATGTGACAATCTATTTGGTAACATGATTTAAAACTAATGCAAAACTGTATTTTTCATCTCAAACACAAAACATGGGAAGGGAAAGGTGTAATCCAGAAAGGACTCTGCAGTCAATATGTAATGACTGCAGGCAAATTATTACCACAGATATTTAATCTTTTTTGAAAAGTGTCCTTTTCATAGATTCAAATTAAATTGCAGTTTTAAGGAGGCTCTTACCATAAAAAGCAAATAAAGCTTGATAAAAGGTTTCATTCACCAATTTTGAATAAAAGCATTTTTGCTTACTTTTCCAGTTTTGGAGAGTCAGAAGATTATAGCTGTATACATCAAATATTTCTCACTATAACTCAACAGCTCTGAATAAACTAGTTTAATAGACTCATTTAAAGTCAGTAATTGCAAAGCTTCTGCACTACCTATTATGGGAAAAAGCACGACTGTTCAGATAAACAAAGTACCTGTTCTATAATTTAGGACAGGGTGTGTACTGACTAAGCATGGTCACTCCTAATAAACTTCCTTGCTCTGAAAAGAGAGATTTATTTCGCATCATCCATAAAAACTTGGATTTACAGTCTTTATGCTTCCCTAGTACTACACTGTCAAACTCATATAATTAAACCACCAATTTTATAGTACAGGAGATCAGTAAATTCAACTAAACTTCACTGATTACCACAGTTTACCTAGCTGGTCTTTATACAATCACTGCATCTGGACTATTTTTTTTGCTTAAGGAAACTTAAATGTAGCACTCGCAAAAATGGAGAGCTGAAAAACAACAGATGTTCATATTACAATTGTCCTGTCACATGAACCTGACCAAAAAAACTATAGTAGGCAGGGTTATGGATGAGAGATAACAAACTGAACCACAGCCTTTACCTTAACTCTCTGTGTCTTGTACTTTTCAAAACCACATGTGGTAAAAAAAAAAAAATCATGCTTGTGCTAAGGCAACTGAATCTGCTCCTGAAGTCCTTGGCATCCCCTGCAATACCTTAATAGACCTGCCTATACATCAAACATTCTATATAATCCATGAGATCAAAGCTGTCTCAGGCCCTCTGAAGTGACCCATACCAGAATTTAGAAAATAACTGGAAAAGCAAGAAGCATACAAAACTGGAAGATATTTTACAGCTACTTACTGAAACAGGAGTAATTTAATGGCCAGAAGTTTTAGGACATTATTCAGATTATATTACAGCATATGAGACCCCTACAAACACAGTACAGGGGGGAGACATTGGTGAAAATCCCACTTCTCTCACCTTCCATTTTACTCAATAAGAATTTTTAAAATTAGAATGCTCCACTAAACACTCTCATATGTCAAAGTGGACACATCTTAGAAAATATTTCCATTTAAATCAAATTTAATTTAAAATAACAGAACTTAGTTGTTTCAGCTTTATAACATTACAGTATTTCTAAAATAAAACACTTTATTACATTCTACAATTACAGTTCTAGTACACTTTTGATTCGAATTTTCCCCACAAATACCACTATGTTGTTTTCAAGTGTCAGACTAAGGATTTTTATTGATGCAATATTTCCAAAACCCAGAGATGCCGTACACTGTTTCTGTTTTGTTTTGGAGCAGAGTCTCATCAAAAACTGTACATTCCATACAGAGAGAAAGTCCTCACTTGATCATATAACTGCTAAAAATTAATGTAAGTAAGAAAACAAGACAACACATTCATATATGTTAATCCATCTTACCATAAAAGCCAAGAAAATAAAAGATCCAGGCAGAAATATCTGTTCTATTAAATTGAAATGTGTAAGATGTTAATATCTTCCAACCAGCCAAAACTAAGGATCTAGTTTAGTAACGTATTTTAAAAGTCAGTATTCCCAAATTGTTTATAAATACTTTTAATCAAGCACTGCAATATCACAAAACAATGAAATTCATAGCAAATCAAGAACAAATGCTCCCTCAGAAATCAAGCTTTCTCCTACAAACCTACCCAACTCACTGACATCAAAATATATTTTGCAAGGTGAGAAAGGGACCATCTAGTTCATGCCACATACTTGCAAAGCTCCAGCCTCATTGATAGTTCACTCAAAAAATATCTTCTGTCAATGCTCTGAAAAAACAGGACAAGAAACTTTTTTATTTCCCTCTACTCCCTGAGCATTCTTTCATGATGTGGCTTCTTCACTGGCTTATGAGAGTTAGTGATTAAATAGCCAATTGCAAAATTGTGGGAAAAGGGAGAGATGAGCAAATCCTTACTAATGAAAAATGACTACACTTTTCTAAGAAGTAGGTATTTAAACTGATATTAGAGAAACACAGAAATCTAAGTCTCAGTGTAAACCAGCTTGATTTATGTTTATTTAAGCCTGTTTTCAATTTCATTTACTAAAGTATTTACACGGCCTTTCCAGAAAGTATATTCTAATTACGTCACACATACAAGATCTCACTTACAAAAGTGAGGAGTTAATGAAGCTGACAAATAAAAAACATGCCAAAAAACACATTAATATGTGAAAGAATAGTCTTAGCAACACTTGTTCAAAGAAGTGACTGGTAAAACCTGAGATAGGATAAATGTGCTGCTACTGCTCCTCTCGACATTCATGTACAACAACTATTTTTTCCATATTTATATAAATAAGTCACCTTCCAATATGAGAAACTTGCTCATCAATTAATAACCAAAATTGAAAAAATTGCATTTTCCCATTTGTGAGCTTTATTTCTGTGAGCTACAGATATCATTTAATTGATTAAATAAAAATCTATTTGCATCCTATATCTAAATCTCTAAACTGATGCACTAACATAAAAGAAGTATGACTTAGGCCAGGGACACAGTTCCAAGTTCTGGGCTGCACAGTTGACTGTGTTGTGGGCATATGGGGAAGGCTCAAGAACTCCTTCATGAAGATTCAGTTAGACCTCAAAGAGTCACACCTGTGACCTGAAAAATCCACATAGAGTCCTTCCACCCCTGACAACTCAGAGATGTTCTTCTTTATCTTGTATGTACTTTATTCTCCATGTACTTCATTCTAAACAACAATTGCCTCTTCTTAAAGATTTGAACCTCGCTACTGCGGAAGAGAAGCCTAATTACAGCTCTCAATTTCACTGAGGCTTTAATATAAAACTTTTGACTAGACAGCACTATTGTCCCAGCTGTTGCCAAGGTAAAGGTGAACTGTGGCCCATATGCTACAAATACACGGATAATCACAATTGGCCATGCAGATGATCAAATTAATTAATAAAATAAAGTCATGCTTAATTTTTTAATAGAAGTCACGCAATTGGACGCTGAGAGCTTTATTTTTATAACCTCTTGAACCACAATAATTTGCAGTTACATTTTCCCTTTTTCTAGGAAGAGAGTGGATTTTAAAATACAAGGAAGTTATATTTGAACATATTTTGTTCACATGGGGACCAAATCCCCAACCTTGATGTTACCAGCAGCATGCTCTAACCAACTGAGCTAAATTTTACCTATCTTGGAAAAAAATATTAAACCTTCATAAAACTGAATTATTACCATTGTATCATAAATCACTGATAAATAAAAATAAGTACATACGAAATAAGATGTTAACCACAGCACTGCTACAAATATATACTTGCAGGGCAGCACCTACTTGAGGGAAGACTAAGGCTGATCTTTGCAGTCTTTCCTGAGATGCAGGTGATAACACGCACCTTTTAGAAAGATAGCTCCATTTTTTGACTGTGAAACGTTAACATTATTTCCCAAGTCACAAGATCATTTTGGAGTTTTGCTCAATTCTCTGCAGCTTTGCTAGAATCCGTTTGTTTTTTTTTCCAAACTGGAAGTCATTTTAGCACAAAGGAGACATAGAAGCTACACATCTTTTTGGGAATATTCTAACAATTCAGAAGCATCAGAAATTAAGGATGATACCCTTCTAATTTCACTCGCATGTCATCTGAAGAGAAACCAGAATCATTTCAAATGGACCAGGCCTCAAATACCTTATATTTGCATCAAGGCTGACATATACACACACTAAATTAGGAATAAGGAGTAGCTAATAGTCTTTCATTCTTATTTTGGATGCTAAGGAACCTATACAGACAGGCACAATAACGGTTGGTAGTCACTTGTCCAAGCCATAAAACTACTGAGTTTTTTGTCCTGTTTCCCAACAGAGTTATTAACTTACGTGATTAAACATACAACTGAGAGTAGGGTACCTTAGCTGCAAGGTAAAGATCTGTTCCTTCATGAACACATTGTTTTATCTCCAGAAATAAATAAACTCTTCACATTAAACTCCCAGGATATGATTGTGGGATACATCTCAATTCATAATCCTCTTTTCTCTTTAACAGTTGCCATGAGAGACCATAAATTAAGAGCTTGCAGAACCACAAGTGGCCTTCCCAGGCCAAATGTTTGACATTGTTGTCTGCATGCTTTGGCACATATGATAATACTAGTGTCTGAGACACAAATTTATACTGACAGTAGTATACTGTATAGTACTGAACTCCTATCTCACATAATTCAACATTCACTTACATTTGTGTCTTTCAGATTCATATTACAAGGAACTTGAGCTCCCCCCACTGCTAATTATTCACAACAAACACTCTCTTCTGTATTCTCTAACACAATATCTGTCAAGTAGGTACTTCTTATTTCTAAAAGATTTTAAGGTAAATTCTCAAAGATAATTCTCTGCTTTTTCAGTGAACAGTATCTGAGTTACTACCCAAACAAATACATAAGCATTTTACACATGTATATATGTATGTATATGTATATATATGTATATAAATATATAAAATCTTTCAAGTTATCTGATGCTAATTAACACATCACTGATAAGTGTGTAAGCTCAATGAATGCTGAATTTATTAAACTATTATTTTTATTAACCTATGTTCAAAGTTCAGATAGTTACTGCAAAGCAATCACAACTGGGAGGCCACCACTACACTTCAGCAATTAGCACTCCAGACCACAACCCACTCCCACCTCATTCCCTCAAAATACAAACAGCTGTAACTTACAAAGATCCATGAAACACTTAACAATAATTATGAAAAAAAAAA
The DNA here is from genome assembly GCA_030060385.1 of Muscicapa striata striata. NCBI lineage: Eukaryota > Metazoa > Chordata > Aves > Passeriformes > Muscicapidae > Muscicapa > Muscicapa striata. Next base: position 2,071,374 of record JAREIS010000142.1, read on the forward strand.
AATTAACCGTAGAACAATACTAACTAACTACCAAAGGATCACAAAGCTATTGTTAGCCTTAATGGGCATATCTGGCCTAAAATTTATCATGCATTATGTAAAGAAAAAACAGAGCTATTTTGTCTTGTGTGCACCCACTACTTACTATTATAATAAGTTCATTAAATAAGTATTTTATTATATGTGAATACCCTAACATTAAGGGCCTTGTTATTTCTTATTTAAGGAAGCAAATACACTGATAACAATTTTAAGTAATCATACCTGTGTAAATCCACTGAAAGTAATCCATTGCAAAAGTATAATTTTAAAGCATTATTTATTAATGGACCTGCAAGTAATTTGATTTACTGAATATTTATAAATCATAATCATGCATATGAAACTAAACTGAATTCTTCCTATCAAGGTAGCTGTCATTTTGCAAATAAAACTTCTAAGTTCTGTACAGCAAGTTTAATGTCTTCAGTAACTGATGCTTTTTCTATAGGGTCACCTTTAAAACTAAAGTTATGTAAAGTTTTTCTAATTTTTGATTCATTACAAAATAGCAAAAGCATGTAAGCATCATCATAAAACCAATGTTTCTCTTCCTGTTTAAAATAATTACCTGCTCTATCTATAACAAGCTTTATGAAATCTTCTATCAGAATTTCAAAATTTGTGTATTTCACAATGAGGATTTCATTCATTTTATTTGTTCTTCCAAAACTCTTGTTCCAATTTACACCTTGATCAAGAAATAGGTGCAGGTAGTAGATGTTACATGTTTTTGTTTCAGACAAATACTGTTGTCCCCCAAATTTTACATAGGGCTACACAGAGTGTCAGCCACACTTGGGCAAGCTGATTAGCCAAAGTAAATTACACTTTCTACTTAACTGCGCATCAGCTGGCTTTCAATAATTGTACAAAATGCCCATGAAAAATGCAAATTAATCCAACTTTCCTTAGCCAGTAATGAACCAGATTTAAATTAACCCAAGTTATGTGCACTTGCTACATGCTACATATACACAATTGAATTCATTGTAACTGAGCATGCAATAACTTCAGATTATCAGGACCTGTTTTGAATTCTCAGAAGTCCACCTACAGAGCTTTTTATAAGACTTCACTGACTAATTGTTTATCAAGACGTGATTAGGAATTTGCTTAATTCTATGACATCGTATGTCTACTTTGAGTCTGGAAAAAAGATTTGTCAGGAAAAAACACAAACGTTTACAAAAAAAAAAAAAAAAAGAGAAAATTCCTATTCTGAAGTCTACTAATTCAAGGCAAGCATTTAATATGACACTAAATTAAATAAATTATTCCCATTATTCTTTTTCCAGGTTGCAGGCTACAATTATAGTATGATGTGAAAACTGAGAATGTTTACTTTTCAGTAGTATGATGGCTAGTTCACGTAATGATATTTAGCAAATTACAGACAAAACAGTCTTTAAATAATTCCACTTTTATTTCAATTCCTCTAATATTTTGATTATATTCCATAGCAAAAATAAATTATCTATTTTTGCAAATAACATGACTAAATTTTACATCATGCTAGATAGAATGCGAGAGGGAATTACTCCAGTGAGTAAATATGCCGAGTCATAACTCCAAACAATCTTTTATGACAGTGACTGTAGAGTGCACAGTGTGTTCCTACAGCTCTCTAAGCCATTATTCACCTAACATCACCAGAGAAGTTCACCTACAACTTTCCTCCAGCATATGTCAGAACTAAGCAGCTCAATATCTGTTTTAAACCTAAGTCTGGGCAAGATCTTCAGAGTGAGAAAGTCCAGTCATACACATGCTTTGAATACACCTAACATAGAAAATTGATTAATTGACACTGTGTACTAGCCACTGCCTCCAAGACTTAATTCAAAGTTTCAGAAGGACAGAGACTGAACACCAGCCCAATTCTGAAATCTTCCTCAGTAGCAGGACATTCAAACATGCATTTGTCACTCTCTCTCAGTGTCTTTGACTGGCTCTGTATTTTACTGGGAGAGGACCATTCTCTTATCCTCCTGCTGAAGGAGTACTACATCACAGTGCACAGAAAATTAATTAGAAGAGAAAATGCCTGAAGGAGAGAATATGGTTTTCAAATAAAGTAATTCAAACTGAACTCCAGGATGTAAAAATCTCTCCAGTGTTTTCTATCAACTAACCAATATAGATCCCTTACTTAGCACCACAGGAGCTGAGTTCCATTTTGCCTCTCACAGATCTCAGACTTTTGACTGACATTCAAGGGCTGACCTTTTCAACAACAATATCACAACAAAGTCCTTTTTGATCTCGCTCCAATTCCTCTTCATGATATAGAAATCAAGATTGAAAATTTTACTTATTGCACTCTGACAGCTATTTTACAAGACAATGCTTAGAAATGAGTCACACTAAATGCATAGCTGTATGTTAAAACTCCTATAATTAAAAAGGTTAGAGGCATGACTTTAAAAATGTCCTCTGAAGCAGAGCACTCAGCACTGAAAAGCTGATAACAAGAAATACTAAAACATTACTTTTCTTGAGTATCGACTCAAAAGTTCCTAGACTTTTATAGGAAATCCCACACCCCCAGGCTGAAAGTCTTTGTAAAGTCAATCAAAAGTTAATAAATGTCCCTTGTGCCCAAGAATTCTGACATAGTCCTTGGATTATGTAATTGTGTAACACTTCTCTGCCACCCCCAGGCCCAATCCTCCTCCACCTTACAGGAGGGATCTGCTCTGGAAAAGAATCAGAGGCTATTTGTAAGGCTGTAAGGTCTGTTGTACATATGACACCTCAAGTCCAAGTAAAAACAAAGAAAATACAAAAGAGACTTCAGGTTAGATAGCAGGAAACAGTAAAACGCCACACTTGGGAATCTCATTCTATTTTTATTACCAATAGAAAATATTTCTGTGTTCCTTTTATTCTGCAGGTTCCAAAGCCTAATTTGAACAAGCACTGATTAGTCATGTTTGTAACCAAAACTAACAAAATCTGTCCCACTATTACCATACAAATCATGATGCAAAAAAAGGAGCCAGTTAATTTAAAACTAAGGTTCTATACTTGTTCCAGTTAGACTTCCAAAGGTAATAAAGACCAACTTCTTCATCTCAGTACTCAACTTACGTGATTGCATACAACCCTCAAAAACATTTAAAAAATAAACATTTGTGGAACTTGGTGGTAGAATTATATTATTCCAGTATGGGCCACAGAAAAGCCTATGAGAAAATTAAGACTTCTGTCTCTGGAGCAGGGCTTCAGGACATGAAACAATTCAGGCAAAAGGCTACAAACTGAACACCAAAGAGAAATCAAAATGTTTAATCATAAAAGACAGGACTGAAAGCAATCTCAGGAGTTTATCCCCTTCCCTAAGGCAGAATCAACAATATCTAAGGCAAATACTTGGGAGACATCCCTATAATCTGTAGTATTAAAAAAAAAAAAAAACAACAAACTTAAAAAGACAATTCAACTTACTTTATACAATCAGTGAAACAGACATTCATGTCAGTGAAAAAGGGATGGCAGACTTAAGAGTATCACAATGCACTCACAAAGGTGGCACACATACCTACACAGGTAATCTGAACTATAAGATCTATTATTTGTTCTTAAAATAAGTAGTCCACGTTTCTTAGCTTTTTTTTTTTCTTAAGTAATTTTCTCAGTTTAGGAAAAAAAAAAAAAACAACAAAAAAAGCCACAAACAAAACTCAAACAATGAATTCCTCTGTGTGAAATAATGCTTCTTTGCCCAGCCAATCCTTGTTTTCTACTTCTGGCTTCCCAGGCAATTTCTTCTCCTTCCCCTCTCTGGCCTCTTTCAGAATACACTTCCCATCCATTCTCATCCCTGAACTACTTTCCTTGACGGTACCAGCAAATCCACAGTACCATTTTTTGCCTTGGCTCCTTGATAAGGCTGTTTCACAGCTCTTTCTTTATCTTTCTTAAGGGCTGCCCCACCAGCTCTTTTATCCAGTCACTACATTTCAGTCATTACTTCACAGAACAATAGAATGAGTCTGGGTTGGAAGGAACCTTAAAGGTCATCCTCCCTGCCATTGGTAAATACACCTTCCACAAAACCCATTCAACCTGGCCTTGAGCATCTCTATGGATGGGAGAGCTACAATTTCTCTGGGCAACATATTAAGTGTCTCACCACTCTCACAGTAAAAAATTCCTTCCTAAGACCTAATCTAAACCTTCCTTCTGTCATCTTAAAGCCACTCCCTGCTGTCCCAGCACTACATGCCCTTGTAAAAGATCCCTTTCTAGCTTTTGCAAAATGCCCCACTTAGCTGCTGAAAGGTGCTATGAAGTCTCCCCAGAGCCTTCTTCTCCCCAGTTCTTCAGGCTGAACAATTCCAATTCTCTCAGTCTGGGTTCATGCTGATCATCTTAAAGAGCAGCCCTGCTCCATAAGAACTTCAAAGCTCCTGCTTTCACCCAATTCCTGCCCTTCAAACTCCATTCCCTCCCCATTTCTGCAAGTCCAGTTCCAGTCCACTGCTCTTCTCCACCTTTCCATCTATCTCCAATTTCACTTTTACACACTCGAATTAATCTGTATTGTGGATAAGCAGAGAATGGACACTATAAAATTAAGAGTTTGTACATCCACCTCACTGCTTAGAACTTTTCAGGAAAACTCCGTTGTGCACATACAGTTTTTCAACAGTAGTGCCAACAATCAGGGAAGTCAGTTAATTTTTTAGGTACTAACAATTTGCCCAATTTTTCGAAACCTTTTCAAATAGTAATAAAAGACACATTCTTAACATAAAAAGTAATCTCATACTGAAATTCTAAACTCCTTTTCCCAAGAAAGAACAGCAGTGCTCCAATCACTTGAAAAAAAGGTCAGGAATAATTTTTAAACATTTTTTTCCTCTATCACAACCCTTAGAAGCCAAAGAACTATATTCACTTCAAACACTATTTAAAGAGTAAGTCAATAAACGGCATTCAGTCAATGGTAGATTTTGGCCTAAATGACTGAAGTTTGGCAAAGTCAGAAGTAAAAGTCAGAAGTAAAAAAAAAAAAAAAAAAAAAAAAAAAAAAAAGCCATTAAATAGTACATCAGGAATCAGGAAACTGAGAGGAGAGCCAGTCCTACCTAGATCCAAGGAGAAACATGCATTCTTAAAGTCAGCTAGTAACTCTGTTAAGCAATGCTTCAAATCCTTGTAACTGCCAAATTTTAACAGCATATATTAAGTTGTGCTATGTTACAGGTTATGCTTCAACATGAGTTTTTAAAAGAAACTGCCAGGAATAGCCAACCATTACTGAGCATGCTAGCAGAAAATAAATCCATTTTCCATTATTTCAAAAGAAGTTAAAAAAGGAAATTTAGCATCCACACAGTAAAAAGCAATTATATCACCTTAGTTTTAGCTAGAAACTTAATAAATGTATCACCAAGCAGATTTTAAATATTCCCTTCAGAAAAAAAAACAAACCCACAACAAAGTTAAAAAAAAAATCAAATATTTTAGATCTTCACAAAGAACACCCCATACGTTCTCACCACAGTCTTATTAGAATCTCATCAAAACTTTTCCAGCATTTTAGACTACAAAAGGAGGTTTTTTCTACTGCAATTTTTTAAAGTCAGCTGCTATACATAGCATCCGGTGTGGGCCTTCAAATTCTTCTTCCTATCCTCAATACCCAGAAAGCACTCCTGAAGAAAAAGAGAAAGCAACATATCTGAACGGAAAAAACCATGAAAGAAATATAGACAGTCTTATTAAGTTGTAAGACTTGAAAACAAAATTTCAGAGACAGAGTATTTGCAACTTCATCCTTTCTGAGGTCAACATAGATGAAAATCAAAGTTCAAACATGAGAGATATTGACTGCATTATCACAGACATATGTTTGTCAGTCAATGAGCTTGAGGGAAAGAAAAGAGAGAAAAGGTTAGTACTACAAAAACAAGTATTGAAGTATTAAGAAACAAGTATTAAGAAATGTCAGAATTATGGTTGCTTATACATATGTTTTAGTTTCTTGTGCATTGCGATAATCATTGATTAAATGATTGTATACCATTGCTTATTATTCATAGGATCACTGCCCTATATACAGCACGTGACATATATGTCATGGAACACAAACTTACAAAGTAAAAGGAGGTGCCTTATGTGGAACGTAACACTTTCCTACTAAGGAATTTTAATAAAACAGAGTTAATAAAACCAATTCACTAAGAAGTTTCACATTCAAGATATCTTTTGCCAAAAACTGACATTTATGAAAATCAACTCTTGAAAAAAATCAAAGCAAACTAAGAAAAATCCTCCACAAACGTACTCTTAGAGAAAACCTTCACAAGTAAAGAGAGAAAGGAAAGAAGTTAATAAGACTGAAGTGCTACTTATTCTGCCAGTTCTATAATGTACTCACAGCCCCTGAGCCATGCTTGGAGCATGATACAAAAAGCCACAGGGGAAGAAAAAAGTTCAAGAACTTCTGTGCCTGATATTATTATGCATTTGGGCCCGGACCTCCTACATCCTCGAAACAATCTTCTGGCTAAGAATGCACTTATAACACCTCAGAACAGCCTTGCCTCACTAGTAGTCTTAGAGGAAACTGACAACTGACTGACATCACTATGGTCCGACCACTGGGCGCAGAGGTAGGCATTCAAGCACTCTACATCAAGTGCAACAATTATCAGGCCAGAGTTTTACTCCCAAGGATCCCAACCCAAAGCTTACACCTTCCAACAGAAACTAGCAATCCTAGAGAGTAACACTAACATTTTGTATCTCTGTTTTCAATATTGTAGCCACAACATTTAATAGCTCAGAGTTAACATGTAATCCATTCTCTCTTCAAACTTTAAGAAACAGATAGTGATTCATTTTTCAGGTTCTCAGGACAAGAAGTTTGGTTTTTTTCCAACTGTTGGCATGATCAAAAGAGTTGAAATTTAATAGATGTTTAAGGCCTTCAGTGAAAACCTTCTACACTTCTTAGGGATTCAGGAGGAAAAACAATAAGCCTAACAAGTTGAAGTGCAGGACACATATGACCAAAAATAAGACCAAGAAAAACAATCTTATGAACTTCCTGAGTGTTGTAAAGTAACTAAAAATCTGAAAAGTAAAGCATGTCACAGTAGATAAGATGTTATAACCTTTTAAGATTCACTATTTTGATTCTGTTTCAGTCTTTCACCAATAAAATTGAAGAAATATTTTCCAGATGTGCAAAAACAAAGATCTCTGATGTCTGCAAAGCACCCTATTTTGAGATAACTCTACAAACTAAAATATGAAAACACTTCAGCCTCCCTGAAGGACTAGGATGTACATAGCAGGTAATAAGGCAGCAGGCCACACACCGAATGATAAGTATATAAACTAGGTTGTAAGCATATAGTGGTCAGCTGGCGTTTCCCTCATGGCGTTTCCATGAGGCACTGAACTGAGGCTGTGAGAGTAGGGTTGAATACTGTGGCACAGTTAAAAGCCCAGCTCCTCGGTCTGTTGTTTCCGTATAGCACTCTCTTATTTTGCTGCCTAGGGCTTCCTGTCACTGCCCCTCTAAAAAGTATTCCATGTCTGCACATACACACTGCTACAAAAATCAACGTGCTTCAAATCAAACCACAGCAATAAAATGAAAAATTTAATTATCTCCTCACATAAAAATAATCTAAGATCTCTGATTACTTAAACTTAAAACTGATACAAATAAAGGCCATAAAATTAACTTTTTCAAGAATTTTTTATGACTTCAGCATGAAAACTGGTCTTGGATATTTACATTCTTTTGAAGTTATTTGTGTAGAATCACCTTAAAATACAGTATCAACAATCATGTTCAATCTGACTGGAATCCCTTTTAATTTCCACATACAGTTGGGCCAAAATCCTTTCTTCCCTCCCTTCTGCTGAGGAGATTTCCCATGGTTAACAGTAGGGACAGGAAGTGAAATACAAATGACAATTCTCGCACAATCTCCTCAAACGCAATTTCCTTACTCATGGGGTGTCATACATGCCAATGTAAAGCATTTCTCTCACACCTACTTTGGGGGTCAGGATCAGTTACTAAGAAGAATGTTTGCCATACAAAGAAAATAAAAATACAAGTGTAGATTAATTATATTAAGGACTTCGCAATTGTTAAACATTTGTTTTCTTTATTTCAAGAATACTTCCTTTTTATTATTAAATGGGATCATTATTGTACAGAGTTATTAGCAACAATACGTAGGTATAACCAATTTCAAGCATTTCCTTGCAGGTATCTCTCTGTCACTGAGTGCTCATTACTGCTGATGTTTCAAAATCAGAAGGTAACCTAACCTGAACTACTTCTAATAAAGGCAAATGAAAAACAAGATCAAAAATAAGTGGTGTAATATTGAAATGGCCATTCTTTCAAATGTTATATATTCCTAGTGTTTTGTGATAAATACTAAATAGCTACCCTAATGCAGGATGACCCACCTCACACCTAACAGTCAACAAATTCTAAAGCTATCACTACTCATATTTTTCTGATTAATATGCCCATAGTTGTCATCCAAATTACACACATTCATTAATATTACACACTCCTCTAACATAATTTCTAGAAATCATAAAGTTGTAAATTTGAAGACTTGATTTCTTTCCTAGGTCTATGTGGACACTGTCGCAGGCCTAGGCAGATTTCAGCCAGGCCTTTCTCACAGTGCCTGAGTCTTTTTCTCAGGCCATGAAACTTTCTCAGGCCTAGCTGGGACTTCTCCCAAGCTAGGGCCTCTGTCTCTACTGCAAACACAAGAGAAAGAATCATAACAATAGATAAACACCTGCTGGATCCGTGAGAAAGCCTGGGACAAGAGGTGTCTCTTTCTCTGCCCAATGAATTGTCTGTATTTTGTTTTGCATGAACTGTATTATAAAAGGCAATGGCTTTCTTTAATAAACTGCGCCCTTTCTTGCTTTCCTGCACCAAGCAAGGGAGTTGCCTTTTTACTGTTTTTCTTTCGCCACTCCATACCCCTTTATGCAGCAACAGGTCTAGATATTCAGGATAGAGGTATATTTTTTTTTTCTCTCTCTAGTTACATCAATTATCCAGAAACTTCATATGTCTTGTGCAATTTTAATGAAATATTAATATAAATTTGATATTATCAGTTTAACACTTTGTAATATAATAAACATAAAAGTCCAGTTGCCACTGAACATACAAAAATAGGATCTCTAGCTCAAATCAATTAATATTTTTCACCTAGTATCTTCCAAAATACGGTTTATTTATACTTTATATTTTATATATATATTTATATATACTTTATATTTCAGCGGGCTATATACATGAAATCCTATATACTTAGATTTAAAGTTATATTACATTAATAATCACACTACACAACACAACAACACAAACAAACAAAAAGCTTCTGTCCTAAGGAAATCACTATCTATGGCCTTGATTCTGCAAGAAGAGTTGTATGAACATTCATGTACACGGAGTCTCAAGCGTAAGGTTTCACAGGGTACCTGTCCTCTTAAGCAGAACAAGGACCTTCAGAAGGGCTTAGGTATGTAATGTTGCTTCTCTGATCCCGTCTGTTGCTTCTAAGTCAAAACTTAAACATTGCAATTTTTTTTACAAATTATTATTTTACTGCCATGCCTGTTCCTATGTCTTGATTTTAAATAGTATAAAACCAACAGCAAAAGACTTCAGGAAGAGATTTTTGTTGGAATACCTTCAGGTAAAATGTTCAAGGAGTTGAGAGAAAAAGCCAACCCGTACAGAAGAAGTAAATTCAAAATGTACAAAGCAGGCAACAGTACAAAATAAAATGCAGAAAGAAGCATTTTCCTCTTTTTGTTAAAATAATAGTTACAACTAACATCTTGAGAATAATTAATTTTGTATTTCTATAACATCAAAATTGTCCTAAAGCAGCTAGTTGTTGTGATAAACACTGGACTAGCAGAAGCTCCTAACATCAAGGAAAAAGTAGTATGAAAGTGCCACAGGCCTGGTTCACACATGCGCACAATACACATTCTTAAATATGCTAAAACATGCAACCCAAAAGAAATATAAGTCCTCTTATAAATATTTTAACTTTAAATACTTCTGAAAATCTATATAAACTGTGATCACACAACTAATTCAAGATTAACCATATACGGCTCATAAGAACAAACTCAAAAAACTAATAACAAATAATACCAGACAACATCTTAAATTTCCCTTTATAAATACACGTATTTTTCATTCCAGAAAAGTGCATCCGCTCCAATTTAAAAAAAAAAAAAAAAAAAAAAAAAGTGCTGTAAACACAACCACACAACCCTGGCAAGATAAACTTGACAGGAACTGTGTAACTACAGCAACACATTTCCTGCTTATATCTAGAATATTTAAAGCAAACCTCCTTAAATGAAAAATCAGACAGAAAAATTCACTACTGTTAGCTTAACAAATACATTCTTAGAACGGCAGCTGCCTGAAACAGAGACGCAAGAAACGCTAGGGCTGTAATGTCGCTTCCTGATGATGAAAACTACCCGAGAACTACAACTACTTCTGCACAGTCCTTTCTTTCCTGTGAAGCAGAGTTACACTCGGTCTCCACGCACGCTACGGGGCAAAAGCAAACAGCAATTCCGCCGTTACACACCGAGGTGGGGACAGTTAGAGACGACTAGTGGCTCCCTCTGCATTTCACAAAGTTTAAAAATAAAAAGCTGCTTTTTCGAACTGTAAATGGTTCCTCTCCACGCACGTAGGCCTGAGGCCCTGTTGCAAACAGTGTCTAACAGGACCAGGCAGCACAAAGACAGGAATGGGAGATTAGTGGGAGGAAGGGAGGCCGGGATTGGGGCTCAGCAGGATCTTCTGGCTTTTTAAAATTCAAACTGCTCCCTGACCAATACAAATCACGGACACGCTACTGACTACTACACGGATTTACAGCATTAAAAACACGCCTTCTACGTGACAGCTATATTAACTTCACCCTTTTAAACATGTATCAGGGCATGCAGGAGGTACAGTTTTATTTACAAGACTCTGAACACAATGAAAGTTACTGTATTAGATACAATAGCCACGTATTATAACAACAAACCTACCAGAACAACTAAAAAACCTGCTGAAAATTTAACAAATTATGTAATACCAATAATCGTTTGCCTCTAACAAAATTCCTTTCTACAAGGATGAAAACTTTGAATCTTAAAACTTCCTACAACTATGTAATTTCTGTAAAAATATTTTTATAAGTTCACAGGGTGTTTGTTTAAATATACCTGCGTTTTTAGCAACACTTACAACTCTATCACTTATAAGTCCAAGATTTACCTTGTTGTAAATCAACTACCATTTACTTATAAAGACCTGAGACTAATAAACCGTCGTTTTCAAAACACATTTGACCTGTAAAAATGACACCTAATTACATATTCAAATATCATGGACACAAACAGCCAATAACAACCTCGGGATCTCAAAGTTACACAGCCTGACAAGAAAAGATGACACTTTTTAAGCATTCCCCACATTTCACTTAAATAAATTTACATTTGATTCTCAAGTACTTGGTTAAGATCTCATCTTCAACTTGGTCCCTCAAATGTCACAAATGCAGCATTTTACACATGATCCCCTGCCTGTTTTCCGTTTGTTAAAAGCAGAAAATGGTATTTCTTCTTTTAACATATATTCCTGTAATGTATACAGCACACAGACACCAAAATTGTGTGGAGTACCTGATACAATATGCCTGCCTATCTGTATTTCCTGGGTCTGCAGGTGTCTGTGTTATGTCAATCATCCTTCAAGCACTATTTTATGCTATAAATATACTAAGTCATTAACATACTGATCAATAATGTTATTTAGAAATGAAACCTCTGCAGATTATAAAACCAAAAGCATTTAAACTTTTGAATGTTCAGAACACACTTGGTTAGAAGAATAAGGTAAGAGCAAAGAGAAGTGTTATTTTTGTTCCTGAGTATTTACATTATCTCTTCTCCCCTGTGCCTCCACTCACTCCTGGCCAATTTCAGAGGGCTGTCTGTGCTGGGACCCTCCTTCCCTGCCCTAGGTAAAGTTATAAATATGGCAAAGGATCAGTGCACATTTGCGACAAATTGTATTGTTTCCTCCTCCTCCTCCTGCTCTTTTCGGGTTGAGGCCTGTCACTGAGCAGCCGCTTCGCCTTTCTAATCCCCGAGCTGGAGTAAAGGCGCTGGCCAGCGGGCCTGCGCCCTCCGCCGGGCCTGGGCCTCCCGGCAGCCCGGCACGAACCAACCTCGTCCGCCAGACCCGAACGAACAGGAAGGGGGGCTGCGAAATAAACACCTCCGGTTGCCACTTACGCCCCTCTACCCCGGATAACAGCTAATCCCCTATGCTTCTGGCAGCGCTGGGCCGCTGGGCTGAGAGGCCCGGCCCGCTGCTGGAGAGGGCAGGGAGGGGAAGGGGAGACAAGGAGGGGGGATTACCTGAGCAAATCGGCGTCTGAATCCAACGAGAATCCGAGAGAGGGGGAGAGAAATCCGCCCCCCTCCCTCCTCAGAGGAGCCGCCGCCGCCGCTGGGCCGCCGCCGCCGCCGAGCAGGAGGAGGAGGGGAGATAATATAACAACAATAATCCGGGCCGGGAGGGGGGCTGGCTCCTCTTCCGTCTCCTCCTCAGTGCAGCGAACATGTAGAGCCGGGGGGTGTGCGGCCGAGGCAAATCCCTTCCCCCCGAGCCTGCTTCACAACATCAACACAGGCCGGGCCGGGCCGCGCCGCGCCGAACCGGTTCCGAGCCAGGGAGAGCGGAGGGTGGCCGAGGGGCAGCGCTGCCAAGGGGCCGCCGCCGCCGCCGCTCCCTCCGAGAGTGCGAGCGCAGGAGGGCGGGGAGGGGCGGCTTGGGCACGGTGAGTCGGGACCGAGCGGGGGGGCAGGGGGAGAGAAGGGCGAGGAGGAGGAGGAGGGGGAAGGATCCTGTGTGTCTCTCTCGCTCCCTCTCAGAACAAAATGCCGACCGGAAGTGCAGCGGCAGGAATGACTCCCTCCACCGGCGCCAAACACCAGCAACCTCCCCCTTCGCTCCACTGCCTCCTCCTCGCACGGTCGCTCCCTCGCTCCACCAGCGCCGCTTCCGCCGCCGCAGCTGGAGGGGCTCCCTGCCTCGCCTCTCCCGACAGAGCCTCCCCTGCGTAGCTCCTTTCCCTTCCACACCCCTCCGGCTGCTGCACGACTTTCTTTTTTTAATTTTTTTTTTTTGTTTGTTTGTTTCGCCCCCTCCCCCCTGCCTTTTGGTGCGCGGAACGAGACCGAAGTTTACGCTTAAGCTTGCGCTGAGGATTTATGAAGAAGGGATCTTGGAAAAAGAATACACGTTTTGGTGTTTATTTTTTGTCCTCCTTAAGCGTCGTGGGGAGGACGAGGACTGCAAAAATGCTGCCTCGCAGGAGGCAGATCTGGAAAAGGGCCTTAAACTGAACCCTCAAAGGCGGCACCCCTGTGGGTGGGACACTCGCTGGAGTTACTGTCGCCGCTCATGCCCTTTCTCTGTGGATGTGAGAGGCCGCGCCGCAGGAACCGAAACACCCGCTGCTCAAAGCATTGCCGGGGAGAGGGATTTCCAGATGGACATACGGAACAGGAGTGGCTTTCAAAAACGGGCTTTTGGATGAGCACTGGGGAAAATACTAATGTTCAGGTGAAATGTTCTTCGCTGGAGGCTAAGGCTCCACCGCCACCAGATTTACTGGAAATATTTTAATTGTGTGTTGTGAAGGAGCGTTTGGAGAAAGAGCATGTTCTACTCTGAAAGACTTTCTGGTGTTCCTCTGTACAGGTAAAACCGAATAATCATAGCACAGGATCATAATGAGAAGCATTTATATATCCCATGAATTAACTATTTCTTTTAGTACTCACTTAATGTCGTTTTGCTGCTCAGTACTTGGACAAAAATCCTTTCATTTCTAGAGGAAGCACTGCTTGTCTGTCGACTTCAGGAGTCAGCTGGACTCAGCTGTAAATACCCTGTGACATATAAACACACCCTTTCAGCTCTGGATGAATATTATTTGCACAAAGGGATAAAATCTTACACCAGTGCACCTGGATCTCTCAAATGCTTCGGATTTTTTGAATAGTGCGCTGTCTTTAATATGGATTTCAAATGCCTCTCTCAAGCTTAAACTACTACAAAATTCGTAATTTTGGATGAATCAAAGTTTGGTTTATAAGTGTATGTGTTTTTGTTTAAAAGTACAGAAATGAAGACAGCACTGGAAAATATGGTAATTCAGTTAAGGAAATACTATTATCTAATGGCATATATTAACAGAGTTAACTAGGTTCCGAAAAAAATGTATTACAGACCTTTGTTCTAGGTTAATATAAAAGGTCCCAATCCTGTGATAGTTTATGCATTTATAACTTGAAGTTATCAATTTGAAATAAAGGGAAATAATTGGTGTTGCAGATGAAGTGCGTCCTTAAGTCTTTGCACTTAATTTAATACATTGAAACTCTGTAACTCAAGGGGAAAACTATTTACATTCTCTTGGAAATAAAACATAATTTAATGAACTACCTATCTGGAGTTCATGTACCCTATATATGTGTACTTATACATCAATGAATTCTCAGGAAAATGTAGTTCTAAAATTACAAAGCTCAGGAATACTATTTCAATCTACTTCTAAGTGATTGTTACCAATTCATGTTGATGGAGTCTTCCTGTGATTTTAGTAATCCATTGAAATAATTATTTTTTTCTTATTTGGTAAATTAATATGTAAATAAAATACAGAACATTGACATTTTAATTTTTCAAATGCCAAATATGTTTTAGACTTTACAAACATCATGGTCAGGCACAAGATCTATTTGATTATGGTTTCAGTAAGAATATCACTAGACCGTTTAATGCTTTTAAAATACCATTTAACTAAAAGAACTTGTAGGAATGGCTGTTTTACTTGAGTACTATGCTGCATTACTTGCACAAGAGAACAACTAATTTAAGCCATTAGTTCTTTTAGAAGGTTATGTGTAACACACATGGGCAAATCAGGATTTTATTTTCCTTAAGGGAAATTAAATATTTTTATTCCACTTTTTAAAATGAAAGATCTAATTCTTTGACTGCATTCAGACAAGTGGTTCCTTGTATTCTGCTTCAAAACTCACTCACGGTAATCTGTTGCAGAATGGAGGTTCACTATATTCCTAAAAACACTTAGTATGCACAGGGTTCATGTCATTATGCCTGAAATTACCAGAAAAGTGACAAATCAAGTATTTCAGATCACCTGATAACTACTGCAAAAGCCTTTAAACCTTATTTCTGTTCCAGGCCTTAGTCATGGGGTGGGGATAGCCCTAATCTGTATGGGAGGAGCTATGCAGCCACGAAACCATGACTGTAGCACACTAAGGAGCATACACTGCATGAACAAAGCTGGTCGCAGTGTGGAGAAGGGCAGAGCTCTCTGAATTCCCCTGACAATCCACACCTATCTAGTCCAGAAAATGAAATGCAAGTTTCAGGGTAAAGCTTTAGAACCTAATCCTACTCCCTTTGATTTCAAGGGCGAATGCATCTCTTGCCCAAACAAACGACTGAGTTCCCATAAATTTAAGCTATTTATACAGTCTGTTACTCTCAGACTCGTTTCTTACTCTTCAAAGTGAATCTTAATTCAAAAGGCAGGAATTAAAGATCTTAATATATAGAGTACTCAAGCAATTTTCACAAAACACATGGAAAGTCTCTTGCTGCTGTTTACAACTGCTGTTGCTGTGTACTGAGATAAGCTTTCTAAACGCAAAGATAATATTTGTGAGTACACTGCTGAAAGTAGAGAAGGAACCTCTTTGCCCTCCTCACTCTGGTCTTCACTTCCCTCACTGCTACATGTCATTATTCAGCTTCATAAATTATGGACAGCATGTAATACTGGAGTAAAAATACACCTGGCACCAATGTTTTCTTAGATATGATTGTTGTAATTTGATTTTTTTTCTGTAGAATGCATGAAAAATGCATTGTTTTTCACCAGTTTTGTCTCTAAGGGCCTTTGTCTCTTTACCTCTTAGTAATTTACAAGTGTGTACATTACCCATATTACAGTATATGTATTTCTAGGTAGATTTTTAAAATAATTAGGACATGTCAGAAAAATAATTTTTTAAACTATGACTGTATATTTTATAGACTCAATAATTGAAAAGAACTTTCCTATAGAAACTGGGAACTTTTATCTGAAGACAGTAACAAATCATTAGCTATCATCCTAAATTTAAGTAATCAAGTTATTTAGAATCCGATGTTAAGGCTGTACCAAACAATGATGAGGAAGAATTTAATAATGTATGCTGTATGATAAGTCATACAATGTTCTTTGAATTGCTTTTAATTCACAGAAACAAATAACAGCACCATGTAACTAATTGACTAAAATATATTCACTGTGGAAAGTAAGTAGCCTAAATGTGAAACTTTCAATGGCACAGGTTAAGTAAAAAGCCAAGTAAGCTTGTAGACTGAGGAGTCAAATATTTGTACGGTTACTTGCTTTAAGTTTACAACTTCATGGAGACTCCTGATTCTTATTTCTTTTTCCTGGTAAGCCAGATGAAAGTAGTATTTTTTCCTTCTTCTAATTGTTTAGCTTAATTGACTAAAAAGAATTTAATATTAAATTAAATGGTACTTTTTCATTCTAAGTGACAGACTTGCATTATCTCTACCATGTTAAGAATGAGGTTTTGTTTGTACACAATATGAGTTCTATGGCAGGCGTATATATTAAAATATATAATAATGTTTCTATTGAGAAAAAATGACAGAAGACAAAACTCTGGTACTTTCATTTGAATGTAAAGTAAGCTCTTGAATATGCAAAGCACTAGGGCTTCTGAACAAAGTTAAAATAAAGACACTTAAAACATGTAATTTAGACTATAAAACATACATAATAGTAACACGACACATTATATAATTGAAAAAAGGCCAGTCATAGACTGTTGGACAGAATTCTGCTGTCACATAATTGTTAAATCAGGGCCATAAAAGCAGACCTAATAACATTTGATTTTTTTAGGGAAGATAAATGATCAGTTACACACTGTCCTTGAAGGTAATCTGAAATCCAGCAAGCAATGTTTTTTAGGTGCTTTTCTCACCATTGCTGAACTTCAGAAAGGAAAAAGGTAGCATTCCTGATACCTGATACCTTGTGATTTTCCTTTTTTTTTTTTTTTTTTAACCTTCTGTTCTTATTTTGAGCATTATATAACTATCCTCTCAATTGTCTTGGTTTGTCTAGGCACTGGGAGGACAACTTACTGTCATATTAGCCACATAAGAAATACTGTCCAATTTCCTACAAGACTGTTGTTGAGGGATACTATGGGAAATTTTAGGACAGAAATATAAAAACATTCAAGCTTTTTTTTTTTTTTTTTTTTTTTCCTTTCTCCACTTATTAAGAAGTAAAGCTAAATCAGTACAGAACTTCACAGGCCAGCAAATAAAAGTGGACATTCATCTTCTGGCAAAAGAGAGAAGTTAAAAATTCCACTTAAGGGCTGTTGTATTCACCTGAAAGTCATACTTGTATGCATTTAAAAAATATATATAAATTACAGTATCATAACATGTCTTGCCATTCAATTTTTAATCAACTTGCCAAAAAAAGAAGATTTAAGACAGAGATATGCTTATCTATACAATGTATGTTAAAAGAAGCCTCTTGGGCTCAGGCCTTTAAAAACTGCTTCCTTGGAAGAGAAAACTTTCCTATTTTTCAGAAGTGTTAACTATCCTCAGAAAAAGCATGAAATGGCTACATATAAGTATCAGGTTAAATATGCCTGGGACTGTTCTCTGGCATTGGAGCTTGTAGCCACACAATTCCATGTTTGACAAACATTCCATGTTTGACCCTTCTATTCTTCTAAGCAGGACAGTCGCATGTTTTGCACATTGGGAATAGTTCATTACTAACACTAACGCTTAAACTGTGCACAGAAATTGTTTGGGAAGGTGCAAGCTGGCACGCTCTGAGCATATGCCAAGGTCTGTTCAAACACTTTAATATGCAATTTTTTAGACAGATTATTTACAACGTCCATGCATGTTCCATTTATGTTGCATTTTATAGACACACCTAAAGCAATCTTCTCAAAGTGATTTGCCAAAAGAAAGGTAAGAAGAAACTGTGGTTCCCCATCTAGGGATAAATCACATTCACAATTTTAATTATTTCTTTATTCAAGCAATTAATGACTTTATCCAGACACCTGATAAAAGAAGGTTGATTGAAGTTTGACTATCAATTTAGATATTTGTTCATATGAAGACATTTTAAAAAGTCCTACAGAGTGTCTAAACCAGACTTCTAACCTGTAGCAGATGCTCTTCTTGGTTTAGACATCCTGCAGCCTTCAAGAAAGGATGTTGCAATGAGATGGGGAAGAGAAAACATAGTGCAATAAAATGAAATAAGAACAATTAACTTCTGCACTTCGAGTTATAGCTGTCAACATCAATTTGTAATGAAAACTACTTCTGAAGTGTAATTTATTAAGATAAGAATAGAAAATAAAACATAATCTGTTATTTTCTTAATGCTGAATGTTCAATTTATAACTTTTATTTTCTTTTTTTTTTTTTTAATATAGCTGGATATGTGCTGGAAATTTGCTTCTCAGCCTGGCCACAGGGACAAATAGCAATGCATCTACTTTGTTAGGACTTTAGGAGATGTGTGGGTGCTCCATTAGTGAACCAGAAAGCAGTACAGATTTGTCACTGATTTAATTTCTCACAGACTAGAAATACTGTGCATTCTGAAGCACAAAGCCTTTTTAAAATTTTTGCTTAAACTTTTGACAGGGACAATAATTGGTCCAGAAAACTAAGCTGTTGACTTGGAGAAGCTCAAATTAAATATAAATATATGTCTCTGGCTAGATGATGCAGCTTTAAAATCACATAAGAATGATCTATTTATGAAAATGTCCTTTTCTGGATCATGATGTACTTAAATTCTAGTTTTTGATGTTCACATTTCTGTATTTATCCTCCCACTATTTTAAAATACATGCTCAGCTTCCTCAGGTTTCTTAAATGTAATTCATCTTATAGAAGAAGCACACCATAGAAAATTTTTGCCTCAGAGGTATACATTTGGAAAAATAACACACTAAGCATAAGCAGTTTCCTTAAAGCTTATAGGTAAGTAGAAATAGTTTTAAAAGAGTGATGAAAATGAAAGACCACTGGTCTTATTAATTTATTATCCTTAAAATTGCTGTTAGATAAAACATATTACAGCTAATTGTCAGTGCTCTTCAACATCACTGTAAGAAGTGGTTCTAACTTTCTGAAAAAAAAGAACCAGTTTCCACAAGAACATGGCTGCATGCCACCACCAAAAACAAAGACAGATGTGGTTGGCACATATTTTGTTGGATATTTGAGGATAGGCATGTGTGAGAAAAAAAATGTAAAATGCCATAGAAACAGATGCAGAGAAGACACAGAAACCCATACAGGCCTGAGCAATTGCTGGGGAAGTAGCTGTAAGAAAAGCAAAGCGAGAGAGATTCAAGAGTACAATAACCTGGCAACATTCAAAATACGCAATTCTGTGTCAGAAAAATGTGTGCATATGCACCACAAAATACTCTATAGAGTTTCTTTCACTAGACTTTTTCCTAAACTTACTCATTACTTTCATACCTTCCACTGCTGTTTGCCCTCATTTCCAGACTTAAGAAAGTCTTTTGTTTATTCCAGGCTATACTAGTGATTACTCTCCTCTGGTTAAAGTGCTTTTTTCCTCCTGCATTTCCTTGGGCAATGTTTATCTTTTCTCTGCAGTTAGGCTGTGTTTTCCCTAACATTTTGGATTCCTTCCTTCTTACTTGCTCCCAAAGGTTAGAGACACCATATAAAAGCCCTTATTTTTTTTATTTTCCTATTTTGATTTTTCTTCACTGGCAAAATAATCCATGATATGAATCTCTATCTGTTCCACTTAAAGACACATTGGCTTAAAAAGAGGATGTCTCTACAAAAAATTATCTTACTGGGTTTATTTTTTTCTTATAAATCATGTTTACAGAATAGCCAAATTCCCAGAGAGGTAAAAGAAGAGTGCACTATAAGAGTAGAAAGTGAATAATAAACTGACTTTGGTGGGTATACAATTTTTATACTGTAGAAAAGGAAATTGTGATTGAGTTATGTTTGGATAAAAAGTTCCGTTAAATAAGGGATAATCTGCTGGCAAAGAGATTAATTGTGAAAGCCGTGCTATAAATTTCTGTTTTAATTATAGCATAGCACAAAAAGTACTTACATGAAAAACTGTCACAAAAACTGTTATATGTGTGCAGACCTGAAAATATGATCTTTCATTTTTAAATTTTTTTTCACACCAAATTTCATTTAGACTATTGTCCAAATGTGAGTGAATTGTCTCAATTGTGAGTGCAATTTCTTTTTTTTTTTTTTTTTAAATTTAAAACTGTAGATGTTTTGCTGTATTTGTGATTGTCTGTGAATAACTTCATATACTGCCAAATTCGGATGTTGCCTCATAATGTTCAGAAGTACTGAAGTTGAGTCCAGCCTAGGGGCATGCCAAGTACAGTGATTACCAATATCTAAGCTTTCCTTAATAATTAAATTTCATGAAAAATTGATAATCTAAAAACTAGTGATAGATGTTTAGGAAGTTTGTTTTGGTTTTTAAAACTAGATTTATAAAGGTAAATGCAGTTTTTTCTGATGCAACTGAATTCTGAATGGGAAGTGTGTTTTATTTTACAGTTAGTCATTATATCCTTATTGTCCCCTTAGTTTTTACTCTTCTCATAAATACAATCTAGAACTTGAAAAGCGAGGAAAAATCCTTGGTATTGTTTTACTGTTGATGATTAA
Source organism: Muscicapa striata striata (assembly GCA_030060385.1). Lineage (NCBI taxonomy): Eukaryota > Metazoa > Chordata > Aves > Passeriformes > Muscicapidae > Muscicapa > Muscicapa striata. The sequence continues at coordinate 2,092,339 of JAREIS010000142.1, forward strand.
CTCAAAAATTTAACATGGCCTACAGGGGAAGGAGTGTCACATACATGTCGGATAGCCTGGCTGTGAGGCTCTGTTTCATTAAGACGGACATTTTGTTGCACATCATTCCTGCGACCTCCGTGGTGTTATGAAATTAGTATAAAACTGTGTAATAGCTGAACATTCAAGATCTACCAAACTGATTAACTTTAGCAGTTACACTCTCTTCCTCCTTCTCACTCATTTAATAATCTTCCCTCCCAACAATAAAATTGTGTATATTTAAATTAAGATTTTTCTTACCAGGCCTCTACCAGCTTTACCCTCTTCTAAAAGCAGTTCAGAGATGTCTATATGAGACTTCTTTATGGCTGGTGTTCTTCACATGTAATAGATATAATCTGTCCAGTTCCCAAAAATTTCTTTCAAAATGCTATTTACTGCTGTCAAAATGCCTGAAATAGAAAATTTCACATGTAATTTCAGGGAATTTATAGAGTTGTAATAACCTGGCTATAGGAATACAACTACATGTTTAGGTAGCTGTAGAATAATATTTAATTATTGCCCCTAGGAATATGAGGGGGCAGGGGGGTCCATCTGCAGAAATTTAAAGGATAAGCTCTTAGAACTCTCTATGTGCCAAGCAAAAATTTACAGTACTATTAATCCAATAGGTTTTCTTCAGCATATACCGTTTCCTTTGATTGAAAAACATATAGCAAATTTTTAATTAGATGCTATTTTTTTGTAATAGAGCTCAAGAAAGGTTCTGGATGACTAGTCTAGTGAACTGAGATCCTTATTTAGTAAAAAAACAAACAAAAAAAAACCCCAAAACAAACAGAACAAAAAACAAACAAACAAAACAAACAAACAAACAAACAAACAAACAAAACCTAAACCAAACCAAATCAAAACAAAAAAAAAAAACCAAACAGTGCAGGAATAATGATTAAAGCATGCTTCCTGGTGCTGTTTCACTGTTGCACTCCAGAGGGACCCAGGTTATAATGTAGTTCAATCTCATACATTTCTCTGAAATACATGGGTTCTCTATCTATACTGTTACCACAGCATTACTGAAACAATACTGCTCAGGTACTGTAGAATAATTGGGCAAATCTTCTTATAAGTAATACAGAAGAAAATACGCTACGAAAATTAATTTGGCTTCTCAAAGACAATGCCCCTCCTATTCCCTCATTGTAAGCTCCAAATTTGTTAATACTCTGTGGCTTTGATCTACTTTTAAGTTTCAGAGTTTCTCAAAGAAAGTGGGATTGGCATTTTATAGTTGCCTGGGAAGCACTGCCCATGCTTATGATTCCACAGAAATATTTTTAGTATGATGGAAAGCTCTCTATCACTAATAGCTGCTTTTAAACCAGCTCGTTTACAGGACTTGAAGCATCCTGTTTCCTTCTGTCAAGGCACAGATCTAAGAACTCAGTTCCTCACTTTCTTAATTCTTACCATTAAGAGCAAAAAAAAAAAAGCAACGCTTTTTTCTTTCTCTCTTTCTCTCCTTCCTTCCTTCCTTCCTTCCTTCCTTCCTTCCTTCCTTCCTTCCTTCCTTCCTTCCTTCCTTCCTTCCTTCCTTCCTTCCTTCCTTCCTTCCTTCCTTCCTTCCTTCCTTCCTTCCTTCCTTCCTTCCTTCCTTCCTTCCTTCCTTCCTTCCTTCCTTCCTTCCTTCCTTCCTTCCTTCCTTCCTTCCTTCCTTCCTTCCTTCCTTCCTTCCTTCCTTCCTTCCTTCCTTCCTTCCTTCCTTCCTTCCTTCCTTCCTTCCTTCCTTCCTTCCTTCCTTCCTTCCTTCCTTCCTTCCCTCCTTCCTTCCTTCCTGTCTTTCTTTTTCTATACTGACATATTAAATCGATCCTAAAGAACACAGACAATGTCTCCAAGTCACTCCAAAACACTGGTGTGAGCAGATGTCCGAGGACGCCTGCCGCCTGTTCCCGAACCGCCTGCGGCGGATCTCAGCCCCGGCTTTCCAACACCGCCCGTGAAATCCGGCCAAGTTACTCGCGTTTATGCTCAGGACTCCTAAACCTGTTTGTCACACTCTTCCACTGGGCTCGGCCAGCGAAGGCGACTGATTCTATCATTATCTGAACTAAAGAAAGCCACTGACCCCCTGACCAAGCAGCACCCCGGGCTGCTCCGGCCGCTTCCCGCGCCTTTGTCACCTCAGAACCCTCCTCCCGTCACTGCTTCCCTGCCCGCACTTCCTCCTCTCCTCCCAGTCCCGCTTAGGCAAACGAGGCCTGTTACAAGCAGCCAGTGAAGAGGAAAACTCTAGCGATGCTAAAAGGAGAAATTAAAGTGTATCGAAAACTCCTACAGCACCCTCTGAACCCCAAACACGCTACCGGGGTGCCGCCTCGCCTCCTCCCTCAGACCGGGCTGAGCGCAACTTGCCCACGCAGGAGAAAAAGCCAGAAGTGCCCTCAGGATTTCTCCTCAGGTTCACCTGTTTTAACTCACAGACCTGCTTCTCATGCTTTGAAAAGACTGCTTATAGCTTTTTTTCCCGAGTCTTAGCACTATCTGATAGAGAATAATTAGCAATGTGTAAGTGGGTCCCCCCTCTCGAGGTAATGGAACAGTCCGCCGAGTTCCAGGCGCCGAGGCTCCGCGTTTAACCCCTTTCCTGCCGATCCCAAAGAGTCTGCCTGGCGGGAGGCGGGTGGGATCCTGCCTCGGGGCTGCTGCGCTGGGGCACCGCGGGCAGGTCAGGGTAGTGAGCACACCTCATACAGGCTGCCTGAAGCGGGGGCAGCGGCCACCCACCCGCAAAACCACCTTAAATACCATCTGATAAAGTCATCCAACATGTCTTCTTCGCAGTGTTGTGGAAACGTGTGACAATGTTTAAATAGTGATTGAGTAAACTGAGGAGGGGCTGTTGCCATTTTTGTTTGTTTGTTTGTTTGTTTGATGGTTTGTTTTTATGATTCCCAGTGGAGAATTTTGCAGAACGTGTATAGACGGCGCCTACCTGTCCCCCAGGGAGCGGTGCCCGCATCCCTGCTCACGGAGCATCGTTCTGCTTCCCTCAGGTGGGCTCAGTCATGTGCGGGAAATCACGCTATGAAAGCCAGTGTCCATAAAGAAGACAGAGGAACCCTGCAACTTTACTGGCATAGTGGGAGAGAGTCCACTGGGGCACACCCCTGTGCGGTTTTCTCTCTCGTGATTTTTAGGGGTTGCAGCCTCCTTTTATCCGAAACCCCTGGCCGCCTGTTGCTCTCTTTCTTTTCCCTCGGCTGAGGTACTAGGAAGGTAGAGCCTTCCCAAACGGCCTACCCCATACTCCCCCTTGAACCTGCCGTTTTCCCCCACAGTTCAGAGGTTGAGGCTTGTGCAGACCCTTGCCTTCAGGAGCCAAGCTGTCTGGACTCTGTAACAAACCTGGGGCTTGAAGTCAAGAGAGGTATTAAGACCCATTTTAAAGATGTTAACACCTATTTCTTCACCCATAGAATTGTTTGTAAAGATAATATCTTAGCACATATCTTTCCTACTGGTCACTTTTCAGAAACTCTTCAGCAATAACTGGAGAAATGGAGGTGTCCTGACCCTGAGAACTGGGATCTCAACCTGCTTTTCTCAATTTAAGCACTTAAAAGTCTAAGGTAAAATGGTTTGGGTTTTTGACACACAGTCTTTCCCAACTGCAGTTGCTGAGAGATTAAAGAAAACTTTTAATTTTATACTTACATTTTTAAAATTATATAACGCAAAGGGTCATTTAGCTGAAATTTTGGGGTTTTGTCTTTTTACTTCTATTCCTTATCTCTCTGTTCCTCATTCCCCTTAACATCAAGTGGCAATTCAATCCCTCAAAAAGTTTTTGTTAAACAAAATGAAAGCGTATAAAAACCCCCTTCATCTTCTTCTCAATTCTTAGTGTCTTCAGACTATTGCTATATTAAATACTAGAAACTCCATTTCCCTTCCTCACATTATCTCCTAGGGCCACAGTACTGGATCCCTGTGGTATTTACACTGATGTTAATGCCTGCAACTAATGTTTTTCTTTCAGTACTTTCCATCTTTGATAAATTTTCCAGGTCAGAACCATGCTTATTCTTTCCTTTCTCTTATTCTCTGATTCTCACAGGATAATGGCCTGAACCATATTGAACTGTATGGCAAGAGCCATTTACATTTTTTAAGAAGAAGGGAAGGAATATAGCTTAAAGTAAATGTAGGAGGAAATTGGTAATTTTACTCCAATTTATTAAAGTTAATTCAAGTTATTAATTATTAGGCCTGCATTAGTAGCAAGGAACATGTAGACAGACTTCTGGGAGACAAACTTCTGCAAGTTACATGGGTGCAGGAGAGCTTTTTCCAGAGGCCTCCCAAGTGATATGAATGGATCTACAAATTTGAGTTCCTTGTCTGCTTAAGGCCAAGCAAGGTGAGTTACTTGTGCTGGTGTCTGACAAATCATATATAGTAATATCATATTTACCATACTAGACATTAGAATATTTAAATTTATTGCAGCTGCATAACTTCCTGTCTGAAAAGTGTTTGGCACTTCTAGTTTATGTTTCAACATCAGGCCTGGCTATCTAATCTAGAAAGCACACATGGTGCACAACTGTAAACATGGTCTTCAAAAGTGAAAGGAAAACTTATTTTGCAAAATAACAACAACAAAATGCAAGATTTTGTTTAAGACATTGCAAATGAGTAATGTCTCTTTTTGCTTAGAATTGGATGAGTGCTTTTAAAAAAGGCTAAAGTAGGGTATTGTACCTAGTGAATTCTGTTTGCTTGTCTTCCATCGAATGCAGAGCCTTCCTTTTCATATGACAAAGTGTTGTGAGCACTGGGAACTTTGGAAGTGGTGTTTTGATTCTGTTGACCTCCTGATCCTTCTCTAGGTAGAAATCTGCTTTTTATTCTAACACTACAGTCTTGCAAGATGGCTATAATTCTTTGTTTGTTTTGAGACCTTTGCATGTGGTGGTGCCCAGGAAGTTCCACTTGACCATGAAGAACTTTTTTTCTGTGCAGTGACCAAGCCCTGGAACAGGTTGCTAGAGAGGTTGTGGAGTCTCCCTCACCTGTGGAGTATCCCTCACCAAGCCTGGACACAATCCTGTGCTGTGTGTCCTGCTTGAGCAGAGATGTTGGACTAGATGACCCACTGTGGGCCCTTCCAACCTCACTCCATCTGTGATTCTGTGAATGTATTTAGGTATGAAAATACACAGTTGGGTCAGAAAAACTGCTAAATACTACTTGATCTATGAAGATAAAAATGACACTCTTTAATAGCTGCAATCTTGTGGAAGTACATACACTGTGATACCTCAGCCCCAGTAAAATTTTGAGAACAGTTACCATGTCCCTCTAATGTCACTGAAAATATCAATATAGCTTTTAAATATTAGCCCTATTGGATACAAAATTTGTCTTGGAATCAATTTTTTCCCTTACTATTTCCCTTACTACTGCATTAGAGTTACTGCTTTGTTGTTACACGAAAGGATAAATGTTAGAAATCTCTCTGTTCTTTTAGTGCTTACCCCATATACAAGATTTTTCCAGTAGTGACTTCTTGTCCTTGTTTCAGGAGCTGAGCAAATTGTATCCAGTTGTTTTATTTCCCTAAAATAAGTATGCCAATTTGGTGGCTCATTAATTTGTAAGTAACCAATTGTTTGTGATGAATCTTTACTCCAAATGACAGTTTCTAGTTTTTCATCTCCAAACATGGTATTTATGACATTAAAAAAAACGTGCTGAGTGTTTTGGTCCTAGAAGGCGAAAGGTTAAAAAAGAAAAGGTATCCAGAGCTCTTAGGCATAAAGATTTAGACGAAGCAGGTAGTGTTCAATCCATCAGCTGAAGTTCAGTCAGGAACCTGCTCTCACGCTCGTGGAGCTCAGCTGCGCTATGAGCAGCAGGGCTCTTCCCCACTAGATGGTGGTACAGGAGCAGCTCTGACTTCCCTGTTTCTAGAGCAACAGGTTCACCTCACTTGAGGGTAGTCTCGTGAAAGTACTTTCAAACAAACTTATTCCTTGTTTTGTAAAAAGCAAAAACCTCTGGTAAGATTTTAAAAAGGTTGAACTTTACAAAGTGACGAACTATCCAAGTCACTCAGTGAATGTGCAAAACTTACTAGGACACTTTGGAGGAATATCTGTTACAGAAATTAAACACTCTAAATGGCATGAGTTAGAAAGTCTTTTGTCTAACTCAAAAAGAATGGTTTAATTCAGCACATAGCAGTTTATCAATCCATACATCAGGAATGATTCTGTGGAAGATTCTTAGTTATATCAGAGGGATATCTGTGGAACTATTTTTCATTTATAAACAGCAGCAAATGTTGAAGCTGTGAATGTATTTGCAAACACAGGTCGGTAGTTGTATCACAAAATGTATTACATAAACTTTAAGCAACTGGATGGTAAGGCCTGTGGGAAATGCATACGGAAAGTAACTGATAGCAAAAGTCTCACAATTCTTTCTCACCTGTGAAATGCCAAGATTTTTAAAATAAACTGGTAAAAGTCCTCATCAGATGAACAATTTTGTAAGTGCAATTGTAATTGCAAAAGAATTCCTCCACAGTTTTTGCTCCGCGGTGGTTTCCATGCTTCTTTATCTGATTCTCTGCGTGATATCTCAGTGCTTACCCTCAGGCCTGATTCTTCTAAAAATGTGTGGGCTATCTGAGATGCAGACTGCAACCATGAAAGTGTTGCAAATGGAAAATAGCAACAATTTGGAAAGCCTTTGTTTGTTAATCATTATTGAGAGGCTAAAAAAAATTGCTTAGAGTAGTTTAGCAAATAAAAATTTCACTCCCTACACTGAAAAGTTTAAATAGGCCTTTGCAATTTTCCTTGTAAGCATCCAGTGTTAATTTTTTAAATTCTAAGTTGTGAAAACACCCTTGTATGAGTTGTTTCTATTAGAAATAGGCAGAAAGTAAGACATTTTAAGAAATAAGAACTTTTCCAGTATAATATTTTTGTTGTCAGTATGATTATTAATGCCAAAACATCATGGCTGAACCTTACCAGTTCTGACTTTCTTCTGACTTTCTTGACAGACACCTTGATGTTGTTACTCATCCTGTCTTACTGTATCTCTTGAGATAGTTTGAATGTTCTTTTCACAGCACTGATAATTATCTCATATTTACTCATAGTAAAAAGTCTTTTTCTTGAGAAATCTGTGATCATTTTTCTCTACTACTATTGCCCTGAGTAGGATAAGATGACATACTTGTGGTATGTCCTCCCCATTCTGTAACTTCCACTGTTAGAAACACAGATGGAGTTGTAGTAGTAGATGAAAAATGAACCAATAGCACAAAAATAGCTTAGAGATATTTCATTAAGGTTATTTGCTGGAATTTCAGCTAGTAATGTAATTACTCTCAGCTTGAGTGATAGAAGTGCTTGGATACAAGCTATCACAAAATTATCATGTCCATGTTTTACTCTGGGAATACATATATTTTAACGCATTTTTTCTTATGCTCTACCTAGTTTTCACAATAATTTCTGCTTCTCAACCAGTTTCTATCTTTATTTTTGTTACTTACTGTAGTGTTGCATTTGAGAAAGGATGATTCAAAAGACATCTGGACACACCCTTCAAAACCAGATAAAATTAATGTTTCAGAGTTTTGTTTCTGAAGTAAAGGATTTTTGGAACCACAGTCTTAAACATCAGGTTTCCAAATATGAAAGAGGCAGAGTTAGCAGAGGGAAAAAAAAAAAAAAAAAAAAAAAAAAAAGCATAAACTGTAGAGCAAGTAGGTTAAAGAAATAGTAAAGCAACAGCATCAAAAACGTAGTGAGTATAGAAAATTGGTACTGTTGAGCAACTAAGTGATTTTTACATCTTTTAATTATGTTTGTCACCTTCTGCCAAATTTGTTTTTGCCAGGAGTTAACTAACATTTGAAAATATATTTACTGAAATATAAAAAATAATGTAAAGCATTCTGTGTGTTAAGAGTTGGATCCACAAAGATTACATGTAATAAAAAAATTATGAGCTGATCTAGAGTGGTCCAAGAGATTTATAAATAATTATTTTACTCTAGAAAGCCAAGTTCATGCTCCTCTTTTTACTAGTATTTATCCATGTGTCAATTGTTTGCATATTTCAGTATAATTTTTACCAATTTGCCTGGAGTGGACATCAGGCTTTCTAGGCTGTGGTTCCAGGTATACTGGGAAAAATTTTATAACGACAATTTTATTTCATCATAGTTTAGTGGTGATACATGAAGTATGGGAGTTTTACAGGTGAGAAAAAGAAAAATTATTTAGAATTTTATTTTGAAATAGGCAGGTAATATCAATTGAAGTAAAGTGACAGAAGCAATGACTTTATTCAAAACATGCAGAAATGCACTGAGGAGCAAGACAGTCAAAGGCATTTAGCATCTAATTTGCTAATAATTGTGATATGTAGAATAGTTATTATGTATTATAATAAATAGAAATACTGTTACTCAGGCAGGACCAAAATCTAGTTTATGCTCTTCTGCAATGTGATTTGAGTCCCCGTCTTTAAGACAGGCAAAAGCACATTGAAATTTTTAATGTATTCTTACAAATTCCATAAATACAACAATGAATAAATTCTTCTCATTTAGAGTCTATTCTGTTTCACATCTAGCTATTTGGACGGATGAATAAACCTCTCTATTATTTTTCCCTCTTAAGTAAACTCAGTACATGCCACTGCACATGTAATAATTTTCTTAATCAATTAAAAGAATCTGATAATCTGCTGATTGTATTGTGTCTTCAGTGATAAACACACATATTGTTTATTTCCATTTTGAAAACAAAGTAGTATTTATTAGTATTTTTGGTTGGCCTTGACAAAGTAAATTTTTTCATTTAAAAAAAAGAAATGTATTAGACCAAAGACAGAACCATCTGTAAAATAACTGTGTTGTAATGTCACTGTGATATTGCTAAACTAGCCACTGAGAAAGGGACACATCTTTTTTCAGACCCAGTCACTGTGTCGAACAGTGTTAGTTGGAATTTTCTTCCCAACAATGTTTTAGCTTGGGCAATTTCAACTTTATGGAAGCTATATAATGTGAATTTTCTTGTTAGAAACCTTCAGCTCTATTGAGTGAGAGCAATTTTCACACTAGAATGGTTTACTCCTGTCTCATTTTCAAACCCTTCCAGTGCTTTAATAGAAGCTTCCCTTCTGTCTTTTTAACACTTCTTGCTGCTGTTGGCATTGCCAACTTCTCTGCTTTAACTCCAGTGATCTGGCTTATTAATTTATTTAATCTCAGTTTATTTCCAGTTTTCTACTCTAAGGTGTAGTCTGTTTTCTTGATCATTAAAAAAATCTGTAGTGTTTGTATGGAAGAGAATATATATGTTTTTGTTTAGAATACTTTCTTGTTAGTACAGAATGCCAGCAATCTGCATTGACAACAAGTCAGAAAACAACTCCCTCACCCTAAATAGCTTACAGTTTAAATAAACAGCCAAGGGAAGAAGGACTGGATGGGAAATATCACAGAATCACAGAATGATTAGGTTTGATCAAGATCATCATGTCCAGCCCTGCTCTAACACCTCAACTAGACCATGGCACCACATGCCACATCCAGTCTTTTTAAACACACTCAGGCATGGTGACTCCACCACCTCCCCAGGCAGACAATTCCAGTACTTTACCACTCTTTCCGTAAAAAACTTTCTGCTAATATCCAAACTGTGTTTCCCTTGGCATGGCTGAAGACTGTGTCCTCTCATTCTGTCAGTTGCTGTCTGGTGAGAGAGACCAACCCCACCTGACTACAGCCACCTTTCAGGGAGTTGTAGAGTGATAAGGTCACTCCTGAGACTCCTTTTCTCCAGGCTGAACACCCCCAGCTCCCTCAGTCATTCCTCACAGGGTTTGTGTTCCAAGCCCCTCACCAGCCTTGTTGCCTCCTCTGGATGCCCTCAAGCGTCTCAAGGTCCTTCCTAAACTGAGGGGACAGAACTGGACACAGCACTCAAGGTGTGACCTCACCAGGGAAAGAATGACCTCCCTGCTCCTGCTGGCCACACTATTCCTGATCCAGGCCAGGATGCCATTGGCCTTCTTGGCTATGAGGTCACACTACTGGCTCATGTTCAGTCGGCTGTAGACCAGTACTGCCAAGTCCATTTCTGCCAGGGCACTGTCCAGCCACACCATCCCCAGCCTGTAACACTACAGGGCTTATTGTGGCCAAAATGCAGGACTTGGCACTTGGACTGATTAAATTTCATCCTATTGGACTCTGCCCATCCATCCAACCATTCCAGGTCTCTCTGCAGAGCCCTCCTACCTTCCAACAGATCAACACATGCTTCCAGCTTAGTGTCATCTGCAAATTTACTAATGAAAGATTCAACACCCTCATCCATGTCATCAATAAAAATACTGAACAGGACTGGCCCCAGCACAGACCCCTGGGGGCACCACTGGTGACTGACCCCAGCTGGATGCAGCACCGTGCACCACAACACTCTGGGCCTGGCCAGTTCTTAACCCAGCACAGAGTGCTCCTGTCCAAGCTGTGGGCTGCAGCTTTTCCAGGGCATGCTGTGGGAGAGAGTGTCAAAGGCCTTGCTGAAGTCCAGGTACAACATCCACAGCCTTTCCTGCATCCACCAGATGGGTTGCTGGTCATAAAAGGAAATCAGGTTGGTCAGACACGACCTTCCCCTCCTAAACCCACGCTGGCTGGGTCTGACACACTGGCCATCCTGTAAATGCTCATGATGAGCAGTTCCATTACCCTACCAGGTACAGAGGCCAGGCTAATGGAAGAGTAGAGCAACTAAACAGCTGAGTTTAATGCTTATCTTGTTATGCTGGGGTTTTTTTATTTTTTTACTCCACCTCTCCTTAAAAATTGAGAGTATTTTGTTTTCCTACTAGTTTTTGAACTGACATGGGGATCTGACTTCCATTTAATTTTTTAAGGCCCACATACAAGTATTAAAGAAAAAGAATCCAAGTAAATACATTTAACAAGTTATTATTTTGATTTTGGAGAACAAATTTATACATGTTAGTAGATCAATCTTATTTCTACAGAATGTTCTAGTGTTCTAGTGCACCAGCAGTTACTTTACTGTTCATTATAAGATTTTTTCAAAGATACAAACTCTTCAAAATAAACTATTTTAGTATTCATATGAAGTTCTAAATTGTGTCAGTTTCTGCTAATACAATTTAAAACAGATTCATTCTGATAATAGAAAGTTAGAAAGTTTTGCAGAAAAGGGTGAAAACTGTTTGCTGTTGTCTTAAATCATCATTTAGTGCCTGTGCTGTGTCCTAAATGGAAAAAAAATGCAAACACAAGGTCCACGGCCAGGACATACCCAGATGTATTTTGTATCTACGCTGATTTTCATACCTAGACTCTTATGTAATCATATAGAAATGATGAGGAAAACTTCCTCCAGCAAAGTCTTGTGGAAGGTTAATGGTGCAAATACTGCTTTCTCTCTTGCAAAAATAAATCACTCAGTGGGCAAAGTACAGCCTCAGCTGGAGTAAAAAGTTTAATTTGCACACTGCATGTCTGCAGGAGTGAACAGGCCTCAGAGTATGGAAGAATAATGTATTATGTCTTTCACTCAGGAAAAGCTTATTTGAAATCTATTCATCTTAGTAGCTACTACAGACAGTGAGATTTCTCTCTATCTGATCAACAAAAGAGCCTAAAAAATAATGACACACTGCTTTACTTTCTATTGCACTACCTGAGTGTGTATCCTGCTAGGGAACTTTGTGGCTTGAAATGTGGGTTTTCTGAGAAAATTTTTTCTCATAGTTTTTAAAGTTTCCTTATTTATTCTGAGTAGTGGTTGCATCAGACCTAACAGATGTACTGTGCTATTGTTGCAACATCATATTATTTGTCTCCTAAAATGTTCACAAATTATTCATTGAACATTTATTAAAATATAAATATAATAAATATAAATATAACAATTAATAATACAATGAATAAATACAATAAATTACACAACAAATTAAAATAATATTCAAATGAAGGTGCACTTTCTAGAAAATACATATTTTAAATTATATTAGTTAAATGTCTTATTAAGACAGCAATTAAATGAATCGTCTAAAAAGAACAATGGATTTCAAAGGTTTTCTTGTTCAGTTGCAAATGATCTTAAAGAAAATTTAATGAAAATGTAAGCAAACTTTAATACTTGTACAAGACAGTCCATTAATTTTTTTTTTATCATTTAAAAGTACAGGTATATAAACCAATTAAAAATATTTTTTTCAAAGACAATAACAACATAACAATATAAATACACTTTGAAAATGGGATATGTATTTGATGATAGGGTAATAATAATAATATTAGCACAGCTGGACAACTTCTCAGCATTATTGAGCTGCTGAAAAATTTTGCAACTAAAATTTGCATCAGACACTATTCTAACTATTGCTATTTTTAGAAAAGTTCTATTACCCTTAATATTATTACTTATTAACGTGGGTGATTTGTTTTAATGCTGTGCATTCACCAGGTTTAAAAACATGCTGTCATGCTTCACTGTTGGGAAACCCAGTTAGTAATACATCCATTTGTGAAGTGAGAACAGAAACAAATTAGGCAGATAAAAATAATCTGTTTGGCCTAACAGTAGTTAAGTCTCATGATACGAATATGAAGATAGAATATGAAATGTTATTAGGAATGACAGTGAAAGGAGTAAGATATTATTCCATATATTGAGGCACACAAACTTGCTCTGAGTGGCTGAATCTGCAAGTCCATAGCAGTGATAAAAGGGGAAAACCACAAAAGTGCTTTTGTGGTCAGTTCAGGATGAAACATCAGGCAAAGGTGAGGAGGTAGATGAAATAATCTGAGACTAGGTTGAACTTTGGTGGAAATACAGCATATAGCAAGATACAAAATATTAACAAGGTCTTGGAATGTGTTGACCACCATTTGTTATTTCGACCTTAAGAAGTTGAAAAACAAGGTGAAAGTCATCTGACGTCAAAATTGTCAGTATAGAGTTCTGGAAGAATTTGAAGATGAAAAGCAACACTGATGATTGTGGTAATGAAATTACAGAACTCATAATTTCTTGGATGAAAATGAAAGTGCCATTAGTAAAAAGTCCTATAATAAAGGATCATAATGGAATAAAGATCTGAGAATGCCTGCATATCCTTTGAAAAAATATTTGCCACATTAAATGCAGAAATATTTCAATGTGAAGAAGCTTGGAATAATGAAACAAAAAACATAGAATAACAAATGACAGATTTGGAAAGAAGGGTGAGAGAGTATTAGTAGCTATCCTGAATATCCATCAGAACTGTCATACTACAATCAGTAATCAAGTACTATGTTTAGATGTTTCAATAAAAGTATCTTCAGTGTTTGAAACTGAAAAAGATTAAAATAGAGTGGGGCTTTTTCTCAGTTTTTATGATGGCATTTCATTAGAATTTTGGACAACTTCAGAATCAGCTGAGAAAAACATGCTGCAAAACATGGTACAGTAAGAACAAGCTGCTGGAAAATGTGATATGCCTAGCAACCTGAAAAAAATGAATTTACAAACATATAAATGAACAAAATAACATAAAATGAATTCTGGCTGTACAACCAAAGGTAGGATGGCTTGTGTTCAAATATGTAAAGCATATCTGAAAATGAGAAAGCAAACACCAACATTTGTTCTGAGACAAAAAATCGGAGCTCAGTTTGCAGGAAGAAAGATTTATGTTAAGCATTAGAGGAGGAAAAAAAAAAAAAAGAAAAAGAAAGCCAGTTTTTCACAATTTGATAATTAAATACTGAAGTAGATGGCCTGGACAGGTTGTAGTATCTTTATCACTGAAGATTTAAAGACAGGTGCTATGAACAGTTTAGATCTTCTCTTTGGGCAAGAGAATGGAAAAAATCAGTTTCCTTTCAATTCTTTTTGATTCTTATATTTTATATCTCCTTTACAGAATTAACTCAGCTGTGAGAAAAATGCACAGAGAGTAGCAGGGTAAATGTACACAGCTTTTATCTGAATTATTGCCCCCTATTAATGAAGGCAGAGATTTGCACTGTTATTTTAAAAACAGATGCATTTGTAGTTTTCAGTTGGAATATAAGTTTGCAAAAAAGAAGAAACAAACTTCATCTCTCTAATGAGACATTGATGATAATAATTTTTTAATAAGTCATATTCTAGAGCTAATGGGATTTGTACATATAGGGATGTACTTCATATATTTCTGCAGTAATATAAGGAAGTTAAAGGTGAAGCTCTTTTTAAGAAGGACTGATCTGATATAGTCATTTTATTTAAAACCCATCAGATTGTACCTCTTGTGAAAATATTATCTAATGTATCTGCATTAGCATCAGCTGCAGAGCATGACTTGTAGATGTAAGTAAGCCCTAGATACTGCAATAGCTCTCTTGAGCCTTGTCTTTTCTCCAGGACCACATTTAAAATACTAAACTATGTTAAATGAAATTTAAACAATGGAGCTAGAGTTAAGAAGCTTTTTTTTTTTCCCTTTACACTGTGCACATTAATCAATAATAAATTTAATTGCCTTTTAACATTTGGTTGGTTGGTTGAGGTTTTTTGTTTGGTTGGTTTGGATTTGATTGGTTTTTTTGGTTTAGTTTTTTATTTCCTCTCCAGACTACACCAACTCATAGATGATAAAAGTCTTTCTCAAATTGAGAACTGTAAGGAGTTTGTTATCACAAGTTGCTTTCGATTAATTTACTTGCTCTTGATACTTTCTGTAACAGAAAGCTATAAGCTATGTTTCAGACATTGTTAGGGTGGTGGGATAGCTGTGATGGTTTAGGGACATAAGCAAACATGAAATTGTTCATGAAAATCAGGGGTTATAGATTTTTAACTTCAGTGGTGGTGGTGGTGGTGATGGTTTATCATGTGGTTGGAAATGGGAAGCAGCTCCCAGTTTGTCTGCTTTCTTTTCTTGTGTGTTTTAGGTGTATTCAATTTTAAATAATACATTTCAGTGTCTTCTGGCTTTTAGTTAAGGTATGGATTATGATTATGGTATGGTTTTGGTCTGTGTATTTGATGCATTTGCTTGATGAGTTGTTCAGGAATGATAAGGAGCCTGACCCAAAATCCAATACTGTTAGTAAAAATCTCCTGCTCACTTAAAAGGAAATAGAGGTAGGCTCTAAAGAGGCTAGCATAGCTTTCATGAACAGCTTTTCTTCCAACAAACTGTTACTGTTTTTTTGCTCTTACGCTGTATAACACAACCTTTGCATGTTTGTAATACTAGTGAAGACAAAGAGCATAGGGGTCACCACCAGAGCAAAAACTCACATTTTTCAAGTGCATGACTTTTATTTCTGTTACTTAACTTTTTGCAATAAAAGGACATTTAGACTAATGACATTTATTTTTTTGTATATTTGGGCTTTGTACCTTTGATGATCATGTGAAGCAGTCATCTAAGTAGCAATATTTACAATACAATTCTCATGTAATATTAATTCAATTTTTAGTTAATGTGGTAAACCCAACTGCTGCCTATCTCTAGAAGTTTTATTACTAGCACCTGTCCTGCTTCACTGGATTACAGATGTATAGGAAAGGTGATTTCTGTCTTTTCTTCAACAACATTCACAGTCTTTTTTGCCCAACAACTATCTACGCATTTCAGGTATTTGTTTTGTCTCCTCTTGTCTCTCAGAATGGAAAAACCTTGTGACAAAGCAATTAAATAACTTTCTTTCACAATTCTTCTTCACATCTTTTCCCTTGACATTTACAATAACCATATTTTGCTCATTTTCATCAGCAGTCTTTAGATAATTTTGTGTATCTCAGATAGTTGTTACTTTTTGGTCCCTTTCCTTGCACCAACTGCATGTATTTAATTTCCTTGTACTGGAAGATGACACTGTACTCTTTTGGAAGCAGTTAATGTAATTTTACTCTTTATTTACGGTGATGGTGAAGATTTTGAGTGGTAGAAAACCCAGCTAATAATAGTAAAAAGGAAAAGAGATACCTTGTAGGACTTCATACCTTACATAATTTGAGTCTCTCTAGAAAAGTGACAGGTTTACAAGTAAGCTTTGGCAAACTTTATAAAGCTGTAATGCCCCTCACTATGCTGATTTTCACATGTCCAAATGCTTTTCTTTCAAGATGTTTTTTTCTTTTAAAAATTGCTTTCTACAACACAATTCTGCTGTTAGATCATTATATTGGTTCAATATACAGCAGAAAATTAATTAAAAATGCGTCTTCATTAGGTTTTTAGTTTTGAAGCAACCAGCTCACTTACTTTTGTTCTGCTTTGTACAAAGGGCTCAGGGAAGGCTGAGCCAGCCCCCCAAATGTGGCTGAAATGTGATGGCTGCACAGCTCAGGGGACCAGGCTGGGCAGCAGTCATGAAGAACATCTGTGCTCATCACCACTTGTTTCCCTGCTCTGCTCTGTGCCCCTTACTAACACAGACAGCACTTTCTTTATTCTTCAATGTGTTTGTTCTTGAAAAAATTATTATGTTTGGATGTAACACAGTAGTTTGTGAAAAATGTGGGGTTTTTTGTAACAAGAGACAAAAGGAAAACTCTTACTTGGAAAACATCTCAATCAGAAGTTGTAGCAATTAGTCTTCTGTGTCTAAATAATTTTTCTTATTTAAATAAATTTTAAAAATTAATTTAGTGGTGTTTAGATGATGCTAAAATTTGTTTGAAAGTGTTGTTCTAACATTTTCCTGTTCATCTTTCAATAATTCTACTCAGGAAAACTGTTACAGGCAGTCATTAGGGAAAGAGGAGACTGAAAGGCTATGAGCTAAGAGAAGGAAAATTTCAGCTCCTGAATTCTTCTGTCTACCATTGGTGTATACTCACAATTTTTTCAACTGAAGCAAGATAATTAATTTTGACTGTAAATCTTCACCACTTTCATAATGTCATCACATTTAAAATATTAATTATAACAACATATATAGCCAAAGAACAATGATTTAAAATACTGTACTTTACTGTAGGACATACATTTCTGTTTTTCTTAACTGGATTATTTACAGTGCTCTGAAGTAATTTTGGCATGAGAGGTACTAAGGAAATGAAGATGGTAGGTCTTCCTTCTGCTATGTACTGGCATTACAGTCCACCTACACAGACATGGTTGGGTTTGTGGGATGGGAAACAACATCCCTTGAAGTTAAATGATGGAGTAATGTGAGCCACTCCTGAACGAGGGGCGGAACTTCCTTTGATTGCTGCTGATAAGAGGCCTCTGGGGAGCGCGGTGAGCAGGAGCACGGCGAACAGGAGTGGGGTTGTGGACACCGCAGTTTGCGCAGCATTTCATGCAGGCAGGGTTGGAAGTTTTCCTGCTAGTAAGGTGTCCTCTGTGTTGTTGTTGTTTTTTGTTTGTTTGTTTTGTTTTTTTGGTTGTTTTTTTTTTTTTTTTTTTCTGCTGGTTGCTTTCATTTCTTTTGAGGTTTCTGTTAGTAATGGTTTCAACACGGTCGAAAACTGTGGTTGGTGTGAGTGTGTGTGACCGAGTGGAACCCTCCAAAAAGGATGTGTCTGTGCAGACTCATTCCTGCCCAGAGTGTTTGAGCTTATCAGTAGTGTCAGGGGATGTAATGGAGAAGGCCTGCCTGCGGTGTGAACAGGTGAATGACCTCCTTTTGCTGGTGGCTGAGCTTAGGGAGGAAGTTGAAAGATTAAGAAGTATCAGGGAAAGTGAAAGGGAAATTGACTGGTGGAGTTCAGCCCTTCCATCTTTAAGGGAAGCCTCTGACCGAGAGTCTGAAGGCTCATATGCCTCCCACTCTCAGGCAATAGAAGGGCACCCAGTAAATGAAGGGGAGTGGAAATGGGTCCCCACTCGGGAGGTAAAAATAAAACCCCTCCCCATCCCCCAGCCAGGTGCCGCTTCAGAACAAGTATGAGGCCCTGGATATAGTGAGCCAGACAGATGATGATTTAGATAATTTAGAAGAAAATTGTCTACCCAGTGAGCCTCCCAGCTATGATTCATCTGTAAAAAGGATCACCACCTCTAACACCAAGAAGAAAAGGAGGGTAATTGTAGTAGGTGACTCTCTTCTGAGGGGAACAGAGGGCCCCATATGTCGACCAGACCCATCCCACAGGGAAGTCTGCTGCCTCCCTGGGGCCTGGGTACGAAATACACTGAGAGACTTACTGGGCTGATTCAACCCTCTGATTATTACCCACTGCTGATACTCCAGGCTGGCAGTGATGAGATTGAAAAGAGGAGTATCAAAGCGATTAAAAGGGAGTTCAGGGCACTGGGTCAAGTAGTTGATAGGACAGGTGCACAGGTGGTGCTCTGCTCAGTCCCTTTGGTAGCAAAGAAGAACTATGAAAGAAATAGGAGAACTCATATTAACAAGTGGCTCAGGGGTTGGTGTCATCGACAAAATTTTGGATTCTATGATCATGGGGCAACTTTTATGGCACCTGTTCTACTGGAACCGGATGGGATACATCTATCTGTTAAGGGCAGAAGGTTTTTAGCTCATGAACTGGCAGACCTTGTTGAGAGGGCTTTAAACTAGGTCTGAAGGGGGAAGGGGATGCATCTGGCCTATCTGGAAGCAGCCCCAAGGGTGATAAGACTGTGTTGGGGGAGAAATCAGTGGCCCAGGTGCAGTGGCCCAGTGGCAGCTGAGGTGCATGTATACCAATGCACACAGCATGGGTAACAAACAGGAAGAGCTGGAGGCCATGGTGCAACAGCAGAGATATGATATAGTTGCCATCACAGAAACATGGTGGGATGAGTCCCATAATTGAAGCACTGCACTGGATGGCTACAAACTCTTCAGGAGAGACAGGAAAGGGAGAAGAGGTGGAGGGGTGGCCCTTTATTTTAGGGAGGTTATGGATGTCATAGGTATTGAAACTAATGATGATGAAGTTGAGTCTCTATGGGTAAGAATTAAGGGGAAAGCCAACAAGGCTGACATCATACTGGGAGTCTACTATCGTCCACCCAACCAGGATGAAGAGGTGGACAACTTATTCTATAAGCAGCTGGAGAATGTTTCAGGATCATCAGCTCTTGTTCTTGTAGGCGACTTCAACCTACCAGACATCTGCTGGGACCTTAATAGAGCAGAAAAACGGCATTCTAGAAAGTTTTTGGAGTGTGTGGAAGATAACTTTCTGTCACAACTAGTGGGGGAGCCCACCAGGGCAGGGACTATATTAGACCTGTTGTTCACAAATAGAGATGGGCTAGTGGGAGATGTAAAGGTTGGAGGACACTTGGGGCACAGTGATCATGACATTATAGAATTCTCAATAATTGGTGACATAAGGAGGAATATGAATAAGATCTCTGTGTTGAACTTCCAGAGGTCAGACTTTGGCTTATTTAAGACACTTATTCAAAGAGTTCCTTGGGAAACAGCTCTTGGAAACAAAGGAATCCAGGAGAAATGGATGTGCTTCAAAGCAGAGTTCCTGAGGGCACAGGAGCAGACTGTCCCTGTGTGCCGGAAGACGTGTCGACGAGGCAAGCGTCCAGTCTGGATGAGCAAGGAGGTTTTGAATGAACTTAGAAATAAAAGAAAGATGTATCATCTTTTGAAGGAGGGACTGATTTCTCAGGAAATATTTAAGGGAGCTGCTAGGGCATGTAGAAAAAAAATTAGGGAAGCCAAAGCCCAGTTTGAACTTAACTTGGCAACTACTGTTAAAAATAATAAAAAGAGTTTTTACAAATATATTAATGGTAAAAGGAAGGGTATAACCAACCTCTGTCCCTTATTGAATGAGGCAGGCAACCTAGTAACTAACGACGAGGAGAAGGCGGAAATGCTTAATGCCTTCTTCGCCTCAGTCTTTAGTGGTAAGACAGCTTGTCCTCAAGACCACTGTCCTCATGGATTGGTAAGTGGTGCCAGGGAGCAGAATGGTCCTCTTGTTATCCAAGAAGAGGCAGTCAGAGAGCTGCTGAGATGCTTGGATATTTATAAATCAATGGGACCAGATGGGATCCATCCCAGGGTCATGAGGGAGCTGGCAGATGAGCTTGTGAAGCCACTCTCCATCATTTACCAGCAGTCCTGGCTCACTGGTGAGGTTCCAGATGATTGGAAACTGGCCAATGTGACACCCATTTACAAAAAAGGTAGGAAGGAGGATCCTAGTAACTACAGGCCAGTTAGCCTGACCTCAGTACCAGGTAAGATAATGGAGCAGTTCATAATGAGTGCTATCACACAGCACTTACAGGATGGCCAGGGCATCAGACCCAGTCAGCATGGGTTTACAAAGGGTAGGTCGTGTCTGACCAACCTGGTCTCCTTCTATGACCAGGTGACACGCCTGGTGGATACAGGAAAGGCTGTGGATATTGTCTATTTAGACTTCAGCAAGGCCTTTGATACTGTCTCCCACAGCATACTCCTGGAGAAGCTGGCAGCACACGGCTTGGACAGGAGCACTCTGTGCTGGGTTAGGAACTGGCTGGACGGCCGGGCCCAGAGAGTGGTGGTGAACGGTGCTGCATCCAGCTGGCGGTCAGTCACCAGTGGTGTCCTCAGGGCTCTGTGCTGGGGCCAGTTCTGTTTAATATTTTTATAGACGACATGGATGAGGGCATTGAGTCTTTCATTGGCAAATTTGCAGATGACACTAAGCTGGGAGCTTGTGTTGATCTATTGGAAGGTAGAAGGGCTCTGCAGAGAGACTTAGATAGATTAGATAGATGGGCAGAATCCAACAGCATGAAATTTAATAAGTCTAAGTGCCGAGTTCTACATTTTGGCCATAAGAATCCCCTTCAACGTTACAAGCTGGGAACAGTGTGGCTGGATAGTGTACAGGCAGAAAGGGACCTGGGGGTGCTGGTTGACAGCCAGCTGAATATGAGCCAACAATGTGCCTTGGTGGCCAAGAAGGCCAATGGCATCCTGGCCTGCATTAGGAATTGTGTGGCCAGCAGGAGCAGGGAGGTCATTCTTCCCCTATACTGGCACTGGTGAGACCACATCTTGAGTACTGTGTCCAGTTCTGGGGCCCTCAGTTTAGGAAGGACGTTGATATGCTAGAACGTGTTGAGAGGAGGGCAACACGGCTGGTAAAGGGCTTGGAACACAAGGCTTATGAGGAACGTTTGAAGGAGCTGGGGTTGTTTAGCCTGGAAAAGAGGAGGCTCAGAGGTGACCTTATTGCTCTCTACAACTTCCTGAAGGGAGGCTGTAGACAGGTGGGGGTCAGTCTCTTCCACCAGGCAGCAACTGACAGAACCAGAGGACACAGTCTCAAGCTACGTCAGGGAAGGTGTAGGTTGGATGTTAGGAAGAAATTTTTCACTGAAAGAATAATAAAGTACTGGAATGCTCTTCCCAGAGAGGTAGTGGAATCATCATCTCTGGAAGTGTTCAAGAAAAGGCTGGACATGGCACTTAGTGCCATGTTATAGTCTATACTCTGAGTCGAGGTGTTAGGACATAGGTTGGACTTGATGATCTTGGAGGTCTCTTCCAACCTCAGTATTCTGTGATTCTGTGAATCTCATGACAAATGAGGTTATGAAAATTAATTACTCTGCATGCTCAATAAAGATTTTCTAAATGTACACACAGTATGATTTTTTAACATAGTGAAATTGCTCCATTTATTAGCAGCTTGAAAATGTTACCTCCTACATGTAATTTCTAAACAGGAAAACGTTAAACTCAGTAGGTAGAGGCAGAAATCAGTACATTGGGGTTAGAAAAGAAAAGAGAAATATCAGGAAAAAGAATATTCACAAGATTTTTTTTTTTTTGAAGGAAAGAGAATATACTGTATTATTCACAGAAGTCCAGACTATTTTAAAGGGTTGAAATATTAAAGGCGTCATAGTGGATTTTGAAACAGAAAGTCAACCCAGTCTTAATTGTAGGACTTTTATCAGTCATTTAATCTCAATCTGTGGCAGTTGAGAGCTGCATTTACAACTTTTTTCAAACACATCTAAACCAGAAGGTATTTTTTCCTGTTACAACTAGACAGGATTAAGTTTACTGGCTGTGAATGACACCACTTTTGGGGTGAAACATGATAATGTAAGCAAATGAGGTCATTCTCCTTAGATTTATCTAATACAAGAAGAGAGGTGATTGTAGCTTGCATTACAAAATGCAGGGAGAATTTTGCAGAAGTGATTTTTCTATTCGGGATACAATTCAGTGAAATCATTAAAGAGGGTGTCACTCACTTCTTAAAGAGAAGTTTTGCTTCAAGTGCAAATGAAGCTAGGATGTAAAAAAAAATATAAACCTCTGCAGCTGATATATTCCTGACAATCCTCAATTCAAAGGCCAGGCTGAATTTATGTAGCTTCTCATGTAATGTGTAAAGAAAGTAAAATTCACATTAATGTATTAAAAAATGCAAATTTTTGCTTGCAGTGATGGGCAATTCAAGGGATAATTCTGTATTTTATAAGAGAGATTTAGATACATGCTCATTGTATATGACTATTCCAGTTAAGTAAAGTTTGTCATCGTTTAATCCTGATCATTTTTTCTGGTTGCTAATAGTGTTTTACTAATAAATACTTCAGAAATTAAGATTCTGATCTCTCATCTCCCTAGTATCACAAAAGTCCCCCCAAAGTTCTGTCATTCAGAACTTTCATTGCGTCCATTTCTTTGTTCATCCTCTAGATTGCAACTTAAATTTGTGGATTCATGTTGCCTGCATTTCTGTTGTAGTCCTCAATTGTTCCAAGACTGCTTCTTATTGTTAACCTTGCAACCTTTAAAAATCCTTTAAAAAGCTCTTCCTGAATTTTGGGGAACAAACTACCCAGCTATTTGAGACACCTCAAGTAAGTAAATAAATAAACTGAAGTATTGGTTTACTTAATCTTCTTTTATTTTTTAGAGTACTAAGGTCCATACTCTGAAAGGAGAAATTACCTTTTCTTTTTAAAGGCAATAACAGTTTATTCAAGAATATATATGATCTCTGAGATATGTGGAAGGTACAATCATTTTCTTCTGTTAATTACTTATTTAAGGAAAAGTCAAAAGTGAGGGTGAAGTAGCATCATCTGCAGCACTTCACCTCTACACATCAGTTTGAAATTTCCTCTGGAGTAATTGTTTACTGGTTCTCTTGAAGGTCAGTCCTGTTTCTCCCTATCCTCCCACAATAGGAGCTGCTGTACACAACCATAGGATAACAATGGTCTCTATTCTCCCAGCAGTTACCAGGGAGACTGAACTAATTAAGAATCATGCACATTGGAAGCACTTTCAGTTAGCGGCTGGGAAAAACAGAAATTGTTCCTGAATAAGAAAAAAAATAATAATATTTGTCCTTGTAAAATTTTGGGTTTGCCTCAGTAAAACTTGTAAGTCAGTTTTCACTCTGGAAGTTTAGGTGTCTTCCTGATTACTCAGCTTTCCTATAGTTATAACACTTGGGCCAAAAATTTTGAAAAATTTAATGAACTTCAGGTAAATATAATGACAGAAAATGTCTTTGAGCTAAAAATATACTATAGCTTCTGATCCTGGTCATGCTAACCAGAATGACCAAAATTCCTTGAACTTCAGTGATGTAAGCGAGGGCCCTAAGTATACATAAGTGTACTTGTTGATTATGATCATGGCTTTGTATTTGAATACACTGAAGGATTGTGTATTTTTCTTATTAAAGTGGGATGTTTATATCATCACGTACTTTGAGAGGCAGCTATTCTAACAACAAGAAAATTAGGAATTTTTAAGTTGATATAATTTTAATATAAATTATTGTACTTTTTGAATTCTCACTTCTTCATTCTGTAAGCTAAGAAAATTTCATCATTCAAAATTTTTTACAACAAGTTAGTATCTTCTAAACACCTAGTCCATCAACATAACTCACCTTGCTGAATTTTCTTAGGTTTCAACAAAGTTTTCTATACTGTCTCTCATGGTATCCTCCTGGACAAAATGTCCAGCTCACAGCTGAAAAAATACATCATGCCATGGCTGAGCAGCTGGTTCATGGGTCAGGCACAAAGGGTTACAGTGGCTGGGGTGACATCAGCCTGGTGACCTGTCACTGGTGAGGCTCCAGGGTCTATCCTCAGCCCCGTGCTCTTCAACGTCTTCCCAAACTTGGACACAGGACTGGAATGGATGCTAAGCAAAGTGAAACAAAATTTAAATGAGCTTCTGACTTCCTCAAAGGAAGAAAGAACATGTGAAAATTCTCAGGAAATGAGCAGGCTGGGCAATGACAAACCATGTGAAGTTTAACAAGGGCAAGTGATGCACCTGGCAACCCTGGTTGTGTTTATAGACTGGGGAAGATGCTGGAGAGCAGTGCCATGGAAAGGGCCCTGGGGCTCTGGGGCAATGGCAAGTGGAACACGAGCCAGCAGTGCCCTGGCTGCCAGGAGGGCCAACCCTGTCCTGGGGACATCAGGGGACATCACCAGCCAGGCAAGGGAGGGGATTGTCCTGCTCTGCTCTGAGCTGGGGCAGCCTCACCTCCAGTGCTGGGGCAGCTTTGGGTGCCACAGTGTAAGAAAGGCATTAAACCATTAGAGAGTGTCCAAAGGAGGGCAATGAGGATGATGAAAGGTCTGGAGGAGAAGCTGTGTGAGGAGGGGCTGAGGGCACTTGGTCTGTTCAGCCTGGGGAGACTGAGGGGACCCCTCATTGCAGTTACAGCTGCCTCCTGAGGGGCAGAGGAGGGGCAGACACTGATCTCTGCTCTGTGGTGACAGGGACAGGACCCGACTGAACAGCATGGAGTTGTACTGGGGAGGTTTAGGTTGGAAAATAGAAGGAGGTTGTACACTTTTACAAAAGAAAAGTCAGGTGCTGGAATAGGCTCCCCAGGGAAGTGGTCACAGCACCAATCCTGGACAATGCTCTGTGGCACACAGTCTGAATGCTGAAATGGCCTGTGCAGAGCCAGGAGCTGCACTTGATGATCCTGGTGGGTCCCTTCCAACTCAGAACATTCTGTGGTTCTGTGAAATAATGTTTGTGGTTTGAAAGACAGATGTCTGTTAAGGAAGGCAGGAGCTTCCTTTGAAATGGCAGATACAAACTCCTGCCTTTTGAATTGTTATAATTTTGAAATTAAGGGGCTCTTAGGCAAAGACGGGAGTAGGAATATAGCTCTTTACTAGTATGTACAAATATAAAAAGAAACCTAAACAAACAAACAAACTACAGCTTAATAGGAAAATAAAATAAAACACAGCAGTACAAAAAAACCCGCTGTCAGAATATTACCTGACACCCTATCAGTCAGGGTGTTGGTGGCAGTCCCATTAAATGATGGCTCCTGCAGTGACAGATATGGTTCAGCTGAAGCAGTGCTCCTGTAGAAGGGTGTAGTTTTCCTCAGAAGGTGCAGTGATGATGTAGAAGGGTCTGGTTATCCTCTGGGAATCCAGTGGAAAATGGCTGACTGTGGTGATCCAAATCTCAGATTATATTCAGGTAGGAATTGGTTAGCTCCTCCCCCTTGGTAAACATTCCAAATTACAATGAGATGATGTAATCTGCAGCAGGACTCAACGGCCCATTAACAGAAGATACCTCCCTGGAGGAAGGATGAGTCGTGGAAAAGATAAAGACCACTGCCACACCTGTTTTTTAACTGATGGTTTATTAACAGAAGATAAGACATATCCCCAGGAGATAAAGATCACTGCCCCTCCTGGTTTCAACAGACGGTGATAGAATACATACCTTTGGTTACATCCTGCATTACAACCTAAGATAAATGAGGGATGGATTACCTTTCTGTTTATATTTACATGCATCAAAATCTGTCATGCAAATAAGCAAATAATGTTGTTTCTGAAGATTCTGTAGCTGAACCTATGGTTCCATGGAGAAAATAATTACCAAGAATAAGATCATTCTATTTATCAACTTAATGAGAATTTAAAAGGCAGTTAGAAAGTGTTTTTTTTATTGTATTTAGTGATGCAGACAGTAAAAAAAAAAACTTCACCTTGAAAATTGAAAAGAGAAACTATATTGAGGTGATTGAAGGCTGAAACCTTGAAGACAATAACCTCAGCACCTGAATAGTGCATTAGTTTTTTAATCAGACAAGATTAGATGGAGTTCAGTGTTGAAGTTCCTCATGATGTTCCATACCTGTGTAATCACACAGAACATAATGGTACTTCTCAAATCAATGGCAATATAATTGTTGATACTGATAAAAGGAGAACTGAACAGCAAATTTTCTTCATAGGTTTTGTTTTTTTTAATGTAGCTGGCACATATGACTACAAAAAAAGGAAAATTTATGGCAAGTATGATGGACCAGTAAAAAGTTATCTTTGATCTAGGCCCAAATACACGAGAAACAAACTAAAAATGTTTCAGCCAAATAATTTTCTGATATTCTGCATTAAAAAAGTAAGACAACTCTCTTTCCAAGTTTGAAGGTTGAGCTTACTTCATATTCAGTGTATATCTTGTAATTTTTAGGCAGAGGAATACCAGTGCAGACTCCTATAATACTAAATCAAAGCACTGCAAGACTAACCTGGTGTCAGTCTTAACTATGCAAAGAATACTGTAACATCTCAGTATCAGTTATTTGTCTGGAAAATAATTTGGATTATGAAGTATTGTGATTTTTTGGAGGGAATACAATGTTGTTTGGGAGACTGGGTGACTTGTGTTTATAGTTCTTGCTGTAGAGAAGAAACACCATTTAATTTATTTTGATGAGTATTACCAATTAATAGGCACACTGTATGAGAAACTAAACTATGCACTTTATGGTTGGTCGCTGAAGAATTATTTGTTTATCTTACCCTTTTTTTTTTTGTTAATAAGTAGGTTGATTCACAATGTACCAGCAAATAAAACATCACACCTGGTAAATGCCAGGCTATAAACTGAGGCAAGGGAAATATAGAGGATTTCTGGGTGTGTTACGACATAACTTTTGCAGGTAAGATAAGCAGTCAAGTGAAAGGACACCCAAAATCAGTCATACATACTTTTCATACTGCTACCCAACATTAATATTTATGCAAGAATATATGCAAAATCACTATTATTATTTCATTTATTCTGATGTATCTAAGGCCACAAACTAGCATCCTTTCACTATGCGTCCCTTCATTATTACTGCATCATTGCCAATTATAATCACACGTTAAATTCTACTATTTTGAGCAACAGCAGACTGTTTTCCTAAATACTCTTCTATGGGTGCCAAACACTTATTCTTCATTCCATTTCTCCTCACACACCTTTTCAGTAATGTTTCTTTCATCTTCATTCATAAAGATGCAAATATTGGACTTTCCATAAACAGCAGAAAACCTATACCAGCAGTGAGAAAGAGGCTGCAAAAATTAGATGTGATGCAAATTATTCTGATCTTCCTCTTCTTGATTCTGAAAAAAATCCAACATGAGCTTCACTGAATAATTTTGGTATTCTACCGTTAGAAAGGTAACAAACATCTGTGATAACACACTTGTACACTTTGCTTGCATAGATTCATTTGCTTTGCTTATTTGTTTCTGTAGGATCTGCTGGGCCATATGATAATATATACTTAGGAGTGAAATCTTTTGACAAGTTGGACAGAGGCAAACTAGTAAAGCTCAAGAGCCTGTGAGAGTTTCAGTTTGCTACTTTTAATCACATTAGACTAACTGTGCTGTGTATCTTAAACTGTGATATGGAATGATGTTAGTAACTTATACCACAAAAGACAGTTTACCTTTGTATTTGAGATCTATGTGTGATAAGGAGGAGTTAATTACTAGGATTATAGCAATAAACTGTGGGTATAAGGTTGCTTTTTGCCTTTGTCCCCTGAGAATCACATAAACTATCTGATTATAGCACATGTTGAGATGGCTTATAGCTATCATAGTGAATCATCCTTTGTGTGGGAGAAAGAAAAAGAAAACCGAAATTGTGTATGTGATGGTCACCTCCCATTTTCAAAACATTTACCTTTTCCATTTGTTATTTGCCAAATACAGCCATTTGGAGCAGCAGTTGTTGCATAGAATTCAATAGAGGCCTTTTGTTTCATAGCTACTGAGAAATTCCAAGCAAAGCAAAATATTTGAGCAGACCACAAAATGCTGCTGAAGACTTTCATGGCATGTGTACTGTTTTGAAACTATTATATTGGTTTTCTGTTCATAATCCTTCTTGTACCCAGATCTTACTTGGCATCACATTACCTTTTCCTTTTCTCTGCCTTGTTTTTCCACTTTCTTGCAGCTACATGCTTGCATACACTGTTGCATGATTTCTTATTATGACCCAGCTGAGCAGGGTTGGGAATTTATACACAACTGGTCAGGAATCAGGATGTGGTTTTGTAAAGTCGTTGTATGTGTTTGTATTTTCAGGGTGATAAGTCAGAGCTTGTGGTTTGCAGTGGGAATCTGATAGATGTATTCTGGTATGATGAAATAGGGTTACATATGAGAACAGTGCCTGCCAAACTTCTGTAACTTGGGCTTTCACCATTTACTTTACAGATTCAAGATCAATTTCTCTCACAAATTGTTCATTGCTCTTCATTCTGTGAATACATATATATAACATTCAACATGCATTGTACATGTGCATTCAGTTTTCCGAGAACCAGAGTTGGAGTTTTTCAAAGTCTCTTTACATCTACAAAAGTAGTGGATATAAAAGACACTACTTAGGTAGTATCTTTAAGCCAGTTTGTAAGAAAGTTACTGACTTGCATAAGAAGAAATGGATCCTTTACAGGAGCCTCTTACGGTTTCCCTTATTGAGCTTTAAAAAAATATTGAAAAAAATTAATATTTTCAAGAATCTCAGAATCATTCATGTTGGAAGAGACCTTCAAGATCATCAAGTCTAGCAGCACTACCATAATCACCCATAAACCATATCCCAAAGTACCACATCCACATGCCTTTTGAACACTTCCAAAAACAGTGATTCCATCACCTCCCTGGCCAGCTTATTCCAATGCCTAACCTCTCTTCAAGTTGTAAAAAATATTTCTAATACCTAATTGAAACCTCCAGATATTAACCTTGGAAAGTAGTATTTAACAACATTCATAAAATATGCTTAATTCCAAAGATAAAAAGAAATTGTGGCTAAGTGCATAGTGCACTTACTTGGGGTGATGTGTGGCATCTTGGACCACCCACCTGAAAAGGAGAGTGCCTCTGCAATAAAGTATGTGGGAAACTCTGAGCAGAGGATGTAAACTGAAGATGCAATAAACATTAACATTGAATTTGAAATCAGACTTCTAAAAGGGCATCACCCTTTCTTCAATGCTTGGACTGTATTGTGGTCTCTGTAAGGATGTCACTTTCTGTAGGTGCTCCTGATATTTACCAGCCATTTTCAGAGTTAAACCTTTATTCTTCTTAAATACTTATCAAGGTAAATTGCTAGAAACTATAGGAGCCTTGCACATATGAGTCTCTGAGACTTGTACAAAAGAAATTGCTTTCAAAGAATATGTCTGAATTGAATATAAAAACAGTTTCAAATCTGTTATATGAAAAATTTAAATAATTAACCAAATTATCTTTGAATTTCTGTGTAACAACTTTAAAAGATTTTACCTTTGTCATGCATCAGTGGGAGACGCATTCTACCTTCTCCATTTGTTTGTCAAAACAAGAGTATCCTTTTTATTGTTAATTACACTTTTTTGTTACATGGTAGCAAAGACACTTTAGTTTTTGTTTTTAAGCAGTTTACTCTTCCTTATAATAAAGTGGTGATTAAAATTCAATTTATATTATGTTCTTTAAAGAGTGGCATTTTTGTTAGGGTAGGAGAAGCTCATAAAATAATGACAACCTGCTTTGATAGGATCTTTCCTCTTTGGTATCAAAAGGCCATTAACTTTTCTTTGTTCAGAAGGCACGCTGTAAAAAGGCAGCCTACATTTACATAGTATACTGTAGGTTGAGAACTTATGGAAGACATACAGGAAACAAACTTTATTATTCTCTTAGAAAACACAGCTTATTAGTACAATGTAGGAAGCTTCTTGGCATTGTCAGCTGGTTTTATGTGGATAGGGGCTTTCCCATGAATAACTAATTTTTCTGTATTTGGAAGTAGTTCACAAATATTATGAGCTAATTAAGGTGTCATATAATTTATTCATTATCACTTATTGTTACATTTATACATTTTTCAACATTTTGCATGTGCTAGATACAAGATATTTGATTTCTCCTTCCCCCTTTGCTGTAAGGCACTGTGTTTAACTTCAGACAAGATACTATCCTATTGAAATCCCAATAAAGACACATGCGCTTGACTTCTAGACTAAGCTTTTTGGACATTGATAAACCTCTGAATCAGTTACACCAGAGACAATCTACAAAGTTTTAGTTGATGCAGCATTTGTTGGCACTGTGCTAGCACAGCTGGAGCTGGCAGTGCAGAGGAAAGAGGTTTGCCAGTTTTCCCACTCACCATTCTGACACCTAGGCAGATCACAAAGAAAAGATGTGTGGGTATTCAAGGCAAAAACAAATCCTGATTTGGATGGCTGTGCTTGTATCCGCCAATAATTTCCTGCATGAGTATGTCACTCAGGGATGATATTTCTAATAATTGTGACATTTTCTGATTAAGGTCCTAAGTTCACCCTTCTGAGGGGAGTTAGATGAGTCCTTGGCAGGGGAAAGATAGATGGAGACAAGAATCCAGTATGTTTGTCTTCTATTACTCTTCTCGTGATTTATATGGTCCTCAGCAAATTTGAGTCCTTGCCTAATAAAGTCCAAGAGTAATTCTGGAGGTCTTGTGGGCTGCTAGAGGTCCAGTTCCTCATGTTCTTACCAATTCCTCACATCCACAGCCCATGTCTTTCAGGGGGCTGTGTAAAAGCATGTGCCTAGCCCTTTACAAAGCAGGTACTTTTAACCTGCATCTCTGAGGAGCTTTAGTGCTGGCACAGAGTAGTACAGCCTCACTGACCTGATGTGTGGTTAATGCCTGTCTGGACTGTGCCTAGGTCTCTCCACTGCTGGGAAAGTTCCCAGGCCGTGGTATGGAGATACTAGCTTGAAGTTGGGCATCTTCATGTACACTGACAAGTAACAAGTTCAGGAAATTTAAGTCTAGTATTGTGTTTACAAAGGATGTAAGGATTCATCTTACCTCCCAGTTCAGTGATAAGCTGTATCAGATACTGAGCAAGGAGCTGAACTTTAACTTCTGACAGTTTAAAACCACGTGAACTTGTAACACAGGGAGCTGATGCCAAGGAATCCAAGGATGTAGGTGGAGGGATCCTTATAGCCAAGCCACCACAATTCCCACTGCCATTGGCTGTCAGAGAGATTGGCTGGTTTAGAACCAGGCACTGCTCTAACAAGAGTCTAGACTTAATGCACTTTCTTAAATATTTATTATGGCATCCCAAGAGCAATCCTATTCAAGAGAGTGGATCCTGGCAAGAACTTCTGCAGCAGGTAACTGCAGGCTGTTCAGGACTGTCTAAGGACATTAGAGCATTCCACTCCAAGTCCAGTCCATGAATTCCCAGGAAATGTATGTCAGATCACCTGACACAATCCACATGGCTCAAATATCAAATCTATTTCCCACAATGAATAGGAAACTGCTTTTCTGAAATGCTGAAATCCAGCAAATACTTTTTGAGTGAAATTTCCCATGAGACATAGGTATTAATGTAACAATATAATACATAGAAAAGTTGGACATGAATTTGGAAATAGCAAGCACTTGTGAGGATAATAAAAATTATGTTTCACAAATAAAATTCGGAGAGTTTTTAAAAAGAAGGAATTTGTCTACTTAAAGCAGATCATGAAAAAAAATGATTGGCTACCAGGACAAGTATCTTTCACTAAAATATCTCAACACATTCAGATATGTCAGGGAACAGGATTGTTACATAATTTTTAAAATAAAAATAACAAATGCATAAACCCACCAACGTTTCTTCAGAGCTTTCCAAGAGGACAAAGTCTCACTAAGCCAGCAGCAACAAAGTCTCAGCTGGGTTTCTTGGCAGAGATAAAAGGTTTGACTGAAGAGAAGTTTGTGATTCCAGAGATAAACTAACTGAAACTGAAGTAGATAGTTTCAGTTGGCTTGACTTCAGTGGAGAGATTCATCACTTTCGATTGGAAAGGCTGGGACAGTAAGATGAGGCATAAAGTATTTATCATTGCATCTAGAACCTGCTAATTACCTTGTACATGTTACAAAAAAAAAGCGTTTTAATGACTGGAACACTTATATAAATCTAGATACACTACAGAGGATGTCTCCTATCCCCAGGTACTGTAATAGAATATAAAATAATTATGAATTACTGGACTTTTGCATAACACCAAGAAGGTAATTATATTATTTTATTATTATATTTTAGTTGACAGGAAGAAGTGAAAATGCATAAGTATTAGTGTGTTCTTAATTGGTGACAGTGTTCAGCTATATGATGCTGTGGTAGGTATGAAATAAAAGAGCTTGCCAATGAAGAGAAGCAAATGCCAGACAGAATTGAATGAGATTAATTTGAGAAAAGAAGGCACAAGAGAAAGGTGAAGTGTATTGTATATGTGCAAAATGAGAGGTTGTGATAGCTTCATGATACCTAACAGTGTATTTCAGTTAATTAATCCTTTATTTGCTAGCACTAAATGTTTCCCTCAAAATTCTTGTACTGACCTTACAAGGCGAAGTGAAACTGGTGAGGAAGAGAAATACTGGAAGAAATAATGTTTTGAAAATGGGCAACAGGAGTGTACTCTGAATCTCTTTCTAAATGAATCCTACTATCTTAATTGCATGCTCTCTGGAACTCCTTTTTTAAAAATTGTCTAATTGTCTTTGAAAAATGCTGAATAAAGATTTTAAACAGGAAAACTGACACTGTCGGGTTTTCAAGTGGCTACTTGGATCTGAGGTCATCGGGAGTTCCATATAGTCATGTAAAGCACAATATACATTTTAGAAAATGATATTTGATTGTTAAATCTGAAAATCAAGCACAGATAGACACTTGTGAGACATATTTTTGACAGTGAGATATGCAGTAAGCAGCACAATCTATTGCCTCTTGCTTCTCTATTTTTTTTAAAGTTGAAAATGCCATTTTCCTTTTATTTGAATGCAGTTTATACAGTGGTGAAGAAAATTCAGGGTTAGAACAAAGAGTTTATTCTGGGGTCTAAAGTACCCATTGCAAATACTCAGTTTTTCTCTCAACAGCAGTGTTTGGATGTCAAGCCTCTCCCCTTTCCCAAGTTTGTACTTTAGAAGTGTCAGCTTCTCGCTCCTCTGTATTTTTTAGCTGCATTAGAAAACGTAAGTGTTCTTGAGGAAGGCTGTCCTTTGCCTGATGGCTTCCCTCTGCACACCATGACATTATGACAGCAGGGTGGGGAAGCACTTCTGTGTTTTGAATGCATTAGGTGCATCCTGCAGACTTTCATGGTTAAACCGCTTGGGAAAATAGCACAATGCACAAGGAGCACCCACAGAAATAACCTGGTGTTTTTACAGATGAGGCACCAACTGTTGCTTTTTATTTTTCACAGTCGTGTGTGCTATAGTACCAGAGTGTATGTGTGTGTATATATATAT
The DNA here is from genome assembly GCA_030060385.1 of Muscicapa striata striata. Taxonomy (NCBI): domain Eukaryota; kingdom Metazoa; phylum Chordata; class Aves; order Passeriformes; family Muscicapidae; genus Muscicapa; species Muscicapa striata. Next base: position 2,125,961 of record JAREIS010000142.1, read on the forward strand.
ATATATATATATATATATTTATAAATATATCACACACTCTCCTCACATTTTGTAAATTAAATGTTTATAAATTTAAAACCCTTAAGTATGTCAACCTTTATCAAAATGGTAAGCAGCCTACCATGTCCACATCAGTCTTCCACAACAGCAACACTTTAATATGCTGTATGCAGGAGAGTTTTTCAGTAAAAATTCTTTCAGAATTTTCCATCTACTATCTCCAGACAGTGAAATGCCGTACCACTGACCAGCCTGGGTGTTTGCAAGTCATTTGTGATGGGAGAAGAAGAGTTTAATCACCTGAATTATAATGAAAGAGTCAAAATGTAATCTTGAGAGATAATCCTGTTAAGAGGAAAGCTGTGAAGTATTTAAAGACCCTGCTCTATACTTAAAGACTATTCTATAAGATTATATTTAAGATAAATACTCAGATTTTATAGACAAAATTTCCTCTGTATGTTTACAAACTTCTCTGAGTCTTTGTTTTTTTTTCAGATTACATTTTTTTTTCTTTCTCTTACCAGAGGAAAATATTATATGTTTTAAGGAAAAAATAGGATTTTAGAGAGAAATATTCAAAAATATTTTATTCTTTTTGCTATTTAATTTCAAATACATAGTTGATTTTCTTTTAAATTTTAACCAAATTAATGACTTTCTTGAGAGTCTAAAAATCACTGAAAGTGGTTTCTTTCTACCCATCGTGATTTAGGCAAAGTACCTTTCTTAGGGAAGCAAATCTCCGGTGCCTGTCTGAAGCTAGGTTCTTTTTTTACGGGGGAGCAGAGGAAAGACTGGCTCCGGAGCTTCCCCTGCCTCGGGCAGCTTGTGAAAATACCAAGGATTGCAGCCTTTTTGAGGGTGGGGCTGGAAGAGCTACTTTGCATTCCTGCTCTTTCCAGTGAAATGATACAGAAACTATGTTTTAACAGATTAATTCTCAGTGTCACCTTGCAACTGTATCAATGCTTGATCTATGCTAACAGAGAATGAGTAAATATGTAGAAATTACATTATTTTTAAGTACAATTCTTCATTCCTTATGAGAATAATAAAGATTTCATAAGTTGAAGTCTGAATAAGATAATATAGGCTTTAAATACTTGAAGCAGTTCTAGGGCTTGTAATAAAAGGTAGAGTTAAAATAAATGATTTTAGGAGTAACAGGAAAAATCTGCTAGTTGTTTCAATCTGCTAGTTTTTATGAGTCCTAATAAATAAATTAATTTTCACATTTTAACGTCTCTTTTAAGTACCTTAGTGCAAAATTGAAAACTAGCGATTCATCTAAGCAAAAATGCCTGCAAGAATGATACTTCCAATAGAAGGTTTTATATTTTGTTATGGAAATTCGATAAACAGAACTTTGAAATATATAGTTGAAATCAGGGTCAGATTTTCAGAAGAAAAGTTGTGTACAGTTTAGGAATTTGACAAAGAATAAAAATATCTATCCCATAATGTTTTGAGAATTAACACAAATACTGCAGTGTCTGGTTCATTCGAAACTGATGAATGTGTTTGAGTCCACGTACTTTCATTTATTCATGGAAGACTGGATTTATTTTACTTTGCTGGATTAAAGCCTGTACTAGAAACAGCAGAGAAGGAAGTTTCTTGCAAAGTCGGGTTCTCAGATAGGAATGCAGGTGTTTCCTGCAGCAAGACTGTGAAGAATAAAGTGAGAGCTGTGGAAGAAAAAAGAGAAGTTGTTCTGAGTTTACATCAGGTGCAACTGTTGTCATGTAAATATCCAGCCCCAATAGGCATAAGCATTTGTAGTGGAAAACGTTATGATATGAAAATCAGAAAAAAGTTTGGTACAAGAGATTACAACAATAAGTGAAACTACATTATATGAGAATATCCTGTATAGATAGCAAATTAATGGAAAAATAATTTAATTATAGACACTACAGCTTTAGTATTGCATTCATAGCTGAAGCATTTCCTCTTCCTCTTCTTTTCTTTTACTCTTATGCTCCTTCCTGCTTTTTTTCTTCTTTTTCTTCCTATTGAACATAAATATTATTTCTTAATATGTGATTGTTTTGGCATTACATGCTCCACATATCATCTTAGTAATAGATAAATAATTATATTTACTGAGGCTTTATAAGCATTTTCATTATAAACAGAAGGAGTAAAAAATATGTATTGAGAGATGGATAGGCATTTTGAAATTAATGTAAAATTTGGAAATTATTAAGCTCTGAAGAATCTAGATAGAAAGAATGCTGTCAGCATGCTGGGGGATGGCCGGTTTCCAGAGGAAAAAAAGCAGTGTATCCTGAAACTAGAGAGCTGCTACCATAGCCTTCCACTTCAAAACAAGAGAGACAATATAGAATGCTTTCATGAGGTTAAGTGTTATGTGTCCTGCAGACTTGCAGCAGAGAGGTATACCCGGATGAAAGGAACAGTGGCAAAAATTGCAGAGCTTCAAAGAGTCTGTGATTGCAGCTACCCTATGCTTTCACAGCCTGTGCATGGAAATGGCACTCTCTTCTCTCCTAAAAGCTAGTTGCAAACCAGGATAAAAATGGCTCTATTCCTACCACTCTGACTTCTCTGTGGAGAGAGAAATTTTTCCAAGCACTTCAGGCAATATGAGAGCAATCACAGAATCTCAAAGAGGATAAAGAAGACATTGAAAAGAGGAGTGAGAAGAGCTTCAAGAACTCTGAAAAATGAATGCAAATAAGCTACATTGACCTGTAGTACAAAATAAAGTGATTCAGCTGCTTCTACAATGCATTTTTCAATTCAGGATTTGGGTCTGAAAAAGGGTATTTTCTGAGATTTTTCTTCTATAGTGTAGAACTTTGAGGAGCAAAAGGAAGTGGTGTGGTGTGTATCTCTGAAAACATAATGGTTAAAGAGATACATAAACATTTTAGTTCATTGTGAAATAATTAATTCCAAGCACTTGGCTCAGAATAACAACCGATGATTCCAGAAGCTGCTGTGCCTGCTGGATTTACACGCTTGTTTCAGCACTCAGAGTGGGGAGTTTGGTGCAAAAGGGATCTGACTCTCGGGGGAAACTGACACAGATGCAAAGGGTACGAGTCAGCTCAGGCCCTGATAATTATTCACTGAAAACAATGCTCTGAATCGTTCATGCTGAAGATCTCATTCTATACGAAGACAATGCAGCCATCAGGAACGCCCGCAAGGCTTTCACAGGTGGGAGCGCAGACCCTGTGAGCATTTTCTAAGAATACACACCCCTGGCACTCTGCAGTGCAAACTAAACACTCTCAAGCTTGACTGGAGACATTATTTTATTGTTTGGTTTTCCTACTGGAATTATCTTTCATTACAATTAGAATGAAATAATTTTTCCAAAGTGCAAGGGTTATGTCTACATATCCCTTGACAAACCACTTACAAGGACAGCATGGAAAGAAATGTGTATTCATTTCTTCTACAGGGAGACAGGGAAGATAATCTAGAACTATCTGGTGGAAACTTTACTTTTTTTCCTTTGATATCTTTATAAAGGCCATATCTGACCCCGAGTTCAGCTAGTGCAGACTGTTTTAGTTCCACTGAAGTCAATGACATTACACAAAAGCCTCGGCCTCTGTATATAGATATTGCCAAAGAGTCTGCTGTGATGCTTAGTTGTTTGATGTTGTTTGCTTTTGTTGAGTGATACACTAATTTACTCTCTTTCCCTGCTCCCTCCATGGTAAGCTATGAACCTACACAGCCCCTGAAGGCAAAGGCAGTGAGACATCAGGGCTGGGAGTCAGAACCTGACCAAGTGATGGTTTCAATTATTTGCAAATTGTTCCACAGTGTTTATTGCTTTGTTGGAGTTTCTTGGATGCTCTATCATCAGTCTCAATATGAGATAATTAGCATTTGAAGAATAGTTTATCAGATTTTCTTTATTTGTTTTGAAAGTTTTTCTTGTGGATGGATTTTTATTTTCTATTTAATAAGTTATATTAATAGTAATATACTCTATAACAAATGTACATTTACATTTACCTAGTAGAATAAACAGTAAGCTGCTATTGTACTCTGCTTGAGTTTGCTAAATCATTCTGTAACTTGATATAAAACTACTAATTTTAAACAGCACAAGATAAAATTGTCACCTACAGTAGGGTACTATGATATCCTAACAAAAAATTAAAAACTTAGACTGATGCATTTTATCCAGTTAAACTGTTAGCTTGCCTATTACCTCTGGTGTAAATAACTTTAAACTCAGTATTTTTTTCCTCTTCCTTCTGTGCTCTGTCCTGCAGAAGACAAAAATTGAAAGGAGTTGCTACAGAAATACAAGAATCTCAGTTTAAAAGTTCTGAAGTTACAGCATGAGTAGGAAAAGACTTTGAATGAACTTCCTGTTCTGCTAGTTTTCTCCCAAGCAGAAACAATTTAATTAATTAAGTAATTAATTAATTAATTAAAATGAATCAATTTAATTATTTATATCAAGATGGAAGATGGAAGAATCTGGATCTTAGCTAGTTTCAAACCAAAGACTTAACAGAATTATTTAACCTTGAAGATACTATGCTGATCCTAAACCACCTATTAAAGCATGATTATTCCAACGTTTTACTCCAACATATCAAAGTTTTTCAAGTGAGATAAATAAAGAGAAAATAGGCAGCAACTAACTCACTGAGATAATAGCTGAATAAAATATTTGTTGCTGTAAAATGAATCACATGGGAGAGTTTCTGAAGCAGAACTTGGAAATTGGCCTGTCTTCATAGACATGGTGATTTATTTCTGATCTTTAGACCTTCTGAAAGAAAAAAGGGATTGCTTGTTTCATTAAAGGTATGGCAGTAAGAAGTTTTAAAAATAAACTTTTTATTTACTTGCACTAGATTGACAATATACTGAATATTTCCAAAAAGAAATTATTCAATTCAATTGGAAAACCTGGTGGAATGGGATGAAAATACTTGAAAAATTACTCTCTGCTATTCAGTTGTAATAACACAAATTATTATAAAAATATTTTTTATAATAAACTTCATTCAGCACCCAAGTTCTGCATAAATCTATATTGAAAAAAAAGAATTTAACTTTGGAGGACTTCAAATAAAATGTTAGTGAGTTAAGAGAGATGACACAAGCAAGGTATTTCTATTCAGTTCTTCCTTTCTTAATTTGATAGATACTTTCCATAATTAAAATAGCTTTTACATATTTTTTTTTCACCTATAGATCTTAGAGGATGTAAATAAACTTGTTTTATTTATATGTATAAGATTATATGACATAATTAATTACCTGGAAGACATACTTGGTCAAACATAAATAACTGGGTTTAGTGTAATGGTCCCTTCAGCTTTAAATATCTTGGTTTGTTTTTACTCAGTTTACAAATGAAGGTACAGGAGATGAAAATTAGTCAGCTGAGAGACATGCAGAACAAAGCAGGACAGAGATGACACATCTCATTTTTCATTGAACACCCTCAAGTTCTTGCATAATTTTGACAGAAATCATCTGCTCTAACAAAAGTTAACAGTGTGGCAGAAGTCTCTGAGTGTCATAGGCGAAATCAGAGTAAGTCCTGCTTTGTGAATTAATAACTCTGGGGCTGGTAGGTGGCACTTGTTGGCAGTGCCCAAGTCCCCTTTGGTGATATTTTTGTTTCAGATCAATGGCTTAGAAGACCATAAAAACTCAGAAGCCATCACAGTCAGTGGATCAACAGATCATTATTTACTGACAGGAGAAGTTTCGTCTGTTGTGCCAAAGGTGATTGCAGGGCTGACTTTATATAAAGTTATCTGAACTGTAACAATCTATCCAGTCAGTGACATCCAGGTATTAATTTTGCCATTGTCCACCTATTTGTGCACATTATGGACTAAATATTTTTAAAGAAGAGTTCTGGTGCTACCATGTGCTCATTTGCACACAACCATTCTCCATTAAGGCTGTCCTTCCACTACTTTTCCCATTTTAGCTGAGAAAATCCATGCTGCTCCCTGTGGCAGCTAACAAGCCTCACTTAAATCTGATTCAGGATGCTTTATGGCTAAAGGGGAGAGCTCAGGTTTCCCAAGTGTTCCTGGTATGAACATCAAGGTAGAAAATTCAAATTGTCAGAAATGGTCATTGTCAGAGAAGGGTTTATGGGTATGGATTTATGTGTGTACAATTTATCTAGATGTAGACAGATTTTCCTCTTTGTCTTTCTGCTCAGCAGTGAAAATGCACAGAGGACCTTTTTTTAGTTAATTATTATTGCCATTTTAATAAAGCAGTAACTACCTCGAAGAGACACTAACAACCTGCAAAAGATTGCCATGCAAAAAACAAAAACAACAAAAAGTCTGCTGGAACACTGCACTCTGAAACAGTTGCTCCAAGACATCCTAAAGGATATGTAATTATAGTAATTTAATCTCTGTTAAAATTCTAATTTGAAAACAAATTTCCTAATGATTTTATAATTTTTTTTCTTTGTTTCAGGGAAGGGTATGGAAATTTAAATAAATCACATATAGTTTGCCCTTTTCTGAGGTAAAAATATATATACTACGTGTGTTCAGCATTTAAGAATTTTAATTAAATATTGATGTTTACAACAGACAGATATGTCTGTTATCTGGGATCTCCCTGTGCATTTCCAACAAGGAAAGACTGACTCCTCATATACAACATCTCTCAGGCTTATCTGCTGGCAAGAAGAAAGCAAAATGAGTGGAATTTATCAGCCTGTCTTTGCCTAGTAAGAATCTTTCCATAATACACATTCACATCATGGCTACACTTTCAACTTCAAATGCAGATTAATGCTATTTGTTTTTTAGGCTGCTTCTCATCTCTGTTAACCTCTGGAATCTAGCACACACTTTTGTTGGTGCAGTGAATGTTGTCAAGATGTATGAGCGTTGTTTAGATATATTCTGCATCTAATTGTTATCTACATCTGATTTTTCTTATTTAGCATTTCTAGAAGTATTTTCATTCCTCTTCCATCCTTTCCTCTTCACTGTGTGATTTAAGCAAGCAAAAATTAAGGGGGAAAATTAAGGCTGTCATTTACAACTAAAAAAGGCGTATGGTTCTTGTTGACACTACAGAAAAATAGACATTAAAATGTTCCTGAATGCACAATACAAAGACTGTGAAAATATATGCTGCTTAGGCAGCTAGAGCATTTGCAACATCTTTGTAATAGCTTAAAAATCTCATTACTCTGAATGAGAAACTATTGCTATGAAATCTAAACATTTAAATTAGCATATGCTGTAAGCAGGCTTGGCCATGTGGCTTAACCTATTTAAAGCTCAATATCTCTTTCTTCTGGATTCTAAATCCAAAACCTGTTAAAAAAGCCATGGACTATCACACATCACACAAATATATAAGCAGTAGTGGTCTTAGATGTTCTGGGAGATCAGACAGATCACTTCCATACTTTGTCCCTCATTGTCTAAACACTATATATAGTATTTTCTTTTCCATTATATTCTATAAAACTCTTTTTTTTCTAGTTAGAGCTACATTTCCTTTATGCTATAAAAAGGAAATATCTTGCAACTACAAAAAAAAAAAAAAATTCCCATTATGTAGAGAAAGGCCTTAATTCAGTTTTTCTGCAACATATTACCTTAGTGATAGAAGGTGTTGCTAGTAAGTTTTTCCAATGATTCCTAGGACATAGACATGAATATTTAAACCTTAAAGGGAGGATTAGACTCTGCATTTTCAGTGATAAGTAATTCCTTGATTCTAGCGGACTCTTCCACAAAGCTCAACAGTAAAAGAAGTTTTGTAGAAAAACCTCTGCCTTTATCCAAGGTGTCATCCAGATTTCTGCTCAGGTAGCTTAAAAGCTCATATAGCCCATGGACACAATTCAGAAGTTCAGAATTCAGTTGATAAATCACAGATTTTTGCTGTGGCACCAAAGATTTTCTATTACCGTCCGTGAAAGAAAGTTGGAAAGCCTCGCTCCCACTGTAGGGAGGTTAACCAAAATGCTCATTACTGTGTTTACATCTGTGCCACAGCCTGAGGCCCTTACTCAAGGTGAGTTTGTCTAACGATTAATTAAGGGCTAAGCTGAGAAAACACTAAAATAACAGGGAGAATGAAGAAAGTATTCTAAGTATTCTAAGCCACACATTTCCTGTCCACCTTATGACAGACCAGCAAAAGGATTTGTTATATTGGTCACACCTACTCTTGTAGCTTTCAGCTTTATTGCCACTGACTAACTCTTTATGTTAGCCACAGACGAAATTTTAAAACAGGCAGGTGCAAAATATTCCTTTAACTATGTGATTTAACAAACCCCAAGCTCAAAGGTTTTACGTCTTGCTACTCTTGTTTTGGAAATAACTTCTCAGAAACTCTGTGCTTAAAAAATATCCAGTGGATAGGTTGCAAATCCTGCAGGGATTATTTTTCTTCTTTACCACACTGTTATTCTATTTGAAATAAAGAAATATTTTTTAAAACACACTGGTAGATTTTGTGCTGTTAACTTTTATAAAACACATAATCTGGGCTTCCATTTACACTAGCAGTTTCTCATTAAAAAATCTTAAATAATGAAGTATTTGCAAAATTCATTTGGAGAGGAGGAATCTGATTGTTTGGACATTATTATAACCATGTAAATGTGCTGAAAACATTTATATGAAAAGCTCCTGATCCTGCAGGCATTTAGAGAGCAATAGAGATTCCAAGTGTTGCTGTTGCACAAAAAGTAGCAAATCAATATGCTATTGCTCTGCAAATCTCTAAGCTATTTTGTAAGACAGTTTAAGACAGAAAATGTGTCATTTTAAAAGGAACAGAATGAGCTGGATATTTTTTTCATTCTTCCACTCTTTTGTTTATGCAAAGTTCTGCACAGAGAAGTCTGTAGCTCAGGCCTGACAGATTCCACAAGAAGATGTCTTTGCTTAGAGATCACTGAATATCATTGCTTTTCCCTTTTCAGTTGCAAATATCACAACACAACTCTGCAGCATGGAGTTCTAAGGCTGGAACTGAAAGAGTGATTTAAGAAGAAATAGGTAAATCAGGTTGTGGAAGTTTAATTAAGCTAAATTGACATCATGGGAGAGCCTAAGAAGTGCAGTTCTTAAGTGCTTACTCAAATATCCTTTTAGAGTCTCTCTCTTGAGAGGTGTGGTGATTCTGTCAAGACTGTGAGAATATATTGGGAGGGGTAAACAACATTAAGGGACTTAAACACCAGGTGGTACTTCAAGCAAAGGAGTTAAAGTCTGAGATAACTCATTATTCACAGCTGCAAATAGAGTATTTTTGTAGATTCGAAATACTAGTTTTGAGCAGAAGCTGGTAAGGCCTCCTAGTCCAAGATTGATTAATTTATTTGTTATAATACCAGGATTTCAGAATTAAACATAAGATTTCAAAAGAATTAAGTTCCTACATGAGAAAGTAGTTGAGATCCTGTGTATTCCTGGTCATGCTGTTTGTACTCCTAGTCCATTTTTTGTAATTTTGCCTAATTGTCCTCTGAAGAGTAGTCCAGAGAGTTACACAAACTCAAGCTTGAGCTACCAGTTGTATTAATTGTTGTGGGACATGCATAACTCCCCTCAAATAAGCACAGTTTAGATCACATTTATTCACTGCCTAGGAGATTGCTAAACTTAGAGCTATAAATATACATTGTATTTGTATGTGACTGTAAGTGTTGGATAGTTTCCCTTTCCTGCTCACCCCACAATCTTTCTGTCACTGACATGTAATCTGTCTTCATACTGGTGATGTGTCTCGAGCTCTAGCTGCTGCAAGGCTCACTTCTGGGAAGAACTGTGCTTGGTGTGACAGGATTGTGGCCATATTTACAGCTAGCAAACCCTGAACCTTTCCACTTCTGGTGATGGGCAGTGTATGTGGAAAGAACAGGCAATGATGCAAGGTCTAAACCCCTTTTGTGAATTAATGGTCTGCATTGTGTGTCTTTATTTGGTCATAGGTGACCAGGCTACAGGAGACCTAAGACACACTTCAGGAACACTGAGTGTTTCAAGTTAGGAAACTTGTAAACAGTGTTACAGATTTTTCCTCCAGGCTTAAAAAGTAGTAAAAAGCAGATACTGTCAAACTAAATCTTACAAAATCAGCAACGTGTGGAAGATGCAGCAGTGGTGCTCTATTGAGTTGTGAGAGGATTCCAATTTACTTTAACTGGCCAATACTGCACCCCAGAGGTGAAAGAGCATTGCCAACATTCTAACAAAAAAACCCAAAGCATAACACTTCAGTGCACTTTTGGCCTTCAGTGTTCACTTTAAGCACCATTGAGAACAATTCTGACCATTCAAAACCACTCTGTGTATTGCCATTAAATTTCTGATTTGCATTTGAAGATTACCCTAAATAGTGTGCTTTGTTTGGTATATAGGAATTAGCTGCTGCAAGTGCCACAGCATTGCTGATGAAACCCTGACTAACTGGTGCCAAAGAGTTAAAAGTGATGAGATGTCAGTAGTTTCTCATCAAAGTGTGTCCTGAAGATGTATCTCAACTCTATTTTGACACTGGCCTCAGTACTCAAGCATCAAACAGCTAGATTTGTGTTTGTAAATCACTTTCATCTTTATTCCCCTCCTCATCACATACTCTTTCATGGCCACAGAAGTTTGCTGAATGGAACTGGTATCCAAAAGGAGCCCAGAGACCAGAATATAGGTAAAATTAATCTTTGAGTCTCAGCAAATTGGAGATGTTTCAGTTGTTTGTGGTGCTGGATTTAGCTGCTCAGAGACTGTGCTCTCCAGACATGGCACTGCAGATGACTTGCAAGGCTTGCTTGAATGTGGCAGTGTGTGCAAGCTCTGCCAAATCTGCTGGAGCTCAGGCATTGACCAATCTAGAAAGTAAATGTACCTGTGCTACCCCCAGAATTGACTGAAATATACATAATATTATAACTAATGATGAGCACATATTACAAGTAATAATGAACTGTCTGATGGATGTGAATTTAGTTTGTGCAAAAGAGTTTCAGAGTACTCTTTTGAAGTGACCTGTGCCAAGTGAAAACACTGCTTTTAGCAAGGTAAGTAGTAAACAGTGCTTGGGGAGCAGAGCAGATAGTGGGAGATGTGGATTTTTGTTCCCAGGTCTTTGATTCACAGTGTGGCCTTGGCTAAATTAGGTCCTACCCCTTTATTTTCTCAGCTGTTTCCCCTCCTTTTGAGAAATAGTTTTCTTAGATGGAAGATAGCATCTAAAAGCAAAGTATCACCACTGCTGCAATTCTGTTGTCTTTTCAGTTATTTTTCTTTTGATTCTCTGTGGTGAGCATACTTCCACTGCACAAAGCTTGCAGTCATTTTCATATCTGTCTTCCTTTTGACTGACAAGCCATTTTCTAGAAAGTCCTGTCTGCCTATACAAAAGAAGCACTTACAATATCTGATGTTCACAAAAGGTAGTTAATGTTACCAGGCTTTGGGAGCCCTGCAAGCCTGTGGATGAGATGTGCCTTCCATCCTCACTGGAAACATACTGTTCCTGTATCTTGTGTTGTTCATTTTATCCTGCATGAACACAAGTAGTGACTTCCTAAGTTTCAGGGAGGGATGCCAGCCAGGTCTTAGTGCCTTCTTAATTACAGAAGCATAAATGTTACCATACTGAAACCAGGAGAGTGTAATTTCTGTAATAGTTTACATATGTGGGAAAGTAGTCAGTTCCTTTAGGAATGAAACAGTCTCAAACTCTGAAAAACTCCCAAGTGAGGCTTTTGTTCATAATCTCTGGTATCCTGTGGTTTCAATGTTAAAAGCTGAGAAATGCTACAGTCATGGATATTGGGGTAAATCTTCCATCCTCATTTGGCCTGAATGATTTTAAATGGATATCAAGACTGCCTAGATGTTGGTTTTGATAAAATCCTGTTTTCTGGATTACAGAAATTCTGTCTTTAAAAGCATCCTCTTACAAATTAGCCTTCAAATGACATTTCTTTAGAACTCACTTCTGAGTTTTATTTGAAACATAAAAAAAAAAAAAAAAGCAAATTACTTTGAAGGAAAATGACATGAAATGAAGAGTCCAGTCTCAATTTTGTAAGAATAATTATAATTTCTGAATTTGTCTACTCTTTTCTTAGCTATAAATAAGGGAATAAGGGTAAGAACTAATTCTGGTATTCTCTCTCCCTCCTTTTTGATCAGTTACATGTCAGCCTTCTTAACTGAATTGCCAGTTCTTCAATGAATGCAGCTTCAGGTTTCTTCTGTAAGGCAGTACTTACATACAGGATATAAAGAGATGCTGTATATAAAATTCTTTCCTGCATAGTAAAGGTATCGCATGTTGTTATACCTGATTGTAACATATTAACAGATGTTCAGAATTAACAGAAGCTTGCCCTTAGTTACAGTCAGTTGGACTCCATTATCTGCCTAAAATATACCAAGAGACCGTAGCTTTTTCTCCTTCTAGATGCTCAACTTTCCACCTACCTCGGAGTACAAATTCAGTTAGTTGGAACAACAGGAATGTTATTGATTCTCTGTGCTCCTTTTTGTAATTTTCTTCTGAAAAGAATGCCTTCTTTCACATATTCTCTTTTTATCTTGGTATTTTTTCCTTTTGTACACTGATGTGCAAGACAGTTTCTTCCTTTTTTTTGAAAATTTAAATAGTGAAAAAGTTGAGTAAATGAGATAATGCATTTTAAGTTTTGTTAAATGGTTTTAGTACAGAAGACAGTTTTAGAGTTTTAGAGCTCATGGTTTCTTCATAATAGACATTGTAAAATGGACCTTATCATATTGCCCTCTGGTGGTATGAAATGGGAGTTTAAAATACCTTTAATACTGTGAGGGAAATACCATCTTGAGGAAGAAATTGAAAAAACACAATCATTGCAACAATGATATTCCAGTTCAATATTAAACAGTATTTTCTGCTTTTGTTGAATACAACATCATTTAATTGATAGAGATTTGGTTGGAACAATGGCAAATATAATTTTAACATAAACTGTAGTCATTTCATGATTTTAAAAACTCCCAATATGATAATTTGTTCTTATAGCCTTCCAATAGGGTAGATTACAGGAGAGAATTTGATTTTAGAGAGAAGACACCAATATAGTAATCTTTCTGATGAGCACAAACAAAACACTTGCAATAAAACATGAATAGATAGAATGAGAACAATTTTCTGCTATTTGTATAAAGGGTTATAAACTGTGGTAATATGGTTTTTGCAGATAGTTTTCCATTCTCCAACAGAAGTCACTACAGATTGTGACTAGAAGGTCAATATTTTAAATTTACTCACTTGTACCTTCCTAGAATGCGTAAACTGGAATAAATGATGAACAACCAACAATAAGGTGCCACATTTCACACTAATATGCATTTTTAAATGTGCTGTGAAGCTTCTGGAATGTGCTAGGCTCTGCACAATGTTAGGGAGCAGGCACGCCTCACTTATACAGATTACTTACATTACTTTCTGTAGTGGACAAACAAAGTGGAATTTTCTCCTTATTAGTCAACCTGTAAATTTTTAATCTTGCCGTTGCGTATTTTAACACATTTATTTGCTACAGACAGTGGAATTCTCTTTCTGTGAAAAGAAGAACCACAAATGATGTTTTGAACACATCTGAGCATGGAAGAGTTCCAAAACATCTGTCTCCAAAAACCACTCCTGAAAGTCCACATGTGATTGAAGGTTAAGCCATCATGGCAGCCAAACAAGGCTCTGATCTGAAAGAGATGCCACCTCCATTTTGTACATAGTTCAGATATGAAATAAACTTCAGATAACCAGCAAGCTAGTTTGGTATGCCTAAATGTGAAAAGAAAATTAATGTGTCATCTAAATGAACTCTCATTGGATTATTTATTGTTTATCTTTAAAGCAGAAAAGTGTGCTATAATACAAACTTTACTTTTGAGGCTTTTCTGGTGTTTTCTTTTTGTTTGTTTGGTTTGGTTTTTTTGTTTGTTTGTTTTTGGTTTGGTTATTTATAAACAAATAGTTCCAATTTGACTTTAAAATTAGACAAAAAGAGGTGAGACTGTGGGATGCTTGTGCCTGCAGACAAGTTGGAAGTTTGGAGCGCAGTGGACTCCAGTGTATTCTGGGTTTTTGTATCTTCTTAGGTCTCCCACCCATCCAGTCACCACAATCCTGGTGGTGGGGTTACTGTCAGAGAAGCCTCATAGCAGGTGGGGGAACTTTTATTCCTTGCATGCACTGGTGGAAGACTTGAGCCCCAGTGCAGGGCTTCTGGCCAGCTCGTGGCTGTCTTCGTCTCATGAACTCTCACATGCAAAGTCAGCTGAGGATGTTGTGCTTTCCAGTGTGCTCCCAGCCCTCAAGGTTAAAAATCTGAAGGTAATAGAAATAGCCTTGAGGCTGCTGCACATTTTGGGGGAAAGAAATGTCTGATTACATTCCTTGTAAAGCTTCAGTGCTGCGAGATAGCATATTTCTGTCTCTCTCTGTTACACTCCTTTGAGTAGTTCCAGAGTATATCTGAGGTGGGCAGAGGAACCCAGCAATGCTGCATCGGGGAAAAGAATTAGTATTTGCCATAAAGATAAGCTTTTCAGAAACTCTGTTGAGATTGTTGCTTTAAGTTGGAACATGTCTGAAGATGGATCTTTGATTGTCCAGCTGACAGTCTGACTGACCTTACACACAGGAGGCATTTAGCTCCTAATGGAAAGAGCTCAACAGCTGAGCTACATCATCACACAGAAAGCTCAAGTAAAGTTCATTTAGTTGAAGGAATAAGTGCAAAATTAAGACCAAAATAAACAACTGCCTTAGTGGCAGTCATTCCTTTATCTTAACACTTGTGCTGCTACCTCTCTCTTGTTTCCTCTCCTGTACACTAAGGACCATGGCTGCCATTGAGCTTAAAGCCAGCAGGCAATTTCCATTGTACAACAGCTGCCAGTGTTCTTCTCACTTGGCCTCTTACCATTCCTCTCTCCTTCCTCACTCTTCTTTGTTTTCAATGAGCTTTTCTTGGCCTGCTGGGTGCTCAGAGCTGTGCAGAGCAGTGGAGCCTGACCAAGCTCTAGCCTGAGAAATAGTAGCTCCTAAAAAGCTGCTGATGCCAGCTGACCTCCTTGTGACCCCTGTAGCATGAACATATTACTTTGTGTCTTGTTTCAGCCCAAGGGGCCCAGGATTTACTGCAGCATGAGATTAATCTTGCCTGTGTGCAGAAATGCTGTGGTAACACTGATCTGTGCTGAGAGGACCCTTTGAAAAGACCAGTAGAACAAGTAAAACCACGTTGCTGGTTTCCTGTACTCTTGGGATTTTGTATGGCACTTGCATTGTGTTCGGGTAGGGACAATCAATCCAACTACTATGTTCTGACATAAGGAAATGCATTTATTTTCTTCAGCAGAGGTGCAAGAGAACAGCCCTATGAGAAAGCATATTTGATGCAGTGAGCTACATGCATTGGGAGTGATGCTTGCCCATTTCTCCTCTTCACTCTGTAAGAACTGTCCATGCTCAGTGCCCCAAGCTTCCTCACAGAAATAAAGAGGAGACCCAACCTCAGTGGACAGATTCCTATGTAATGCAGCAGCCATTAGTCTGTGGGGCTAAATGCCCCAGAACTGAGTTAGAAGAGAATGACACAACAGCAGGAGAAATGAGACAAGACACGTATGAATCCTTTCAGTTGATCTGAAGTGCACATGCAGGCTCAGTCTGACTGCATAGTACAGAAGGTTACAGGCAAGAATCTGGATTTTTGATTTTTCTGTGACCTATACACACATTGTTCCTCTAGATGTCTTGCATGGGTCTTATTCCTAGTGGAGAAGCTAAAACAGAGTTGGGAATCTGGAACGGATTATGTTGGACTACATTCTTCTCAAATATTTCAAAAATATTTGTCCCTCCCCATTGGAAACCAGTGTCTCTGTACATTCCTCTTACTTCCACAGACTTGTCTGTGGTGTATTTTTCCTGGGAATGATATGAAGAGTTAGAAGGGAATCTGGAGAAAGTATGTGTTGTACATCAAAGGGATTCCAGACTCTTTTTTTTAGACTACACCGGGCTAGACTAGAATAATTCAGTTGGAAGTGACATAGAGTGGTCACCTAATCCAACTGCCAGACCACTCCAGGGATGACCAGAAGTTAAAGGGCACTATCCAAATGCCTCTTGGACATTGACAGACTTGGGGCATTGATCACCTCTCCAGGAAGCTGGTGTTTGACCACACTCCCACTAGAGAAATACCTCCTGATGTCCAGTCTGAACCCCCATGATGCAGATTTGCTTTTTACCAGCATTACCAGTATAATCCTTGATGCCCTAACAAATCTTTGCTTTGAAAGAAACAATTTACAGTGACCTATACAGAGAAGCTGGAGTTATTCTAAATGTTGCCAATTTATGTAAAATTAAACTTTCCATTTCTAGATGCTGCCTACCACCTTATTCTCTGATGTGGAGATAAAGTTTTGCAAGAGGTGTCATTTTCTCTCAGACTCTTCAAAGAGCTACTGTTGAGTAATGTGATGAGACCAGTTCTTTAAAACTGCTCTTTGGTTTGTGTACTAGCAGGGGTTTGCCAGTTCTTTTCATGCTTATTCAGGCTGTGTTACTTGTGAATTTCATAACCCTTGCTTCTCCATCATATGAACTTATAACTCCAGTGAAAGAGTTTATTACTCTTTGTATATCTATATATCTTTATAACTTTGAAACTCCTGTGGTGAAAGAAAGGCAGATTCAGCTGCTTTGCCTTAAAAATATTATGTACCCAGAGCGCTCAGACAGAAGTTTCCTGTAGTTCACACAGTGTACAAAAATCTGCTTGCTTTTGCCCACAAGAATCATATTACTGTGATGTTGATCTAGATGCAAAGTGTGAATTGTGTTTTTCTGCACAAAGCCTTGGCAAAGGACCTTTCAGGGCAGTTAGAACTGAGCTGATAGGCATAGAGCTGCACTGTAATAACTGGATTCACATTTGGTCCAGCATGAGTTTTAGTTTCTTTGTTCATGTTTTCTAATAAGGAAACCAGACTCCCAAGATTATTATCTTCCAATTCCACAATTCTCTCTGATGTGAAGTAGCTTACAGGATCAATCCTGTACAGAGGTTGACAAGCAGGGACAGAATAATACTTAAACCATTATTTGTACAGAACAACTAATTAAACATCTCTCAGGGCAGAACATACACATAATCCCAAGAAAATCAACAGAGACTGAAACTGAGCTAGGCTCTAGATGAACTTGGTGTTTCATGTTTGGAACATTCTAATTTCTTAATTACACAAGATGGTCTCATCTCCATCATGGCACCTTTTGGTGATCTGTATGCCTCCAGGTCCTGCCTTCATACTGATAGTTCACAAACCAGCCTGACCCCTTCTGATCCTCCCTTCTTGCATGCACTCATTTTTCTCCTTGAGCTGTTGTGAAATTCATTGATCACATACTCTCATCCTCTTGATCTTTGTTCCCAAGACATTGCTGCACATTTCCAGGCGTTAGCATTACCACCTCACTACTACACAACCTTTCACTGTCCCACACAGATAGGGGCTGTCTTTTCTTTCAGGACTGTGGTTTCTGTTTCTGAACAAGGGATGTTCCACCCAGCTGATAACAATCCTCAGAATTTGAATATCAACATCCTCTGTTCTGGGACCATCCCTAACACACCAGCCATCCTTTGGATCCAAATTCCTCAGCCCACTATTATTTTGAATTTCCATTTGCCCTAAACCCCCTCTTTTGCTCTGCACCTTAGGTAATTTTTGAAGAATAGAAAGGTTTTATCAGGCTGTGTGTGTAATTTAGATTATACTACATTAATGGCATCACCCAGCTGAAGACATGTGGGTTGCAAAATTGTTGAGTGATTAGGGTGAACCTGATTCCCAAGAATACATCATCTGTATTTTCTTAACATTTAATTCTGAAGCCACTAATAGGGTTACTTATTCCCCTAGGGTGAGAGGAAATGCTGCTGGAAATACAGACCTGCTGAGGTCTTTAGGGACATACAAATTTATATATCTGCTCCCTTGGCTCATGAGACCTCTGTATATCCTGCCACCCTGAATGTATCAATGTTATGCCAGAGGCAATTTTCATGGTGATGAGGAGTGTTGTACTGCAGCAGCTCCTGTTTGTGCCATATGTTTTGGTTTTCTTGCCCTGTTTGTATTTTGTTTCACACATTCTCAGGAACAGAAGGGCTCAAATTAATCTCTAATGTTCAGAAAGCATTTCAAAGATGCTGAAGCGTGATTGGTGTTGCTATTGTGAAAATGCATTTTCCATCTCTGTCAAGCATGTCATGATGAGCACACACCCATTCCAAGGGCACTCCCACCAGTCCTGGCCTCTCCCAGGTGGCAGAGCAGAGAGCTGCTCCCTGCTGGACTGGCTCACTGAGCCACCCCCTTCTACATCTGACTCAGGTATTTTTATGCTGGCTGAATAATTTACTCCTTGACAATAAAAGATTCCAAACTATGCATGGCACAGATTTCTTACTCCGGGTTAACATTAAATGTTGGAAGCATGAATCCTTTATAGACTGGAAAGGGAGGAGTGGGGCTGCTTTGTGGCATTTGGTTCCCACATCAGATAATGCAAAACTAATAAAGGAGTTGGTGCCAGAAGCTGGATTTTCACAGAATAGCCAAAGGTGCCATGAAAGAACTTCTCTGGGTGGAAAATGTGGCTGTAAACACGACTTGGACACAGCAATCTATGACAACAGAGAGGTATTTCCTTGAGTGAGCTTGAAAGGCTCAGACTGAGGCAGAATTGTTGTTTCTGGCAGAAACAGATTTCCCCAGGTGAATCTAGTAATTTCAAGACATCTGCTTGTAGATTTAAACAGGATATATCCTTAGTGTAGAGAAAGCTTCCCCACCTGATCTCTCCTGTTATAAATGCCACTTACTTCAATCAGGAAATCAGAAGAGCTCTGAAATGTGCAAACAACCTCTTCAAATAAGTAGTTATTTAGTGCTCAAGAGGACTATAAAATTTTTATGGAAAATGTCAGGATCCATGCAGAACACCAAGCTCACTGTGGTGGCTTAAGAAAGGATGCTGGCACATCTGGCATGAGGCTGTACCTGCCCACAGTTCTTCTGAGCTGACTGATGTCTTCAGGTAACTGCCTTGTGGTGAGCAGCTGAATGGTTGCAGTGGCCTTTGGAAGCTCACAGGTAGATCCTGCAGGAACACCTTTAATCCTGTGCAGGTCAGAGCACAATATCCTATTGTCTCCTCAGCACTTTGTGGAAGTTACTCTATTGCTGAACCAAGATGATTTATTTTCCTTATAAAATCACTCAGGTGTAAACAGAGAAGGTCACTGTTCATGTGAGGGGAACTCAACACAGTCCACTTCTGTCACAGACTCTCTGACAGAAAATAAACATAATTACATCCCGTATTCCTTCTTGTGTGGGAAGATATCCTGCAAAATATTACAACGCTCTCTTTCTCACTTTCCCATCCCCCCTTCCTTTTTTCCTGTCCCTCTGCCTGACACTAAAACTAGTTTTAATGAAGATATTGCTGCCAGTAAGATGGTGGGTATATTTGTTTCATGAGCCTGTTCTAGTGTGTCATTTAATTGCTCTATTATTTCCTTTGTCATCCTCTGGATAACGAAGTTATTGGTATTTCACTAATTTTTCATGCTTGGATTAAAATATATCAGTAAATATAATGCCAGCTGCAAAGAGGAACTATCAGCAAAGTACTGGGATTTGAGACTTGGTTTTTTTCCTTTCCCTGAGCAGTAATTACTGAGGTAAGTGAAGCTTCCAGGAACTGTTATTTCAGATGGAACTTTTAACTACTTACTTTCTAGGAGGGAAGATATCAGGCTCTTGTCTGAGTGAAGCATGAACAAGAATAAATATGAAATACTTAGTGGAGGACTCACAGGGAAGGCAGGCAGTAAAGTACTAATGGTAGTTTTATGCCCCTTACATTTAGGTAACAAAAAATTACATAACTCAAGTGATGGCTACTAATTTAATATTTTTATCTGGGACAGGGCAATCTTTTTCCCTGAGGATGTATACTCAAAGGACAATACAGGTTAAATTTCTTACTCTCCTTTCCAAAAAGAGAGGTGTTTATAGCACAGTTGCTGGGCAATCAGAGTACAAGTCTTCAGGAGTAAAATATACTGGAGTCCCTATATGGTCAGTGCTATAAGGGATAGATTAGACCTGGCTCCTATAGTATGACTGTGGGGTGCAGGAGAGGAGGAAAAAGGGAAGAGGAAGAAAATCTGATTGAATTCCACCCTGAGCTTTTCATTACATCTGAAATGAGGACTTCTGTAAGCAGGTAAATTCAGACTGTGACCCACAGTGATCTCAAACTTGGCAATTATACTCAGAAAATGAGTGGAAAAAAGCAGCTGAAAAGTCTCTTGGTTTTTTGCAAGAAGATACTTTCAATAGGACAGATTCTGAATTCTCAAATTACAAAGAGAGAGTTTCTGTAGCCTTTTGAGCTGCAGAAAACAGAGGTTTTTCCTTCTTTGTTGCCAAGCAAGCCCAGGTTTCTAAAACCCCTTGAGACATCCTGTCACTATTTAGCATAGAGCACCAGAAAGTGGGAAGCTTGAAAAGCTGCCTGGAATTGGAACACACCCTCATTCTAAAGCTGTGATTGTTGCGGGACAACCTCTTTTCCAGCTTGTTTCTTCTAAGCACAGGGAAGCAGAAGGTGAGATGAGAGCAAGTCACTCCTGCCACGGAGCAGCAGAGACTAGGGGTGGGGATTGCAGCATTTTCTGAGACAGATAAACAGAGGGGTTAATGTTAACAAGTGGTTAATAAGGTACAGCTGTCACCTGGGGAACGTCTCTTGCATCAGATATGCAGGCACTTTCATCATGGCTGTTCAGAGAACAAGAATGGAATTCAAGCCTGTAAGCTGATGCAACAATGCTTCTGGGGCTGACAGCAAGGGATTAGTTACCTCTGATGGAAGGGAGTGAAAGAAAAACTCCAAACATATAGTTTAGTATCTGAATTAGAATACAATGAGGACCAATCAGTGCTGCAGAAAAAAGTGTGAGATAGAAAGTATTTTACTAAGGATTCTACTTGGGGAAAGGCGTCATGGGAAAAACATTAGGAACCCCTTCAGCGCAGGGTGGGAGATCTTGGAGCATGGCAATGTTCAGGTTTACAAGACAAGTCTCTAAGAGTTTGTATTCTAATTTTTTTTTTTATGTCAGTATTTTTTATGCTCTGTCTCCTGAACAGGTCTTTTCCATTGCATATGGAACCATGGGATCAAAATATTTATCTCATTTTACATGGAATTATGACAAATTTGTGGGCAGAAGATGTTACATAGCTGCTCAGCAGCAGTTTACAGAATCTCTCTCTTCCAGAAAAAACAGGGTACCTTGTGACCAAGGAGGGAGCCGTGGCTGTGATCATTTCTTGAAGGAAGGCTGGAAGTGTAAAACTGTGTATCAACTGAAATATTATCTGAATATTCTTTGAATCGTTTTGACTACGGAGACGAATGTCGCATTTTTCTTCACAAACAACCTGTAGATCTGCTGGTAGATAAGGTTAGCACTGACAGATAAAAGAAACAATGGAAGAGATTCCACTGATTGATGGATGGGAAAAGATATTTGCCTTTACAAACAAACTGTCGGTTTGCTGGTAAATGAAATTAGATATCGGAAGACGAAAGAAGCAATGGGGTAGAAACTATGAATTCTATAAGAATTAAAAATTAAAAGGAGGGTTATACATTAGAGGGGAATCTCAGGTGTCAGGCGCTCCGGGAAGTCTGTGCCTCTCAGGTACCTCAGCCTATGGGGAAAGAGAGAGGGAAAAGTGGCCGGGAAAACAGGATAAAAAGGGAGGCTGAGTCCTCCAAAAATTTGAGAGATCCCAGGGGAATGCCTCATGTACTCTCCCTTTATTCGAGTAAAGCAAAAAGGACTCCTCTGTCTCCTTTTTGGACATAAACCTCTGGTGTTTGTGGATTAATTTTCCTTACACTACTGTAGAAACTGTTAGATATTTTGTGCTGTTCGTAAATGTTACGAGTGTGTTAGCTGCCTTAGACATTACTTATAAAATGTGAATTTGTGTGGGTGAATAATACTTTTGAAGCAATAATAAAAAACTGTACAAATGACCTCTGTAGAGTGATATAGAATAGACTCAAGTTTTCAAGTCTGTGGCATCAGGGCTTCAGATATGTAGAGGAGAGGGGGAAAAATTCAAATGGACAGCAGGTGCAACACCCAGTGAAACATTCAGTGAAACATTTGCTTCATACTGAGATTCATTTTGTGTATATTTGTTTGCATGAGCACATATGCTCCTGTGTACTTGTTGTACAACAAATATTCACTGTAGTAGTTACCATATTTCATTTATTCATGTTTGAAACAGGAACTACCTGATTTTTGATATTGTAAAACATAATAAATAGATTAAAATAATTTTGTTGAATAAACTAGAGAAAATCCCAGAAAAATATGAAATAAAATTCACATTTGTAAAACATGCTGCTAAGAGGGGCTGAGAGAATGGGATTTGTTTGACTGTAAGAAAGAAGACAGTGAAACAGCCACATTCCGTCCATGTAACAAGACTATTATAAAATATTAATCAATAATTTTCTCTTTTGTGTGGGAAAAAACCAGAAAAAAATATAAGATAAACCAGCACTTTTTGTTGCAGAGAGAGTTTGGAATGAATGGCAGGAAATATCTCTAACTGGAGTGTAACAGTGGGTTAATTGAAGATTTTTGCAGCCATGATAGTATTTGGAAGCAGGTTAATATGTCAAACATAATGACTCTGCATAGGTCTTTAAGCTGGACAGATCCTTCTGAAGCTCCATGGCTGTGACACCAAGCCAAGACTGTGCTTAGGAGAATGTAAGACTTGGCAAATTTCAGAAGGAAGTGAGATGAGGTGTGGGAGTGAAATGAAACAGGATAAAATTCAGTGTAAACTCATGAGGCACGGATCAATCCAAACTTGACACATCATTTTCTTTCTAAATACAAGTAATTTTTTTGACAAGAATAATTTACTAGGTCTTGTGTTTTTTGGATATTCAACATGATGTCTGGTCCTGAAGTGTGGGTGACACAAAACTCCCAGAAAAATATCCCTGGGAAGTTCTCTCCTGAGAAACAAAGAAAAACTCCTCTCACATGAGACAATTTGTGCCTAAAAACTTCTTATCACTTTAGAGTCTCATTGGTGTTCAAGTTAGTGCAGTGATTGGTTTCTTTTAGAGTGTTAAGTGAAATATAATTGGATATTGAGTTTAACTAGTATTTTAATTAGTTCCTTTCTGAATCCCTCTGAAATCTATAAATACTTCTGTTCTACCTGTATCTAACGGATTTGTAGCCTGAACTCCCTTCAGAGAATAAACTGTCTCTGGAATAATTCAGCTACAGTCTCAGTCTTTTTCCTCGCTGGCAGGTAGCCAAAGGGCTACTTGAACCCCCCTGAGCTATCTGGGTTCATGTAGCACCTTGGGGGGCTAGCTTAACCCTGGCCCCCCAAACGCTACACTGAAGAAAACTACTAACTGCATTGAAGAAGTTTTGTTTGAACTGTGAAGGAGTTTGAGGCAGTTTTAAAGAGAAAAGGAGAAGAGTGACACTGAAGGGGAGGGAGGTACTAGTAAAGTATCCCATTTGAGACCAGTCTTAATAATTCTGCTACTGATTTTGATATGAAAAGAATTCAAGTACTGATGCAATGCAATGAAATTCATTTGAGCAAAGTGCTAAGTTGTTGCTCTTAGGGAGAAATAATGAGGATTTCTGCTATAAACTTGGAGATAGTTAGTTGAAAATGTTTAAAGAATATTGTGTGTAGCGAGAACGAGATGCTAGTAAAACAGTAAATGAGATTTTGGGGTGTGTCAGTGAAGTATTTGGCAGCTATTAGGAAGAATATATTTTTTTGTGCATCCCAAACTTTGTCTGAAATACCATTTAAAATTTTGCTGATATCCAACCTAAACCTCTTCTGACACCTTCAGGCCATTCCCTTGGGTCCTGTCACAGAGCAGAGATCAGTGTCTGCCCCTCATGAGGGAGTTATAACTGCTGAACAGACCAGGTGCCCTCAGCCACTCCTCACACAGCTTCTCCTCCAGACCTTTCACCATCCTCATTGCCCTCCTTTGGACACTCTCTAATGGTTTAATGCCTTTCTTACACTGTGGCACCCAAAGCTGCCCCAGCACTGGAGGTGAGGCTGCCCCAGCTCAGAGCAGAGCAGGACAATCCCCTCCCTTGCCTGGCTGGTGATGTCCCCTGATGTCCCCAGGACAGGGTTGGCCCTCCTGGCAGCCAGGGCACTGCTGGCTCGTGTTCCACTTGCCATTGCCCCAGAGCCCCAGGGCCCTTTCCATGGCACTGCTCTCCAGCATCTCTTCCCCAGGCTGTCTGTACATCCAGGGCTGTCCCATCCTAGGTGCAGAATCCAGAACATGCCCTTGTTAAAATACACAAGGTTGGTGGATTGCCCATTTCTTTAATTTACCAGGTTTCTCTGCAGGGCCTCTCTGCCCTCAAGGGAGTTTTGTCTTTCTTGAAAGGCTTTTTTGCTGTTGCATAGTTTTTGAGCTGATGTAGCCAGAGATGAACAGTGAGGAATTTTTATTTAACCCAGTGGAATAAAACTCTGCAACTATTTTCTACTTTCATCCATCCTTTCAGGGTTTGATTTTTTTTTTTATACTGCATTTCATACTGATAGTTCTTATTTTGTTTTAGAAAATTGTAGTTGAAAAGATATTAATTCCTTAAATCTGAATAATGAAAAGTGAAAATTAAAGTTCATGAATTCTAAGATGAATTTTCACATATCTCTTGTATTGAGTGCTATGTTCAAAGGTAACACAATCAGTCAGGAAAATCTGTACTTTTACTACTTTTAAAAACAAGGCAACTGTGTAGGATATTATCATTATCTTGCTGGTCATGTATCAGAGCTTTCTTCCCATTCTTGTGCACATGAGGAAGGCACAATGGCAAGTAATTGTTTTGAAAATCAATTGACATCTCTGTACTTCATTTAAGTTTTTTGCTTCACTTGAAAAGTAAGCAGAATCCAGGTCAAAAGGCTGATTTAATAATCTTCAGAGGAAAATGCTAGAAAACATCATGAGCCAGTAAATTTTTCTCATGACACACAGGCTGAGTGTGTAGTATCCACACAGGACACTCAAAGAAAAGATGTCAGGAATTGCTGGAAATGTTTCTGTTTAGAACCACTAGGTGTCAGGCAGAACGAAGGATTTCCCCTGCCTGAACTAGGGTGAATTTCATCCTGGGAAGGGATACTGCAAAGGCTATGAGTCCACCTGAGGAAGGGATGTGGAAACAAACTCCCAGCCTCTGGACTTGCTTTATGTGCATGGCTGTGTGTCACATCTATTGCTCAAACTTCCTCTGCACTTCTTGGTGTGCTGCAGCTTCTGGATAAAAACACTCTGCTGAAATCAGAACCTCACTGGTTTAGTGCAGCTTAAAACCACAAATTCTCTGTCATGGAGGAGCTAACAATTCTTGTTCTAGCTGCCTCTTATCTCAGCCAATTTCATGAGACAAGGATAGATATCCACTGCCCAGTCTCTGAGAGGGATTTCCAGGAGCTCTTTTACTTAACAGGCAATGTACACAAATGTACAAAACTCACCAGTCTGAGCTCCAGAAATAAGAGTCAGGAGAGAAAACTGAGTAAAGCAGGAGAAAGACAAAAAGGGATAAAAATAAAATGAACAGAGCTGCTATGCTTTGTACCCTGCTATAAATTAGTGCTTCATTCTGTGATGTCAGCTGAAGATATGATTAATATTGGCTTATCAGGCCAATGAATGACCTCCCTAAGACTGGGTTACAACTATTTACAGCCCTCACCTGCTCAGGGGAGGAAATCACAAATCTCACATTCCAATGCACTTGGCACACTGGTTAGAATAGGAGCATCACATCATTTATGCCATTTCCAAATGTCTTAATGCTAGGTTTTCTAAGTAAACTGCTTTTAATCAAATGATTTCAAAGATTTTCTAACCAAAGCTGAAAATTCAAAAAACATTTGAATAAGAACATTTAAATGATAATTTGTGTTGAAAATTATAAGAATTTAGTTTATTAAAAATAATTTGTGTTAACAACATTTTAAATGGAGTTTTTCAACAATGGGTTCTAACAGTACTTTCATCAAGAGATTAATGAAACTCTACATTAAGAGATTAATGAAACTCTGGTGAAAACACGAGGTTGCTGTAATTCTTTATCTATTTGTTTTCTCCAGTCAAAGGAGTGGAATGAAGCTGAAAAAAATATGGCCTCTTGAGAGGTTTTTTTCTTTCTGCAATCCAAATAATTTCAAGGGTTCTTTAAGACAATATTGCATACAGTGGAGGAAGCATAAGAATAGTGAAAGTAGTGTTTTGGGAAACTGCATGTAAATGAGCTGAAGGCCCCCTGCTCCAGACTTTGAACTTTGCCTGCATAAATGGAAAACAGCAGAGCATAAATTTACAGCTGTGTGTGGGCACTTACCAGGATGCTCCACTGGATTTTCTGAAATTGATTAAGGAATTGTAAAGCAAGAGATAAGAAGATGTGACATTTTATTCAACATCTCACCTGGTATTTCTTGCATTGCCCAAACTGCATAATGGTGCTTAGTGGGAGCTCTTGGGAGTAGGTCTTGCTGCTCCAAGCCTAGAGGAGAGGTCTGTGCCTGGGGGAGTCATGTCAGTTTTGTAAAAGGAAGAAGATAGCAGAAATTACACATGAGCACAAGCAACATGACAAGTGGGAAGGCAGGAAATAGTTTTTCCTGAGACCCATGAGCCATCAATTTGCAGCTCCAGAGTGACTACTTTATGCAAGATGCATAACTTGAAGGCGTGTGTTGGTGAAGTGGAAAGCCATGGAAGGAATTACTGTGTTGTAGAGTACTTATTAGCAGATAACAGAATAAGCCATGATACACTGCCTAAATTCTTGCTGTTGTTGGACAGATGGAAAAAAACCCCAGATTAGAAATCACCTGCAAGATCAGACTCCTGCTCTGTTAAAACCAGCATTTTCTCCCTGCCCTGCAGTGGAGACGCTGCTTCATGAAAGCGTGTGAGCTGCCACTCCTCGGGCGCCTTCCACAGCTGACAAAGTTGCTGTGTTAAGAGTGCAGGGCCTTGTGTCCTTCCTTATTCCATCGGTACCTGCTTTTAGGCCTGTTTCTAAGTGTATATAATCTCTTTTTGAACCTGTTGATACTGTTGCCTAGCTGTGATTCCGTCTCTCCTAGTGTGCTGTGACAATATAGTTCCAGAGTTCACCACCCACTTCGAAAATATGTACTCCTTAACCAGTTTAAACTCTGTTTTAAAGTACTCACCCAGCTCCCCCTGTGACTAGTGCTGTTTGATATGGTGATTAGCAGTTCTACATTAACTTTATCTTTTTTTTTTTTTTTTTTTTAAGGACTTCGTTGTATCGCCCAGATTTTTGTATCACCTCTTGTGGAAGTTTTACTTTGTATTCATATCTGTGCACTTCTCTTATTTTGCCTAAGTCCTCCTTGAAACATCCTAAGCAATTTGAGGTTTGTCAGCCACAAGGACCTTACCTCGCAGAAAAATTATGTCCTTTTTTTCTCTTTGTTCTGGGTACCTTGGCTGGTGACTCCCAGCATCTTGCTGCATTTTTTTTTGGCCAGTGCCCTGATCCAGCGATTCCAGAAAACAGCTGCAACTCTAAGATCCTTTCTTTGGCTCATAACTGCCAGTTTTGAGTTCAGCATCGTGTAGTTGCCATTTAGAATTTTTCCCTGTTAGGTGCACTACTTTGTATTTTTCTTAAGGGAAGATGACCTGGAAAACTTTCACCCATTCAGATCTGTGGGTCCCTTCTGGAATTTTGATGGCATTGTCAAGGAACACAACTACTTTAGAGAGCAAGATGTTATTTTACCACTTACATAGATTGCACTGCAAAATTTCTTGTCCAAGGAATTGATAAAGCTGTTCAACAAAATTAGTCCCCAAAGCATTTTGTGTGTGGACTCAATTTAAACTCTTCTTACTGAGAAGTGTTAGTTAAAGGTTACCACTTGTTTCTCAACTTATAACAAGTTTTAATCCATAAAGGACCTATCTTTCAGTCCATGGCAACTTATTTTCTCCATTAGCCTTTGGTGTAGGACATTTTCAATGACTTTCTGAAAATTCTGAAAATGCAAGTGGATACTTGCATCCACTAATGTTATTAGTTTCTCTCCTTGTGCACCTAAAGAAGTCCAGGAGGTCCATGAGAAAGATTTCCCTGAGAGAGATTTTCTTTTTGCTGGAATCCTATCAGCTGCTTAGCAATACCCTCCTATGTTTGCTCATGTGCTGAGTGGGTTTGTGTTATTGTCTTACCATGGCAGGAAGTCAGAGCTGCTGCTCTGTTCCCAATATCTCCCCTGCACCCTTTTACCCTTTCAATCTCTCTCTCTCTTGTGTTCACAGCTGAGTTTATATTTGGAGAATGCTTTACCCACCAGACTAAAGCATACTGTGAAAAGTAATGAAAAGGAAGAGGGAGCAAGCAAAGCTTGACTGCAGTCTATTGGTGATGGCTCTGAAACAGAAGAGCTGCTTTGTGCTGGCAGTAAACAAAGTCCAGCCCATGCTCATGGAATTATATTTACAATTTTAAAACACTTCTTTGTATTTTTAGCAGATGATGCACGTTTTGATAGTGTTGGTGTTTCATGGTAGTTTGATTACTGCTGAACTGTGAATGACCTGCTGCAATTGGCAAAGACAAATTGCAGGGAAGATCAATATTTTCTAGACTAACTTTTGAGGGATGTAATTTTAGTAGGATTCAATATTACAGATATCTTATTTTCCAGAATCATGACTCAAGTTCTTTTGAGTCTGACTTAAAAATTGTAATTTTGGACTGTTTTTCTTTACTTTCTGATCCTTTGTGTCATGTGACATTTTCAGATAATGCTAAGGGCTACCAATTAATTTGAAGATGGTGTAAGCAAAATTCTCCCAATTCTGTCTCTAGGAGTTTGAAATACAATATTAGTACTACAAGTATTGGCAGCGCTGCTGGTTTGTAAAGGAAGTTTAGGCCCTGGCAAGATGCCACACAGCACTGCCTTCACAGAATCACAGAAATGTTTAGTCTGGAAAAGACCTCTAGGGTCTCTTGAGTCCAACCCTTAACCCAGCACTGCCAAGTCCATTGCTAAACCTTGTCCCCAAGTACCACATCTACACAGCTCTAAAAAGCTCAGAAATGGTGACTTTGCTACTGCCCTGGCAGCCTCATCTAATGCTTGACAGCCCTTTCTATGAATAAATTTTCCCTGATATCTGACATAAACCTCCCCTAGTGCAACTTGAGGTCACTTCATCTCCCTGTATGTTGTTACCTGGGAGAAGAGATCAAGCCTCCACTTCCACAAACTCCTTTCAGTTGTAGAGATTGATAAGACCTGCCCTGAGCCTCCTTATCTCCAGGCTAAACACCCCCAGCTCCCTCAGCTGTTCCTCATCGTTTGCCATGAATTGTATCTAGGTACACTCTACACACTTCAACAGGGACAAGATTCCAAGTGTGCAAATCTACCATTTTCGTAAAACCTTGGGCCACATCAGATTGCCAAAAGAGAGCCCTTCAAAGAGAAACAACTGAGACTGGAAGGCAGATTAGTACTGTGTGGAACTCTGCCTTGTTAACAGTTAGTGCTAGCAGAATAGTCCATACATGTAAGGGAATGTTTCGGGAACTTTGGTACCCATTTCCCCAGGACACCTTCATCTTGCCTGAGAGATGTTTGGAGAAAACAGAGACAGTGATCACAAACACCAAAGCATCAGTATAAGAATGGCAGTGTTACACTAAACCTCTTCAGAGGTGTGTCTAACATGACAAGATGAATGGTTATATCTTTTATGTGAGTAAGCAAAATAATAATAATAATAACAATAACAATAAGAGCAACAACAACATTCTGCAGCTGAACAAATGTTAAATGCTGTGCTCAATACATCAAGTGCTGTGCTCAACTTTTCATCAGAGCATGTAGCTTAATTTAAAAATTGGATGCAAAACGTGTCTTGTAAAGAACATTTGCCACACGATGGCAGCATAATCAAGAGAGACAAAAAAAATTGGCTGTGATTGCTGGGAAACTGCAGTTTTTAGGCGGCTGATTATTAAAGAGCCGCAGTACATCTGAAAATGAAGCGCTGGCAGCCTCTGAATAACTCTTTTGCAGTGTGCAGGCTAAGTGGCACAGTGGGTTAGTACTGTCGGCTTTTTCTTCTGGGGACTCGGGCTTACATCCTGGCTGAGCCTGTAAATGCAAGCGAGTTGGGTGGTCTCATCCCAGTCCCCATTTGTGCCTATCACAAAACCACCGGCAATTTGGCACGGCCGGGAGGTGCTGCCTGGGAGAGGAGCAGGGCTGGAATAGGAGAGGGGCTGAGGGTCATGGGCAGGGGAACTGAGAGCTGAGAAGGGAGGGTGGTGTGGCACCTGCTCAGAAGGGAAGACAGTCAGCACCTGCCATCAGGGCTAAAGTTATTCTGAATATATTGGCACAGTAGTGCTTGAAATCCAGCTCAGATCATGATTTTATCCCTCTCTCTTTGCTATGCACGGTGGTTTTGCCAGTAGAAAGAGTCAGTTTTACCGGCTGTTATACCTGGTTTTAAGTATAATTATGAGGAACAAATTAATCTAATTTGTGTTCTGAAGAGAGGGTAGAGTAAATTCTTAAATTCACCCAAGTATCTAGAACACAGGAGATAAAAGTACAAGGGTGCTACACAAATCTTCAGGGCCTGGATGGTCCCAAGACATGATCCAGATGTCTGTGTCAGCCCTTTTGTACAGGTTCTCCACAATCTTAATTTCTCCGAAAACCCTAATGCCAGGGCAGTGCTGTTGTCCATATTTTATTGGTCAGGAACCAAAACTCAGAAAGGCTGGGTCATGTTGAAGACTGAGAATACTCCTGAGACCTGAATCTGGGTATATCAAGACCTGTTGTAGGGGAGTTCTTGCAGAAGAAGCTGTAAAAATGAGGGGCAAAGCCATGAGAGCAACTGGGACAGATGGAAAAAGGAACATGGTACTGCAGAAAATGGGAAACTGATTCAGGTTTTGGAAAGGAAAGGAAATTATGCAGAAAATGAACACAAGTTTAGGAGCCAGAGTAATAGTTACAGTAGTAGACAAATATTGGAAGAGTTTATTTTTCATTATTTTTATCAAGTATCAAAGCTCTAAAAAAGCCAATAGTACAATGAAGAATAAACTCTAAGTAATCAGAAAAAACAGAAAAATGTGCAATGTCTGGAGAAAGGAAGTTGTAAAGAACAAAGAAAAAGCAGGAATGTAAAATATACTGCTGGAAAATGCAGTTTTTGAGGCAAGTACTTGTGAAGCTGTGCCAACTTCTATAAATACAATTGGCTTTAAAGTGAGGAGATAATATAGAAAAGTTGAAACATTTCATTTTGACATTTTCCTAGCAAAATGATCCAATGTTTTATTTCCAAGTTCAATTTATTTTACAGCTGAGTTTGTTTTAATTTAAAATAGAGTAAAAGCAATCTAAAAGTGAGATAGGATTTTTCCTTTTTCTTAAGCAACAAAAAATTATTTCAATGATGCCCTGGAAGAATTATTCTCCCCAGTTTTTCAGTTCTATCACTGAAGTGAAAAATCAATTATTTGTGCAGCCCTAGTTGTGCAATGAGGCATGCTCAAGAGAAACTTTGGTTAGAGACGCAGGTATTGCTGTCTTAAAATTTTGGAATTTTAGATATATCTGTGTATCTCAGAGATATCTGAGGAGCTGGGTGGGGGAAGGGGTAAAGGAAAGGGCTCATCAGGAAGGACTTTATGACCTGACTACTGCTTTCTGTTATCCATACAAATCTTGTTACCTCATGGATGCTGCAAGTCTGAGTTTTCAGTTTTGCATGGAGGTGTAAAAATCTTCTTCCTCCTAGCCATGCTTCCAGGATAAGCTGATCCCCTTAGAAAGAAGGAAATCCAGACAGGTAGTGGTCTCTCAGTTCATCTCAGAATTTTTGTCTTGTTCTGGTAAAAGGCTGATCACACCAAACCAAGTTGATCACATGAAACCAAGTTGATTACATGCTGTTATTACAATTGTTGATCACATGAGAAGCAAGAGACACTCTTCTGTACCATTTCTGTTGTAACTTTATTAAAGCAAGCAAGGGTTAGTTGAAAAAAATACCTTAAATGTCTTGTCAGTTGTGCCTGCATTGGAACACAAATATCATTTGTGTGAATTCAGTCCTTCAGAAGAAGTACTCTCCTGTGCCAGTAGTTGATTTTCCACATGCATAATCACTTTGCTTTTTACAGGCCACACACTGTTACAGAGACAGAAATTCTTGCCTAAGAATGTCAATGCTGTTTTTTCCACAACTTCTTAATGAAAATATTTCTGAAAAATTATGGAATACCAGAGATCTCACCTCTGCATGAGGGCACAGAAGAAAAAGCCAGGCCACTGTGCCACTAATATCTCCAAGTGAGATGCTGGACCATGTCCAGAGAAGGGCAGTGGAACTGGGGAAGGGTCTGGAGTGCAAGTCATGTAAAGAGTGTTTGAGGGAGCTGGGGGGTTTTATTCAGAGAAGACGGGGCTCAAGGGGAATCTTATCACTCTTTACAACACCCTGAAAGTTGGGTGTAGCCAGAGAGGGTTTCATCTCTCCTCCCAAGTGACAAGTGACAGGATGAGAGGAACGGCCTCAAGCTAAGCCAGGGGAGGTTCAGGTTGGACATCAGGAAGAATTTCTTCACAGAAAAGGTGTCAGGTATTGGAATAGGCTGTCCTGGGAGATGTTGGAGTCATCATCCCTGGAGGTGTTCAGGAAAAGAACAGACATGGCAGACAGTGCCATGGTCTAGTTTACAAAATGTTGATCAGACAAAGGCTGGACTCAATGATCCTGGAGGTATTTTCCAACCTAAATGATTCTGTGATATTTTAGTCCACTTTCTTTATGCTCTTCCCATCATGACAGTAGTTCCAAAGATACAAAGATACTTACCTGGATTGGGTGAATGAACATGTGGATAACTAGAAATAAAATTGTGAAAAGTTATTCTCATGTGCTCTGAAAAACACACCTTCTCTGAACTTTTTCTACCCTGATTTTTTCTCAAAAAAATTGTTCACCCTTAAAACACCACAGACATATTAATAGAGTTCATTTTTTGGTGTTTTCCTGATGTATATTCAGGAAGGCAGGGCTTCTCCCTGCTGTCTCCATTTGCTCCAAACCACACAACTTCCCAGATCCAAGTGATTCAGCTTGTATTTTTTATACCTTCCCAGTACCTCTGATGAGATAGTCACTTCCATTAGATGATAACTGTTAGCTGAAGTTTTTGTCAAATAAACTCAGTGCCATAAACTGCTTTAATGGGCATAACAGTGGATTGTCTAGGAAGGTTGTTATGTTACAAAGCTGAATTTGGGGTTTGAATCATCTAATTATGCATCCAAAATGAACTGGCAATTTTCAGTAGCTGAATCACTGAAAATGGTTTTTTCCCCCCTTCAGATTTTGCAGATATTAATATACATTTATATACTTGAATTTGAATGAACTTTGGTGGAGTAAACACTGATTCCTTTAAAATTCCTAATGTTCCTGCCTCCCACCCTTTACTTCTTTATCTTTGATAATGAAACTAAAGAAGTGTTTGTAGTGAAGAAGTCCTATTCAAAGCCCTGCTGTTCAAAATGGACTGTAATTCCTGAAATCCCATATTATGAGCTCCTCATCTCTGAGTTTGTGCTAAGCTTGTATTACAGAGCCTTTGAAAGAAATCTATATCACAATAAGAGCAGTAATGTAAAACTATTTTTATTGAAAATACATCTACAAAGTAATGTTTCTCAATCCACCCTGGGTGCATATCAATGCAGAACCAGTGAGGGATGGGAAAGGAATCTTTCTATAATACCCGATTTCCATAAGAAACAAAGTTAGTATAAAAAAGATCACATTCTTTGTGACACAATTCATTTTTCTCAGCTGATGTCATAGAAAGACAGCCTTTTACATTGTCTTTGCAATGTATTTCCAAACAAAATCTTAACAAAAATTTAAAATGTTATGCCATAAATTCTACAGTTAATGTTTATACACACATTCTGAATACAGTATCTATATAAAAATATCTCTAATTATATATCAGAAAATGCCTGTCTGTACCCTAGGTTTGCATTCTGTTAGCAAAAAAAAAAAAGACAAACTAAAAACATAAAAACAACCCATATTTTCTTTCAGTCGTTCATTTCAAGATTCATTTAGAGCTTTCTTGGTTTGACACTCAGTAACTTATATTAAACCCTGCTCACTTCATTCACTTGAGAGTTCGTGCTTATATTTTCTGAATTACTCAGCTGGAGAAGATTGACAGGAATTTTCAGTCCCAAAAAACCAATCTTGCCTGGGAAAAGGTTTGTCTTTGACCAGCATGCTGTTTTCAGCAAGGTTACTTTTACACTCTATTTATGGACTTTAAGTGACAGATGCAACATATTGAATGCTTTTTGAATGGCAGCTGGGACAATACAAAGGGGTCCTTCATTTCTGTCGTCAGAATTATTTTGGCAAGGGGAGGAATAAAGAAGAAAATTGAATATTTCAATAAAACAGAACATTGAACATTATCGTGCCTGTCCGTTAATATTTTTTCTTTCTCCCAATTGCATCTGCATTACAAAACTTTCTGGTTTAACCTCTCCAGTGCTACAAGACAAAAAGGAAAAAGTACATAATTCATATTTCTAGAAAAAGACTTCTTCAGGGACAAATTTTGAATAAAAAAGCCAATGTATTACAAGTGCGTAGTTTTTCTT
This sequence comes from Muscicapa striata striata, assembly GCA_030060385.1. Taxonomy (NCBI): domain Eukaryota; kingdom Metazoa; phylum Chordata; class Aves; order Passeriformes; family Muscicapidae; genus Muscicapa; species Muscicapa striata. The sequence continues at coordinate 2,160,919 of JAREIS010000142.1, forward strand.
TTTTTACTCTTTCCCTGAAAACTGCTTACACTACCTCATTTAACAATCCCTTCTAATTAAAATTTCAACATATATTATAGTTTTACTATTTTTCAATTGGCATACGTTTTCCTATTAAAAATGCAAAAGCACCCATTAATTTTATTTTCTGAAGGCTTTTATCTCCTTTTTCAGGTGCTACCAGTAAACTCCCTAGGAATTAAAAATTTCACATTAAGATAGGGAGCCTTCTCCAGATGGCAAAATGTAAATCCAGTTCATACCTTCATAACTTATTAGTGGATCAAGAATTTGGGAGGTTTCCAATCAGAAAACCTTTGCTGGTCTCAGGGATTCAGATTCAGAATGCAGCCCATTTAGGATCTGAACATCTCACCCTCTGCACCTTCTGTAGAAGGCTGGCATTGCCTTCTCATAATTGCTTATTAAGTAGCTCATTAGTGCATCCAGAGCGTGCAAATTTTTTTATCCAAACAGAGATGAAGACACATTTTCTGTCCCAGACCAGGGCTTTGCTCCTACAAACACATACACAGATTGTTTAACTGGGTTGTGATGTTGAAATTAAGGGAGCAAATCCAGATTGGAAGTACATACATACATATGTAAATGTTTGCGAGTCAGTGGGAGCCAACTAGGCTAAATTTTTATAAAGATCAGCTGAATCTAATTTGAAAAACTGTCTAGATAAAATAACTTTCTCAGAAATATTTCATCTCAGCTGGTAAAAGTGCTGATTTGGGGGTATATTCTTTTCTTTATTTATATATCTTCCCCCTTTTATCCCCTCAATTAATCTCCTGCTTTTTATTGTCCTGCTAGTATTTGAACAATAATATAACACTAGAGAAAAAAATTCAGATAAAATAGCAAAAGTCCTGTTAATTTACTTAGCTGGATGCAGTTATCAAGTTAGAAGTGTTGATTGTGTGTTTATAGATGTTAGGAATTTCGCAACAGGTATTTAAAAAAATAAAACCATTTTCAGGTTCTGTTATCTGTTTTTACTTTCCAGTTCATAAAAAAAAAAAAAGATTCACAGGACTGAGTAACATATACACAATCTCTTTTTTTTATCCCCAGTTAGCATATGTCTAGCAGGACCAGTGTTGTTGCCTGTTAATTTTTTTTTTAGGTGGGAAGCCAACATATACCATGATCGCTGCTAGTTTGGAATATATTTTCATTAATTCTTTCCAGTGCGAGCATAAAGGGAGAAATGAAGGAATAGATGAAGCTGTGAATTCAAGATATAAACCACCGGAAAAAGTGTGTGTTTTCCCACACTTGCAGTGTTGAACTCACGCTTTCTCTAGCCTACATCTTGGTTTCACTATCTATTGGTTTCTCATTCTCATTTTCTTGCGAGATCAGTTGGTATGGTTTCTTCATTTCATTCTCCTCTATCACGGAGTTGCCCATCTCAGCATCCCTGTTCTTCAGCTCGTGCCGTGATAAGTGTTCAACAATTCCCGCGCCGATGGAATCTCCCAAGACGTTGGTAGTGGTACGGAGACGATCCCTAGGGAAAAAGTAGTGAGTGACTTTCATCCCTTGCTCAAGGAAGCAATCTGATAAAACAGCCCTCAAACAGCTGTTAGATGACTCTCCTGTTTTATATACATTTGCTTATCTGAACTGCTAATGCCGTGATTTCTTATACAGAAATTAACAAATATAGTGAGATATGGGGTCACAAAATGTGACAAAATATACTTAGCAACTTCACAGCAAGAAATGGTGATGAGGATGGCAAAGGCAGCACATGGCTTCTTGGAGGCATTTTTATATTCTTTGGTATCAAGAGTTTGGGTTTATATCTCTGAATGTGTAAGCCAGCAAGAATTTACCTTGTTAGGTTTGTTTGTCTCCTGACCATAAGATACAGTGTGTAATTTAGGGTGGAATTGAACAGGAATAACTCAAGTTAAACTATAAAAATTCATCCATCTCAGAGGGCTCTGCCTCTGAGATGCAGAAGATGCATCTTCTGCAGATGCAGAAGAAAGCTTGACAAGGAGTGAATGGCAGTGTCAGGTAAGCATCCACCTACATCAGGTGGTTAAATAATCATTTGAAGACTTTATGTTCTGATAACAAAACAGGCACTTATTTCAGGGATCACTTGAGAAGATTGAAGGGTAAAGGCCCCCGGAAAAGCTAAATAATAGATGTTAGCTGAAATAAAGTTTGGAAAAAAATCTTCCTCTCATTTATATCCTGGACCTAGGGCAATATATATCTAAAGGTGTCTATCATCTTCTACATGAATAGAAAAACTGAGGAGGAATATTTTGTGGTGGCAGTTACAAAATTATTTTTCATGTCTGTGTTCATGGGGTAGACAGATGAATGTTTCCAAGATTAGATAGTCAGCAAGGCTACAATGAATTTTTTGGATTTGATCCAGTTCTGAGTCTGATTGACTGAAAAGTTTTCATTGTCATCCTACAAAAAATAAAATACTAAAGCAATTCTTTGCTTATTTAATTGCACTGTATCTGAGTTTTCCTAGTATCTTAACAATGCTGGTTTCTATGTAATCTTTTGCATGCAAAAGGAATCATAATTAAGAAACATCCCTCACCATCTGCTCTAAGAAAATATCTTACTAACAAGAAATGGTGATTCTTCTTAACACTTGTTTCCAACTGCCACCCAGAGCAAAACATCATAATCCAGCCACAATGTCCCTGGCTATATCCCTTCTAAATATGGTCTAAGCCTTTAACAACTCCATAAAAATACTTACAAGAACCAGTCCACTGCAATGATAAGAGTGATATCATCTGTAGGCAAACCTACTGACGTGAGCACAATGACCATGGTGACCAGCCCAGCCTGAGGAATGCCTGCAGCCCCAATACTGGCAGCTGTAGCTGTGATGCTGTGCAAAGAGATGGCAAGAGTAATTAATTGACTTCGGTAATTAAATTGTAATAAAAACTCTCCTTATGTGTCAAACTTTAAAACTAGATATAAATATAAAGCAAGAAGGCATTTGCTCAGCAGTAAATAAAAAGATGAGCCTAATCCCTTATCTGAACACCCTATAGCTGCAGGGCACTATGACCCTTGATCCAAAGTGTCTCACTAGACCTCTATCCAGAAACCTTGAAACGTGATTTTGTTAGGTGATAAATTCCCTACTACATGCCAAGGGTCAGAAAAACCCATTATAGTTACATGTCCCCACCCATTGAAAAAAGCTCTCCCCACAAGCTCAAACATGTTAAAAGAAAAGCTGAGACAATAGCTCTGTCCTGGCAGATCTAACACAAGAACTTTTGCTCTCTGTCCACCTCACTGCAGCTGTGTGCCAGGTGAAGCCTCTGTCCTCCAGCAGTTGGTGTTCTGCCACCAGAAAACTGAAAGCTGCCAGAAACCCTGAGTCATGCAGTCTAGTGACTTTGTAGAAATATGTTTGTTCACACCTGGCTTAGGGAGAATTTGTTTTCTCAGGTGTTTTCCAGGAAGCAGCTCCAGTACTAATGAATGTGAAACAATTGCCTCAGAGGGTGAAGGCAGAGTTTTGCCTTAGGTTGATGAATATTGAAATAAACTGGTGGGTTTTATGGAGCACTATATCTGAACTTTCAGTGTTCCTGTGTGATAGATATGTGTCTTTGTCTCACAATGCCCTCCTATTCGCTTGCTGACATCCTTTCTTCTGCACAAGTACCCATCACCCTTTTCCCTCAAACTGTGGTAAACATAATGAAATTAAAGCAGATTAGTTATTGTTGAATGTTAACCAGTGGGTTGTTTGCTGCTGTATTTTAAACAAGAAAGGTCATGTGCTTGAAAGCACAACCTGTGTGCACCCCTTCTGTCACCTGATGTAATAAAATTGTATTACTGCTCCTGACACAGCTAGCCCCGATTGTATCCTGAAACCAGGAAAACACTCATCTAGTAATAATATTGTGATGACTTTATGCTTCAGCTTTGTATATGCAGTATAAACTACCTGGTATTCATTATAAATCTGTAGGTCCCAACAGCTGCATGAGTTCTTAAGAAAGAAAAACTTCAAGCTAATTAAATCTTATCCTTATCTTTATTAAGTGCAGTAATGAGTGTGTCATGTTATAGTTTTGTTAGAAGTTTATCTAAATGAGAATACAGGCTGGGGATCCTTTTGTATGAAGAAGATGTATATTACAGATAATCTGATACTATAGCAGCTCTTGTTTTTAGCTCTAGGTGCTTTTGTTTCATTCCACTTAAACCAGGAAGGGGTCATCACAAAGGTACTTTTATTAAATGCAGGTAACTGTGGTTTCCATACCTGATCGTGATAATCTGCCCAAAGTTCAGATCAAAGTTGTTGACCTGTGCAATGAAAATTGCAGCCAAAGCCTCATACAAAGCAGTTCCATCCATATTAATTGTAGCACCAACTGGGAGTACAAATCTTGTAACTCGCTTGTCCACTCCATTGATTTCTTCTAGACACTTAAACGTAACAGGTAGTGTTGCAGAACTGAAACAAAAAGAAAAAAGATAATAAACGACATAAGTTCTGCAAAGAGGGAAAGAGTATCACCTTATAATGACAAGAGAGATGATTCTGTCTTAGTTTTCAGGTGATCTACCAGAATAATTTTGGTTTTTCTATGCAAATGCTGAATTTAAGCATTTCTAATGATGAAGGTTCTCCTAATGCTCTTGGAAACTTTTTCCAGCTATTAATTACTGCCATTCTCTATGTAATCTCTAGTCTATAAGTGTTTAAGCTTGGTGTTTTGTCATAAGGTTCTTCTGCCAGGCACAGGAATCTATTTAAAATTCCTGCTTCTCAGTTTTAAGTCATGGAACTGTGATTGAATCATCCCAAAGCATAGTTTTCTTGAAGGTATACCAGTTTGACTATTCAAACCTTCAGTAAAAAGCTTGTTTTCTCTTATTTTTTGTGGACTCCCCTGCAAAGGGCATTTTGATTGCTGGTTGCATTATTTTCCCACCCATGGGCTAACGCCAGTAGGCAGCTGAGAGCCACACAGCCACTCATTGCCTCCACACCTCGAAAGGATAGGCAAAACTGAAAGGACCAGTAAGAACAAGAAAATGGAGGGGTTGAGAAAAAGAATGTTTGATAAATGTGGGAGAAGTTTGAAAGAAGAGCAGAAGAAAACACAACACCACAGGTGATGCTTAGTCAGCACTCCCGCAGATGGACCAGTACCCGGCAAGTTCTGGAGTCATACATGGCCAGCCTTCCTAAAATCCCTTTTCCCCTTTTGTTGCTGAGCATGATGCATGTGGCATGGAATATCTCTTTACTTACTTTGGTTCATCTGCCTGGCTGTGTGCCCTCCCAACCCACTGTGAACCCCTCATCTCACTGTGGTGAGAGTCAGAGAAGGCCTTGATGCTGTGCAAATACTTAACTACAGCTAAAATATCAGCATTTGGTCATTGTTGTTTTGGCCAAAAGTCTAAAACATGGCACTATATGAGCTGCTATGAAGAAGGTTAACTCTGTCCGAGCCAGGCCTGTACATCTACATCTGATTACACCCAAGTAAAGAGGTTTTCCAAGACACAGCAGTTCAGGTTACTTGATGCCAGTGAAACCTTCATTGCTAAATACTTAAGAGGCTTTGTAGTCTTTGAAATCTCTATTGATATTGATAAAATACTGACCAAAAAGAAAGAGGGGTTGTGGAAGATAACGTTAAAAAAAATCTTTGTTGACAGTCATCTTACAGTTGAATTTTAAATGTTTTTTAAATCTACTTGCAGTACTGTACTTGCAGTACAGTATGCTGCCTTGCATCAGCCTAGGTTTTTACTTCAAAATAATCTCAGACACCAAGGACTTGAATTTAGCATCACAGAATATCTGACTGAAACTTCCTATCTTTAGGACACATTTTTAAAATCTATTAAAATGGCAGCTGTTTTATGGAAGGTCAAATGGATAGAAATGTACATTTTATTGTAATGTTTCCTTCTGTCATACATGCAAACAGTTTTTTTTAATTCACATGACATAACTATGGCCACGTATGAAGAGCAAAAGTGGCTTCTGTTGCACGTTCTGTATCCATAACTGGCTATCAGGATTTTGGGCACAAAATATCAGCTGCCAAGAGGAGTCCTCTCAGGGCTTTTCTGTTTGCTGCTCCATTTTGCAATGCGTGCTCTTTGCCAGCTCTATCTTTAATTATCAAACCTTCCCAAACTACTTAGAATAGCAAACATCAAGACTAACCAAACCAACAAGGATTCTGGCCATAGCATCTGTGTCACCAAGCAGATTAATTTAATCTCAGTTCAGGGTTTCTTACAGAAAACAGAATTCAAATCAGTATTGGAGAGCAGCAGAACTGAAATACAGTGTCCAAGTGAATATGGAATTCAACAAACATTGAGCAAAATTGTTTCTTAAACCAATAATACTAAAAGAAGATATGGCTTCAAAATACTGTGTTATACCTGGAAGATGTTCCCAAAGCCGTGACTAATGCCTGGATTAAGCCTCCAATAAATACCCATGGATTCTTACGAGTGATCACGAAGTACAGAAGAGGTAGGACAATGACAGCATGAATTAGCAAACCGATGATAACTGTTACAGTGTACATGGCAAGCTGACCACCGATCACACCCATGTCTTCCATCTCTACAATTTTCCCAGCAATCAAGAAGAGAATTCCAAGTGGAGCATACCTGCAAATAAGAAGCCAAAACAGCATCACAAAACAAAGCAGAGATTTGGTTCCCCATCCATTCTGTTTGTTTTTATACAGATAAATGCAGAATTTCACTGTTAGGATGCTCCTATTCAGGAGCAGTTCAAAAATTTAAGTCTTCAACTCTGAACAATTCAAGCTGGATTGAATCACAGCAGTGAATGTTTTTCATGGGATTCAGAGCATTCAACATCTGGTAAGGATTTCAAGATGCATAGCATGTCTTTTGGACAGGTAGGTAAATGAATTCTCCTTGGAATTCAAGTGTAATTTAAATGCTGGTTTAGCCAATCCCATTATAATTCTGTCTGTGTGAATAAAGGCTGAGCTGACATATGTGTACACTATGCCAAGTTTAATTCCAGGGCTGTTTCCCATGTTGTTGGGGAAGAAACCCACACAGAAGTCTGATAACTTCTGAAGATTTCAAGCTGCTTCTGATGCCTAAGATTTTTGGCTTTTTATATTTTTCACATATTTGTTGCTTTGTTATCTTTGGCTATTTGTAGCTTCGGTATTTTTCCTATCTTTCTTCCCTACAGTTAGGAACAATGAGCTAACCTTATAAATGCATTCCTAAACATTGTTTAGCTTTATTCCAAGAAGAGTACCAGCTACAAGGATGTTCTGTTTTCTAACCAGAATCTGGACCAGACATATCAGAAGTGGGGCAAAAGAAACCTCTGGACTGCTTACAGTGGGACAGAACCCCAGGAATTATTACCTAACCAACTAACCTTTTAATTGAACAGTGTCTGATAAGTGTAACAATAGAATAACCATACAAAACCTGTAGAATTAATAATCCACACGTGATTTTTGTTGCATTTTTCGCCTGAAATGTTTCAAGTATAATTTTGCTTTCATATTCACTCTAATGTTTTTGGGAAGATCTGCTCTACTTTCCAGGCATCACTTCTGGTATGTTTCACTTTATCCAGTGGGGCACTGGATAAATATGTTCACCAGCATGAAGAAATCTGTATGACAGAGGTTGGCTGCATTGTGAAACAGCTGCACCAATGGGTTGAACTGCTTTTGCCTATCACAAAGTACAGCTAGAGGTGAGGAAAGAGCTGGTGCTGAGTATAAAACTCGAATATAATTCTGCTGCAGCAGTTCTTTAGGTACAACACCACTTCTATAAATGTCCACTTGTCTTCTCACAGTTAGATACCACAGAACAGAATCTATCCACTGTATCTCAACTGCCCTTTTTGCCATCAAGTCCAAGTGGAAATTTACCTGAATCCTCTGCTTTAACATTTTAAATGTGCTTATGAAGGAGGAAATGTTTTAGTTACTGGAGCAAATATACTTATTTTTGGGTTTGTATCTAGTATGGCAGTATATGTGTGCTTCTGAATAGACTTTTGGAGTTGATGTAGTTCTTTCCTGTAGTAAAGATTAAAGAAGGCAACAAGATGTAATTTCTTTTCATAGTTAACCTTCTACCTGGAAAATAATGAGTCTTAATTCTTGAAAAGATTTCATACCTTGAGGGAAAAGGTATCTATTTTATTTACCTAGTGAACACGATAAGGAAAGCAGGAAAATTATGTGTATGTGTGAGTACTGCAGCTACAATGCCAGGACATACATATAAACCCCGCAACTACAGGAACCAGCTGTGTTGGAAAATTATGATAACAAGGTCTTGCTGTGTAGAAATAAGATTATGAGAGAGGTTTGTCGGTTTTCTTTAATGAATTCAGATTAGGATGCGAAGAAACATCAATAGCTTACTGCTGTGATTGCTATTTTTATGGAGACATAAAATGGCTCTATATAAGGGCAACAACTTCTGCCATAGACCCTGGTTTTTCTCATGCCAAAAGTGAAACCCACTGGAACAGTTTGTATGTTTGGGCAGATTATTGTCACAGTGCTCTTGAGTTCACTCATGAAAAAGTTCCAAGGTAGATACAATCTCACTGTCTGACTTTCTACCAAATAGATTTTTGCTACTCAGTGCTTGACTATGATGAAAAAATATTGTTAGTAGCTTAAAAAGGAATTTATCGGAGAGGCACTTACCACATGATTAGAGCTACCAATCTCATGATAGCCTCATTAAGGCTATCAAAGAAGTCTTTCAATGCCTGACCTTGCTCCCTCATGCTCCCAATCACCAGGCCAAAGCTTATTGAGAACACCACCAAGCCAAGGGCATTCACTCCATTCACAGAGCCTGGAACAGGAACTATTTCCTCTCTCATTCGAGTGAGAGCTTCCATGGCTTCTGACACGTTGCTTATTATGGATGTCACCGTGGATGTGTCATTGGATGGAATAGCTACTTTAAACTTTCTCTTTTCATAGTTGGTTTTGAACTGTTAAAACAAAAATAAGAGAGAAATTTGGTGAATCATAGCAAATGAAGGCCAAAGTCACAAATTAAATTATTATTTACTGTTGTAGGACATTTGAATTTTTTGCTTAACATCTCTAGGTAAAATGTACTGTGGTGAAAACTTGGTTTTCCTGAAAGTAACAAAAATCCATATTAATTTCAAAAGCTTAATCTCCAGCTTTAACTTCTAGAAATCATTTTCTCATAGATAGGTTGAAGTCAAAGATGGAGATTTCTCATGTTCTTATGTTCTGTAACAAAACTATCGATTCTTAGTTTGCATTTCCCATAAATTGCTATTTTTCCTAACAACAAAGTTGTTAATGTCTATAGCCTTTTTTTGGGTAGTGAGAATATTTTCTTGTGCTCTGGACCTTCTTTTTTCCTTCACCATTTTGTAGTAAAAAAAATAAGACTGAAGCTAACTTAAATTAACATACCTCTTTTTTCTTTTGTTATGGCAAAGCTTTAGTTTACTCTGCAGTACAAGCCACCACATATCTTCACTAAGGAAAGGGTTATATTTTAAATTGTTCCTTTATGAAACAGACAAATAAATTTTTGAATCTCAATATGGTCCTAAATATCTGCTTTGAAAACCAGTCTTTCACCCCCTAATGTTTTTCGAAAGAGAAATTTATGCTCTGAATATTTCTATCGGGGCTCAAAAAGCCCCGCAGCTCTGTCCTGGTTAAATACTGTTGAAATAGTGTCACTAGTATAATGTTTCTGATATATCTCAGGATGCTAATTAGACCATTAGAGCAGTAGAATGCTGGTGTCAAGGTTATTCAACAACTTCAGATTTTTATTCTTTGGGAGCTACCAGGAAAAGTTTTAGAATCCTTACTGATGTCTGGTGACCAGTTGAACACTTCAGAAGTACTTGAGTGAAATGAAGCAATTTTGACCAAGATGGAAAACCTGAGTATCATCGTCTATCAATACCAGCCTGATTCAATGTTATTTTCTGCACCAGAATAGTTTTATGCTTTCCCTCCACAGATTTGAAATGCCACTCTAAAGGCTCTAAGTCTCTCAGAATGTCAAATAAAACCTGATTACTGGACATTTATGAAAGGTTTCTGAATAATATGTAGCAGAACCAAGATTCGTGAAGGTCACATACTCCTGAGTTTTGAATACAGTTTGCTAAAATCTTTTGAGATTTGGGCTGTACAGAAATCAGCTGAGAGCTGCATGAGCAGTTGGCTGATATGAAAAAGCCGAGTTCTACTGCCTCACCCACTCTCCTCCAACCTGTGATAATTCTTGTTTGATCTCTTAGCGAGACAATTCTGCTTTTTAAAATGGCAGTAATCTCACCAAGCAAAAAATGTCACCATTTTTTGGGTAAAGTCTGAGGAAGTGAATCAGGTCTCACTAGCTGTTGAAATGTCAGTGAGGGAAGAAAACAGAGACTGGAACTGCACAACCAGGGAAGAAGGGATGAGGTTGTCTCTAGGTCACAGAGTGGTATTAAAGTGTAAATGGAGAAGTAATATAAGTGCTCATTAAGGTGTTTTTTATTCTGTCAGGAAAGTTAAAATACTGCCTAACACTTCACATCAAACAAGCTTTTTCTTTTTCTATTTTTCTATTTTTCTATTTTTCTATTTTTCTTTTTCTTTTTCTTTTTCTTTTTCTTTTTCTTTTTCTTTTTCTTTTTCTTTTTCTTTTTCTTTTTCTTTTTCTTTTTCTTTTTCTTTTTCTTTTTCTCTTCTTCTTCCTTTTCCTCTTCCTCTTCCTCTTCCCAGTCTTTTTCCCTTTCCTTGTCTCCGGATGTGGTAATTGTGTTACATTTATATTTTTATTGCTATTTTTCAGTAGGAAATTTTAGGTACAAATTCCTTATTGTGAATGTCTGAAGGATGTAACTATATTGCATCTGCAGTCACACAGATTAGATGAAAGTAGAATAGCAAGCTGCTTTAGTGAGTTCTGAAACAATGAAGTCTGGAAATAAAGCCTAATTTCTTATGAAGTTTCCTATTCAGTTCCCACTTTCTTTAGCACATCATAACTTACGTGGTTCTGAATCTCCTCCATTACCTCAGGTTCTTCTCTCATTCCTACCTGACTAGCTCCAAAGTGTGATACAACTGCTGGACAGAGCTGGATGTGTGCTGCCTGCCTGTTGGAACAGGTCATGGGCTAGGTTATAAACCACTCTTCCATCAGAGGCAGCATGATCTTTATTTCTCTGAGACTTGCCCCCTTCATGTCAGATTAGGTCAGAGCTGCCCGTCCAGCTGCAAATTTATGGTGGGGGACTGACAATCACACAAAGGTTTTTACCTTCGAAAACCTGCATTAGAAAGAATTTTAGGTGGCAATAAGAATATGCCTTCATTATATGCTTATTCTGGAATTCAGTTGCAGAAGAAACATGCTTTTAATTAATTTGTTAAGTTTTTTAGGGGTATAATACGATTTTTAGGAACTCAGCAAAGTCCTTTTTCATTTCAGCTACTAGACTGGCCCACAGAGATGTAGGTCTTATCTGTTTACTTATTCATTAATCAGACTTAAGAATTCAGAAATATAACTAAGGAGCATAACCTCTTCCAAAAGAGAAACAGCATATGTTAATCTATGCAACAGAAACCATAGCGACTCTATTTCTGCTGGAATATTTACTTGAGCTGCTCCTTCTTTCATTATAGCTGACTGAGCCCCAGGAGATCCCTGTGGATATGCCTTCTCTGGATCTGTCTTATGCCCAAAGTTGTCTATCAAAATTTCCTGGTGAAGCAAAAGAAATCAAGGGAAACCAGATACAGGCAACACAATGGATATACTGAGGAAAAAAAATGCAGGGTGTTACTGAGTTTTTTTCTTACTGTTGCTTCTTCAAATGACACTAAAGGCAAAACACAAGATTTCTTGACTTCCACAAAACATATTTTCTGTGTGTGAAGTGGTGAAAAAGCCAGCTGCTTATAAGAAGTGGCTGGATGAAGGACCACCTTCAAAATGTTAGAAGCTGCTTTGAAATCAATGAATTAATAGCAGGGTTAACTATTGCTGCTCTGCAGAGTAACTGGTCGTAACAGATAATTTTTTGAGCTTTTATGACATTCCTATTTTTAGCAGATTTCTATCTCAGTGGCAATTAGAGTTATCAACTTTTAATGTAGCTCAAACTGGTTGTTTTGTTTTACATTGTGATTCCGCTGGTTCTTGTTCGTTTGCAACTCTCAGAAATAGAAGGAATTAGGCAAAATATAGCCACTCATTGTAGGCTTAAAAAGAGAGACCAGAGGTCCATACACTGATAATATGTGATTGGCTAGGTAACATCAGTGAAGTCCTGTAATTTCAGAGGATATAATTTCATTATGCCTCTGTGAAGAGGTATTTTTGCCTGGTAAGATTTCAGATGCAAAATACTTGAATTTTTTCTTTAAGTTCATGTACAGAAAACAATTGAAGAGTGAGATAAATGTTGTTTGAACATATTAATTTGAGCAGCTTTCTATGAACAATCACATCTGCAAGCAAAATGCAAAAATTAATGCATTTTCGGACTTTTTTGCAAGACATAGTGATAATGAACAACTGGAAAATTATTTTTAATTAACTTAGTTCACTATGAAATAGACAATATAGGTTTTGTATTGAATAATGCAATGAATCAGTTGTTTACACTTTATTATTTTGGTTTTATTAGTGATACAAGATACCCAGTCATCTGTCTTGGATATATTGAAGGACTTTTGAAGAAGCAACATTATAAACTGGCAGCTGCACATCCCAGTGGTTTAACTTGCAGACAAGGTAATTGCAATGGCAACTACTCTGAAAATTCATAATTCACTGTCATAATTTACTCTGAGATAGTAATTAGTGCTCTCTGTGCTAAGTCTGTATGATGATGCAGCATTTGGTGAATAATGATTTTAAAAGCAAGAAGCTTGCTTAAATGCAATCTAAAATATTAAAAGAAGACAGAGATGTTCAGTCTTCTAAAATTTTTTTTCTTTGCTTTCCTTATGGATATGTGTGAAAGCATTCTAAATTTTCTGTGTAAGAGTTGATGGCACAAGTCATAATATATCTTTACTAGCCCAAATTCTCGTGAGGAATAGACACCACAGATAGTATTCATTTCTGGATGTGTGATTAACACTTACAGTTCCCTTGATAATGACAAGCTCAGGAAAGAATATGTAATTAAAAATATTTCAGAAGAAATGCAGCTATCAGATGCAGTTTTTAAGCTTCAGCTGGGGTCAAATTCTACCTATTCTCATGAGAATGACCCTCTCCAAATTTTTAGATTGATTCTGTTTCTCTTGATTTTGCAAGTTTGCTTGTGTTGCTTCTACCTTCTGATAGACTTCCAGATCACAGCATGAAGACCAAGCAGCTAAGAAGCAGGATCTGCTTAACAAGCAGACTGCTTACTACTGCTCAGCCCCAGGCTAGACAGAATTTTTTAATTTAGCAAAGAAAGAGAAATAAAGAGATAGTGGCCAGAGCTGAAAGATAAACCCAAAGATTTCTTTAGATGTCCCTAAACTGGGGGTATACGCAGGGACATAGAGAAAATTTTGAACAAAGTAATCTAATTTTAGGTAAGTGTGGAATATTTAACTGCAGTCAATCTATTCAGATTCCCTTGTTGCTCATAAAAATCACAAAAGCCTCGTATGATCTGTGCACAGTGAATGTCTTGACATGTCGTATGGAAACAACCATCATCAGAAAAGATGTTATTTAGATTAATAACCTGCTGTTTAACAGTCAGCCAAAAAAGGCTGAAGTACTCAATGAGTTCTTTGTCTCAGTCTCCTTTGTCTGGCTTATCTCTCCATATCTCTCAAGTCCCTGAATCTCCAGATGGAATTTGGAGGAGCATAGTCCCTCCCACTTTAAGCAAAGGACTGGAATCCCCTAATCAACCTGAATGGAGATATATGGGACATGAAAGAATGCAGCCCAGGATCCTGAGGGATGTAAACCACTCTCCATCATATTTGAAAATTCATGTCAGTCAAGTGGAAAAGGAAAATATTCTGGGAAAACAAATGTGCAAAGAAGAAGGATGAGGGGAAGTAAAAGAAAGGGGAGGCAGCTTTGCCTCACAGTCTTGTTGGGAAGAAAAAGGAAAGGGAATACAAATGCCCAAACAAATGAAAGAACAGTAGAAAATTCAGGAACATATTTCCTAGGTAAGTCCTAAGGTTCCACTCTCCCTCCAGGACTCTGTCTCCCAGCAGCAACCATATAAAAGCATTGCCAACTCCCCTTGAAATCTCTCCCACGTTGGTTATGTTCTCTGTTTCATTTCACACCTTCCAGTCGTGAAACCTGCCTAAGGATGCTGTAAGACATGATATGCACATCTGATCTACCCAAAGATGGGATTTAAATGTGCAGTGCATATCCCAGTGATGACTTCCAGGTGTGTAAAGCTGTGGGTTAGTATCACACTGTTGAGTGTGGACAGCCATGAGAAAGTTCTGTGTTTTGTGTTTAGACCATCAAACATGGTATTACAGAAACAGATTTGTGCCAGATGGATCACTCCTCTTCATAAATCTTCCGAGAAATATATGAAATAATGGATAGAAACTTTTGAAAAGAAAATTGTGGGTTCAGATGCACAAAACCATCTGGATACCTAAGAATATTACACATTCTTGTACGTGAAGACCTTTTTTTTAACAAGTCCGCTACAACAAAATATAACTTTTATGTAAAAATCTAGGGTTTGGTACCAGATTCAAAAAGTAATGATATGACAAATTTAAAATCCTGTTACTCCAGTAAATCATGGTATTTTCATTTGCTGCCGAAAGTCAGTAAAAACTTTCATTAAATATGTCTTTTTTTTTTTCTAGATAGTTTTTTAGAAACCCCCTTAAGCATTAAAGAAAATGAGAAATACAAGATACTTAAATGCTAACATAATCTACAGGACATCTTTAATTAAGAACATAGGTCTAGAACTGCTAGTTACTGAGCCAAGTTTTCTGTTGCAGTAGAACACTATCAAAATAATTTTTTAAACCATACTGGAAAATTCCTGAAGTGTTCCTATAACTCCTAAATAAAGATGTTTTCAGGAATTCAGCTTTAAGTTTTGTAAGGTTAAATATGTTACTGATTTCCAATTTAAATTCAGTAATAATGTTTTCCATTTCTTTTTGTATGATTTTTATCTTATTGAGCTCTGTTCCCACTTATTTTGGAGTTGAATAGTTTCTCAGCCAGTATTTTCTTGCTTTACATGTTGTGTTCTTTTGATAATTCCAACAACTCCTCTCTTCACCATGTTTATTTTGCATGAACCTATGAATGAAGAAAACTGATATGCTCACATATTCTCTGGCTTTAGTTCACGTCTCGGTGTTCTATCACTTAATATATATCCTAGAGGTGAATTGAACATTTTAAATCTTTTTGGTGATTGCTATGTCAGAGCAGAAAATACTGTTAACTCATGAATGTTCACTTCACATATATTGAAGAGCTACAAGAAGATAACCAAACATGCCAATATGGGCAAGAGCTGAGCCATTTTGTCACTATGACTTTACAGAATTGTGTTGTGCCAGGTCTTATCAACTTCTTCAGCATTTTGTTTTGGTATCTCATCACAAAATGTTTGGACTTGTCATCTGTAAATTTAACTGCATGCATCTTATGGCATGTCATTTATAACAATATCAACTGAGGTACTCCTAGTCCTTCGGCAGCTTCCATTGCTATCTCCACAAATTTTAAAATTCTTACAGTCCCCTGTTCAACTATTTAACTTGTGTCATCTTAAGAACTCTATTCTTTTTCCAAAAAAACAAAATAAAAAACCCCAAACAAAACAAACAACAACAACAAATTTTAAAACAAGAAAGAGGAAATTAGCAATATTATGGAAGAAAAATGGTACAATTTCTGCTTCAGAAGCCTTTGTGGTTTTTCTAGTTTGTTTGTTTTATATATTTTTCATTTTTGTTTTATATGAAATCTCTACTTTTTACTTTAAGGCATTTATATCATTCACTATAACTGAGATCAAACTAATGACCTGCTTTCTGCTTAAATAATTTCCCAAATGTTTTTGAAACTGCAATCTGGAAGACACTGATTGCTTTCAAGAGCTCTAGATAATAACTTCCAAACTCAAGAGATTTATGAAAAATACTTGCTGCTACATCCATAACTTTATGCCCTAATTATTTCAGTATTTTGAGATAAAGATCATATCATTCTTGTACTTTATTACATTACATTCTTTGAATTTATTTCTGGTTTAGATATAGAACATTTGCATTTCTATAATGCTCTTTTGCATCACTGTACTGAATTCACCCTTGCTGAAGACAGAGGCAGAACATTTGGACCAGGGTCTAGTTGGCTTTTTAATCTTTAATCTAAAAATCTTTAATGCAGAAAGTGGCTCCTTTTTATTGGTATCCGTTTATACAACTAAAGATATTTTTACAATTTCTTTTCAATTCTTCTGCAAGATGTAACTCAGCTGGATTTTGGAAAGTTTATACGTTACGCTCTTCTCGACCTCCACATTTCAGCTTTTTATTGCTACACCAGTAACTGGGAAATAATATCAGTTCAAGATTGTCTTTGAGGTCAATATGAAGCAATTAGGTTACGGCAAGACACATTCTGGGTTTTACTAATGTCCTCCTTTAAAAAAAAACAATGTAACTACTTATTATGATTTTCTCCAAAGAACAGCTAAGATTAAGACCAAGCTAATGATAGAAGATTTTGAGAAGCAACATAAAAAAAGACTCCTAAGGACTTCTACTGTGGGTGACAGGAAGTTCTTAATTTGCTTTGTGGTTAATGTCCACAGATTTTTTTCCTATGTTTCAAATGTATGCATATTTGTCACATGACTTCCTTGAAAATCTTCCAGTCTTTCCACAGATGGTGAATATCTCAGTATCTCCCACTTTAGCATAACACTGTTGTAGAAAAGCAGATCCTGAATTCACCTTAATGAACCTTGCTGTCAACTTATTAATTTGACATCTTGAAAAAAGTAATTTTTTGATTTGCCAGGCTGTGTGGGTTTTCTTCACTTCTTACAGCAAATACTGTTGTTGCAATGTGATTGAAAACACAGCATAGACTTGGTTGGTTTAGTTCAGGTTTTTTTTTCGAAATCTGGCAGCAAATGTAAGTTATGTTTTTGCTATAAGTACAAGAACATGATATACCTAAGGCAAATGTGGTTACATTACTTTCTTACTTCTTCATGCTTTATTTTGAATTATAGAAAATAATTTTTACCTGTTTAAAGCATGCTTCCACCAGATTTGGAGGGAACATATTTCTGTGAAAGAGAAAGAAAATAACATGAGAAGTAATATGCTAATAATTCCTTTAGTAAGGACACAGCTAAAAAAAGAATTGAACAGCTAATTTTTGAGGAATCCTAAGACTAATATGTGGTTACATATACAGTGAGTAGAGCTTTGCATGTAGCATTGGCCTGGTTAGCTTTACTAGGATGAAATGTAGAGTTGGATAGCTCCTTACAATTTGAATCTCTGTATTCAGTATTGTATAGCAGGTCTGGTAATGGAGAAGTATATTAGCTAAATTACTAAATGAACAAAGCTCTATGGGCTCACTTTTAATTTTGTATTTATTAATGCATTATGAGTCCAGACTAATAAATAATTTAATAATATTTCATGTATATTGAGTTCTTAAAAAATTTGTGTATATGTAGCCTAGTATTTAATGGTATTTATCACTTGATTTAGTCTTGTTGTTGTTACACCTCAAATCTTTCTAAAGTTTGACTATTCTATAATAATGTGTGTGTACATTTATTGTAGATGGGGGGTTGTTTATTCTTTCCTTTGTTTTCTGCATTTCTGAGGGGTTTAGAAGCAGCCTAACTGAATAAATCTTGAGGAATCAGAGTGCAAACCTCTTCATGGAGGTTTCTATAGTCCCCCTTTCTGGCAACATGATCCTTGGAAGTCTTTCTTCATGTCTCCAGATTCTTCAAATGTGTTAGTGGAACACAAAATTTTGGTGGTTTTACCTGTGGAAAAGCTCCTGAGTTCAAAACCTCAGCTTCCCTACTTCCTGGAATATATCTGTGACATATTAGCTCTGTAAAAGAGGTACTGCAGAGTCTCTGAGCAGGAAAAAAACATTTTATGTCTGCGCCTTCTAGTTCAAACATTTTACTTGCCTGTTCCTGGAAGTTATTTCCAATTCATGCAATTGAATAAATTGAGTAGATGCACCCAGATTGGTGGCTACTATTCTAAATTAAAATATATAACTAAATCAGGGATTCAAGTGAAGTGAGAAAACTGCTGCAAGTTGGAAGAAAAGGGGAGGAATTTAGTAATAAGTTTTGTGCTTTGGAAGGAGGAAAAAAGACACACGGAAGGAAGGAAGGAAGGAAGGAAGGAAGGAAGGAAGGAAGGAAGGAAGGAAGGAAGGAAGGAAGGAAGGAAGGAAGGAAGGAAGGAAGGAAGGAAGGAAGGAAGGAAGGAAGGAATCTTCCTTTAAGCATTAAAAGCAGTTTCTTCCCCTGCAACAGCTTTATATGGAAACAAATCCATGCATCCTTTTTTGCATTGCAAGGGTTAGAGACATTGATATCACACAGTTGAAAGAAATTTGGCAACTTTATGCAGTCACTGTTTGAAATTCTCTACTTTTGTTCTCTGTGAATCTAAGATTGCTCTCGTAGCTATTGGTACAGAAAATGTGCAATATCATAGCCATACCTGATTAAGTCAAGGAAGGCATCTGCTGCTGTCACTTGCACAATTTTGCCTTCTCTGTGCATGTTTTCCTTCGTACCTTTCCCGGGGTGGATGATGACCACAATGATTATGCCAATCAGTACAGCAATGATTGTAGTGCTCATGTAGTAGACTACAGCTCGGACTCCCATCTTCCCTGAGGCTTTACTATCCAGGGCAGCAATTCCTAGTAAATTTAAGCACAGCGACATTCATAGTTTTGAGTAAAGAGGATGAACTAAACATGATGAAAATAGTTCTGTGGGAAGAGTTTTGATGACCACACTTAAAGCTACCAAAGGAAAGACATCCTTCTTTTGCAGCTCATACTGCTGGTGTCTTCCTATCCCACCCCTAGCTATATAATTTTCTATTAAAAGAGTTACAGCTTTCTGTGCTTTCTTAACATTTCATCAAAAGTAAAGATCATTGGTCTGATGCAGCATGGCACTCCCTATATTCCAGTGAGACAATTCATGGTTTCTGATTAATGTAGTTACCATAGTCTGAAGAATGTGCTGCACATAATTTGTAAGATAGAAAAGAGAGTACTCTGAAGTAATGTTGATACTGTTTACACAATTAACATGTATGAAGAGATTTTTTTAATCCCCAATGGGCAACCTTAGATTACCTCTGTCCCAAACCAGGAGAGTTTAAAACATACTAAATGCTGCTAGCTTGTTCCAGAAAATCCTTACCATTACATACATAAGCCTTCATAGCCTTTCATAAACTTTGCAGAACTTGCAACATTAATCCTAATTCCTGGCTCTATTTGGATCTACTATGAGCATTAGGGTGCTCCCTATGATATCTTCTATAATGCTTTTTTTTCCATCAGATTGCACTGATGAATGGCTGCAATGTGTTTTTTAATAGAAGGGGCAGTTCTGCCACGGAGAGTTCCGAGTCTCTGTGAAGGAATGTCTCATGAGGGCTGTCAGAAATGGAAATGTTCTTTCTCTTTCCAGCAGATGCAGCTAAGTCTGATAATTCTCCTTAAAACGTCCCACTGCTCCTTCTCCTCAATATTTGCCCGTATTCCATCTGGAAGGCTGTGCCATCTGCCTTAAAGCAGTGCTCATGCTTCTTGTTGCAATCAAATTTTCAAAGTGCAGAATGAAAAAAAGGGTTAGGAAAAGATCATTTAGCTTTATTATCTCATCCAATATGGAATTGCCTAATCCATACTTTCAAAGACCGCCTACACATATACAAATGCCTACACAAATGCCACCTTTGAACATATAAAATATAAAAAAAATTACCAAATTTTGCTCCAAGTGTCCATCTCACAGGAGAAAGCATTTAAAATAAGGCAAAGGACTACAAGAATATAAATAATATGGAAACCTGAATCATGACCTGCCAAAGTTAAATGTTTTACAATTACTATAGACATATAAGACTTCTGTCTGTCTTCTTAAGGAGGAGATACATTTTTTTTGGAGTTACAGTGAAAGTACTCTAGCCCCTGATGTAGCTGAGATCAAGGATGTGTCCCAGGCTCTGATCAAATCTTCAAAGTATAAAATCAATCACATGTTTCATACTTGCCCTTTCAGTTCAGCTTTTCTCATTTTCTGCCCTTTTGGCAGAAACCATTAGATCCAGTAAGATTTGTACCCACAAAAGGAATTGCAAGGGAACATCAATAGATTCACACACTGAATTGCTTGGTTTATGTGTGTGCCATTGTAGTGGAAGAGCAAAGTATTACTTGTGCAGCAAGAAACTGAGCACAGAAATCCAACATTTGAAGCATTTGATCCTTCATTTTTCTTCTCAGCTTTTCCATCTACAAAACTGGATTACGTGCAGGGTAAGTTTACATCTATGACTTAAAATACTGTGAGGAAAATGATAAAAACTAGCAAGTTACAAGCAACTTTTTTAACTTTACAAATGGGAAGTCCTGTAAACTTATTTGTGGACAGAAAATTAAAATTTTTTTTAGAATACTCAAATAATGTAAATATGAAATAATGCAAATACTGTTAGCCAAGAAGAGAAAAAAAGTTAATAATTTTTGGAGAGTTTCAGATGTGCTATTGAACTGCACAGCATTTATACCACACAGAATTTGCTACAAATTTTATTTTTAAAGTATTAGTATGAAACTTAAAATAAAACATAACTTACAAAGCTAAAAATGAATGTTTAATACTAATCCAGTCAGTTATATTTTTAAAATATTTTAATTGGGGTTTTTTCTGTTCTTCCATTTTTTCTAAAGTAGAAACAATGGTCTATTTTTCATTTTGGATAAGACCATTTTAAAACTTGTTTTACACAAGTTTTACACAAGAAGTTCACCTGTACAATTTAGTAGGAATGGTTGGAAATGAAGATTTTGGATCAGTCGGTTCCCAGTAATCTGCCCTTTACAGATAATAGATTTAGGACCAGACGCTGGGCACTGTCATTCTTAGAGGATTTGCAGGCACATCTGCCTGTGCTTTAACCAAGCCTAATTTTTTTTTGTACTTCACCCTTTATAGTAGGTTGAGCCTCCTACCCTCCAAAAATCACTAGGAGTCAGTGTAGGGCATACCTTACCAGTAAAGATTGCTGTTTTGAAGGATTAGATCTTTGATCCTATTTTTTACTTGGGCTGACTCTGGGATAGGGTGGTGAACCATGTGAAAGAGTGGTGAAAGTATGTCAGGGAGCAAGAGTCATGCTCTTGTCTTTGTGAGCTGCTTTCCAGCCTGTTTCCTGGGGTGCACTCTGGCTGGGATTATATGGCTCCTTATTTTAGGTTGCTTAGTCTCATTCCTGCTCTTGCTGTCACATAATTTATTTCTCAGCTTGGGCATAGGAACAGCAATTCCTCTCTTCTTGAGCTGTAACTGATGGTGGTAGGTATAGCAGAAAACATTCAGAGCAGAGGGGTGACAGGCCTGAGCATGAACAAAAGCTGTATGAGGAGGAAGCAAGTGTTCACATCTGAGAGCCCTTGTTGAGGACCCACCGGGCAGCCTCCCCTCCTACTGCAATTAATGGGAACTCAGCAAACTGCAGAAGTTTCCAGCATACCAACAACAACAATTGTCTAAAATAATATTTAAAATCTGTTTTTTTAAAACACAAAGAAAATGAAAGGGGTTGTTTTCTTTGCATTTTAAGATGTTGACAAGAGTTCTTGGAGCTGAGTGGGGCTCTGGAAAGGTCCCCAGAGCTTTCATGTGTCACAAAGCATTGTGTCCTCAGTGTGTCTTTTCACAGGCAGCCAGCAAAACCCCCATTGTCCCGCGGAGATGTATGTGCCCCTTTCATCCCGCTGCTGCCCCTGCTCCACACGCTGCTGGCTCCAGCACCTCTGCCTCCTCTCTTCCTCTCCCTCCCTTCCTCAGGGGGCCTGGGAAACTCTGCTGTGCCACCAGCCCCCAGTGCAGGGATGCTTGGAGTTGTCAAGGTGATCTGGAGCAGAGCCCCTGTAATTTCTCCCAGCGTGTGCGCTCACACAACATGAATGGGAATGATTTTTTAAGTACTGATGGGGAGGGAGAGAGGGGGACTGGGGAGAAGGAAGGGGAGAAAAGAAAGAAGGGGGTCAGCATAAGTCTGTAAACTGCAAAAAACCCCCAGCATTTATGCGTGTCTTCTTCCTTCACCTACCCCTTCCCTCTCTTGAGAAGGAACTCTGTGTATGAAATAAAGACATGAGAAGGAGTTATCCAGTGTGTCACAAAGCAAGGCACTGTTTGGTTTTTTTAACAAAGATGTTTGGGAAGAAATGAGAATATTTTAGAATACAGGAAAGGCAAGGAGAGCTTAGATATATAATCACAAGAGGAGAAAGAGAGAGGAAAGATGCAGGAAAAAGGAGTAAAGATCTACTTAAGATGACTTTAGCAATTCTGAATAGTTAATCTGATAGCTCTGATTGCTCATCTGACTTGATCACTGTTCTATAAATTGGAATGAGCTATTGGTTCTATGAGTCATCATGAATAGCTACTATGTTATGAATAGTTACAATATTACGAACATTTGTTTATATTGTACTCATGATTTTATATTATAAAGAATTCTAGAATTTACCAAATCCAGAGTTGCTGCTATTATTGGTTTTCTAGATATTGAAAGCATGCTGCACATAATGTATGTGTAATCTTGGATTATAACAAGGTACATTAATGCAGAGGGATGGTACTGTACTCCTGGAAGATCAAGCATAAAATACACTGAGCATGTTTTCTTTGGATAATTTTTAAACCTAACAACTTTGAATCATCTTGTTCAAGAATAAATTCCAATGAATTGTTTTAAAAGCTGAAATGCAGAACCTATGCTAGAAGTCCTTCAGCTTCAGTGTACTTTCTCTCTTTAATTAGCACAATAGAATCAATGGAATTAACTGATTTTTGAAGAACAGTCCAATGCTCTCAATGAGCTATTTCAATCTGAGATTTGAGTTTATGCCTAATTTTCCCATAAAGCTACTTGAAAGTTTCTACCTGCAGTGGGTGTGTTTTTGTTTTTGTTTTTGTTTTTGTTTTTGTTTTTGTTTTTGTTTTTATGTGTTTTTTGTTTGTTTTGGGGTTTGTTTTTTAAGAAAGAAGAAATATACATTTTAAACAATTAGATGCAAAATGCTTTTTTCCCACAACAGTAGCTGGTCAGCAGCTGGTATGCCCGAAGCCCTGTTTCTGTGTGTAAACTCCTAGTCAACAAAGCATCCTTGGGTTTATATTTGGCTCCAAAATTAATCACTAACTAACAAACGAGAGCCCATAAATAGTAGCTTTTAAATAAGATCTCTTTTCTTACACTCCAAAGAAAATAACAACCCTCCGAGGAAAAACAGTCATTATGTAAGATTGATTCTAGTACCTTGGGTGATTTTATCTTTCCTCAGAGCAAGCAAGACTGCCACTGGAAGCAGAGAGTGTTCATGTGAGCATATACATTTATGCATGCCTATTGCTTCAGTTTGAAAACAGTTAAAATGCTCAGCCACTGCTTATATTGAAAGTTCCCGTTTCTCAATATTTTTGCTGCCCTTTTTTGAAAAAACTAAATAGTTCATGTGTTTGCTTTCCTACACTAAAATTCTTGTTGTTTTAAGCTTTTTCCCCCAGTGTTTTAAAATGTTTGTTTCTTTAAAATCCCTTTTGATGCATAATGGTATCTTAAATATAGAACATTTCAGCTGGGGCTGAAATGACCATCTAGGCCAACTAGACTTCAGGACTGACCAAAAATTAAAGTTATT
Source organism: Muscicapa striata striata (assembly GCA_030060385.1). Taxonomy (NCBI): domain Eukaryota; kingdom Metazoa; phylum Chordata; class Aves; order Passeriformes; family Muscicapidae; genus Muscicapa; species Muscicapa striata. The sequence continues at coordinate 2,184,949 of JAREIS010000142.1, forward strand.
AATGGCATTGATTTCTCCAACACTCACAGGTAGGGATTATTGGCCACCACTCTGGGAAGCTTGGTCCAGTGTGCTACCTCTCTGGAAAGAAATGTTTCTGATGGTCCAGCCTGAACATCCTCCGGTGCAGTTTGAACCATTCCCATTAATCCAGAGAGCGAGATCAGCTTTACCCTCTCCCCTTCCCCTCCTCAGGAAGCTGTGGAGAGCAGAGGGGTCACTCCTCTGCCTCCTTTACTCCCAACTGGACAAGCCCTAAGTCCTCAGTGGCTGCTCACAGGACAGTGGTAACTGCTCAGCAGGGCAGAGATTGTGTGCTCGGGTGTGGGCTCTTCACTGCCATGAGGCTCCCATCTCCGGGCACAGACTGAACACCTCCAGGTCAGGGTTCTGACAAGATGCAGCAGCATGCTGATGAAGGTGCATAAAACAGTGAAGCAGTTCCGAATGAGTATGTAGAACAAACTGTCCATTCTGAATGTTACCATATTTACTTCTTGAAACAAAAAAAAAAAAAAGAGGATTTCTATGACCATGATGAATTCTTTCCTTATTCTGCATGTTAGAACTGAATTGATGGCACTTCCTTGCCAATGGGAGATTTTTATATAAATTCCCTTTAGATGTTTTGAGCTAAGTCTTTATACACAAAACATTATGAACAGAGCATCTTTTTATTCCTAATTATTTTCCTGTTTACTTTTTATGGTCTCTTCATTAGGAAATTGCAGTTGCTTGTTAAGGACTCCTATGGTGGAGCAGCAATAATGGCAACTGTTGACTCAGGAGTGTTGCCCTAATTTTGTTTCTTTAAGGTTGTCTTTCACTCTCCTAATGAAGCAGTCTCAAATGGGCTACTCCCACCCCCTACATCCACTAAGCACTGTGTGATGAGTAAACTCTCAGTGTGAGACCATGAGAACAATCCCTTTTGTGTATGTTGATGAGGATTTGTGGAAATGAATAGCACTGTGCAAGGTCACGGTAAAATATGCTGACAGAAAATTTGTAAGGAAAAGCAATAGTTAGGTAAAGACAGTGGAGGTAGTGACCAAGTTTAATTAACATGAATAAGCACTAGAGCTTTATTCTAATAGCAGCTGAACATGGCCTCTGTGGTGCTGAGCATTCCAAGAAAACAAAAGCTATATTTAGGCTTTGACATTTGGGCCCTTTGCAAGATCAGGTACAAACTTGACCAATCCCTGTGTTACAGTTTTTCATAACAGTAACACTAAAATAATAATATTGCAAAGAAAAAAGACAATAACATTTTCCAAGAGCTATATGTATAGGTGAAGTTAATTAATATTAAATCAATACAGCTAATGAAGCCACTTAAATAATGTCTGAAATATAGCTCTGTATGCCTTTTTACATGAGCTGATGAGACAAGCTGCTTCCAAATCACAATTTAACTTATCTTTGTTTAGATATGAATTTTTAGATAATGAAATTAGATATGGTATTTTTTTCCAGTTCTGTTAAGAGCAGTGGGCAAATAGAGGAAAATTAGCAGTTGTATTTGATCCAAAATTATGTGACCATGACTAAGCCAAGCTGACTAATGAAACCCATGGCTGGGATATAGTAATGCAATTCAAAGAGCCAATTAAATGGCTAAGAGTGGCTCTTAAATTACTAGCCTTTGCCCCACAGCTTTGCAGTCCTGCCTCATCCTTGTTAGAAAACTATCAACTTTGGGTTTTGCAGGGTTAGTTTTTTCTTCCAGTTTGTCATTTTCAATCACCCCAGAATTGTGTCACCTGAAGACCAGAATTTTTGAAAGGTAAGCAGAAAGAAGGAGTGTCTGGGTCAGAAAACTAGAAAACACCTGCTCTTTTAGCCACAGTTATTCCTTAGAAGGAGAATGTTTGTGAAACCATGGCACAATAATGTCTGAACATCACTGGGCGATGTAAATGGAACAAACACAAATAATCTCAGTGAGTTTTACGTTTCAGTAAACCATCAATAATAAAAGACTGTTTTGTTGTGGTTCATCTCTGATTAACTCTCTTTTGGTAAAATAGCTTCACTTTGTGAAGCTTATTCTTTGGTGTCAGTGCACTTTAATTGTTATAAAAGATATGACAGTAATCCATACTTGAAAGTATTTCTTGGGCTTTCAGCTTTAGCCTTCTGATACAGCAGGAAAACATATTCTGCAGTATTGGTTAAAAACTTATGGAGCTTGAGTTTCAAACCAATAGCAGTTTTTATCCAAACAATTTCCATATTTGTGTGTTCCACAGCCTTGCTCTCTTTTTGGTTTTCTTATTTCAGTGTAAAAACAAATTGATCAGTCAATGTCTCAATGTTCACATGGAGACCCATGATGATAGTGTCCTTCAGGAGTCTGTGCTGTATCAACACTGGCTGATATTTTCACCAAAGACAGACAGTGGGATTGAGTGCAACCTCAGTAGGTTTGCAGATGACCCCAAGGAGAGAGGTGTTTGACACCCCTGAGAAACAAGCTGTCATCCAGAGGGACCTGGAAAAGCTCAAGGAGTGTACCCAGGTGAATGTCATGAGGTTTAAAAAAGACCATGTGCAAGGTGCTGCACCTGGGTCAGATCAACCCCTGGTATCAGCTGGGCATGGACAGACCCAGAGCAGCCCTGCCCAGAAGGATTTGGGGCTGAGAGGCTGAGCCAGCAAAAGAAGTGTAACCAGCAAGTGGAAAGAGGTGATTCTTCTGTCTCTACTCTGCCCTCATGAGACTCCACCTGCATGGGGGGTTGAGTACTGCATCCACTTTTTGGATCCTCAGCACAAGAAAGACATGGACCTGTCAGAGCAGTTCAGGGGCCACAAAAATATCAGAGGGATGGAGCACTTCTTATTTGAGGACAAGCTGAGAGAGTTGGGGTTGAAGGGAGGGCAGAAGGCTCTGGGGAGACCTTTCAGCACCTTCTAGTGCTTTAAGGAGGCCTGTGAGAAAGATGGAGACACATTTTTAGTGAAGTCTGTTATTACAGGAAAAGGGGTAATGGTTTTAAAAAGGGTAGATTGAGGTAGGACATAAAGAACAACTTCTTTACAATAAGGGAGTTGAAACACTCTCAGCCAGAGAGATGGTATCTCCCCCATCCATGGAAACTGTCAGGGTCAGGCTAGAGAGGGCTCTGAGTACCCTGACATAGCTGAAGCTGTCCCAGCTAATTGCAAGGGGTTGGACTAGATGACCTTAAAGGCCCCTTCCAACACAAACTGTTCTGTGTTTCTTCCCTTAAACTTCTCTCTCTCAGTATGAGACACTGAGGACAGGGAAAAATTTTATAAACCTGCCGAGACTCTACTTGTTGTTGCGAAAATATTTATAAACAACGAAGTGTAACATCTTCTAGTAAAATGAAATGTCAATATGGAACACTTGGGTGTATCTGCTAAATGTCAATGATGCTTATATTACTACAAGAAAACTCCTGCAGGATTATGCTCTTCTGTTCTGAAAAGTGCAGTTGGCTTGCTTTTCAGGTTTGCAGTATAACAGGATACATTTGAAGAACCAGTAGGAAAGTACATTTCCTGAAACACATCTGCCTGAGAAGGACCCTGCTGTGGGGCTGTTGAGATACTCATTTAACTCTTCGCATTATTCCGTCTTTCGCTCACAGTATTGGAATGTGACAAACAATATGCTTTTTGAAGGGAAACTAGGGAGTAATTTATCTTCTTTATGTGTGCTAAGCAGAGCAGGAGGGAGATGCAAGCAGGGATTCACAGCAAGCCATGGAGCAGTGATTAGTAACAGCTGACAGTCTCAAACCAAGACTCTCTTTCTTTGGTTACCTCATTGTAATAACAGAGTACAAAGAACTGACTGTCTTCAAGCCAAGAATCAGAGACCCAGGAACACAGAAAATAGCAGCTCAAAATTTTTTTTGGTAACAAAACACTATTGCTACCTGCACAGCGCAATTCTAAAAAGACATCCTTTTATGTCCAGACACTTGGACTAAGCTTTCCTGGAAATGGGATTCTTATGTTAGACGTAAAGCTGATTATTTTCTGTGTAAGGAGTGAAAAAAAGTATATTTGTTTATGAAAAGGCACTATGTGACATGGCAAATTATTTCAGTTGAATCAAGAAACAAGTTTATTTTGGTAGCTAATAAGCCAAAGCACATTCAATTAGTTTAAATCCTAAAGTGCATGTTGTTGTAAGACTGAAATAAACATGGTAGTAGTTGTAGGACTTTCATCCTATTCCCACAGGATGAAATATCGGTTTTCATTTATTCTAAATGTACTGCCAGAAATACCTGCTTAAAGCATGAAATGCCCTGCATCCATTGAAGCGATAAAAGTGATGAAATTACCTTTGCCTCTGGATGGTGTTGAGCACGTTACTCAGTGCTCCATAAACATCCATAATCTAATTTCTCAAAATACATGTTAAACTTTTAATTTGCTAAGATGCTGGTCTGAGTTTTGGCAGACTGTGCTGGGAGTTCTTCACAGAATGTTTTTTTATGTGCAGCACTTCTTAAATAACATTCCACAAATGTACAGTGCTTCTTGTATCTGCCTGTCTCTGTACAGTGCGCTGAAGCTGCAAATTATTTATTATACCAAATCTCTCCTGATGTACTTTAGTTGCTACTAAAAAAATAGTGAGAGATTAGAGGTGTCCATAAGGGAACAGTAGCTAACAGTGCAGTCTAGTGTAAAGAATAATTTGCTTTTACATCTTGGGTATATAATAAGTATCTGAAGAGACACTCATATGATTTGCTAGAAAAATAAAAAAAGAAAAATAAAAGAAAAATAAAAAAAAGAGAGATAGAGGTTTCTATCTGTGTGCAAAACAAAATAGGTTTTAGGGCGTGGGATTGTTCTGATCAGTAACTTGTCAGAGCTCTATGCAGAAGACGTCAACTTCTCACTCAAAATATGATTCACTACTGTTGGCAAACCTGCTCTTCACTTCTTCAATGAAACTTCTAAAAATAGACTCTATTGGAATGGTAGTATATTATTTGGATGTTTGTCCACTAGGATCTGACATTAGTTAAGTTAATTTTATAGAGTTCATGCAGCAGCCACTATTTGGAAGGAAGCTTTGCCCAGTTGGATGTGACTGGATAAAGATTTGAATCAATGGTAGTATGTGATGTGCATTCAGGTAATAACCTAGCCTTTGGACTTCTGCTTGGATTTTTGATTTTAGCACAATTTTAAAAACATGGAGAGCACCCTTTGTTAATGTTAACCTATGCTAAAATAATCTGGAAACAAATGGTGTGATGTTGCCTTTAGGTATGTATAATGAGACTTGGCTTTTTTGAGTAATCTCAAGTTCAACTAGTAGTTGTTCACTCACTAAAAAACCTTTCACAGATTTTGTTATTGCAGTACTATCTATTCTTGCCACAGTTTATTATTAATAAAAATAGCTCTGCTTTGTTGTTTTGCTTTTTTAAAAATAAATCTTGTCAGTGATACAACACTGATTTGTGCATCTGTGTCTAACCAAAAAGTTCTAAGTGTTCATCATTTTGCTTTCAAGCTAGCAGTTCATTCATCTGCTGCTGTTTTACCCACTGATCTTCCATGAGTTGCTCATGGAGCTAGTGCTTTCTTTTCATCTGTGTTGCACACACTCTGCTGGCGTTTACATCTCCTAGTAATTCTTTTAGTTTATTTCATTCCTCCCCATGTGCCCTGCATTTTTTCAGTCTCTACTATTTTGCAGCACTGTGTGTGCTTCCATGGACTGTTCTGGATGGATTCACACTTTGCTGACTTTTCTCCCTACACACTCCAAGTACAATTTTAACTCCCACCTCCCAAGTTTGGTTGCTATCTGCACTGTGGCAACATAAATCACTTCCAGTGAAACTCCATAGTACCACTGCTATTCTGCTCCCCATAATGGTAAAAGTTAGTTCAGTTACCTCTCTATGACAGTGATCTAGGGAGAACAGCTTCTCAGTTTGGGGAGGTTTATCCTGAAAAACATTATGCCCAAGCCTGTGCTGACATTTGTGCAGGACCTGATGTAGTGATGCCTCAGTTTCTCTGAGAGTTCAGGCACCAAGAAGATATACAACTACACAATATATACCCATGTCAAAAGGAAATACACTGACCTCTTTCATGCCTCTGAGTCATTATTTAAACTAGAAACTGCAGAGCAGTAATTAATTAGACAATACAGACTAATTTAGGGTTCTTATTTTTAAAGAATCATAAGAACTTGCATTTGACCAAAGAAATAATGCACATGAAGTTTTTTATAAAAAAATTAATATGATGATAAAGAATCTAGAAACAATCTGAGACTTCCTTTATAATATTTAAAGAGAATGGGATCTGAAAAAGAAATGATTTGAAAAAAATTGTATAGACATAATTATATTTATGAGCTTGTAGCATTTAAAACTCCACTTATAATCCATTAGTTAATATGTTAATAATAAATGAGAAAATCCTAATGAATAACATGATAGCATTTTTCCTTTTTTTATAGGAGTAAATCAGAACCTAATTACACTTGAAGTTCCACCCAGGAATTTAACTAATAACAATCAAATCAAGTTTAAGAAGAAAATAGTTTCTATTTGTGAATTTAAGGTCCTCTGGTAATATGCCATATGAATATTAAGGAGTCATTACTTTTGCTGCAATTAGTCTCTTATGTTTTAAATTGTCATTTTAATTTGGAGGGTTTTTTTTCACAATTCAGTAATGATGTTAAGGCTCTTCTGAGAACTCATTAAGAAAGTGTGGAATTGGAGTTTCATGTGAACAGGCTTTTGTTTTCCTTCTTTTCTCTCTTTTGTTTCAATGACCTCTTGAACTTTGGGTCACTGATTCAGTTACAGCCTTGCAACATCAAAGACGTACATTTTTTTCTTTGTATTTCTTCATCTTACAGACTTGTAGGAGGGAATGGAAAGAAGTTAATACTTACTCTGGAATGCCTGACAGTAGCAATCAGAACTTTTTAATAATATTATTATGCTCTTTTCAATTTGTTATAGCACTAAGTTCAGATGAAAAAGAGGGTTTGGCATCCACAATTCAAGTGCTATACAGTTGCCATCTGGGCATTATCTGCTTGTTGGCAGGATTCAGAATATGAATCTCTATGATAGGTCAGAGAAAGAAAATATCAGCTGATTTCAAACCAAACACATGAAAAATAAGAGTTTTTTTTAGGTTACTCTTATTACTGGATTGTGATGTTCTGCAGAACAGAAAACTTGCTTTTTTTTTTTTTTTTTTTTTTTTTTTTTTTTTTTAACAAACTAGTAATCATCCTATCTTGAATTTGAAAGATTTATTTTCTTAATGGATGATGGTCCTATGCATAGGTTCATTGGCCATGAGACAGACACTCGCCAGGCTTAGTGAGGACATACTCTGTAACTTGGTTTTCAGAGTCTGGGGAATTAAGACATACTGAAATTGTAAAATCCAGACAAAGCTGATTTTCAGAGCAAGAATGAATTAGTGCATTAATAAAATAGCCATTCATTAGGTGAACTCTTGACCAAAACCTACTTACCCTCTAGCTCTGAAAAGAAACTATATTCACTGGAGAAGTTCTGATATTATCTAAGTATTCAGAAATAATTTAGAAGTGGGTGGTGAAACATCAGAATAAAGTATTCAGATTTACTTGTGAGTAAAGAGAAAATGAGAAAGCTGTTTATGGAGGAAAAAATCAGAACCATTATGTTAACTGTGGTGCAAATAATGTATTTCTTGTGTTTGGTTGTACTTTTGTTTTTCTTATCTACCACCAGTAAGGAGCTACTTGTAACATTTCCTGAGGATGAAAAAATGCATTTATCTGAAAAAGAGTTAATCCTGTTTAAGTATACAATTATAACAAATCAAGGCCTGAAAATGTGATGAATTGAGGCATATAAAAAATATTTGTGTTAATGTACATAGTCCAAAAACCTCTTCACAACCTGTGGTACACTTGAAGCCCTTCATGATCTTCAGTGAAATAGACAAGATGAATATTGCTGGAAGATTAATGCCAGATCTGATAAATCAGAATCTTGAAGTCATATTCTCCAAATACTGGAATACTGGTTTGGTGTAAACCCCAAAATTTTTTCAAACAAGTCCTCTCTATTGTGTGACTCTTGAGTTTTCAGAATATATTCAGGATTTATTTGTGAGCTTCTTTTTACAACCAGAGGCCCAGAATTTACTTTGCTTTGATTTTTGACTTCCGGAGATGACGGTTCTTTAAGAATAGATCTGAAAGCTTCTGTTGGCACAAAAGTTGAGTTTCCTTTATTCGCATGTTAATTCCTCAGTCTTAGAATTGAATTGCTATTCAACTCTGTGAAACTGTAAAGAACTTTGTCTTTTCCTTTCTACATGATAGTACTTTTTTCTTTTTTATTTTTTGCACAAGTCTCTCTGTAGTTTTTACTTGTCTTTGTAGATCATCATTAGTATATCTTCCTTTGACAGACTCCTTCAGAGAATAGGGTCTTTTCAAGATGCTATTGATAGAAGGAGTACACAGAGCTTCTGTATCTGGTAACCCAAAAAGCCAAAATTTTAGAGCTTGTCATTCCAGACGCCTTTCTTGCTAGTTTGCTAGATATAAGTGTGTCCACACTAGCAAGAATTGAAAGTTTGGGGTGTACTAAATTGCTCTTTTTTTTACTGAGTGTGCAAAGCTCTGAGGAATTAGTGATTGTATTGATTGGACATATCCCTCTTTCCTTTGGAAATGGTACACTTTGCAACAATGTGCAGCTGTCCAAAATTAAACCACTAAAAATACAAGCTCTATTGACCTGAGGAAGAGTCAAGCAATTCAAGAAAGGACTACTCTGAGCATAATTAGAGGCCTGTAAATTTCTTTTTGGCCTTTTCTGGAATTCAAATGGCACTTGCTACCTTGCAGAGACTAATAGATGTGATTTTAGGTAAGCTGGTGTAGCTTTGCTGCAGTGTATATCCATGGCATCATCCAATCTAACATGGGAAGAATCAAGGGATGCCGGGCTTGTGAAATGGAGAAATGTGCCACCAGGGATATCTGATGTAATGCATAGAAGTGGCAGAGTATGCCCAGACTTAGCCCAAACTGGTGCTTTCTGGGATAAGCCACCATCACAAAACCGCAGTCATTTCTGTGGTCAAAAGAGATTTTCACCAAACTCCAGCAGTGTAACGTCTGAACCCTAGACTCATCAGATCTGATTCTGTGAGTCCAAAAAATTTGCACCAAGAGACTTTCTATTCAATTAAAAAAGACTGGCAATTCTGTGAAGAGATTCTAGGCTGCAGCAAATACTTTGTGAAGTTCACGACTGTCTCAGTCATTCATCTGGAGACAGCATTGCAACGAAAGAATAAGGAGAAGGTATTCTACCATTTCTCTTCAAAAAGCTAAGAACTAGGGAAAGGAACTATGATACAACTGGAAAGTAATTCCTATCAATGAGGTCAGCTCTTACATATTTGCAATTGTTATCTTTCGAGATATTCTCATACCATATACAACAGCATCATTTATATTTTGTTGCATTCATTTCTCAAGATCTGAGCTGGATGATATAGAATATACTCAGAAACAACCTGCAAGTAAAGAAAAAAATGTGCACTACCAGGAGTGTATGAAAAGAATGAGTGGATGAAAAGAATTCTAGCACATGCAGGAACTCCTTTTTCACTTCCTGATATATAACTAAAATCCCAGATATTGATGGTCCTCAGTTATATATGTAGCCTCAACAAATTATTAGAGATTTTTGTTCTATGTGTTTCTGTTTTCTCCTTCTCAGTGAGAGCTGTGGCATGTGGCTAGAATACTAGGGAGCCTTCCTCCTCTTCCAGACAGCCCAACATCTTACTGGAATCCAGACTCAAGGCTTGAGTTCTGAAAGTCTTGTAGTCCACAGTGGCTCTCCTCATTTTCCATTGCTCAGAATTCAGGTGGAATTTCCACAAATGCTATCAAGACACTGGCTTTCAGTATGTCTGCTTCCAGTGATGGTGATAGTTATGGATCTACCTTATAGAAGTTTATAATCCAGGTACATGTCTGAAGGACACTATGTAGTAGATCCAACAATAAGCTTTGAGAATTAAATGGAAATAATATGTTATAGGTCAAAAACTGTCCATTATCCACAAGGAAAAAAAAGCAGAGTGAAAACAAGACTAGCGGAGCTAATGATAGTATCACAGAACCACATTTCTGAAAGTGACAGTGTTCTGCATGTTCTACAATGATCCATGTAGCTGATGCAGCTGTTTGGAAAGTACTTTGTGTCTTGTCACATTTCACAGTGCTGATAAAGCAATGATATGTGTTACTTCTCCTGGTATGCAAGTACTTCCAGTAACATTCCTGGTGTTCCCAAAATTCAGCCTCAAGAATTTTCTTCCTTGGATTCTTCCAGTTTTCACAAGCAGTTACAGAAAGGCAGACTGACAAGGAAGAAAATACAATGGAATTGTGCTATATTATAATGTAGGAAATGAGGGTCATGGTGTTCAAGGAAGAGAGAAGCAGGTGAAAGGAGTGGGAAAGTGAAAGCTGATAAAGCCTGAAAGAAGCCTGTGTGTACCTAACTATGCCATGTTTTCTGTCTGTATCTTGTTATATTTTGATATTTTGATGATGGCTCTTGCACTGTTGATACTTCTAAATTTCCCAAAAGTGGGGAAATTAAGAGCTACCAATACTGTTGTGCATATTTCTTTCCCCCTTCCTTGACAGATGGCTTGCTTTAGCTCTTTTATTTTGAAGTCCAGTTTCAGGCCAATGGAGTGAGTTATTCTCTGGTTAAGGTGAGATGATTCTTAAATCCTGAAATTGTTTTTCTCGGGTTTTGAATTGGTTCTTGAAGAGCTGTGTGTGTCATTAAGCTGAAACTGTATATAGCAGTCAATGCCTCAGAGGCATTGGTAGGTGAAATCTCTGCCAGCGAAAACAAAGATACTTTCCATATGTTAAGAAATTCTAAGGGGTGTAAAACCGACCTAAAACTATGGGAAATAAATTAATCCAATGGTAGTCCAACCCATTTGTCTTCACATTTATCTGACTACAAGTTCCTACTGAAAGACTATGAAGAACAGAAAAAGATAGATTTAATTGCCCTTGTTTGCCCTCCCTGGAGCAAGGGAGCAGTGGGACCTAGGGTCTTGCAACATTGTTAGTTTTACGAATTTATTAGCCAGTGATGACTGTATCTGTGAACTCCCTTTTAATTTAATTTAATTTAATTTCAATTTTAAACTATTTAATTAATTTAATTTACTTTCAATTTTAAACTATTAACATAATTGAACTGAATTGTGTCGTGAGAAAGTACTTCCTTTAATATAAATGCATGCTCTCGTTATTTCTTAGAACACCCTATTTTTCCTTTATTATGAAATATAGTTAGGAGATACAGTAATAAATAGCTACTCCATTTTAGCTTCTGCAAGGAATTAATGATTTCTGTGGACTTTTAAAGCAACTTCTGTAGCTGTATCTTTTTCCAGCAAAAAAAAAAAAAAAAAAAAGAGGTCTGTTTAATTCCTCCTTATGCTTCACTATAACTTCATTCCAGCCGTGTCTGTCTCTCTGGACTGCTCACAGTGAGTCTGAGAAGTCTTGCCTGTGCTAATGCCCATTTGAGATTAGGTGGAGCACATTCCCCTTTCCCAGGTGTATTACCTTGCACTTGCCACCATTCTAGTTCACCTGTCAGGTTATCACAGACTCATTCATTATTGAAAACACCATTCTTTACAGTTTCACTCTTCAGTCTCCTGAGTAAAATGCTTGCTCTCAGTGTCCTAATTCTCAAACTGCTAAGAGTAGGGTTTGCATTTTGCACATTTTAGAGACCAAGTCTTTTCCATTTACAAACTAATGCAGCTGACTTTACAGCTAATTTTTAATGTTTTTGAGGTTTTTTAAGTTTCAGGTCTGCTGTTTTTCTGTAACCAACACGTTTGTATTCTTTCCCTAATAAATTTTCAGCCCTTCTGCCTTTGGCTGAAATGTTGAGAAAGAGACAGAGTGGTTTTAAAATGGTCCACCAGTGCTCAGGCAAGATGCTTTAATTCTTATGTGTTCCTTCAAAGAGTTTTTGTTTTTTGCTTTGTCAGCAAGCAAAGTATTGATGTTATGCATTTTAGCTAAGATATAAAATCAAAATGAAGTCTTTGTGGGTGGGAGGTTGCTCCCTATTGTTAATTCAGCTGGAATCTCATGCAGAATGCAAACTGAATAAGAGTATAACAACCTGTTATTCAATACTTTGGTCAGGAACTAAAGTTATATTTTGCAATGGAGTTTAAATCAGCCTTCAATTAAGGACCACTAGCTAAATTGAATTATTTTAGAGGAGCTCTTAAGTTTTACTATCTTTAGTCATTGTAGACTTCATTCTTGAACACCCCTGCTGTTTCTGCTGCTCTCAGAGACTAAGACTTCAAAAACCACACTGCTCTGTAGTTTCTGATTTTGGATGCTCTATATCCTGCTTAGGTTTTCTCTTTTATGGTATAATCAAATCTTATCTTACGCAGACTGTTATTTTATGCAGGAATTTAATCTCTGCTGTTATTGTATTTTAATTCCTAGTCAAACCTGACTAAGAATTCACTTAGACTCATTCTCGTAAGCTCTTGTAAAGACAGATCTCTGTGTATTCCATATTGTCAAATAGTTTCAGAAATGGCTCAGAAATAATGAATTATAATTTAATTTTATGAACCTTTCTGAAGTCCTTACTTCTAGTATTTGCATAGATTAAGATGTATAGCGGTTTTTGAGGCACACAAAGGTGTATTTATTGTACAAATACTTATAACATTTCATTATGATTTTCTGACTTCCATACTTTGTAAAACACTGGGTATATTTTATTTCCTAACTGGCTGCCAGCACATTCAGAATCTTCACAATATTTCTTTAGAGTTTTCACATGAAAGTTGATGTTTCTAGGTGCTGAAGGCTTCCTAAGCTACATTTTTTTCCTTCTTATGCTTTTTTAAATGCAGCTACCTGCTATTTAAACTCAGTTTTTAAACTTCAAAAATATCTTTCCAAAATATTCAAGATTTACATGACATTGTTGTGAAGCCTATATTGCCCACAGTTCCTTAAAACTGTGGAGTGTAACCATATAAAAAAATTCAGTTTTTCACCTTTGAGAGCCTATATAAATAATGATTATTAAAGAATATATGCCAGACTAGATGAAAATCTGTTTTATACAGAAATACAGCTACTGAAGGGAAGGTCTTTAAAATAATTATATTAATGGATTAATGTTTGTACATTTTTAGCTGCTGTTGGCCTGAATCTACCATAAAGATACTTGTCTAAGATGAAGCTGTTTCTGAACATGGATCAATATTTGTAATGTTTCTTTAACTGTTTTTTTAACCTGACAGATATTTTGTTTACTAGATGATGGGATCTCTACTAATTTAGCAATTTGTATGCCTACACTTTGAGACAGTCTCTACTTTGGACACACATAAATCAAAACATGAGTTTTCCTTTATTTTCTTAAAGTATGTGAATGTTCAAATTAAATAACTGTGTCATCCAGTTATGTAAATTGAATATGCAAATACCTACATTAATGCATGAACTCATGTATGAATGACATGTACAAATGCATAAAATTAAAGCTGCCATGTAATTCAGCTTTTACAACATTGACATGCTTATAAAGCTTTGGGTGGCATAGAAAGAGGGAAGAGTTGCCTAAAAAGAAGGTAAGTTACTTCAAAAATAATATTTTATGCATTAAAAGAAAGCCATAAATGAAAAAAATAATACAGCCCTAGGGTGTTCATGAATTTTTTACTCATAGCAGGTTTCATACTACAGGAGATGTCTACAAGTTTCCTCTGTAGAGACATCCCAATACAAATACATAGGTAGCTCAAATTCACTGACAATCCAAGAAGTGTTTCACTCTGAGAGAATTTGTTAATTTTTTCCCTATAACTGGAATCAACTGAATGAGATGAATGTGGAGCTTTTTGTTGATTTGGTGGGTATTTATTATTCTGACTTGTAAAATTCTTTCTTTAGACCCCGCAAAAATTAGAATTTTTGGTAAATCAGAAAATGTGCCAAATTTCGGAACTCGGAAAATTGATTCATTGCTTTGGTGACCAGTTAAACTGACCAAACACAGTTTAGCTGCTTCTTGGTTTTTGCATATGAACTACATGAACTGAATCAGGAATGCTGTGTTTTTTAAACTTTTCTTAAACACAGAAGTGTTAGACTGGCTTTTATTAATGTTTTTACCTTCCAGCTTAACTGTGAGTACCAAAGATGTTTCACAGGCACTCGTTATGTCTCTGTTCTGCCAGAATGAATTAAACAGAATTACTGCTAGATTTTAAATTTTTTTTCTTTTTTTTCTGGGAGAGCAGTAACTGGCTCCACAGGTCTGTTCTGCCTGAATGAGAGACTTTCCATCTGTTGAAATTACCATAAATGTTGTAGCTGATATGAGACAGCACCTGGGGCCTTGTAGTAGGTGACAACCTTTTTTCCACAATACCTTTTTCCACTTCTCAGCCAGCAGACAGGAGATCACAGGAACTACTTAGAAGCCTCAAGCAGTAGGGATCCTGCTTCAACAAACCTAGACACATGTTGCTTTCACATCCTCTTTTTTGAAGAGATGATGCTCAGGTCCCTTTATGAGACCTCCCTATTGTGTTCTCTGATGTGAAAGGTTAAGATGAACAAACTCGAAATTCTGGCCCTATATGTTTACTGCTATTAATTTATTATGATAATAAAGGATATTGTTATTGTTAAAAAAATAATTAATGATTAATAGAGGAATATAAAGAATAATTTCTCAAGTTTAATAACATTAGACTATTTTCTAGAATTATGTCTGTACAGAAGGCAGTGGTGTCTGGTGTCTGGATGTGAGATGCTGAGCCATTCTGTCACAGTTGCCTGCCATACAACCTAATTGAAGTCCATCATTATAACTAGAATAACTATATGGATCTCCTGCACTATGACAACTTAACCTACATGCCTTCACTAAAATTTCCACCACATATAGTCATCTTCTTTTCTGCCTAGTAGGTATAAAAAACCCAAACACTGCAACTGCATTACATCTGAAGGGAGAAAGAAAGCAGAGATGTAGAAGGGAAACATTTTTTGCCGAAGGTTATACAACTTGTCACAGCACTGACTTTCCGCATTTTACATCCACAAGTAGCATTGGGAAAAAACTGGCTTTTCTGCAGTAGAATATGCTCATGTCCAGGTGCTGCATATTTCCTGACTTAGGTAAGGGAGTGACTTGGAGACTATGTCAAGTTCAGTTGTTTGAACATTACCCTTTCTCATTGTAGGAAATTTTAAGCAATTGCAGCTACAACTTGTCTGTTAGTTGTGAACCCTGAGAATACTTTGTTTTATTACTTAAGTAATTGTGTGTGCTGGAATTTTACCTCTTTGAGGGGATAGACCTTACTCCTTACTGGATGTTTTTAACAGGCACTATTCATGGCATTGTTTGATAGCTGAGCTCAAAGGCATCATATGCACTTCTGAGATTACTTAAGAAGATTCCATTCATGGAAATTCCAGCTTTCTGCTCTTTGTCAACACTTTCTACAGTTTTTTAGCAATAACTACTATGAACATTTTCAAAAAGTTTCAGGAAAAAAACCTTGTGTATCTGAGTCTGCCCCAAACAAAATCACTCGTGTCTCCTGCAATAGTCAGTGCTGTTGACTGTAATTGAAACTACAGAGGCAAGGAAGTTTCTGTGTCTTCCAGAACCCACTAACAGTAGTTACATCATTTTTTGAATTAGAAAAGTGCGTGAAATATAAATGAAGATATTACACAAACTGTATATTAAAATGCTCTTCCTCTTTGAAGTAAATTTTCCATACTCATTCTTTTAAACTGTTTTTTCCACATAGCCTTCTTTTTTTGGCAGGAGATTAATGGTCTGTGTTTGTACAGAACCTTGCACACAAAATCCTGGTAAGTGGTTAAGACTCATTTGCACCATATTAGTGTTACTCCCATAAACAATCAGTATTGTCTCGTGCACAGTGTGCTGTACTAGTATTCACAAATGGGGTCTTTGCTTGATTCTATAATTTCTGCATAATCTTTGGTGAGCCAGGAGACCTCAGTTTTACTGTTTCTATATTCCTGTTCTCCTTTCCTATCTTGATGTATGTTATTAAATAAACAGCAGACTTATGGTTTCTGCAATGTGGAGCAAAAATTAGTGTCAGGCCTTGAATGGGTTTTTTATACTTTGCTGTGATTTACCAGACAAAGGCATTTGAAAGAATTGCGCAGAATTTAATACCAGTTCACTTGCATTTAAAAGTAGCTGTTCCTTTAAAGGTAAATTCCAAGCCCTCAGAATTTTGTGGAAGGACAAGCAATCAGTCTATTAAACTGAGCTATGACTAAAACTGTGCAAAATATTTGCAAGTTTACAAAATTTCTCTAGCTTTAATGTTTCTCACTAATATTATGTTAAAACTATGCTCTTTGTAAAGACTGGTTGCAAATCATTTTCATGGAAGGGATTTCAGGAAATAAATGTTTTTATTAAGAAAAGATACCTCATTCTGACAGTGTCATATTCAGTGAGAAAGTGAAACATGCAGAAAAAAAATTTGTGGGCCGGTTTTAAGAACTGGACTTTCAATTTCATTATCATCTTGCTGTAACAGCTCAGAAAATGTTAACGTACAGTACTTTTACTGCTGGTGAAATTTGCTCTGGCTTTGGCTATTTCGTGATGTGTTGAATTGTTATCATATGCATATATATTTGCTTTATATACCTTTCATGGACAATATTTATTTTAAAATAATTGTGTCACAATTTTCATGTCAGATGCTTCAAGCTGGAATGGAATGAGAAAGCATAAATAATTTTTCCTCTCATAACTGCTGCAAATTCAGCACAGAAACAGAGTAAAACTACCAGCCCTCTGTTTGTATAGGAATTCATATTTAAATTCATATTAAAGGCTTAGCCATAATACAATCTAAATGGGAATATATTTATTTAGTTATTTACATTTCCTCTCGTATACCATATTTTAATTTTGCCTTTGGCTTTATATGAAATCCCAGTTGGGAATACTGACTTAGGAGTTCTCTTATTTTAAAGACTGCAGACAATAAAGCCCAGCATAGAGTATGCAGCTGAATTTTTGTGTAGACCACAAAAATAAATACTATAGACATGCATATAATCATATTTTCCTATAAACATGAAAAGATGGTGAATGGTATGCAAACAATCTCCATTTTCTCCCAAGCAGATGTTACTACATGCCTGGTAAAACACATGTCAGAAGATAGAATCTCATGGAGAAAGCTGCACACCTGCTTGAACCATGGGCGATGGTGGTAAGTCATAAGGCAAATGTGATTAAAAATCTCTGAATGTGATCCTGCATTGGTTCTTTCATGAAAAGGTAAAGAAATGTGACTGGATTGACTTTATCTTTCATTTTTCTGAGGTCTGTGAATAGCTGTCAGAACTGTTTACCTGAATAGCAGAATTCTTCAGTTTCTCAGTTTATCTTTTATTGATAGAACAGTGCATTACCTCTTAGCTGGATTTTATTGTTCTAATTTCTTTGACATTTACAAATTTTCAAGTGAATGTAATTTCCAGCCTATTTCTAATAACACAGAGACCACAGTTTATGGTTTTGCCACAGTTACATCCACCACACTAGCATAAGTACAAAAGGAAACCCAGAATATCATATCTAGGAGACACCGTCGCTCCTGCAAACAGAAAAATATTTATTCAAATAATTTACAATTGGAAGAAAAAAAGTATGTTATCAACATGAAGACCTGGAGGAGTCACTTTGAGATTAGGTAGGAAGCATCCACTTTTTTTGCCAAAAAAAAATACAGGAAATAAGATATTTACCTTCAATATACTGAGTGGTCTTAAAACTAACCTGAGAAGTATAAGACTGGTATTCAATGAATTATCCCATAACATGTAAAAAAAGAATCCAAACACACATAAAATAGTGCAGTAGTACACCTGCAAAGGTTATATCTAATTCTTATTTTGATATTCACTAATGCCTGTATGTTCATTTGTGTATGAGAGTTCTCCAGCATATATGTAAAAATATCCTTTTTACAAAAACAATTTGCATGCTAAATGTGATATTGCTCAGTGTAGAAAACAGTTTTTTCCCCACAATTTTTAGAATAATTCAGGAATGTATTTTATTCCCATGAAAGAGGGCATAGTCCTGCTGTACTGAATGGTTCTTAAAAAGAAATTAAATCTGCCATTTGTGAATTGCATTGAGTTTTTTCTGATTGCTCCCTACCCAACTAAAGAAGTTTAAAATGCTCTTATTCACCTTGAAAATTTCTGCCTCTGCTTCAAAGGGAACTCAGTATAATCCACTTAATATTACAAGGCACTTGTATGATAATAGAGCAAATCTTACCAACAGAGAAGATTTCCCTTTGCCAAATGCTTTTCTATAATAAAGGAAATGATTGTTATGAAAAAAAATAAATAAAGGGCTTTAAAGAGAAAGAAAAACACATCAAAAAGAAGGGTATTGTTTGAATTCAGAGAATGAAGATTCTTTTCAGAATAGGATTACCTGGAAACTCATTTTTCTGATATTTCACAAAAATCTCTACTGACACAGCAAATGAGCTTCTTTTATCAGAAGTCCAGCTCCTTTTGATGCTTGTGACTTTCTAAGATGGATTTGCTGATCTTTGCCTGAGCAACGTTCTTCTACTTAGATTATTGAAAATCATGCAAATCCTTGTATAGGATGACCTTAATTTCCTGATTTACCTGAGCTCTATCAGAGAACCAGTATGATTGCAGAGTTAAAAGGAATTGAGAATTGTTCAGATAAATTCCCCTGAAATAATTCATCCTGCAAAATTGAGCAGCAGTGCCAGTTGACACTGAAAAAGGGTAAATATCTCTCCTTTTCTATATTTAATGGCTCTTCTGTCAGTGTCCCGACAACTCAGGGAGCTCTGGAGGTGAAAGGGACAAGAAGACGGGAGAACGTGACATATAATGGAATTATATAGGGGGAGGGAATCAAACCTACCATTACTTTTCCTAAGAAACTTATACTCCCTAGTTTCAGTGTTCATTTAACTTTCAGTATCCATATAATGTATGTGCATAGAAACAAACTTCACTTTTCCCCTTGAAATATGAAAAGGCAAACAGTTTTGTAATTGAGAGCATCCTAGTTTTCCCCATTAACAGCTTACACTCATACATGCTATCTTTGGTTTCTGTGAAGATGTGTCTCTGCTCATTTGCATTTTTAAGATATATTAGTATTAAGATATTTGACAGTCAATTAAATGGAGAATAACTTATAGTCTCTGGATCCTCTGTCAATCAAGGTAGTGTATTTGTGTTTTAGATCCTAGGACTGCACAGTGGGTAATTTTAATTAAGTTCTCCAAGCTGATTTGTTGATAGACTAAAATCCATACCTTCTTTTCTTCAGATAATTGATAGAATGAATGCATCCTGAATATTCATAACTGAGAGGTCTTCCCTGAAACTTGGCTGGAATGCCAAGGCATACATCACCATAAGAAATAAAATATTGTATCACTAGTTAGAGAACAACTTGGTAAAAAGCATTCAAACATTATTAGAGCTGCTGATCAGAAGACAGCAAAACAGAACTGATGGAATAAAGTTTCTTCCAAACTTTCCATGCAATCCCATCTATCCCCTATGGATATGGACTCATTGGAGTGGGTCCAGAGGAAGTAATGAAAATGATCAGAGGGCTGCAGTACTTCTCTCATGAGGGCAGGCTTACAGCATTGGGGTTGCTCAGCCTGGAGAAGAGAAGGCTCCAGGGAGACCTCAGAACACCTTCCAGTACATGAAGGGCTATAAGAGGGCTTGTAGTGATAGAGGAGGACATAGCTTAAACTAGAAGAAGGTAGGTTTATATTAGATTTCAGGAATAAATGCTTTAACTGTAAGTGTGATTGAGCACTGGCACAGGTTGCCCTGAGAAGCTGTGGATGATCCATCCCTGGGAGTGCTGGAGAATAGGCTGGATGGGGCTTTGAGCAATCTGCTCTAGTGGAAATGTCCCTTCACATGGCAGGAGGATTGGAACCAGATTTTTAAAGTCCCTCCAACCCAAACAATTCTACAATAGGATTTCATTTTTTCTAATCTATTGCTGGAAGACCAGGAGGCAGAAAGATATTTTGTGTATCTGTGGTTATAGGTGTGTGTTATTGCCCACAATCAATAGTTTCAACTTTCTTGGGGTTTGGCATTGTGTTTCTGAGACATGTTATCTTTGATAACAGCAGGACACTGTGGAGGAAATACCTGTTCTGAAAGTAAAAGAAGAGAGTGGAGTATAGCGTCAGTTTCATAGCAACTACATATAGTAGTTTGTATTGTTAGTCTATCTATGAATTTGGAAAACATCTTTCAGTTTCTCTGAATATTAATTCAAGCCTCTTATCATGTCTCTAAAGCAGCAATAGCAATGCTATGCCTTTCTGCAGTTTATAACACTTTTAGGACATAGAATGCCCACTTTTTTGGTTTTGGTGTGTGCATCTTTACAAAATTATTTAAAAGAGGATGTGTGGAGGTGTGTTTTTGTTTTGTTTTGTTTTGTTTTGTTTTGTTTTGTTTTGTTTTGTTTTGTTTTGTTTTGTTTTGTTTTGTTTTGTTTTTGTTTACCTGTGACTAAACTGGATACAATTAGAGGCAGGACCAGCATCTGCAGCATTCTCATGAGTAGCTCTCCTGGGAACGAAAAGTACTTCACTTCCCGATAACTCATCTTATATGGTCGAAGAGAAAATCCCAGGATTACACCTGAAGGGAGGTAAAAAAGATCATTACTCAGTCTTTCAAAGAAGTAGTAACATCTGAACATAAACATCTACAAAGTACCAGACATATCTAACTGTAACCTGCAGATTTTACTACACTGATTTACTTTCTCTGGAGTCACCTACTACTATGAGTAGCCTATCTGAACATGTTAAGTGATTGTCATGATTTAGGAATTGTTCCCAATTTAGTGTTCCCAGTGAAATACTGCAAACCATATCCCATTTGCTCAGCCCCCTGCTCCCCTGCTCCCTCCCTCTGTGGTGGGATAAAGAGGAGAACTGGAGGCACAAAGGGTAGCCATCATGCATCAAGACTTTGCAAAATTGCAAAGTTTGCTGAAGACAGCAATGAAATAAGAAAAAGTACAATAATAATTTTAATAATAAACTGTACAAGAAGTGAACGATTCAGACACAAGTGCTCACCATTCAGAAATCCCCAACACACTCCAAGAACCAGAAGGGGCCCCTTCTCCTGACCCCAAAAATAACATCAGGTGGTATAGAATAACCTCTGGAGCCTGGCCAAGCCCTCTCCTGGCTACTGCAAAAATTAACCCTCTCCTGACCAGAATCAGGACAGTTACTCAGGAGGATTTTTGTGCTGCTATTTTTAAAAATCTGGATTACTGTCAAAGATATATTTTAAGGGCTAGTGTAAAGGAAACAACCCCTGCTACTGCAGCCAAGTGTCTTGAATTCTGGAATTTTGACTGTAATCATATATGCAATACATATACATACTAGCTACCAGTCTTCAGAAGTCTTGTCCATGCCTGTTTACTCTGTGGGGCCTGATCTTACAGATTTGCTTCAGATTGAATGAGATAAGCAGAGGTATTTGAGAATCTCCTTGTGGTTTAGTCTTCTCACAGTCAAAAAGAAGCAAGAGGTAAGCATCATTACACATGCCTACCTTCAGGAATACTGACACTTGCAAAGAGGCAGATAATCAGGGTTGAAAGGCCTTACTGGGTGATTAAGTTGTGGGTTTCAATGCCTGAGGGACAGGAGCAAGGGAATGCCTGGATTCATTTATCTTGCTGGGAACAGATAAATGATGCTTGAGATACATTTACAAATGGAAGCCATAGATGGGCTCACCTGTGGAAAACTAAACTTCCCAGCTACAACTTTGAAGATTTTGTCCTGAATTTACCACCAATTCCTTTGTTTGCATATTTATTTAGTTATTTGGTTGGCTGACACTACCAGTTGCAATTTGCCACTGTTAAATGTCTTGGTGCTTATCTGATGTAGCAGTTCTATATCCAGCCAAATAACTCTTGGCTTTATCTGGAGCACATTAATCATACAGATGGTGAAACTCAACTATTTCTCCTTTCCATTCTTGACTCCATGTTCTTCCCCACTGTCTAGTACTGGTACTTAGTTTACTGTGTGCAGAAAGCTGGATCAGAGCATTGATCCTGCTGCTAATCACAGTGGGTTTGCAGCAAAAGAATTTGTTTTACTGGGTTAATTTTCAGCGAGGTCAGTTCCCTGATGCAATCATTTTGTATGCCTACACAGGCATTGGTACCTTCACTAATGGATAGGTGCCTTGGAGAAGAGTGGGATTGCACTTTTTGAGACGGGCAGACTCAAATTTCATAAAATGTTTTATAAAACTGCTCCTCCGTGATGTTAGGCAGCAGAGCATTCCAGCTCCATTCTAGATCATGTTAGAACTTGAATACATCAAAAAATGCTGTAACATTGAACAACTTTGACAACTAGTAGTTCCAATTCTTGGTCACTTTGTGGTTTTGCTTTTATTTAAAGACAGATTTTTGATTGGTACTTTCATAGAGCCGATAATATCTTCATGCCAAATTTTGCTAGCTAAAATATGCTGTCATGCCTCCTACACCAGATTATTGACATCTGCTGAAGAAAGGAAACTCCTGTAACTCTCAATTTAGTGACGTCTCTTTGATCATGATTTAGGGACTTCAGCAGGTTGGTTCAGCTAGAGGAGTCCAGAAATGTCTTGTGTAGGACAGAAAATAGAATGGTGTTCTAGAGTATAGTGTGACAGGATGGAGAGAAAAGTAATTAGAGTGCAAGTGCCATCAAGCATGGGGCTCGTGTTAAGGAAGAGAGTGGTAGGACTAGAAGGCATTTGGTTTAGTCTTATTCATGTTCTATAGTCTCAGGTAACTAAAGTGCATTTTCCATAAACTGTTCTCTTTTTGGGTAAAATTGCATCATAAAATGCATAGAAGAAGGGCCTTTGAGTTATTCTTGTTTAAAAGACCGGACCAAGAGTTCCCTTCTTTTCAACAAAGTTTTAAATTCTGCTGCTATGTTACTCATTATTTCCTTTTTATATGAGAAACAGATTTCTCAGATATAAAGAATCCATCTGGACCTTTTGTTTCTGCACTTAATGAGCACTACATTTTGACAACTGGGTAACAAGCAAATAGAGCTAGACCGATTTCTTACTTAGGCCACAGTTCTGTAATTAGTTCCACATGAATTAATCCCTGCACTAGTACAAAGCCTCACTGAGGCTGGTAAGGGTTTCTGAGGCTGCTATAAGAACTAGTCCTTATGCTATGCTATAAGGGCTTGATTATGTGTTCCACTACCATCCAAGCAGTACAAAGTGACCTAAGATGCTTTTTTGAATGAATATTTTTTGTAGTGAGAGTGAGTTTCTGAAGTTCCATGTAAACCTGTTGAGCCAAAAATTATCTCTTTTTTTTTTTTTTTTTTTTTTTTTTTTTTTGTCCTAATGTGCTCTGTGAATAATTACAGGGTTTCCCAGCACTGCAGTTTACAGAAGGAATTTCTGCAATGTGAAAAAAAATGTGCCCTGGTAGTCTATTATGTTGAAATGGGTCAACACACAACAGCTACTAATTCTTCAGCCTTAATCTTAGCACTGCTATTGATCTGTATGCAGTCAGGCCCAAGACATGAGAACCTGCCTCTGAACTGAGTTTCCCTGCTTGAAATACAGATATACTAGTAGCTGTTTCACAGATATTATTGAAAATTGAGTAAGCTCACACAGAGCAAGAAGAAATTTAGACAAATTGTAGGGTTTGATAATGAATGCAGGATGGTATGATTTTACCACTCCCTCTTGATTTTAGAATAAATTAAGATGGAACTTTATTTTCTGTTCTGAGTTAGAATAACTACATAGTGGGTATAATATCTCATTTGACAAAGTTTAATTAACAAAATTCTTGAAACAGAAAACTTAAATTTGGCCAGGTAACTTTTTCTTCTTTGTATTAGCTTCTTAGTACCAACATCCACAGGTTTGAAACAATGAGATAACAATGTACAATGATGATGTAAAAATATGCACAATGACCAAGCATCAAAATAAAGTGCTGGACCAAGACCTGGTAGGAGGTACTAAACCTTTGGAAGGTGTGCAGTATTCCAAGAACCATCCACTACTTCGTGTATGGCAGTTCTAGTGTTTCCCAAGACTGGGAAGATCGCATATTGGAACTGGCCTTTCTCAGTAAAAGTTTCAAGTTTCAGGTTAATTCTGAAAAGTGTAATGAGACAAAGCTTTGTGTGAAACAAGCTCCCACAACCTGTTGTGCAGGTTTCTGTGCACCCTTTGTAACAGAAAAGATCAACTAATCAACACTATCAGAGTCTGACTTCTCAGATGGTTAATAGTGTACCATTTCTGCACTGCAGGAAAGAGTAGATTTATCAACAGAGTTTGGGCTTTTTCTGGTCAAAAAAGCAATAGTGCCTGTCTAAGTTAACAAGCTGAATTCTATACATGTGTTTGATATATAACAGAACCACATTGTTGAGTAATTTATGCAGCTCATAATGAAAAAGCAAATCAGCTTAGAGTTATAAAATGATTTTTGAGGTGTTCTTGTCAGTGATATAGATAAGTTTATAGAAAAATTTGTTTGTAGATAATCTTGATGATAATCTGAGCAATCTAACAAGCTAAACCATTTTATTGCATTGATTTTATACTTATGTGGATGTTCAAAATTAAATTCAGTATGTATGAATACAGTGAAGAGAGATTTAAAACTTGCAAGGAGCAGAAGGTGAAAATAATTCTGGCAGCTAGGACAATGGGTTGGGAATAAAAAATGGTACTTATGATATGGAATTGGGAACATATTGATATATGGTCTAAGGTCTTTACTTCTAGGTGTTGGACATCAGAAAAGAAACAATAGTCTTCATGTCAGATATTAAAAACTATGGATATACTTGTATGGCTAAAAAAAAATAGAACCTTCTATATAAAGTGTCTTAAGTCGATTAACATCAAAGTGTGATGACATAAGCAATAAAAACAGGGTCTAAACTAGCAAGACAAAAATACTCTTGTAATACAATTATTTTTTTGAGAAGATATGTTATGGAGATGGCTGGTTTTTAAAAAATAAAAAAAAAACCTGCACAATTTCCTTAATTGTATTTGAAATTGACCTTCAAAATGCTCATGGTAGAAAATGAAGTTCTTAATTATGTCCAAAAAATGCTCTGGTCTCACAATAGTGGAGGGCTGTTTCACTTGACTCTTTATGTTGCATACGAAAGGGGTGGCACACCTACACATGAGTTTAAAACACATCAATTAAAAAAATCCTAAACCATAACTCTTAGAAGATGTGGCCTTCATGCACATCTAAACATTCATGCAAGAATCTTAGGGAAGCTTCAGTCTATCCTTCTGGCCCACTTAGAAGAATTATATATATAAATTTAAAAAAAAAGTGAAGATTGCTTTATTCATTACTTCAAATAATTAATTATTTTATTTTAAATCTAAATTATGGAAATGAATTCTTATGAGCTCTGGTCTCTATCTAATTTCAGAATCACAGAGGAATTAAGACCGTGCAATTATTTCAATCTTATATTTGTTTACAACGCCAGTGCTGTCTGCTGCATTTTCAAGCAAGAAGTGCAGAATTCTGACAGTTGTACTTCTCAGTTGACCAAACACCATTTAAATATATTTCAAGAGGAAATCACTATGTGTTATATCAATGATGGTGCAAGAGCTGCTTTGTCTTTATCAGTGCTTGCCAGTTCAATCAGAACACACTGCTGAGAGTTATATACACTTCTGCTTTTTACTGTAAATCTCAGAACATTCTTAAATGAGGTCCATATCAATATCCTTTCCTTTAATATATGAGGAACAGATTTTTTTTTTTTTTTTTTTTCAGGCAGGAAATAGAAAACTTCAAAAATAACTGGAAAAAACCCCAAAACCTTTAACTGAGTACAATGCTATTCTAAACTAACAGCTGTTAATAGTTCAGCTCCAGAAAACCTTGTAACCAGAAAGCAAATAACATTTTGTTCTATAACAGCAATTGGACAAGAGCCATGAAGAGAATCAGGCTTCTACCAGTTTAATGGGACATTGTATATTTTTGTTAGCTGCACAGTCATTTCATTCCTACGTCCCTGCAGAGCTCTGGAATGACTGCGTTTGTTCTTTGGGTCATTTGTTATTGCTTAATTTACCATTCTGTTCTGACACCTTTTCTTCTAACAGCCAGTTTCAAATAAGTCCACAACTGTATTTACTTGAGACAAACAGGTAAATTACTTCTCCAGTGATAAGAAATACTTCAAGCTGCTGGCAAAACCCCTTTCTTAATTTCTTTCCTTG
Source organism: Muscicapa striata striata (assembly GCA_030060385.1). Taxonomy (NCBI): domain Eukaryota; kingdom Metazoa; phylum Chordata; class Aves; order Passeriformes; family Muscicapidae; genus Muscicapa; species Muscicapa striata. The sequence goes on from JAREIS010000142.1 coordinate 2,211,476, forward strand.
CTTGCCTTGAGAGTGACACAATTTGCTCAGCACAACTTTGATTTTCATGCTTTTTGTTACATAATTTTATATTGAATTTTTACTCCCTGGTACACCTGGTGTATCACCCCCCCTTCCTTGCTTTCTGATTTTCATTACAGGTAGGACAATACATTCCCTTTGTAACTATTTTATTGAACATAAGTGCCAGGTTATAACTGCATGATGACACTGCAGCAGAGAGATTTAGGACCTGTGCTCCAAGTTGCTCTGTTAGAATCTATATTAAAGTGGAATATATGTTGACTTGGACACAAGCAGCTACCTCTGCTTTGCCTGAGACATACTCTGAGTGGAGTCATGGGAGAAATAATGCGGAAGAGCTACATATCCTAGATATGACTGGGATCCAGAAAAGATCTGGGGTCTGCAAAAAGGAACATGTCCAGAGAAAGGTGCAAAGTTAGAGTCAGGTTGATGTCAGAGAGCTGTCCACTGCATCAAAAGAGATGTCAGTGTGTTACCTTTGCTCAGGACCACAGGTGCTCAAAGCTGGGGAGACACAGATTCACAGTCCTACAGCCACAGTGCCTCAGGAGCACCTGACCCTGAAGGTTTGCTATATTCTGTAAGAAAGCTTATTTTCCCCAAAAACCCAGCGCCAGTATTCAGTTACAATTTGCAAAGATGCAGAGATGTTCTATAGTAAATGTGTATTGTGAGCCTTTAGAGCTAGATTGACAGAGCCCTTAATTCTCAGTTCAGATTTAGTCAAACACTGCCTGACACCTCCTGCCCGGCTCTAGAGGAGCCTGAATTACTGAAACACCTTTATGACCATAACTATAAAGCACTTGCACGTTGCCTTTAGTTGTAGACATGGCATCTCCTCCTAGGATTTTGTGGGCAGGAAGCATGCAAGTGGAAAGGGGAATCTGAAGCTGTAGGAGCTGATGTAACAAAGCAATGAGCAAAAGCACCATTTGATCAGATGCTGCCTAAACTGGACACAAAATCTTAGGATATAACAGCTTCTGAGTGGTGTTAAAAAGGCTTTTTAGAAACCATTGAAATTTGTCCTTTGCTATTTCTTTGCTCTAGTGTTAGACTCATGCACTTTTTCCCTTTTGTCTCTAGTTGTTTGGCTCATTTGCCTGTCTTCCCCAATTAGGAGGTAATTTTGTTCCTTTGAGAACATGCCCAAAAAATTGTTCTCTTTTTATCCAACTTCAACTTCTCTTTTTGCCTTTAAATGCTTTTTAATTTTTTCACTTGTTTTCCTTGATCTGTTTCTGTATTTATCTCTTGTTTGTAATCTTTGATTTCTCACTTTTTAAAATTTTTAAAAAAAATTTATTTTCAAGACAAACAATTGCAGGGCATTAGTAGAGGATTTGGAATGAAGAGTTTTCACTGCTGGCATTGAAGCAGACTGTTCTTAATGGAATAGGGACATTATTCATTATTTCATCCTCAGACAAGAGTCTTCATTGAAAGACAAACTATGCCTAGTTTATGTACTCTTGTTAGTCTTTGAGCTATATTTTAAAAACTACTTCTGATCCAAAATATAACAAATAATTCCACGAACATACAGGAATAATATCTTACTCACACATACAAAAGCTCAGATATTCACAATACATATCAGATTATATTTTATATGGTATCATTTAGAATTAAGGTACTACTCAGTGTTTACAAAGTTAGTGTAATAACTGTTCCTTTCATGCCTTGCTTTACTTTGCTGTTTGAGCTTCATGACTGAAGTTAATGTATTTACTCCCATAAAATACAGATCAAAACAGAAAACTGCTCTCTCAAAGTTTACAGGGAACCTTTCCTGCATCACATTTCTTTCTTTCCTCTATTTCTTTGGTTGTAAGTTGCCATATTCCTTACCAGCACTGAATTCTAGTTCTCTCTACTGTGGTTTCAGCTGCCCATTATTTTGTCTTTTTGACAGTATAGTTGCACAAAGGAATTGCCGACAGTGAGACTCAGATCACTCAGGTCCAAGAGCTCTGTGCAAATATCTACCGAAAATAGAGCTCAACTCTGAGGAAATTTTAGTATAGTTTGACAGAGATCTTGAAGTTGGATGTGGACAGTTGCCTTTATTTTCTAAATTCCAGCTTAGACACACACTACAAAGAGTTCATTTTGGGCTGGACTGTCTTCATATGCAGTTTAACACCATCATTAGTAGGACATTCAAGTTATGCATACAAATCTTTAAGGAGCTAGTCCAATTTTTAATTCCTACAAAACCACCAGTTAATTTAGCTTAGTGTTGATAGTTTAAATCTGTGAATTACTTGTTTGACACTGAGGTTTAAGTATTTTGTTGAATCAAGATATGTCCAGGCCAGAACTACTTGGATCATGTTGCATGGCAGACTTGGTTAATGAATTTCTTTCTTGTCCAGTATTTTGCTGAGACAGGTAAACAACCTGGATAGAGCATTTCCTCTTGTAGAATACAAGATTTTTACCAGATCAGGTGTAAGCTTTACCATAACATATTTTTTTAATGTTCGATTTGTTTGGTGAATTCTTTCCATAAGAAAATCTGGCTCATGGCTGAAATTAATGGAATCACATTACCACTTTCTTAAAAAGCTAGCTAGGGTGCTTTCAGTCCCTAACTGTTTGATTAAGAGCCCCTTCATCCCTAAAATCTTCAGTATGACCGTGAAGCTATTGGCAAATAGAACCTTCCATCTATTTATTTTACTTGCCAAGCCTCTTCCAACATATGGATTTCCAGAAGTGCCTCATTTCAGTTGATTAAAAAGAGGTATCATGCCTTACTTCTTGTGAGTTAACTCATCTGAAAGATATGTTGTAGCATGGATGATTAATTTAGACATAGCCTCCCTACAGGTAGTGACACCTCTCCTCTCAATGTTAGGTGTTATTCCAAATGGCAGAATTTTCCTATCTGAAAGGTCACAAAAATGGCACAGGGAAACTTGCACCTGGAACAATACTTAATTACACAGTAAGTGACCTTTCAAGACCCTCCAGACTATTTAAAAAAAAAAAACTTAATTCTGGAAATCTATAAAGTTAATGAGCACTGCTCCATTTACTTTGGAAGACTCCTCAGTTCTCACCCTTCTGCTTGTGTTTTTCTCTGAACCGCCATGATCTAAACATCTATTTGTCTAATTCTAGGCAAAGTCCTGAGGGACTAGCAATTGAACACAGCTGTCACAGAATGCACAGAATCATCTGGGTTTGGGATATCCTGTATCCCTGTTCTTGCTCAAAGGATTGCTTCACAGCCTGAGGCTTCCTGTTATAGGTGAGCATTTTAGTCATTAGGTTAAACACAGCGCTGCCTTTTGCTCTCTTGGCACATCTATTTGTCCTTAGAAGTCTTACATTTCCCTTTGCCAAATAAAACAGCTTTGAAAGGAATGGTGGTTGCCTCCTCCTGTAACTTGCCTTTTGAGAGGAAAGAATAACATAGCTCCTCAGTTGCTGCTGACACCATTCCCAAGGTGAGGACTCTTGGGTTTCTGCATCTCCACTGGATGAAAATGTCTGGCATGGTTCTGACTCAGAAAGGGGTGGGAGTAGGAATGCAAACCTGTTTGGTTCTTGTTTGTTTGTTTGTTTGCTTGTTTGTTTGACTGGCTGTGCTCCTCCTGGAAGGTGTTAGGTGTTTACATGCTTAGGTCATGCAGTTCCCTGTTGAGTCTCCTTGCTCCAGCTCATGCACTAAAAAGACACACAGCTCTGAGATTCAGATTCCATGGGCAGCTTCCTTTGCTTGTGTTTCAGGCTTTGAGGGACTTGACTGCATGTCCACATCTAATGTATGGATTCCCAAGTCAGAAATTTTTTTAGAAGACATCAAAACATATGTAGTAGACTTATTTGCCAATCACCTTTGGTTAGTATTCACTGGAATTCCCTGATTATTGGTCCTGTAGAATTGCCCAAAGTCAGTTCTACTCTTTTTCTTTGATTTAACCCTTGTGCATGGCAAAACCAAAGTATTTACTAGAGCCAGTTTGAGGGGCCAGATTATGTTGCAGTGTAAATAATGCTTAAAATTTAAGCCCCATCTTTTATAGACTGTTTTGAATAAATCGATTTTCAATTATACCAAGTCACAGTAAAAGGTGTAAAACAAGCACACACTTTGTAACTCTCAAGCTCATTTCTATTTATGATCTTCTATCCATGACAATAGAATATATATACACATGTTAAATTTCAAGCAAGATATTGCATTTTTTTAGATGTTGAGATTTCAGAAGGTGAATATACTCATGCTAAGAGACAGGACATGGGAGAATAACCAGGGAATATGAGTAGCAGTAACATTTTGTTACTGTCCTGATTCTCCTGTGATTCTTCTGGCATTCTTTGCCTCTTTCCCAGCATTTAATTATGTTCCTTTTCATTGTTGTACAGCTCATCAAACCTATTATTTCACTTTTTTATTTTAAAAAGTCTCATGAAACCTAGAAGCAAAATAAGTTTCTCTTGAGTGGATTTTAAAGGGTTACACACCCTGTGGTTTCATTGTGTTGATTAAAATGCAAATACTGGCTATACAACTAAAGTCTGATGGGTTGACATAAAAAATGCAATAACCCATCTTCTACTAAAATTCTTCTGAAATGAAATAATTACCATTTATTCTTTTATTGTTTTCCATAGTTTCTTCCCTACTCCATACCATATATATATTTTGTAACCATGAATAATTTAACACTTCTTGGTGAGGAGCTAGTTGCTCTCTAACATACACTGAAGACACCATAGAATACTCTGTGAACAACAGAGATGGAGAAATTGGTATAGGAGTCAGAAATTTCTTATTGCTCCTTTCTAAGTACTTTTTAATCACCACTTGCATTGCCTTATTTCTCCAAAGCTCCAGTTAAACTGAATTGCAATACACTGTGAAAAAAATATATTTTGATATATGCTAAATCCCATTGAATCATAGAGCCACTGAGGCTGGGAAAGACCTCTCAGTTCACAAAGTTCAGCTCTTAACCTAGCACTGCCAAGTCCACCACTAAACCACATCTCAAAGTGCCTCATCTATACAGGTTTTAAATATCTAAAAGGATGGTGGCTCTTCTGCTTCCCAGGGCAGATTGTTTCAGTGTTTGACAACCTCAATGAAGGAATTTTTCCTAATATCCAAACTAAACTTCCTCTGACACATCTTCAAACCTTTTCCTCTTGTCCTATTATCTGTAGGAGGCCAATCCCCACCTGGCTACATCCTCCTTTTAGGCAGTTGTAGGGAGTGACAAGGTCACCCCTGAGCCTCCTTTTCTCCAGGATAAACACCCCCAGCTCCCTCAACTGCTCCTCACAGGACTTGTGCTCCAGACCCTGCCCCAGCTCCACTGTCTGTCTCTGGACTCACTGCAGCCCCTCAGTGTCTGCCTTGTTGTAAGTTTACTTACCTTAAGATTGCTGGGTTGTAATTGAAAATGAAATTAAATACAAAATCATGAGGAAATGCAAACAGAAGGAGTTGGGAGGACTGTCAGAGGATAAATACAACTAATGTGACTACATGGATTATTTTATGAAGCTGGTGATTGCAAAACACCTGATTTTCCTTTAACAAGGCATGAAAATAAAAAAGTTTAGTATGTATCAGCTACTGATCTAGAAGTCTATGCTACAGCACAGTAGAAATTATCCCAATGCCTGTATTTATATCTTGCTTTTTTTTAGCAGCCTTTTCAACATCTGGAGTATCTAGCCCCTTTGTTTATTTCTCTTTAATATTGGATTTATTTGTATAATTTTTCAAATGCACTTAAAGCAATTTATAAAAACATTTTTTCTATGATATCATAGAATCTCTTGAAACTTTCAGATGCCTGGCTATTTCAAGAAATTTTATTATAATTTTATCTAAACAAATGAATTTTTCAGGAATTAATGAATAGCTGAACATACCATCTTCAGCCACACCTTCATTCGGGCCAACTCAAAAGCATTTCATCTCCAATGACATCTTGTTCTAGCTTTACAAGTGTTAGTAAGGATCTAACAATGTTAAATATTTACTCAGCATACAATCACTGGCATCTTGCTCATGATTTTGTGCTGCCTTGCAGCCACCACAGCAATTATAGTTCTTGTCTACTGAAAAATGGAAAGGATTGGCAAGCCCTGATACTAGTTATTTCATGTTGATGAGCTTTTCAGTCCCCTTTCAGGATCAATATGAAAGTTTTCTTGGGAATCCTTGATATATCTACTGTTTCAGTTGTAAAATATCTTTGGATAGCATGACGACCATTCTCTAATGGCATCCAGAGAATTTTGTAAAATCTCTGAGAAACTACATCCTAAATGTCCCACATGGTTAATGCCATACATTTTACCTGGGATAGCCTTGAATTCTGATTTGAAGAAGCAGAATTATATAAATACATTTATTCTTAACTTCTGGATAGAATTTTGAGAATCTCAACAGCACTTTTTCAATCTGTGTGAAGAGTGGAGTGAAAGACCATTCAGATATACTGCTTTTGAGCACCACTTTCCAAGTCCACTGATTTGACAATTTAGAGTGTTAGGATAGAAAGAAGTTGATTTTTGGCAGATTTTGCATATTTATTGTGCATTTATGCACAGCTGCTCTCTCCAGAATGTTTTATTGTTATTCACAAGGTACCTAAGTTTATTGCTGCTACTCTGTGCCATGTATGGCAGTTCAACAATCATTGTTTCATTTCAGTAACAGCAGAATGAATGGTAAGAAATGTGGATTGTTACAATATATTAACATTATTTTATTTTGCAAGTGTCTGTCAAGCTAGAGTACTGTTCATATTTCGCAGTCTGACTTTTACTGCTGGCTTCTTAATGGCAGAGTTAAAGTTCTTTGTGTTTCTATACTTTTTTTTCCTTTTGAAAAGAATAGTTTCTTTTGCAGTTTTAAGTGTCACTCTGAGTTTTATGGTGTCTGTTTATGCTTTTTTTTTCTTCCATAATTGTAGCTATTTCACACTTTAAAAAAAAAAACAACAGTTCTGATTAGCAAATTTTTTCAGAATATTAGTTAGGAAGATTTTGTCACTCAGTGAGAAATCAATTGTGTTAGGCAGGTTCTTTAGGAGAGCCTTGAGACAGAGTCAGCCTCTGAGTTCAGCACAAAAATAATTTCTCTTTAACTGCAGTAAACTATCTTGATTTTCTTGCATGTATCTTATTTTATTTTATTTTATTTTTTATTTTATATTTTACATTTTTTATTTTATATTTTACATTTTACATTTTACATTTTACATTTTATATTTTATATTTTATTTTTATTTTATATTTTATATTTTATATTTTATATTTTATATTTTATATTTTATAATATTTTATATTTTATATATTTTATATTTTATATTTTATCTCTTTGTGTTTTAGCATATTCTTTCACCTGAAACTCAGAGCTACTTCTCCATCAGTGGTGGATCTTCACTTTGTCCTCATGCAAATTTTACCAATGCTGCCTTAGGAATTGTCACACAGTATATAGTGAGGTCAAATACCCTTCTCTGGGTATGTCAACCTCACTCTTAAGTGGATTCAGAGGTCTCCCAATAGCAGAAAATATGTTGCTTCAACACACACGGTTGCTGTTTTTGTGGGCATCACCCTAGTTTTGTTTGCCTGCATATCACAGATTCGTACTTCCTAGGCTTTTAAAGTGTTGTTCAGACAGGGAGGCTCCCCAAGATAGGAGAATCTGCCCCTTTGCACAACTTTTCACTGTTCAGATATTGTAAGGGTTTTGTGGGTTTTTCTGCCTTCTGTGTCACAAAGGATCCTCTCAAGCCTTTATTTATCTCTTTGCTTTTTTCCTTTGGGGACAAAGGGCAAGGCCTTTATCTCACTTGTCTTCTTCCTGTGCTTTTAACTAGGCTTTTTTGGTAAACACACTGGAGAGTTTTGGAATCTCCCAGATGGTGCATGGTGTTGCAGAACAGAGGTTGTATGGATTTATCTGTATTTCACACCTATTGTGAGATTGCTGGCAATTTCAGAAGCCTGGCTTCAATGGCACAGCCAGTCCTGCATTCCCTCCTCCCTTTGGGGAAACAGGGAGCCAGAGAACAGGGCTGGATCCATCCCTCTCCCCCTTGAATGTCCCAGCAGACAACTGCAACATATACCTCTGGCAAAAGGATTTTAGCTAGCTAATTGGAGCTTAATAACTGTGCAGAAACTGCTTTTCATAGTACTTGCTTCACAACCTGCTTCTGTTCTGCTCAGCTCCTCAATTAAAGCAGCTTTTCTCTACAGAGTCCTTCTGAGGATCTCTGCTCAGCAGGGCTCTGTGTCTCAGTCTTCCCTTCAGTACCAGTTCAGAACCCACAGGAGATTCTTTGGCATTTAGAGTCCTGTCAGAGGCTGGGTTCCTGTGCCACTTGTCAGAAAATGGGATGTGAGAATGAAGGCAGGCTGACACAGGGTGTATCTGAAGGGAAGGAGTTTTTGGGGACAGGATGATGATTCTGAGTAGTGTGGGAGAGCATGAGATTTTGCTAGTAATTTGGCTAGCACTTCAAAGATTGTGAGACTTCCTGCAGACCTTCCATGAGCCACCATGATCCCTACACTACCCTGAAGTGCTCCTGGTCATCGTGATATTCTCGATTTACCAGTGATCAGCCTCACAAATTTGTCTCACATGATTGATTTCATCTATTGGGTCTTGACACGATTGACTACAGAAAACTAATTCATAATATCTTTATGTGAACAAGAAGAATGTGAAAAATTGCACCATAATTAACTTATTGACTACATTTTTATCCAGTTTCTCAGAGGGCTTGAGCACAGTTTAAATTTCACAAAAATTATTAACAAGACAGACCCTACCTATGTATGAAGGACATTCCAGGCATCTTTTTAGGGAATAGAGAACAGTTCTAAGTATCTTTCAACATGAATTAAAGCTTCTTGCATCTTCATCACTATGTTTTCAATGAATAATTGGTTAGTATTGTAGCAGCTAGTGAATTTACTTTAGAATTCAGTTTAGAATCAGAATAACAACAGAATGACTATATAAATGTCTGTATTTCTCCTTGTCATGTGAATACCAGAAAAATCTCACTCTATTTGCAAAATATCTGCATACAACAGGGAGAATTGCATGTTGTAGTTGCCCACTTCATAGCAAAGTGCAAGTTTCCACTTCAATACAAACCCAAGTCCCCACTACAAGCTACAGTATCAGATCTAAGGTAAGATCCTATGCACTTAACCTCTACTGAAACATATCCTGCTCAGCAAAGAAACAGGAAATGCTCTATTAAAAAAGGCTTTTTCATGTTTATTCCTTGATAAAAGAGATGTGAAAAAATGTCTCTGAAGAAATGCTCTCTCTAAATAAAATATTTTCTCAGTCTCTATGAAACCTTCAGGACTGACAGCTCTAAGAACTGTCATCTGTCTGTTAGATTACAGAGCATTAAGCATTATTCCTTGTAAACTATTCAACCCTGGCCTGAGTATAATTTGGTTTCCACCTAGACTCACATCCAAGCATCTCAAAGGGGAGAGCCAGTAGTGCTAATTGGTGGGCTAATTCTGCAACATTGATTACCGTCTGCTAGGAAAGGGATCAAGCCCACCATCTAATTTTCCACAGATCACCAAACAACTGAGTGATGATAACAACTTAGTCCTTGCCAAACTAGACAGATGGAGTTCAACCACTGAGTGTTTTCCAAACTCTTTAGCCATCTGTTCCCTACTTCTGAGTATTTCCACAACAGCTAAAAACTCTCAAAACCCCCAAATATTACCTTTTATAATCAATAAATGATGAAATTACTGTTCTGGTCATATATAGGTACTGCAAAACTGCACCACAAATAACAAATGTAAGAAAACTGTTGAGCTTTTGGTGATAATAACAAGAAGACTTTTTCTTCCACATTTTACACCAGATACATCTACAGGTACATGAGCAGAATTGGAGCAGCCTGCTTATCCTAGGCTACACATTTTCATTAGTTCGCCAGCTTGTGTTCCTGTGCCTATTGATCCTCTGCTGTAGGTGGTAGTGGAGTAGTGGGCAGAGTGTCAGTAGTTACCTAAAATTAATTGGAACCAACAATAACAGCAAAAACACTTGTCCCATCTACATTTCATTTCCACATTGACAAATTTGTGAGAGCCCTACTAGATGTAGATGATAGAGAAAAAATTGCAAAAAAATTTCTTCCCGTGCTGCATAGAAAAGTAACAATAAAATAATTATGTTCTTTGCTTTTGAACAGTGTTTCCAAACTTTCTTGACATGCTCTGCCTTTTCTGACCCTTGCAGGTAAAACGCCTAATTTTTTTACCCCTGATATTAATGGAGCTTTTGCACCAATAAAATTCTTAGTCAGGAATTAAAAACACATACTATCAAATACTGTTTATAAATATCAGAAACTGAAATTACTGCTTTAGCAAAAAGTACTTTATTTTACCAATAAGCAAATCAATATAAATTTCTCCCAGAAATTTTTTTGAAATTATTTTGAAATAAAAGTGCTGATGTGGCATCAAGCAACAATAATGGTAAAACCCTAAAATTTCAATTCCTGAAAGAGTTGTGGAAACACAGCAAGCAGACCTATATAGAACAGCACTATGAAGTACATTAAGGCCTACATAGCAAAGGATATAGACCAGTATCTTTAGGTGTTTACATATGATTTTTCATCACCATCATGATCAGATTCACAGTTTTATATTTTAGACTAATGAGAAAAGTGAAAGCCATAGAGTAAAGCCATTAAGTTCTTGCTCACCCTGTAAAGAGTGGTTATTTAATGAAATATGATGCCGCTTTGAAAATCTCTAGTTAAAGAAAACTTATCATAAGTGATCATGGAATCATTTAAAGGAAAATTAGCTTTAAAAATGACATGCTTTTTCAGCAGATTCTCTTTCTAATGGTAATTCAAAGTATGTAGCAATATTTTGAATTTACATTTTGGTGCATTCCAAATCTAAAGGCTGTTTGATGTACTGGATTCCTCTCAGTACAGTCTTAAAAGGCATTTAATCAGATGCTATCTTTCAGTCTTTTGAATAAGTAACATTACCATTGTTGCCCAAATTGCATCTGAAAGATGCATGTGTAAGATCGTGAGTGGCTGAGGGAGAATAAAGTTAGGTTTGCATTTATCAAGGGAAAACTGAAAAGATAGAGGCTGTATTTATTATATGCCTTTGCTTAGAAATGTCTCTTCATTTCATTCATTGAGAGTTTCTGTTCATCATTCAAAATATTAATTTTTTTGTAGTTTAAATGAATAAGTAACTTCCTGAGTATTTTGCTGCAAATGGCTTTGGTAGTAGAAGATACAATTGAAAACATTCAATTAATTCAGTCATTGTATTTGATTCTTTAAGACAAGAATTTGTAAAACAGCTATTCTGCTTGTATTTTCTCACCAAAATTCTTCCTAGGAATTACTAGAATAATTTAATGGCTCTTCCTTAGACTTCATGCAGCTGTCAAAGCCAAAACTCTTCAAGCCAGAACATTCTTATCAGTGCAGAAGAATTTGGAAACTCATTTGTAATGCAAATCACCCAGTCACATCGTCATTGTCAAATGCACTGGAGAACAGAATATTCCTATTGAACAAATTACTCACCAAGAATCACAGCAACAACGGTGAAGAGCACAAAGGCATTCCTCATTAAATAACTTTTAACGTCGTCCTTTGTTATGCTCTGCACTTTTTTTTTTGCCAAAAGTGTACGTTTCCGGACTCCTTGTTGAATTCGTTCCATCCTACTTCCAGGTTTTGGATCTTCTCCGTTACCTTTAGTCATTTATCTTGATGAAAGTTTTCTTTTATAAGTAACTTCTGTGAGTATCCCTTCAGAAAAGTGGAGGGCCCTTTTCAGTGGGGGGTATTGGAGAAACCTGCAAGACAAGAAATATCAAACATTGCAGTGAGATTTTAGGAGAATTATAAGCTATATATTTACATAGAAGCAAATATTCTTCATGTTTCAGTAGAAGTTATATTATTCTTAATATCTAAGCAGTTTTTGATGAAAAACCTCAATGACTTTGAAAGTAGGATTTTAAGGACTGATCAGATAAGTGTCCCATATCTTCAGAGATTAACCTGAACTGCTGTCATGTTGTAAAACCCGGGAGTAATGTTTTTTTATATTTGTTATTGATACATAACCTTAAAATCAGTACAAATCATAGCAACTTATGGTATTATAATATTTAAAACTATCTCTCAGGCTTGCTTTCGTACTTTTTATCAGGCAAATATTATCTGAAAAACAATTTAGCTCACCTTCACGTTAACCATTGAAGAGAAATATTTTGCTCAAACTGGTAAATTTAAATTGTTCTACATTTCAGATGTTTTTAATGATTGAATGCATTGGCTCAATTCCCTCTTTTCATATGGAAAAAGGCAGCAGCAATAGCTGCAATAGCATAGCAATATTTATCCCTCAACCAGTATTTAGAAGATATGCCTTTGACAGCTTTATGTTGATAGCATTCATCTTTTAGCTGTATAAACTACTCTGAGCACATCTGTGAAACATCAGAAGTAATATCCCACTGAACTTGTTGCTTCAGACTGTAATACCAGCTCACATTGCAGAGTAGTGCTTGGCTTGTCCTGATAGCAATTATCACAGAATTACAAACTAAGTTGGAAGGCAAAATCCTGGACCTGTGCAGAACCACACACCACATCTGACTTCAAGAAATCACATTCTGAATCGATCTTAAAATGTTTCAATATTAAAAGTTTTTCATTAAGGTATTACTTTTTATTTTAGGTGATAGTGGTTTGTTTTGATGCCTGGTTAATAAGGGAGCTTTCTCAAAGGTATTTTCCAGACTGAGAATCCCATTTTCTGAAGGCTTAATTAATATTCACTGAAACAATTTTAAAAGAAATTATTAATGAATAAATGGATAAACTTAGGTGCGTGTGCTGAAATCTGTCTCTGTTAATACACAGTTCAACTCTAACATCTAATTTTTTATAAGTTTAGTGCCAAGACACCTTTTTTTTTTTTTTTTTTCAGGAAACACTTAAAATATGAATACACAGGGATTTCAGCCAACATGCTTTAAACAAAGTCGCATGTTGTAACAAGTTTATTCTGGTGGATTTTGATCGCTGCTTTTACCATATGTTTCAAGACCGGCACTTCAGTGTAATATCCTCCCTGAATTTTAACAGAACGCTATAAAACTTTGCCGCTTTAAGGAGTGGAAACATTCTGAGACCGAGCTAAATACTTGAAATAGTGAGTGTGTTCTTCCCTGGACAAGACTGCTGTGAGGAAGGAAAGTTTGATTTTTATCTTTTAATTTCTTTCCCCCCCCCCATCCTCCCCCCCTCACCCAACCGATTAGTGGAAGGATTTTGGTGTTAAAAATAAATAAATAAAATAAAATTGTAAAAATAATTTTTTAAAAATTAAAAAATTTAAAAAAAAAATTTAAAAAAAGAGAGACAGAGAGTTCGTTCACAGAGCCTTTTCTTTCCAGGATGTTTAACGCAACTAATCTGTCCTGTACAATTTACATCAAGATCAAGAAAGAATATGGGCGCAGCCAAAAGGATCACTGCAATAATTAGGATAGAAGGGCACGGAGCGAGAGATGAGCCCCGCGGAAGGACAGACGGGCTCACCTGCGCGGACCTGCCGAGCTCAGGAGCGCGGGCGGAGCGCGGGGATCCCGGCGGGGAGCGCGGAGCGGCGGGGCCGGGCGGGCGGCAGCGGCAAAACTGACATCTGCATGTGCTCCGGAGTACGGCAACTTACTATCACTGGAACTTAAGGAAAGGGGAGGAGACTGCCAGCCCGGCAGCGCCGAGGGAAAAAAAAAAAAAAAAAAAAAAGACAAACCACCAACCCGCCCCGAACCACGCATCAGCAGAGAGGGGAAAGCGGGGCTTCTGGAATATTGATTAGTCTTGGCGCACTGAAAGCAGGGTCACTTTCTTTGTTTTTCCTTTTAGACCACTTTCACGCTTTGTCAGTTCAGCTTCGTTAGAAATGCAAAATCAGGATCCGGGAAGAACTGAAGGATCGCACACACACAGAGCAGGGGAGGCTGGAGCGCTTCTTCATTACGCATTCCAGCCCGGACGTCTGAAAATCCTAAACAGAATTATATAACACTATCCTTGTGCTTTTAAAAACAAATGATAAAGGGCCTGAGCATGCTACTTTGTTCTGAAAACAGGCATGGCGTCAAAGCTATCACATATTTTCTAATTGTTAAAGACTGCTATCCAAGATCTAGTCTTCCCAGGGTGGGGAACCAGACATATCTTTCAGAAGCAACTGGAGCGTTATCAAGGAAAGAGAAAAACATGATCAGTTATAATTCCTTGTATGTTCCTTGTAGATATTTAAAATACGTAGTAAGGCTTGCCTCTTGTTTGGCAATTGAAACTCACTGATAGCAAGCCCCATTCAGGCTGTTTCAATGGCAGAGAATGAATGAATGAATGAAAGGAAAGGTATAAAATATCCACTTTTGAGAAATAAATGGCCTTCAGTTTTTCCAGCATTTCAAAGTATGCATTGTTGAGAAGGTATTTGTTGATGGGAGTCAGGGGAATTCCCAAAAAACTTTTCTTTTTAGAAAAACACTTTCATTTTAAGCATTGGTGAAGTCAGGTTAACATTCCATAATTGTATTTCAGTGCATCTTTCACAGCATTTAAAGTATTTTCTTATATGACAAATATCATAAATTGAAATTTATATAATTTTATGTTATATATATAATTCGTCTATATATAGTCATCTTTAAAGATTTATTTATAAATGATGCTGACATTTAAATTATTTTTCTGACAAGTCATTTTACATACACAGGAAAAAGACTTGTGTATGACACACACAAAGAATAGGTAGGTACAAGATAAAATTAAGAGTAGATTTACTTCCACACAGTCAGAGTAATGGTTTTGCTAAAGTGTTTTCCAATTTAAATGTGATTCAAATAATGATGACTAATGTAGAGAAAAATAATCTAACAATCATTTCAAATTTGCTTATTATTAATGTAGGTTTGAGATTGATTTGTGTACCATGAAATCTTGATCTTTGGTGTCTAATGTAAGACAAAAAACATCTAAATTAACTTATTAACTTACTTTAAAAATTAAGAAAAAACAGCTTGTATTGCAAAGACAGAAACACTTTACATTTTCTTGCACCTGGCATCTTAAATATCTATCTCGTTCTTTTATTTTTTGTAGTGTAGTTTTTAAATACTTTCACTATTTTTTCTCTAGATGTGGACTGACCTTTTAACTAACCTTTGCCCTCTAGCAATCTGCTTGTTTGATCTTTCTTTTTGGAGTATGGCTTGCTTTCTGCAAAACCTCCCAGATAGCTCTGCCCTCTACTCATATGAATAGTAATGATCCACTTGACTTAATGGGACAGGGTCAGGCCCCAAGTGAGGTGATCCAAAAGTATGTAATCATTTAGTGCTTTCATTAATACTGCAGCCTATGAGAAATGAGGATAATCCTGTGAGACAGTTAACTATTCAGTGAGACAAAATGAAAATAAACAATAATCAGTCATATAGCTCAGCTTAACTTCAACAGTGATACTTTTATTCTCTCTCAGAAAACAACAGATATCATTACACACTTCTTAGAGAAATAGAATATTAAGAGCTTTTATGACAATATGTTCAAAATTTTCTCTCTTTTTTCCTCTCTCCTTCATCTTCTGACATTCATTTACTTTATTGATTTCAACTTTCAGGAGTATTATCTTTTATATTACAAAAACCCATGTGTTTTAGTTATCCCTTGATAGCAAAAAAAAGAGTCAAGTAAGTTCATAGCATGGTGTCACTCTGCAATACATGTAATTAAAATGCACTGAAATTTCCCTTTATAGATACAATAGATTTAAAAGATTTAGTATGTGGTATTTAATACTAGACTAGGACAAATATAAAATGGTCTTGGTTATGTTCTTATATCTGTAGTGCTTTCTGCAGTGTTAGTTTCTAGGAATAGCAATTTAGAAGTTAGACACATTGTAGATTTTAGATTGAATCAGCCAAGGCAAAGAATATACAAAAACATTGTTATGTTTTGTAGAGTGACACAGAGTGGCAGCTATCAGGGCAACCACCAACTTTACACTGATGAAATTATCTGTACGTTCTTCAGGGTGGTAGGTTTTTTCCATAAAAAGTGGCAAAGAATGACCTG
Source organism: Muscicapa striata striata (assembly GCA_030060385.1). NCBI lineage: Eukaryota > Metazoa > Chordata > Aves > Passeriformes > Muscicapidae > Muscicapa > Muscicapa striata. The sequence goes on from JAREIS010000142.1 coordinate 2,227,708, forward strand.
AGGCCTGGGTGAGCCTGTCTGTGTTGATGTACTAACACTGCAATCTGTGCTTTGGTTCCAGCTTCAGCCCTTCTTTGATAATGCTCGGGGGCTTGCAAAAGCTGTGAGGTGCAAGCACAGGGCAAGGACTGGCTCTGACTTGGACCTGGCCCTCCCAAGCAGTGAGGATTCAGCCTGCTGAAATCCTGTGCTATGGCAAACCCCAGTGCTGCTTGGCTGTGCCCTACAAAGTCTGTCAGTAAATGTACTTTGCACAGTATCTGAGTGCCTTTGTAAAATAAGTAAAGGTATTAGAGTGAAAGCTGCTGTTCCAACACAAAGTATTGTTATTTTCAGCTGACTAGAGCTATCAAACAAAAACCCAGGGAAGCCAGCTGTAGCAAATGCAAATAGTGGAAATGAAGCAACAAATTGTACAATCATTTAATTTCCCAGATAGCAATAAATGTGGCATGAGACTGCATCTACCCCAGCTGAAATAAACTTTCAGATTCAAAGTAACACAGGTTTCACTTTAATAAGTTAACACTATAAATTAATACTGGCTGAATATCTGAAGTGTTGGAGTTTTTGTTAGAAGCTTAGTGAAATACTTTTGATAACATAATGGTAAAATTGGAGTAAAATTCTTGGGAAAGAATATGTCTGTTCATGGTAAATGGCATGACAGTATGCCCCACACTTAATTAAGCTGGACAAAATAAGAAAATATATTACTCCCTTTCAAACTGCAATCCAGCTTAGAATTGTTTTTTTACCATTATACACTGTTGTATCAGTGAAGAAGCTCAGTCTCTAAGAGGTCGAATTTAATCCATACAAGTCAGCAAATATTTGGTTGAACTGAGCCTTAGGCTCCTGAATATTTCCATAGGGTGATGGCATGGTTTTCTTTCTGGGATACTTGGTTGGCTCTTGCTCTTTTGAGCATGCTAAGATGAGTAGGAAAAATTGAGGTTAGTGCTTGTTTCTTTTCAAATACCAAAGGGAAATTTGATTAATATCTCCATTTTGGCCAGCCAAATGTGAGGCAGCCAAATTTGACCAGCATGTGCACTACAATCATCAAAAAAACATAGGCTATGTTCTGTTAGCAAGTATGAAGTGCTGCAGCGAAAGATCTGCAGATCCACAGCTGGTTCTGAGTACAATGTTTGCAGAATCTCCACATGGGAAGTGTCACACTGAATTGCTTCTAACCTCATTTGGTGCCCCAAGCACCTTTTAGTGCTTAGGCTGTACGACCTGGTTTTCTTCCCCTAAAAGAATCCATTTCACACCTTCTAAGGCCACTTCATGAAATGAATCAAGCATGTCTTGGTCACTTCTAGAGGAAACTTCCTCTATTGGTTATGCTGAATTTCAGTTTATCTTTGATACCTTGTAAACCATTGGTCAAGTTCTCTTACCAAAAAAAAACCCCAAATCAGTGTTAAATGTTCTGTTAATGGTAAGGATTGAATTATTTTACAAAATGCTACTATTCTGTTAAAAAGCATTTCAAAAGTAAAAAGTAAAGTTTTTTGCCTAAGATTAGGATGAATGACTTGGAGTATAGGCAAATCTAATCAGCAGGACTTCGATTTTTCAGTGGTCTGCTTCTGTGTTTTGATTTAGTGTCCCCTTATAGTCTTAACATTGCTCACTCAAATAGCCAATAAAACCTCTAGGTCATTTTTATTCCTGCATTTCGAGGTATTGTGCCGTGAGAATAAATATGACTTTAGGCTTTTGAGCTCTGTCAGTTGTAAGTCGGAAGCTGCACACAAAAAAAAGGCGGCATTCCTTTTCTGCTCAGTGAAAATTCCCAGCTGAGAAACACGAACCTTTAGTATCTCCACTCAGCATCGTGGGCTGTCTGGGCCTCAACACACACTGTATGTCTGACTGCAGCTGAATAGACAACCTTGTTTCCTTTCAACACAGGGCGTTAGATCAGCACTCACTCTTGGGAGCAGGGGGAAGGGAAATGAAGTTATACCAGCAGAGGATGTGGCTCGTGAACTTTTCCCCTAACTGTCTTATCAAGGATGTGAATGTCTATATGCACAATGGGGTGATTCTCACTGAAGAATAAGCAAGGTTGTCTAGGAAGGACTGGGGATAGGATGGGACTGTGTCATTGTAAGAAATCAGATGGGATCTCGTTGGTAGCTGATGGCATTTCAGCTGCAAACAGCCCTACACTATGGCTTCACTGGCTTTCCCACAGCCAGTGGCAACCAGTTAAATGGGTGCTGAGGGAGAGACAGGTTCATTTGAAAAGTTAATACAACACTGTGGCTAGTTGCAAAAGAGCATGGCATTGGAGCCAGAAATCTGCTACCCCCTCTTGCTCAGGTAGGTCCCTCTTGGTTTCTCTTCCTGATTTCCTTTTTTAAAAAACCTTTTCTCCAATCAGCTGCTAAACTTCAGTAGCCTGTGAATTGGCAGAGTGACTGAGAGTGCCCTGGGGATGCTCCAGCAGAGAACACACACTGTCATGGTTGCTTTAAATCATGACCTCCAAGCCCTCTCTGTCATGGTGGTAACAGAGCAAAGGTCCCCCGTGGGTCCTGATTTGGAATAATAGGATCATTTTTGGATGTCCTACTGCCTGAACTGTTTTCTGTCTTAATGCCCAGATTTGCTGTTGAAGAAGCCCATTTCTTGGATCTTGTACTGTTGTTTACATTGGATATTCTTTAAACAAGGTGCAGGCTTATCACTAGCACATGTGCTAGCCTATACAACAGATTGGTCTCATTTTATTTTCTCCTTTTCCACTGCTTTGTTGTTTTTTTTTTTTTCTTGACATGTCCCCCTTACAAAGCAAAGGCAGGTAGGTGAGAAATAAGAGAAATGGACATTCCTGGATTAGAGTACGGTATTATCTGCATGAAGAACGTTTCATGAAAAACATTGCTTTTCATTTGACATCTTTATCCATAGTTTTATAATGAAGCAGTAATTTATCAACTGTTTGATCCTAGTTTGTTGTTAGCATAGCATGTAAGATAAATGCAGAGAAAACCACCCATATGTATGAAGTTCATTTAAGGAAACTAATTTGTCTGGAGCTGTAAGCTAACGTGACTTTTTAAATAGACATTCACTTCTATGGAATAATAATTACTGCAATCAAGACACACAAAAATCTTTTGTAAAAATAATTATAATTTAAAAGCACGCGGCTCAAAGTTGCTGCTATAATAATGACTATAATAGCAACTGTTTAGCATTTGGACATTTTTTTGGCAGGAGGACTTTGCATTGTTTATTGTGAGAAAGAAACAGGCTCTGAGAAAACATGCAAATTTTCAGCAAAGGAAAAGGCAGCATCAGGTTTGCAAAACAGAGTGGCAGAAAGTCTGTTTTGCTTCTATGTCTTCAGTTCACATAGGCTAGGACAATTTAAAGTAAGTGGGTTATTTTGGAGGATCTCTGTTTAATAGACAGAAGATCTCAAAATATCAGTTTCACAGTATTCCTGGCATCCAGACACTCAGGCTGTGTGGTGCTCAGCATTTATTTTCTTGCTGTGTTTTTCATTCTTGAATTCCATTCTCTGTTGGGATCCAGAGTTCACAGAACTCATTGGTAATCAGCAATTCGCTTAAATCGGGAACTGCACTTTAATATTTATTACTTATTGTTTTTCTTGAAATGTGATCAAATGCCTGTCATCATATATATAGAAAAATTAAGGATTAGATAGTGTGAAGAAGTATGTTTCAAAGAAAAGATGGAGTATCACTGGTGTGATATCTCAATTTGTTCTGTCATCACTCATGTCTTCACTCAGCTTCTGAGAGGATATGAATATTATTGTTGTGAAGACAAATTCATATAATTGCAAATAAATATTAATTATAATCACAAAAAATATACATTAAATCCACATTTCAACGCTGCTTTTCTGTAATAGTACAAAGGATTAACACACTGTCCATTGTTTTTATTTAGATTTCTGTGACCTACAATGAAATCTTTTATGACATATATTATAAATGCATCTATAGAAAGAAAACAAACAGTAGTCTTTTCATTTGGACCAGAAATAATTTAAAGAAAGATGCAAATCAAGTATCTCTCCCATAGTATAGTATCCTATCCCTCATTTACACATCAGTGCATATTACACATCAGATTTGTTTTCATGCTGTCAGTTACTCCTTCCATTCTGCTCCATTGTGGTCTTCTACCCCAGGACAAATTAATTTAATGTCCTTGTCACCCCCTTGCCCTCTTTTCCTTGACAAAGCAACTACTTCCCATATTTTTGCAGGTTCACAGCTCTCCTTTTCCCTTCAGTTCCATTAATTCTATCTCCATTTTAACCCCTTAGCCCACCACTAGTTTCCTTTGAGTCACAGAAAAATGGCTCAGAACAGGTCTTGTTTTAATTTGAATCATCAATTCAGTTTTTGAGGGAAAGTTAGATCTTGGCCTTATTTGATTCTTAGATGCCTGTTCCAAACCATTCCTTATTTTATGAGTTTTCTTTGGGTAGCTTGTAGTACTCCCTTTCCCTCTGTTCACTCATGTTATTTTCACTCTCTTTTTGTCCAGCCGTCTTGTTCTTTTTCTTTAGCTCACTGTATCTTCCTTCTCACCTTCAGCTTTTACAGGTGTTCCTCTTGTACCAGCTCTCAGTGGTTTGGGAGGCAGCTTGAAGGTCTCACATCCTGACGTGGGTCCATGGAGGGTTTGTTCCATTAATAATAAAGAGGTTTGTAGTCTGGGGTGTCTCTATAGACAGTGAATATCCTCTTGCATAGCTCCATGCTGAAACTGGCTAGTTAGAAACCTCTCCCTTCTCCAGCTAAAAATGGGAGAGGGTACGAACAGTGGAACAGATTTCCCTTTTAAACTGCAAACAGTCCCTTCCAAACAGAGGTGTCTCTTCCACCTACAGACTGCATGCAGAAAGGAAATTATTTTAATTAGTTTGTTAAGCCAAATGGAAGTGCAAACAGCCAGATGCCTTTCAAGACAAAAACATTTAGGCCAAAATAAGGGGAAAAAAGAGACAATGCATTTGAAAATGCTGCTTTATACAAGCCTTTCACATGGCTCCAAAAATGCCTGCATTTCTTCCAGTTATGTCTACCACCTAGTGTTAACTTCAGAATGGTGATGCACTGGGTGCTTTGCTTAGCCACACTCTGAATGATCCCCATTCACCAGAAGTCTCAGCTCACTCCATATGCAGGCAAAACTCCCAGTGAAGACAATGTGAGTCCAGGTCCCCTGACTCACATTTTGCTCAGGCAAAACCTCCATTGTCCAGTGATTGCTTTGTTCAATGAGCAGTGATTCAGAAGTGCTGAATAGGACCCAGTGAGCTGTGTTTTGATATTATTTTCCTGATGATTCATTAATTCTGTAAAATCATTATAAATATCTTTGTAGAATTACCCAGTAATTTTTATTAGACTAAACATTAAGAAGATATCACATATGAGAAGAGGGTATTTTGGGAAAAATATCATTAAAACAGTATTTTTTTCTGTGATCTGAATACTTCTTACAAAGCATTTGTTATTCCTGACTTCCTCTAGGCCAAGGAATATGAGAGCATTTAATTCTTTGATCAGGTTCCTGATAAATAATTAAAGAGTGAGTTTCAGTGATTCAATGACACAAAACAGGAGAATTAATGAGAGATGAGTGAAATGAGATTATCACATTCAGTTGCTTTTGTCATGCTGTATTCAGACAGTTTAAAACAGGTTATGAGAACTTTTTAAAATCACAAGCTACTCAAGTATACAGTGGTTCAGTAACAAATGAGACTCAGAACTCCTGTTTGCACAAAAAACATAGTTGAAATCTTATTTGAGTGTAGGAATAACATTTTACTTTGATGGATATATGTGAATACCATGAAAATCAAATGTTCTTTGTCTCAGGTAAAAATTTTTAATTTTCTATTTCTGCTGTTTTATCAGGAATGTGTGTGGTGTTTTATTTCTTTCTTCCCCTATACTTAGGGACTTTCTTTATGTGATGCAGAAGAAGTGTAAAATGCTACTGATTTCCCTTCCCACAAATTTCACTGCTGTGAATTGTACAACAAAGTACTACAGAATAATGCTTTAAATAGGTGTGTGGCATAGACTTATATATATAATTTCCAGAAACTCCAGGAACCCTGTGTAACAATGAATCCCATCTTCCACAGACAAGTTCCTGCTCTGTAAGATGTGGGACCAGGGATCCAGAAAGGGCAGCTCTCTGCCTTATCACTTATTTCTTCATTTGCATTAAAAATATTTAGCAGCTATTTAGTAAAAGCCCCTCAAAGCCTCAGAAATGACAACATAATGCAGGGGTCATGAATCACATTTTTTGTGTTTCAGATGGATGTATTAATGGAGATAAGAATATCTAGATAATCCTGGAAACCTATTTTTCCCAGTAATCCAGGATGGATGTCATCTAGGTACCTGATTTCCATCATCAATAGTTTTTGTTCATTTGGATTCTTGTATAATAATAGACATAGTATTCATATAGAATATTTCAACACTCTTCATCCTGCTTTATTAGCTCTCTGCTGATTTTTGTTTTCATTGAAGGGTTTTTATTTAATTTTAACAGCTTTTTGAGGTGTTTTTTTAATGCCAGATGTAATCCTTCCCTACTGGACTATTGTAGATGATGCAGGCTATTGATGACAGGTCTTCTACCCATCCCAAATACTGGTTTCCTCAAATTTCTTCAAGAAAACACAAACTAAATGCACAAATTTTCATACAAGTTTGAAAGGCAAAAATAAACTCAGATTTTTTTTTCCACTGTGTCAGACTGTTTTTTGAACTTTTTCCTCTGAAGCCACATTGGTACATGTGAAAGGACCTATCCCACCTCTTTTCATAAATTATCTGTGTTTTGTCCTTAAGTTACTCTCTTCTGCTACTATGATTATGTAGATTACAGTAAAAAACTGCTTAGCTTCCTCTTGAATTTTAAGCTTTTAAACAATATACTACTAAACAGCTTTTCAGAGGGAGGTTTCAGCTCTTAATTCCTAAGCACAGGATCCTGAAGAAGGAACATATTCAGCTCCTGCTGTAGGGCATCAGGTCATGAAAATATCCCTCCCAAACTCATCACTTCAGAACCATTCTGTTCAGTCTTGAACTTTTAACATAGTACAATATAACAGGGTACTCATACATCATGTCTAGATGAGATCTTAGAACCCAGAATAAATAGCAATCTTCAAGCAGCAAGATAATTTCTGCCTCTCTTCTTTCTTTTACTTTTCTCTCTCATTTTTTAAAAATAGCAAAATAAACATAGTATTTCAATTATTTTTAAGTATTTAATTATAAATTCCATCAGTTGCCAAATTACCTCTGAGTTAGAAGATTCAGAGGTAATTTTTAATCATCATCGAAAATAGCAGAAGTTGTCCATTCTTCTAGTAGAGGTGAATCAACATATTTCTATACTCCAATGTTAAAATCACTTACAGATAGAAGATTATGATTTTACTTGGCAGTAATATAAATCAGCATCTGTGACTATATTGAGAACTAGATGTTTTGAGAAGCTGCCACTGTGGAGAATCTGCTGTGTGAAAATTCTGCTAAGTAGATTATTTTAGTCTTGTTCACAAGATATTCTCCAATCTGAGAAAACCTACTAAGGTATCCACTGATTGCTTTGGGTATTCTTAAGGAAAGGTCTTTCAAAAAGACTTTTACCCTCATGGATATTCTGTAGCTGGCCATTTGATCACATTACTTTACAGGAAAAGTCCACAGAAGACAGAACTTTCCTAACATCTGTATTTGCCTTCCATGAGCCTGCAAAATTTGCAAATTTGTTTCAAAAGCTGTAAGTGGCTTTTGAATTAATTTTTGAAAAATGGTGAGATTACTGGAATATAACCTGGACTGCAAGGCCATCAACAAACTGTTAAGAATGTTCCTATTTCAGAACTCCTTGTTGCTTTGTAACTTGGACCAGATCACAAAAGGATCCAACAAGCATCAGAGATGGGTGACAATAAAAGAGAGGAAGGTGCAGCTGGTGGTAGAAATGGAGTCAGAGCTGAGATCACCCTTCAGAAGAGCTGTATTCTCTGCCTGTCTCAGTCAGCACCTCAACTTAGCTGGCACAGGATATAGAAAATATTTCTAAATATATCATATTTCTAATATATCTAAAATATTTCAGAGAAGCAAAGGCTGGTTCTGCATGTTTACATGCCCCTTCTTCCTGCTATCCACAGATCAAAAAAGATCCTGAATGTAACATCAGTGAAATCTGGATGCTGCCATAGAGTGAGCCCAATGGTGTGATTCTAAACCCTGACTTCCATATTCAAATAATCTTATATGTGCTAATCTTAAAACTATTCTCATGCTAAGGTCTTTGAAGCCTTTCACTCTCTGGACAGGAATGTTAGTTCTACCACAGGGCAGAGAAAGCAGACACAGTTTTACTTGGAATTAATGACAGCAGCCAGACCTGAGGAGCTTATGTCCTGCCAGCATTGCAATACTAATAATATCCTTCTATTCCTGAATTTGTTCCAAAACAAACAATCAAAAAAGAGCCTTGCCCCTACTAACACTACCTTTTCCTTTTCTAACAATGTATGTAAGATCATTCCCTGTGTTTTTTCTACACTCAAGCGTGTGAAAGTCAGTACTTGCCCTCATTTTTGAATCACAGGAGAGCAGTGTAATCCACACAACTGGTCAGTGATTATACAAATAGAAAGTTCTGAACTGATGGATTTGTAGCAGAAAAATCTTAAAAGGGATCACCAAAGAATAAATACATTAGTATTATTTACATTTACTACATTTATATGTACATTTTACAACATTTATATACTATTTCTCTGGTTTTACAGACACTAGTTTACTCACTTCAGTTGACTCGATCTTGGCATTTGGAAAATGTTTTTTACAGTATTTTGAGGCTCTCAGTACAGCATTCTGTAGTATATTTGAACAAGAGTCTTGCAGACAGGAAAACATTTACTTCTCCCTGTAGGTACTCCTGCACTTTAGCACTGTAAATTCTAAGAAGAGTGAAACAAAACTGTTACTAGAAAACTTCAACATTGCAATACTTTTGCTGTAGATACTCCCATAACATTTTTGGAGAGACTGTTCAGAATAGGTACAGCACCACTTTTAAACTAGACATTGCCTGAGTTCAGAAAACTTCCAAACCTCTCACCTCCAGTATGTTAATACATCACTGATTGTATTACACACATGTGAAACTTGAGGGAGAAATCTCTCAGCTGCATTTTTGCAACCTCATTAATGTCATTCTGTCTTTCCTTTTTATGCTTGCCTCTCCCTTTCGTTCACAAATGTGGTAATGAGTGAAATCTTCTTGGTGTGAATCTACAATGACTTTGCATTGGTAACGTGGTTTTGTTTTCCTAGTCCCCATTGTTTTCTTGATAAATTTGCACTTTGATCTTGAAGCTGCCTTACCCCTGGCACAGCTCTCATTCCAGTGGTGCCTGTGGATTCTTTGTGAATGAAGAGTAAAAAGTTCAGTTTCTAAGCACATGAAAATGTGAGAGTTGCGATTCAGATGAAGTACAGAAATTTGCTGCTCTGTTTTCGGAAAAATGTGTGTATCCTCTGTGAAAACTCAGAAAAAAACATTGCATTTCACAAAGCATACAGTAAGAGCTATGAATTTCTTCTATTGGGAAGAAATTTAGTATGAAACTTAGGTGCAAGTTCGCTGAAAGAGTGAAACTGATTTGAAACAGCTATCTCAGTATTTCTCAACATTATGATATCTTCTATCAAAATTTTAAAACAGGACTATCAAAATTACTTTTGAAAAATATCTTTTTTCCTCAGAGCAGTTGAAGTTCTAATTGAAGTTCTAATTACATTGTAACAGACAATTAAAATTATTAGACTTTCTTTTGCCCCACAGGTTGTATGTGAAATTCTATTCCTACAGAATGCAGCCTCCTCAGTGGCAGGGAGCTGGTGACTGAGGGGTCAGGGAGAGTTGTTTTCCTCAAACACTTCATTACAAGGGTACTTTGTACCCTTGTACAAAGGGGTGCACTTTGTACCCTTCAGATGCACTTTGATAACTGGCAATGATTTGACGTACACCACGAGGTACAAAAATAAAAACTGAAAAGACAAAAAGAAAAAAATTGACTTTTTAAAATTAGGTTTCTCTTTCTGGGATCTTTCTTCAAGTTGAGAAAAAATATTCCCATCAGCTGTTGTGGGTTTAGAAACGCCTTAAACGCCTTACTTTTGAGGGTAAAGGCAATGGAACCCCCACAAAGATCTTTTTATTCACAGCATTTGCACTAGAATAATAAATAAAGCACTTACCTATGACATGATATGGTCGTGCTGCTTCTTATTTTTCATTCCATATTTGCATTTACAAAAGTTGATATGTTGGCACAGCAGGAATCTTATGTTTGCCCTCTAGCCATATACACCCCTAGGTCATACAGGCAACCACACTGGGAGCTCCCTGGTACCCTGCCAAAAACCTCAATCCTGCAATCAAAAGCAATATTTTCTTCATGGACAAGAGGTAATTCAGCCTCTGTGTGTGTTTGGTTTGGTCCTAGTGTGATGAGCAGTTTAGAAAACACTCTGTATTTGCACGGCGATTTCGTAACTCCGTATGGGCAGCGGAGTCAGAACGCTCACAGGGATTTGTGTTCCAGGTACTCATCGCCATGACCACAGCATCTGCAGGTTCTGTGTGTTCAAAAACCTACATTTGACTGTGTATATCGAGGGGTTTGGCTTCTGGCTATGAGGCCATCTTATTATATTGGGCTGCAAACAACTACCGGATCCTGTGTGTGCTAAATTGTGCCCAGATTTGGAGATGGCATCATTGTGCTGAGACTGACTTACTAAGGACAAGGAGTTATTTTAAAAGAAATAGAAGGAATTAATTTTTATATAGATTTATCATATGATGACAATTGTTGAAGAGCCTCAGCAGACTAAGCCCCATCCCTTGCTGGGATGGCCTGATAATGAAGGAAGATAAAGCACCTCAGAGAATCCAGATAGCACCCAGGTCCCCAGGGCAGGTTGTGCCTTTTGTGTCGTTTAACCACAGAAAAGAGACAGACTGTGCCCTGAAGTGCTTTCTGTCTGCAGACATGGAATAAAGTAGGTTGTACCAAACAAATCAATTTGTTGGGGAGTTGGCTCTGTTGTAACATTTGCATGGAATGCGCTCTCTGTCTCTTCTGAGTTTGGAGACTGGGGAGGAGGTACCTTTAAGAGGAATACAAGGATAGGAAACAGCAATAAAATCTTTATAGCTGGAAATTTGCCAGGAGGCTGAGGCCTTACAGGGGGATTTGGTGGAAGATAAAAATATGTCTGGTTATTTATTGCAATTTTAAGAGACAGGCTTTTCAAACCACAACTGTTGTGGTAGATGAAGTTTTAATTGTGTTTAGGATTTTGTTGATAAAAGGAAAAAAGAAAAAATATAAGGTGAGCTATTATTGTTTGAACTAGACATGCATGCAAGTTTCCCACTGAATCCTGTGAATTTGACTCAATTTTCCTGAAATGTGTTAAAAGGTGCTTGCAGAAAAGCTCTGCTGGAAAGAGAGAAAGTGTGGCAAACACTTCAAGGAGTGCACCAGTGAGTAGCCAAACGAATAAGAGCTGTAGCAGTGTGAGCTGGCACAGCTGCAGCCAGAAAGGACACACAGCCCCTGTGTGCCCTAAAATACATTCTGGTACAAGCAGGTATCTCTAGTGGAGAGTGCCAACTCGGCAGGGAACATGTGGAAAAAGCAACAGCAAAAGAGCAGAGCAATCTTGCTGCCTGCCCAGTGGTACAGATGACATAGTTTGGCTCAGATGTAAACTGTATATCTTCAGGACATAGCTCAACATCTTCATATAGTCACATTGAGTAAAAAGCTGGGGAGATCTGGCTGGCATTTGTACTGTGCAGGAATTTAAGATCATATGGCTGTACTGCTAGGGTTCAAAATTTATTTGTTTTTTGTATCCTGCTATGCTAAACAAATAGAACAGAGAACACTTCCCTACTGTTCGGAGAGACATATTTCAAGTGTAGTTTACTAATATTTCTATAAGAAACTGAGGGTGGGAAAAAAATGGAGTGCTAATAATTTTTTTTTCAGTTTTTTGAATTTTGATGTCTTTGCTGCGCTATGGAAAAAAGTGCTTTTCTTCAGTACTTGTGATATCATCTTTCCTTTGTAGAAGAAAAGATAATTTAATTTCCTTTTGGTTGGTTTCTGCTATGCAAACACAGTAACTTTCACGTAACTGTTTATGATGGTGACTCTAATAAATAAATGCAGTGTGTCCTCATCTTTGTTAAGCTGTTATAGTTGACTGTCATCATTCTTTTTTTTCTTTTCACACTGCTGTGAGTCTGGGTCAGCTGCTGAGCATTTTTTGGTTACATTGATAGGTTTGCACACCATCTCCACCTGCATTAGCCTCCAGGGCTCACTGTAAAATGCTTATAAAAGGCAATTAAGCAGACTGGGCATGTGAAAGCTTCAACAATAAACTCTGCTGACCTTTCTGGATGGTGCATCTTTGATCATTTTATCTTGATTTTCTCAACAGCTCTTTTTCTCAGAGTTGTTTTCTCTTGGCTCTTCTCTTGGCAGAACAGCTGCTTCTCTCTGGCCACTGGGTATGGCCTTATTTTATTTATTCTTGCCTTCAACTTTTGTAGAGCAGCCAGATACATGGGGATGGGTGTTATATAACAAATACAATAAATAAATAAAGCCCAATTTGCAACGTTTTTGCTGTCGACAGTGAAAGCTGTGGTCATGGAGAAACGAGTTCATTACACAAAAATGCCCTGTTTGATCCTGTTGGGGCAAATGGCTAAAAAAAATGGGAGGGTAGTTTGAATATAAAGCTCAAAGGCTGAAAAGCAAAATTACCAGAATCTCAACTGGTTTAAGGAACAACTGCTAGACTTGTTGAGTGATTTTGTAAAAAATAAATCTGAGGCATAGAATGTCTCTTTAGACCAAAAAAGTCACTGAATTTAGATCTAAATTCTTAATCCTTCCAAATTTAAAATGGTTGAAACTCAGGTTGCTGCTGGCACTGGCCACTGAGAAGCAATGCCAGAGCTTCAGTGTACTGTGGAAAGTTGATTATGCAGAGCCAAAAGACTGATCAAGGATTCACGCACTGCAAGCAGTCACTGAGTTTATTTGAAACATTAGGAAAGATTTTATAGTGTTTAGAACATTAAAAGGGTTTGAAAGAGGAGGTCAGCAGGGTCTGTTTTTGCAGTAGGCTCTGGGGCTTGAGAAGAGGTCTTTGCTAGTGTTGCCAGACTTTCCAGATGCTTTTAAAGACTAAAGACTATTTCTTCCCAGCTTTCACTTCTACTATAATTCTCTTGCCCTTTCCCCTACCATTTCCCATTTTGCCCTCTCATTAGTCCCTCTTTCTTTCTTCCCATGTAATTTCTTTTCCCTGCTCCTTCTCATTGCATCTCTTCCCTTGAACCAGTTATTCCTTTATTCCTATTCATTGTGATAAAATACTATTTGTATTATGTTTCCCTTAGGGAGTAAGGGCTAAGTTGCCATCTTGAGTGGAGAATGTCTCCTAAAGTGCATGGTAAAGAATAACAGATCGATGATTGCTTTGCTTAAAATCAGAGGAAGAGAGGCCTGATGATAAAATTTAAGTGCACAGTCCAAACAGAAGCTTTGCTGTTGCTGCTCTTGTAACTCAGTGTCAGTATCATAGGAACTCTATCTCTGTTAGGAGCAGCATATTTTCACAAGATGCGTAAGTATGCCCTTGCAGAAGGCCATCCACATTAACAAGATGACCTTTAGAGTGTAACCAGCAGGTCAAAGGAGCCTGTTATTCCCCTTTACTTGGCACTGGTTATACCTCAGTCAGACTACAGTGTTAGGCTTTGCACTCCCAAATGTGACAAAGACATCCACAGGCTGGAGAAGTCCAGCAGGGAGCTGTGGAGCTCATCATGGGGCTGGAACACACGTGACATATGAGGAGAGAACTGGGGCTGTTCTGCCTTCAAAAGAGGGAAAAAGAGGCAGATCTTACTGCTATCTTGAAATATTTCACCTGTGTGGGAGGTGTAGAGAAGACTGATGCATTCTCTTCCCAGGGGTGCCCAGTGGAAGGATAGAGGGCAATGGACACAAGTGGGAACAGGGGACTTCATACGAGATTTTTTTAAAATGTGATGATGATAGACTTTGAAATAGGGACCAGAGAGGTTATGGTGTCCCTGCCAGTGGAGATATTCAAAATTTCACTGGACAAAGTCTTGTACAGCAAGGCCTTAAATTGCATTGATTTGTCATTGTGTTGACATATGGTTGAGTTGTGTTGAGAGCCTCAAAAGACATAACGTTATTTGGGCAGCAGGATACTACAGATAAAAACCATAAGCCAGCTAATAGTAAGGGGGATCAAACCCCCCCTATCTTCAGCTACCAATTTATATTTTGCTGAAGTAAAAGTAATATTCTTTAAAGAAGAGAATGATCTGAGATGTGCATCATCACAGCATAGACTTAAGTGGACTTCCAGTCTCTGTCTTGAAATCCAGCAGGGCAGACTTGGGCATGAGGGTGTGGACCACAGGGGATGTATTTATGCTGGAACTAAATTTCTCATGCAGCCACACAGTGGCTTTTCTTTTTAAAAGTGTGAAATGTCATATTTAAAGAGTACTGAGGCAAAGATGTTGCTGGCACAGGGAAAAAAAATACTCAGATCTTGCAGGGCAGTGGTGCATTACTTCTTGCATTCCACATATCAATACAATCATGATTCAATCACTATCAAAAGTATCTCTTCACCCTGTTAGTAAATTTAAAACTACACAAGTATTTGATGAAGGAAAACAGTGAGTCAATTTAGATCTGAATTCATAAAAGATGAGGCTTGGAGTAGTACCTGCAGTTCATAAATGTCAGAATTAGGTTTAAAGAGACAAATCTTAAATATATACAAAATTGATGTTCTGAATAGAGCCAGTTTCTACAGGATTCAATAAGATGTTTGCTACTTTATTTTCTCTATTGTTCCTGTAGAGTATTTAGCTTCAGGAGATAGAATTAGAAAGAGTGTTCTATTCTGTTTTCATAACTGTATAAACTTATAATTTGTAAGGGAACAACTTATGAAAAGTCTGATCTCAAGAATAAAAATGGCTAAGAAACTAGTTATGCCAGCTACAGGAATAATTTGGTATTAAGATATCCTAATTCAGTGGTCTAGAAGGAATTTGAATTACTGGGCAAATTTGGAGACGATAAGAACGAGATCATTTACACCCACTTCTGTGCTGCATAAACCCTCAGGACAAATTCTTTCTTCACTTAGAATTTGCAACTCTGAATAATATTAACTTCATTTTCTCTACTGCAGAGCACACTTTTTTTTTTTTTTTTTTTTTTTTTTCCTTTTCTCCTCTCTTTTATTTCTTTCTTTTCCTCTAAGAACCTAAGCACAGGGATGTCTTGTTGTGGGTTCCAAGCGGCCTCAGGTGAGAACCGCATAGCTGAAAGTGCATCTGGAATGCAGTGCACGTCAAGTTTGGACAGGTAAATAATTTTGGTTTAAAGCATTTGATATTGCAGATGTAGCTTAAAACAAATGCAAACATTAAATTTCTACAAAAATTGCAGTTTGAGTAACTGAATTATTTTGATTTTGCCAAAGATGGGGACTAAGAGCAAAAGAGGTTTTAATAAATTTTTTTAGGCTTCCCAAACATTGGAAGGGGTATGATTCTTGTCCTGCAACCACACTTTGAGACATGAGAGGTGCAAAAAAGAAAACAGGGCTTATTTAGTTAATGTTTGTAATTTATTTCTACTCTGCTTCATCTTCTTCTGAAGGGGTAAAATAAGAAATTGTAGAATCTGTGACTTCAGTATCTGCATAACAAGCGTAACAACCATTAGTGATGACTACACACTGTCATTTTATTTACACACTAATTGTTTCATCTGAGGGATGTGTGTGAAACTGCAGGAAATACCATTACTAGAACCCATTTACTAGAAATCACATCCTCAGTGACATTTAGAGAATCTTGAACAAATATTTCTTTTCATGCTTTTCCTTTGCTCTGAAGTTTTCCTCTGGCAACATGAAAAACAGGTTCCTTTATTTTGCATTTGTTAGCACTTGGATGTCTATAAAGACTTCCAACAATAAGTAGGCAATGGACTGAATGCCTTAAAACCTGGAGAAACTTTTTAGGGCTAACTAATGTTGCATATTAAGTTCTGAAACTGAGGAAAAGCAAAGAAAGAGATGCTATTTAGTACTCACTATTCAGAGATTTTTGTACCCAGACTAAAGTAAGAGTCCAAAGAAGAGGAAGATAAGGTCATAGCTATACTCCATGGAGTGGACAGAGGAAAAAAATCTGTTTAAATGTATCGGGACAGGTTGTATTTCTAGACAGAACAAGAATTCAAACATTACAGACAGCAATACAATGTGAAATAATTTTATAGAAAGAGGTTTTATATTTACAGAATTAAATGCATATATGTATTTTTAAAATCTCATTTCTGTTTACCACTTGATTTTGTAATTACATCATTTACCCTGTGATGAAAAACAGAATGCTTTCTATAGACACCTTTATAGGCTACAAAAAACAAAGTACTCCAAACATGTTTCACAACTGTCTTTTGCGTGTGGTGTAAAACCAAAATAGCCCCCTCCCTGAAAATAGAACACAATTAGCATTTTCCAATGACAAGGGAAGTGTTTGAATCACTGGATTGCTGTGCTAAGGACAAAACTACCAGTCTTTATTCACATCATTCTACACTTTTAGAAGAAAACAATGATCTGTGTGTCAGTGTTGAAATTCTAAACTTTGGTTTTTGGTGTTAACAGCTGGTGTGATTTAAGCTATAACTCAAAGAATTCTGACATTCCAGCAGCAAGTCCAGCCTGTCTCCTCTTTGCTCCCTGTGTTGTCCTGTCCTTGTCACACTTCTCTGACTCCCAATGCCCTCCTCAGTGTTTTGCACTTTAGGTAGGCAGAGACAGTGGGATGATCTGGTGGGAATGTAATGTTTCTCTCCCTGTAATGTTAGTTTAAGTCAGTTCATCTTCCTGGTCGGTGTGGCTGTAGTGCCAAGGAAGAACCATTGCTAATGTAAGGGAAGGAGCAAACAGCCACAGGCCAAGAGGAGAGCTGTTCTGCCTGTTAGCAGCATGCAGCTCTGGCTGCCCTTAGCTGTACCATTACATATCCTTAATCTGCAGTTCCTTGATTTCTGTAAGCCTTTGCTCAACTTGCTGTCCAAAGCCTTATTTGCCAGAATGAATTCTAGCCAAGCTAAACAGTTGGCCAGTTTGAGGGACTGATCTGGCTGAGAATTAACTTGTGGCATCAGTGACAAAACTGCAAATTGTCAGCTCAGTCGCCTCCATGACTAGGAAGTGTCTCCCCAGGTAAATGTGTCAGCATCACATGTGCCTTAGGACTCTGAGATCTGAAGTTTCATCACTGCAGCTTTCAGGCAGGAAGGCACAGAATTCTGGGTTTTCTTTTTCCTTAGCATTTCCTGCCCCCTGGATGTATTGCCTCCTTCCTAGACTGGCTGCTACTTAGAATTGTAATTCCCTTTCAGTCACTGTGTAAGGAATTTATTAGAACCTTGGACTTTCACTTTTAAACACTGAAGCATTAAGCATTGCAATACTGAACTAATTTTTTTGATTTCACCTGATGAATGAGAATAGCAAACATCTTAGGAAAGATTGTAGAAAGTATCTCAATGCCTTATTTACTTATTTTATTGCAGTGATATGGGTGGAGAAAAAGAATAAATGTGATTACTTTTGTCTATAAAAGAAGTCCAGGTAATTTGTCAGCTCAGACCTAACATCACTTAAACTATTTCAGAGAATAGTTTATGAAATAAGCCCAAGTTTTCAAGCAACGCTAAGTCATACCAGAATGTGGCATCTTCTTATACAATACAGTCTTTATATATAATGTATAAAAGAGATGATTATCTGATTCCCTTGCTGAATATAATGGTCTCTTGATTAGGTTTTCATTGGTTTGTTTGGTTGTTAAAAGTATATTATAAATCTGTGAGAAATAGATGGCTTCCTTTTGTGTTAGACATAAATTCTGAGTTTAGACTCCAGTTTACAAAGATACTAATGTAAAACTTACCTTCTTGGTCACAGTGCTTAGAAAAAAAATGTAAATTTGATGTGATTGTCTTGAACCTGCATTGTGTGCAAATCAAGCATTCTGCAAAGCTGGGTATTTGCTAGCAAATTTGTGATTCCTAATATTTTATAATTCCTTTGCTAAATATTGTTAATTGTGATTGTGAGTAGTTAAATTGCTTACTTTCTTCACATTGTAGTGGTTTTATCTTTCCATGGCTGATGACTGAGATCTACTGTATTACTGTGCTGGTTTTGACTGGGTGAAATTTAATTTCTCCCATAGTATCTTGTATGGCTCTGTTGTTTAGATTTGGGCTGAAATAAATGTTGATAATTCAGGGATGTTTTTGCTATTGCTCAGCAGTGCTTGCACAAAGGCAAGGCCTTTTCTTACTTCCTCCACCAGTGAGCCAGCCAAGGGTGCACATGAAATTTGTTTTGGGGGAGATACAGCCGGGACAGTTGACCACAAACTGATCACTTTGGAAAGGACACACGACATATGTGGTGTCATGTTCAGAATGGGGGGAAGAAGAAGGAAGAGGGGGAGACACTTGGCATTTTTCTTCCCAAGTCACCATTACATGTGACGGAACACAGTGCTCCTGGGATTGGATAAACATCTGCCATGGGAAGCAGTGAATTAATTCCTTGCTTTGTTTACATGCACAGCTTTTGCATCTCCTATTAAACTGTCTTTATCTTAACCCATGAGTTTTCTTACTTTCTCCCTTAACATTTTCTTCACCAGCCTGCTGGGTGGAGTGAGTGAGTGGCTGTGTGGTGCTTGGCTGGTGGTTGGGGTTGAACCATGAAAATTACACACTAGCAAAATAGGTATTTTTAGTTTTTGCACACATTATTTCTAGAAACAGATTTGTGATACTTCTGGGCTGCTTATTCTGCAGGCCACATAGAGACTTCTTGAAAATGGCTGTGTAAGAAAAAAAGTAGCCATTTCTTGTTTTTTGTTTTAGCAGATCTTGGTTGTTGGTTTGGCAGATTAAAAACACTACTCTATTTGTATCCAAGTGAGATCATACATTGCTGACTCTCTTCAGAGTTTCTATACTTTCCCTGCTGTCACACTGGTATCTAAGATCCTCTACTCTACTCGCCTAAAGATCTCCCTTTCATGTCTTACAGCCTATTTCTGAGTGTTTCAAAGGCTTGCCCATGCCACAGCTGAAATATCCCATTACTTCATGGACACCCTTAAGATGTTCACAGAGATAGCATGTGCTCTCAGGAGGGTCACACCTTCCAGATTTCATGCGCTACTTGGTCCTCAAACTGTCTTCTTACTCAGGCTAAATCTGAGTAAGTAAATCTCTTCTGCAGTCTGGATTTCTGTTAACATAACCTAATAAGGATGGTGACATTTTTGGGGAAGGTTTATCACTTCTACATAACTCATAAAAAACATAAAGCCAGAAATCCCTAGGTATTCAGGTCAAGAAACAAACACAACCTGCTGAGAGCTATCAATTTTTTTAATGAGTAAAATACTATTTTCCACCCTGTGACCTGGAATTTAATTTGAAACTTAGAGTTTAATTAAAACTTAGAATATTTATACATATGACCATGCTGGTAACTGTTTATTATATAAACAAAACCAACATAATTAAGGTTATCTTGAGCCTTCTGAGACTGAACACAGTAGTAATGAATTATTCCTGCAATAGATTTGGGTTGCATGGCTCTTAACTCAGGACTTAAGATAACTTGATGTCTCTCAAAGAACATTTCTGAACTATAAGACAATGATTTTTGTTTTTTTTCACATTTGCCATGGCTAGGACCAAGAACAAGATGGTATCATGTCTATGCTGTCAACTGCAATTCATGACACTATATGCACCAAGTGTCTGTATTTCTAAGTGAAGCTCCTGCATCTCAGTCTTCCCTCTGCAAAACTCTGATGAATTTGCTCAGGTTATTAGATTGTCTGCACAGAAGTTTTTTAAAATTAAATACAGTAAGAATTATCTGGTACTTATAGCTTGAATGATCCATGTAACTTGTAAAAACAGTGATGGCAACTGATTTTAAATTAAGGTCTATTTAAAAGAATTGTTTGGGGTTTTTTTTCCAGCAGTATAGTGAGAATTAAAAAGAGCTCTGCGGAAGTGGGAAACTTAACCTCATGGGGTAAATTAGGTTATTCTGATTCATTCTGCTAGCTTTTTTCTCCTTAATCAGGCCTGAGCCTTAATTCATTGAGTGAGAAAGGGGAATGGAATCTGGTCATGCAACAAGTGAGCTGAACTAAAAATGTTATATCTTCCTGCAATTTAGTGCAATATATGTTTTCTTTTATTTTTTCTCTTTTCTTTTTTCTTTTCTTTTCTAGTGTCAGTTTACTAAATGTTGCCACAGCACTCAGCATTGCCATAGTAATTGTAAACAAGTGAATTACATGACCAAAAGTTGGAAGAGGTAGGACACATAAACAGCAGCTCCTGTCACTATCAGGGAGTAAAGGGAGCATTTAAAAAGAACAGAAACCATGAGTACTCACCATCCATTAGTGGCACATATAAATAAAATAAAATAAATATAAATAAATAGAGGTTTCCATTGACCAGAACTGAATTACAAGCAATGGGTCTCACTTTATTGCAGCCAGAGCTGCAGTCATTTTACAAATCCCCCCACTTTCTGTTGTTGCCTTTCTCTGGAATTACATCCAGGCCTGTTTGTAGTGCACCAGTACACACAGGAAAAAAATAGTTATTAGAACCTGCTTCATGATTTTGTTCTTAATTTTTGCTGTGTGACAGGACAGCATATTTCGTATGTTTCCATGTATGATTTTTCCATTTTTTTCCTTTCCCTGAGAATTCTGAAGCTCACATTCAGAAGTTGCAATTTTTATCCACACAAAAACCAGCTAAAAAGGTCTAGCATTTTCTTGGTCATTTAGCTGGATTTCATGCCCAGGGTTTTATTACATCAAAGATGTAACATGATATAATGACAATATGAAACAAGAAGTGTTCAGTTGAAAGGAGAAGAGAAAGAGGAAAAAGAAAGAGGAAAAAGAAAAAGAAAAAGAAAGAAAAAGAAAGAAAAAGAAAAGAAAAGAAAAGAAAAAGAAAAAGAAAAAGAAAAAGAAAAAGAAAAAGAAAAAGAAAAAGAAAAAGAGAAAAAGGAAAAGAAAAAGAAAAAAAAGAAAAAGAAAAAAAGAAAAAGAAAATCGGACAAAATACATCCTCCCTCATCTTTCTGACTTGCAGGGGCTGGAAGGGAGCTGTGGAACTGCTCAGTTTGGATGGCCTCTGTGGAAGAGATGTGTGAACCAGGCACCTTAATTCCTCCTTGTGGATTCTTGTGCTAGCTTTACCAGCAAAAATGCAAAGTATGTCTGCATGGAAGTGCGTTTTAAAAGAAACCACAAACCATTGTACTATGCCAGGAACAAGAGCTACGATTCTCAGAAGTAAATACCATTGATAAAAGGGAAAGTGGTCCTATCTTTTCTACTGATCTGAATATTATTTCAAGTGCTAGTGTTACATATGGAGATTGTGCAGTCAGTTTTTCTCATGCTATTGAAATTAAAATGCTAAGTACTAAACTACTAGAGAAATCAGACATAAGGTTAATGTTGCATGGGAGTTTGAAGAATATTGCAATGAAGTTACAGTCAAAAAAGTCAGGTAATAAATGAGAGGCATGCTCTGACTTGCCAATACTAATACTTTTATAAAGAGAAATTTGGAGAATTTGAACACAGGAAAAGCTTTCCACCACTAGTTCTGTCTGAGATACTTTTTAAACCATAATCAATTTAATTTTGAAACTTAGATATCACAAAAAGCCCAGTTATTCAAAAGGGAAACCACATGGAGAAAATAATGAAATTTAGTAGGCTGAAACAGATTTAGTTCTATAAAAATAATTTCAAAATAAGTTAATGCAAGTATAACACTTGCCTGTTTTTTCCAACTTTATTAGTAGGTCTAATAAAGACCAGTTTCCTCTTTCTATAGACCTTACTTGCCCATTGTTTCATCCATTTATATCCAAGGTTTCAAGGCCTTCTACAACAATATAAAATTCCATAAAACTTCTCCATCAGAGAGGTGTCCAAAACTGGCACGTGTGATTTACACTTAGTATAACACCTTTAATATAATATTTGGCTAAGATGACTAACACACAGTAGGTGTAAATTACTAATTTTGTACTGCTGGAGGACACAAGTTCTGCTAACACTTGTCACTGTTGTTCATTTATTAAAATGTCAGTGCAGCAAAGTTTACTGGAGGACACTCCCACCCTTCTGTTGGTATTTGTTGTACTTCAGAACATAAAGGGAAGATGCATAGCTTTCTCACTTTCCTCTTTAATTCTGCCTGCCTTTTATGCTTTTTCAGCTGGGTTTTTCAGCTGCAGGCAACCCAGCTCCATTGACTGAATTCCTGCAGTAATTTTATATAATAAGTGTTGGTTTGCCATAGGGCAGCTTTGGACAGCATGTTGCTGTTCTCTGTTTAGGTTTGTTCCCAAGCTTTACTAGCACAATACACTAGCAAAATAGATGGCAGGGAAATTATGTATTTCTAAGCAGGCTTGCATGACCCAAATATCACCAAATATGCAGAAGAGAGTATAATGAGGGTAGTCTTTATATTTGCCGTGAAGTACTGTTTGCTTGGACAGGAACATGAAATATATTCTTTCTTTGCTCATCAGAAAAAAAATTAAAACCCCCAGTAACAAGAAGATTCATATCAGTCTAAATTTTCCCCGTTATATCCCAGAACATTCACAAAGCTTCCTAAAAGCATTTTTGCAGAAGACATATGCATCCAGAAATGAGTCAGTATTTTATCTACCAGCCAGTCATAGAAATTATTCTAGTGAAGAAATATTAGAAGGATGTAGAATAACAGTGAAATCTGTAATTTTATAAACAACCAAGTAGTCAATATCAGAAACCACAAATAAGTTTGTAACTATTCTGTCATTAACAGGTAATTCTTGCAGGTAATGGTTGAGCTTCATTTTTTTTGAATGGTTGAACTTCATGTTTTTTGCTGTTGGTTCTTCACCTATACAGTTAGAAATATGCCCTCTCAAATGGAAAAATATCTTGATTTTTCAGAAAGAACAAAGCATGAATCATGCTAATCAAAAGCATTTCATGAAATAAATCTAAATTTAACTGTAATCTGAATCTGCAATTGAATCTGAAGCTCAGATGAGGTTTAATGTTATATATAGTTTCTCATTTGATTTAGAGAGAATAGTTTATGCACATTCAGACAAAAGTATGTTCAGTAAATTTATAGAATGGAAAAAAAAAAAAAAGGCAAGGGTAGTGGTTTTGACATCTTTAAAGAGATGGAATGGATGAATCTTTGTGAATGAATTAAAATGTTTTTATTTATATTTTGGTTTCAGATGTGACCCTGAGGGAGCATACCTGCACAGTAGCCAACTACTTGAAACCTGCAACAAACCCATAGCTGAGTCTTCATGGAATTTATACCTTTCAGTCCCAGTAAATTTTATGAATTTTTTCTTGTTTATTCACTGATTTTGTAGGCCACACTTTCTTGTGGCACTAACCATGGATTAGTGTCAATCTGGTGGAAAGAATTAGCAAAAGAATGGACCATGAATTACTTACAACCCAAGTGATGCTTCATTTCTTTTGTGCAAATGGGTAGAATCAACATACGAAGGAAAAATTCCAACCCCCCTAAGAAAATCTGTTAGATGTTCACAACCTGAAAAATGATGATATGTTAAAATTAGTAAATATTCATAAATCAACATACAAAGAGATATTAAAGCACTGGTTTTTACTCTGCTGTAGAGGTTAATATTACTCACTTCATTACTACAGCAAAGCAGCATTTTATTCTGTAAGTCAGACATGAAAGGGAAGATTACTTCTAAAGAAAGGTAGACTAAACTAAATAAAGAGTTTTGATATTGGAACAAAGGAAAAGACAGTATTTTGGGTTGATGCTGGCCGGATGCTAGGCTGCAATCCAAGCCATTCACTGACTCCTCTCCACAGCAGGACAGGGGAGAGAAAATTTATTGAAGGGTTCATGGGTTGAGATAAGGACTGTGAGAAATCACTCATCAAATACCATCACAGGTGAAACAGGCTCAACTTATGTGATATGAGGTGAATTTATACTAACAAAATCAGAGCAGAGAAGTAAAATGAATCCTTAGAAACACCTTTCCCACCTCTCCCTCCTTCCCAGCTCTACTCCTACCCAGCAGTGCAAGGAGACAGGGAATGGGGCTGTGGTCAGTTCATCACCTGGGGCTTCTCTCACTGCTGGGGGAGAGGAGTCACACCCCTGCTGCACCCTGGGGTCCCTCCCATGGGAGACAGCTCTGCTCTCCATGAACTTCTCCAGCATGAGTGCATCCCACAGGCAGCAGCTCCTGCAATCTGCTGCCATGAGTCCATCCATGGACAGCAGCAGTGGGTCACTCAAACTGCTGCAGCAGTGGGTCACCCTTGCATGGAGTGCAATCCTTCAAGGACAGGCTGCTCCTCCTGGAGCAGGGCTCTCTTCCCACAGGTCTCCCACAGGCTCAAAGGCTCCCCTCAGGCGCCCCTGCTCTGGTGTGGGCTCCTCCAGGGGCTGCAGTGAATCTCTGCATCCCTGGGACCTCCCTGGGCTCAGGGGCACAGCTGCCTCACCATGGGCTGCACCAGGGGCAGGGGAATCTCAGTTCCAATGCCTGGAGCACCTCCTGCCCCTCCTCCTTCACTGACCTTGGTGTCTGCAGGACAGCTCCTCTCACATGTTCTTACCCCATTCTTCTCTGGTCACAATTACATTTGAACAATAACTTTTTTGTTCTTTTTTCTAAAATATGTTATCTCAGAGACATTGCCACCAACTCTAGTTGGCCCAGCCTTGGCGAGCAGCACCTCTGTCTTTGATGGCTCTGTTGGACATGGAAGAGGCTTCTGACAGCTTCTCACAGAAGCCACCCTGTAGCCCCCCCACTACCAAAACCAGGCCATGCAAAAGCAATACACATGAAAAGAGTTTTCCTGGAATGTTTTAGGTACAGTTAAACCCATGTCTATTGGAAAGCAACATTATATATCGAAATCTGGAAACTTATTAGGCCCTCATTTCCAATTCTAAAGGCCAAGAGTGATGTCAGAGGACATGTGCAGAGTGAAAAAGTATATACTGGTTGCATGCATTATCCAGATTATCATGACCATTTTCCTAAGGTTTCAAAGTTTCAGGTGTACCTTTTCAGACAATCTAATATTGATCATCACACATCCAGAACACTGTCTCCTATTAGAGTCTAAAAGGAAAGGACTGTAACATGACTTCGTCAAATACTGTCAGATGCTGTACAGCTGCTTGGACTGACTATGAAAAGAAATATAAATGTATATTTGCATTTAATCTGCATCTCAATAACAGTGTCTAAATTAGCAAAAGTTCTGTGTAAGCTAGTTTCCCAAAATGTAGATTTTACTCAATATTGTTGACTTTACTTATGATAAAAAATACCTGAGTCTCATGCCGACATTCCCATCTGCAGATCTGAAAATATTTCTTTATTTTACAGATGGAGAAACCACAGAGAGAAGAAAAAACAGGACTTTGGGTTGATTGTTTCTTAATATTTCTATATGTTCTTTACAATAGGTGGCTTCCATTATTTTATGTCACAACACATTGTTTTTGCTGTGTAAGAGGAAGAGCAAGTTTCAAGTTGTCAAATAACATATCAAAAATAGCATTTATACAGAGGGAAGTATGATGGAAGAAAGGCATCCTTCTTCTAATATTCAGTAAACAGAGAGTAAGAGGGTGTGTATGCTTGTGGTGGTGGGTTTTTTTAAGGTGAGATTTTTTTTTAAATGAACTCTTCACGGCCATTTCGGAATGTTTCAGCAACACAGTCTTTCTATGCCTTGTCATTTAATAAAACAGAAGTGAAACTTTATCTTTGCTCACCATTCTTTGAACAGCTCTTAGTTCTCTTTCAATGGGAAGTGACAAATAAATGCGTATCATTTTAGAATAAAAAGACAGAAGTCTCTTTCACATGACTTAGATGCTTGAACTATTAGCAAGTAATCCAAACACGCCATTTGAGTTACTGCAAAGGTTTTCAGGCTGAAGCTAAGGGCCACTGAACAGGTAAGTCGACAATACCATTAAAATATAAATACTTATACGTAAATATGTCAGAATCATAATCCAACCTTCTTTTTTGCAAATCTGTCAAACTGGCTGACTGGGCAAAATTCTTGACATATGATGTTTAGACATGATACATAAAAATGACCTTTAAAATTAAGCACTCACAATCTTTCAGTCTTTCAGCTCACCGTATTTCAGTCAGGTTGAATATCTCTATCCCTATTTCAGGCTTTTTTATTCATTTTTAATTGCATACAATATACACTAAGCATAGTGGAAAGCATCATAGGTCATTATTTATGACTCAATTCAACCCTAGATACGTGCACAAAGTAGAGCTCTGCCAAGCCTCTGTCACATGACAGTATCACATTTCTAACAACAAATAATCAAGAATCTTGAAAACTTAAAACTCCAGTAAAGTTTCAGTTCTCTTTTTCACACTTGTCAGAATTTATAAATAATGAAGGTTTAATTGTTTGTGCTTTGAAAGCAGAGTAGCAGAAAGCAGGATTAATAACTTTTTTCAAGCCTAACACTGATTTTCCAGTAACACAATTTGCTTACAGCTGCTTAGACCATTCTAATTAGTGAAGATGCTGTAGGTGTTGATAGACTAACCACATCCTATGTCAGCCTGCAGTCTAAACAGGTCCCCCAAATTATTCTAATAGGTTCAGCAGTTGGATGTCATAGACTGGAAAAAGTGTTTGCTGCTGACACGTTAGCATTTCAGCTCATGGCAGTTTCTCTGAGCTAATCTCCCACAAAATCTCAGAGATGCTACTTAAATGAAATACAATATCAAGCTCTTGTCCTCATCTGAACAGTAAAAATATTTACAGCACTATTCTTAAAATTGGGTCGTTACCACTGTGTCTTTGCTAAGGTTAAAAGGGAAAAGAATGAAAGTCTATTCAGCCTGGTTACCATCTTTGCACTCTTTACCAAGCTGCTGCACATCATGAAATGACTGTGCCCTCTCCATGGGCCATGGGGCTGAGGGTCAGGTCTGCACTTCTGCAGTGGGAGCAATCATTCAAGAAAACTACAAAGACTTCAGTGTGTTCTGGGAGTTAAATAGCAGAAAGAATTTCTGCTTTCTATATCTTCCGCAGAAGTTTTAAATATACTGCTTATCATGTATTAAAACTCATCAAATGTTTGCAGATTTCAACCCAGGTTTAATGTTTTTAAGAATTTAATTGAAATATTATCCTAAAATATTTTGCCATTAATTCTTTAATTTAAAAGTGGCACTTGTAACCAGGATTTAACTTTCATGATCTGAATTTGGGAAAAAAATCTGGTTTTATTTTGGGGCTTTTGTGGGTTTTTTGTTTTCTTTTGGTTTTTTTCTGAGCATTATACTTTATGTCTTTGTTTTGATTTTGTTCATCCATTTATTTCAAGCACTTTAAACTACTTCACTGCTGTTGGAAGCATCACAGGATATTCCACAGCTGACAACATGAGGACTGTACTCCATGGGATGGAAACATAACTGTTTAATGTTCTGAGAGCAGAAGGGCTTAAACTTGTTTGGCAATATTAAATACAGAGCAGACCAAATAACTTCTCACACATAACCTAGAGTTTACTATATAGCTGCCATGGTCAGCACTATTTTTCTGGCCTCACAGTCCCATAACATTAGAAATTTTACTTTTATCATTGACAACTGCACATCTGGTAAATATTGAAATTGAAGTATTCCATCATCTCTGCCTGGACATTATTTTGAAGTGGAAAAATGAAACCAGGTTCTGGAAGAGTAGGTATGCAGTCCTGTGGTCTATAGAGTGAATCTTGTTTCTGAGCTTTGTGACAATTCCTGTATTTTGCATAGATTGAAATGACCCTCAGTTTTTACTGAACAATTACTGGTTTGCTATTGGACCACAGAGTGGAAGTGACAGATACAGTGTCTGCTGCCAGCTTTGCAAGGGGAGCTTAGTGTGACCTAAACCTTTCAACCTGGGGGCCTCTTCATTTACAAATTTGGTCTAAGCAGAGAAATCTTTTCTAGGTCTGTAGAATGCTCTGAGATCCAGGAACAGAAGTTAGCTATTTCTATTTCACAGTGCATTTCAGACAGATCCCAAAATAATTAGCAAACCATATAGTGTAAATTAGTTGTCTCCAAGAGGAAATTACTTTTCAGAAGATACAGGCTGGGCTTTACCAGGGGAGCATCCACATCTGCAGTTCTGCAGTCAGGCAAGGTGAACTCCACATTCCCTGCTAGTCCACAGCTCTGCTCCACAGACATCATAACAAGATATACTTCAAAATACAAACTGAAGCCATGTAGTGGCTTTTGGTAAATAAGACGGATTTTCCAAAATTAAATTTGTCAGAATACCTAGTCCTTTTTTGCCAGAAGTGCTAAAAGGGGAGATTCTCAAATGCTGAGGGCAATGACAGACATGTAACTGTGATCAGATTCTGGGAACTTTTGAAGATGCTTTCTTACACCATTATCCCATTTACAGTACATTTAAAAAAAAACAAAAAAGCAAAACAAAAACAAAAAACAAAACACAAAACAAACAAAAAAAAAACCCCTTAATCCATTAACATAACTAAAATACCAAAAGACAATTTTCCCTGAGAAAGCCTTACTTCTCTGAGCATGAATCTAATTCCTTGATAAAATAAACAGTTTTGAAAAATAACCACACTTCATGAAAATGTGTGTTTAGAGTCCCAAGTACTGTTTGATTTTGTACAAGCAATTTAAAATACAATTAGCAGTAAAAATAGCCAGTTGTTAAGGCCACCAATAAATTAAAGCCAGAATACAATGGTGACTTGTGCTTAGTATTCAGATCATATAAACCCCAACTGCAGAGGCCAGCATTAGGATTCTGGACACCTGGTCTGCTCTGGCAGAATAAAGAGCAGGGCTGAATGTTGGGCTTCAGTTGTACACTTCTAGTGGTTAATCCCCTTTGTAACGGTCGATTTACATGTTAGAAGATCTAAAAGACAGGAAGTACAGTGTCTGGCTTTGAGTCTTGGTTCAAGAGATTTCTGTTCATCTTCCTATGGCAGAAATTGTAATTTACTACCCACTATTCTGTAGTTTGTTTTGAAATTTTTTCATATGTTATACAGTGATTTAGCAATCAACAGCCATGAATACAGTTCAGATTGTTTGTATGCTTTGTTTATTACAGCTGAAAATAAGGCTGTTCATGATACATATGAGAAACCAAATATTGTCTATGTATTGCAATAGCATGATTGACTATGATTCAAATATGGAAAAAAAATGTTCAGGTGAGTCTCAAGCATCTTCATCTATAATATTTAATATATTCATGCTTGAAAGAAGTTATTCTGTTTTTCAAAATTTTGAATATATTACTAAGGCAGTTATAAACCTGTTTGAAGTTCAGCATGGATCACAAATTTGTTAAGGTAACCAAAATACTTGAAGGTGCCCTCCACATTTTAGAGGTCCACACTCCTTAAATGAAGTCTGTGACAGAAGAAGTACAAATCTCAGTGTCCCCATGATCACCAAACTGTCCCCCTGTGACCTCTGTGCTGGCCTGACTGGACTTTACAGCAGATCTCCTTCAACAAAAAACATTTTATGATGTCTGAGTCTGTGACCTCTCTTCTGAACCAAACTGTGCCCTGATGAAGAACAGGGAAGTCACATGAGAAACCATCATGCTGTCCAGCCCAGCTTGTCTCCTGGGCTGTGCCATGGCTTCTGTGCAAGGTGCAGCTGTGAACATTCAACAACATGTGTATGGCTGAACAAGCTGTGGTTTCTGAGCCCATTTAGTCTTTTTTGAGTCACTTCAGTCTCAAAAGTCACTTTGGACTCAGACTCAGACTGACTCAGACTGCTGCTTCTTTTTCAATGGTCACTATTTTCGCCTGAGCATTTGTGCTCCTCTGGGTCTCTCTGTCTCACAATGAGTTCTTTTGGCCAGCACTTTAATTACTTACATCAGCCTCATTCTGCTCTTCTGTCAGGTATTTCCTGTGGCTCTTATCTTTCCCACCACAGCCAAATACATACATGAGATTTTGTTTGTAGCTCATTAGTGGCAAAATATGGCATGTTATGCTAGATGCTGAATGACTGCAAGTGAATGCATTTTTGACCTAAGAAGTCTTGAGACTGCACTCAAGCTGATAGGTATGTTAGCTGCTGCCCACTCTGTCAAAATGTGGAAACAAGTGCACTTATTGTTCTTTGACTGATGGCTGAAACAGTGACACATCATCCAAACACAAAACCTGGAGAATTATTTGGACTCATCTGTGAGCAAGGCCAAGCTAGTTTTCCCAATTAGGAAGGAAATGTTTGCCAGAAATTTTTGAAGCACAAATGCTAACATATGATACTGACTCCAGCTTCCCTCACTGTTTCTGAGTGATCTCAAGCTTTGCAATGTGAGCAGATGCAGGAGGATGACAGACTACCTATTCAGCATCTGAAGACCCAGATGTTTATAGGTCAGTGTCTGAGATTTTGTGTTCTTGCTTTGTTTTATAGAAAAGGGAAGATGAGGACATAGGTGTGTGTATGTGTTAAAAATATTTAAAGAGCAGAGGAAGAGTAGAAACATTTACATACTGTGATACAAGCAAACAGAGAGAGTAAGAGACTTATTTTCTGTGTACTGTCTGGAAAGATAACTTTGGACTTGTGAACAAGAAATTCCTTGAACTAGTCTGATCTTAACACAGTCAATGAAAAGAGAGTTCTTATCAGTTCTGTTTTAAAAAAAGAAAAAACTACTTAAAAAGCAAGCAAACCAGCAGCTTTTTCCCTTTTTCTTTTTTTCCTTTCTTTCTTTTAATTGGAATCTGAGACAATCTGGTCTGTGTTTACATTCTGGTCACAATGGATAATAGTATTTTTTGCTGTTAATGAAGTGTACTGTCCATAAATACTTCTGTAATTTTCAGAGGAAAAGAGTTGAACTAGCTTATATATGCTTGTTTTCTGATCAAATTCTTGACCAGCAGTACTACTACAAAGATATGGGCTTTGATTTAATCACAAAAAAATTTAGTTCAGCAATATAGTACTGGCCACTTTTCAGAATGAATGCCTATTACTATTGATCTTTGCTAACTTTCTTCATTCTTAATTTTTTAAAAGAAAGATATGTAGAACTCAGGTGATCAATATAATAAAAGTTTTTACGGTAATTTGGTATTTTTGGGAAATTTCTTTTTTTTCTTTTGCTGTTTTGTACTGCATCTGCTACATTTATTACAAGTGAACAAAATTAATAAAATTGCAAAAGAAGTTACTGTTTAGCATTTTCCCAAATATAGTTAATTTAAATAATTTCAAATAATCACAATCAATCATTTAATCAACTTAAAAAGAAGTGAACAAATGGATGGAGGTGGGAAAAATTAGAAAATGAAGTGTCAAGTGAAAAATTATTCTCAGTGGAAACTCATTCAACTCAATAAATAATTTCAGAGGTTTTGAAAACAAAACAGAGATTTTTATAAGTGTATTTCATATTTTGTTATTATTTTGAAGTCACTTTTCTACATTTAACTGAAAAGAGGCAAAACACATAAAAGCAAGGGATAGCATCTTATTTTAGGCAAAATATTACCTAGTTCTTTGTTAGGTGAACTGGAGGATCAGTTGTTCACTCAGTCCCACAGACTGATTCATACCATGCTGATGTATGGCTCCACCACAGTGGTAAGAAAAAAACCCAGAAATTAAAACAATTTTGCAAAGATTTTCAAAATTTGTTAATATTTGCCTTACCTTATATTGCTTTCAATTATGTCATCCAAACCTTTAGAGACCTATAAGAGGAATTATCCTTTCATTCATGCCTATCCAAAAAATATCATCATTGGTGTTTAGTTTCCATTAACTCAATCTTTAAGTATGAACAAACTTATATTAACAAGTAGTTCAAAATTGAGGTAACACTTCTATTTAACAAAAATTTAAAATTAAAAATTGGAGGAAGGTCTGATTTTAAGGAAGTTAAATGTATGCTGTACATTTAACTCTGATGTATGTTACAATGTAAACTATAAAGTTCTTAAGCTAGATTTCTTTAGCAGAAAATGAGACTTTGAGTAAATACACTTACAGTTTTCAAAGAAATTAATAAAATATTTTTAGTCTACCATTGGACTGTATTACTTACTTTGTGGAATAACATAATAAACAAATTTCTGTCCCTGATCTACAGTTCTTATTCTTGTGTTTCAAGGCCTTGATAATTTCATAATCTCAAAAACTTCCTGTTTGTCCAGACACTTATGTTATACTGCCCAATAAAAGTGCTGATAATTTGACTTTGACTATGAATTTGACTATATTTTAAAACGTCATGGCTGTTATTTGGGGTTTTTCAGTGGTTTTTGTTTGTTTGTTCATTGTTTTTGTTGTTGCTGCTTTTTTCTAATTTGTCTGAATGCACTGCCTAAACTAATTCCTGTGAAATTATTTTCTCCTATCTGATAATTCCACAAGACACACTTCCCTGAACTTGCAAGAAATAAGCTGTAACTTGTATAAACTGGGAGGAGAACACGTAGATCTGTAGCTGTAATGTATACAACAGTAATTATAGGTTGGGCTGGTAGAAGTCTTTTATGAAAGCTAACTGACATTTTTGTTAAGAATCTATCATTGGTTGCTTATAACTTTTCCAGGCTTTTACTCACATTTCAGACTGAATGTCTGCCTCGACTGAGCATGTTTTTTATATGTAATTCTTCCACCCAGATAGAAGAAAATTTTTCTCTTTCAAATTAAGAAAGATATCCATCAACTTCTTCTTTGAACAGCCCTGCCATCTCTTTACTATGGTATTTGCAGCTTGGCAGAGTGCTTATAGCTATTCCCATGGAGCTCCACCCACACATAGCCAAGTTACACTTTGAATTACTTCATTTGGAATATGCTGCAAGACTTCAGAAGGGCTCAGCACCTTAATCTCGAGCCCGATGGAGACGGCCTCTCACGCTGGCCAGCCGGTACACGTCACTCTGAAAACACAGCTGTGCACGCTGTGCAGTAGCCAAGGCACAAAACCTCACTCAGCAGTCACTCCCAGCTGCTTGTGGGCCAGCTCTGCTCCAGGCAAGCAGCTGCTGGGAGCAGCAGGTCTATCCTGCACCCCAGCTGTGCAGGCAGGGGACACACCTGGCAGGAATGCAGTAGAGACCCAGGGGAAAGTACTGGGCACTGGAGTGTGGACTTGCAGAGGATGGATGGGCAGGGGAGGAGCACTGAATTGGGGGTTCAACAAACGACAAGAAATGGGACTGGAAAATGCTCAGCAGGACAGGTGAAGAGAAGATTTAGACTGCAGTTCCTTATGAAAGTTAGGAAATCAAGATGTCCCATATTCCTTAATCCCCACGCCCTTCCTTCCCACCCCCCTTCCCCTTCTTGCATTCTGTACATTGTCCCATTCCTTGCTGTGACACTGATTGACACTTAGCTGCCTCAATGCACCATACCCAGAAGAAACTATCCAGGCTTTTCCACTCAGTTAGGAGACTAAAGTGACCATTCAAGGGCTCCAAAAGGTGCCAATTCCAACACAAAGTGCATTGGAAGAGGATGCAGCTCACAGCACAGAATGGAGGAAGGTAAAGTGCCATCACTGAGAAGGTCTCCCTTTTTGAGGCACTTTGTTTAGTGTAATTTGTGGAACCAGGTTCCAGGAGGGAATTGATGGATGTCTAAAATGGCAGGTAATGGTGGGGCCATGTGCTGAAAGTCAAGGAAGAGAAATCTGACAAGATTCACTATGGAAGTGAATGACTTCTAATGAAACAAAAGAGTAGAGATAAGGTCTGAAAGTGGGTTTGACTTATACAAGGGAATGTTGCTGGTAATGGTGAAGTGAATAATAATCCAGGAGAGTGAATTTATTTCCTTTTAGTTTTTATCTCTTTATGTTTATGGACTAAAGCCTAAACATGGATAAAATGGAAAGAGGAGAACAAAAGATAACCACATTTGTTCTGTAGTAGACTGGGCAGGTAAGGGGAATGGGACTGAAATTAAGATAACCTAGGTCTTTAGTACTGCAGCCCCCATGAAGGGTGGATGCAATATAGATTGATGTTTGGAAGACCTCTGAGTGCCAACTCATGTCAATGCACTGTTAGCACCCTTTAGCATAATGAAGTATGGAGAAAGGAGGAGGAGATGTGAAAAAGAGTACATAAAAGGACACTTATGTCTCAGTTTTCTGCATTCCACTTCTCATCTTTGGGCTAGTATCTCTAGTTCAGATACTAGGCACTGTTTGGCTCAGTGTCTGTCCAAATAGCAACTTATTCTGCCTCTCAGGGCCTTACTAAGGACAGTGACTGTCACAGATGGCTTACTCCTTTAGCACAGTTGCTATGCTGTTAGATTCAAATTCTTCTTCTCCTGGTTTACAAAATTTAAAAGAACAAACTTTAAAAAACATGACTTAATTAAAAAAAGGAAGAATGGAGATAATGAAAAGGGCAAACCTCAAGATGAAACTAGGGGGCTTTGTTTTAGTTAGTTGGTTGCTCTTTCTCATTTGCTTTTCAGGGAAAGCCTAGAAAATAATGCAAACTTCAGAGAAATTGCCTAGAATATGTAAGTTCGTATTCAACAATTCTATTGTATCTATAAGGTGATATGTCCCCTTCATTACACAGGAGGGTCATAAACCATAAATTAACAAGAATGAACAACTCGGATATTTTACTAATAAATGTTAGAGAAAAAGGAGAACAAAATTTCTTGTAGTCAGATTGGAGTTTAATAGTATGCAGCAAATTTCGAGAGCTAATTCTAAGGCAGTAACACTGCCAATACAATTTGAAAGAGCATAAAAATTTCTTTGATATGTAAACAAAGCAATATCAAGGTTGTGTGGTAACAAATGTTTATTGCAAATGAAATTGTTACCATTGATATTGTTAAGAGCAAGGAAAAACGCCAAGGTTGGCATATCAGTGATGGTGTTGGGGACTCATTGTCTTAGCATTATTCCCACACACAAAGCATTCTTTTGCAGTTTAGGCATTAGCTGAGACCCTGGAGATCAGGGATCATGTCCTGGCTAAGTTACAGACGTTGTGTGAGATTATAGTTAATTCACATAGATTCGCTGGCCTCAATTCTTACCTAATTTCTCATCTCATTTTTTTTTTTCTCTTTTACATAATAATTTCAGACCAAAAACACAAGACAAATACTCCTATGATGCCCATATGCACTGCCATAGGACTGGGAGGCACCTGGTGTTAGTCATGGTCATAGAGAAAGATTTGAATGGTCTTGAGACAGGAGCAACAGAATGTTAGTATGAAGTGTAATTGAAAACCTTCCTAGGAGCTGAACAGTTTGAAAAGCTGTTTCCAGCAGATGAAAAATAATTTAATGTGCTACTCTAACAGATGTGGTGATTTCAGGATTACAGGCATGGTTGCAATAGAACTGTACAAAATGCAGACAGGTTTTTTGCTTGGTGTCAGCTTATTTGTGCAAATGCAATGCAAAATATATTGGATTTTAGTCTTAGTTCTTTGCACACTTACATGTTATTTCTTATATGTTAGGGGCTGTGATTCCAAAAATGTTATTGGCACACTTGTCAGTGTTTCCACTCATTCCTCTTTTAAGTTTATACTGCATTTGCATATATATGACTATGTTTACGTGTGTTTGTACAGAAGGTATATAGCAATATATGTGTGTAAGATGCTGATTCACTTCCATAGTGGATTAGATTTTACTTTCCACAAGCAGATCCTGTCTTGCTATTTCATGTTTATACTTGTGTTTCCTCAGTGTCCCTTTTCTTTGTTTGTCTGACCACTTCCATATTTTAATTTCTTGCAAAATGCAGTACGCCACTTGGTTTACTTCCTCTGTAGCTTACTAAAGTTTGGTGAAGGGGACTTTATTCTCCTCTTTACAGATCAGATGGGGAATTCTGATGTCCAAATATTAGTTTTATAGCTCAAGAATTGCTTTCTACTCTACTTTTGGACACAAATAATACACTGTCATTGTTCATTAAAAACACTAATAAAGATATGCTTTAGAAGGTAATTGAACAATTACATTGCAGAGAAAAATGCAGAAATAATGAGATACTAGTCAGTCATTTTTAACAAATGTACAAATCAAATAGAACTGTCTAGGTAAAGGCGTTTTTTGATTATTTTAGTTCAGTTTCATATTAATGTTAAATAGAAAGAAAGTAATGTCGCTGGTATATCTATTACATATTTAGCCAACCCTTCCTCAGTAATTATTTTAAAACTCTGCTGCTTAGTCTTCATGCTTCCTATCTCTGTTTTTCACTTTGCAATGTTGTTAAAGAAAGGTACTTTCATTACCACAGCAGCCATGACATTGTAGATATGACACATCTTTCAAAGTACACAGAGGCATGGGAACTGAGCTATGGAGTCTTTAGGGGCAGCAAATATTTGCAGTTGAAGAAATTCAAATACATCATTCAAACAAATGGTAGAAGTCTCACACTAAGTGATGCAAGACAAAGACTGAGGGTCTGTGCTGCTGTAGGATCCTTCAGATATTTCCTCTTATTGCTTGTGGCCTGGAAATTTTAGGTATGCTAGTCAGGAGATGGAACACTGTGATCCCTTTGCAGTGGAATATATTTTTCTAAACCCACCAGTAATCCAGGCCTTGTGACTATATTCTTTTAACAATACTTACCTTTCTAAAATTTCCCATGATCTTCTGCTTCCAACTGTTATGCTCTTTAATTTACTTTTATTAAGCATCTCTGATTTGGAAATTTTGTAGCATGTTATGGCAGAAACTTTGAATGTCTACAGATGCATCTCAACTCTATTCCAATGCCTATGTAGAAGAAAGCAAATGTTTTAGAAGCTCCTGCAGAAGAAAAAGTCAGTATGTAAGCCATGTGTTTGGGGACTTTAACTTAGGATTAACTCAGAAAATCTTCCCCTTTAATTACAGCTGTTTTTCTATTTTATGCTCAGTTTGTAAACACTTAGAAGTTAAGGGGATATCAAACACTGATTGCCACAAAGCTTTGGAGCCAGCTAAGGTTTGTTGGTAATTCCTAGCAAGGATTGCTGATGAGAACATGAGAAACAACAGGATGTGGATGGATATCCACAGCAAGGACAGCACTGTTTAGGACAATTGTTCTTGTTCTGGCTCCTGGAGATAAGCACAGCACAGCACAGCACAGCAGGAGTGAGGCCAAGAAGTGGGCATGGACTCTATGTGGGATTGAGACCACCCAAAACCCTCCACAGCCTCTGACCCATTTCCAGAAAGGTCTGAAAGAATGAACTGCACAGGAGAATTGATTTGCACAGAAAGAGAGAAAATTATCTCCAAGGTGGGGAAAACTTATCTGTAAAAAGGTGCCCCCATCAATCCTGGTAACAGGACACCTCATCAGCTGGATTGAGGCTGGAACCAGGACTGTGATCTCTTTTTCTCTCTTCCTCTCTCTCACTGACTAATTCACCCCTCTCTTTCTCTCTTTCCTTTTGCCATTCTATGCCACACCAAAATTGTCTGTCAAACTCTTTCCTGCAACAGTGGGCCCAAATGAAACCCAGGAGAATGGAAAGAGCACTGTACTGTCACTCAGTCCTTTTCACCTCACACTTGATGTATTTTATTGACAAATGAAGTGTTTTTTCTTCCTCAGAAATATGTCCGTGCATAAAGTAAGACTTGTGGTCTAAAGGCATGGCACTTGTGTTCATTCACCAAAGCATGAAAAAAATTCTAAATAATAAATTATGAACTTCAATTGTACTTATTCAATCAGTAAATGCATACTAGAGTTATCTTTACAAACAACTAAAGTTACCTTACCGGAGTGAATAACTGGTCTCACTGCATCAATTGATTTCACAGGAACTGTGATTCGCCCTCAAAAAAGCTATTTCCTTCCTTTATAGATAAATTGCTTAAATGGCCTCCTTTCATTGCCTTATTGTCTGCTGTTCTCCAAGACCTTTTGAACCATGTGGCATAGAAATGTAACACTGCAGCATCCCAGTTACCTGTAAATAAATCTTACATCTATTATTTAATCCTTCTAACCTCCTGAAGGTGGACTGGGGAATGTCCATCCTCTGGGGACTGCCTGTATTGATGTTGAGAAGGGGAACAGGAGCCTGCAGGGTCACTCTGAGGACAGAAACATGACCAGCACACAGAAACTAGTGCTGCTACTGTGATCCTCCTGAATTAAACTTCAAATAAGCCCTGCTATTCTCTTCAATTACTGTTGACTAGTAATAGCTACTGCTTGTTCTCATGTCTGAAGCAGAACATGATCTTTTTTATCAGGACCTGCTTGATAGCAGATATGTGATTTTATCCTTTCTTAGGCCATCACTAAATGTGTCCTTAAAAAAATCAGTTGAACATACAGTAACTGCCTTCACATTTAAACCAAATGCAAATTAGAGACCACCCAAATTAGAGACCACCAAAATAAAG
Organism: Muscicapa striata striata; assembly: GCA_030060385.1. Classification (NCBI taxonomy): domain Eukaryota; kingdom Metazoa; phylum Chordata; class Aves; order Passeriformes; family Muscicapidae; genus Muscicapa; species Muscicapa striata. The sequence continues at coordinate 2,266,566 of JAREIS010000142.1, forward strand.
GAGAAAGCATAAGCCCTCAGTTATTTGCAAGATGCAGCATTGCTAGGGTACTTCCGAGTTACTCACCATGAACGAGAGAGCAGTATCCTGAGAAAGGAAGCACTTTGAAATGAAGAAGAAAAGACAGTACAATCCCTCACAAAAAAAACGTGAATACTGCATTGTGCAGATTGGTGCATGATAAAAGTCTCACTGGTCTAAATTGAAAAGAAAAATCATTATACTCTATCCGAAAGAATTTAAGCGTCACCACTAAAATCAAGTTGTCTGGATGTTACCTACAGTACAAGTTTATGTTACAAATGCTTCACTTTTTTTTTTTTTTAATTGCAAATTAAATTTTTGTTTATTTTAATAGTATTGTAACAGCTAGAATGGCACAAACTTTCTACAGTATTTTTGCAAATCTTGACCGGCTGTGTATATACATCTGTGCCTGCAGCTGTATGTTGCATATTTGTTACTAATAAATTTACCTCCCATTTCTATTAAAATTTAATTAAATCTTATTTTTCAATAGTTAGACTTTTTCACAACTCTAAGTGTCTTGGGCTGGAAATTTTTTGAAGGAGAATCAGTTTGTTGCTAAAATGACACTAGAAGCAGCATTCTTTTCCTCACATTGCATTACAAAAACTCAAATTTTTTTGGGTCAGGAACATGCCTGTTGAAGCAGGATATTCAGTGTGAAAAATACTATGAACTTGTCAAAGCCAAGGTTGTAAAGGGGACTTCCATACTTTTCAGTGTTTGAATTTTGCAACATCAGTGAAGTTTTTATAGCTGTTTCCTAAATATAAAACCATCTAACCAATTAGTTCGTTGTTTAGGTATTCTCTCTAAGTACTTAAAGCCTCTTGTCCTCAGGAACACAGAATATGCTTTCAAGGAAGAAGAGGGCTCTATCATGGTCTTGTACCTGTGGAATTGAGATCATGTATCTGCCCTTATATGTTCTCTTGCACTTACATGATGTGAGAAAATAAATTTTTACTGTCTGCTGGTTACAGCAGAAAGAGCAGCAGTTTATATTGTATTTGGAATCTCAAAATTCTTTCATAGCACCTGATTGGATGTCTGTTAACCAACCTTCAAAATGTGGTAACAGTGGATATCTGAGAACCTTTGTTTCTTATCAGGACAGTAAATGAATAACAGTTTTAAAAAAATAAAAATTTTATCTAAACAGTTTGCAAATCTGTCTCAGTTTATAGGATTGGCATTTTATAGAGGAATGAATTTAGTCTGAGTGGGCAAATCACAGTTTTAACTCTGTCTTAATTTCCTTGCTGACTTTATGAAATATTCTGACTTCAGAATTTCAAAGCAGTAATTAAGTGTTTCTTTTCACTAATTCTTTCCCTCCATCCAATGCATAATGTATCAACCAATGCCTGTCAGCCCAGCAGTTTAGTAAATCAAAGTAATTCAGCTGTCATGATACAGATTTCTCTCATTTCCTTGCGGAAAAAACAGCAGCTAACATTGAGAATTATTCCTAACAAGAGATGCAGTGTGGTTTGGTCTCTGAGATACAAAAGGGCTTTCAAACTTAAGATGTGTTCTGCTTTGCACAGGTAATCTACTTGATTAGCTGTTTTTTTGAAGTTACTTTAGTACCACAAATTTTCCCCATTTTTCACTTCTGCTTTAGTTGCCTAGGCTTAATTGTGAAATCAGATCTTGGACAGTAATCAGGAAAGCAGAACTCTTATTTTTTTCAGGGATATTTCAGGAGAGTTTTCTGTGTGTGTTAGAGAAAGGTTATTTAAGCTATCCAGCTGGAATTTTTGGTCATTATTGCATAAGAGAGAGGGATATAAAGAAAAGGAAGCTAGAAAGAAGAACATATTTTGTTTCAGGTGATGGAAAATGAAGAAACATTAATTAAAGACAATTTGGGAAAACTGTATATGTATACTACATTTTGCTTGTGCTGGAGTTGATTATGAAGGTATGAGCGGTATATAGTACGATATGTCCATTACAGTAATAAAAGTTTAAACACAATTTGTCTTCTCCAATGTTTTTAAAATTACTGATTGGAACCACAGAAATGTGCCTAAGATTTGGGAATTTTAGTGAATAGGTATATAGAAAAATCATTCTATCAGCAAATAGCAGTCACAAGCAGGTACAGAAAAAAAAAAATCTCTTTATGTTCTTGACTACTATAATGCTTATTTTCAGGAGTTTTTTGTTTTATAATTTATCCAGGTTATGTTTTTAAGATGTCTGAAAATCCTGAGGTTCCACTAGAGTTTCCATTAGAGTGGATCTAAGTCTTTCTTGAAGGACAGTGCCTCACACTGGTTGCCTTATCCTGCACACCCTGTGGTTTTATCACTGCTGATCTGACTAGACAGATTACATCACTTGTTCTGTGGTACACATTCTGTTTATATAACCCAGTCTGAGTCTTTGCTTCTTTGGTAAGAGCAAGCCTGCCTTGGCTCACATTCAGCATGTGATTTACCCCTAGGTCCTCCTTAGCCAGCTGTTCTGTCTATAGTATTTGTATAGTTGGTAGATTACCCCTGCTTTCTATAGTACTTTTATGCATGAGCTTCATTCAGGTCATGGCATCACTCAGTACTGCAATTTTGACAGCTAAATATAAATAAAGCCACTATGGGTATGGATTTCCAACAAACTGTGCACCCTTTCTGTGTTAAGGGCATCAAAAAAAGCTTCTGTAAGCTGTTGATGAGGATGTATTATGGCACAGTTGTTGAAAGCTTCTATAGTGTCTGGAAACATTGAATTATCTGCTGCACCCAGAGCTGCAAGTCCTGTTACTTTCTAGAAACACCTTGATACAATTTTATAGAATGGTAGAATTTCTTGGGTTGGAGGGGACCCATAAGAGTGATTGTTAGTGGGATTTTCCCAGTCATTGAACAGTTCATCCCTCTTTCCATCTCTACAAATAAAGTTATGCGTTGTATTTTCCCTCTGTAGAGGCTTATCTCTGTTTTCTTTAACAAGTACTTAGAGGACTGCTTATGCCCTGAGGTTGTATGAGGCACTTTGCTAAGTGAATTTTGATGGTAGGTCAAACAGACATGAAAGTTACTTTGAGTTGTTTTCACATGAAGCATATTTAAAAATTGCCTAGCTTATTCTTCCTTTATGAATTCAATGTGTATTTTAGCACTCAATGGAGTGTGTTGGCTTCATGCTCTCAAGTGATCTGTTTAGTGGTTTCTGAAGCCCTGAAACTTTGCCTCTCTCCCATTATTCTTGTTGTATTATTCTTGCTGTACTATTCTTGCTTTTCTTATTGTTACTAATGTAATTATTACTTATATATTTCTTTCTTCTTCTTTGTCTTCCTTGCTAATTACAGCTCTTTGTGCCTTGGCCTGAGTTTTGTGTCTTCTGAAAAATACTTGTCCCCAGCAGTCTAACCTAATTTCCACTTTCTCTGTGCTCTCTTCCTGTGTTTGGGGCTACTAACAAGCTCATGACTTAGCCAGGCTGGTCTCTTTCTACGCTTTCCATCCTTCCTCTGCATTGGGCCAGTTTGTACTTGTGCCTCAATACCATCTCTTTGAGGAATTGCCAAGTCCCTTTAAACCCTTTCCCCCATGAACTTGCCTGCCATAAATTCTTAAGTAATGTCTCCCTGAGCTTACTGAAATCTACCTTCCTGAAGTTTATTGTTTTTATTTTGCCTTCCTCTCCTTGGTTTCACCACTCTTCACTGCTATTCTCATAACAGATTTCTCTGTGGTGAGTAGTCCTGGTACTCCAAGGGAGCAGTGGAAGGTTTCTGAAGCTTTAGAAATACACAAAAATCACATTCAGAATCCAAGATTTATTCAAGAACCCTTTCCATGCTCTTACAGCACTGCATGGTCCCTTCAGTTTTATCTGCTGAGTCCATGTATTGGGTAAGGTTTTAACACATCTTTGTAGTGTCTTTTATTTCTGTTTACAAGGATACAGCCAGCACCTGTGACAAGCCAGCTCTCCATGGATGACTGCAAACAATAGTTTGAAAACTACTGATTTAGAGTGCAGGAGTTGCTCTATTGGAGCAGGTCCTTGATCCATGCAAAACAACATAGAAAAAAACCCTTAATGATTTAGAATGCAAAGCATGCATGTGAAGATTACTCAGGATAAAGTTCAAGAAAGAATTACAGGGAGACCATAATTGCAGAGAGTATTCAAGGATTGACTCAGTCCTTAAAATTCAAGCACTTCATTTTCCAGTCTAATCCAAGTTTTATAACCAAAAGAAAATTGACATTCCCACTGAGCACTTAATGTTATTAGAATAGGCAGGGTTTTTTTCTCAGCTTTCAAACCTTTCTCTGAATTAGCCTTGTTTCATTTTCCTCTCAAGCATGTGAATTCTCTGAAAATCCTTTCCTCCTCAAAGAAGTCTTCTGCATCAATCCATCTGTTTTTTTAAAAGTTAATCCATTTTGTCTGAACTCAAGTTATTACTTCAGGAAAACTTTTGATTGTGTCTATCCTGGTTAACCAGTTGTCCTCTTTTTTAACTCCACATTCATCTTTCTTACCTCTGAAGAAAACATCATATGTATTAGGCGAGAGAATTGATCTATTTCTTCAATATGCAGTGCTTTTAAATACTAAGTATTTTGTACAAGATGATGCACATACAACAGTGATCTTTTAAAAGAAGCTTTTGAATATACATTACATGTGTCACCAGGGTTGCATAAGTCTTGATCTTTTTCTTAGAGAGAATTTCTTACATCTTTTTCTTAGAGATTCATTTCCTAAGACAACCTCTTCTCAAAAACTCTTTTATTAGTTTACATGCAGAAAAAAAGGCTGATCAAATTTCTTTTTGGTGTACTGTAGATTTCCACTGCAGTAGGATCAAGTGTTTGACATGCATGTTGGTGAAGTTGGTGCTGATTTCTTTAAGACATGAACTTAGCATTGTAGCAGCAACTCTTCAACTTGTTCTATGACAATAATAAGTAGTGAAGTGATTAATCAAGAGGGGTATGTTAATGTATGCAATGCGCTTAAAAATGAAAAGGACATTTAAGAGTACTGGGCAAAAAATAATATTACTAGATATTAAAAGTCAGTCAAAAATATAGAAAACACCATGCAAACATAAAAAGTGGGTGTTTGACAAACTGAGATTGTCCAGCATAGGATAGTCCTGTAAACTTCATGCTACTACTGCATGGATGTTTAGCACTATCAAACCTCTTGTAAGCACTGATGAAATAATCCTGCAAAAACTTCACAGGCTAAAAAAAAAGTGTTTTAATCTAGTTTTTCTAATGAGGGGTTAGAAAAGTCCTTAGTTAAATGCTGCAATTTTTTTTAAGGGTAAGGTTGTGACTTTGGGTTTGGTGAGCTGTGTGGACTCTTGTGAAAATCAAGATCTGTGCTTCAGCCCTTTCTTTAGAAAAGACCCCAGTTTCCCTCCACATATAAGGCAGCAAGCCTCAGGTCTGTGTGGACTGAGTAACTCCACATCCAGTGCAGACATGCCTGTGCTCTTCTTGTGTGGAACAGTTGTGCAGAAACTGTCCTGCAGTGCCTTACACCAACCTCCAGGACAGAGCTTGGCTCTGCTGGCTGAGGTGTGCTCAGCAGAGGTTCCTCTTGGAAACTTGAAATAAAAACTGTATTTCTGCCAGCTCAAGTTTTTAAAGAGAGACAAATGCTTCAATCCTGCTGTTGATATACTAAGCAGCTGTGAGGGCAGTGACCACATAGACCACACTTCATGGGAAACTGGGAAAGAAATACCTACAGTGCAGTTATTGAAGGATTTTCAGGTACTAGGAGGAAGGGTGGGATGAGAGGCAGAGTTAGATCCCTGTCAGGGATACTGGACTGACTCCTTGGAAGAGAAAGTGATTCAGTGCATGCTGGGCTGAGTGAAGCCTGGTCTCCTGCATGCACTGGTTGAGTAAAATTCTTTAACCCAAACATCCTGAGGTGATGATTTCAGACCAGCCCTTAACACAGCTCTGAAAAACAAGAGAAAAATACCAGGAATGTCTGCCCTGTGGGACAGGGCTCAATTGAAATTCATAATGTGTGAGGTTCATGAGAACCAAACAGAAGGGAATACTTGGGCCACTAGGACTTATATAAAGAGATCTTGTCAGAGCCTTTTTTGTTCATGAAATAAAAAAAAAAACGTTTGGAGCAGATGTTGACTGGGTCCTTTCGCATTGTTTCTGTCTGTCACCTTCAGCAGCAAGTCAAAGTAGCCTCTAATGGTAAAAGTTTCAAAAAGTCATAGAATGCACCTAAATGGGAGGCAAAATAATTGGATATTTGAACCTGAGAAGAGGGCTAGAGGTTTCTGAAGACAATACTTGCCAGGGTAATGGATTTGGTAGTTTTTAAGTGAACAACCTGCCTATAGCTGGTTAAAGTATCTGCAAGAAAACAATAACTTAATCTGGGGTTTTTTTGGAAGTAAGTCTCGGGATGTCTGACTCAGATTCCCCATTCTTGATTCTAATGGAGATAACCCATCAGGGCTCAGGGCCATGAATTTTTGGCTAACTTTAACTCAGTAGTGTGAATACATAGTGGTATGAAGTTGACAGGCTCTGTCAAGAAAACAGATAGTATAATGAACATCCAAATTTGCTAACTGAAATTAATCAGCCATTTTCCTTTGATTGCAATTCTGATTTGGTTTTTGTTTTGTTTTGTTTTCCTTTTGTTTTTGGGTTATTTTTTAGTTGTTGTTGTTGTTGTTGTTTATTTTTTTTTAACTATTAGATTAATTCAGGTTCACAAAAGAATTTTTATAGCATGGAGCTAAAAGCACAGGCAGAACAACCCTACCAAGATTCTCCAGACAGGTATCTGCCTGATTCAATACAGTTACTAACCAACCTATAAATTCATCTAAATGGCTTTATCCAATAGGGAACCTGAGCAAGACACAGACCTGCAACGAAGACTGCGTGTTTATTAGCAAGAACCAGGTCACACAACCAGGAAAACCTGTGGTGACTGTAGCACTTCAGCATTTTAGATACCAGAATAGTTTGTGTTTCTGGGGAGATGCTGTGCTCTGGGTCAGCACTGAATCTATGGAGGCACAGAGATAACACAGGAGCAGCTCCTGGTCCCTGTGCCTTCAGTCACTGTGAGAAATCAGTGAGTGAAGCATCTGTGTAGTCTAAGCTGAGTTTCAGACTGGGACAAGTTTTCAAATACTTACAAACAGCTAATAACAGAAGTAGAGGATTCAATCCTCTCCTCTCCAAATTAGCTTTTGAAATAGAACTTATGAAATTCTAGATATTATATACCAAAGCCTCTAAAATAATTCCTGTGTTCCTGTTGCATGAAAAATATTGCATAAATGAAAATATAAAATGAAAATATTTTTTAAATAAAATTAGTGAGTTCATAAATTTTTTAACACCCAGGTACTTTGCATTTTCATTCCAAAGAAACCCTTTAGAGCTTATTTTTGTGAATGTATTTTTATCTTCACTTTCTGGTTTTAAAAACCATTTTCATAGTCTGAAGCAGCAAAAATCAGTAATTTAAATTTCAGCAAGATAGTAAAAATCTGCAAAAAACTATCAAAACTGCAGCTTCTTGCCAGGAATATGTTAGAATAAAATTAAATAATCAATACTTATAACAACTTACATGTTTCTGTCTTGTAACAAAAAAATGATAAATTATTTTTCATTGTTTTGGTCACGGACTACTACCACCAGCAAAAACCTATGTTACTGTCAGTGCATGTAAAATGAGATGAGAACACGTTTTGGAAAACTTGGAAAAGTAATTTCGGTGGATGAAAGATACCGGTTGTTATCTTGACAATTCGGTCAGTCTTTTCAAAATGAAGCACTGGAGTCAGGAACGATTGTTTATTTTGTGTTCTATCATGTGAGAAACTTGCCTGAAATTAGAGAATTGCGTCGTAGTTTTATTTAGTGGCACATAAGCACCACCTTCTGGGGAAAGCCAGTATTTCCCAATGGTTTATAGGGGTAGAGCAGATCCCGTTTATTTATTACTGAAAGTATGTATTTAAACTTTTACTGCTCGACAATATTGTCTGTTTTTGCACTACAGCAGGATAAAAAGCTTAAATTAACGTATTGATATTTTAATAATAATCTTCATAATTACTATTCTTACCCCATTACTCTTGTTACTATTGTTATTCACATTACCTCACAGAATAATAATATCATTACTTTAATGCCAATGAATCTGATTCATGGACCAGAATTTCACAGAATGTTTTTTTCAGGTCAAAAATATAATAGTAGAAAACAAGTGACATTAGCTATCTTCAGCTAAGCCCAAGAGGATGTTAAGATACCATTGGTCTGTATGAATTATCATCCTCTTATTGGCAGTCTACTGAAGACTCATTTAGAGTGCTAATTATAAGCAATCAGGATATTTCAGGAGGAGGTAGTTGATGGAAACCAGAAGTCAATATCTCAGTAAAAATGGGAAATAGTGCATGAGGCTGTGGGCCAAAAAGTTTTTGAAATGGGGGAAGAGGACTTGTATTTTCTAGAGAATAAGAATATAGTGTCAGTGAAAAATTGCCTCAAAGATTGCACAAGGAACAAAATAACAAGTTGAAAAATGTTTTCTTTTTCATACATGTGAGCAGAAGAACATCCCATGTGTCAAAGGCAGAAGAGCTGTAATAGAAATGTGAAAATAAAGCTTGGAGAGTTTTCCTGTGCAAGTGAAAAGTGATCTCAGCATCTCAGAAGAAAAAAGATATCAGTGGCAGTCAAGCACAACCTCGAAGTGAGACTGTGAAATCTCGAACAAAGTGAGACTTCAGGGCAATGCCCAGGTTACACAATAATTCTGGTGCTCTGAACTTGCCAGGGGCAAGAGAGGAAGGAATGAATGGGCTTTTCAACCCCTTTTATTTTCCAACCCAGGGAAGGGACAAAATGACTGTTTTTTATATTGCTCCCTCTGCAGCTCTGTGTGCAGATGGCAATTTCTTGTGGGAGAAAGCTGCACTGATCCAGAGTTTTCTACTTGATAAGGGAAGTGCTTTAATACTCTTTCTGTGCTACCCAACAGAGCAAAAAGGAAATGGGCCATATTAGACATGAGGACTATCAGTGCAATAAAGGCAGGCCCATGTGTTTCTGGGATACACTTCCTGAGAAATATCTAGCTCACTCAGGGCAAGATGAAATAATAAACAATATTAATCACTGATGTCATAAAAGTGCTGTGCTTTGCATGGTGTGTCTTTGAACTATGAGCAAGGAGAGAAACACTGGCGAGACAAAACAGACTTCAGGAACTTCAGCAAAGAACTGCACAACAGGGAGTAGTTTTTAAAGGCACCAGCCACAAAAAAATTGGGCAACTTGTCAGACTGCTTCAAGATTACATTTTTAGACAGCATTTTTATTACAAAGCCTTTAGTTTGTTTTTTTAAACTTGCCCACAAAAGGCAGATGTTTTAAATTATTTGGTGTTGTTTATTCAGTTAATATTTTGCAGGTGGTAATAATTCTTCAGCCCTTGAAAACCAGCATATCAGGAGAAATAGAAAACCCTTCTTTTCCAAGTGTCCCACTAGGAAAACACGAGAGAAAGCCTCTAGATCAATTCAGATGTAATTGAATCAGTCTTCAGAATTCTCATTAGATTGTCATGTTGTGCTCTATTAACATACACAATAGGAGGGTCCCAGTTTAGAGGAATTTATAGGGTGAATTAAATGGTGGAACTGTTGAAGAGTGGTGGTTGGGAGGGATCTCCAGAGAATGCCCAGTCCAACCTGGTTGCTCAGAGCAGGGTCAGTGAGGGCAGGCAACCCAGGACTGGGTCCTTTGATGTTTTGGATATAGCCATGGATGGAGACCCTATAACTTCTCTGGGAAACCTGTTTTTGTGTTCAATCACTTATGGATTAAAAAATATATATATCTTGCTGTTTAAACAGTGTTTCCTGTATATCAGTCACTGGGCACCACTGGGCAGAGCCTGTCTCCATCTTCCTTAGGCTGCCAGCCCCATGCCCCTGGTATTTGTGCATGTTAATAACAACATCCTGAGCTTTCTCCTCTCCAGGCTGAACAGTCCCAGCTCTCTCAGCTCTTCCTTGCATTCAGGCAGTCCAATCAACTCCTTGTTTTCATTGCCTCTCAGTGGACCCCCTCCAGTGTTGATGCTAATACTGCCCCTAAGGTCAAGTGACTGGCTGCCAGAAGGATTTATGCCACTTAAGACACTATTTTCAGACTGAAGTCCAGCCAGCTTTCCAGCCACCTCTCTGTCTGCTTACCTGGTCTGTACTTCATCAGTTTGTCTATAAGGATGTCTCAAGAGGCTGTGTCAAAAGCCTTACTGAAATTACTGAAATTGAAATAAACACCACCCATTACTTCCTTGCCATTACCAAGACAGCCAGTTGTTAAATGAACAGGAAATACGCAAAGTATGCAAACATAAAAGGGATGGCTGTAGTCACAGCATACATTAATTTGACCAAAAAACCACACTATTCGATTGCCATTCTTTTCTAGAAATGTAATTTGAGGATGTGTGATCGTATCAGAAGTTGAGAACATCATTCAGTGCTACTGAAACAAACCTTGAATAATCACCACAGTGAAGACACAGTCAGATTCTAAGGGATTTAAGCACCTTTTGTAATTGTTTCTGGTAAATCAGATAGGTACTTGCATCCTTTTAAAAACTGGTGAGCCTGAGGTATAAGCTTTAATGGCATCTTTGTAATAACTCATTTTACTTCTCTAGAAGATTCAAAAAAGTCTAATCCAAAGTAGTTGTAGTTGTTGTGTTCAAATATATCCACTGGGTATTAGTCTTTCTCATCACCACAAGTAGTGTAGTGCTTCAAATACGCCCTAGCTTCAGATATGCTGTTGGTTCTGGCCTTTTGATAAACAGGTCAGCATGAACTAGAATCTTTAACAGTTTAACAGTTGCTTTTTAAAAATTAATTTAAAATATTGTTTCTGAGAGGAACTCCTTTTTTCCTGGTTGTTAGCTGCATCTTTTCTTCCAAGTATTTTCCATTATCTTAGTTGTATTTATTATAGTAGGAGATGTTTTCAAAAAACCTCAGTTCAGAGGAAGATATTATGAAGGATTTAATGCCTCACAATCAAGGTGAAAAGAGCAATGTGTCTGAAGTTTCCAGACACCAGCAAGTCATAACAAAATTCTTTGTTCTTGTCTCAATTCCCAGAGCACTGAAATGTCACTTTTAGCAAATGTAACTGATATCAACTTGTTTTTCAAAATAATTTCATGTCTTTTCTTCTGACATCAGAAATATGTGAAATCTAATGTTGTCTTCTGACCTGTCATCAGTTCAGAAAAGTTTTTATAATTTACCAGTCTCATTCACCATTAAAACATATTTCCTATCTCTTTCTGCATTTCTGCCAGAATTTTCTTTAACTAATACCTAAGTGACAAGAAGAGAGGCTGAAACCTCTGTAGAAGTAGAAGGCTTAACATGTTACTTTAGGAAAAGTTTACCAAGCTCTAGGTGAGCTGCAGGTACGCAGTTTTCTTCAGAAATCTGATGGCAGCAGTACTTTGTCTGAGCAGAAACCAATCAAGCTGGCAAAAGCAGTGCAGTGTGGCACTGTAGGGTGCAGCACTTCTGAGGAGCTGCCTCCATGGTCCCAGAGGAGCAGAACTTGGGAGCTTCCCTTCACCTCCTGCTGTAATTCTGCACAGTGACAATTTAGTCCTTGCCATATGGGTAACTAAGATTGCTACCAATTCTGTTAGAGAAATATGCTCCCCTATTTTATCCCATTAAAATAAATCAGCCTGAGCAGATTTGCATCCTTTCCAAGTTGGATATTCTGGCTAATTTCCTTGGAAATTTGCCTGCAGCAGAGAGGCCATTTGGTCTGTTCTTATCCATATGTCTGACTGTGTCTTGGGTGTGATTGTTGCATATTTTCAATTTCTTACAGGCTAAATTATAGGCATGCTGTGTCTTAAATTCTCTTCTTCACATATGGATGGGAGTCATCTGGAAAGACAAGTCACATCAGGGACACATGATACCACATAAGAAATACGACTTCATCACTTGTGACCATTTTGATTTCAACCCCAGAAATATGATATTTGTTCATTGAGTGATGGCAGCTTCATGATTCCATATTGTGTTGGGATTTTTTATAGTTTTTGTTTTAAATCCCACTTCAATTATAGTAAGTTTTCAATTTTTTTGCCTTCCTTTAAACTGTGAGATAGCATTTTCTTAGTGCTGCCCCTGATTTAACAATAGTAAGAACAGATAAGACTTTTCATCCTCAGTGAGTTGTTTATTTATGATTTTAACATTGTTTTCAGTAGCCATCAGTGGCTTCAATACTTCCACTTTAAGGAAACTAATTTGGATTTAATTTAGTAGAGGTTGTTTACATTCATGCCTGTGAACCTTTTGTTAGATACAGGGTATAAGGTATTTATCAAAAGTGTGTCTTCTCAATCCAGGCTAGGCTTGTCTTGATCCAAGCAGCCAGTTCTTTTAGCACTAGACTGTGTTTTTCTGCTTATCTTGGCTTGCAATTCAGGTGTGTCGATCAAAACTTCATAAGTTGCTACTGACACAAATCTGGTTTAAAAAATTTCTCACCATTCCACTAGACTTGATTCAAAATGAAATTTATAGCTCCTCTTAATGTATTAGGCACCTTTGTGCAACATTGCTGCCTACAAATATATTCCACAGAGGAATGACATCACCCCCTGAAACACATACTTGGAGTGTTATCCACTCAGTATTATTTGACATCCTGAATTACTGCTTCAGTTATCACAGTCCACACTTCTTCTATGGCCAAACTGGATTCTTATCAAGAGGATAGTATGCAGCTGTAGACTTGGCTTCTCTGCATTTTTGCAGAATAATGAATTCTCTCTAGTTTGCAGCAGCAGTGATGGTTTGGGCCTGTGCTCCCCACTTCACTACAGCCCAGGTGGAAGGAATGTGCTGGAAGATGAAAGCTCTGTGGCAAAGTAGGTTTGAAACCTTTGAATCCTCTCTCAAATCGCTATTCTAAGACTACCAGCTGCTTTAAAGTGTAGTTATACCTGCAGTTACTTTTTCCATTAAAAAGGTGTCTGGAAGATCTGCCACTCTTGGCCTGACCTCTGGCAATTGGAAGAATTAATTTTACAAGTTTGACAGCTTATTTCATCTGTCTGTAAGGATACAGGGTGAATTTTGGTTTTGAAAATCTCTACTGGGAATATTTCTGCTTAATTAAGTTTTTAAAGGTAGATGCAAAATTAGTTACAATACATTTGGGCCAGATTCAAATTCTCCTGTGAAACACAGTTTCTGAGCTCTGTGTGGCTTCAAAAAGATGACCTCTACATTCCATAAAGATGAAAACTTCACAAAATAGCAAGACAAGTCAAGGAAAGAAGTGGCTAAAACAGTAATGAAAATTTAATTTACTTTTTTTTGTATATTCATAAAAAAAAAAAAGCTTGATCACCATAAAAAGGAATGAACAATTCACATAGTGCATAGTAAAGTATACAGAAATAATTACCTTGATATTATCCTAGGTCAGTCCAAAAGTCCATCTAGTCCAGAATCTTGTCCTTGCCAATGGCCAAAAGCAGCTGCCCAGGGGAAGAGTTTGCAAGCAATACAGGAACATATGGGTGTTTCCCTCGATCTGCCCCTTCTAGCCTGAGGCAGTATGTGGCTTGTGAATAGAATTTATAAATGAGGGGGTTTTGCTCAGAAACTTTTACTTATGGGTTTTTTTCTTCCATTATTTTGCCCAATTTATTTTTAGTTTACATTTATCATGTTTATATTCAGAGAACCCTGTGACAGTTTCATCATGTAATTATTTGCTGAGTGGAGTACAGTCCTGTCTAAACCACCCCGGCACAGCTTTGAATCATTCCCACGCATTCTGTCATGGGGTAACGAGGAGAAGAGCTCAGCATGTCCCTGTCCCCTCCCTCAGGAAGATGCAGAGGGCAATGAGGGCATCCCTCAGCCTTCTTTCCTTCAACCTGGCAACACAAAGGCCTCACCTGCTCCCCACAGGATGTTCCTTTCAGTTTTTCTCTCCAGCTTTGTTGCCCACCTCAGGATGCATTCAAGGACTTCCATCAGCACTTCACACAGTGCTGAAGGTGCCCAAGGCTGAGCCCAGCAGGACCATCCCCTCCACGGGCTGTGCCATGCTCGGTGCTCAGGGATGGGGCTTGTCCTTGGGCTCTGCTGACCCACACTGAGCCCAGCCCAGCCAGCCCCAGCTCCCATGGAGCCTGTGGTGTAGCCCCATTCCCTGCAGCACCTTGAGCCCTGTTACTCATTCCCTTTCGTTACAAAGGTCTTCATTTCACAGGTTTTATATGCTGGTGTCAGGTTATTGTTATATGTGGTGTTGTGTGATTAATGTCAGAAACACATATTTGTCATACTAGGGCATTCCTAAGTTTTGCCTCATCTCAGAATTTTCCTTCTGGTATGGTTCCACTGCAGGTTCCTGTGGAAGACTCGATGACAGAAAGCTAACACTCTGCTTGGCCATCCTTTGCCTAAGCATTTCCTGAGTGAGAAGCTGCACAGCTTCATGACTGCCCATGAGATTCACTGCATTTTGCCTCTTTTCTTTTGAATTCCTTAAAATACCAACTACCACAACGCTTTATGGCAAGAAATGCCCGTGTTACATTTAAAAACTCTTTCACCTAAAGCTTATCAGTGCTTCTGACGGGTAATTTCATTGATGCCCTCTAGTGTTCAAAGTGAGATAAACATTTAATAAATATTTTCTTAGGCAGCCCTGCCAGAGAGGGTGCCTTGCCGGAACTTTCAGTCACCAGCCCCAGTGAATTAATCAGGGACACGACTGGAGGCAATGTGGGCTGCAGCGATCACACACTGGTGAAGTTCACAGCCCAGAAGGACATGAGTCAGGAGAAGAGAGAAGTCAGGACACTAAATTTTAAGAAAACAAAACTCAAGCTGTTCAAGGACTTTGCCAGTGGTGCCCCCTGGGAAACTGCCTTCAGAGACAAGGGGGGTGGAACAGAGCTGGCAGATTTTTGAGCATGTGTTCCATAGAGCACCAGAGCTTTTGTTCCCCACAAGTAAGAAATCAGGAAAGGGGATAACATGGCTATTTAAAGGGGAAGAAGGAAATGCAGAAGCAGTGGAAATAGGGTTGAGTATCCTGGGAAGAGTATGGGGCCATTACCCAGTTTTGTAGGGATGGGCTCAGGATGGACAAGAATTGACTGTACCTGAACTTTGCAAAGGACAAAAAGAATCAAAGGAAAGGTTAAAGAAAATGTACCCACTCCCCGATAAAAAAAACTGGCAAATTGGTGACAGCAGATAAGGAGCAGGCTGAGGTACTCAACAACACTTTTCCTAAGTCTTCACTGTCAGCCTCTCTTCCCACACTTCTCAGCTGGATGGAGCTCCACCCAGGAACTCGGAGAGCAAAGCCTCTCCCACTGTAAGAGACGATCAGGTTCAAGGCTCCTAAAACACCTGAACATTTGTGAGTCCACAGGACCTGACATGCATCCCAGCGTCCTGAGGGCATTGACTGATGTAGATCCCAGTGTTCTCTCCACCACTTTTAAAAAGTCATGGCAGTAAGGTAAAGTTCCAGGTGATGGGAAAAGAGGAAAAATTGTACCCACCTTTAAAAAGGGATGAAAGGAGGGCCCCTGGAAATGATCGATCAGCCTCACCTCTATGCCTGGGAAGATGCCTGGAATAGACTGTCCTAGAGACTGTGCTAAGGCACTTGGAGGACAAGGAGATGATTTGGGACAACCAGCACAGCTACACCAAGGGAAAGTCCCACCTCACCAACCCAGTGACCTTCTGTGATGCAATGACCACATCAGCAGACAAGGGAAGGACTATAAATGTCATCTGTCTGGACTTTTGTAAAGTCTTTGACATGATCCCCCACAACATCTTTCTCTCTGAATTGGAGAGAAAAGGATTTGATGGATGGACTGTGGTCATATCCAGAGGTCAGTAGTGAACCGCTCAGAGTCCTGAAGGATATCTGTGCCAAGTGGTGTCTCTCAGGGGTCTGTACTGGGACCAGAGTGATTTAATATTTACCTTAATGACAGAGATTAAGTATTGAGTGCATCCTCAGCAAGTTTGCAGATGACACCAAGCTGAGGTGTCACTTGAATGACAAGATGCCATCCAGAGGGACCTGGACAAGATGGAGAAGTGGCCCAGGGGAATCTGATGAGGTTTAACAAGGCCAAGTGCTGGTGCTGCACCTGGGTCAGATCAGCCCCAATATCAGCACAGGCTGGGCATGAAGAGCCCCAGCCCAACCCTGCCCAGAAGGACTTGGGGGTGCTGTGGGTGAGAGGCTGGACATGCCCCAGCCATGGCACTCCCAGCCCAGAGAGCCAAACGTGTCCTGGGCTGCATCCAGAGCCCCGTGGGCAGCAGGGCAGGGAGGGGATTCTGCCCCTCTGCTCTGCTCTGCTGAGACCACCTGGAGCACTGCAGCCAGAGCTGGGGTCCCTGCACAGGAGGGACAGGGACCTGCTGGAGCCAGCACAGAGGAGAGACACAAAGATGGTCAGAGCATCTCTTCTATAAGGAAAGACTAAAAGAGTTGGGGTTGATCAATCTTATTAAGGTTGCAGGCACACCCCACAGTGGCCTTTCAGTCTTTTAAAGGGGTCTACAAGAAAGATGGGGACAGATCTCTTAGCAGTGCTTGTTGCAATAGGACTAGGGGTAATTGCTTTAAACTAAAAGAGGGTGGATTGACACTAGATGTAAGGACAAACTTTTTTACACTGAGGGTGGTGAGACACTGGAATAGGTTTCCTGAAGGTGGTGGATGTCCCATCCCTGGAAACATTCAAGGCCAGGCTGGACAGGGCTCTGATCTAATTGAAGATGTCTGTGCTCATTAGGTCATGTATTAGCTGGGCATGACCTACAGAAAACTCCTCCCCATTGTCCAGAAAGTCATTAGCTGGGCATAAACACACCCAGCTTCTTCAGATTCTCAGATCAAACCCAAAGAAATCTATATTTCTGTTCACTTGTAATTTGCTATAGATGAAATAGTTTAATAATTCTTGGGGTTTTTTTTTAAAGGTACATATTTAAATATTTGTTCCACGTGATGGAGGTGATTGGAGGCTTCCTCACGAGTTCTAAATTTTCATCTAGTCACAAGATCACAAAATAATAGAATTGTTTTGACTGGAAGGGATCTTTGAAGATCATCTAGATCCAACCACCCCAACATGGGCAGGAACACATTTCACCAGATCAGGTTGCTCAATCTAGCCTTGAACGCTTCCAGGGTATCCACTAAAGTCCCTTCCAACATAAACCATTCTGTGATTCTGTGATTCTCTTTTCTATTTGCTCTCAGTCAAATAACGATTTTGAGTCACCTCTGATATATTTCTTTTTTAAGATGAAAACTCCTTCTCTGCTCGGGTTCTTTTAATGTGAAAACCATATCTCTCTGCCACTGATTTCTTTATACTTTTTCAGTTTCCAGCATATTCAATTTGGCACTGAGAAAGGAACTGTGATCAGAATTCAGGATTCATTAACAAGATGGATTTATAAAGAAGCTTAACCATCTATTTTTCTTCTTTCCTTCCATCATAATTCACAGGGTTCTGATACCCACTTTCAGATAACTATTCACATCGACTAAAGTTTTATTACTTATGCCAAAAACTTAATTAAGCCCATATTTTTACATTCACACAGTGACTTTTTTATTCTGTTAACCCTGTCCTATCTTGTATTTGTCCTTTTCAACGCAGAAACATTGAGTATTTTTGCAGTTCTTCTGCAGCCAGCTTTAATCTTGACTGTTAAAAATAACAACAGGGCACACTCTGATGCTTCACTATACAAGGCCTTTTCCAAATCATTGACAAATAAATTGAAAGCATTGGATTCCAGGACTGAGCTTCTTTTGACTTTCTAGGTAACTTCTCTTCAAGTATCCCTGACTTGTATTCTCTAAGCAATCACTAGTTTGGAAGCACAGGAACTACTGCTTTACAGACAGAAGAACAGGTTTTGTGATTATGCTTTCCCAAATACCCATAATTACCTGTTTACTTTACAAAATTTTAAGCAATACAGCAATATTCATTCAATAATAAAAATTGACTGAGTGAAAGTGTGGCAAAGATTGGAGAACACTGCAGAGAGTGCAATGTGTCAATATGAGAAAACAATAGAGGAGGCTGATATGATCCTGCAGTTTTTCCTCAGGAAAATGTCCCACAGGTTTTAGTGGATCAGTGTGCATTGTGACCCCAGAAAACTCAGGAGGACCAAAACCAAAAACTGGTCAGAAAATGGGAAGGAAAAATATGGTGACACAGCATTCCAAAGTGTTTATGAAGAGACCACATTCCCAGCCCCCCTTACCATGGGTAAGGCTCATTCCTCTGCCAATAAAGCATGCAGTGGAAATTTCCACTGCAAGTTACAGCACATTTCCACCCTTTAACCCTACTCACACTGAAGTTTTGCAATTCTTTATGGTAGTTGAAATGTATAACCTTGACTTTACTAAAGATAACCAATCTGCTTTTTTTTCTAACCTAACTTAATCTAATCTTTATTCTTTAATTTAAAATTAAAAAGCCTAATTTTTATGGTTCTAGTGAGAAATATGAGGATGTAATAATTTGAATGATGAGCAGACATGTTACCAAAATCATAGATATTTGTTTTAAATTGAAATAATTTCATATAGGTCAGCATATTTGTAGATGAAATTGGTAGTTACATGTTTGGCAAATATCAGCATTTTTGTTTTAAGAGTAAATAGTTGTTAATATGTCATAAATTCTTTTTTCTAATCATAGCAAATTTTTTTATCCTGAACAGGCTGATTAGCAGGATGCTTTGTGATCAGAAGACATCTTTGCTGTTTGATGGGCAGAGGTTTTTAACCTGTACAACTCAGTATTACCATTCAAAATGCATGCCCATAAGCCTAAATTTGCAAATTTGTGAACCACTCAATAAGATCATGTTCTTATCCTAAAAGGATTAATATATAAAGCAGATAGAATTAAAAGACTGCAGCAGATGGGCAGAGAAGTGGAAAATTTCCAGGAAAATGTTTTATAAGGCAAAATTTTGAGAAATAAGAGAACAAAAGATCTAGAAATTAGAATGGTAAGAAAAACAACAGTCTCTTGCAGCTAAGCACAAAGAAAAAGAATTGTATATGGCTTGGGCATATGAAACAAGGTAAAAGAAAGACTGCTTATTTTCAAGATGGAAACATGATAAAAATTCCCAAGATTCCTTCTCCTTTGTGTTTTTTCCCCAGTATTATGCTATGATGATTCCTGGACAAGCTACACATGCCTCCCACCATCCTGAAAGGATTTCATGTCAGTACTCTGATCTTGGCATCATAGAAAAAAAAGTCACTCATGTCAGACTTTATTTTCATCATGTTTCTTTGACAAACATTTTTAGTACCATCTAAAAGTTCTGTATCAATTAATTCATATCATGATTGATTTAATAAGAATCAGTTTCAAGTGTATAAATACGAAATTATCTGGACTGCCCACATTTTAAATGCACATGAAGCAGTAGCTTTCTTTCCAGTATTCTGGAACTTTTCAAGTGTTCCAACAGTTACTGAAAATCAACAGTTATGGTCCAGATAATGCTGAACTCTCTAGCTTAAAAAACTTTAAATGCAAATTACATTGACCTGCTGACTTCTCTCCTGCTTGATTTGTAAGATATCCTTTCTTAGTTTTTGCATGGAAGTGTGTAATTATCTTCCTGTAATAAATAAATAAATAAGCTGTGTTTTTTTCTTCTGTAAATACAGTTCAAATGCTGCCTTTTAATAACATTTTACTATATCTGTGTAGCCGTGGTCTATATTTAATATTAGGAATCTACTCATTGTTCCTAATACGTGAAAAATCTCATTATTATCCTTATCCCTACAGACCATAGATTTCTTTGTTGGACAGTTGATTTCTTTATCAATTTTCAAAAGTTTCCAGATTTTATTTTATTTTTACTTCTGACAGTTTCCTGCTCCTTCCATTTGAGTATATATTTTTGTATATAGAGACAGATGTACATACAGATCACTGCCACTGCCACATTTATCAGAAAATAGGGGTTTTTTTTCCCCAAAATTTTCATGCTATCCTTAAAATGCTTTCTACTACCATTCACATTTTTCTCCCAGGCAGCTGATTCACTGATTTTTGGCAACATAAAATTAGTCTTTTAAAAAGCCAATAGATACACATTTTTGTAAACTTCAGTTTTCTTCTGTTTGACTACATAAACTGCTCAAACTAGGGTTCCTTGCCACTTAACTGGTCTTTGAAGTTACAAATCTTTAATTGATGATTACTATTGTTGCTATTTCATTAGCAGTACTTAGAAATTAAAAGGTTGGAAGAATAAGCACAGATACCTTCTGTTCACACTATAGTCCACTACCTGCATTTAGATTTTGTGCCCTTATTTGTTTCTTTCTCAGCCTGAGTGACTTGTGATAACACAGCTTTCTGGCCTACACATGATGACCTGGTTACAGCATTATCTCATGCTCTCTAGAGTGATAGACACCCTGCCCCACACAGTATGTTGCTTTTTTTATCCTTTAGGACATTGATTTATATATAGAAGTAGAGCATTCAAGAGCTCTATTTCTAACTTCCCAGTCACTTGTGAAAAAGCAAAGTCATTTTTGATGTAGACTGAGGCTCTCCTTTCACATATTGCCCACTCAGTTCTTCCCAAGTAGTTGAGACTGAGTGTGAAGTGGAAAGTTACAGGTATGCCTGAGAGTAAACCTTCCAAATTACTGGCTGAGGTCAGGCAAACTGTGAGCAGTATCTTAACAGTTCTTTCAAATGACAGCAAACAAAGCTTCAGACCTTGTAAAATATTTAAAGCTGTGTGAAACTCAGCAGTTTTTGCTGCAAAGGATCTGACTGCAGTTTGGATAAGGTTTGCATAAACCGAGAATTGAAACAAAAATGTAAGAGGAAACTCATCTAATAGTATCATGGTTTTAATAAAAACCTAAAAGCAAATAATTCTGATGATTTTCACAAAAAATCCAATTATGGTCTAAAAATTATTCATACTTTGTTCCAGGTTTATCTGAAAGTTCAGAGTTGCATTTTCCCTGTCACAGATGTAAGGCCAAAACTCAAGTTGTATGGAAAACAGATTAATCCTATTGAATTGTATTAATATAGGAAAAAAAAATCACAGGTCTGAAAATGTTGTTGTTATTTTTTCTAAAAAATAGGATTCTTTGATCACCCTTGTGGAGATCACCATTGTAGAGATTCTTCTGTCTCATATCAGCTCTTAGTCTGATCTGTAGGAAATAAAATCACAGCATTAAATTACTCTAGAAGTACATTCATCCAACTTTGAAAAGGGATAGAGAAAGGAATATCAGCTTCTTCTAACTCAGTACAATGGCTTTAAACTGGTGAAAAGGTAAAATTGAACTATATCTTCTGATTTCAGTCCAGACAGTTTCATTCATTGCAGTGAGTTTGGAGCATTGTAAGATCACTAAATTCAGCAATCTCAGAAACAAAATTAATTTAAGCTTTTTGTCAGTTCTTAGAGAAGTACAGATTCTCTGCCATGTGCTTTCTTATATTCTCAAACACAAATTTACATCTGATAAAAATGAAACAAGTTGGAAATGTGGCAGCACAGACTGTACACAGATTCTTTCTACACATATTAAAACACATTTTATTGAGACAGAATGTTAGAATGTAATCATTATCACCTTCATTATGACAGGTGTAGAAGCAATCTAGAATAGCTACCCTGCCTGCTCCAGCTGGTGTTACAGACAAAACTTATTTCAGGGAGAGCATAGTCATGGAATCATAGAACAGCATGGTTTGGAAGGAACTTTAAAGATCACCTTGTTCCAATCCCCTTCCATGGGCAGGGACACCTTGCACCAGGTTGCTCAGAGCCCCATCCAACCTGGCCTTGAGCACTCCCAGGGATGAGGCATCCACAGCTTCTCTGAGCATCCTGTTTCTGTGCCTCACCACCCTCACAATCAAAAACTTCTTCCTAATATCTAACCTAAACTTGTCCTATTTCAATTTAAGGCCATTCCCCCTTGTCCTATCACTACCTGACCCTGTCAAAAGCCCCTGTCCATCCTTCCTATAGCCCTCTCTGAGTACTGAAAAGCAGCTCTAAGGTCTCCTCAGAGTCTTCCTCCTCTTCTGCAGCTGAAGCACCCCAACACTCAGCCTGTCCTTACAGCAGAGGTGCTCCAGCCTCCTGATCAGCTTTGTGGCCTCCTCTGGAGGAACTCCAAGAGGTCCATGTCCTCCATATGCTGGAAATCTCAGATCTGGACACAGAGGTGGGGTCTCATCTGAGTGCAGGAGGATTATAAGCATTTTTAAACAAAAACCGAAATGGTGGCATCTTTCAGCACACCTTTCCAATGCTCAGATGTTCTATAATGTGTTCCTCTCTGTGCAGTTGGAACAGCTAATCACCAGATACAAAATCAACTGCTTGCATTTCTAAGCATTATCTTCTTTCCTGTAAACCTGCAGAAGGCAAATTTTCAAGGAATTTCAGCAGCAGTTATGCAGTGGTTGTGATGTCTTTTCTTTCAGGTTGAAGGTCTTTGGATAAAGGGGGATATATACCAATCTTGTTAGGTTTTGTAAATAAATTATTGCTTAGGCTGACTAGGAAGGCTCTAACATGTCAATATCAGAGCAAAATGTCTCTTTCTGTGTAGCAGATAAATTCTCCATTATTAAAAATATTTTCAAATAAAGTAGGAAAATGTCCTTAATTTAGAGATTAAAATTAAGTTGATGTGTTAAATATAAAACTAAATTAAATCTTCCACTTATAAGCCACTCCATCCTCAGTTTCCTGAAAGAAAACTGAATGATAAATCCAGAATGTTTTTCATACAAAGGTTGTAATACTTCTTAATGTTCAGTAAGAGACACTCAGCATCATGTTTGTCCCTTCTGGAACTTATTAACATTATAATAAGCCGTTTTCTGTCATTAAGAAGTTAAAAACACCAAAATTTCCTCACTTCATTCATAATTTTTCTACCCAGTTTACATTCTCTAATTAATCTGGACTTTGTCTGTAGATTGTAAAATATATATGAGGATGTTAGAGTAACACCTGATTAAGAGAACACTGTGAAGAAAATAAACTTAGTCTAAAGAGAGGCATTTACAGTTTTCTAGAAGCTTGCAGGCTGTAGATTCTAAAGGATACAATTATTGTCAAATGAAAAAGGGAAACCAGATGGATTAAAGTATTATTATTAGAAAGGTTCTTAAGGATCTTGTAATAATCGCATAAGAGTGCAATTTTTGCATAGGTTATAAAGGAAATATTTTGCATATGTTCTCAAAGTTTTTAATTTTTTTATTTGGTTGTTTTTGGGTTTTTTGGGAGGTTTTTGTTTTGTTTTGTTTTGCTTTGTTGTTTTTGTTTTGTTTTTGGGTTTTTGTTGTTGTTGTTTTTATTGTGGTTTTTTTTGTTGTTGTTGTTGTTGTTGTTGTTGTTGGTAGGTTGGTTTTTTGTTTTGTTTTGGTTTGGTTTTTTTATTGTAAATAATGATATTGCAGAAGCCTGGAGTATAAAGGGAGAAATGTGTGCATGTCAAACTGTTAGCTGGATAGCTGTGGAGCCAACTAAGGCTGTTGGTAAGAGTATGCTGTAAGAAAGAAGAGGATGCTGCTGGAGAAGGGGATGTACACAGCAAGGGCAGTGCTTTTTAGTACATTTGTTCTTGTTCTGGCTCCTGGGAATAAGCACAGCACAGCAGGAGTGAGGCCAAGAAGTGGGCATGGACTCTATGGGGGATTGAGACCACCCAAAACCCCCCACAGCCTCTGACCCATTTCCAGAAAGGTCTGAAAGAATGAACTGCACAGGAGAACTGGTTTGCATAGAAAGAAGAAATTCATCTCCAAGGTGGGGAAAATGAAAACTTATCTGTAAAAAGGTGCCCCACCAATCTGGGTAACAGGACACCCCATCAGCTGGATCAGCTCTGCAGCCAGGATTGGCAATCTCCCTCCCTTTCTCCCATTCTTCCTTTTCTTCTCTCTCTTGGTCTCTATTCCATCTGTCTTTCTTCCCCTCTTTAATCCATGTTTCTCTCTCTTCCCTTTCACCCTACCTTTTTGTTCAAAGCCCCCCTCTGTGTGCTTGGACAAGGAGATCAGGGACTGATTTATACCAATGCCCATGCCCAGGGTGTAATTTACTAATAAAACTTTGTAAGCTTTTGCAGAACCTCTGACTGCTGTTCCTTTCTACCACCAACATTGATGCTGACCTTCCCCTTAAGAGTGGGATGGCACACATGGATGTCACTGTATTTAAATGGATATATTAAAATTGTATAGAATTCATGGTATCATATTGGTATGTTTATATTGAGAGACTGAAAGTCTTAGACAAAAAACTGCAAAATGGGCAGAAACATATGTATACTATGGCATTCAATAAAGTAAAACTTCCTTTTTGCACAGGAATTTTAAAAGACCCTTCTCAACATGTCTTATAAAACTAGATACAAGCAAAATTTGTCTTGTGAATATTGACCACACTTTATTTGATTTTCTCCTTTCTGAGCTTTAAAGGAAAATGGCACCAAAAACTGGCTTTTATACAAAGCTGTTTTGAAATTTCTGTTCTCATCATAATTACCGTGGAAAGGATCTCCCTTCCCATCTCAATAAACTTGCAACTGATCTTTGCCAGGTGTTTCTTGCTTCTGGCATAATTTCCCCATGGGTGTGTGCTCAGTTGTACCTTCTCACTCCACCCACCCATGGTTCAGGGGTTTTAAGGGCCCACAATCATGTCCTGGAATTTTTTCTTGCCCCTACTGTAGCTCCCTTGCCTGCTCCTTAGTGACTGAGGGCTTCCTGTACATTTTTTTCTCCTTTCCACACTTTCCACACTTAAGTAGTCTATTAAAACTACTCTTCCCCCCATGTAGAGTGTTATTTCCCTCTTTTTCACTTTTCCTGGTGTCAGTATATGGTTTTGTATGGTTTTTCATCCCACTGCAGCTGAAATAAGCTGTGTTTTAGATGCAAAGCTGACCTTCTGCTCATTTGTGTATGTAGATAAGTACAGCTGTTATCTCTCCAAACATCTAAGTTCTGTATTCCTCACACAGGTCTAGGAAAGAAGAAGCTGACTTTAATCTAAGCACAGAACAAATTGATTAAATGTTCTTTTGGCCAGAGTGGGACCTTTAGTCAAAACGTCAAAAACAACTGGCTATAGAGGTGTTGCTTTAAATTGTGCAGACAAAATTACTTCACAGCTATCATTGGAGCCATTAGGGTGTTTTGAAATTTGAGGAAAGAACAAACTGTACAGAAAGAAAACCTAATGTTCATATTTGTGACAGCAGGCAGAGCTGAAGTTGAAAGTTCTCACAGTGTACTGGAAATGGACAAACCTTTTTAGGCATTGCAAGATTGAAGATAATAAGCTTACCACTATTTTAAAAGGAAACAATTCACTAACAATCTAAGTCTGGGAAGTTAAGTTTTATCATATGGACTAAAGCTTAGCACTACAAAAGTGTTTTTGGCAATAGATTTTCCTTTGTGGCATAACTTGTACTTTTTGGCCTTGAAAAATTAGACATAATACTACTTTATCCAGAGTCAAGAATAAACCAGGATGCTAAAAATGTGCATGAAACATAGCAAAGAGTTAAAATGAATCTCTCAAAACTGTTGTAGACCTGGCAGGTAATATATTTGAAGCCTTATAGAAGCATTACATGTGTACAATTGGCTAAATTATGCACATGAGGGCCAGGAACAGGAGTCATGCTGTCCCAGAAATATCATCCAGTCAGGAAGAAAGTCTTTATGACTGGAATCCAGCAGGGCCTGAGACTCTCAGGCAGGTTTTGACCCATTACTTTTGATGGTAAGGAATGATATTGCCAAACTGGACTGAACCACAGGCACTGTGAATACTTGACTATGGCAGCACAGAATATTCATGTGACTTTTTAAAAAATTTCATTTAAAATGAATTAAAGACCAGGCCGGAAATATCCAAACTAATAAATACAACTTTTGAATTTTAAATGTCAAATACAACAGGCTGTAGAAGACCAAAATAATTAACTTGACCACATTTTAGCACTATATTTTTAGCAATTTGAATTTTTAATAAATTTAAATTTTTTTTACTAAATTTTCTGTGTTAATGAGATGATGTAAATTTTCCTCAATTTTAAATTCTTCTCTGTTTTAGGGTATGTAGTACTGTGTTCTTGCTTCTTTGTATCTTTTACTTTCATATCCCCCTCTGAAAGAACCTAGGTGAATTGAAGCAATGGAATAAAAAGTCTTTAAAAAGTTTTGATGTAAAATCACAATTCTGAGGAATCAAAGTGGAAAAAATGGCCTTACACATTTTGAAGATATTGAAAATAAGAATGCACATGTATTATGATTATTGAACTTCCTATACATGTGAATTTCACTGGCTATTATAATACACGAGAAGCTTAGTTTTTAGATGGTTAAATAGATGTTACCTCAATAATTTGTGTAAGAATTCTCCTAGCAATATACAGAATGAGATATGAAAAGTAAAAAATAAGGCTGGTACAAAACGCCTGCAAACTATTACTGTCTATCTTGGTCTTTGTAGCAGAATATAAGAAGTGCTCCAAAGAAACTTTGATCAAAAATTCTCAACTAATATTGGGGATTTGAGCAAGAAATTAAATTTCTATCTAGTCACTCAGGAGGATCTCATGGTTTGTCATTTTAGGCTTCTTAATTAGTTACAATTATTTACCTCCTCTCCATACATCCCTATCCTTTAAACTGCTTTTAATAACAACCCTGTTACAACTTAGTCACAAGCAGAAAATTAAGTGACTTCTCAACCTTAACCCTTTTAAGGATGAACTTTGACTTTGGAAGTCAAATTGATGAGGAAAGCTGAAATCATAATGTCAATTACTTTATATCATTCTGTGTTTTGGCTTTACATGTCAGCAATACTGGATCTGCATTTCAGCAAAGAACTTTAGCATATGCTTAGATCTTGTTGAAATAAATGGGATTAAGCCTGAGTTTATACTATGTATATAGATATATATGCTTTAAAAAGCTGTGTTACATGGGGGTGATTTGTTAAACTAGAGCTAAATCTGCATTCTTCTCTTACGCTTTCCAAGTCTTCATTTAAATGACACTTTTTTCTGACTTGAATTTTACAAATTATTTTTAGAATGGGCAGTCTGCTGGAAATAAGACTTAGAATCTAATATCTTTACTTGCACTGAATAATATCTTACCAGTGTTATTTATTTTATGTATTTAAGACAAAAAATTATAAGTCAAGCTAGACTAGAAATACATTTGTATGATTTAAGATTGTTGTATTTATCCAAATTAATTGTATGACTGTCTTTTTAAAAAAACCCTTTATAATCTATGCAAAATGGTATGTAATATAAACATGTTGTATACAGAGTAAGAATATATATTATCCATTAGGAAAAAAAAAAAGAATGCTTGTGAAAGTGTAAATAGTAACTCATCTTCAGTAATTTAGTAATGCATACTGCTTCCATCTTTCATTTTTGTGATCTGCATTCAGAAGGCATTTCTTGCAAACTTATATATTTGACTGTGAGAGGGGGATTAAGTCTCAAATATTTACACCTATAAGATGTCCTGTGTTTAGTATTATTTGTGTGAGAAAGGTTTCTGATGCTATAAGCTCTAAACTTTGATTTTAGAAAAGGGAATACAGTCTCAGTAAATGAGAAAAATCTTTCCACTCCCCAATGAGATTATAGCTCTAATTAGTAGTATTAGAATTGACATTTGTAACACATCAAATTACATTTTTGCATTAGCTTTATAAATAAAATATTTTCATCAACTTTACATTTGCCTACATGGCAGATGTGCTGATTGTTCTGCACTTGTCTGGAAAACACTTAAAAACTTGATATAGAGCCAAAATATGCATGGAGGCAAGTAAATTGCCAATTGTAAAATTTTTTGCCAGCAACTTCCTTAGTCAAGCAAATCAAGTACCATTCTATCAGCACTAAAATCAGACAGCTCGAGACTCTGCTACCATTTTAAAACTTTCCCTTAGCAAAGACACTGTAGTGGAAAATCCCCAGCTCAGAGGTGGGGATAGAGAAAATGTAATCATTTACTTGTCACTATGTGTGCCTGTAACCAGGACCAGCTTTCCAGGTATTCCAACCCCCAATTACAGGGCTCAAGTGTGGAGAAGGATCAGAAATACATTAAATAGATTAGAAATGAGACTGTTTTTCATAAAAGCACAGAGCCACAGCACAACTACACTGTAAGCCTCAACAAACGAGGTTCGTTAAGTTTTGTGCAAGCAGGGGAATTATGATGTTAATGCATGTTCATCTTCCACTCCCCTCTCTGATGGAGTATTTGGGCCCTCTGAAATAGCTGAGACAGAAAGAAAAGGCTTTTGGACAAACATCAAAGAGAAGGTCAGGGCATGGCTCATCTCTGAGGTGCATTACTGTGACAATATAGCCTAAATACTTGAATAGCCAATAAACCAATATGTCATATAACTACCTGTCCCTGTTCCCAAGTATGAACTTTCCACCTGCTGATGGTCTATCAGTCTCTATGCTCTACTAAAAATTACGATAACAGCAATCAAAAGAAGATGCTGGAGAGAAATCTTTCCATTTCATGGTCTCGATGCTTGCAGAATTAAATCCCAAAATGTTTTCTCTTGAGTGACATTTTGCCTCAGTTTATAGCAGAGTTCATTTGACTCATAATGTGAGTGTTTTTCCTGCTTTACATCTATTCACTCAGAAGCCCCAGCTCTTCTTTCAGCTCAGGCTGGCTGTTTGCTCTGGAGTGAGCTGGCCTATGGCTCAAACCAGCACAACCCACCAGCAGCTAACACAGCTTTTCTGAGGAAAAGCTACTACATCAATTTAACACTGCCAGGCCTTCATCAATAAAGATACCAGATATCCTCCATGGCTCTGTAGGCAGAATTGTGGTGGGTGATATTTTAGCTATGGTGACAAAAACTTAGGGGTTATTTTCTAGCGTGGTATAGCATGGTAGTACCAGCACAGACAGAGTAACTCAAGATTTTTCTTACAACAATCACAGCCAAACTCAAATCTGGCAACTCAAGTTATTTGAGTTACAAGTCCACTGCCCTGCTGGACCACCAGAAGTCACCTTCTCAGTTGCAGGAATTTTTTGTTGCTGAATGAAACTGATTTATTTGTCTCTTAGCTGCCATGGTCCATAGGCCACTGCCTTAAAGCCAACTCTCACTGACTCAGCTCTGCATTAATATGAGATTTCTAGGCTGTAGTTGCCATGTTCAAATACCAGTTGGCTTCCTGCACAAGAACTGGGCTACTAGAATGAGATGTTAAGGATAGCTGGTAAATCCCTCTGCAGCTGTCTGCAGCACACCAGAAGCAAACCCATGATTGATTTCAATTTGTTGTAGGGCACTGTACTGACATCAAGTCAGGCAGTTCCTGAAGCAGCTGTTCTATAAACAGCTCAGCCAGCAGTGTATGGGCCAAACTAAAGATGGAGATAAACTTTGTCAGCTGTCTTCTTTTCATTGATTTGGGGCCTGAGGTAGATGAATTAAAATGAGAAGATTATTTTATTCTTTTAATCCCTCTCAATAAGACAGACACAGTGATTGTGTCTGTTATTGACCTTTCCTTTTAGCTACACAGATTTGTGGACTTGATTGCAGTGCTGGAGATGATGCAAGAGCTAAAGAACTGCTAGATTTCCCCTGGTGGCATTTCAATTTTTGTACACACATGAGTACAGTGAGGATAAAGCCATTGGAAAATCAAAGTCATTAAGTTGGTACTGAGCTTTCCAGCTGAACCTGTCCCTATTCCATGTTACAGGTGCATTATGGAGAAAAAGAAATAGGAAAAGAGAGCTATCAGTAAGCCTAACTTGTTGCTGATAAAATTTACAAAAACCATTTGTAAGCATTTCCTTCCCAGCTTTCCAGAACCTCAGTCAACACAGCATTATGGAAGGTTAGGACCATTTAATTAGTTAATGATATAGTGCAATTAGGTGAGAACAAGAGAAGCTGCACACCTTTTGCTCTCTTTTCTTCTGCTGAATGTTATGCAGTAGGTCCTATAATCTATCAGATAAGCCTGCCATTTTCTAGCATGCAAAATTTCCCAAGTTTCTCAGGGACAATCCACAGAGTCGTCCTATTTAGGGGGAAAAAATAAAAGCCATATGGAAGTCATATAGAAAAAAGAGATGCTTTAGGAATGTTTTCTCAGTTTAGCAGCGCACAGTAGAATGACATGCAGCTGAACTATGTATGTCCCCTGGAAGCCCTGTTATTGGCTAATAAAGACTGTTGGTATGGAAAGCATGTCTAAGGCAGGTTGAACTACTAAAGAATCATTGCACATTAGAAGCATGAATACATAATAAAACTGTTACAGAATTATTAATAAATTTTTAAAATTTCTTTTAGTCCAAACTGCACACATTTCTATGCCTCTTGTGTAGTTTAAGCAAATGTTTAAATTTTGGTGCAGAAATTTGCAGATGTCAGAATATTTTTTATGTCCATTATACAGCTATATTATTATAATCATACTGCAAGTATTTTGATTCCAGGAAGCTAACAAAGACTTTCTACACTTTCTTATGGTAGTTTGACTGCGAAATTGTATAAAGAAGGTACATCAGCAAAGATGGTACTTTAGGCCACATACTGCTATTTCACAAACCTGTGATTTATTTTGCATTTGCATCATACATAACCTCTCAGTTTATTTCTTCTTTGCAGAAAATTCCATGGAAACATTGTTTTTAACTGCAAATAGCATTATAAAACTCTATTTTCACTTAGTGCTGTCTCTTAGTCTGCAGATAGATTAAGACTTCAATGAAAGAAGTGCTGGAGAAGATATAATTTTTCTAAAGAAACCAAATGATAAAAAGTCCACAAAGAGCATGACACTGAACAGTTTCAAGATTCTAAAATTTCCCGTGGGACTACCAAACCTACATGATCTACCATGATGTCTTCAGCATGGAATTCAGGTGACACAACCATAATTACACTACAAAGGCAGGAAATAGGTCAGATAAAATAGGTGGAGTTAGTGAAACTTCAATAATTTATTTAGGAATAATATTACCTAGATCAAATTTCTGATTTGCAACTGCAAATTCATTAAGTTGCTGTAGTAACATGTGCCAGCTATCAGGTATTTATGTAGATCCACATATATGTATATATGCTGACTTCACCAACAAGCTTGATTAAGGCAATACTTGACTCCTTCTGATCTCCATAGTCAGGAAAACAGGCAACCCACTCATTCACAAATATAAATTGCATATGGCTTCTTTGATCTGCTCAGCAATTCTCAGTCAGATATTCCTGCACACTTCTAAGTAGAGACTGTAAGACAGCCACATGATCCATTACAAACCAGTATTTATTTGTGAGCTTTTTGTTAACAGATTGGATTTTTGAACATTTTTGAACAAGAACAACTGTCAAAGGATTTTTACTTTGAATGAGACAGCACTGAATGTAATTTATGTGGTGGCTTCTTATTTTTAATCACAAAAATCTCTATTTTTCAGTATCTGAGGCAGCGCAAATAATTCATTTTTCCTAGTAATGTATATTCTGTCACAATATAGGTGTATCAAGACTGTTGTACTTCTTTGCCTCTTTGAGAACATGGTTTATTAAAGGAAAACCTGGTGCAAGAGATACCTACAACTTTGGGCAGGACACACACATTTGGAAGGACACAAATCAGTACATTAAACCAGTAGAAGCTAAAAAAAGATCTGAGGTTGCCAAATCCCAATTATTTGCAATAGAACAGTAGTAAAAGAACATTATCAAAATAGATGGTTTTTGACTTAAATACATGGGGAGATCATGTACTTAAAGTTGTGCAATAATCTTTTTGTGAAACTAGATCATCCTGAATTCAAACAAGATTATCAAGAAACATAAAAAAGTAAATCTGGCATCAGTTTCTTCTCTCTGTCACTCAAGCATTTATGTTTGAAAAATGAACAGTACCCCAGAATAAAATAGGAAAACATTGGAAAATTTGGCCTTTTTTATGACTGAAATTCACTGGAGATACAAAGACATTGGATCCACTGACATGATTAAGATATATATATTTAATATTCATATTTATTAAACACTCCAGAACTGAAATCTGTTTAATTGAAAATGTGCAATATTCTTGATAAGTTTATGATTAAGAATGATAATTTTTATTCAGCCTTTTAGTTAAACCTGAGTAATACTGACAGGTAACATTGGCTCCCTTTAGAAAAGAAGCATGAGAGAGAAAGAGAACATACCCAAATGTGATTGGTATGTCTGTGACATGTGATACTGAGGAACCTGAATGGATAGGTAATGTTTATAACCTGAGTGTGTGAGCTGGCCAGGCAAGACTCAGGAACAATCACAAAACCACAGGTGAAATGCAAAGAGTAAATTTAATTTTGTTACCTCACCAGCTCTGATGTAGCACCAAGGCAGAGGCACACAAGAGGGGACAGAGGCTTGGTCCATGCAGAGGATCAACTAAACTGCTGTTTTCACCTGTACTTTAGGTACAGTTTAGGTGGAGTTTTCTACTCTCCTTGAGTCCTTCCCACAGCAGAGTAGAAGGAAAGTAAGAAGGAGGGAGAAAGAAAGATCACCAGTCGTGGTTCCAGCGTCAGGTAAGCTACTGGGATGTCCAGGATCCTGGGGCATGCTCTCTGCCTTCATGGGGGTACCATTGTATAGAAAGATTTCCCTGCCCTGGAGATGAGTTTCTCTCTTTCTATGCAAGCCAGTTCTCATGAGCAGTTCATTCTTTCAGACCTTTCTGGAAATGGGTCAGAGGCTGTGGGGGTTTTGGGTGGTCTTGATACTTCCTACAGCCCATGCCTACTTCCTGGCCTCATTCCTACTCTGCTGGGTTGTTTTTATTCCCAGGAGCCAGAACAAGCACGTTTATCCCCAGAAGTGCTGACCTTGCTGTGTGTGTTCCCTTCTGCAGCCACATCCTGTTCTTTCTCACAGCACATCCTTACCAGTAATTTTTCTTTTTACCAACAGTTCTTGTCTGTTACCACATAACTTTGGTTGGCTCACAGCCATCTGGCTATGGCTGTATGTATGTATGTCTCAAACATACACAATATCCCCTTCTGGGATTCTACAGCAATAATGCACCATTCTGGGTACAGTAGGTTTGAAGTAGCACTTGGTTGAGGAGCAGATGTTAACTAACTTCAGGCAAACAAAGCAGCATGAATGATTCAAAGTATGATTCTAGAGTCTTTTATTGTCATTTAAAAATCAAATACTGGCAAGAAATCAACCAGCAAGCATTAAAGATGTTCTACTGTATTGTAAAATGATTGGGGTATCTTTGGCTACATTGACACTAATGTATTAGGTCACTTCCAAGGACAGTGCTAAAGGTGTAAGGCTCTGCCAATTACTTAAGTCTCATCCACTCAACACAGTGGCCTTGAATGCCCTTGGGTGGTAAATTTCATTTTATTATCAGCAAGGCCCTTAAATAACCATCTTCATCCCACTTCATACGTACATTTGAAAGGTGATCCATTTATCCTATATAAAGGATACTGTTTCACTCCATGCTTTTACCAGAGTGTTGCAGGAAGAAGCAGAAGGACTAGCTTCCCTGAGAAATCAGATTTATGTGTTCTGCCCCATCTCAATACAGTCTGTCACAACAGGAAGGTAGGGCACAACCTCAGGAGAAAAAATCTCTATTATGTAAGCAGACACTCTTTATTGATGAGACCCAAAAAGCCTTACTGCTACAAAGGACAAAGGATTTTTGCTTTCCTTCTAACAGTGTCTAAACTGAGAGCAGAACAGACTCCCAAAACATGGGACAAAAGGCACCAAAGATGAACATTCCCAATGTTTTTGCTTGAAGCTGGACTCCAGGGAAGAAAAAATGCCATCTGAAAGCAGTCCAGTTTGGGGAAAACTAACCAGTCTAACTAACTAGAAGAAAAATTCCACAGTTAAAAACAAATCCTACTGGATGGGGGATTTCACTAGGCTTTCTCCCTTGCCCAGAACTCATGGTCCATGAGACTGTCAAATTGGGTCTACAAAAAAGTTTTTGATCATGCATTTCAGTCATTCCCAAGTTTTCATATTTCAATTGACTTGGCTAGGAGAGACACAGCACCCGAGTTCCTCATAGGACCACCACCATCTCCCAGCATCCATCATTCTGAATTCTTTTGTGTTGTGCTTTGGGAGGATACAGCACAGCAAGGCACAGGCAAGAGTGTCTCAGCCAAGACAGAGTAAGTTGCAGAGTCCATGCACATATGGGCTGAAGTGACTGTTTATGAATAGAAGAGATGGATAAGAAAGCCTTGCCATGGAGGTTTGCTCCATCTTGTAAGCATCTCTGATGGGTGAGAGATGCTTAACTGGTGGAGAGAGGCATCTGTTGTGAGTCCACAGACCGTGAAATCCATGCCTGCAGGGTGAATGTTACCTCTGAAAGCCCCCAGAGAGGAGCAGTGACCTGGCCTGCAGTACAAACAGGATGATCAAAGGGCTCTCACAGAGCATCTCCTGCCCGAGTTTATCATCCCTCCTCTGGCTCCACTGTCACAATGGACAGGGAAGTATAGGTTGGATGTTAGGAAGAAATTTTTCACCCAAAGAATGATAAAGTACTGGAACACTCTTCCCAGAGAGGTGGTGGAATCACCATCTCTGGATGTGTTTAAGAAAAGGCTGGACATGGCACTTGGTGCTATAGCCTAGTCTCTGAGTTGAGGTGTCAGGACATAGATTGGACTCGATGATCTTAGAGGTCTCTTCCAACCTCAGTATTGTGTGATTCTGTGATTCTGAGACACGGCTACTCCCAGGTCAGCCTTAGGGGTGGGGGATGTCTTCATCTAAAGGTGTTTGAATAAACATGTGAGAGGTTTTACATTCCTGCTCATGGCCTGCTTCTTATCTCATCCCTTTATTACTTTTATTCCCTTTATGTTTTCTTCTTTTACATCTTCTTTCTCTTTTTAAGCTGCTCTTCCTGACAATATTCCTTCATTCTATATAATGTAGGTACAAATATGGTTGGTTTATCAAATACAAATAATTTTCATTTATTATAATGCAAAATGATAAATTTCATTAATAGAGATCCTGCTTTACTGTGAATGTGTATAGCTTTTCATATTTCATGCTTCTTTATGTATATAGGTAAAGATTTCATGTTTACATGAATAATCAGAAAATCATCTGGATAGTTTTTAATATCTGGGTCAATCCTTGGAAGTGATCTAATACAAATCTAATAGAGATACAAAACAAAAAGATTCGGCTGAGAATCTTTGAGACTTTTCAAAAGTCTGTATTTCTACATAGTTAGCCTCATACTTGTCTTCTTGGGTTTTTTGTTTGTTTCTTTTTGTTTGTTTTGTTTTGTTTTGTTTTAGTTTTGTTCGGTTTTTTTAACTGGGTCCACAGTCTGTTGTCTAGGAAAACAAATAATTTGCAAATCTATGAAGTTTCTGTTTTAATTTATCTTTGGTCTTCTCTGAGGTAAACTCCCAAATGAATCTGCTGGACTTTGACAGAAGATAATATGCTTCGATCAGTTAATGAATTTTGATTTAGCACCAAAGCTTCAGGAAATACATTTTCTAGATTTTATTTAATGAGATTTTATATCCATTTAAATGAACAGAAGAAACACACACGATGAAAGATGTCTCACATATCCTTCACTGGTACAAGAATACATCACCTAAACCTAAAAGTGAAATACAAGCCAAGTTATCCTGATTCAAGTAAATGTGTCTGTATTTAACACCAGGGAACTCCTGAAAAGAATAAAACTAATTAAGCTTAGGGGTCTAATGACCAATAAATACCTTTTCATCTTGGGTTTCCTTCGGCTTTTGTGTATCAGCTCACTGTAAATTCCAAGGCTGGGCACTGGATGGTTAATTATTTCTGCAAAGAGCAGTTTCAGTCAGCCTTTCAGAATGTAAGGCTAGTATTTCAAAAAAGCCTAACCAAGTTAAGTACTCATCACCTAATGAATGTCAAAGGGGTTTAAATCCCTTAAAGATTCCTACAGGGAGAGGAGAAACAGTAGGACTTTTTGATACAATAGAAATAAGAAAAGTCTTGTTCCAGCAGATTTACAAACACAAAATATTTATTAGTCACCAGTGGTAAGTTTTGTAGCTAAAACTGCAATAATACTGAATTCTGATTCTTTTAATATTTTATTGAGGAACTAAGAAATCCCTTGTAGACAAAAAGGAGCTCTCCTGGATACCATTAAAAACATCCATGTGAATAAAGATTGAAATTTTAAATTCAATAAACAAATAAAGTAAAATGCACAACACTACACCAAATGAAAATAGATCTTCCCTGACCTTTTAGAAACAAGGACAGATTCCTTCTGGAAGGCTACAATACACTCCCATCATATCATCAATCAAGACTACCTTTCCAGACTCACTCTTCTCCTTTTGATCTACACAGGCCTGCAAATTTCTTTAAAACCGAAACCAGAAAAAAAACTAAAAGAGGAAGGATCCTGAATGCACTTTAAAAATCTGAGTATTTGAAGAGTCCCTTTTGTTTTTGGCAGTGAGATTTGACAATACTGACAATTTGAATTCCCTGACTCATGTGACTCAGAAAAAAGAAACAGGCTATGCAACTTTAATGTCTGTCTGTGAGGTTGCCATTTCTTTTTACATTCTCTTGTGTTCTTGACTGTTCAGTTATTTGTGTTAAGATGAAAACAGCATAACTTCTATTTATAGGCAATTCATTTTCAATGGCAAGAAGATAGTAGCTGATGAGATTACAGCACAAAAGGAGACAATTTTGAATGAAAATGCAATTGAAATGAAATGCTTCTCTAGCTGTGGTAAGGTTTTTTACCATTAACAGCAATGAGAAAGAAACACAGATATAGATATAGGTTCCATCTGAATGAACTGACAGTATAGATACACAGCAAATTCTAAGCCAGCACGTTTGTGTAATAAAAACACTTCAGCTATATCGTAGATCTTTGCTATTGTTGCCATCTCACTGAAATATGCTGGCAATATACTCCAACATTCCATGTAGACACTCTCACAGAAGCTTCACAAAGCCAAATTTTAAAAATTGCCAAATTTTGCGATGCCTGTCAGAAGGTAATGAAGATTCCTGAAACAGTAACAGCAGTTGCCTTTTAATAAAAACTATTCCAGAAATCCAAA
This sequence comes from Muscicapa striata striata, assembly GCA_030060385.1. NCBI lineage: Eukaryota > Metazoa > Chordata > Aves > Passeriformes > Muscicapidae > Muscicapa > Muscicapa striata. The sequence continues at coordinate 2,303,988 of JAREIS010000142.1, forward strand.
ACACAAATTCTGGTGTTAAAAAAATAGTCAATAATGGTGCGTAAAGAATAGTGAAAAAGGTACTTCTGGAATACAGTTGGAATACAGTTAACTGGAACGTAAATATAATTGGGGTTTTTAATATCCTAAAGAAGGTGGCCTGAAGGATTCCATGCCTGTAAGTACTATAAGTCATTGTACTTTCCATCTTAGAGCTGGCTCTGCTTCAACACCTGTGGCTTTGCACAAATTGTTTTTGGTCAGCATTCCCTTGGACTGCCTTCAGGAGTTGCCCAGCTTTTGACTAATACTATGACAGAAGATACCAAATCACTGTTTTTCTTAGAATTCATTACACTGATAACTTTAGTCTGCTGCAGATTAATATTTTCATGGGCTCACTCTTGTACACCTGACTGCTGCTGTGTGTGGCACTGGATCTGAAAAGTCTTCCAGACTGGCAGCTGTGGCTTTTCCATAATGTATCTGTGAACAGATATTTAGAGCAGGTGCAACAGTACAGAACAAGCTATTTATAAAGATTGAGTTTGCAATCTAGTGTCCAGATGTGACACTGACAGTCAAGATAACTTTCTTTAAAGCAGTAAGCCTTTGAGTTCTGAGTACAGGTCTACTTCTGCCTCAAAGGAGAGGCGAAAAACTCAGAGAAGGACACAGGCAAGACCAAGTTCATATTCCAGTACCAGTGACAAACCAGAGTTGTAGCATCAAAAGAGGAAGATGATGTACACTTAAAGAGAAATAGTAAAAGGGTATGATTTATTTTAACTAGGGAGGTGAAGAAAGTGCCTGCCTGTGTCCTTATTAGGGTTTTCTATGTACTCCTTTCAAAGGGCAAGAGTACCAGATAAAACTTTGGAAATCATGAACTTCCATTTACTAGTGTGAAAGCCTTGCCAGCTGATAAAGTACTGATTCAGGGCTTTTAAATCATGGAGCACTGTTCTACAGTGTAGCAAAGTGGAAATGGTCCCTAGCAGCTGGATTTCTACCCCTGCCCTTGACCTGGATCCTTTGCTTGTAAGCCTCTACTTTTCATTAACTTGTTATGTCTTGGATTGTCTGTTCTCCTCTTCTTCCAAATCTTTTATTTATTTCAGCACCTTCTTTCTTTTCCCATACTCATACATGCGAATCAATTTGAGGAAGAATGTTTGTGCAGATGACTTCCTCAGTTGTTTGGCTTTCTCCATCTCTTACCAGTCTACCTTGTTATTTTATTATTTTACCTAACTATTATCAGAGTATGCTCAGGTCTTTAGCAAAAGTCACCTGACAGATGAAGTCACAAAATATGTATTAACAAAATCACAGAATCAGAAAACTTAGGTTTTGATAGGAAGCAGAAACAGTTTATTTGAGGAAAGACATTGCATGACTAATATATTACAATTCTTAACACAGGAAATTGACACAGCTTTCCAAATCAAAAGAAGTCCAACGATTCACAAAAGGTTTCACACAAATCTAAATGCAAGACTTAGAAAAAAGCCAGACCCTGCTTTAAGACTGTTAATTTTAGACACATATGAGATGAATGGTTTGTCATTCTGTCCATGAAAGTAACTTGAGCGAACTTCAGAGGAATTGGAATTCCATAACACTTTGGTTGGGTATTTCTTCCCACCTCTTGCAAATACATTGGTGGTTTATGCCTTGGGTCATAAGAATTCATCCCTTACTCATTTATAACTCTCTCTATAATTGTTATTCCTATATATAGTACTTTTACATACTGCTGTCTTGCTGAAGGTTTGTCTTGTGGCAGTGTTCCAAGTTCTCTTTGTCCATTGTGTTAATGTTTTTGGTCAGTTTTAGGGGTTTTATTGGGCAGTTTCAGGATAAACAGCTGTTATCTGAGCTGGGACTGGGTGCAGGAGCACTCAGGTATTATACACAGATGTAGTTATCTCAGGACATATATTGAACAGTGAATTGGTTTGTTGAATTGCTGAATAGAGATGTGCAATAGCATATAACACTGGCTAGCTCTCATTTCTCACCAGTTTTACACATGTAAAGTACCTCAAACTTCATTTTCAATGAAGTTGAATACAGTTATGGAGAAAAAATAGATATTTGCATTTTAAGACTATGGAAACATTCCATAGGAATGACACAAATGGAGATATCTGTCATCATATTTCCCAGGAAAAACCCACAATAATGTATTTTACAATGCTATCTTTTAACTTTTATTACTTAACCTCAGTAGCTATGGGTTTCATAATTTTCTTTTCCCAGGCAATTTATGTCCAGTCATACCGAGGAAGTCTGTGAACACTATTAAAGAATGAAAGCTTTCTGGATTATAGTGAAATCTGTCATTATCCACTATTCTTGTTATGATAATCTCCACATAATTAAAGAGGAAACTGACAAAGCATCTATGATTAGGAGAGACAAAACTACTTGAGTTTACCTCCTGATTTGCTCTGTCTAGTTTTCTCTTAAAAGAATGTAAGTACTTCTCTTTCTCCTTGATTTTCTTTTCACTTGCTGATCTCTTACACAAAAACCCAGTCTCTCAATCCCAATATTTGCCATAGTCCCAGTGACTCAAATCATGCTTTTGACTCCAATGTTGGGCAGCAGCTTTTTATTGCAGCCCTAACTTTGTATATCAGCCTGCTTGGTGCTCTCTTTTTATTGGAATAAAGGATAATAAAAACACAGCAAGTGTAGCTTTACTCCTGTTTGTGCTTTTCTAATGATGAAAAATCCATCTGATAGTAAGATAATAGTTTCCACAGTAGCAACATTAGGTATAGTAATTTTAATGTAGTGTATCACAGCTATCAATAAAAACCTATTATTGCAGAAATGCTTCCTTTAGTTCTTGTTTACTCTAAAATACCATGAGCTGGCAGCTGTGAGTAGTTAGTTATTAGATCAACAATGTACATATACACAAAAAGGTAAAGCAATATTAAGATATTGACACTGAAAACAAAACCAAAACAAATTATTCACTTATAGGGAGATTATATAAGCACAATAGCTTTCATGAGGCTTGAAGGAGTTTCTCTGCCCAGTAAGTTAATTTACTGTCCTGATTTGAAGAATAGGTGTCTGACAATAAAGGCAGGAACTTCTCTTTGAAATGGAGGATGTAAACCCCTCTCCCTCCAAATTGTAGTTTTGTAATTAAGGGGTTCTCAGGCAAAGATATGGGAATTAGGAATAACAGTTCTTTACTAGGAAATTAAAATATAAATACAATATTACAAAGAACAATCCCACCCCTGACAGTCAGAATACAACCTGACACCCCATCAGTCATGGTGTTGGTAGCATTCTGATCAAATGGTGGCTACAGTCCTCCTGAAGTGGCAGGTGTGGTTCAGCTGAAGCAGTGGTCCTCTTGAAGGGTGCAGTTTTCCTCTGAAGGTCCAGGGATGTTGTGGAAAGGTCCAGCTTTCCTCTGGAATCCAGTGGAAAGAACGTATCTTTTTGTCCAAAATCTCAGTTTTTATCTAGATAGGAAGGGCTTGGCTCCTCACCCTGGCTGAAGCATCTCCCAGTGGGATGATGGAATTTTATCAGTCATGCACTGGGACTGAATGGGCCAGCAGCAGATGATTGCTTCCTGGAGGGACAATGGGTTGTGGAAAAGATAAAGATGACTGCCCCACCTGGTCTTAAAGATGGCCCATTAACAGATAATATGTGCCACTGAGATAAGGGTCACTGCCCCACCCAGCTTCAACAGATGGTGATGGAATACACATTTCTGGCCACATCCTGTATTGCAGCCCGTGGCATTTACTCAGAGGAAGCTCAGGGCAGCAAAATGCAGCCTTGCCATGTCTGTGCCAGCAAGGTCCAACAGCCACTTCAGGATGTTGGAAGTGACCTTCTTTCCATCCTTTGTGCCAAACACTGAGAAATCATTCACAGACAGGCAGAGGAGCTGCACCTAAAAACTGGCAGTCCTGCAGTACCCTGCATGACAGGGTCTGCCAAGGAAAGAAGCCTTCTTGAATCTGGTGCCTGACAGTGTGGTAGCGGCTGAAATTCCCTTTAGTTCCACTGGGGCCTGCCCATTTGCTCACTGTACAAACGACACTACCAAACTCTCAAAACTGAGCCTAAACATGAGGCAAATGAGAGAGATTTCAGTGTTTATCAGAGATGTGCAAAATATGACACTTGCATTTCACAGGGCTTGTTCAGGCTATTTTTATAATTTCACTTATTGTAAGCTTAAATAACCCAAGGTTTGCTTTGAGTATAAGCTTCAAATCAACTCCAAAGAGTTCAGAATCCAAAACTGATAAAATACGAATTCTATATAAGGAAATCTAGCCCACAGGATAAGCCTAGGTAATTTAATGACACAGGAAGTAATAAAAAAAAACAATGACTGCATTGTGTGTGTGTGTTTTATACAAAAAGGACTAGACAATCTCTATTTCAGCAAGGTGAAAGAGTGACATAAATAATACTTCATGTTTCATATCACAAATCTGTCTGGTTGCCTGCTTCAAGGAATTAGAGCTTAGTAAGTTTAATAGGATTTATTAAGGGTTTGAATAGTCTCTTGTTGAAATCAAAAGTATTTTCCAGACTTTAATAAAATTTATATGATTCTGGCCTTTAGATGCCTCAGGTTCTAGTAAAAAGTTCAGTGAAACATGTTGACCATGGCTAGCTAACTGATTTAATGTGCTGTGTTACTGACAGACAAATCCTGTCCTTTAAAAAATTACTAATTAATCACCTTTGAAGTGGGGATATGTTTTGCCAACACTCTTAGAGAAACACTGTTTCATTTAGTTGGCCATTTTGTTTTACTGCAGAATGAAGGCTTTATTTTTTACCCAGGCTTTGTAACATAACATCAGATTTGGCCAGGGGCTCTATATATTTTTGGTTTTATCATATCCAAGTTTCACTTAATCACAGCAGTAGAAGGGGACCTTATGGTTTTATTCCTCTCCCAAATGAGAATTGAGTTGAAGAATGTGACTTCCTTTCCCACCAGGGGAAAAAAAAATTCACTACTTTTAGCAATTTGAATATTATAGTTACAGTGATACAACTTTTGCTCTCAGAAAATGATTAAGGAATTTCCTCTGCATGTCTCCAGAAGCAAAATAAGTGAGAAAGCATTGTTCTGCATGTGCTAAAACACTAATGAGTCCTAACAGCTGAAGCAGCTTTTGCTATTCATTGATTTAGAGATTAATACAGATTATTGTTAAAAGGGGTATTCTGAACATTTCTTGACCTCCTGCATAGTACAGCAAAGAATTTCAGTTATTCTTGCCCTGTGCTCCAGGAAGTCACTTTGTACTTGCAAAGAACCAAAAGAAGACACATAAAAACGTAGTACTATGGGACCACAAGGAACTGAATTGATCCCTACAATTCACTCATCTAATTTGCAAATGTTTGAAAGATAACCCAACGGATAATAAAACCTAGTTTTGCCTGAAGTCTGAAGTAATCATCAAAAGTGTCTGCTGTACTGCACAATAATCTGATGGCTCTTGGTAACTGAGCTGCCAAATAGAAACCCTTCCAGGAGCACAGAGAGCTCCAACTTTTTTTATTTTCAACAAATACGAACAGTGTAATTGTCTTCCATCTGATGTGTGGGACTCCTTTGGGAAATTGCTCCTCTGACATAATAAAATAGTGAAATAGAAAACAATTTTTCTATCGTAATCATCCATTTGCTTTTGTCCTGACAGATAACTGATCTTTTTCTCTACATTCTTGTCCTTAAAATATATGCACTTTCAAGGCATAATTGCAATAGTAGCATAACTTTATCCATTATTAACCAGCATCATTTTTGTGATGTTAAATTAAGTTTTCTCGACATTTAGCATTTACTCAAATGCTACTGTAACCTAGGACATTTACACACAGCTTGGTGTCCTCAGAAAACTCACTGAGGGTGCCCTCAACATCACTGTTCATGCTGCTAACAAAGATGTTAAATAGTGCTGGTAGATGAAGGCAAAACACAAACCACTGCTGAAGAAGATGCAAACCTACTGCAAAGAGTGTCATGGTTTCAATTTAAGACACATTCTTCATCTTATGCATCATTAAACATAAGCAGCCTGTTAATCAGTGAATTTTCTGCCACTCAAATGCAGCTTTGCACTACAATCAAAACTTCACAGATATTTGAAAATTTATACGTATATAAATTACAGCATAAAAATGTGATTTATATGTAAGGCTTGCAGCTCATTGTGCTTCTGTATTTGATTACAGGTCTGATGGCAATGAGTCCATTTCCTATCCCAAGAGGAATGAGAGTTCAATACCAACAGAGAAGAGAATGGAAACTTAGTGAAAAAGGGGTGTATTAAAACTCAGACACCAAAAGAGAACAGAGTACTTGTTAGCAGCAAGGCAATACCCCCAGTTATTCCTAAGTAAAAGCAGGTTTTCATTATAACTTTCAAGGTGTATGTGCACCACTACACCTAGTGGCATATTCATTTAGCTTTTGTTTTAATCAGTACTACCTTGCTTTCCTAGATGTCTCTTCTTCATGCCTTTTCACTCTTTCAGTTCCATCTCTGGACCAGCTCCTAGAGAAATCTTCGAGGTGGCTGCAAATATGCCTTGAGGTCAGCTGATAGAGCAGACAGAGAACCTTTTCCAGTCCTCTCCTCTTGAAGAGCAAACAAGACAGTGCATGCTCTGATCCTGTCCTGCTGAGCACAGCAGGAGCTTCATGTCCTAGTTCTCCTTCAGTTTTCTTTCAATAATTACTGGAGGCAGGTTAATTAAAACCAAGCCTTTTGTACATAGTATTAAGTAATGCCAATAGTGTCCTGGCATATCTATTACAGAACCACTGGAAAGTTGCCAGGATGTTGCAGGAAGCTAATTTAATGTGTCACTACAGCAGAACATGCAGTATTGTCATAGCAACAATGCAGCACAGTATCAGATTTCACATTTTGCAATGCCATGTTGCTGATAACCCCCTGTGAAATACATCAGATGGATGAGAAAGGCAGACAAAGAATTACAAGGAAATATTCTTTGTACCTTATACTTGAACACAAAGATACTCCAAAGGACTGACATAAAAAAAAAGGGCCTAAGAAGAAGGCCTGCCTATTGTATTCTATGTAGCAGTAAGCATTTAAATGCATTCAAAAAACAGGTATGATTCTACAAATACTTAGAGCTTTTGGCTTTGAAAGTATTTATTTTTATGCACAAGCTAACACAAAGTATTCCACAGAGTTCAGAGTTCAGTTGCCTCAGTGTGGAACTATACAGGAAATTATTCATCTCTCTCACCTAGAAGTTGTTTGAAGGGAATCCTTCTTCAGTCAGTAAAGGGACAGTGTCTGTCCAGAGGCAGCTCACATCACTGGAATAAATCACTGCAGCAGAACAGTTGCACCTTGCAGGTGAGTTTTGCCTTAAATAAGCCGGTTTTGAACTAAAAGACAAGCTGCTGTTAAGCAATAGGTCCTGCAGAGGCAGGGTGGAGGTTTTTTCTCTGCTGGTCTCTTTCCCACAGTGAGATCCACCACTTTGCCAACACACAACTCTGGAAGATTAGTCAGGAGCTTTGTCCTGGCACAGACAGATACACAGACAGTCACACAGACAGTCACACTGTCACCCCCTCCTCTGGATGCCACCACACTTCCAGAATCTTCCAGAAATCATACAGTCCATGGCCAGAACTCCTTGTGAAGGCTCTGGGGCATTTACAGGGAGAACCAAGGTTAAAAATCTCTAATTCCTGATGTGTACATGGGTCCCCACCCACAACAGACCAGGGCTCCATTGACAGGCACAGACCACAATCACCCACACATGGCTGGAGCCACAGGTGGCAATATCTATCTCTTATCTTACCTCTCTCTACCCGTTTTTCTCTTTCCAATTTTCCTCTCCTAGGGTGATCGCATCCTCCAGAACAGCTGTATACCCCTCCTCATTTTTTTCCAGTTATGGTTTCAATGGAGTTGTTCATTGTTTCATAAGTTATTTAGCACTGTTTTGCTTTAACACACCCCAAAGGGTGTGTTAACAAGGAACCTGGTTGCCCTGCCTCAGAGGCAGATCCCAGCAACCACCCTCTCTGAGGCACAGAGTAGAAGCAGAGCAATGGGGCTCTTAATTTAGATGTCTTACTTGAGTGCCTAAAATTAAAAAGGGATTAAAATTAAAACGGGAATTTGCATACAGAAAACAGGAATGTGTTTTTCTGGGTGCCTTAATATGTCTTACAGTATCTGTTGACAATTCTTTTCTTGACTCCTGTCTGAAATCTAGAAATGTCAGAAATATTTTGCTAGGTTTTTACTGTGTTGGATAACTTGTTGAATACTCACTCATTATGTGCTCCAAAGTGTTGGATCAGATTAAGTATTATTGTCTTGCAAAATAAATACATGAGTGATTTAAAATAATGGTCCAAATATTTCAAATTTAATCGTAAGATTAGACTCTGGAGTAAAAGTTATTCTGTACATGTGTGTTTGGATTATCTTCAGATAAAGTTTTGCAAGTCTTTCAGATTAGTACTGCATCATGTCCTGATGAAAAATTTGCATACTCTACAATGTAGAGCTCATGTAGAATGAGTCAAAAATTGGCTGGTGTCACTCAAAAGTTAGCTGTCTTTAGGGAAATCACCAGTGAATATGTGTGGCTTTTCTAGAGGTTGGAAGCCTGCAGCTGTTCTACGTTTACATCAACAGTGTATGGATGGCATAACGATTTTGGAGTGGGTTGTCTAGCTGGCTTTGTGACTCAGGCTTATTTAAATAATGAATGCTTTAATAAGGAAAAATTCAATGTTAAAAATCTAGTAGTGGGAGCGTGTGCTCTGCTGAGAGTGGAGAAATGCATTGGGAACAGCCCTGACTCTGGGAGGACTGCTCAACTGTGCCCTTGTGTGCAGTGTTACAGCAGCCCTGCTTTCCTGCCCTGCACATTCAGAGGATGTGCTGGGGGAAAATACAGGTTGTGTCTGCTTAGATGCTTGTGCCATGATAAAAGAACCTACAGGGGGTGGAGAAAGGCATTTAAAGAACAGTATAACTGTCAGGCACAGGCAACATGAATCCACAGAGGGAAATTATGATGAAATTAATATGATATTTTTCTACAAGAAGGTCACCTGTATAGTGGGTGGAGGGAAGGCAGTGGATGTAGTTTTCCTGGGTTTTAGTGAGTGCTTTTGATACTTTTGTCCTTCACAGCATCCTCCTGAGCAAGTTGTCCAGCAGTGGGATGAGCAGGTTCAGGTGTGCTAGGAGCAGAACAGGTTGGATGGCAGAGCTCAAATGGGGTACACTGACTGGTGACCATTTACAGTGGCATTCCTCAGAGCTCAAGTCTAGGGTCAGCTCTGCTTGATGTACTTACCAGTGTTCTGTGCAGGAGGTGAGTGCACTTGTGCTGGTTTCAGCTGGGATACAGTTAATTTTCTTCAAATGTTTTGGATTTGTGCTGAGCACAGGGTTGATACTACAGAGATGTTTTTGTTAGTGTTGAGCAGAGCTTACAGAGACCCAAAGGCTTTTTCTGCTTTTGAACTGCAATGCTGGCAGGAAGGCTAGGACTGCCTGCAAGGCTGGGAGGAGACACAGCCAGGACAGGTGACCAAAACTGACCAAAGGCATATTCCAAGCCATGTGACATCACGTTCAGGATCTCAGTTAGAGGGAAGAAGTGGGGAACATTTGGAGTTATGGCATTTGTCTTCCCAAGTCATTTCACATTTGATGGGACTCTGCTCTTCTGGAGATGGCTGAACACTTGCCTGCTCATGGGAAGTGGTGACTTAATTCCTTGTTTTCTTTATATGTTTTCCTTTCCTATTATAATCTCTTTATCTCAAAACAAAAAAAGTTTTCCAGCTTTTACCCTTCCAATTCTCTCTCTGATCCTGGGCAACAGGGGACAGAGTAAATGGCTGCATGGGGCTTGGCTGCTGGCAGGGGTTAAACCTCAACAGCACTGTTACCACATTTGATATGAATTATATTCTCTCCTAAAATTTTATTAAGTGGAGAATGCTCAGATCAAGGGTTTGGTTGAGAGATTAATGTATCTGTAAATTAAAAATTAATGTATTGTGCTTACTTTATTAATGTTAAATAAGGAATTCCCGAATGTTATCTTTGGATAAGTAGGAGGAACGTGAGTGCATCATGCTGGCATTCCCAAAACCTGTGCTGTCCTTGGAGACTCTGTTGATAGAAACAGGTCTGCAGAGAAGAGTGCCAGAGATGTTCATGACAACATGACATGCAGGCACTTTCAGGATTTGTCTGAACACTAGTTGCAAACCCTTGGTTTTGTTTATTACAACTTGGTGTTCACAAAAGTGTTAGACTCATCATTAAATTATAATGACTTTGATCTAGGATTCATAGTTACTCTGCCTATCAAAGAACCTTGTATCTTTTGGAGCTTGAACTAATGAAAAATTTGTCTTGTGACCTAGGCAAGAGTAGACCCAGATAACTACTCTGCTTTTTACTTTGCTCTCTCTCAATAAAAAATTAATTTCATCACATGATGAAAAACTGCTTATGGAGAAGCTAAATTCCTTGGCTAATTTCCATATTCATAGCTGAAATGTAACAAATTATTTCCAAATGCTTTATGATTTCCAAATTATTTTGCCTTTCTTTTTACTTTTAGTTGCCAGTTTCAGATGATGCTGTGTACCCACTTGGCTATCACAGTGTATTTAAGATTTCATTATTTAAAGAGAGTTTGACAGGGAAAATGAATACAGTATTAAGAAAGGGTATAAAACTGGAGATGTTGAGTGGCACCAAAGAATTCTTTCTAGAGCAGTGGCTACCAATGGATGCTGAGGCTGAGAACAGGATGGGGTAATATATTTTCACAGAACACTTTCTCCTTCTCCAGCAGTTGTCCTTATGTCCTTATATCTATTGATCCCACAGAACTCTATAAAGACTGTCATAGGGAGTTAAAGGTGCTAATTTCAAATATCTTTATATATTGACAGAGAGTACAGCTGGTTTCACTGGACAAATCAGACATAGCTCTGCATCATTACCTTTTCTGCAACTGCCTGTGGGCCACCTCTGTCTGGATCAGGCTGTTTGTGAATTCAAAAGAAATAATGACTGAAAATTTTCCAACAGCGTATCTCAGAAGATAACTAGAATATATGACAAAAGTAGAAAACAATGAAATGTTCAGAAGCTAGAATAGGACTGTTGCACATAATAGTAACAAGGCAGCATTCAACTTGAACAAAACTTGCAAAATAAAAATTACAAGCTTCATGCAATTCTGTGACTGTGGAATGGTGAAGTGCACACCACAAATCAAGGACTTATTAAGGTTTATATGGAGGTGGCACATATAAATGGAGGTCACAAAAATATCAAGTTCTAACAGTTAAGGCTCAGGTTTCTGCACCTCGAGTGCTATGTTCAGTTTTGGGACTCTTACTACAAGACAATAAGTTGCTGGACTGTGTCCAGAGAAGGAGGTTATAGCCAGGTGGAGCTCAGCCTCTTCTTCCAGACAACAAGCAACAAGAGGAAATGGCCTCAAGTTGCTCCAGGACAGATTTAGATTGTATATCAGGAAAATTTCCTTCACCCATAGGGTTGTCAGGCCCTGGAGCAGGCTGCCAAAGGAAGTGGTGGAGTCACCATCCCTGAAGTTATTTAAAAGATGTGTAGATGTGAGACCTGGGGACATGGCTTAGTGGAGAACTTGGCAGTGCTGGTTTAAGGGTTGGACTTTGGAGATCTTTTCCAGCCAAAAAGTTGCCCTTATTCTACTGCAGAAGGGTCAAATGGTACACTTTAGAAGTTATGCCAACACACACTGAGTCTCCAATGAAGGAAAATCGCTGAGCATCTCTGTACTCTTGGACTTCTTGCATCTTTTTTTCTGTGAAACATCTGATATTGGCTGTGCGAAGACACCAGACACATGATTCTGGTGAGCTTACAGCGAATTCCTGCCTTTTTGTCTTGAACTGTTATGATTACAGACAGCTTGACACCAGGCCCGCAATACATAATGGCCTGAAATCGGTCCCACTTGAAGGATTCGGGGCTGTTGCCATTTAGTGAGCAGCAGGAGGCTCGGGCGCGGCTCCGGAGCTCGCAGCGCGGCGCGTCTGGAGGGAGGCACCGCGACACCTCCTTGTGCTGACGCTGCCTCGGTTCACGTCAGCCTGGGAACAACCGCGGTGCTCGGCTACCTCGCGTGGAATTTCATCTTCCTCTGGAAAACTGAAACAGCCGAAAACCCCGCAGCAGGCAGGCACGGTACTGCGGGAGCGCACCCGCGCCCGAGCGCCCGCAGCCGCCGCTGCTCCGTCCCTCTGTCCGTCTGTCCCTCTGTCCGTCTGTCCCTCTGTCTCTCTCTCTCCCTCTGTCCGTCTGTCCCTCCGTCCCTCTGTGCGTCTCTCCGTCTGTCCCTCTGTCCTTTTTTCTCTCTCTCCCTCTGTCCGCCTTTCCCTCTCTCCCAGCCCGCCCTCTGTCCCTCTCTCCCTCCCCCTCTCTCCCTCTCTCTCTCCCTCCCCCCTCTCTCCCTCTCTCTCTCTCTCCCTCCCTCGCTCCCTCCCTCTCTCTCTCCCTCCCTCGCTCTCTCTCTCCCTCCCCACGTTCTTTCCCGAGGCCAGCTTTCCGTGTCCCCTCCCATGTCCCGCCCCGCGGGCGAGGAGCCGCCCTGGGCTCCATCCCCGGGCTCTCCCCATCCCCGAGCTCTCCCCATCCCCGAGCTCTCCCCATCCCCGAGCTCTCCCCATCCCCGAGCTCCCCATCCCCGGGCTCCATCCCCGGGCTCTCCCCATCCCCGGGCTCTCCCCGCCGCCGCTCCATCCTTGCCTGGCTCCGGGAAGCTCCCGGCGCCTCGCCGGCTGCTGCCAAGGGTGGCGGGCTGCCAGACGCAGCTGCGGCGTTTATAACACCTATGAGTACATATACAGAGAGGGATGTCTATGAAAGGGTACCTGGGCTGAGCTCAAAATGAGAAACGAGCCCGTTCCTGCGTGCAGAAGGAATATTCTCTATGCAGGCACGCGGCGCTCCTGCGCTGGCAGTGACAGAACCCGGCGGGGTTCGGAGGTGCCCGACCTGCCCAAAAGAAGAGACTGGCCCGGTGGTCCCTGGGCTCTGCACCAAGCTGCTCACCTGCAAGAACAGACCATGCCCAGACCCTGCCGGGGCTCCCGTGGCAGCATGTTGGATCCCAAGGAGGGATGCTTTACAGGTAGGTTTTTGTTAGCTATTATTCTTTGCACGTCTCTTGTATTCCTCCGGTTTTTCAGGGGGAATGAGATAAACACGAAGAATGTGCCTGGTTGGTAACAGTGCTGTGTGTAATGCAAAACAAGAGCTTGGCTGGCTGTGCTTTTTTAGTGCATTGTTTTTGCTGGTAATGTCAGAAATCCCAATTCGTATTTTGCTTGACAAAAGGACACTACCAGATGTGTGTATGTGGCCGCTCTATGAGTCTGATAGTGTTAACTCCCCTGCCATTTGAGCTTTCTGCAGCTTTCCTGGATGCTGAGCCTGACAATGGGTGGGAAGAGCAATTGCATTCCTGGCTGTACCTGGAAGCAACACTCATTTTCCTGGACATTCATGCCCTGACGTGGCCTACACCTTGAGAGTAAAGCTGTCCTGCTCTAGCTCCTCAGATTGATGCCTGACTACAGAGGTGGACAGCGAAAACCCTTATTTAGGTAGTGAGGAGAGTCATAATTAAGAGAGATTTATCAGTATCACTAAAACTGATGGGGATGCATAACAAAAACAAATGCTCATATCAAGGACTTTTTGTAGATGATACCACTGACCATTTTTTACCCCAGGGGTTGATGAATGAAAAATTCCCAAGGGGACTTTCAAAGGCTAAGTCTTTTGTTGTGATTGATACATTTTAGAGAGGTTGGGCTAATTTATCAGTTGACCAGCCTTTCAGTTTGTGCTTGATATTGAGCACGCAGTCCAATTTACTCACTGAAATTTAAGGATGTGTGAATGTACTTGGATCATGACCTTATTACCTGTATAGTTCAGTTTCTGCACAAAACCCCTGAGGGTTTCTTCTGCACTGCCTCATAGGGATTTGTGAAATTTGAATTTGGTACAGTGCCCTGAAAAGTGTAACACATTTTGTGCCTGTGAATTTTATCACCCTTGCATTGGGGATTTTACTGGCTTTTACAATAGATTAAAAATTCTGAGCAGAAGAATGTTTCAATGTTTCTAAAGTAACTTTTGGTTACGCTTTTTTGGCACAATCCTGTTGGTCTCATGAGACAGTTACTTCTGGTATTGTGTCACTGCTAGAATTATACTCCAGTGATGTGACTCTCAGAAATATTTTCTTCACTCTAATGTGTGAAATAAAGTCATAAATCATGTAAAATATTGCTGATATGGGATAGTTTTTATTGCTATTTTAATGCCTTTTTATGTGATACCACTATAAACATGAGAACTGCGCTCTACAGAGGTGAGTGGGTGTGACATGTGCTGTATTTGTAAACACTCCACAGCAGTTAGCTGGGTTTCCATGGCTGAAGAGAAGTATTTTAAATTTTAAATCTCATCTCTCTCATGGCATGCTATAAACCACAGTGGCAGCTAGGAGTATTCAATGGAATTTTTTGGATAAAAGAACCCTTTACACTCTAATCCCTATCTGTGTTTAGAATCTGTAGCGTTAAGAAGAGTGACTTAGGAGAGGATGAACATGTCTTGAAATGTTAAGAGTCTGATTACACAGGACTGTGCCTGCATGAAGAATCTTTGCTCTCATAACTGGTGTCACTGATGACAGGGAAATTATTTATGTGGGTTATGAACTATTTGCATAACAAAGAGTGTGCAATATCGGAGTCCCAACAATGTAGTAAAGCTGTCCTAGGAAAAATTCCTTCAGAAGTTTTATTTCACAATTGTCAATTAGAAGATTTTTCTTCTTTCTGAGTGCAATGAAACAGGAACTTCCTTCTTTGATGATGTACTCTCTGATGATCCAGACAGGGAGGTGTGAAGTTATTTATTGGTTCCCCAAACTGTATTTACAGGATATTGTCTGAACCCAAGATAAGCAATGTGCACTTCATATTTAGTACAGGGTGTTTAAACAGAGCACAGTGCTGTGTCCAGCAGTCTCTTCATGGGCCACTGAATTACAGTTGCTCCTGCAGCAAGTGCAGTCACTGGCCAAATATCAGTGATATATATATATATATATAAGGTCTCTAGAAATAAAATTCGCAGATGAGTGGTTGTTTTTTTTTTTTTTTCAAATAATAAAAACTTTGTAAAAGATTTAATCTCAATAGGTTTGAAGCACTTTATTTCAATAATACTTAAAATACTTTTCCACATGAAACGCTTCAGCATGGCTTTGGACCAACTATTTAGAACAATTTCTATTGAACATATTTGGAAAATCAGGATTCATGCGGAACTGTTGCAAATTTATTGACTTACTGACATTCAGAAGAGTATTATAAAAGAAAAAACTCCATTAGCATACAGGTCTGGAACTATGACTAAGATACTGAACCCTGTGTAGCAATGTGCATCTCTGATATCTTTCTGTATGGAAAACTCTTCTGATTAGCACTGGAGATTTGACCAGGTTAGAACTTCTTTTTATATATGACTTTATTTCATTTTGTGCTGAGCAGCTGTGTGTGTGAATTCCATCAGGACACTCAGCTGCCCAGTGCTTTGGGGAACACATGTGTTACTCAGGGTCAGCAGTGGGAAATTTCAAACCCTTTCCCATACTTCTTTCAAGTTGATTCATTTCATTAAGTTGGTTGCATGAAGTACTGTTCTAGGACACCCCAATTTTGCCTCAGTTCATCAGTCTTATTTAAGTTTTGGCAGAGGAAAGCCTGGTTTATGTAGTGAGGCAAGACCCAAGGTGTTCCCCCAGGAACCAAGATATTGGCTGGCAGTATTGTGGCACTTTTCTCCTGGCTGTGAACTGACTCTATTTTATGTTGCGAACTTCCATGAGTATTTTTAAACCAGAACCTGTGGTTTCTATTGCAGATTTGGCAAATCCTGTACTTGGTTTCTTCTTGGCAGAAGCCAGAAGGTTTTTTCTTATTTTCCACCTCATTTTAGATGAAAATGGCCCATCACTGGAAATAGTGACAGATGTCTTTTTGTATCAAAAGTCACAAACAATATTTAGACATGAGCCCAAGCCTAGAGAGCAAAATATTTTGTTAATTTATCTTGTTTCTTGTTTTTGCTATATGTATTTTTCTTCTGCATGTTGCAGTTTTGCTGTCTAAAGTATTAGCAGTTTTCTATGTTTTTTGCAGCCTTTTAAATAAAAATTGGTCATATTATTATATAATTTAACTCTGGTGCTCCCTGAAGTCACTAATGTACAGATCATTATCTAGCATGGTGAAAATAATTTCTTTTATTAATTTTATTTATCAGTGTAAATTTCTCAATCCATGTCTCCCACTAAAATGCTAATCCATTCTTGCTTTCTTTTCCTTCATGTATATTGCCACAGAATTTTGTCTTAGTGTTTTTTTCAAGTAATAGCTATATACAACACATATTTATTAGTGACAGAGTCAAAGTTTTTCCGAGCCTTTTTCTTTTTCTTAGTATTTTGGTGATATAAAATTACTTCTGGGGGTGGAGCAACAAAAGTGACATTAAATCTACTTTTCTTCTCAACACCTTCCAAAATTACATGTCCTCATTGAGCAAATTTAGATGTAAAACAATAAAAATGGCAGTCTTAGGTGAAATAATTTATTATTATTAACTTTGGTTAGAATTCTGTGGGAACCAGCAATCTAAACTGTAACATAAAAATACATCAGAGTCTCTGCTCCTGGTTTTGCAAATTATAGCTTCAATATACAAAGCTTCCAAAGTATGCTATAGTATATCAGAGCACAGAAACTTGAAAATTCAATATCATAGCCTTATCATTTGATAGCATAAAATTAAAAACTGGTTATAAATTTTCCTGTAGTCTTTATGTGTTTTGCAGTGCTTACTAGGATATTGCAAAGGAAAGTTGGAAGTTAAAGGTTTTTTAAGTCAGTGACATTTGGACATTATACAATTTTCAAGTATCATATTCTATTTGAGATATTTTTTTTTCTGATTAAGAAGGGGGTTTCTGTTTGGTTTTGGTTTGTGCCTTTTTTTTCCTTTTTGTTTGTTTTATTTATTTAATGTCGTGGTATGTTGACCCTGGCTGGATGGTAGGTGCCTATGAAAACCACTCTTTCACTTCTCAGCTGGTCTGGTGAGAGAAAACTGTGGAAGGCTCATGGGTTGAAATAAGGACAGGGAGAGAACACTTAGCAATTACCATCACAGGCAAAAGAGACTTGACTTGGGGAAATCAATTCAGTTTAATACCAGTCAAATTAGAACTAGAGTATGGTAGTGAGAACTAAACCCAATTCTTAAAAAAGCCCCCTCTTCCCATCCATCAAAGCCTTAACTTCACTCCCTCCTCCCTCTGTCTCCTCTCACTGAGCAGAGCAGGGCCATGGAATGGGGATTGAATCAGTTCCATCACACCTTGTCTCTGCCACTCCTTCCTCTCCCCAGGAAGGATTTCTCACACTCTTCCCCTGGTCATTCCCACAGGAGAATGGAGTCCTCCATAAACTTCTACAGCTTGAGTTCCTTCCACAGGCTGCTGTTCTCTGTGATTCATCCACTGTGGATCCCCAGTGGGGTCACAGGTCCTGCCAGCAATCCTTCTCCTGCCCGTGGGGTCACAGCCTCCTTTGGGCACCCACCTGCTCTGGGTGGGCTCCTCCAGGGCTGCAGGTGGATCTCTGCTCCCCCCAGACCTCCCTGGGCTGTGGGGCACAGCTCCTCACCAGGGGCTGCACCAGGGGCTGCAGGGGAATCTCTGCTCTGGCAGCTGGAGCAGCTCCTGCCCCTCCTCCTTCACTGGCCTGGGGTCTGCAGAGCTGCTCTGCTCACACATTCTCACTCTCTCTAACAGCTGCAATTGCCCTTGTGCAGTACTTTTCTGCCCTTCTTAAATCCATTATCCCAGAAGGGCTATCACTGCTTCTGGCGGGCTCAGCCTTGCCCAGAAACTGGTCCAACTTTACTTAAAAAAATGTGAAAGTTTTTACTATGGATATGAATTAAAGCATTTTCAGTCTTCTGGCCTATTTGCTAATGGTGAAGATGCAACACATTTAATTTTTTTTAAAATTGAAAATGTAAATATTAACTGTTTCAACATCAGAAATAAAGAACTTTTAGTGAGATTACAATTCCTGTCTTACCTTCTGAAAGATTTGAGGGGGTTTTTTGCATCTCTTTGAGGGGAATAGAGAAACAGTACTGTCACCACTTTTGACATGATTTCAGGCAGAGTACTGCCTGTAAATTAGAAACAGATATGTGCATATATTCCCTACACTGTATTCTTAGCCCTCAAAGGTTAAGGATCATTTATCTGTGTTTAGGGCAAAATGGAACAATAGCAATAACAACCCAAAATTTTAAAAATCATCAGTATATGTATAATGTAATGTAATGTAATGTAATGTAATGTAATGTAATGTAATGTAATGTAATGTAATGTAATAATATAATATAATATAATATAATATAATATAATATAATATAATATAATATAATATAATATAATATAATATAATATAATATAATATAATATAATATATAAATATTGTATATAATGTATATATTTTGTGAAGTCTCAATTGCTTTAGAAAAGCAATGGAAGTAAAGAGTGGAATGTCACAGCAAAGACAGAGGGACCCTTACATCTCATGGACAATGGTTACAAGCGAATCTGTGAAAGCAATTTTACATTATTTCTTGTATGTTATTCTGGCTAGTGCTCCTAAGGCATCAGCGAGCATTTGCTTTTCCCTTTGAAAAACACTCTTTCAAATGGAATGCAGCCTTCATCCTGTAACCTGGGCACCTTCCATGTGAGGTAGCTCCGGTATGAGCACGTTTGTTAGTGCTTCTGTGCAGGAGGCTGCAGCCAGGACACTGTCCAGGTGAGATCTCAGACAAAGAAACTGGATGTTTCTAATGCATCTTCCAGACAAGGGCCTATTTTGATCTTTGAATGCAGCAAGCATTAGGCCAGCACATTTCTGATTCAACAGCTTCAAGGGAACTGCAGCAAGGGAGAGAGAGCCCAGCCTGTGGTAATTATTCATGTGCAGACAGACAGGTTCTGTGTCTGGGCTCTTGGCTGAGGCTGGTGGATTATTCCAGTCCTTGCAGACAGAGGCAGCTCATTTGGCATTGTTCTCTGGTAACTTTTCCAACAGCCTCTTTTATCCACAAGTGCCAAGCTGCCGAGGACTGGAGTGGCCCGGTCTGAGCCAGGCACTAGCCAGCCCGTGTCTGTGTCCTGGGGGTGAGGAGGGGGAATGGCTCCAGCCCACCCCTTCCCATTCCTCTGTCTGGCCTTGGCTGCTGCTGCCTGTTCCTGGGACAGTCTGGCACTGCCTGGCTGGGTGCAGGGGGTGCAGAAGCACTTCTCTTTTCACCCAGCACAGCCAGAGGCAGACCTAGTGCAGGAAATGGCGAAATGCAGAGATACTGACCAGTGTTAAAATTATCACATCCACATGCTGTGGTAACTCCTTCATGGCCTTGTGTTACACGCACAAGAAGTTCTGTGTCTTCTTTTGTGGAGATCAGCTGCAGACAGGTTGTGCCTGAATATCTGAGAAGCTGAAAATGTAAATGGAAATTTATGTTTAGGATACATATATAGTTAACACAAATATTTTTTTAAAACCCTGTTATGAACAGCCTGATTGAGGACTGGAGATCTTACTGATGAGCTTTATGGTGTTTGCTTCAGGAATTACAAAAAGGTTTTCTTGATTTGAGTAGAAGCCCTATAGAACTGTGAAAACTATAAATAACTGTGGCAGTGTCAGCAACCTCTGACTAAATCTACAGGCAGCTCTTTGGCTCAAGAGCAGGAGGTGGGATACATTCTTTATATTTACTGCAATATTAAAATATGCTTATTTATCTTTGAAGCTTACTATTATGCTGTAGCTTCAT
The DNA here is from genome assembly GCA_030060385.1 of Muscicapa striata striata. Lineage (NCBI taxonomy): Eukaryota > Metazoa > Chordata > Aves > Passeriformes > Muscicapidae > Muscicapa > Muscicapa striata. Next base: position 2,324,042 of record JAREIS010000142.1, read on the forward strand.
GTTGGTAATTAAGCAGTTATGATTTTTTGCTTCAGGAACTCTTGAGTTTTAAAATATTATTGGAATCTTCTTGCTGTTTCAGATGTAGTGGGCTTTCTTAATTCCTTCAAATCCCCCACAGTTTTTAGCTCCAGGGAAAGTTAAATCTGTGACTGAAAGTCAATTCCTTTTTCATAGCACTTGAATCTTTGCTAATTCTATTATTTGGAGTAGAAGATGTACCTTTGAAAGTAGCGCAAGCTTCTGAGCTTGAGGACTATTGAGAATAATATGAACATTTCTACAGTTACTCTTCACTTTTTGTATTTTTCTTTCATTTAATAAGAATGCCAGTTTTGTTTGTTTGTTTGTTTGTTTGTTTGTTTGTTTGTTTGTTTTAAGGGGAGAGAAAAAAGCCTATTCTCTTAAAAAAATCATATTTAAGTGAAATACTATTGTTCATGTGTGCCACTCCCCTCTAGTGAATAGAAGTGGAATTGCTTGATGTCATGGCATGCCATTGGCCCCCTAGCTGCAACCAGATTATGGAATTTTTCTTCAACTTTCAATGACAGAGAGTTATCTTTCTTTCAGTGGGACAATGTGAACTTTTTTCTGCTCTTTCTATTAAGGAAGAAACAGGCTTTCATTGCCAAACATGCTAAATTTGTTAAATCCTGTCCTTTGCACACACAGAATGCCCAAGTAAATATAAAATTAACAACAGCAAAACTGTATTAATTATTACTCCTCTGTCTGTATTTTCCTGGTTTTGAGTAAAAGTTTCATGCTCCTTGCCCCTGTTTACATACATGAAGCACTTCTTTTAACAATGTTTACTTTTTCCTTGATAGTTGAATACATTTTTGTGTGGTAATCTTCTCCACAATGGGTTGATGTTGGCTTTATCAAACCTTTAAGTAAGTTACACCACAGCTCAAGCTGTTTGGTCACAGATAGATGTACAATTCTAGATAAAAATACCTATCCACATATTTTCACTCAGATGTTTTTGTTGAAGAGGTAACAGAGGAAAAGAGTATTACAAAAACGTTGTGTATGTGATAAATAGACTATTTATCACATAGTCTATCAAATGTCAGCTAACAAGGTACCAAGTGTGAGACTTCTCTGGCCAGAGGCCAGTCAAATAGCTCAGCAGCCACCTTAGTCTGTACTCTGTACTTATCAGCCATGGAGAGAAATGCATGCACATAGCTTTCCATTTATCATCTGAAGTGCACAGCTAAAATATGCTCATAGTTAGAAGCTCATTGTTTCTATTTACTGCACATGACCGATGTTACAAGCAAGCATGGGATGAATCCTGTAAAAAAATATCTATTTGTGTCTCTTTTTTTGCTCATTAATTCTGCCCTTAATTAATATATATATATCATTAATCAGTGGTGCTGGTGAAAACAACTTTTTCTTTTACACTGACAACAAAATTTAATCCATTAGAGTGGCACAGGCTGTAAAGATCACAAGCCTAACAAAGTAAACAGTCTGATGAAGTTGTATGAGATGTGGAAGCAGTGAACCCTAAATCAACATAAAATTTGATATAAGGCAAATGTATGCAGAAAAATATTTAATAGAAAAAAGGGCACAGATCCAAGGTGTTTTTAGTCATGCCTAAGAGGTTCAGGGGTATGCTGAGACTAGAATTTGCTCTATCGAGCTCCCTATGTTTATTTATTGTACACACACACTAAAACTGACCCTAGACATCCACCTACCTGAAGCTTGAAGAGCAAAATATATGAATATAGCTGAAAGGCCAAGTGTAACACATTCTTTTGTTTTCCTTCCTTTAGAGATATTTTACATTTCACATCCTTGTTCTTTTCTGCTACCTGAAGATGCAGTTCACCTTTGTTCTTAAAGGATGGGAAATGTCTTTTATAAAGGCTAAAAGCAGGTTTTTTTTTTTTTTTTTTTTTTAAAGTATTAAAAATATGAAGCCAAATCTCATGACATCTAGTTAGGCAAAACTCTCACTCAGATTTGGAGATTATGTTTTGGTTTTTTTTAATGTACTGTACATCACTGCATCTCTATAGTTTCTCCCTTTGTAACAAAAGGATAAACTCCTGTTTGCTATTGCACAGCATTTTCAAAGCTCTAGTTGATAAATACCATTATGGAATTGTTATTAAAAATTTCCTCTTTTCCAGAGAAATCAGTGCTTGCCCAGCCAACATTTGTTTTTGAAAAGAAGGACCGTTCTTTGAAGGTAAAAAGCCTATTTTCCCCCTTTTTCATTATTGATATAAAATTGATGAGAAAAATTGTTGAGAAATAAGGATTCTATTGACAATTATCCTAGTGGTAAGATTTTAGCCCTGGTTAACATTTGTAATAAATGGTCTGAAAACAGAACAAAAAAGAATAGAAAACAGAAAAAAACTTAATGCATATATGCTGGACTGTTATACTTTATCTCTCTGTCTAGAAAATGACACTGCTATTTTCCTTGACTTTCCATGCTTATTTTTTTCCAGCGGCCTGCAGAAGACCCAGTTTGCAAAGCTGAAAATGGTAATCACCACTTCACTGAAGCAGCCTAATATAACTGGGTTATTCATGGGTCTCCCTGTTGCCTGTGGAAACAGTGTTTGGACTCTTTCTATGAGCAGGACAAATCCCAGTTACCAGACTAAGATTCTGTGGGTTGTAGAGCCACCTACTCCGTCCTAATATATATGTCCCTGTCTTCCCTCAAGAGTTCTTTCATCTTACCTCTAATGTTTACCAGAAAGACAAGTTCTAGAAGCCCTTAAAATTGACCAAGCATATTCTTCAGCTGTATGAACTCCTAAATGCCTTTTTCTATTTGCTTGGGTAATGTTATAATGTAGCTCCTTAATGTTTTCTGAGCCCATGGGCTATGAACTAAGTGCTTGCTTTAGGTTTCCTGAGCTTAGCAGAAATAAAGACTTCCCAGGACTTTGTGACAGGTTGACTGAGATTCCAAAGCCCTCTTGCTCTAAGGTACTGCCTTAAAGCTGTTCTGTAAGTCCCTCCTAAGAATAAATAAGAATTTATTTTGTTCAGGTTTTAATTCAGTATCATAACATTGTTCTGATGCCTCCTGCCAATTACATTGGGGTTTTTTCTCTAGATTTCATTAGTTGTTCCAGAAAACGTGCAAGATCATCATCTTTGACTTTCCAGAAGTCTGACTCTCAGTCTAACACTGGTATGACATTTACCTCCAGTCATGTTTTAATTTGAGTTCTGTATTCTCATCTGGTAAAGAAAAGAATGAATTCCCCATCTAAGAAATGTTTCTGTATTGTAGGCATGCTGCAAGTCATGAAAACTTAAACATTTACACTTGCTGGTAATTTCCAATAAATACCTTTTTAATTAAAAATACTTTATTTTTCCATACTTACGAAATACTACATAAAATGGTGGAAAATATCCAAATTTTTTATCCAATAATTTTCTTGAAATGCTCACAAAGACAAGGGAGGATGAGGTCAGGAAAAGAATTATATCCTTGGCTTCTGGAAGACATCAGTGTTTCCTGGGCAGTCCTTTAAAATGTAAATCAGTTTCCAGAAGGGCTCCTTCTGTCCAGCCAAGAGCTGATAGGGAAGGCCTTTAAGGACTGTGTATTGTTTCCAAGGGAAATGAATAGAAATCATTGAGACTACTGTGCAGAAGGACTGTTGTGTTTTTTACAATCTTTATTTAACATAGGCATGGTATACCAGAAAGGTACTTCTGATTTCAGGCATTAATATATGTACAGTGCATTTTCTAAAAATCACATCTGAATGTACCTAAGAGGACTTAAGATAAGCTGAGTTTGGTTTAGTCTGAAATTTAAACTGGGATAGATATGCTAGAAATTTTAGGGCATGCCTATACCAAAAATAAAGCAGAATGCAGGAGGAAACTAGAGTGCTTTCCCTCTTGATTGCCCACACTGTTTAAGTGATGTGACCCTGTCTGGCTCTGTTTTGAACCTCTCCACCTGGCAGTCTCCAGGACAGAGCTGTCACAGAGAGGATTAGCTGTGTGCCTGAGCCAGGCTGTGCTGCTCAGCCCCAGAGACCTCCTGGGATGACAGCATAGACATAACCTAACAGTCTGCTTCAGAAGGATGGTAGGTAGCAGTTAATGATTCATTCTGCTGTCAGTGAAAGCATGACATTGGCCTGGCTAACCCTAAAACTGGTCTTTTTTATTCTCCTAGCAAGTGATAATTTCAGTTTCTTATTCTTTTAGATACAGCTCTGACACAGAAAAGAGGGAGATCATCTTCATTTAACATCCTTCCTACTTTCCCTCCCTCCCAGACAGGTAAATAAGAATAAATATTTATGTAGGAAAGAAAAAGAAGCTAAAATAAAGATGTGTGCAAAAAGGCTTTTTCTGCAAGACAGGGCTGAAGTGTGTTGGACTAGTGTGGCATTTAGGTGGGAGAAAGGAGTGTTCCATAAGAAGGACTGGCAGTTCAACAGAAGATAAGTTTTGTTTTTATAGTTGGGGAATCCTCTGGGACAGGGGTGGAATCTTTGAATAATTTAAGAACACATATTTACAAAGTGTGATACAAATTACACTTAAAAATACAAAATGAAATTACAGTAATTACATGAAGAGTTTGCTTCCAATATAAAAATTTATGGTTCCTACAGAAATGTAATTTTCTGTCCCAGGAGCCTGGGAACCAGGGACCCAGGGAATATCCTCACTCTTAGCACTAACAGGAAAGATGGAATAGTCTCAAATCCTAGCCTATGTCTCTTATCAGAGACAGGTTCTTGATAGACACTAGAGAATAGGATTTCTAAACAATATTGAGAGTTTACAGTATTTTAATAGCAGCAAAAGACACTCTTGCAACGAAAAAGTGGTGATGGTATCAGTTGTGCCATTTTACAGGACATGGTACATGTGTGGCATCCCACCCTTAAGGGGAAAGCAGCACCCAAGATTTGTAGGTGATCATGGTGGAAAGGAATGACAGAAGTCAGAGGTTCTGCAAAACCTTAAAAAGTTTTACTGGTAAAACTTACAGACTTGGCATGAAAACTGGTCCTGATCTCCTATTACAAGTACATGGTGGTAGGTTTTAGATGAAGGGGTAAGGTGAAAGGGAAGAGAGAGAATTAAAGAGGGTTAAAAAGGAGAAGAGAGAAAGAAAGGAAAAGAGCTCACCGGTCCAGGCTCCAGCATCAGCATCAGTCTGGCTGAAGGCATGTCCAGGGTCCTGGGGCACACACCTGGGCTTCATGGGGGTACCTTTAGATAGAAGAGTTTCCCCACCATAGAGATGAGTTTCTCTCTTTTTAAGCAAATCAGTTCTCATGTGCAGTTTGTACTTTCTGGAAATGGGTCAGAGGCTTTGTGGGTTTTGGGTGGTCTTGATGCCCCTACAGTCCATGCCCACATCTTGGCCTCATTCCTGCTGTGCTGTGCTTATGGTTCTCCTGGAAAAGTGCTGCCCTATGTCTGTATGGCCCCTTCTCCAGCCACATCCTGCACTTTCACACAGAGTTACTACCACAAGTCCTTGGTTGGCTCCACAGCTGTGTGGGTATCAGTGTACAGGTACACATTACCCCTCCTAGCCTTGTACAGCATGGTTGCCACCTTCTCACTGGTGTTTGACATCTTTATTAAAACAGTGAAAGCATCAAATGTGTACTGCCATCATTCTAGGAAGTTTTTAGCTGAACAGGGCAGGGTACTTTTATTTATTTATTCCTATGCAATCATCTTAAAAATGCTTAAAACTCAACCAGATAGCATTGACATTTTAATGTTTCTACAAAACAGGAACACCAGGTTTTAAAAGATGAGGAAAGATTTTGCATTTAAAACATTCATTAATATCCAAAAGACTGTGACACAGCCAGAAAACCTTGGGTGCTTTCTGGTGCCATAGCCTGCCCACCTGTAAATACTGAGACAGTAACTGTTATCTTGGAGATCTTTTTCAGATGGATATGTTGGGATATTGCTCAGGTACTACTCAGGGAGGGGTTACAGAAATATTAATTAATGGTTAAAATTTGGTTTTACCCATTATTCAATTTTAAATTTCTTTTCTGTAGTAAAGAATAACATATTCATGACCTCAGCTCTTCTTCAAAGAAATCCTGACATCATCAAAAGCACAAGAGAAGGTAACTATCATTGTAATATTTATTCACTCTAGTTTGACAAAGACATCCTTTAGAGATGCAGAAGACAAAAAAAAAGAGCAGCTCTTTTCCATACTGAATGATAAGGCTAGGTATCTTTATGCAATTCATAACTTACTTGTTTGACAGTGTAAATTTCCTGTGAAACTCTGGTCTGAGCATCTGCTCTGACTAGTTATTTCCTGAGTGGACTGAATATACCCTTCCATAGTGAAATTTCACATTTCTAACTGATTACCTCTGCTCTTGGAGAATACAATGAAGAAATCTCTTGGCTTTTGAAGAAACATCTGAAGATGCCAAGAATTAAATCTGAAATGGCAGAAGACATATCTAAAACATAGCAATAAATATAAGTATGAAGATATACCTAAATATATATATACAAATATATTTTATAAGTACAAATAGTAATGTTTATGTATATAACACATTTCTTTTTTATCCTGATAACACATCAGTTTCACTTCAGAGTTGTGTATTTTAGAAACCATTACAATTTTTCAGAATATGAAGCAAGTGGACAACACTAAATGTAATTTTAAAATGGTTTGAAACTTTCAGTTTAGAGGCAAGACATATAGGTATGAATTAGATGTGAAGAAAAAGTATATGTTTAAATATTTTGTCTTTGTATTTTGCAAGGATCCTTGTCACCAAGTCAATTGTGGAATGTCATTAGACCTGCCACTTTACAGCCCCCACAAGCCCTGACCTGTCCTGAAATTCCTGTAGTATCTCTAGTGACTAAGAAAGAAGCATGTGTTCAGGTAAAAAGAAAAATAATTTTACTGGAGCTCAAATTAAGGAAAAAAACAACCAAACAAAAACATCCAAAACAACCAAAACCAAGCACCAAACAGACTGGTGGTGTTTTAAAGCAATTAAAAACCACTGTGTGATTTTCAAGAAAGTTCCCATGTAATTTTTAGTAGAATTGATATAACACTGACATGATGTGAAATGTTAAACTCATGCTGACTGTGTTTGAAAAATCATCTCTTCTCTGCAGGCTCTCTTACCTTTCTGATATCAGGGTTCTGTGGGAAAATCAGCTTTGGGTGTTTTGGATTTTGTTTATTTAGAAAGTGAGATTTTAGTATTTTCATTGAGGGCACTTGCTTAGTACACAGCTGGAGGAAGCTCTGCCAACTTCCACATCTATTATCTGTATGTGTATCTGTCTGTCTATCTGTAAACCTTAGTGACTCTGGATTCTAGCAGATCTGTTAATAGCAGAAAATATACTAACTCTGATTAATCCATTTGATTTTATCATTCCTAGCTATCTGAAGACAGCTCTTACTCATCAGCTGAGAATTCAGTAAATTCCAAATCAGCAGTGGAATCATCTATTACCATGAGTCTTTCCAGCTCTCAAAAAACACAGTAAGATTTATTTTTTTTGGGTTATATTTCTACATCATCTTGTCACTTGGCTGATGGCATGCCCTATAATCATCTATGTGTAATGTGGTACTAAGCCCATGCTATCTGCACCCACACAGGGCTCCCTGGTGTTTGTGTGTGGTGCCAAGATTTGTGTCTACTGACATAAGCTACATATGCCATAAGAAATGGACTCCTAACTGCAATTAATCTCTGTGAACTAGCAACCAAACTGGAAACTATTTTGGTTTGCCATCTCTCTTCTGACTGCATGTCTGCTACATCTCATAGAAAAGGGGCAGAGAAACTGAGGAAATTTCATTCTTTTGAGGAATTACCAATATATGTCAGCGTATTGGACACAGGAGGCATAAAGAAAAAACACAGGACTGATTTGGAAGACTAGGTGAATGCTTCAGGTGATGCTCCACTTTCATTCACAAAGCAGAATTTCTGGCACTAAAAGCTCTCTGTGGTGACTGTGAGAGGGTAGCATTTTTGTGCAACACAGACTTCAGAATTTCTGTGAGGAGGCTGACGTCCTTGGACTGGGATGTTTCCCCATCCTCTTGTATGTGATCGAAAGAGCCCCATTCTTGGAGATTAATCATATTCTGACTAATAGCTTGTGTCGTAAGTGACAGGAATACAATGCTGGGAAAACATTGGCTTCTGGTCATGTATTTGACTTCAGGGCTTTGCTTGGGTAACGGAAAGGGTTCAAGGCCAGCACTGAGATGAAGTCACACTGGTGCAAAATTAGGCTATTACCTCTCTCTCTGGGGACTGACTCATGAGAGCCCTAGGTCTGTGGTTGTCTTGTGGTATTAATACTGCTTGCTGATGTTGATGAGGGTTATTTACCTGGAAGTTGTGGGCATCAAGAATACACCTGGTATCACTTTTGATGAGAGACTTTTCAAAATCGCTAGGGCCACAGATAATAGATTTCTAATGTTGGCTAATTCCTCCTCCTACCCAAGAAGGGCAGAGAATATGTTAATTGTAAAGGAATCTGTGCCCACCTTTTACAGGGCTAGATGGACCACAAATAAAGATTGGGATGCACAGTGTCAGGGTTCTGAGGAGGCAAGGGATTTTTAGATGTACAAACAACTTAGATTCTCAATCCTTATCAACAAAAATAACATAATGAGAGGACAGATGCTCACCGTGATTTTGGAAGAACCAACCTTTTCTATTACATTTAATGCAATGCCCTCTGAGGACAACATGCAGCCACACAGCACACTGGGTTTTTAGCAGAATCTGAATGATGTAATGCATGTACCAAAAAATCTGAATCATTTGCTGTTGATACTTTAAAATTATTTACCTTCTGTCACCTGTACAATATTTAGAAAAAGATTGGTTAGTGACTCTCCTGTGAAGTAGAGAAATGCAACATAGTAATTCAGTGCCAAAAAGTTAACTTTAAGGTACTTTCAGTATTTCTTTCCCTTGTCTTTTTTTCCTACAAATATCCTGCTTGGTGCGTTTGTGCCTCATGAATTCTGTATATCACAATACTAGTTCTGTCACAGTCATGGTAAATGTTGGCTCCTTTTACAGTTGAAAACTAATTTAAATCAATGAGGTGCTTACTGCTCTTATGAGATTGTAGGAGGATGTAAATGCCATTCTTCATTCCACATTAAGTGATTGATGCTGTAAAATACTTCAGTAAAATCATTCTGGCATAGCTGTTTCCTCATCAATAATAAACAAAAGACTTTATTAAACTGTGAATACATGCTGAACAGTAGGTAAACATTGAAGCCAGACCTGCTCATTGCTAAGAAAACAACTTTTTAGATTTGCTTTTAATTTCCAATCAAGGAATAACTGGTGACATTTATTTATAAAATAAAAGGCAGAGAGATGCAACAGCAGGGATTGCTTCGCCTGCAGACATCTTTCTCACTTTTGCTCCTCTTCCACTTCTTCATCTCTCCATTTCATGATTCTGTGGAGAGATGAGTGAAAATACCTTGTTATCCCTCTGCAGTTGCTGCAGCTGTCCATGTTCCATGGAACCACTAATTTTCATTTTCTGGACTGACTATAATAATGAACTGAAAAGGAAGAAATTCCAGTTTCTTGATTCTGATTAAAAGCTTGGAAAGCTTGTGTCATAAGTGACAGAAATACAACAGTGGGAAAACACAGGCTTGCAGTCATGACAAGTCAACTTTGTGCAAGGATTTGGTTGGAAAACTAAAAGGGTTAGATGTCAACACTGGAACTGGTGGATACTCAGATTTTTTGGACACTTTGAGAAGGCCAGTGCCTGAATCTACTCCCCTGTCATAATCCCATCCCTTATCCATGTTTCTCCTCCCATTGTTCCTTCTTAGTGATCATTCCCTGGTGTCAGTGACTGTGTTTTGTATCTCTGTGATAATGCCATCCCTGGGGCAAGAACACTTTGCATCCTTGACAGAGCATCCCTGGCAAGAACACTTTGTTCTTGCCATGCAGCAACATAAGGCTATTGAGGTTTTAATAACATTTTAAGGTTGGCACTTCAGTTAACTTTCCCTTAAAAGAAAGATCTTGCACTGATTAGTTTTTCTTACATGTCTGAATATAATTAAAACAATTTGCCATATCTTTTCTTAAAAATAAGCCTCTAATTTTTGGTGTTTTAGCTCTTTTGGGGTGCTGTCCTTAAGCTGCTATTGGAGCAGCCTAGAAGCAGCAGTTGAAATGTCAGTATGGAAATCAGTTACATTCCAGTCAATTTTGTGAGGGGTGTGTTTCAGGATAAAAAGCTCATTAACACACTTCAGATACCTGTTCATGGCCCAAAACATGCATAGAAGCTTTCAAGGCTGAAAAGACAAATATTTTCTGATTTCTGTGTTTTGCTCCTAGTCTTAGCAACACATCAAGCACGAGAATGCTAAGGAATATTTTTCTCATTAAGTGTAAGATTGAGAAGGGTAGTACTTGGTAAGCCCTTCATCCTTGAAAAGCTTCATCCTTCAAGCACACTGCAGTTGTGAACAGAGAAACTGTTTTAGAGGCAATCATCAAAGTTCTGCCAACAAACCCAGCTAATTAACAGGAATATTCCTCTACATGACATACGTTATGTTAAGCCCTCCCAAGGGTGATAAATACTGTGAAACAGAAGTAAGTGGTGCTGAAGTATGCAGTTTGTGACACAGTATCAGGCTGCCTTCCTGCCAAGTCATCCTTCTGGAACAGAAAGTTCAAAGAACTTGCAAGGTTTTGCCTATGCCAGCAAGACATGCAGGATTTAAGATCTACAGAAAGCATAAACAACCTATAACCCTTTGTAAAAAAAAAAAGAAAAAAACCAAACCAAAACCAAAATCAAACCAGCGGCAGGAACAACTTCCACATAAAGGAGTTTACAAGGACTTCTCTTGTGACTTTTACAAAAAAAAAAAAAATGAACCCTGTTAATTTAAAGTGGCTATGTAATTAGCAGGTCAAATCACAATTCTACTTGCATAGAATATTCTTGTATGTAGTCTTTAAAATATAGTTGGCCAGTATAAAAGGATTGCAAGTATTGAGTTCTTTTCTCATTTTAAGTATATCCTTGGAACAGGTAATTGAAAAATGGGACACTTTTCTCTCCTGTCTTACTTATACCTCATCTTAAGCCATCTGCTATCATGGCTGTACATTTTTTCAGTATTTGTGTGTTTATGTAAATACATTGCCTTCCTGCCCTTCCGAGATGTAAGGAGGATGACCTAGGAGTGCCTGTAAAGCAGTGGGGTTACATTATTCTGCAGAGTACTGGACCTGCATTAACTTGAAAGGATAGCTGCTAATTGTTGGTAGTCCTTTGGAGTAGCAGAAGCAAACAGGGAAACAAAAGCAACTCCTTACAATTTCTGGAGTAAGGCGCTCCCCTGAGGAGAGGTGGCATGTCGTTTTGCTGCTTGTTCTGGGGTCTGAAGGAATATCCTCAGTAATCTTAATGAAAAACAGTGTTATACACTGTTCCTTTTGTGAAATGTTCCATAGAGAATATTCTCAGATTCTCTTAAAGAACTTGCCTGATTACTTACACGATTACTTTCTTGTTTTTCTTTAATGTGAGGCATGGTGAATTTTTAAAGTGCTTTAAATAGTTCTAAATCACATTCTTATGTTATTTTCCCACAGAAGTCAGTTGCTCAAAGAAAGAAGTGTGCAAAACAGCAGCAATTCTGATTTTGTGTTTGGGGAAAACATGGTTGAAAGAGTTTTGGTCAGATCTGCATATGCTGGCAGACTTTTTATCAAGGTCAGTGTACTTAAGAGCATAATTACTTTTTCAGATATTGATTCTTTTTAGGTCCTCCTTCTTTTAAAGATGTGAGTAAATATGATTCCAATGTCTCTTGAGGAAAAAATATCTAAGAATGTGCTGCTGGAAGGATAGGAATTCTTATCTTCACCACCCTGCATGGGTTTTTTAATTAATGCATACCAATATGCAGTTCTGGTCTGCGCTTTTTTTGACTTGAAAAAAGGTTTTTTATCTATTCCATGTAAGGTGGAACACCCACAAGGTAAGATAAATGAATGTGGTTCCTGCTGCTGTAGTAACATCCACCATAACTGTAAAGAGATCAGATGCCTGAAGGGAGCCTGCACAAAGGCTGAAGAGAGACTTTACAGGAGCACGGAGGGACAGGACAAGGGGAAATGGCTTTAAACTGATGGAAAGTAGGTTTAGGTTTGATATTAGGAAGAAATTCTTCTCTTTGAGGGTGGTGAGACCACAGGAAAACATTGGTAGAGACGCTGTGGACACTCCATCCCTGGAGGTCATCCAGGGTGACCATCCAAGGCCAAGCTGTATGGGGCTCTGAGCAACCTGGTCTAATGAAAGGTGCCCCTTCCCACGGCAGAGAGGTTGGAACCAGATGATCTTTAAGGTCTCCTTCAACCCAAACCATTCTGTGATTCTGTGAGGGAATACGTATGAAAAAAAAATAAGTATGAGGGAAAAATTGGACACTCATCCTAGAGAGTGTCTGTGCATGTTAAAGCATATTGTGCATGCTTGTGAGGCAGCTTAAGTCCTGAAGGACTCTAGGAAAAAGTGGTTCCCAAGCTGAGGACTACACCATTAAAAATTGAACTGCAATTCAGTTTTCAATTGAAGTAGGGTGAAAACTGTATGCTTATCTGCCAGGTAAAAAGCTTGACAACCATAGATTTGGGCTATGACTTCTTACCAAGGTATATTTATAAGGTATGAGTTGAGCCACTGAGCATTGTCAGGAGCCACAAGCATTTATTTATGACTAAGAAAATCTATCTGCCAAACTGAAAGTGATAGACATTTTTAAGTCCTCTGAGGTTTTGTGGTGTCTGACTTTTAAACTGCTCTTCTGGGAACTATGGGGTTAAACTGGAAATAAAGCAGATGTTAAGGTTTGTTAACATCTAAGTTCTTCAGTGAATTGAAATACTAGTCCAGGATCCACACAAAGAGGTCATTCTTCTCGGAGGAAGAACGATGTACTGATTCTATGATAATAATATTACTTCTTCTAGAGACTAAAATTGTATCATCTGGGCTAGTTTTTACTGTGAGCTATTAAAACTGCTAATCCTCAGCCTAGCATGCATTAAATGATTCAATGTTCTGTTTGATATAAAGTTATGTACCCATTTTTTAAAATAGGAATTCTTATTTCCCCTGTGGTTTTTTAGAGTCCTGAGAGGCATCCCAAGCTGTGTAATGAAGCTGATTTACACAAAGGAGAAATAACATCCATATTCACAGAATCTTCTCATGTCAGGCCACAAACAAGTAAGCATACTCAGCAAAAAAAAGCACAATTAGCTTTATTATTATGTTTCACTGTATTTTAGAGGATATCGAATGAGTGGTGGTCAATAATTTTCATCTATTCTCAAGCTATCCAGTCATGAGTACACATAGAGTATGTGCCAAAATCTATATTCGGAAAGCAGCTTTGGTTTATGACATATGAACTAGACTAACTTCAGAAAGCATGATCTGAATTACTCAAGAAAATATTACAGAATATTATTATTTAGTACAGATTATAAGTTACTGTTTGAAAAAAACTGCAGCAACCTTTATGAATGCCTTATGAACCACATTGTTGAATTACAATTTTAGATTGTCTGCTGCTTGCATTTTTCAAATTGTCATATAAATTACTTCATTATTTTGAATCATAATTGTGGGACTGAAAGTTCTATACAGACAGATTTCAGGGCTTGTGACTAGTGTGAGATTTTCTACTAAGCCATGTAAACCTAGGCTGTGAGAGAGTCCCCAACAGACTCTGCTGTGAACCTTCTTGACAATTCTGCACTCCTCTTTACTAACAGATGTATTAGATCCTGTGGTTTGTGTCAGCATTCTTGCAAGCAAAAAATTATAAAAATAAAGCCTTCAGGACATCTGTATAGATTGTGCAAAGATACAGAGCTTTGTAACAATGTTGTTCCTTTCAAATCTTGTCTTTCTGTGTTCCTGTTAAATATTCATTGTGTGTTTTATTATTCTGAATACTGGGATATGTATACTCGGCATAACAATATATCAGATGAAGTTAATTTGTAAAATCAGCTCCTAGTTATTTAGGCCTGTTTCTGCTTGTTTCTGTTTGTCCCTTGGGACAAACCCCTGCAACTATAAACAGATCTGTATGAGCCTTTTTAGTGAGGTATTTTGTATTCTTGCCTTGCTCTTATGTTTGCTCCTTTGGCCAAAAATTTATTAATAACACTAAACAATGTCAGATACGACAGGTATTATGAGGTCACATCCTGTGTACTAGTTTTGTAATCCTAAAAATATTCCCAAAACGTTCCCTGTATAGAAAGAATTTCTCTTATATTTTTCCCTTCAGAAAGAGCTTTGTTGAGGAATGCAACACTAATTGAATCAGCAGCTGCTTGTATTTCCAAGCCAGTGGAGAAAATCCTGTTAGATAAAGTTGATGTTATAACTGGAGAAGAAGCAGAACACAATGTATTGCAGGTGTGTATTTCATAAACCTTAATGGTGAGTAGTTTTGCTGTTGAAAAGAACATCTCGATTTATTGCAGATGCAGCAATCTGAAAATTACTTCAAGTTATATTTTAAATTTTCACTTTTTTTAAGCCATACCTCAGCTAAACCATTTTCCTGTAAGTTGTTACTTTCTTTTCTTTATCATGTTTGTTCATTTTGTAGTCCCTTTCAGTAAGTGACTACTTCTGTGGTAATTTATAAGCATCTACATGGTATACTACCTGTAACCAAAACCTTAGAATTGGAAGTGATTTGAGTAAAGATGGGGTTTATGAAAAAACTTTTTTGGAGAAAAAAAAGCAATGTGTTATTAAAGTAATTTGTTTTATAGTTCAGCTAAAATAGCAATTATCTTTCCAACTGGCAGGGTATATCTTGCTATTCTTTGTCTTCAAAATATTCTTTTATCAGAAAATAGCAATTACAATTTTAAAAATCTTAATATTATTTTATCTTTGATTAATTCTTCTATCTTGGCAGAACACAAAAGTTTTACTGTCTTTGGTTCAGTATTCTTCTAGTAGCAGTACTTGTTTACTGGGCTGCATAACGTAACGAGTGAGGAAAAAAGGTTGTACAACTTTTGCAACAAATTTAGCTATGCTAGTGGATCTCATAGACGAAGAGTTAATAAAGATGAAATAACTGAAAAAGTAAACTGGGATTCAAACTGTATGTTTTCTAGGATGAGAAAAGAGTTTAGCACAGATCTAGGAGTCATTTAATTTTAAGTAATAACGGTGATATATATATCTGTATATCTACCTTTGTAGACATGAATACGGATGTATTAAAAGCCATATCAAAAGTTTAACAACCATTCAGTTTTAGAGCAAATAAAAATAGCATTGACTGAAAGTTTTCATAATGAATTTCTCTTTCAGATTAACTGCAAGCTCTTTATATTTAATAAGCTTTCTTTAACGTGGACTGAAAGAGGCAGGGGATCCCTGAGGCTTAATGACACTTCTAGCAATAAGCATGGAATGTTGCAGTCAAGGCTAAGTATGAACTAAATAATGAAATAGCCCATACAGAAAGCACTAAGTAACTTGTATTATTGTTGGTCAGAGTTTATTTCAGAACATTTAAATCTGTGAAGATTGTTACATTTAACAATCAAGTTGCTGAGAATCTTTTTACCTGATATAGTTCTCTGTATTACAGACTGAGGAACTGGGCTCACATACATTGTTAGGTTCTGTGTACTTCTCTGCTGCCCTGTGTCTGCAGCTCAGTCACCAGTCTAACAGTTTGCTCTTTTTTCTGCTTTTTCAGTAGCACTGTTTCAAGACTCTTTTGGAATGTTGTTCTTACTGTGCTGTCACTTTTTTTTTACTGTATTGCAGAGTGTCAGCAATTTCAGTTTTCAGATTATTTCCTCTGTCAGACATATTGAAAGAAACTAATACATTGGGATATTAAAAAATTTAAAATCTCACTACATCAGGGTTTTAGACCAAATAAAAAAGAATAATTGCTGAAAATATTAGTTGTATACAAGTGCTGAAGAAAACAGCTGCAGCATATCATATTAACCTTCTTATTTTAGTTATGCGAAATCAAGGTAGTTTGAGACTGATTCTCAACACCCAGCTCTGGGAACAAATGGTTATAAAAAGAGCAAACAGAAAGAGCCTGTGCTTCACTGCAACAGATCAAGAGGACCATTCTGTTCAAGTATTTCTAACTCAGGTGAGTAGGAGACAACTGCTTCACCCAAAACGCCACTTCACCTACTCGGAAGGGCTGCTGAAGGTTAGTTTTAGCAAAAGACCTTCATGCTCTATCAGACTATGCTCAGCTTAGATGTTACATGGCTTTTATTATGGAATTTGTTAGAATGATATTTAAAAAAACTAGGTGTGATGATAAGATATGGCCTTAAGACAGACATTTCCAAGTTCTGGTTCACATACCACCAATGGAATGGATATCATTCCAGTAGTATGCAGAAATGGCTTTTTTTTTAATCAAAGCAATACACTTGACAATTTCTTCACAGGTAGTTACAAATCACAGTTTATAATTGTAAGTCACTCTGGTAAATTTCTGCCATGGTTCTCAACTCAGCACTTGCAACTAATTCATCCAGTGTAGGACCCCAATTTCTCAGCTGAGAAAAACAGAGTTTGCCTTGTGTAAAACAATAGTTCTGGGAACCCTGATTTTCTGCACCAAGGGCTAAATTGGAGATGGAAATGTGCTGGACTTATCTGCAAATAAATACCACATATGTTCCAAGTTGTAAAGTGACAGCATACACATGGTTTTAAGGATGTTTACAGTTTCCCCAGTGGATCCTTCTAGGAAGGATTCAGCTTGCTGGGAAAGAAAAATAAATCATCATTTCCAGGAAGTGTCACATATAATACATAAGCAAAACACCAATCACTGTATATGCAAGTACTGTAGGTCTGTCACTTCCTAAAAGGGATTAACTTAACTATGGCTGTGCTGAACTGCTGGACTGCATGTGAGAATTATAAATGTCCTGATTTCCAGGTGTGCTGCACTGTTTTCATAGAGTGTGTAATTTACATTCTGTGAATTTGTTTTGGCACTAGACATGTATGAGGAAATCACAATATATGAGAGCTGTATAGATGTGGTAAGGGTTGCAGGAAACTGCTTCCACAGTTGCTGAAGAAGGTGGTAACCATCCCTACAGCATCCACCTGGCTACCGTATACATTAATGTCAGTGTTTCTTACTCCTAGAATCAAACTCAGGAATCATAAAAAATACCAAGTACTCCATATAAACGGAGCTGTTCTTCAGAGGAAGTAATTTTTAAGCTTATGTTTCTTGTAACTATACAGAAAATAATTAACATCTGCATATGAAGTTCAGACCACATAAATAAACTGTTTAACTGGATGTTAATTATTAAGTGTGAATCTTAAGCTGATTGTTTTTATTAGAAAGGACAAAATACAACTCTTTAATTATTTTTTAGATGAAGTTTTAAAAACAGATTTTTCTCAGTTGTTTTGGACCTTATACATTTTATGTTCTGCAGGCAAGCTCAAAAGACACTGAACACCTCTATGCAGCAATACATCATCGCCTTGTGGCCTTGCGAAGCTTTGCTGAGCAAGAGCCAGATGCTCATCAAGTAGACACAGAGCCAGAAACAGCTTTTCAGCCATTAAATTGTGATAGTGATGATGATGATGAAGAACTAACTCAAGTGAGCAGCACTGGATCTGGTAAGCAGAAGTTTTGCTAGAAATGTGTAACTCTTTCAGGGTATTTGCTTAAAGTAATGAAAATGGGATTTTTTTTTTTTTTTTTTCAGGTAGAAATAGGGTAATTCTTTTTAGTATTTTGACTTACTACTGTTAGAACGTAAGGTTGTGCCAGCTCAAGTATCTACTCATATTTATAGTCATGACAAAAGCTTGAGGTTTAAGAAATTTTATATTATCGAGCATTACCTAAATGTTTTTTCAGTATATTTCAGCAGAAATGACTAGAGATGTTGAGATACTGATTTTACCTTGAGGAAGTGAAGGATGAGTCTGTTCACATCAGTGACTAACTTGTTACTAAAAGCCTGGAGCACAATGTTTTTACTAAGATATTTATTATGTCATGGTTAATTCAAAACACGATTCTTGATCGACTGTAACAACTACCTCAACTAGGAAATCTGCAGGACAACATTTACCAGTTTTGCCTGCTTTCTTCACCATAACAAAAATGTAAGTTCCTCATAGAGAAAAATGCCACGGAAAATATAAGATATTAATGCCTTAATGCTTCTGTTAATGCAACTCACAACAGAGCTGTGGTCACATTTGCAGAAATCAAGGCAGAAAGAGCTGTTAGACTTAAAAGCTCTTCTTTCTTAGCAAAAGACAAGTTATATTTCAGGAGCAAATTCACTGCTTGTGTCAAACTGCTACAGTGTATACATAGGCTGCCAATTAGATGTGATTTTTCAACAGCTGGACTACATCAGGCAATTCTGAGTTGTCGCTCAAATGTTCCTGTCAACCACTATTCATCAAGAATCAAGTAATGAACAGTAAGATCTATAAGTACTGTTTCCCTAAGGAAATAATTTTTTCCCCTTTATCACAGAATCATAGAATAACCTGAATTTGAAGGGACCCTTAAGGATCGAGTTCATCCTGGCCCTGCCCAGCACATCCCAAGAGTCACACCACATGACCGAGAGCATTGTCCAAATGCTTCTTGAGCTCTGTCAGGCTGGTGCTGTGACCACTGCCCTGGGGAGCCTGTTCCAGTGCCCAAACACCCTCTGGGGAAGAACCTTCTCCTGAGACCCAACCTAAACCTCCCTTGACACAACTCCAATTCCCTCAAGTGCTGTCCTTGTCACCACAGAGAAGAGATCAGTTTCTGCCCCTCCTCCTCCCCTCATGAGGAAGCTGAAGACTCCAATGAGATGTCCCCTCAGTCTCCTCTTCTCCAGGGTCAAAAAGCCAAGTGACCTCAGCTGCTCCTCACACATCCTCCCCTTAAGGCCCTTCACCACCTTGGTTTTCCTCCTCCTGATAAACTGCAATACCTTTGTATCCTTCTTATACTGAGGTGGCCCAAAACTGCACACAGTTTCTGATAACTTGGAAACTAGTGTAGGAACACAGATATACAAGTTAAATATTTATGACTTTTGATTCAAATATTCAGATGACAGCCAGAAAACAGATTTTGAAATGTGTGAGGTGTTTTTTTGCCTTGTTCTTTCAGTTTAAACATCTGTGACTCGTTTATTCCAGTTAGTAACTATTGTTTTAACAATCCCTTTCAAGTGATTTTTTAATGGCTTCTAGCATTTCCTGCTTATCTTAATCTCTTCTCAAAGCTGCAATGTTTTAATTTGCACACATTTCAGATACTGGTACCCAAGTCACTCTCCACGTTCAGACACTCAATCTCACCCATGACTGTCCCTGGAAATCCCTTTCACAAAAATAAAGGAATAAGAGGCCTTAAGGGTTTTGAACAGGAAGAGGTCAGTTTTAAGTATCAGCATAGAAATGTTCATTTAGATACAAGAGAACAGATCCTGGTTTTTTAAGAGCACTTGTTTTAATCTTAATTTTCATTCTTACATTTTCATTGAAGAGTATATGTGAATAAATCATCTTCTTTTTACTGATGTAACTCAGTTTCAGAGATTATGTCTCCTTAAGAGTATATAAATGTTAAGAAATAGAAGTCTTCAGAGACTGCTTCTTTACAAGAAATAGAAGAATTTACAAAATATGCCTGCATTTTATTTCATTCCATTCTATTTGTTTTTTCTCACCCCCCCAAAGTGGTTTTCTTTTCTTAATATAGCAATTTCCTTCTTGCTAAACTGAACTCACATGGTTACCTAGATGATACTATGTATTTCAAGACACTGTAAAAGACATGAGAAATTAGATAATTATCTTCACAGTATATTTATAATAATTGTCTTTAGTGCTTGAGACTGAAGAAAAAAGCAAAAATTATATACATAATAAGTGAATTGTGGACATTGAAGTGATCCTGCATATTTGCAAGACCTGTAAGCATTCTTTTCAGAAAATTCTTATTCTACAGTATGTTAATGCTATATACAGATAATGCATAAGGTAGTAGAGATATTTGTTTTTATGAGTTCAGTATAGACATGCATTCTAATATTTTTAAAATTCCTAGTTGAATTGCTTTACTTTCAAGTAGAGATATTAATTTCATAAAGCCCATGATGATGAATTTGCTGTGCCTGATATTTTTATCAGATCATATTTCACCAGTCACAGCCTGAATATTTTTACCAACAAATTGTGCTGTAAATCTGAGTGGAGAGAAAAAAACAATTCATCTTTAAATAGATTTTAAGAGTGGATGGGATTCGTAACTCTGTGGAAAGTATTTATCTTTTCCCTCTGACTATAAAGTGAGCTGAGGAAGTGAATTTAGACTAAACAGTAAACTTTTTGGTTGACAAAAGTCAAACAAGTGAAGTACTTGGGAGGTACATGTACAGCAATGTTACTATGCAAAGAAAAGTTTTATGCATTACTCCTTATACTCCACCTCACCTCAATCTGAAATCTTCTCCTAAGTTCATCCTGATTGAGGGATCCTCCCTTTTCATTGTGGTGTCCTCTTTAGAATTTATCTTAGAAGCTATTAGAATGAATTAAAAAATTCAGGAATCTAGGACTAGGTAAGTTCCAAGAAGTCTCTCCACACCCAGCCATAGACCTTACAAGAAAAATCACAGTGTGCAAAGACATAAGAATGTATCCCATATGGATCCACAAAGAATTGCATGGATCTTGGAGACTACTGGTATTGAGAGCCAGTAGTCTCCAAACACCAGTAGTGTGTTGGTCTGAGAGCAAGACAGTATCATAACAAAGAAATGCAAAAGCAAATGCATTTGCAGAAACGAAAGATGTTTTATTTTAGGGACATTTTCTGGTCTACTATACATGTACTTCCCATCTCAGCTTCATTAGGACTCTCTCTTATGATGGAGTTTATCAAGATTTAAAATGTTACAAGAGCTTTCTTTCTATTTTGAAGGAAAGTACTTCTGAAGTTCTTAAAGGAACTACTCTTCAGAAACTCCAGAGTATCTACTGAAAAACTGGTATCTTTGCTTGGCATTTCTAGTCAATTTAACTTAAATTCTTAACAATTGTTAGGGATTCCAAAGCTAACATACACACATCCACCCACCCACACACACACACACCTGATAGTGATTAAAACTGAGGAAAAAAGTTAAGAATTAGCTTCTTTGTTGGAGTTTCTGTATTATTTTCAGCAGGCATCAGTAGTATCTAAAGCAGAGAAAAAAAACACTCTGTGATTGGTTTTAAATGCTCCCATATCAGGAAAGAGAAGGGGGAAAATCACATTTAATATTCTGACAAACACAAGCGATTCAAAACTCTTAGTAAGTATTTAGGGGTGGCCAGATGGTAGCAGCAATTTTTAAGCAAATACTGTGATAGTGGTATTATGTGTCTGATATTATTAGTCAGTTCTACCTGCTTTCTGCAGATGAGTCAAAGTCACAGAGATTATGCACCAAAACCACTTTCTCATATCCAATGAGCTGTTTGAAGGGGTGCTGGATTTCTCACAGTTTTCTGAGTATCTGCAATGAAGACTTAAGACAGTGAGACAATTTGCATCCTGGGTACATTGCCCTACCTAGATATCAGATTCCTTAGTGTTTTTTGTGCTTGTCTTTACTGACGTGGAGGGTCATAGGCTTCATTCATGATTCACGTGCTCAAATATTTGTGAATAATCCTGTGTTATCTAGTTACCTATTTACCTAAACCAGGAACTGATCATATCCAAACTTTAACCTACTGCTTTGGTATTATGAAATGCTGGATTGTTTCAAAACATGAATATGCTCAAATAAGCAAGATTTTTGTAATAAATTCTTTTTCAGATCATTCTGGATGGAACCGCAGGCGGTCTGTTGTCTGCTCATGATATCTGCCAGAGGTTACAGCAGCTCAGTTGGGAACTCATCTTCCCAAAATGTCTAAGCTGACTCATCAGCCCCTGAAGGAAGGAAATCAGACACATATTACTTTATGACTTTTAAGTAGAGATTAATTTTAGAGACAGCTTAAGTTTAATTTGTTGAGAAAGAACTTCAGATGCACTACTGAGGATTCCAAGCAGCCTGCTTTCAACTGTGCTGTGAATAACACCGTGGCTTCCAACAGTCAAGAACTGTTACAAAGACTTTCAATTTCAGAATTAAATATATTTGGATATATTATTAGAGTAAGGAATTTTATAGGGAATATGTACTTATTCATCATATTGATGGATAATACCACATAAGCATGAACTAATAATATATGTGAACAGGTATTTGTTACTTTTAATCTGTTATTTAAAAATACATTTGGAAAGCTTTAAACTAGGCATCACTGAAAACATGTCTTTAAAATTGTGTGGTAACAATTAAGCATCCTATTTTAAGTACATACAAACAAAACCTGGGATGGCAGTGTAGCATTATCAAGGCCTACAGAAACCAGCCTTCATACAAGTGATTTTATTTAATGTTTATTTTGAAAATATCTGAAGTGATATACTGGCTGTAGAAATTTGTTTGAGGGAAAAGAACCATGATCTGCATCTTCCAGCTGTATGCATCAAAAGAATTCACCCTGAAGAAGTAAAAGCCTGTTCTAAGGGCCATATGAACTTTAAAATTTAAGGTGTATCTGCTTGCTCACAAACACCTTTCTAGCTGAACAAAATAGCACCTGCACTTGTGTATATTAATTGTCCATTTGATATACACAAATAAATGCATCACAGTACAACAGGATATCTACATTTAAAAAATCCCTTAAATGTGTGAGATTATCTGAGATTACTACTGCCTTAGCTATAGCTATTCCTAACAGCATCATTCATGTAAGTGTTACACACTTACATGTGCACAATAATCCAAACAGTGGCCAAGACACAGCTGCTCTGTAAAAGTCATTCCACAAACAGCTGCCTTCTACCTAAACATTTTAGTGTGAAAAAAACCTCCAATTCTAATATCTGTGAATCAAGACTTGCAGGGTCATTCATAAGCCCATGCACAGTAAGACACACCACTTACCTTCCATGTTTTCATTCTGTCAAAGATAGAATTCATCCGCAATCTCTCCACTGCCACTTCCCTGATGTCTTGCATATTGTCTGTCATTCTCAGAGCTGAAACAATGTTCTGAAATATCTCAAGTCTTTTTAATTACGGTAATTGTAATGGTTTCTCAATCTAAAAAGCTGAAACACACCTAAACAGTCACGTTATAATTTAGTTTTTCCATTTGAACATGTGTATGAAGTTGGAACCATACTAATTTATTCCTGAATTCTCAGTGCACTGCACAGATTAGCATCCAGATGAAGCTGAAATAGTTATCTGGATTACATTGAATCCTAAATGGCCCACCAAAATTAGCACTTGTCTGACAATGATTTAGCATCTGGATGACAGTAAATTTAAAGTGGAACTTGATTTTTGCCTTCAGGAAAAAGGGAGTGCTTCCCAACAGAGCACCTGTGTCAAACAGTAAAGCATGGGATTCTCTTTGACTCCAGTCTGCCAATAACAAAAATATTCTTTCCATAAAAAGCTGTACATTGTGTCCTTTGTTATCAGCCTCACTCCTGACCATGACAATATTTACATCACTGACCTTCATATTTCATTGCTGCAACTCATCCTCAGGGACAAAGCTCCATGCTATAAAAACTCAGGCAATTGTAAAACACTATGTATTTAGCAACAGGTCATGGTGATAAGTTTGCCCTGGAGTTCAGCTGGCTATGCACTCACTGAATGCAGTTTGATTTCAAAGTCTGTCCTGATAATCAAAGCTTTCCTGTGAAACAGGATTTAAGCACCTGAGTGTCATGATACCAGTCTAAATTCTACTACAGCTGTAAAACCCTTGGCAAATGAGGGAGGTTTGCCAGGGCAAGGACAATAGAACTTTTTCAGACACAGGACTTACACTTTGTAATTTGCTCCCACAGTGTACAGAACAGAATTTGTAAATAAATGCTCTTTTGATCTGCCTCTTCCCAAGATTCTTACATATACACAATTATATGTATAAACACACAGAGTCATGTGCATACATTCTCACAAAGCTTCATCTCCTAAAAGCTGAGGAGGAAGAGAGATGCTTATTTTAAAGACATTGAATACTTTGGCAATAGAGGAAAGATTTTTGCTCTTTAGAACCTAATTATGTGTTCTCTTTAGTCTCATTGCACTAAAACTCACTGTTCCTCAAGCCTGAAGGGACAGCATTACGTAATGTATTACCTTGGTTTTAAAGATGTAGTTTGTCATTTTCTGACACCTGGAGAGCAATTTCCATGCCTCAACAATAAACAATTTTCTTACCACTTAAATTTCTGTGTAACTAGTAGTCTTATTTGTGTCCCAGTTAGAGCTTCTACAGTTTCATGCTGCAGAATCTCAAGCCTGCTTTCTTAAAGAAACAATGTGTAAGCGGTTATGCCCTCCATACACCCATCTGTCAGACCCACTTTGAGTCCACTGTTCAGTTTCAAAAAATTGGACAGGAACTAGAATGCTCCAAGGCAATTTAATTTCTTCATGAAAATTGGCAGTTGCTGAGTGACAGAAATGAGAGAAAGGCAGCCTTTGAGGAAGAAGTTTCAGGGTAAGCTTGGTATTTTCTGTGATGCTAGTGGGACTGAGTGGTGTTATTTCTGCCTCTGTACAAGCTGCAGCACTTTCTGGGAGAGAGAAGAAACAGACCATGGAAGGATGGGTCCCTGTAGCCTGAAGAGAGGTGTAAAGACGTAACCCAAATATTAAACTAGACAACATTAATGTTTTTTTTCTAGATGAATTTTTACTTATGTATGACAAATCCCAATGACACTTATATACATAATGTAGAGTTGGAAGATCTTAATGTATTCATGCAGTAGTAACTTTCCCAAGAAGGGAAAATTAACAATGTCTAATAATAATGATATATTCTACTAAGATTACTAACTTCTAGCAAAATCTACTTGTAGGCAATAGACTGTCCTACTTTACATTCTGGAGGCATTTGTATCTCTTAATAAATCTTGTCCCTCATGTTTTTTATGTCATGCTCTTTAGTGACCTCTGAAATAGTTTTGGCAGTATGAAATTAAGAGATAGGTAATGTCTCTATTGAGTAAATGAATGCAGTAAAATCTTTTAGCACATTTGCTTTCATTGCTAGTGACAGCCAGTATAACATGGACAGAGAGGGAAAGAGCATTCTCATTTCCCACAGATGGGTTTTAGAGGCCTTACAACAAGGGTATGCTGGCAGGAAAAGTTAGAAACAGCACACATGGCCGATTTTACAGCAGTTCTCTATCTAGAAGGTGGACTTCAAATCAGAACAGTTTGTGTTTCACAAACACTAAAGTTATTTGTACAACATAATGTGTCTGCAGCTGTTTGAGCATATTCAAATTGTTTCTGAAATGTTGAAGTCAATTGTACTAGATCAATTGAGAGATGGTGTAATTTGCTTTGCATAAGCAAAGAGTGAGAAGAAAAGTAGAAAAGTAAATCTCTGATAATTAAAATATGTTCTAATGGAAGTGCGGACAAGAAAGATTGCTTCTCTTATTGGTTTTGTGTAAAAAAATCAGTAATTTGCATAGCTGCACTTACTATGCTTTTTCATAAGCTTCTTCTTCAATTATGTGATCTGGAATTTCTGAAACAAATTATATGACTCAGCCATCAGTGATCAGTGATGAAGTACATACACTGCAAGCAAAGTGCAAGCAGATAGGATCTGGGATCAGAAATTCTGTCAGCCTACACCTGCTAATACATTCATCTGCTTGCCTTGTAAGACTCTGATGTGTGAGTGACATGTTCTCTAAGCATTAATCTGGAGTTTTCCTCTGGATTATCAGAATTAACAGCTGCAGTCAGCTGGTCTCAAAATCCAAAGACTCGATTCTATGAAATGTTACAGTGATGGTGTGTTTACCTCCTGCCCTGTGAATGCATCTAACACTGACAGCATCACCATTTTAAACACAAACAAACCACGATCATTTTCCATTATCAGTAGCACTGATGGTCACATAGAGTAAGTCTAGACAATGCAAATAACTGGATAAGTTAATTATATACTGGTTATTAATTAAACTATCACAAGAAGACATTATTCACAGACTTCAAGGAGAAGAAATGAATAGTTATCCCAGATTGTAACTGCACGACAAGCAACATGTACATTTTTTTGGGTGAAAACAGGAACATATGGAGATTATCTTATATAGAACAGCTGGCATGGTCACACATTGCCATTTTTGCAGCTAGTGAAATTTAGGGAAAAATTTATTGTTTATGTAGAAATTTTTCTAGTTACTTTGTTACACAGAATATTTTGTGTATTACAAAGGTATTTTTTAAAGTTCACTGTCTACGTTGAAGTATATACAGTTAAGGATGCCTGGTTTTCTATGGATTTGTATCTTGAAATTTACATCATATATTATAACTCAATGTCTAAAATGGGCATTTTTCAAACTTCAGGCAGTGTTGAGGCATCTGTTTCCATGAAAAATTTCTAAGCACCCTATGCTCAGACCAAAGTTGGTTTTGGTCAGCCAGGGATTCAAAAAGTTATTATGGTGGGAATTCACTCCTAGTCCATATTTGTGTCCTCTAAGGACACTAGATTTAAATGCCCATATTTATTGGTTTAATTTTGCATAAAAGAATCTGTCCCTTAATTCACTGATCTATCATTTTAAAGTCTTTGAAAATGGGGCATGAAGAGACATGTCATATGTCACAAACTGAATATATCTCAAAATAGGGTCATTTGTGTGTTCTTGCTGTATATCAGGTGTGTATGTTCAAATCAAGTTGTAGTGAGGGAGGGTTAGTGTCTAATGAACATTTTGTAAGTGTGTCCATTTATAAAGCAAGATGCAAACTGTTAAGAGCATTCCACAAACTCTATTTTATATGTTATAGAAAGTTTAGTTCGTTTTCCACAAAGACAATGGGGTATCAGACAGTCTGTGTACTCTGACAAAGAGCTAGTCTGTCAGAGACTTCCTTCTGAGAATTTTGGATTAATCACTTCATACCCCATGCTTTAGCATTGTTCCCAGAACTTTAAGGTATTATCTACTGATTTGAATTTACATTTTTAAATAGATATTTCATATTTTATGCTTATAAGCCTGCTGTGGGAATTAATTCAAAAGACCATAACATGATAATTACATGTCTTCAGAATAAAATACTGTTCCACATTCAAACTTAGTGGTTGAAGCTGACTTGATTTTCAAAGACCAAAACTATTCAATATAAATAGACACAAAGCACAAAATCTTAGAGGGGCAGCTAAATGGTCAAACAAGTTATAAAATAGATAACATTCAGAACAGAGTAATCAATTTTTGAAATCTCTTCTATCTTTTGGATGTTACCTACTGCTTTGTACAACCTAAAAGTTAATGGTCATACAGAATGAGGCATTTTTCTGGTTAGCGAGGGAATTAGTTATGTTTAATTGGTCTCCTGGTAATCTGTTTTGTGATATTTTCCTTCAAGGCTAAGCTTATCGCTAGACAAAAAAATGCTCCTACCCACCAGCAAAGACTGGAGAGAGCCTTTGTCTTGTGGGAAGAGCTTAATGGCGGCAGCTATGATCATTTCCTAAGACTCTTGGCAAAGCACTGTGAAAGAGTGCAGCACTGACAGGCAAGAGCTGCTGCTTCAATCCCTTCCCGCAGGGAAGATCAGGAACAAGGTGAGTAATGAGAAATGCGTGTTTTACTAAGTGAAGCCTTCAGAGCAGAAGGGCCATCTGTGGCAGTTAATCATGCAAACCCCCACAGGATTTCTGGACAGCTTGTTTACAATATTAAAAAAGTAGGCTTACAATATTTAAAAAGTAAGTCAGGATCGATTATTTAATTTTATATATATTTTTTTAACCTGGACTCGTCAGACGCTGTCTCGCAGTGCTGCGGCCAGGTCCTTTCTGCCCTTCCCTGACACTGGCAGATGTCACAAAGACCAGAACAGGCATGAATAACGAAAAGAGCTTTTAACCTACGCGTACCGCCAGCTCTCCCCACCAGATGCACTATTTAGTCTTTCTAAAACACAGCGCGTGCTGTGTTTTCCCACCTTTCTGAATTCTTTTGCAAAGTTTTTCCCCTCCGCCGCCAGTTTCCCAGGGACGCAGGCCGGGCCGCAGCGCAGCGACCCCACCCGAGGGCCGCAGCCTGTGTGGGGCCGACCCCAGGTGCCCTGCGCCAACGGGGCCTTGTGCCACAAGGAACGGGGGACTCTCGCTGTCCCGCGGCGTGTGGGGGCACACCGTTTAGAAGCACTGTTTACTCTCAGAATACTGCTTAGTCTCAGAATTCCTGCATATTCCCGAAAGCTGTCTGAAGTTTTGCGAATACACTATTATCAGTTCGTATTTGCCTTTCTGCGGTTCTGTTAAGCTATCACAAAGGCCGAGACTAGGAGCAACAACATGTGATTTCTACACACGCGATCTAAGACCAAGTAATTTCTCCCTCTTTATCTCTTTAACATTATCGCTGCCTACGCGGACACTGAGAGTACTGGTGGGGCTCTCGTGACACTGTCGCTGTCCCCTGGGACACAGGGGAACACTTAGAGCACCGGGAACACAGTGCCGGGACCTGGCCTCTGCGCATGCGTGGGCGGCGCTTCCCGGGGCGCAGGGTGGAGCACGCGCTCGCCGCGCGCTGTGCCCCAGTTGGCTAGAGGGCGCAAGCGCCGGGGAGGGCTCCGCGGCCCCGCCCCAGGAGGGCAGGTGCCCGAAGGCGCTGCTCGCTATTGGTGGGGCTGGCGGCTGCGCGCGGGGAGGGCGGGGCGGCGGGCGCGGCCGGGCCATGTGTGCCGGGCGCCGCCTCAGAGCGGCCGCAGCCGCCGCCGGCAGCGCCGCGCCCGTCCCGGGGAGCGGCGCAGAGCCTGGGAGATGTTCTCCTCCTGGAACTTCCCCTGCGGCCGCCTCAGCCTCGCTGGCCGGGCTGCAGCTCGCCGCTCCGCGCTGCTCTGCCAGGGGGTGGCGGCTGCCCCCGCCCCGCCGTGGCTGCCGCAGCTCGGCGGCGCCCACCGGCGCCTACTCGCGCTCGGCGGACTGAGCCCCTCCGCGGCGGCGGCGGCAGCGGCCGGGCGGGGGCGGCGGGCGCCGCGCCGCGCTGGACGGGGGCGGCGGGAGGCGGGTTCCGGCCGTCGCGGGTGGCGGTGGTGGTGAAGACGACGCGGTACGAGTTCGAGCAGCAGCGGTACCGCTACGCCGGGCTCTCCGAGGAGGACCTGAAGCAGCTGGTGAGCGGCGGGAGAAGCCGGCGGTCCCGGCCGCCGAAGGCGTTGTCGCCAGGGCTGCAGGAGGGGTTGGGGCGGGGGGGGGTACCCAGGGTGATGCCCGGCTCCGGCGAGGGATGACCAGGGTGATGCCCGGCCCGGCCGGGCCGCTGTGTCCGAGTGTCCCTGGGGCTTCCCCGGGCCTCGGTGGGGCGGAGCCGGCGGCCGTGGAGGTGAGCTGGGTCGCGGCCGCTGTTCCCGCGCTGTGCCTCTGCTGCCGACGGCTTTGCCCTCCCTCCCGGGGCCCCCGATCCCGATGCAGCCGCCGAGCGGCACCGCCTGCAGAGGGGCACGAGCCGCGCCGCTGGACATTCATCGCTTGCAGGCTGCCGGGAGATTTGTGTAGTAAGCGTGCTTGGGTCTTACTCTCGGAGGGATTCCAGCAGCCCTCAGCAAACTGCAGCCTTTTTCTTGCTGTGTGTAGTATAAAAAATAGGGAAGTGCATGCTGAGAAAAGCACAATGAAAAATCCCCTTTATGTCTTAGAGTGGGCTGATTCGCATTTCCTCCGTTTTCTTGCCTCCCATCCCCACTCTATCCATACGTATTTTCCTCCATCCAAACAGCCAAATCTCTCTCAGATCCACCTTTCTTGTTGCAGTTTTTAGAAAAGCCTTTTTCTTTAGTCTCTAAGAAACCTTTTATGTTAAAGGTCCATTAGTAAACTTTCCATAAGGAAAGCATCTCCGAGAGTTGATATGTGCGGCTAGTGCCTTGTTGTCTTCATCTCCATCATGCTCAGTGAACTCGCCCAGTTCTCCCTTTACCCTGTTGTTGTCTCCAGTGTTCATCTGCCACTGATGGGCTGAAAGATGGTACTTGCAGGAGTTGCTTTGGCTGCCAGCAGTCTCTGAAGTCCATGTCATGAGTTCATATTATTACACCTTTATTTCAAATAAGTCCATTACATTAATTTGTCCACACATTAGTTTATGTCTGACAAGTCTGTCAAGGCTTTGGTCTCTTACAACTGGAAATATTTTAGATCTCTGTTAACTTGCAAGGTTTGGATTAAACTTTTACATCTACTTAACTTATGTAGCAAGGACAAATGGCTGCACACTCTGCTTTGTGAAGAGTTGGGACAAAATGTATGGTATCTACAGCAATGTCTGTGTGCTCCAGTTGGTCATCTACCTCCTATCGAATTCCTGCCAAAACGTTTTTTACATGTTTTATAGAGCTCTGTAGCCACAGTTCAACAAGTTTAATGTCAGTCTGTGTTGATTCTCATGTAGGTTCCTGTTGCTGAGGTGTCCCAGTACTTCTTTTCATAGGGTGGTTAGAGAAAAAAAAAAAAAAGGTCTCTCACAGCTCAACTGTAAGGCTTTTTCTTTTCATTTAGCTTTTTGTGAGAAGTTGTTATAACTTGTTGCTAAGTAAAGAGGTTGAGAGGTTGTCCTCAGTGGAGAGCTAAACCCAGGAAAAGCAGTTTGGGTTAGTTTGGTTGCTTTTCTTTAACTGCTTCTGTATAGGCAGGACTGGGACACTGAATCAGGGCAGCACTGCACATCCCTTAAGGTGCTCATGACTGAATGCAGTGGTAGCTGCAGTTTCTTTTCTCATGAGAATGCACATTTTGCATGATTAGTAACCTGTATCATTCTGAATGTACATTTTTTAAAAAGTAACTTTGAAGTCAGTGGTTGTAATAGTTGCAGAAACAACTTGGAGTTTGTCCTTTTGGAGAAATTTACAGGTACACAGTAATTCTTGATATTTGTGACAGTTCTAGAGTTTCTGCTCTAGGTCTGGTGCTTTTGAAAGATTTACCTTTCCCCTTAAAATACTGCCTTGTGAGGAATTGCAGCAATAAAACTTGGTGTCGCCAGGTAGACAAAGCCCAACTTGCCTAACTATGTGTGTAGCAATATTGAGTTAAGCTCTTGCTGTATGGGCGGGAATACAAAGATTTGTGCCAGAACACATTGCAGAATTTAGTTTTTTAAATAGAATATAAGTGAGCAAAGGAATTATCCTTGCTGCCCATGTTTAAAATTTTTTAACTGACTTGTAAAAATTTCTGTATTCGCATTCTGCTATGACTCTGGTCTCAGATATTTTTTCCTCAGACTGAGTTAATGGCAGCCTCACTGAATATGTTACGTGAAGAGACTCTTATGGTCTCTGTTGGGGACAGAGATCACTTTGTAGCAGAGTGATTGCTCTGGAGTGTGCTTCTGCACAGAGCAATTGTGGGCAGCTTGGGAACACGATGCATTTTGCTTCCTGGTGTTAGCTGCATTCCATGTTCCCTGGGTCTCTGTTTTTCCTGGGGAGACTTATGAAGCTGCTCCAAGGCAGCTGATCTCAGAAATGAGCCCAGAGTGTCTTTGGGTTTGCAGCTCGGTTGTGTTGGAGGTCCACACAGAAGGCAGGATGGGAGTTGAGTTCCTGTGGAAGCCTCATGCTGGGATACAGGCAAAGTGAAAGCTAATGAGCATAGGAGAATTTTGTCTTGCTCAGAGCTGCTGGCTGACCCAGACGTGTTGGTGATAGGGGTGGCATTGCAGGGGCTCAGTCTTGGGTGATCTGGGAGCCAGCACCAAAGGAGGAGCATGGTGCTGTCATCCTCTGTCACGGACCTTCTGATGTCCAGACACTGGCTGTCTGAAGTAGAGGTTTAGATTTGAGCAACCATACCTGGGCTTGTTGCCTGTTTCTAGAAGATAACTGATGTCTGTACTTGGAAGCTTCAGGTATGAGTATAGCATAATTAATGAAAATTGTGAGCTTAATCAGTTCTGCCTGATCACCAAGGAAGAGTCCTGAACATAGCTGTTTCAATCTGTGTGTTTGTGTATTAAGGCTGAGTATGCAGTAAGTAACTCAGTGCAGAAATGGTGGTGCCTTTGGGTGCACATCCTAATGAGATGAGATTTGTTGCATGTTTAAGGAGGCTGAAGTTGAATTGCTGGCATACACCAATATGCACTAAAATATTATATGGATCATAGTATATATAATTATCTATGAGACACAGTACAAATCACAGTATCCTCCAAGAAGCAGAGTACCAGTAGTGAAGGTGACTGGCTGACGTTTCTAAGAAGCCATAAAGGCCCTGGGCACCTGTAGCTTAAACCCTTCTGTGGCTTTTTTTCAGACACCAAGTGAGTCATATTATACAAACGCTATAAAATGTTGCAAAGTCAAAGCTGCAGGGTCACAATTCCACAATTCTTTCTCTGTGTAAACAGAGATATGAGAGGTAAAGAAGCAGTCCAGACAGCAGAAGAGCAAAATTAATGGGGGAGAGATTGAAAGCAAGGGCTACTTTCACAGATCTGCTAAACACTACAGGAGTAGGAAGATGAAATCCTCCACTGCCTCTCTACATGCATGTTGTACATGCCTGCTCCAGGCAGTTGTTTTTACCTATCTTGTGGCAGATTCTCTTACATGCTTACAAATAAATTGTTAAAATATGTTTATAACTCTACATAAACACATCTGACTATCTTAATTAGTAGTCTAATTCTGACCTGGTTTGAAAAGTGTAGTTAAGTGCTATGTATGCTGTTGTACAAGGAAGGGTTTCAGAGTCTTTTGTTCAGGAGGGAGATTAGAGACCTATAAAAATGAATTTCTAACACCACAAAACAAAAATGCTACAAAATGACTCAGCAATTTAAAAAAAGGTGTTGCGTCAATAAATTTTGTGCATCATATCATGCAAGAAATATTTTCTTTGCCTTTCTGAAATTTAAAGGGGCTGTTGGATTTCTAAAACTTGCAGTTATCAACTTTAAGTTATACTAATCTTTCTCCCAAGTCCTTATAGTTTGCTTACCATAAGTGACAGCAATTTGCATTTCTTGTGGCCAGGTTTAGTAGGATTAGCATCTAAATATGACTAGTTACAAAAGTGAATGATCCAGTCAGCTAATACTGAAGGCTATTTCATGTTCTGTTTTTTTCACTCGCAGTAAATCCATGTCATTATGTAAACTAAGATAATATAATGCCCCAGTAATAGATAAAGCTCATTTCCTGACTTCTGGTTTTTGTTTTGTTTGATAGTGCAGATGTGATAAGTTGCTGACTTGTCACAGCTATAAGGTGCTTTGGGAAGATGAACAATTTACCTGTCCAAACACATTTCATACACAGTTCTAATTATCTCTGAAAATGTCTTATCATATGAAAAGTTATGTTTGTCTTGGTTTCAACTGGAAGGATGTTGTTAAGTGTGGACTAGAGTTGATATTCTGTTGTGGTTGGTTGATGTGTCTTTGGAGCAGGGAGGGAGGGTAGGCTGGAGGTTTAGAACAAGTCTTGGCTCTTTTGGGCCACTGCAACTAATTGCTAGGGCTGGTCATCTCAGTGATATGAAGTGCTTTATAGAAAACTGGTGTCTGCTTAGGGAAGAGGTTAGGGAACATGTTGTCAGGATATTGCCTCCCCTGAATGAGGCCACTGTGAACTCACACAGGCGGTGCATGGGGCAGCAGCAGCATCCTGGCAGGGCCGGCCAGGAAGGAAGGAGGAGTGTTGCCCAGCAGGTAGGTGAGCTTCAGGTGGGGCTCCTATGTTGTGCACCAAAACCACCCCACAGAACTCTGGATGGTGTGTGAGGGGATGTGTGTAGCAGAACACTATCTTCCCACCCTCCAGCTCCTAATTTAGATGCGTACAGCACCAGTTGTTGCTAGCCTGTGCAGTAGAGTTTTCATGTCTCTTAGAAAATTTCATGTTGTGGGAAATGTACTGTTTTACCTTTAACTTGATAGGTGATTGATTTTTGTTTTTAATTACAGGAAAATTCTTTTCTGCTTTTTACGTTAAGTGGTAAAAGATACCCTTTTAGTATCACTTTTGAATTACTTTCCCTGGTTACTTTACTAGTGCTCCAGGCTTGTAACTCTCATACCACCACCTGAAGATACGGTTTTGGAAAATAGCCAGGTATTTTGTTCTTAGATGTCCAGTTTAGAAGACTGTGCTTCAATACTGATGCCTGTGATCCTCTTGAACACTTGTTTAGGAAGTGCTGCTCAAATATTTTCAGAACGCTAGGACTTTTGCAAATGCAAGTAAGGCAGCAGAATGGAAAAGCAACAGGCAAACTTCAAAGTTCAACTGAATTCTAATTTTAAAATGAAATCTGGTAATTTAGTAGACAACTAAAAAAAGTTGCTTCTCTGAAAATCAGTAAGTATTAGGGCATTTAACCCTGTGTCCTCTTGGGGATCCAGATGTATATTTGAAGGTAGTATTTTTACATAGAAACTTCCTTAATGAGTGGGATGATACTGTGGAGTTTTTCACTGTTCTGTTGAATTCAGACTACCCATCTCTTCCTACCTTGTAATGTGAATTTTTTCAGTAGGTGTTCTTTTACGGACCATATAGAAGTGTTTTAAAGCTGTTAGGACTGTACTATTCTCTACCTTATCCTGAAAAGAGGGAGAAGTACTAACTCAGTTTAGTGAATTGAAGCATACAGAATTCAAGATACATGTTATATTCCACTATGATTATATAAAGCTAAAGACACTTTTTTTTTTCAGAAATAAAATTTTTGAACTAAACTACTGGAGACTGAGATGGGTGTAAATCTTTTTCAAGTTACACAAACGTGGTGTGTGCGTTTGTTTATCTTTACCTTTGAAATGTGATATATTTGCATCAATGTCTAGTCACTTCACTTGCATCTACTTTATTAAAAAGTTCCTCCAGTGTTGTCCTACAGTGGATCTGGAAAATGATGGAAACAATTAAATGCAGTGTAGTAATTATTTTTTCTATAAGATTTGTTTTTCCAGTACACTGTTCAAGTATACTCAGTCACATATAGCAAATAGATAGAAAAGTAGGGCATTTCAGTGTACTTCACCTAAATTAAACATCTGGAACTATATCAACGAAGCACATGATGCCTTATACAGCTGAAGAAGGATGCTTTTTGAAGTGACTTTAATGCTGGTTTTAAGTACTTCATTAGTCGTGATTTACAGCATCATGTTGGTGTTGTGCTGAATTAATGAGTGTGGTTGAATTGCCCGGATTGCACAGGTTTTCTGTAAATCTATTAGTGCAGAAAGCAGTTACCAGTGTTTATAGCTAACAAAACAATTTGCTCTGCATTACCCTTTGAATTGCAAACCACTATGTGTATTCTTCAGATGTGGTTAAAATGACAATAATGCTTTAATGTGGTGGATAAACAATTAGAAAACTGTTAATGGCATTTTAACTTTTGTTCGTGTATGCATCCAGCTCTTGCCCTAAAGCAGCATTTCTGTAAAATTTCAGGAGCATAATATTGCAAGTGAAATCTGTTATTACAGAAGTAGTGGTATACAAAATCTACAATATCTGTATTTCACAGTCATTATTCTACAGAAGATACAGCAGCATTTAAAGGCCTGCCATAACTGTGTAATGAAAGTTAGGGGTCTAAATTACTGAAGAAAAAAGGAAAATATAAGGAAAAAAATATTCCTAGCTAATGTAACTCACTGGACTTCTGCAGTATGAGGGTGATGCAGCAAACTGGTAGAAACATAGCAAATAGCCAGGAACAATATTGGGAAAAATACTGAGCAATTCACAGCAAGTTGGTAAATCAGTCAGTAGTGCTTTTCAGGTAATTCCAGCATTCTTGCCTTACTTGTGTGGTAAGTACTAACTTACTGCATTAGTTAACTTAGCATATTTATTTAAAAACAGGTGCCTAGAGGCCTGTATAATATGTAATGATCCAGACTGGGAAGGGAGGAGGAATTGGATTTGATGCTATGACTTGCAACTCAACAGTAGTTTGTATTGGAAAACTTAATTCATATTCAAGGCCTTATGGAAAACTTAAATCTGAGCCATGATACTTCTTATACACAGTAGGAATTTGTTTCAGGAACCTGGTTGGTTTCTCTGATGCTTTAGTTAAAGCAAGTACTCACCATTAAAGCTTTCCTGTAAACAATGCATTGCCTTTGTGGATTGAATCTTTTAGCTATTCAGTTATCAGAAGCCAGTTCATTTTAAGTTCACTCAGGACCTGCAGCTGCAACTGAGACTGGTTGTAAGGTTCACAGAGGGTTATAGAGGGTTTCAGAGAACTTGTGCAGTCTGAATGAGCTGGACTGCCGGCCCTTGAAGGAGCTGAGTGTCACAAAATGGGTTAATCCGCTGGTACCTCAAACACAATTCTACTGAAACCGGCCCTGTTGTTAGCAAAAGGGTGAGTGTATTGGGTTTGTGTGGCCAGGTTTTCGTAGGGGGGAGGACTACAGGTGTGGCTTCTGTAAGAAGCTGCCAGAAGCTTCCCCAGTGTCTGACAGCTGATGCTGGATGGATCCAAGATGGACCCTCACTGCCACAGGTCAAGCCATTTAGAGGCATATTACTGTACAAATGTAATTGCTCTCAGAGAGGAGAGGAGTGAGAATGTGTGAGCAGAGCAGCTCTGCGGACCCCAGGCCAGTGAAGGAGGAGGGGCAGGAGCTGCTCCAGCTGCCAGAGCAGAGATTCCCCTGCAGCCCCTGGTGCAGCCCCTGGTGAGGAGCTGTGCCCCACAGCCCAGGGAGGTCTGGGGGGAGCAGAGATCCACCTGCAGCCCTGGAGGAGCCCACCCAGAGCAGGTGGATGCCCAGAGGAGGCTGTGACCCCACGGGCAGCCCGTGCTGCAGCAGGCTCCTGGCAGGACCTGTGGGCTGTGGAGAGAGGAGCCCGTGCTGGAGCAGGATTGCTGGCAGGACTTGTGACCCCACTGGGGACCCACAGTGGAGCAGCTGCTCCTGAGGGACTGCACCCTGTGGAGAAGCCAGACTGGAACAGTTTGTAGAGAACTGAAGCCCGTGGAAAAGCTGGAGAAGTTTAGGAAAAATTACCTCCCATAGGAGAGCCCCCAGGCTGGAGCAGGGGAAAGAGCTCCTTGAACTTGAGCAGTGTCTAAACCAACTTGAGATGAACTGACTGTGTTCCCCATGCTCGTGTCCCTCTTCTGCTGAGGGGAGAGGTGGGAGAGCTGGGACAGATGGAGGGAAGGTGTTTTTAAGATTTGTTTTGCTTCCCATTATCCTGATTTTGATTCATAATAAATTCAGTTCATTTTGCAAAGCTGAGTCTGTTTAGTCTGTGGTGGTAACTGTTAAGTAATCTCTCCCTTTCTTTATCTCAGTTTGTGAGACTTTCCTTATATTTTCTGTATCTTGTTGTGAAGGGGTGTGATAAGATCAGCTTTGGCGGGCATCCAGCCACTCAGGATGAACATGCCAGTGACTTATAAAACATTGTTATTCAATAAGCCTGGAATTTTTTAAGAAATAAATTTGACTAGTTTTTTGTTGGTTTTTTTTTTTTTCCCTAAATATGATTGCCTTACTGTCTTGAGTCTTTATCTATATGAGATCTAATCATGCATTTACTAGTTCTAATGCAAGAGCAATTAGACCACATTTCCCCTTTTAAGAAGTCAGGCAACTTCTGCAAATGGACGGGTAATAAAGATCTCTCTCAGCCTGTTATCACAGGAGAGGTTCTCTAGCCCTCTGATCATCTCTGTGTCTTTCCTCTGGACTCATTCCAGTGGGTCCATGCCCTTCCTGTGCAGGAACCCCAGAGCATCATGCAGTGCTCCAGGTGGATCTCAGCAGAGCAGAGGGGCAGAATCCCCTCCCTGCCCTGCTGCTATGGGGCTCTGGATGCAGCCTGGGGTGCCATTCTGGGTTGTGAGCTCACATTGCTGAGCCATGTCCAGTTGTTCATTCACCCAGTCCTTCTCCATGGCTGCTCTTAATCACTTCATCCCACAGCCAGTATTGAGATTGCTCCAGCCCAGGTGCAGTCCCTTGCCTTTGGCCTTGTTGGATTTTATGAGGTTTGTGCAGACACACCCCTCAAGCCTGTCCAGGTCCCATGGATGACACCTCCACCCTCCAGCTTATCAGCTGCACCACACGTCTTGGTGTTGACAGCAAGCTTGCTGTCTGTCACTCCTGTGAATACAGCAGTTGAAGCTCACAAATGATACTTGTTTTCTGCTAGAAATCGAGGGTGGGGGGGCTGTCCTGTGCTTACTATAAAAGTTATGTCATATTCAAACCTGAGTGTCTGTTGTGTGCAACCATCACATTCAGCTTCCCCATCAGTTCCAGCTGGTGGCTGGTAAAAACACTAACTATTCAGAGTTGTGGTTCAGGCTTTCTGCAAGACACTTGAAATGTGTCTTCAAGGTACAGATTTCTGTTGGGCAAGTTCTGCTGAGGCTAGCTGCTCGGTTTATCTATTTATTTTTGTGGTATTTTATTGTCTAAGATTCTGAAGCTGAGCCATGCTTTAATCCCATGTACTTGTATGCAGATTATTTTTACATTTTGAAATAGAAAAGCTTAATATTTCATTTGAGTTCCTAAGAAATCCAGAAATTTTGTGCGTGCCTGATCTGTGAGGAAAACTGCATTTGTTTTTAACACAACAAATCAAACTTTGTCTTAACTAGTTAACACTAGAACATAGTATAATTACTGTCTATAGACTGATAGTCTTTGATAACTTAGAGAGTTTTGAACAAAAGTCAAGTTTAGTCAGGAAAGCTAAGAGAAGTATGGCTTGAAACACGTCCTATATTCAAAGCTGTTTCTAGTTCCAAACTTAATGTATTAAGAAAAATATTTTTTCTTTAATTCTGTCTAAATCTTGTTTCATTTAAAGCAGAACAAAACTGAACACTAACTTTGGCTATACTTGGGACACATGGTTGAATCTCAAGAGACAATTTCTGAAAATATGGGACTTAAAGCACGGTATTCTGCTTCGAAATAGATTGTTATGTTAGTGATCATTGTATTTTTGTCTTTAGGTTAAAATTAAATTTTTTTCTATTTAGCTGTTGATCTCTAAATCCATTTGTATTGTTTGGTGGTTCTTTCTGTAGAAATTAGGTAGGTTGTAGAGCAGTGATCTGTTCTTGTTTTCGAGCTGGGATGCATGTGTGGGCAAGTTCATTGTGGAAATTTGAAAGAGTAATTCTTTCTAGACCTATGCTTTTTGTTGTTGTTAGGCTTGTTTTTTGTTTTGGTTTTTTTCTTTCTAGTCAGACATTTAGTTTAACTCCTAAATGACCAATAGTCATAAAACAAGTGATTGGTACACCGAGGCATTAACTCCACCCTGGTCCAGTTTATGGCTGTGCAAAGATTAGTGCTGTAAATTAAGCATAAGCCTAGTAATGAGAATGTATATGGATTCATATAAGGCCAAAGTACATCTGAAAAGTTCCTTTTAATCTTACTGGACAAGTCTAGGGATGGGCCACAAAGATGACCATGGGGCTGGAGCACCTCTCCTATGAGGACAAGACAGGTTGAGCTGCTCAGCCTCAAGGAGAGAAGGCTCTGAGGAGAGCTTACAGCGCCTTCTAGTAACTGAAGGACTCCACAGGAAAGCTGGAAAGGGACCTTTTGTCAGTGAGTGTATTGATAGGATGAAGAGAATGGCTTTAAGTTGAAAGAGTGAAGATACAGTTTAGCTGTTAGGTAGAAATTCATTATTGTGGAGGTGGTGAGGCTCTGGCACAGGTTACCCAGAGAACTCAAAAGTCCAGTAAATAACTTGCAAATTCATTCATTAAGAATTCACAGAGGGGAAGCCTGACTGAGCCTAACCACAGTCAAGTATATCCAAGAGAAATGCTAATCAGCAACTGCTCTCATTCCACTACTCCAAAGAACCCAAGAAGTGCCTACAGTCCTTGTGCTCAGAGGCACACAGTCACAGAGTGGCTGAGCTACAGTGGCCCTCTGGAGAGCCTCTGGTCCAACCCCAAGCTCAAGCAGTCAAAGTCCAGACTGGATGGAGCTCTAAGCAACCTGGTCTAGCAGAAGGTGTCCTTGTCTGGAGCAGGATAACTGGAGCTGGATGATCTTTAAGGTCCCTTCCAGCCCAAATCACTCTGTGATTCTGCTAGGATGAGATGCAGGTGCTCAGTTGACAGATTCATTCCAGACAAATCCATGTTACTCTATTGAGAGAACATACTCTTTTATCCTAGTCTTAGTGAGCAGTTCCAGTAGGATTCACTTTTCCCATTTTCTAAATCAAGGGTCATAATCCATATGTAGACAACACAGGATATTCTGTTGTTACTGGCTTTGTGTTGGCCTCTCAATTTGTGTCTAGAAGCCATGTCCTTGTTGTTCAGCATTTTTCCTGCAAGGTGAACATTACTGAAGGGCACCTGACCCACAGTTTAAACCAAATGAGGTGGGGCTTGCCAGTGGTGCAGGCTAAGACTATAGAAGGAAGGCAGTCAAGCAAAAGTCCCTTGAATAAGTAACTATTAGAGGAACTTTGTGAAAAATCACCCTTTCCTTAAAGAAGGATTAGGCCAGGATATTCAAGAAGAGCTATTCTTTGGTATTGATTTAGACCTTTTATTCTTCAGTCTAAGGAAAAATAGCTCCATTCATAGGAAATGTTCTGTTCCCCTGAGTATGTTTTCTCCTACAAGCTCTTCTGGAAGCCTACTTTGCATTGCATTTCTGCCGTGAGGTTTAAGACTACTACTGAAGTTGTGCCTGAATGTATTTTTATCCAATTTGTCTTTGTTTTCATATGCTAATACACTTTTTGCTAGAATAGCTCTGGTATATATGTTTGTGCATGTTGTTTTGTGTTATATTAAGGTGAGATTACCTTAATATAATAATAATAATAATTGGCCAAATTGTAAATCAGAACTTCCTCCAAAGGAAGAAGAGCTTGAAAGTTGTCTTTATGCAAAATGCAATACCTCTGTGCCTTTTCAAGGAGTCAGTTGACAAAACCCAAGCCTGGCATAGGTTTAGGGACCTGTCTGATGATTTGGCTCGGGAGCCAGGCTGTCCTTGTGCTGTCTGCATATCCTTAGTGTTTTCAAGGCTCTTTAGGAAGGTGGTCATGCACACAGCAGCTGGACTGCCTGATCTCTGCCTTCAGCTCTTTTGAAATAAAAAGCAATTGCTAATCTCAGGTTGGTCTTACACTTTGCTCTAAGTGCAAACCTCTTTCCAGCAGCAGCCTTTGTCGTAGTTTTAGTGTGGCACTCAAGTGCTGAATACGAGGCAGGAGCAGAGATAGTGAAGTACAGGTACGTCTGTCTGAACATTGGGAGACACCTTTTTACTGTGAGGGTGACTGGACACTGGCACAGTTTGCCTGGAGATGTGGTAGAGGCTCCATCTGTGAATATCTTCTAAAGCCATCTGGATCTGGATGGATTTGGGTGAACCTGCTTGAGCTTGGGATTGGACCAGAGGCTCTCCAGAGGGCCACTGTAGCTCAGCCACTCTGTGACTGTGTGCCTCTGAGCACAAGGACTGTAGGCACTTCTTGGGTTCTTTGGAGTAGTGGAGTGAGAGCAGTTGCTGATTAGCATTCCTCTTGGATATACTTGACTGTGGTTAGGCTCAGTCAGGCTTCCCCTCTGTGAATTCTTAATGAATGAATTTGCAAGTTATTAATATCTGAACACAGAGGTAAGGCTGGAGATGAACAGACTCTTGTAATCTCTGAAGCCTTTAGCAAATCAGGACAATTTATTAACTCCATAGATGTAGCAGAGTCAATTAAACTCAAGGCCCTAACTTTTTTCATTTTTCTCTCTTAGTAATGTTTCTAGAGCTAAATTCAAAGCCTGTTCTATAGTGCTGCTGAAATGGTTCATCCAGTTGTCAGAATACTGATAGTTTATTTGCTAAGCAATCTCTTCTGTTTTCTGAAGCTGTTGATGAAATAATTTAACTCAGCTATGGCACATGTGAGTTACAGAACAGACT
This sequence comes from Muscicapa striata striata, assembly GCA_030060385.1. NCBI lineage: Eukaryota > Metazoa > Chordata > Aves > Passeriformes > Muscicapidae > Muscicapa > Muscicapa striata. The sequence goes on from JAREIS010000142.1 coordinate 2,366,274, forward strand.
GTTCCATAGCAATAGCATTACCTACTTCTCCTTCCTGTTGATGCCAGGGAAATGTTAGCTTTTGACTTACCACTGATGTTGGTGGCTCAAAAACCTGCAAATGATCATATACAGAATTATTATGTTGTTGCTGTTCTGAGATAAAATCTCTCTTCCATCAAGTTGAAAGATAGCATGCTGACAAATTAGCCAAATAAATGAGGTACATAGAATTTCAAGATGGAGTTTGTGTTTTCTATTTTGTGTGGAGCTAACAGCAGACTGAAAAAAAGTGTGCTGCTGCAGCATTCAGCTTGTCAGATGCTTGTTTCATTTGCAGCAGATACTTCTGGAGGACCTGATTTTAGTAATGGTGTTTTTTGGAAATTAATTTGTTGTGCATTTCGTGTTCTTATGGTAAAGCAAGATCAATTTGTGCTTCAAACATGCAATTGAAAATTCTTCTAGCAAATTAGACCAATGGTGCTCAGCAGCAGATGTCTGTGGGAGGCAAATACCTTCTGTTTTCCTTTCTACCTTTTCCTTTCCCCTCCAAGCAGATGATGAGAGGGTGACAGCAGATCCAGCAATGGGCAGTGCTGTAACTAGCATAGCCCTGTGTAATCTTTCCCTCCCCAGAGCCCACAGCGGCATTGTTTAAATTCCCAGTGCAACACCATGGACTCTGCAGGACCAAGAGGTGTCTGGGTTGCACAGGCATTGTAGCTCAGGAACAGAAACAAGGGGTTTAAGTGTGTGAGGTAATTAACGGCACTGTATCCCAGGAAACCCATGTGAGCAACCTTTGAAAAAATAACCTGCATTATTTTATTGATCTGGATGTTTTCTGATCATCCATATGCCTGTGTCTGTGTGTGATCAAGCGTGTAGCTGCCAGGCAGCTACTCCCACTGTCTTCCTTTAGTGCTGTTCATGCACCCAAGCAGCCTGTGAATCTCTGTTGGAAGTTGTTTCCTGATCCCAGCTATAAGACCACCTGAAGATTTTGTTTCTGCAAGTTAATTGCCAAATCCACACACTGAGTGGAACAGCAATACAGTTCCAGAGCAGCCAGTTACATTCTTTTCTGTAACTTCTTTGGTGCTGAGTCTGTCTTACCTGCTTAGCTCATGGCTGGATTTCTTGACATGAATGGGTGTCAGATAAATAAAGATTTCATTCCTGAGTATTGGATTGTGGTTGACTTCAGTTGTCATATCCTGACAGTCCTCTCCCTTTCCCTCTAGAAGAAAGTGGAGTGGAGAAATGTATGAAAATGGGATTAGACAAGGCTGTCTGGCACCACTTTCTCTTGGAATGGTATAAAACTTTGAATAAAGGTACTTGAATAAATTGCTCGAAGCGCCTGTTTAGAGCTTGTGGCATAGATGAATTCCTCTACACAAACTCTAGAAGTTCTGTTTCTCTGCTGATAAATTTGTTTTAACTGTTCAGGGAAAAGGAAGCTGTGACAGTATAATTGTAGATGAATTCAGGCTAGAAGGAGCATCAGGAATCTGCTGCTCAAAGCAGGATCACTTTCACTATGAATGTATTTATAGACTCCTTTTGCTTAACATTCTTTGCACCCTCTTTCTTTCACTTTCTTTATCTCCATGCACATGCATATTTGGCAGTATCAGCCCCAGATGAGGATCCTCCTTGCTAAATAAGATAAAGAACGAATGGTGACTGAATTACTCACACAAAAACTTGTTGCAAAACTAATCTGAAACAAGTCAGTAACCTCACCTGCCTTCTTATGAGTGTAAAAACTGCAGAATGTTTCCATGGTCTGAAGAGCGTGTTGAGATTAAGTATTCAAATTCTCCAGTTTCCAGGAAGAATGAGACTAGAATGCACCTCCACATGTCTTGTTATTGTTAACAACTTGTTTGAAAAATGTGGCATATAATCCAGAGGCAGTATCAAAGGTAGTAGGTAGATTGTCCTTAAGCTTTTTTTTGACGCAGAGAAAATGTCACCTTTGTCAGCACTTGGCAGTCTTCCATTTTAGCTCAAATACAATTTGAAGGGTAATGCTGTAGGTATTTCAGGCTCTGTTTTCTTAATTGTCATTCCTGTTGCTTTTTCTGTTGTCTATCTTGTCTACAATTGTCTAGTACAATTTTGAGCTGGGTGCCTCAGCACATGGCAGAATATAGTTAATGTAACTAACTGTATAGTGTATGGATTCATGTAGAGTTTAAATCGGTTGGCAGATTCAGGAGGAGCAAAGGTTCTGAAGTTGCATGGAAGTCAATATAGTATGCTTGTTTGCATATATGTATAGTCTGTGATTCTTGACTGCTGTGGCCATTTGATTCATTTAATGAACTTAATGAACTAGTCAATATAACCTGACTGCTGTGTATATAGAAATTTAATTAATGGATGGCTTATAAAAATGTATCTCGCTGAGAGAAAATAAATGGCTTCTGTTTGCGCTGCTCAAGAGCACTTACTGTATGCTTCTACAAAAACTGTTTGTATCTTACAGCTTGCCTTGAAGGGATCTAACTATGCTGGTCTGCTGGAACGGCATCGCATTCATACAAAAAACGTGGAGCATGTTGTAGACAGCTTACGGTAAGGATGTATGGATGCTGAGGATTCCAGACACAGTGCAAATACCCATGGATTGTGTGAAACAAAAGGAAGCCTCATGTTACAAATGCTCGTAAAATAGGAGTACTGAAAAGAGAGGGGTGCAGATAACAGTCATTCCTGAAAGAACTGTCATGTAAACTGGCTCAGTTCAGCTGACTAGCAGGTTCTATTATCGTCTTGCAAGTAGTACAGGATTTGTGTGTCAAAGATTTTTAAGCCACATATGATTCTAATTACTCCTTAGCTGCATGACAACTTTTTGGAAGGCTGTGACAAGAAGCAATACAGGAGAGAATTGAGACTTTCTCTGAACTTTACAGGAACGAAAGGATAGAAGTTCGTCTTGTTAAGCGTCGAGAGTATAATGAAGAGACAGTTCGGTGGGCAGATGCTGTTATATCAGCAGGAGGTATGACTTTATGGAAGAGAATTATCTGTTTCAGTATGTTTTCATAGATATGTTTCTCAAAAATACTTTAAATGTTTGAAGCAACTGGAAATAAACACATTGTGAAAACAAATTGCTAATCTAATTGTCAGAAAATCTGACAAAAAGCAGTGGTTATGACCATCTTGTCTACCTCTGGCATCTAAAATTGTAGCCCATGGAAGTGAATCCCATTGCACGACCACTAGAAGAGTTTTTCATGTGTGAAACAATATAAACTGTGGAATTTACTATAGTTTTCAACTAAAGAGAATAAAATGCTTGATGTCATGTGATTTTATGTAGCCCTGAAACCTACTAATTGGTTTTTGGGATATGAGGTGTAGACTAACATACTACCTCATGGTCCCCTTGCTCAAACTGTCTTTCTTGCTTTCACACTTAATCCAGTGACTGACGTATCAAGTTGGATGGTACAGGTAAAAGTCTGCAGCTTCTGAGCATCTTGTGCCACTGATCAGTGTTTTCCAGATGAACCAAAAGAGCAATTAACCTGATTGTTTTTTTTTTAATACTGGATTGCAGCACTTCATTCCATGTTATTTTTTTGGGATATGCTGTAAATACAGCATTGTGTTGCTGGGCTCTGACAGAGTGTTCACTCGTCTGTGGCAAAAAGGCTTGACCACAGCTTTCTCTCTTCCCACTAGTCCAGTTTGCCCTTAGGTACTGATCACCATAAAGAATAGGTAGAAATGTTTATTCCTGGAACATCCAATTACGCTCTTGTAGATTTCAAAGAACTTCCTTAAAGTGCCAGTTTGTCTGTTGGCAAAATTTTTAATGGTTGAGGCAAGCAGCTGGGAAGTGATGTGTCATCTGAGGTTTTCAGAGCTTATATCTTCATGCAAAGACTGAATGAGGTTATTTCTCTTTCTGTTTAACAGGCAGGAAAAATTACCAATATCTGAAGAAACCAGTACATTTAAAGATTTCTATAAATATTTCTGCTTACCTAAGACTTCTTTTCCAAGTGTGCCTATTTGGGGCCAAATAAGACCTTTCAATTGCCTTTTAGGAGGACAACTAGGGTGAAGCTAAAGTCACTGTTTTTATGTGATTCACAGTAACCTTTGGTTTTGTTTCCTGTCTCCTGTGGCTTTGTTTAGCAATACTTACTAAATTTACTTTTGTTAAAGAATTTCTCTTACCTGCTGATAAACATACAGAAATTTCTGTAAATCTCTTTTAAAGCTTGCTTCTGCCATGTTCAATTGCCTGGGCATGTATAGCTGTCAGATAAGCTGTACTTTTTTCAGTCATGTTTTTCATGTTTTCCATCTCAAATTTGGTTGTTACTACTCCTAAGAGTAGTTGTCACTACTCTTATTTGATAAGGTGTCAGTAGTTTTGTCCCATTGTAATTTTTGTCTAGCTTGCCTGATTTGTTGTTGATATAAATGCACATAATACTAATGCTGGAGTACATTCTGTTTGGGGTACTGGAATGTGAAGTGAAACTCACTTTTGATCTTTTTTTTCTGTAGGTGATGGTACAATGTTGTTGGCAGCCAGTAAGGTCTTCGATAAATTTAAGCCAGTCATCGGAATAAATACTGATCCTGAAAGGTAAAAACATATTTGGGAAAGCAATGCTTTATTTAATATTAGACATACTCTGCATCTTCATGGTACATGAGGCATACCTGTAGCATTTGACAGCATCAACGTTGTTGATACCAAAGGAATCTGTTGTTTTTTCAGAAGAGTTTCCACTGAGAGTTATCCTGTCCCATGTGAGAGGACATTAAGTAGTATTGGACAAGCATGATTGTGTTACAGTGCCACAAATGTCACACACCAGTGTAACAGCACTTGCAGCTAGTTAACTTGTATTACTAATGAAAAATTTGAGGGTAGCGATGGCAATGTAGAACTTAGGAAGAAAGACTTGGTAGAAGCAGCTAAGTGTAGTGCCTGAACACACAGAAACTTAATTTCTTTGTGAGGAAGGTAAATCCAGTAGAGCCTCAGATGAAGAAGTTTGCTGTGGTTTCTTAATGTAAACCATGAGATACCTCAGAAACTCAGTCTCCTGAGCCAATTGTTGGCACTTAGCTGTCCTATTATAAACTCTGCACAGGCTGCATCCACCTGTCCACATCAATCTTAGAGCTCAGTGGATGCAGTGTGCTAGTACTGCTTGGTTGGTATAACCTTCGAATGGATGGCAAGTGAAACTCTGAATTCTCCAAGGCTCTGCCTGCTCAGAAGTCCAGATTTTGATATTGACAGTTGCTTTATTCCTAGTATATCAAGTGGTGATCAAAAGGTTTAATTCCTTTAATGCATTATCTTCCAAAACTTTTCAAATGCTCTGAGTAGCTATTCTGCATTGTCAAGTCTGACCAGTAGGGTTCAAGTAACAACTGCCTTAAATTGTCACATACTACTCATGGAAGGGAGCATTGTTTATCTTCTGGTTTTGACATGAGATTCTTTTGATCTTAGGCATGTGGTTTAGTTGTTCATGTTGCTAACTTGTGTGTAAGTGGAGGAAGTTTTTTTCCCTCACCTGCCAGGTTTATTAAGCTTTAATTGCTTGCCTAGAATGGTGACAGGAGCTATATTAGTGTTTACATACTCCTGCAGGATTATTAGCTGGACAGACAGTTTTTGAGGGAAATGTGGGAGAAAGACCCACAGACTCCAGGAGCTGAGAGCAGTGTGTTCTTGCTGATGTGGTACTGTGCCAAGAATAGTAGAGATAGTAGTGTAGCTTTGCTAGATGTTTTGTTATGTTTTCCAAAGGTACCAAATCTGAACAGTAATACTGTCGTTTTTGTTGTCATTTTTTTGCTACCAGATCAGAAGGTCACCTGTGCTTGCCTGTGAGATACACACATTCATTTCCTGAAGCACTACAGAAGCTTTATCGTGGTGAGTTCAGGTAGGATTCACTGATCTTTGGTTTTCAAGAACATAGAGGGTTGGAAAACCTCTAATCGTGCAATTCCTAAGGAGCGGGTGAAACTTAGTAAAATCTTAATGGTTCAAATTGTGAATTCTGTGTAGATGTTTATAATGTTGAAAAATGAGTTTGTGGTCAAGAGTGACACTGGAATACAAATGGTAAAATTGACTGCCAGTTCCAGCAAAAAGTCTTCTGGTATGACCTGCAACTACTGATATTCACTTCTGACTTAGCAAATAAGGAACTGCATTATTGAAAAGGGTATATTGGTTTATGTACTTCAGGACTGTCCTAGTTTAGGGCAAATTTTGGAAGAAACTTTTGATGAGGTCTCCTAGAAAACAAATTCAAGCTGGTTTTCCCCCAGCTGGTTTCGGAGGAAACTCTCCTTTGAGAAAAGTGGGAAAAACTGTTTCTTTAACAAGCAAAGTACTCAGAAACATGTAAAAATTAGTAATATTAAACAATAAAACCTCTCACTGTTCTGAAGAGATGGCAAATTCAGAGAGTCTGTCCTTGTCATGGGCTGTAGCTTGGCTTGTTCAGTCTCTCTCAGTCCCTCCTGCTGGAAAATGCCACGTCCTGGCCCTGGTGGGCCACAGGTGTGAGCCCCTGGTGTTCTCTGGGTTTTCAGTCCAGAGCTGGGCTGATGAGTGCCAAGGAAAAGAAGAACCACAGTCTGGGGAACTTCTGTGCCTCAGCTAGCTAAAAGCTAACAAAAAGCCAAGGAGACTCTTTCCTGCTGTCTGTCCATGCTGCAGACAGCCCAGTGAGAAGGAATGCAGGGGAGCAAGTGCAGCTTCTGCAGACAAACTGTGCTGAACTTCTTCTCCCCCTTCACTCTCAGAACCTGTCCCAAAGGTGCAGAACTTAATATCCAGCATGAACAGAACAGACGACTGGGGATGCAAGCAGCATAAAGTCACCCTAGGACAAGGACTCAAAAACATGTAGTACAGTGATGGCCATAAGAATGGAAGCTGATGAAATCCATACAGTTAGGAAATGGTCAGTGTATTGCATCTGGGGTTTTGGTGATTGAGATTAACTGGCTTAAATTTTGCCAACAGATTAGTGTAAAGCAAAACATTTCTTTATGCTGAATATAGCTTGATATTTTCAGTACTAGATATTAAAATAGAATAATTCCACTCAATTTTAAAAGAAACAAGCTGAATTTTAGAGGACAGACTAGGGGAGAGTTTGTAATAACTAATTAAGAAGACACATTGTTCTGTAGTAGAATAACTTTCCAGAATATTTTTGTGATGAAAAACCATCAAACAGAAATCAGTCATTCATGTGAAAGTCTAATTGATTTTTGTTTATACTTCTAGCATATTAAATTTATGACTTGAAGTATAACTGTATTTGAGCTGTAGAAAAGTTCTGAACTAAATGAATACAGTTGCCAGGACTTTCAATATGTATTGCTAAAGGAACAGGTACTTTCAACTCACGTATTCTAAGATTTAGAAAACAGAAGCTCCATCATTTTAATTTGCTTAAGTAAAACTTATAGTGCTTATTCAGATAACTTCCCTTGACATTTGGCAATTTTGATGTTTTGTTGGAAACAAAGTTATGTTTTTGTTGTTGACATGCCTCATTATGGAGCTGAAACCTCACCAGGTGAAACAGAAAGGATTTCTCTAATTATTTTTCTGAAACAATAGGAACTTCATTCTTAAGCAAGGATGTGAGCAGGTGTTTCATTTGAGAGTTCTTAGATTTGTTTGGCCCTAAGCAAACTTTGGAATAGGTGAGTAACTGAATCCTTGTCTGGAAGGGCTTCTGGTATCTTGGAGTTTTAGTGGATGGTGAGTTGCCAGAAACTGTAAAAAGGCAGTTGTTTTTTTTCTTATCCCTATCAGTCAGTGCAACAGTCTGTGGTAACATGGACCTTGCAATCCATGAGACAACCAACATTATTGATTTATAAAGGACAAACTATATCAGATTTCCCATGTATTTTTTCTTGGTGGTCAGTGTTTTAGCAGGTTCTCAGAATAGGGGCATTAGTAGGAGTAACGTTGTGACATGTTCTAGACGTGAGCATTGTAAGGAGGCTAGTATAGTGATACTCACTGCGTGCTTTCTGCATGACTACCTAAAATCATACTTGGAATTTAAGGACAGATAGAGTGTGTAGATGAGGCTCTGTAAAGATGACAAGAGTTAAAACTAGCAGTGTAGTCATATAAAGCATAACTCTTACAATTTTAGAAAAACTGGTTACTTTCACATGGATATCAACAGTATGATCAGGGAAAGGATGTGCTATAACACTCGTGATTTGCTTTATTAGGCAAAACTGTTGCTGTTTTGTTTTATGAAATATCTTAGGCTGTAAGAGGAAAAGGAATTGATATCTCCAGGGGATAAAAAAACCAAATGTTGTAATGTGGCTTTTATATCCTTCTATTGCTTCAAATGAATTCCTCTTAAGCACCCTGAATTCGTAGGCCTGGAGGGATTGTTAAAATGAGAGGATACTTGGGACCTTATGTATAAAAGGATGCATGGAGCTGTTTTTCTGGACATGTTCAAATACAAGTAAAAGATGTTAAAAATAATCCATGTATTTCCATCTAAATTCCTGAGATTTATTTGTTCTCAAATTCTTTCATCAGTCATTCATTCACATATTAGAATCACATGCCTGAAATGCACAATTTGTTACATACAATTTTTGTAGGCTGCTTTTGGCCAGTGTCCTTTCATTTTACACATGCAAAAAAACGTTAGGTAGCAAACTGGTAAATGTAAAGAATTTACAATTAAGTATTATTAACTTTCTAAATTTAGAAGTTATAGTGGAAGCTATAAAACTTGAAATATTAATTTCAAATTTTATATTTAGCTCCTAATCTTAAGGTGTTCTGCTTTGAGAGTGGAGACTCTGAGATGCTATCTAATTTTGTAATTAATATTTCATACTGACTTCTTTCTCCTCTCTTAGATGGCAGTGGCGGCAAAGAATCCGACTGTATCTTGAAGGAACTGGGATTAACACAACCCCTGTGGATTTACATGAACAACAACTAAGCCAAGAGCAACACAGCAGGGCTCACATAAATGAAAGATTCCAGGATCAAAGTAGGTTAAAATCCAACAAGAATGTAATCACTTTGCTATGATAACTTGGAATAGAAGATATGGATTTATAAAAGTTTTAGTATTTGAAATACCTGCTGTCAAAACACCTGATCTTTTATAAATTGCTGTCTCTTAGAGTTACTGTAACTACTGGAGCATGTTTCTGTGTTTGTGTATACATGCTAACTTTTAAGTTAGGTTAATAGAGGGTTGTAAAAGCTGGTCTTGGACTACTAGCAAGCAAATAAGACATAAGAAGTGATAATCTGTCAGCAGATAATTCTTGAACCAATTAAAAAGTTATTTCGCTTTCATGAATCACATCGGTAAAGTTAATCCGTTCTCTTTTCACTTCTGTCGGGAAGGCAGTAACAGCCGGCCTGGGCCCGGTCCCAGCCCCCAGCCCCAGTCCCAGCCCCAGTCCCAGTCCCAACCCCGGTCCCAGCCCCAGTCCCAGCCCCAGTCCCAGTCCCAACCCCGGTCCCAGCCCCGGTCCCAGCCCCAGTCCCAACCCCAGTCCCAGCCCCGGTCCCAGCCCAGCCTGGCCCCGGCTCTCCCTCCTCCATGCAGCCTGGCTGGGCAGAGGTGCGGGGACCACCAAGGCTCCCCCTGTTTTTCGGCTGGGGGCTCTGGTGGCCAAGGGGAAAAGGAGACCTTTGCTGGGGTCCTGGTTCCCCCCAGTGTAGCCACAGCTCAGCCCAGGCCCTGCCGCCATCTTAGAAGTGGCCATGGGGAGGAGAAGCCCCAGCTGCCCGCGCAGCCTGGGGAAGCACAGCTGGGCTCTGTTCCAGCCGAGCCCCCTCCCGCATTTGCTTGCTGGGCTCTGCAGTTCCATCCAGCCTCCTCCACATAGCCTGTGTGGCCCGAAAAGCCCTGGCACCTGGCACGTTTACCAGCATGGCCTGGCCCCACTCCTTCACCTTCCGGGTGCAGTTTTAACCCTTCTAGTGCCTGAATAAGACTGCAGATCTCCTGAGCTCCCTTGAATGAGAGGAATAAAACAATTTCACTGAAGTCAGTGAAATGAAAGCTAAGTTTCCCAGTGGGAAGAGATGCTACTGATAAGTAGATGAAAAACCTTTTTTTTCATCCAGTTCCTGGGGGTACTGGACTACACTGAAATTCATTTAAACTGTGAAAAATACTTGGGGAGGTTAAAGTGCTTGAAGAAAAAGATCTTTTGCCCTGACGGAATGGGGCTGTCTGTTTTAGAGACTGGAAATATGGACAGAGACATTTAATGGAAAAAGAGATGAAGAGAATTTTGTCTTTGAACAGCTTGCCCTTAAAAGTAATACCCCATGTGTGTAGCGAAACCCATAACACAGCTCTGGAAAGACTGTGAAAATGGGAGGAAGTTAATGATTTTCAGATTATTCCCCGAGTGGCTGCAAATTGTAAAAGTGAAAACACTCCCTATGCCTAAACAAAAAAAAGAGAACTTTTCTCTCTAGAGTGAGCTGAAATGATTATTTAGGTGGAAAACTGACTGAGGTGTTCTCTGTATATTGTTGTTGAGAAATGTGGAAGGTGAGGGAGCGGGGAGGAGGGAATGATCTGGAAATCTTATTCTGAATTTCTTTTTATTTTTTCTGTGTTACTAATAAATTTCTTCTTATAGCCTTTTTAAGTTTTAAGCCTGCCTTGTCTTTGCTCCTAAATAATATCTCTAAAAGAAATTGAATATATTAAAATTGGCAAACCCAAATCAAACCAAGACACTTCAGCTCTTTCCTTAATGATGGGTTGAAAGATGCATGGTTTTGTGCCTAACCTGTGTCCAGTAGTGCTTTTGCTCACTAAGAAGTCCTTGTCAACATGAACAATTTGTTAATCCACTTTAATTACCTTGTGGCATGAAGTCTAATTCTCTGAACTTTATCAGAAATGTCTGTTAAGTCACTGCCAGTGAATTTAACTTGGCTGGAAGAGTGAGTGACTGACAGAAGAGAAGACTTCGTTCTGCCAGGTTGCCTGTGACTTTTCAGGGAAAAGTGTCTGAACTTAAGTGTCATTGCTGACCTTGGTTTAAATATTTATTGTCTCCAGTAAAGGACAGTGACTGGCCACAGAGTAAATAAGTGAAAAAAATAAATCTTTGAAAAAATGAAGCATTAGGTCTGGAAAACAAATTCAGGCAGCAGAATCTGTCCTCCAATGAATTGTGAATGTTTTTTGAAAATTTGTGTTTTAAATCCATGATTATGTTTGATATCTGCAGGGTCTGATATTTCTGGTCCACATCTTCTACCAGTGAGAGCGCTCAATGAAGTCTTTATTGGGGAGTCTCTTTCATCCAGGTATATTTGACTGTTTGTTGTTACAGCAAGGCATAGTTGACTTAATTTCTTTATATGACATTGCAATGGACACTCAGTGATGAGATTTTACTGTCAAATTTCAGTTCTATTCTATAAATATTTAACATTGATTGTATTATTGTTGATTACAAAGTGTATTTTCAAAGGTGTAAGTACAATAATGTTAATTTCTGGTTTTCTGCCTCCTCTCTGGTTATTCTTTCATTTTTCCTGCCTTTTTTCTTTCCATTTTACTGATTATTTCAATATCTGTCTTTAAACTGCCTCCTCTCCTGCATACCTTCTTACACATCTTTTCATAAGCTTTAGCATGACCAAGCATGATACTGCTTTATCCAGGATACATTTGACTGTCCTTTCTGTCCTCAAGATCAATGCATTTTTGGCAGCCAAACAATAAGAAGGACATGGGGAATATGACTGGGGCTGTGGTAAAAGACATGAATCAGGATTTTTCCAAACTTTTACTTGTGTTTTATACTTCTTTTCACTTCATTGATTATCTTTTAAAAAAGCCTCAAACAAAAACAACAACAGAAAAGCCACTTTAGAGTTCAATAGCGTGTGTTTGTACAGTGCCTGGGACACTGATTTCTGGTGCAAACAGTATAAACGTTCTGTTATTTTTTTGTCTGAACTTCAGCCTCAGACTGGCAGAAGGAACTAATCTCAAAGAGATACAAATCCTGCTTTCTACTAAATCAAACCTAATTTTATCAAGATTCTAAGAAGTTTATTTAATGTGCACTGATATAGGAACACAAAGCTGTTTTCCGATGCTATGAGTGTCACAAGTACATTCTGCTCTTGGTTCCAGTGTATTTGAGAACCACTGAGGAGCACAATACTCTAGAAACAAACCTCTAGAAAAAAGTAGGGTGTTTAATAGGACTTTAGGCTGGAAGACTTAAATGTCATAAAGATGAATCTTCTGTTAGTTTCAAATACACAGGTCTGCTGTTTATTTAGACAAAGTGATTTTTTGGTGCTTCTTTTAAGGACTTATTCTGCATGTCAGTGATGAAAACAAGTAAATTGAAGAAAAACCCCTAGAAAACTTATCATACCCAGCTTGCAAAAATTACATTAAACTGAATAAAACTGTGCACCTGTGTTCTTAATTTACTTCAGTTCTTTAATCTCCCCATCTTCTCAAGGCTGATTACACAACATGCCTTAGTTACTGAGAATATAAACTGTTAGACCAAACAGCCAAGAGCTGTGTTTCTAGTGGATCCAGACTGAAATAATAGCTCAGTAAGTTCTGTTTACTAAGAAAGGTGAAACTCAGTCATGCATAAAACAGTGAATGTAGCATTTCTGAGATGATATCTGTTAATCTGAAGCCTGTATCACGCTGTTTGAATTGGGCACTATGAATATCAACAAGTTAAGTTCATAAATATACTCTTGGATATTCTGAGGCTTGTAGAGAGAAATTTTTTTAGGCCTAACACTAGGAATCCCCTGACACATGAACAGTAATGTGCAGGGGATGATTATACATCATGATGTAGTACTTTTGAATTTCAGGAATAATTTGGAGACAAGTGTAAGCCTGCTGATTGTGTAAAGCTATTCATGAGGAATCACTGGATTTTTAATTAGAAAAGTGATCAAGAGTTCAGGTTCAATCATGCTATTACTTACTGATGTTGAAATGTTTAGTGTTCTTTGACATAATTTAATGAGACCCCATCATAGCATAAACACAGTTTTTTGTACTACAGTTATGCAAGGAAGGTTATTATTTATAGTTTTATTTATAAGTCTGGCAAGCCCTACAGATGAACCACAGAGGTGGTTTTGTGCATAAATTAACATGAGAAGTTACTGCACAAGAAGTGCCTAAAAGTTCATGCTATAAATCATTTTAGTCCATTATAAAAACTGCTATAAAGTAGTGAATCAGAAGTAGCTGTCAAATGGGAAACACTGTACAAAGCCTGTGAAATTGTGATCCAGATTTGAAAGTAGCCGTCTAAATTGTTATGTGCCTGATAAGGCTGTGTGTTCTGTCTTATTCAGGGAGAACTTTAAGTCCTGCAAACCCAGTTTTAAATTCTCGCTTCATAGGGCCTCCTATTATGAAATATCAGTTGATGATGGTCCTTGGGAGAAACAGAAGAGTTCAGGGCTTAATGTGTGTACTGGAACAGGATCAAAAGCATGGTGAGTACACGTTGCTGCTTTGACAGAAAATACCATTTCAGATAAGCTAGATGAACCTATTTGTCCTATGCATTTTGTCCTTACTGAGGCTCTCTTGAGCTATGGGTAAGTCAGTTTAATATTGTCACTGTCAGTATGGCTCAGAGCTGTTCCAGGTGTATGAGAAGAGCAGGGCACTCATTACTTGTGGGTATGGAGAGAAGCCTTGAAAGAGTGAGGTGCTGTGGTACTGGGACAGAAGTTTGACTTAGGTGTAATTTCAGGGAAAGATGTGGCATGTCACATATGAAGATGAATGGTTGGGAGTGATGGGGGAAAGGGATTACACTATGACTTGCAGAGACTATACTGGGCTGATCTATGAACTACTCTTGTTGGCTAAAATTTAAATGCTTAGATGGTGTAGCCCAGTAAACTTATAAAAATCTAAGCTTTTAGAAGAATTGGAATGTATTTGGAAGCAGTGTTAAGTGTTCTCTGGCACATCTACTGTCCATTCCCCTTTCAAACCTTTTGTTTCTTTCACATTTAATTGATAGAGGACAATCTCTTTGCCAGAATACTCCCTTAAATAAAGACGGCCATATCTACAGAGAACAGTGCTAGCCTAATTAGAGGGATAAATTATTTAAACTTCAGTTTAAACATGCTGCAGTTCTGCATGTAAGTCTAATCAGTTTAGTTTTGAGATGCAAAAGATGTGTTTGTGCTCATAATTTAAAGTTGTACAGTAGGCACTGGATTTATGTGGCAGAATAAGATGAACTAAAACAGAAGCTTTTAATGAAGTTCAAAAATGAGTATTCATGCTGTAACCATGGTTACTGGGTTTTGCTCTTCATTGTAATTCAGAATTTTGTATTCAGGCAGCATAGCTTAGTCCTGGAGCCTGCCAAGGATGAAATTGGCAGACTGCTAGGAAAACTTTCCTAGTGTTCCGTACCTTGGGAAAGTACAGTCTTAATTCAGTGCTGTTCTTATGCATTTAATTTGCTTATACACTCTGTGCTGAGCAAACCCAGAACCAGGGACCAAGCTCCAGGATTTCCCCTCTCCTTTGCTGTAATGAATATGTGTTGCTGGACTTCTCTAAACTGAGGCCAAGCCTCAGTGGAGTGATCTCCCTTAGCCTGTTGTCTCTCCTCAAATTTCAGACTTGCTGGGACTGAGAGACATTTAAATGTCCAGGTGCTTTCCAGCTGCCAAAACTTGTGTAAAAGGATATCTTGATAGCATCTGCTCAGGCTTGCAGGTAGGCAGTAAGTGTAAGAGAGAGAGCCTTGGACACAGCCATGCTCAGCAGCTCTGTGTCAGATAGGGGTGCAGTGGATCTGTATTGCAGTCTGAGGCGTTTTACTGCCAGGACAGGAGTGCTGGACTGAGGATTTTAAGATTTATTGAGTCACAGGCATGTAAGATATTCACAGTAGTGCTGCACAGTTGCTGTGGTTAGCACCTATTCCCTCTTGAGTGTGGGCAGAGGAGGGAGACTTTTTTTTTGGAGTTTTTACTTAGTTCAGACTGAGGCTATGCTGACTTGTTCATCCAAATGTGTCAAATGCAGAAGTGTCTGATCTGTTTCTTTTCTATCTACACCAGTTCTTGTGAGATTCAAGACCACATCTTAGATATAAATAAAGAGGTGTTGGGCTCATAAATGAGAAGTAAGAGAAAAAATCAATTAGCAAGGATTGGATAGACAGGGTAAGAACACAATCTCTAGAACTTTCGTGCTTCCGTTTTTTAATGTAGACTTAATTCTGCAGTTATTGGGGCTTTAAGGTAGGGGGATTATTGACAAGGAGACTATCTCATGCTCTTCTTTCCTGAAAACCTCACTTAATGGTTAAGGTTTACAAGGCCAAAGCAAGGGTTGATTTAAGACTTTTTAAAAAAAATAAACTGTTATCAGCTCACACTTAATAACTTTCTTTTCCCTCCCTAAATGTTTAATTTAGTTTTTCATCAGTGTGCAAGATTTTTTGGTTTTGCTCAGTTTTTGTCCTAAGCTGTGCTGCTTAGCAAACATCACTTCTTCTCTGTCTAGGTCCTATAATATTAACAAGGTTGCACATCAAGCTATTGAAGAGATCCTTAAGATTGGTGAGTGAACAATGTGGCATTAGTAGCCAAGTTTATATAAAGATACATCTATCTAACTGGGGCTCTTTCTCTTCGCTCAACAGCTAAAGAGCACGGAAGTTTGAATATGCCATTGAACACGGAACTGGTACAGAAAGGTTAGTGAAAAAGGCAAAATTTTTTTAAAGTATCTTTGGCCAGTTCATTTTGTTTGTATTGTACCACTCTGCTTTCAGTGTTTTAGCACTCTTGCAGTAATAGTCTTTCTTACAGACATTAAGTTGGCAAACAATGTCTTACTTGAAATAAAAGCACTTATTTAGACTTCTATATATCCTCTTCAGGAGAATTTCAGTTCTCCTAAAATTTCAAACAGTTAGTATTTAATCATCAGAAGAGAGCTATTGAGTGTTCATCATGCAGTAGAATTGAAAGCAATCTTCCCTAAAAGTAATTTTTTTTTTGCTTGTAAAGACTATTAAACATCTGTCAAGTCTTGATTTCCCTCTTGATAGAGAAGCCCGTCTTCCTTAGAGGAATGTGTGTTTCTGAAAGTAACTCATTTTGTTTAGGAAATCTAATGGCTAACTCCTCTGCTTACAGTAACAAATGATTACAATGAGTCTCTGCTCTACAGTCCAGAGGAACCAAAGATGTTTTTCAGTGTTCGAGAGCCCATTGTAAACAGAGTTTTCTCAAGTAGCCGTCAGCGTGGCTTCTCTTCAAAGTAAGTGTTGGCTGCAGTAGCAAAGAGTTACTTCATTCTGTGTGTCTGTCAAAGTATGAGCAATCCAGGACTTTCCCTTGAAGTGTTTCAACATCCAGTTTGTGCATTGAGTGACTTGAGTATTGTTCTTGTAACAGCAGGATGAAAATGTTTCCTAGTAGTGTTATGGCTTTTTAATGTTTGATCCCTGCACAATCTTACAGAATAAAAGAATCTCACTGTGCCCTGTTTTGGATATATGCCATTTCTCAGTATGAGACACAGACATTGACAAACTAGAGTGAATTCAGGAAAGGGCCACTGGGAGTATAAGGGGGCCAGAACAAGTGATTTTTAAGGAAAGACTCAAACAGTACTTCCCTTTAGCCTGGAGGAGACAAGACTAAGGAGGAATCCAGTTGCTGTCTTCAGCTACCAGAGTGTGGTTTCAGAGGACACTTGAATTAAACTCATTTCAGAGCAGAGCAATGCAATAGCCATAATTTTATAGGATGTAAGATTCTGGTTAAAGTAAAAAAATTTCACAGTGAAAATAGTCCCACAGTTGACCAGGTTTTCTCTGTATCACTGTTCTTGGAGATACTCAAAACTTGCCTGGGCAAGGTCTTAAGCAACCTAACACATCATTCAAGTAAGGCCTGCTTTGAGCAGAGGGTTGGACTAAACACATTTCCAAACTGAATTATTTGCTAATTCATCATTTTAACTTGTGTCAGTTGTGCCAGTGGAGGTTTAGATTGAGCATTGGGAAACATTGGAAAAGGTTGTAAAGCAATGGGCCATGCTGCCCATGGAAGTAGTGGAATCATCATCCCTGAAGGTATTTAAAGACATGTAGGCATGGCACCTGCGGACATATTGGAGGGCTTGGTAGTTCTTGTTTTATGGTTGAACTCAATGATCTTGCATATCTTTCCCAATCTAAATGATTTTATGATATGTAGAGCTTGCCACCAGTAAATATAAACATGTGCAGCCATTAGTTATATGACCAGAATAACTGAATGAACAATAACAGAAACTATTGAAAGCAATACAGTATTTCAATTGTAATTAAATGTAAATTCAACCTTTTGTATCAAAGCAAATGTCTAAAGGAGCTCTGAGCCAAATTCTTTATTCTGTCTTGTCCAGCTCTAAAAGAGATATCTTAAATTTTATTAGATTGTATTTAAACTTATTAGATATGGTATAGTCAGATTCCAATATTGACATTAATATGCTGCAGTTCTTGAAGTTGCCTGGCTAGCATCCTGACCTTGAGCTTTGTGTTTGTAATTACTTTTCCTCTCTCTGAATGATTAATATAACAAAATAAATGTTGAAATTATTTTAATCTTAAGCCTTGCTATTTGAAAATATATATTTCGTATAATAGGAAGACCACATATTAGAATCTTAAATTAATTGTAAACTTTTCTGTTAAGTAAATCACAGTTAAATGGGATCATCAGTAGCTTTCTTTAAAAATTACACCTAAGCTTCAGCTTTCAACACCAAGTGTTATATTATAGGCTGTGCTCAGACGCTGCGAGCAATGGGCTCCATTGGCCACGTCCTTCAGTCCTCTCTGGACTCTTTGCTAAGTCCATACAAAGCACTGATAACTTGGGGAGTTCTAGTGCTTAGTACCATGCTGACTGGAGGTTAAGTGTTTATTGGCCCAAGCAAAAGAATGTCCCAGAACCAGTTTTATTGTTAAGTGCTTGTGTGAAATACTTAAATTTTTGAGCTGTTTTGTGATATCTTCCTTGTTGGCTTTTTGCAGAGTCTGTGTCCGATCCCGTTGTTGGGATGCTTGTATGGTTGTGGATGGAGGAACATCTTTTGAATTCAATGATGGGGCAATAGCTTCAATATTGATTGACACAGAGGATTCACTGTGCACTGTTCTGCTGGAAGAATGAAGGACCCTGATGTCTTTTGCTGAAACATTTATGGATCCATAGAGGGAAACCATGGGGATATCACAATGCTGCATTATATTGGAAGTTGGCCTTTTCAGATGCAAGAGCATTTGGAGGAAGCTTGAAATGCTTTTCATTCCTTTGGGTTGGGGAATCATTAGCCTGATATTTAAGCTCTTTTTGCATCTAGTGTAAAACATGTCTGAAGTGTTACCTCTAACTTCAGTGAAAATCGACATTTTAACCTGTAAGGCAAACATGAAAGCTTTGTAAACACAGGTAAATGGGTTCAAGTATTAAGTCAGTAGCACTAAATATTCAAATGTACAGTTTTTTTAGTAACAGTCTGGGACTGATGAAACTAAATACTTCATACATACACTTTTGTAGAGAAGTTGACTGTCAAACTAGCAATTTGATGCAAGGATATATAGATTTTGGTAAACCATGATGTTGATGTAAAAGAAATGAAAATATAAATCTTTTGTATGCTTTTAAAAAATTGTACAACTTTGTAGTTTCATACAACTTGTGACAATTTTTTTTGTTCTTCCAGTATTTTTTCTACTTTGTAGACTTACATCAAGGGTGTAAGTCTGGTTTAATGCATTTTGAATGAGGTAGCTTTTACCTTTTTTGTTTGGCTAGATAGGGACTTGAAACCCAAAGGTTTTCTTCACCCCTTCATGAGGAATATACAAATTATAGAAATCATGTTGTAGCAGGATAAATTCCTTCACTGAATGGATTAACTGGAAAACATATGATCAGAGACACTAGTGTATGTAATTGGCTACCATTAAGAAATAGATCTGGCCTTATTAAGTTGAATGGTTTGGAATTTTAGGTTTTGAATTTCTTACATTTAAAGAAGAATGAGATATGCTGGCTAGTATGATTTGGAGCACAAGCTAATGCCTATGTCTTCCAGTTTTCCCAGCATGTTTTTACCTTCTCCAGAAAATTTAAATTTCCAATCCTATGCTGAACTCTAGTAATATGTAAATGACAACAAATTATTTTCATGTCTGCTTATGTTAGATAATCAAGCTCATAATAGAAAGAAAAAAACAACCTCTGATTAAAGAAGAGCAAGTAACCTTTTAAATCTTTTAGAGAAACTGTGAACTGTGACTGCCTTTGAAATCTGTGTTTATAATTGCATAGGTGAGGCAGAATTTGACAAAACAAATATTCCTACAGCAGGAACTCTTCTGCTAAGTGACTTGAAAATAGTATGTTTTGCCTACTACAGATTGGTTTCCAAGAGTGAGTTGTCTTCAAATGACTTTTGAGTGAAGAGACTTCTGTAACAGGTGTTCTCAGATCTAATAGAAGTGTGGCCAATCAATCAATGTATTTATTGCCACTTGCAAAATGTAAACTGCTCTTTATCGGTGGAGGAAATGGACAACGAGTTTTTTCCTTCTACACTTGAGAGCGAATATAACTTAAAACATGATTTAGAGGATATTGATTTGACTAGACCATTCAGTTCTAGAAAAATGTGAAATTGATGCAGATATCTGAATAAGCTATCGCTACATTTCACCTTCTAAGTGTGCTTCAGGGTTATTTACACTGTCAGGTTGTTGTGATTGTGCACCCAGAGGGGAAAGTCAAAGTAGCTTTCAAAAATTGTTAAGTTCAGGAACTATTGGAATAAAGCTCTTACTGTGTAAAATAATGTGCAAAGCTTGTCTAAAGGTAAAGACACAGAAGACTAATCTTTCCAAAAGTTGTGTGCACACAACTGTGTTCTAAATTATTCTCAATCCATCTGTAACCAATTAGGGATTGTTTATTATGTGCCTCTGTCAACTACACTAGTCAGTCAGTATGCTGTTAGGATTCAAAAAACCCCAAGCCCACCAATGCCATTAACACTAATTTATTAATTCTTAGGACTCTTCCACTCTTAGATCAGATTTAGATGTTGAACATGTGCACAGCAAATCTAGGCAGAAATTCTTTCCCCTGCTTATTTAGACATTTGTGTGCTGTAATGTTTTAATGGAGACTGGTTAGTCTGAGCAGTAAGCATACCTCTTAAACATGCTTGTCATTCCTTATTATGAATGTCAAGACTAAAAGGCAATGTTTTCAGACCCTACAGTCCCAGAGTATGATTTAGATTAGGACTTACTTTCACAGTCAAATTCCTAATTTAGCAAAATGGAAGCCTGACCTACTCATGAGTGGCCTCTACTGGTTTTGTCCGTATTTAAATTGCAATTCTGTTGAAGCATTTACTGGTGAATGCTTAAATTGACTAGGATGATTCCAAAATCTGTAATTAATAGTAAGCAGCTACTTTTTTTTTTCTTAAAGAACCGTAGGACCCTTTTTAAGGATCCTTTATGATGAAGGATTGCAGTACAGACAATTTACTTGGTAGACAATAATCCAGGAAAGGATTGAGTCTTGGTTTAACACTGATTTAATCTGCACAGACTGGCAGTGACTTTTGCACCCCTTCTACTTGCTGAGTCAAGTCCATGGTATTTTCATTTAGCACTAGTCTACACTGTGTTCTGCTCAACTAGACCTGTTATTCTTTGCTTTTTTTTCCCCAAGTGGTGTTTATACATTATGTAATAAAAATTAAAAGGTTAATTGATAAATGAAGCTGTCCTGTGCCTTATTTCAACCTTCAAAAGTGTTTCATGTGCTCAGTTTCTTCTCACTTACTGTTTCAGGTTGTTTTTAATGGTTTGTGAGTCTTCATGCAGTTACATGTAGTGCAGTAAGTAGACTTAAGCAATGTAGCAAGTTCTGCTACAGAGTGCTTAGGGCTGCTTATTATTTCCCTTAGGATAGGGGCAGTTGAGCACTGTATCCAGAGGGCTTTCATTCTATGTCTGCTACAGCTGCCATCGTAGCCATTAAAAAGGCAACAGTGATGCTGATCCCCCTCCAACACTGAACCTGGTATGTAAAATTATTCCTTGTAGATAAAAGGCCTACTACTGTTCCAATTCTGCACAGGTTTTAAAGCATACTCTAATAAATGCTGGAAGTATTTATGATAACACACTGTCCTTTAAACCACCATCAATGACACAGTCCAATGAGAAATTTCTTTTTGACCCATGACACAAAGTTGGTGGCAAATCAGGAAAAGCATTCTCCCATCCATCAGTCATTTTGTACAATCTAGCAATTTCTAAGATCTCTATTAAATCCAATAGAAGATGCAAGAAGTTACATTTTGCATAAGGAGACGGATTTACAGTAATGCTGTGCTACAAAGACGTACTTTTATTCTTGAATTTAAGACAGGATTCCAAGGCAGCAAACTGAGGCAGTAGAATATTCTGTATCCTCCAACCCCCTATCATTCCTCCAATTTCCACAAGGTATGTTGCCCTTTAACTCCTTTGTAAGGGATACAAGCCCACTATTAATACCTGTTATTTACACTGTTAAATTTAATAAAAAACAAACCTGTTGTAATTTGATAACCTGAGGTGGAAGAAGGATGTACATACCTTGATATCTTCCGGTTTATCCCAGAATTCCTACTATCCTCTGACCTTCCCTAAGTGACCTTGAAGCACCTTACGGGCTTCAGTATTCTGATTCCAAAGCCCCCGTGTCCCTATCCCATTGGCTGGCAGCCAAAACCACTCCCCATCCCCCGTTCCCTGAATACCTGATCCCTGGAGGGGCTCTGTCTCTTTTCCAGCCACATCACCGCCAAGAATAAACTACGTGAAAGAGCCTCTCTTGCATTCCCTTTCTCATCCATGCAAAGATACTTTGTCTGATCTTATATTAATTAGGAAAGGACACAGTAACCATTTGCAGTTGGTAAGGGATACAAGCCCACTATTAATAACTGTTATTTACACTGTTAAATTTAATAAAAAACAAACCAACTTAGATTACCAAGATAATGCTTTATTTACTATGTTCTACAAAGTCAAGTTGAATATCAAATTCTAGTACTCATACAATCTTTCCACAGTAATAAATCTGTTCTCCACTATCAGGTATTCATTCCCAAATGCTTTGTCTCAAGACTGCAGTGGAAAAAGCTGTATCTTTGCAAAGGCCTACAGTACAATGTTGGCTGCTCTTAAAAACATCCATGAATAAAATTCAGCTGCTTGCTTACTGCATTCATGGGGAAAACAGCAGCACATTTATGCCCTATAGAGGGTCCAAGTTGTGCCCTAGGAATAATCAGCTTAAACATCTTCTGGAACATCCTAGGTTTATGCATGAGGACCCTAATACCAGATGCAAATGAAAGGCTCGTTTAAAGTCATTACCTGTCCCTATCCTTTATTTGGCTTTTTTTTTTCTTTATGGACAGTTATTCAGCTTCTCCCATGACTTTTTAAAAAGCAAAAATCAACACTAGACAATAGTGGTTAGTGATACAAATACAAGAAGTGAAGTGCTACTACAAACTAATATTAGAGAAATTAATGTCTCTTGATAGCACCAAAGCATCTCTCCCTTACAGAGCAGTTCCAGGTTCTTGTTTTTGGTCACATCTAGAACTCTTTGAGCCCTCCTCCTGCAAAACTTCTACCAATCTATCAGATGCAGTTGAAAGATCGTATCTCTGATCATGCTCACAGAAGCTACATTAAGTTTCTGTAATACGTAATCAGAAAACCTAGGACCACAACATGAAATAATTCTGAATGGGCTTTTCAGACTGTATTTGGCTAACAATGAAGGCTACTAAAGACAGAAGATTCCTTTGTGGCCTCCTAAATAAAAACTTTACTGTAGCTCCTTTATGCTGCTTAGCCACTTCTGTGTAGATATCCCCAATTTACTGTTTTCAAGTTTAATTCAGTCATTCTACTATACCCTTTCTTCAGTTACATAGTTGAATAGATTTAATACATAAGGATTCATTTTGAATTCTGCAAATTCCTTAATCAACCTTATAAAGATATATGGCACCTCTGCAAGCTGTTTCAGAAGCTGCAGACAGTTGCTAGTGGCTGGTATTGCTTAATTACCGTGGTTTGTTTCATAATATTTTTTTCAAAAATCCCCTCTAAAAAAGAAAGACTGAAAGAAATATTCTGCAATTGCTCACAGATATGAAATTTCTAAAGGCTTTACATACAAAAAATGGATATAAAATATTATGAAACAACATTAGGGTGTAAGACCAAGTTAAGCAGTAACAGTACTATGATAAAAGGTGCTCCAGCACTTTTTTTTACTAAGGAGCTTCAATACACTGTGTGTCCATGGCATCTGGTGCATTGTACATGATCACAAGAAACTAGGATTGCTCAGTGTCAATCTGCATTTGATGCCCCAAATCTCATGGTTCGTTTTATTGCCAACAGTTGGCCTTGCAATGCTGGTGAAGTATGAATCATTGATCTTCATGTCAGGCAGTGCTTCCTCAAGGAGCTCCAGGGAGCCCTCAGTCACTATTCCAAATACCTGAAGAGTCTTCAGTGTTCGAATTTCACCAAGCTCTCTAGAAAGACAAAAATATGAAATAATCATGAAACTGAAAACATTTTTTCAGCTTTTTCAGCCTGTACCCAAGTGAGACAACACCATTTCTACTCATTTTTTAGGAGAGGGTAAACTACTTAAGCAGATATTTAAATGAAACTAGTACTCAGCACTGGTACTTCAGGAAACTGGCTGAGTAAATTACTTCTTTGCTAATGTCTCTCACAGACTGAAAACAAACTGATTTTTCTTTCATATCCTTAGACTCAAAAATCTGGAACAAGTGATGGATATTGTGCAGATGAAGTTCCAGGATGTGGCTCAGAGGACACAAGCCCGCAAATACTATCAATCAGTCTCCAATTTGTAGCAATACAAATTTTGCTGGGTAAGTAGCCAGACCCAGCTTCTTGATTGCTTTACATTTTCCCAGTCATCATCTGAACTATGTATCTTATCCAGAAAGCACTGGACAAAATCCAAAAGCCTGCTGCCACAGCAAAGGTTCTTCAGATCCTCATTTTCAATTGTCCTCTTCCTCTCAACCTTTTTTCTTATTGTTGGCCATTTCCTTTGTGTTGACATCTTTCCTGAAAGTATTGTGATTGAAAGCTTCTATACTAATAAAATGCAGAATGACCTCACAAACAAGTCACTCTATGCCATGTTTCAGTCACAATCAATAACTGATAAAGGTGCATACAAAAGCAAACATACACAGCTTACTAGTCCAGCCAGTACTGTCAACTCTGCCAGATTTTCCAAACCTTACTGCATACTCAGACATCAACACTGGTCACTGGCAGGACTGAAATCTCCCATGCCAGCAATGAGTACCACTGGTACAATGCCACTAACAGAAGACACAAGGAATGCATGGAGCAGCCAGTTCTGTAAGTACAGACTGACACTACTGAAAGATTATAAAAGATTATTATCCAGTCTGGATTCTTAAAGGCTACAGGTTCTAGCAGACAGGTTATTTTATCTTAGTTTTATTCCCAATTCTTCATACCATTAAGTTTTTTGAAACAGTACTTGCAATTCTAAACCTAAAATAAAGCAAATTCAAATTAACTTACCCTCTGCATGAACAGCAAACCAAAGCTAATTAGAGGTTACTTACACTAAGGCAGCAGGTGGTATCTGATAACATCGGCTAAGGCACAGGTGTTCTAGGAACTCAAGTTGTTTAAAATACTGGAAGCACTCGCGCTTTAACATCATGCTGTCACTGTACAGAGAACACATTAAATGAAGGTTTAAGTACACAGCAACAGTAAATTTGCTATTTTGAAAATTCAGGCAGAGGAATTTATTGAATATCCGTATTTCCTACTACCACCGAAGTATGTTTTCATATGGAAACAACCCATCTCTCGTGTATGTGTGGGGCAAGTGAAGCAGAAGTTTGTCTTCACGCAGATACTCTGCAGCAGAACTTATACCATGAATAGGCAAGTTCTTCAGAGATTTCAATATACTATAACTGACTAAGTCAAAACCAAAATACACCTTTTTTTTTTTTTTTTACAGCTTGTTGGGGGTTGGGTTTACTTAAAACCCTCTCTAGGAATGCTAGGCTAATGAACTGCAGGCATCTAAATGCTTCCTTCCATTATACCTATCAATTACTGTATCTTGTTAGTTAACAAATCCTGCAGGTATCTGACATTCATGCTGGGGTAACAAAGACATCTTCAATTACTTACTAGTTACAGATTAGGTCATGCTAGATATTAAATCTTTTGTAGGTTTAGCTTGAGTAGCATTTTCTGGATGTGCAGTGCTACGCAACCTTGCCTCAGTGCTAATCCCCTGAACCATAAGGATTTAAGAACCGGCCACACAGGTCTTACCTGAGATCTAAATGGACAAGCAAAGGACATCTCTCCACCAGCATTTTCACATCTGAAAAGAGGTCACACAGAGTCAGTCCCTCTTTCAGTAACAAGATGGACATTCTTTATACAGCCTACTCATATCCACACATGTTCATTTATATCTTTTCTACTGAACAGAAAATCTTTTTCCACAACTGAAGCACAAGTTTTAAACTAAAAGATACATGCTTAAGACTTACAGCATACAGTCTGCGTATGAAAATACTTTACATGGATTTCTTTTAACCCTCAGCAAAACAGATACATTTAATTCAGCAAATTATGCCTAGAAGTCAGTTGCATAAATCTTCAAAACTTAGGAAGACAGTAATTCCAACGGTATTTTTGTGAAATTTACTGAAACATAGTAATGCTGAGCTGTGTGAAATACTTACACGTAGTAAAAAAGTAACAGAAATTTTCCATGCATGAAATGTCCTTTCAGAGCCCCAAATCCTTTTGGCATCTCCTAAGTTCTTTCCTTATGACAAAAAGTCATGGGTTTTCTGATTTAAACTGCAATTTTTAAACTTTCTTTTCATTGTCTGCAAGTAGCACTGAATCATCTGTAGTTCAGGTATCACCTAAAAGCCATTGCAAGGTGCTCAACAATATGCAAGAGAATTTTGGTATTTCAGAATTCATGTGCAGAATCTAAACAAAACAATGCCTTAATTATGATGATTAATGTACTATTCAAGCCTTATGCCTGATAAATTGCACTGAAACAGACAAAAGTTCCTCAGAGAAAGTATCAGCACATGGTCTCCAATGGCTCAATTAGAAGGCCCAAGGTTCAAATTCCTGATGTGGAAAAGATTATGTAGCATATTTGTTTATGGGTTTGGGGCTGAGATAAGATTTGCCTATTTCCTCACAAAGGGAATGCATGAAGGGGTCTGTGTGATATTTAAACAGAAATGAGAGGTCACACCCTGCATGTCATCCAATGCCCCATTGTCATATTCACTCACTGCAAAAATTAAATTCTCTTTACTACAAAAGGACTTTCACCCTTTAGCTATGCTCTTGTTCACTCTGATGTACCCTCCTCCAAATCTTGACTTACCTGCATTTTCTGTAACCCTCCAACTTAGTAAAACTTTTTTCTAGAACTATTAGCAAGTAAATGGTTAAATGTTGATTCCTGGGATTATTTGCCTTCCAAATTAACTGGTACCTGGATGTCAGTCTGAAACTCAAGCACTTACTATGACTGTTCTCTTTTAGAAGATGCTTTCAGCAGACACAATGGCAGAGGCCTTAAGAAAGCTTTCCGATACTGTTCCTGGAGCTAATTCATAGCACACAAAGTCCTGCTTCCAGGACTTACTTCACAAGTAAAGGCTGTTCCTTTCAGCTGAAGAAATGAGCTTTAACTTGACTTTTCCTAAATTCAGAAGAAAAATCATCTCACCCTTCATAGTAAGAGTCTCTGACAGTAATAACTTAAAACAGAGCACAAAAGTTACTGTTGGTACATGACTCTTGTATACAAAGAATGAATGCCAACCAGAAGAAAATGCAAAGCCTGCTGCTTAATCCCATAGTGGGATAAAGGTTTGTAATGGTGCTGTTTACCTGCTATTTGTAGATTCTCTCTGTATCCACTTAAATTTAACTGGGTGACCTTTGAAGTAATGTGACTGACTGCTGCTTTGACATGAGAGGCTGTGAATGCACACCAGGACAAGTTCAGCTCCTCCAGCCTACAAACAAACAGAGAGTCCTTAACAAGAATGGCTGAAACACAGTTCAAGTTTTGGTATTTTCCGTTACAGCTGACACTTTTAAAGGAAATACTTGTAACATGCCTACTGCCAACTTACTGTATGCATGACTAGGGATTCTAGTATGACAATAACTAAGCACTAATGAATGGAGCAGGTTACCCACCCAAATCTGTCTTTGGAGATTTTCAAGATCCAACCAGAGAACATCCTCACCCACCTAGACAATGTTAATTTTAGACCCTGGTCTGGGAAAAGGGTTAAAGTGACTTCCCAAAGCCACTTCCAACTGAAATGATTCGGTAATATCTTAGGAAGTGAAGGCTCTCTCCAGGAACTGCCACAAGGAGACACTGTCTTTTCACCGGGTTTGTGACCTGAATCTGTTACAACTGAACAGATGGTTACAATGAGAGGAAAAACCACCATCCATTATTAGCATTGGTCAGATGAACAATTAATCCTAATTAGCATAAAATAACTCATAGTTTTATATGAACACTGGTCATGCAGTGAGCTCGACTCTCTTTGTGTGCCTGATTACCTATAGCCTGTCACCATGGGACAGGTGACAAAGTATTTCTCTGCATCCAGGTGTTGTAGTGGTGACCAAGGGACAAAGATACAGTGAATGCACAACTACAGCATTTAGCTGGCACTCTCTACATCAAATGAGAAAACAGTTATATTGCCACTAGCATTCCTAGGATCAGGTTTGCCATCTGTTATTCAGAGTGCACTACACAGACTGCCATCCTCTAAAGAGCTCATGATCTGCGTAATCAGACCCAGTAACTCGCAATTTGATTTAAAAAACATGCTTTACAGAAGGAATGATTATGTATGTTGTCCTGCAGGTCACAGAAGTCAGCAGAAAGATGGGATATAAATCCCAAATTCACCGGGGCCCAGTTCAGTGACGTTCTGCCAGCAGATGGCTTAATCACTGGAGCTGTCAACCTGAACACAGCCCTTCATAAACTAGAACATTACTGAAGGATTATTCTACCATGGAAAGGCACAGTGTTCTCAACCACTTATGCTGTACTCTGATTGTAAAGGGAGCTCTGGAACCCCACCTTCCAGTTTCAAAACACACACTTTGTAAGAATCACATACTATTTTCATAAAGAAAAATCAAATTTAGACATTATCAAAGGAACATAAATGGGGTTTACCCACCCAAAAAGATGATTCAGAAAACTCATGAAAAACTTCCAAAGTACATCTTTGCTATTAAAGAAGAAAATAGCTTGATGGGAAGAAATTACCTGACTATTCAGCTAATAATCAACTGTTAGGCATCTAGGAACAAAACCAGGCACATGAAAAAATTACATTGCAAAACATTACACATGAAAAAAATACATTAAAAAAAGTATTAGATACAAGAATAACTGAGATGCCCACGGAAAAAAATAAATCCTTTCTTTCAGGAATAGCAAAACCTGGTTTTGTCGTACATAGAACAGTTGTCCAACATCAGCTCCAAGGCTTCAGCAGAAAACCCTGAGCACCCACAGAGATTTAGTCGTATCAAATTGGGATTTCTAGCAATGCTCCTGTAGAGAAAAAAAAAAAGAGAAAAACCTGATAAAATTTAAACGCTGGAACATTGCTTTGCTAGGATGTAACTATTTTTAAGACCTAATTTCCAGGACAAGGAATTGTTCATAAAACATGATGTACCACATCTTTAATCAACTGACCAACCTGAGTCACTAAGGGTCTCAACTCTGTACTTGCTACATCAAGGCACAACATTAAAAGGGATACCTGCTGACAAGTCTGCACATTTATAAACTACTAAGTCTACAAGGAAATGGTTTCTTTTCACATTCTCCTGTTGTATGCCAATAAACATACACCACAGTTCATCAGAGATGACTACATCCCTACAAAAGACAAAGGAAAACATCCTATTTCTGACTTCACCCCTCTGCAAGGTGGAGGTTATTCCAGGACAAAAATCTATGTCCAAATAGCATCCCCTGAATGTATTTGTTTGCAAGACTAGAGCACACATGTAGCTAGCAAAACCTGGAAAAACTCTTCTATTCAGTATGTACATTTGTTCAGAAGGCAATAGAATTTGATCAGTAGTGCTTGATTAGTACCCAATTTTCAGACAGATTTAAGTGTTACTACTGATTGTATGAAAAGCTAAACTATACTGGTTTGCCTGTATTCTGGTTACCCCTCCCTGGAGTGAGGAAGGCATCAGAAAGCAAGACACCAGAGTCTCTGCCATCTGACCTATGGTCCCTGGCACCTCCACAATCCCCTGGTGTGACTGAACAGGCTGACTGCACACCCATTAGTGTCTTTGCAGTTGAACCAAAAAATAGTTCTGCTTGACAGAATCTGTAATCTTCCAGGACCTCAGAAGTTCAATTAAAAAGTGAGCAACACTGCAGAAGCACAATGGGCACCTGGTGGGAGAACTACTAAGAGCCCCTGGAATAAAAAAGAACCTGCACACCAAACATGAAGGTCTCTTGAGAGCACAAAAATGGAAAATAAAAGTAGCTCTGCTGTACATCGTAGCTATGGGAATATGGACAGAAACCCTAGAGAGGTGAGCAGCTTTTCCAACCTCCTGCTCATCTGGAGAATTGGGAGAAAAAAAAGGCACCTAAAACTGGCCATTTCAAAAGACTCCCATAATGAACAACTTTCCACTGCATTCTTTCATTAGCCTGCACAAAATGATGGCACCAAACAGAAGGTATTTACTGAATATTCCCAAACACGTCACTCACCTGATGATGTCATCAGAAAGAGCCAGACCCTCCAAACTGAGGTTCTGCAGCTTTTCACAAAGACAAAGAATACTGTGGAGATCTGCAGCAGACACAGTGCAGTTTGACAAATCCAGGTGCTGAATTTTAAGAGGACTAACAAAAAAAAAAAAAAAAAGAAAGGTTACTAAAATTGTATTAAGAAATGCTCCATATCACAAATGCACCCCATACACTAAAATCATGCAAAACTTGCAAAAAATACTTCTACTGATTCTTTGTAACACCTGAAAGTCCATCCTGCTAGAGTTATATGATTTTTTTTTGCGTGTACCACATAAAAACACTGGAGATTATGATAATTCTTTGCTCTACAAGATACAAACTGCAAGGGCATTATGGTGCTTGGTATTTAAAAATAATTCACATCAACTTCATTTTAAAGAACTGACAGGTGAGTGCAGGCCCTCCTGTTTCAACACAGGCTTAACCACTGATTAGCTCTTCCACACTCCAGAGACAGCACAAATGTGGACACCATTGAAGCCCCAGGCTGAAAACTGTAAGGCCTGAAGCCTTTTTTCCTTTTCTCATGCTAGAGAAATCTTTCCCAGGCTTGAGACAATTTCTCTGCTCCTGCCTTAGCTTTTCCCAAGGTGATAAACCTCGGGAAAAACAGAAAGGAATCCACAACAAGATAAGCACCTGCTGTTTTCTGGAAGACAAGGAAAAACAGTTCTCACTGTCTGTGAGAAAGTTTTGTTTTCTTCTGTTGTCCAATGGACTGCTGTTCCTTTTGCAGTTTGCAATCCACACTGTAAATGTGGCTCACTGCAACAATAAAATTGCTTCTCTTCGCCATCAAGCTAGAGAAGTCTGTGTATAGCGACACACAAACATTGCTGCTGGTTGCTATTATCTTAAAACCAGACTGTTAATATCTGAGACACAGTTTCAGGGCCCAGAACACACAGAAAAAGCCTTACTTGCTTGTTTTAAACAATGGATCCCCAATGCAAGATCTCGGGCAACGGAACGCAGTAACACCTGCAGGCAACAACCGTCCAAGCACTCCAGGCAGCAGATTCCCACCAGTCAAATCAAGAGTCTGCCAGAGAGATTCATCAAACCTGGGGCACAGAGTTTTACTTGTTAGTGAGCTCAAATGGGTAACAGATCAATGCTCTAAGTACAACAACACAAAGTTTTCAGTGTTGAAAACAGACCAAGAGAAGGGAAAGCTATTTAATAGACTACAATAATGTTAAAACATGTGAGGTATCTTTTGGTTATACATACCCACATATGGCCTAAATTGAATTTTTATATATATATATATATATATATATATATATATATGTAAATAAGATGAGAACCAGACCATTTAACAGTCCATGGAAACAAAGATTTGCCTTAGTAGTAAATTACAAGATGTAATACTCACGAAAGTTGATGCCATCTCTTGCACATCATAGAAACTTTCAGCAAATCCTTTAAGGGCAAATAGGCAAAGATTGCCAAAAGCAGTTCATCTGGAAGTGCATCCAAAGAAATACCTTTAGGGAAAGAGCAAAGCATGTTCTAGTTAAAGCTGGTTCATTTTTGCCTGCTGGTCAGATGCCTTGTTTGGTTTGGCTGTTACAAGCCCCTCTATTGTTTCTCTGTAGGCTATACTTCAGACATCAGCCCCACTATTTATCTCCCTTGCAGCTCACCACTGTAGAAGACATTTTCCCATCTTTGCTAGGCACGTTTGGTAAATGCATAGGTTCCTATCATACCAACCCTGTATACATAGTAAAGCCATTGACACTACTCACATACTCACTTGGGGAACAAGAACAGCTTAGCTACTGCCTTTGTAATCTAACACTTGTATGACTCTCTGGGGCTTTTTTTCCCCTCTGCCGAAATGCCCCTCCTTCTATGCATGCAAGGGTCCCAGAAGAGAGCTCAAGGTAAGCCATGCTTCTGTGTGATACACAGAAAAAATCAGGTACTACAAAGTGCTTCCTGAAACATGCATGGTATCACTACTCCAAGAATTATGTGAAACAATGTGGTGCAATCACAGCTTCTCTCAGGGCTCTAGAAGGTGTTATGATTCACATGGGAGATTTCCGGGTGGTGGAGCTCAGCAACAGCTGCCTTTGACCCAGCACTCCATCTTATACAAAAACAGCACTGTCTGAAGGCATTCCCACCTTCTGTGTGACAGCATAATGCCTGGAGAGAGCTGCTTATTTATTTTGCATCCCACACTCACCCAGATTAAAATCCACATTTTGACATCAGGGAAAGACCCTTTCAAGGGTTGTAGAGCCCTGCTCTTTCTCATTCCAGCACAGCAGCCTTCCACCCTTTGATGTGCTTTCCCTGTAGTTCTTAGTTCTCTGGCACGGTCCCTCACACTTCTCATTTCCATTGGGAGCTGGGACACAGCTGGCACACCTCAGCCTATACTCCTTACCTACCCTTCTCCTCCTGCCTCTAAACAGAAAACTTTTCGATTGACTTTAGCTTTTGACTGATTAATTTTAGCTTGCTTTTTCTCTGTGTGCTTTAGCCATCTAATAATTAGAGTGAACATTGTCAACAAGTTTTGTCACACTTTTGCTTTTATATTAAACCTACTTTTGCTGCTGATTCTTTGAGCGACCTTAAAACACAGCCCTGCTGGGCCAAAGTGCCACCGATGTCAGACACACAAGAGCAAATAGGCACAGGGTCACGCAGCACAACCCCCCAGCACACACACACAACTGATCGGGGGTTAGGCAGCAGAGAACCATGCTTTTCATGGGCCACAATTCTGGAGCCAGACACACCACCCCTGTTTAAAGACATACATAAAAGAGGATTTATTACCCCAAGCCTGAAAGCCACTAGATCTAAAAGTGGTATTCTGCTGGGTAAGAGCAAAAGAAGTAAACAATAAAGCAGGGCAAACTTGTGATGCCCATTCTCCATCTCTACTGAAGCAGAATCTGGACCAGGGTGACAGTACCTGACTCTGCCTCTCGGAGCAGCCATGGCCGGCGCACGATAAAGTCCTTTTCGTTGTCCTTCACCTTCTGCCGTTTTGGAGGAATGTAAGGCGACGACATCAGCACGTCCCGTAGTGTGTTTTCATCACCCGGCTTGTCTTTCTTAGGGACTCCCATCCCCAAGGGAAGCTCAGAGGTCTTGCAGGAGTCCCGTTCCACGCTGGTGGAAACATTAGTGCTAGAGGATGGGATCTCCTGGAGGTGCTTTCTGCAGACAGAGCAAAACCCAGAGGCGCTGAGGGTACTCCCAGACTGACACCAAACACAGGACGGGGATACTTGAAGCATTCCAGTCACACGCAGGGCGACTAAGGGTGGGATCTGCGGGCGCTGGAAGCACAAGCAGCGGCCAGAGCGCAGGCCTGTGCTGGGTCTGGCAGACTTCGGGGAAGATCCCGCCAGGGATCGAGCGCGCCCCGAGGGACCGGCGAGCGGAGCCAATGGAGGCGGCGAGATACGGCAGCCTCCCAACACCACCAAACCCGGACACAGCCGCGACAGCGCCGGACGGGACCCTCGCACGGCGGGGCGGGCTGCCCGGGCAGGCGGGGAAGCTCTCCCCGATGCGGCCGGGAGAGGCGGCCCGCGGATCCCGCGCACGCCGCACGCCCGCCAGCCCTAAGGGAAGAGCCCCCCGCTCCCCCGGGACCACACACACACAGGCGATCTCGCACCGCTCCCTCGGCCAGGAGCCCCGTCCCGCTCCCCGCGTCCCACACCGCTCCCGGGGTTCCCACGCACAGCCCCTCAGCCACCCCCGCGCAGCCGGGGGACCCGGCGAGGGCTCACGCGCAACCTCGGCGCCACGAGGCTCCCGCGCAGCCCAGCTGCAGTACTCGTACGCCCGCGTCCCGGCGCATCCCCGGATCCCGGTGTTCCCGGGTCCCGGTGTTCCCGGGTCCCGGTACCCCCTTACCTGTGCATGGTACTGGGAAAAATGCGCGCACCCGGCGCCCACCCCGCGCCTTTTAATACCGCGCCAGCCCGACGCCGGCCGGAACTCGCAGCGGCGGGAGCGCAGAGGCTGCCGGGAATTGTAGTTCGCTGTCCTGTGCCCGCCCGGGGGCGGGGCCGGGCCGGGCCGGCGGCGGCGGGCCGCGAATGGCGACGGCTCCGACGCGGAAGGAGCGGGGGCGGTGGCCGCTCCCTGCGCCACGCTCTGAGCCCGGTGCCGGCCGGGATGGCGGGCGGCAAAGCCCCGCGGGGAACGCGGCGCTGAGCGGCGGCTCTGCCGTGGTGAGGAGGCGGCGGGCGGGACGCGGGGCCGGGCGAGCGGGGCCGCAGTGCCGAGTCACGGCCGGGCCGGTTCTCTCGAGCGGGGACGAGAGCCCCCGGGCACGTCCCCTGTGACAAGGACGCGGAGGGAAGGGTGATTGCGGGGCAGTGCTGGGTGAGTGCGGTCGGTTCGTTTCCAGGCTCTAATCCTGAGTATTCCGTCCCGTCAGAGCCCCGAGCACGTAGCGCGGGGCCGTGCGGGCTCCGTGTCCCTGGAGCTCGGGGCTGTGCCGCACAGGCCTGGGCGCACACGGCCGCGCGAGGGGCGCTGGCACGTTTCATCCTGGGAGGTTTTCTCTGGCAACACCTGAAACTGCCCGTGTGTGGCTGGTCCTGACCCTCACCGTGCTTGTTCAAAAAGATCCCGCAGTCTTTTCACGCCGTGTTTCACAGCCCGCGGGAATTTCAGCAATGCAGCTCTTCCTGCGGTTTTTTG
Organism: Muscicapa striata striata; assembly: GCA_030060385.1. Lineage (NCBI taxonomy): Eukaryota > Metazoa > Chordata > Aves > Passeriformes > Muscicapidae > Muscicapa > Muscicapa striata. The sequence continues at coordinate 2,401,087 of JAREIS010000142.1, forward strand.
TTGGTTTTTTTTTTTTTTTTTTTCCCCAAAGTGCTTGTTTTGAAATTGATGGGGATGGACAACTAATTCTGAACACACCTACAACCCCGCTCTTAGTCAACCATATGCTTGCAAATGCTGTTCTTTGTTTACTGCATAACAATGGAGAGACATACCTGTAAAATTGAGGGTGGTAATGGAACCCGTGGCAAAGAGTACACAACTTTAGGTCACATACAGAGAGTGATACGACTCAAATTAACATTCATATAATCTTAAAAAATATTTTGAACCGTTTCCGATTTTAACTTAAGTCATGGAACCGTTGTTCAAAGATTATTTAAGCAGATAATAAATGAGAAAGAGATGGAATTTTGGTTTAAAAAAGAAAAATATTATTTGACCTTTTCTGCAGCCGCTTTTTTCTTTGTGAATCATGTCACTCTTCTCCATTAAGGTATGGGAAATTGAGAGATGATTTTCCGGAAAATTCAAGTGTATTTTAGAATCTGGAAATTGACAAATAGTCTGTCTGCCTGAATGCAGCGTTGGGCAGTAGTCACGTGACTGCCTTACTGACACCTGCTTTGTGTGAGTGAATTAGTCTGGTAGCCCAGATAGCTATCTCTATTCTTTTTTTAGATTCTGCTTGCAACTGTACAGTGCTTGTATTTGATTCTGTTTCAGTTTCTATGATAAGTGAGTTATTTTCTTCTGTGTGTTATTTTCAGCATACTTCCCTAAACTCTTTGAAAGCTTCAGCCTCTGTGGTACTTAATCTATTAAAAATTGGACTTGGTGATCTTGGAGATCTTTTGCAGTCTTAAAAATTCGGTGATCCTTTAGTGGAGTACAAGGCAGCACCATGTAAAGCAAATGAACTTGCCATGGTTTGTACTGATGGTCTCTGCTTGTATTTGAACACAAAAATCTTAATGTTCCTTGGTCAAGCATTTGTCTTGTGTTTAGCACTACAGAGTGGAACCTAGTCTCCTGCAAAATCAGAGAGTACTGCTATTTTGAGTGGTGTCAGCTCAGCTTTTTTTTTTTTTAGTTAGAGGATAGAAAACTTGTTTCGCTAAATATAGATCTATTGCCAGTTAAACATTTAATAAATTTAAAATTTTTCTTCACTGTGAAATAGTTGAACTGACAGGTACTAATAAAGTATCAGTCAGTATATAGACTGACTAGTATCTTAGAAGAACAAAGCCATGCAAATTGCTTTTTTGACTAATCTCAGAGGTTGTTTCTCTCAAATAGTGCAATCAGATAATTTCTCTGGTTGGTTTTCTTGGGCAATTTGTGGCTATTTTCTTTCTTTAGATAGCTTTCTCACTGTACAGAAATAAAGCAGGTCTTTGTTGTCTGTTTATAAATACTATTTCCCCCAAGCTGTTAGGGCCAGTGTGTAATAATAAAGTAAACAGAAAAACCCAAACCTACCAACCAAACAAAACCCAGGATGCTACCCCTCCCCTAAACCTGAAACCAACCAAACATAAATCTCCATAACACACTATGCAGACTGGGATATTAAAATGGCTGAAGGGACTGTTTGTGTTGCTTCTTTGCCTCTTGTTCTTCTCTGTTTATAAGTTCTGAAATATAAGTTAGCTCATTTTGTTGTTTTAAGAAGAAAGTGTCAAGGGCTCTTAGTGTGGGGCAGTTCTATCAGTACTCAAGGCTGTAGTCGACTACTGCATGTCTGTTGAGGAAAGCCTTTCTTTATGATTCTTAGCAGCATAATTTTGCCAAGCAGGGCAGGCTTCAGAAACCAAACACTGGGGTTTTTGTCAAGTGATATATGCTGGTAGAACCTTAAAAAGAACTAGCAGATTGTTTCCTGACAAAAAGGCAGAAGGTCATCAGTGAGCTAGCCACTGACATGTTGCTGGAGATGTCAGCTTTGTACTTGCAGGTGAGTTGTGAATTCAGCTTGAAGTGGGAGATGCTGTTGCCCAGATGGTTTCTTGGGGTTTTTTTTTTTGTATGTTAAAGCTCTCAGTTCTGTCCCTAACTGTCTCTGGAAGGGATCTTCCATAGTTGGGCAACATTTTGGTGACAGGTTTTCTTCAGATGTAATTATGATCTTTAAAAATATGAAGTAAGGCTGCTTGGTTTCTCGGGCATTTCAGCTGAAATATCCAAAATGTCCAGAAATGCAGCTTTTTTTTTTGTTTGTTTTTTTTTCCCCTCTCTCTACCTGACAATGCTTGAAGGACAAGAAAAGTAAAGTCTTTAGTATTATAGAAACATTATGACAGACAGGAAAACCAGAAGCATGTTGGTTGTTTTTATTAATAGTGTTTGAGGGACAGGCAGAGCTACAGATTGGCAGACTCCTCTTTTTTTTTTTAATTCCTGAAAAAACAAAATTCTGACACTAAAACTATTTGGAAGTATGTAGTATAATAGGTGAGTAAAAGACAGCATCAGTTTGTCAAGGACAAATAGTTGAAGTAATCTAATCTATTTCATTAATGACTGATAGACCTACTGTATACAAGAGGATCAGTTTATAATCTTATATATTGCTTAGTAGGACTTTGATTCTGTTCCTTAGGATGTTTTTGCTTGGGAAGGAAAGCTGGGAAGAGCCACTGTTGTGGCTAAGGAGGCCATTCCCTTGTCAAATACTTTTAATGGTTTTCAGAGTTTCCCTAATGAAATAGTATGATGGTTAAAACTATTGAAGGCACAACACTAAGAGAGGTTTACAGTTTCTGAAAGTGGTAATGTAAATCAAAGTATCTTAAAGATCTGGAAACTTGTGAGGGGGAAACAGGTACAGCTGAGCAGAGTTTTCTGCCTGTGTTTAGCAGGAGCAACCAACCACAGAAATACAGGATAGAGAAGTAGTGTTATGGTTCCTGGAGGGAGAGAACTTGGAGGTCTTAATAAAGCTGAATTTGTGAAGGAAATATCCTATTCCTATTTATACTTTTTAGTGAGGCATGTGGAGCAGTGTTTACCCTCTGTTCAGGCCTCAGGCACTTGCTGGGAGGCTGGGGGAATCCTTCACAGATATGATTAACTCTTTCTAGCCTGTCTTTAAGAATATAATGTTGGCATGTCTTTGTTAAATTTGGTGCTGTATTAAAGCTCTGAGAAAGTGTGGGGTTTTTCATTCTCTGCTGTTTCATTTAGTAACTTGAGATTTCTGTACTGGGCAGAGGAGTTAGTTCATTTGTGATGTAGATGTCATGAGAGCAGTTACTCTTAGGTTGGCAGGGTAATTTAATACTGTTGATAGTAGGGAATCTATCATATAAAGGGAATTAAGGCTGAACTGAGCCCTTTATGATGCTTGTCGTGTCAGTAGCTGGGTAAAATAAAAAATCTTAAATTATTTTTTCTGTATCTGAAAATAAGCTAACACAAGAGCCTGTCCTTGTATTTTATTGGTTAGGTTGTGCTTCCTGTGTCAGTGTTTCAGCTTTTAATCTTATTTGTATTAATCTGTAATTGCCTGGTTGTTCAGAAACTGGGTATGCCAATAAATACTTGTCCATTCGTGTTGAGGGCTCTTGTTACTTTGTCATTGCTTTAATAGGAGCATCTTCTAAGCCATTTAAGGTTGTACAGTACAAGAGAGCTCGTCTGAAGTAGTTATTTCAGGACAACATTTGTTTTTTTAGTGATTCTGGAATTTCAGCCAGCTGATAGTGAGATGTCTGTCTAAATAAAGAGATGGAACAAGGTGATAGGTAAGGAGCTTACCTTTCTTTGAGCTAACAACCAGCTTCAGTGGCAAATGCTGCTTTCCACAGGAAGGGATGGCTTTATAGCCTGCAGTAATGTATTTTAAGGCCTGATTCTAGTAGCACAGGTCCCAGATATGTCTCTGCTGTTGGGTTGGATTTAGTTCACCAGAAGAGCTCCTCTCAAGCATTGCATTTCTCACTTCGTGGATTTTCTTCCATTTAGTCTTTCTATGTGGAGAGCTGGTTTTAAATGGTTTCTATCTAAAAATTTTAAACTGCTATTTTGAAAATGTGTATACTTTATTTTAAAACAATTTTGTATTTGGTCTCAGTGTTTTGAAAAAACAGGCCTTTCTTTTGTGTTTTGAGATTAAAATAGGAACCAGGTAAGAACATAAAGATGTAGTTTACTGATAACTGCAAAGTAATTTTTGTCTTTGAAAGTGAATTAAGTTGTGGTAGGAATCAATTCCCTCTTCAATTTAGCATACGCAATACGTTTTTATAATATTTCTGGAAGTACCCTCATGATAATAGCTGAGTGCAGCGTCTTGCACAAAAACTTTTTACCTTCTGTTTTGGTAGAAGCTTTTTAGGTGTGACTGTAATAAAACTTTGTGACTAATGAAGTGTATGCTGTATAATTCTTTTGTTTACGTAGCAAAAGGTGTGGCTGTAATGGGCATGAAAAGCTACATGCCAGATAGCAGTGCCTTAATGAAGCGAATACATAATTGTTATTTTTGCTTCTGTGGAGTTTGCTGCTGTACTGTAAGTCGAAAAGACTTCTCAAAGGAAGCAAGAATGGTACAATAGAACAGTCAGGGACTTGCTTCAAGTAAGTGGTTGAGAAATGGGTGGGATATCCTGAGTTTTTAATGTACAAATGATCTGTCTAAAGTAGGGTACATACAGATAGTAAGGGGATGGTTTGTCCTAATGGAAGTGTTGATAGTTTGATAAACATGTTTCGTGAAAGGCAGAGAAGAAAAAGCATGTGCATCTTTGACTAGAAACAGGAAGGTAACACGAGTTATTTTCAGAATACAGAATGCTCTGTGTGTCACAGCCAATACGAAGTAAACAGACTGCTCTTATTGTTTGCAGTTCAAATCTGAGAGTAGAAAATGAGGAAGACAAATTCAAAGTCAAAAAAAGTCAAAGAATAATTGTTCCTCTGTGTTCTCAAGGTAGTAATGGGATCACAAACTTCAGGGGGTTTTTTAGTGTAAATAAGAGTTTTCACTGGTGCCCTCAAGCATAACAGATCTGCTAAAGCAGTTATTAGTAAGAGAAATTAGTAAAAGGAATGGCTCACTTTATCAAGTTCTAAAGAGATTTAAAAGTAAGTAGAGGGTAATTTCAATAATAGCATTTCTTTTGAATCTTCAGAAGAGTGGAGATACTTACCAGCAAAACCATAGCAAAAACTTCTTCACTTAAACCAGCTAAATGTTAATCTTGTTAGAGAGGCAAGTCAGACTGGCCACATAAATAAACTTTTATTTTTTTAATAATGCATAAAATGCCTGTGGTAAAATGATGCTTATTAAAAAGGTCTGAAGCAGTTTAAATAAAAATGTAATAAATCAGTTAAATTTTCTGTAATGGATTTGTGCAGCTCACTGTCCTTTTGCATAATAGCTTGTCTGTATGAAGCTGTATGAACTTTCTTAGAGCAGTCCTGATGGTAATAGAGTAACTAAACACAGAAGGACGAGCAAAGCAAAAATATGTCATGGCAAACTACACCAAATGAATTGAGACCCTTGTTTCTCTAAAATAGCACAGCAGGAGTAGGAAGGTGAACTAAAATTCTTGAAATTTCAAATCTAAAAGAGGTGCATTACAAGTAGACTAGCACATAGTTTGCTGTGTTTTTGTGCTCTATTAACTCTTACGTACATACTTTAAATATGTATTTGAGGTATGCTCCATTAAAAAAGCTGTTCATTAGCTATCCAGAAATGTTTAATTTCAGCATTTAACCTTTTGTAAAAATTAGTTGTTTACTTCTAAAAGGAGAAAAAAAGAGCGGAATAGATTTTCATCTTGAAATTTGTGCTGGATCTAAAGTTGGGCTAGTAGTCTGTTTAAGGACAGAGATTTGCCATTTGCCTCTTGGATCTATTGTATAGGGAGACGATGAACAGGAGTTGTTCTAATACATTGCTGAAAATAACAGCATTGGAATGACATATTTTTGATTTCTTCAGAGGATTTCAGGGCACCTTGTTGAAAATCTTTGGTTTTGTCTAATAAGAATCCTGGTCATGTGGATTATGAAAAGTTTGTTGATATGTTTTAAAGTGTCCATTGAACAATTGTTCTGTGTAAATGTGTTCCAGAGATTTTAATTAAATGTCTTTTTATCTTGCAGTTCTGATCAGCTTTCCCAATTAAGCGTGGTGTGGCTGGAGCCAATATTTTAACAATGAGTGGTGCAGCACTGGGCCTCGAGATAGTGTTTGTTTTTTTCCTGGCCTTATTCCTACTTCACCGGTATGGAGACTTCAAGAAACAGCATAGGCTGGTGATCATAGCAACGTTATTGGCTTGGTATCTCTGCTTCCTGATTGTATTCATACTGCCTCTGGATGTCAGTACGGTAAGAAACGTGCAGGACTTCCTGCTTAATTGCATCAAAGGTGTGTGGTACTTCTCTAAACTAATATTTGCAAAAGACCATCTCTTAGAAACACCAAAGATATCTTCCATGTAGTATCTTAATAAATTAAGCATGACAATGTCTTGTGTTTATAATTAGTTTTACTTTTTGTTGGTCTCATCAGGTAACAAATCTATTCCAAACATTTAAAATTTCATTATTTGTTTATAACAATTTTTGTATCTGTTTAGGCAGCATAAGGACACTTTCAGTATTTTACTTACTTGACTGCTGATTGCATGTTGATTTGAATGTTTATTGGTATAATTAATTCCAAATGTAAACCTGGAGTACAGGAAATGTCTTTAAAATAGGACTTACTACTTTTAAAACTCTTTGGTCACTGATATAAAATAAATTGTTTTTTAGACTATTTATAATCGATGCAAACTGGCGGTTAACTCCAGTCCTGCAGAAAGTAATGGCTCTTACGATACCCTTACTCCAAGGTATGAGCTACGTGTTTTTTTTCTTTAGACTGAATTTTAGATTTTCTTTTTTTCATTGATAGGAGCATATTGTGTTTTTAGCACTGTTAAATAAGTCCCATCTGTGTGATGTAGAATTTGAAGTTTGTAAATATAAAGGATGATAAAGGGAAAAGGTGATGAAAAGTGCATCTTCATCTGCTGGGAGAAACTACACAGTAATTATGTAGTAGTTCTAGCTGATTACCCAAATATTCTTTTTTTCTGTCACTAGATTTCCTTTTTTTTTGTTAAAGCAACAGGACTAAGTTTTTTGTGCAGTCCTGGTTATGAGGAGAGACTGATGGATACTTTTCCTTTACAATCTTAAAGACTTTAAACCTGAAAATCTAATTTTATACCTTTAATTTATACCATATGAATGAAATTAGCTGTTTGTCTTACATGTCAGGGTCATATCTAATTGCTTCTTACAATTACATATACAGGCAATTGCAGTTATCTGAAATGTGCTGTATTCCTCCAAAGTAATGGTAACCCACTGGTTGTGTCCTGGGAGGAAGAAAGTAATCCATAAACATGGAGAAATAGACTAACATGAGCTCTTTCTGTAGCTTCTCATCCATTGGCCTACACTGGCTGTTTCCATCTGCTATTATGTGTTCGGTGTAGTTATCTGTAAGATGATCAGAGCCTTTAAGATGTCAGCTGATATGTCTGTGCAAAGTAGTGCCAGTCTTGCTGCCCCAAAGCAGGGCCTAGAAGAGTGGTGAAGTGGTGAAATGACAGTCACACAATATTGTACACTATACTTAAGACCACCCAGATGATGTTAATTAAACCTGTTTAATTATATACACAGTTTGGAAACTATTTAGCAACCTGTTAATTTATCTATAGTTTCCGACAAACTTTTTTTCATAGAATCACAGAATGGTTTGGGTTGGAAGAGACATTAAAGATCATCAAGTTCCAATCCTCTACCAGGGGCAGGGATAGCTTCCACTAGGCCAGGTTCCTCAGACCTCCATCCAACACAGCCTTGAACAGTCAGGGCTACGGCATCACAGCTTCTCTGGATAACCTTGCAAGTGCCTTACCACCCACACAGTAAAGAATTTCTTCATAGTCTGTAATTTAAACCTGCCCTCTTTCAGTTGAAAACCATTGCCCCTTGTCCTGTCACTTTGCCAATACAAAAAGTCCATTTCCTTCTTTTTTATAAACCCCCTTTAGGTACTGGAAGGTGCTGTAAGGTGTCCTGGCACCTTCTCCTGGCTGTGCAGCCCTTAACTCTCTCAGCCTCTCATAAAGATTTCAGCACTTTTCATAGGAGAGGTGATGAAACCTTTAGTCATACTACCTGTCATTCTGTCTTGAGTTGATTGTTTTGAAAATATTAAGTCTGTGCACATAAAAACTTACAACTCAGGCTTAACTAGTTGGACTCTGGAAAACACCAATTATTTCTCATTAGGTAATCCTATCTAAGTTGATTTTATTGCCCCTTGACTCAGCCATGCTTCATTACCCAGACAGGTGTAGAAAAAAAAAAACTGCCCTAGTGTAGATGGACGCTTTTTCCTTTGGTAGGTTTTTTTTTTGTTTGTTTGTTTGTTTGTTTTTTTCCTAGAAGGGTTCACATGACTTTTCTGGTCTTCTGTAGTGAACGCTACCTGCCAGAAGAGTATAGGTTTACGGAGTCAACATTTATATAAAACTTACTTAATCCAGCTGGGTGGCAGAAGAAACAACTAATACATTCTTTTTATGACTGAATGCTCTAGATGATGATGTGCCTAGCTATTTTTTAAAAACCTGCTGCACTAACCAAAGTTTAATGCTTCTCTGTCTAAACAAGTGTTCTTTTTGTGAATTAAATAATTACTACTGAAAACCAAAAACCGTTACCTTAAAATGCTTTTTTGAATAGTCTGCTTCAGTCTTGGGGCTTCTGTTTGGTTTTTTTTTCTCTGAGAAAGAGATACTGTACAAATACATTATACATGGTTAGGAAAATTACAAATATTTCTAAGTGATTATTCAGTTTATTTATTTGGGAGATGGTTGATTGCTGACTATGTACTCAAATAGTATTATATTACTTCTATGTTCTTTTCAAAGGCTTTTCTAGATAGGAATTTATAGAAGATGCTTATAGAAGATACTTATGGCTCTGGTACTAACAATAGTCTTATTTACATTGTAACAGCAAGCAAAAATGTTTCAAACCCTGGAGTTATATTCCTGATGGAATTATGCCAATTTTCTGGCGTGTTGTATATTGGACATCTCAGTTTTTAACATGGTAAGTAAGGCAAAAGAATATGGCAAAGACTATGATATAGTTTTTAAGTAGTCTATTTTAACAGTCATCACATTCTTTAAAAATGTGTATCACTATGGCAAAGAGCTGTTAAATTGTATGTTACTTTCTAGTAGTGAAATTTCTGTAATAATTACTGTAGTAATTTAGTCATATTCTTTTATTGCTTGCTTCTGTGGAAGCAAATTTCAGGTGGCAGCTGTTTACCCTTGGTTCACGTTTGTAGCTGAAACTAAGCAATTTATACATGTAGGTGTTTATGGATAGATTGTCTGAAAAAAATGGGTTTTAGACAACCACATACTGAAATAATTCCATGAATAATTTGGGTGATTTTTGACTAATATTGTAAATCAGTTTTATCGGCTGTATTGTGTAAAGCTTTAGATATAGCTACAGAAAAAAAGATTTATCTATGGGGTTTTGGTTTGTCTGTGCTTTGTGTGGTTTCTGATCAACCTGTGGTCAAATTATTATTTTTGTAGTTACTTAAGGATATCAGGGTTGGTAGTTCATTCTTATTTATCATAGATTTTTCATGGCAAAGCTAACTGTATTGTTTTTATCTGCAGCTTGTTTAAGGTTTGCCATCAGACAGGTACATCTAGAATAAAATCATCTAAGTAGCTAATTTCTTAGAAGCTTTGGAGTCTTAAACTTTAACACCCCTGCCTCAGTAACCTGACACTGCTAAAGTACTTTTTTGGAGGGGTTGGTGGTTTGGGTGTTTGGGTAATTTTTTTGGTGGGAGTTGGTGGGTTTTTTGGTTTTGGTTTTTTTTTTTTTTTTTTTTTTTTTTTTTTAATTGACTTATGTGGTTTTGTTTTGTTTCCTTTTCTCCTAGGATTCTGCTACCTTTCATGCAGTCATATGCTAGATCAGGAGGTTTCTCCATCACTGGAAAGATTAAAACTGCTTTGATTGAGAATGCCATCTATTATGGCACTTACTTGCTAATTTTTGGAGCATTTCTAATATATGTGGCTGTAAACCCAAATTTCAATTTACAATGGTAAGAATAATGTTATAAACACATCCATGAATTCTTACAGAATTGTCATGGATAGTTTCTTCTGTGGATGAAATGGTCTTTCTGAAAAAACTAGTTTTAATTATAATATTTTGCTAGGCAGTTAGAAAGTTATGTTAACTTTTTATATGAAAGGGGCTTTTTTGAATATTTATAGAGATTTGGGGTTTTCGGATTTTGGTATGTACAGCAGAGGAATCCTCTTGTATTTACAATGGTGCTTTTTTCTCCATACAAACACATTTGCTAAGTTAATAACTTCCAGTGTTTTCAAAACAAGGTATTCAAAAAAAGAATATTTTCTGTGTAGTGCATCTGAATGCTGTAGACTTCAAAGATGAAAAGGAAAGTTAAAATTATTGACATCTGTAAATTGCTTATAGTCTTCCATACCAGATGGAGTAGAAATCTGAATACAAATTTCTGAACACAATATTCTGAATACAAATCCTGGGTTCTGAGGCTGTTTCTTACAGTGACTGTCATTGTGCTATTTTGACGTCACTGTCAAAGTAAGTTTGATAAGTTCATGTTGTTTCTTAAGGGAACGTATTGCTTTAGTTTCTTTGAGAACAAATAAATAAATTCTTATCTTCCCTTTATAGTGGGCAGAACATGAGAGATACAGGAAGATTGTGGCGGCTTTAAATATGGCCAAGCAGCAGACTGGCTCCAGGCAAAAATTTAAATGACCCAGTCTGTTCCTGTGAACTTGATAGCCATATTGGTACATGTTCATAATTCAAGGCTGGTTTCTTGCAGGCAGGATAGGAGGATGTTATTTGTTTGGGGTTTTTATACTGTTTTGTTTCCTTAGGAACCAGCTTCAGACTATTGGAATAGCTGCTGCAAATACATGGGGTCTGTTTCTTCTTGTGCTGCTTTTGGGTTATGGTTTGGTGGAAATCCCTCGTTCTCACTGGAATGGAGCCAAGAGAGGTTATCTACTCATGAAGACTTACTTCAAAGCTGCCAAACTGATGACTGAAAAAGCAGATGCAGAGGAGAATTTAGAGGATATTATGGAGGTAAGTAACTAGCTTTCCTTGTGGAAAAAGGTGAAGGCTTCTGTTAGTTGTGTCTGAATTCATTGGTGTTGGACACTTGAGCTTACTGTTAAAATCCTGTAAATTATGAAAGTCATCATAATGTGCCACTTGATAACATTCAATCCTGTGCAAAAGTCAAAACAGAATTTAAAACTCATAGCAACTTGATAACATTATTTGTTGAGTCTATTCTTTTATTGACCCTTTTGGAGTAGTACTAGTCACTAACAAATAACACTTCAGAGTGAGCTTGAACAGTCAGTGTACAGATGTTTCAATAGTGTTCAGATTGTGTACCACTTTTATGCTCTGTTCTGTATTTCTGGAATCTTGATAAGAATTTCTAAATTGTGGTGCCATGCTTACATGCTTTTTGAGAAGAGACTATATAGATTATTTTTTTTATAAGTTTCTTTTTAGACTCTATTGTTAAATGACAGTGAGCAGTACGCTCTAATGTAGTTCAAAAACAGAATGGAAATCTAGCCCTTTGAAGAGCTATTACTGGTTCTTTTGCTGGGATACCATGGCTTGGAATAATGTATGCAAACTGCTGTAGGGTAGGGAGGAAATTTGTGTTATGTGTCAGTACAAATTAGTAATAGAATCTTCATTCATCTGTAATAGTATTTTGAAGAAACTGCTAAAACAGTTAACAGATGACCAGAACAGTCATCTGGTGCAGCTGTCTGACCATTTCAGAGCTGACCAAAAGCTGAAGCAAATTACTAAGAGCATTGTTCAGGTGCCTGCAGAGGAAGATGCTGATCTCTTTTCCCTGGTAGCTAGTGACAGGATGCATGGGGGTGATTCAGAGCTGTGTTCATACTGGAAGCAGTTCCTTACCACAAGGGTGGTGGATGGTCTCACACTGGAACAGACTTTCTAAAGACATGGGCAGTGCCCTGAGTCAGTCAGTGGGACTTACTCTTTATCTCCTTTTCCTTAACTTAAACAAGAAAGTCTTTTTCATTTCAGCCTTCATGCATAGAAACCAATCCTCCACGCATTCATATAGTTGTGTTGCACACTGCTGTTCTTTCTTAAAAAAAAATGCTTGAGAGTTCTTTGCAAATACTTTGTTTACTTTTTATGAGATACTTAGTAAAGCTGTGGTTTTTAGGAAGCTGTATTTTTTTTAAGCTTTGATGGTTTTTTTGATGGCTTTGATAGTCCTTTCTAGTTGGGAGAGCTGCAACTCTATTTGACCAGTAAAAATTTATAGTTTATGAAAAATTTATTAATTGACATTTTTAACTTAGCATAGTTAAACTACTCTGTTATTTTTTCTCTCAACAGGAAGTCCGTAAAGTGAGTGAGAGTATAAAATATAACCACCCCTTGAGGAAGTGTGTTGACACAATACTGAAAAAGGTAACCAGTTGCTTATCTTCAACCTTATTGCTTATCTTCAATAATTATTCAGTTAGGAGGAGGTGCTTCCTGCACATACAGGATACTTGTATATTACTTTCTTTTGCTCTTAATATAAAATCGCTAGTTGACATCTTCTGAGTTTCTGTTGAGACTGAGTTGAAATTCTTTGTGAAATACTTTCTTATGATATATGTAATTATCTGATGTATTTTGACATAGTGTTGTAGAAAGAGAGAAAAATGTATGCTTAGAGTGAGCTTTTCAGTTGCATGAAATGCCCCCAAGTTTTACAAATAATTAACAAAGGCTGCTTGCTTTTGTCACCCAGTTAATTTTCCCTTTTCCTTCCAGTGCCCTACTGAGTACCAGGAAAGGATGGGTAGGAATATGGATGATTATGAAGATTTTGATGAAAGACAGAACAGTTATCCCACTGAAAAAAGTTTGGCCAAACTTCACAAGCAGGTATATTAATAGATGGGAGAATGCATCACTTATGCTAATGCAGTAAGTGCTGGTCAAAGATTTTGAATGCACTTCATCTGGATTGTTGAATATAGTGGGTTTAAGCTACTTAACAGAAACTTCTCTTGGTGGAAGAAAGCACAGACATTTAATATCCCAAACTGTCAAAGTTCTGGATGTGTAAAAAGTGTTCTTCTTGTGTTATATCTTGATAGTGTTATAGCTGTCTGTGAATAAACCTTGTAGCAGTTGATTAACAGTGCACTCTGAAAATGAAATTGTAGTAAAAGCTTGATATTTACTGAAATGCAAACATAAAGTGGTAGGTTGGGAAAAGTAGGATTTAACTGCTACAGATGGTTTGTGATGAAAGAGCTGCAAAACTCAGTAATCATGTATGTAGTACCTCTATGCTTTATGTATTCAGAGAATTAATTACCTGCTTTTTTGAAGATACACTCTTTGCAGTTCTGCAATGCACACACTTTCAATGGATTTTGTAAGGATTTTCTGCCATTTTTGAAACAGGTACCTTGTAACCCTAATTTCTTGCAATTTATTGTAGGTAATCTATTCAGTGCAGAGACATCGTCGTACACAGGTCCAGTGGCAAATTCTTCTAGAGCAAGCATTTTACCTGGAAGATGTGGCAAAAAATGAAAGCAGTGCAACTCGACAGTTTGTTCATACCTTTCATTCCCAGGAACCAGAAAATAAAATTATTCAGTATTTCTACACACCAACAGTTGGTAAGTGCTGTCGTATAGATTTTGAGTATGTTAAGGCATAACTGATACCATTCTGTAAAAAGAACCAAGTGTTTTATGTTCACCTGCAGCAGAGTGAAGCAAGTCTGCAATATGAATGCGTTTATGTAATGGATAGCTGTCAGATACTAATTTATGCTCTTGGCCATAAGCCTCAGTTTCATTTACAAATTCGGTAGCAATAAAGCAGCAGCAAACTTTGAAGCCTTTTGTGATGGAGTTCCGTTTCTGCTTGTGTAACTTTCATTAGCCTGCTCCAGATATGTGTGTGTGTTTGTTTTTTTCAGAGTGGTACTGGGAATGCCTTCTCCGACCATGGTTTTACAGAGTGCTTGCAGTTGTGCTGGCCACGTTTTCTGTAATTGTTGTGTGGTCAGAGTGCACATTTTTCAGCACAAAACCAGTTCTGTCGCTATTTGCGGTTTTCATACAGCTGGCAGAAAAGACATATAATTATATATACATAGAGGTAAGTTTGAGATAATCACTTGAAAAAAGTATTTTCAGATCAATGGTTGTTGTAACAGCAGTAGATAAATTAGATTTAAAAATAAATCTCTAAATAATCTGTCAACTTTAGAAGGTCTCTAAATATATAGTAACAAACTTTGTTTCTGTGGAGGGAGTCTGCCTTTTGCCACTTGTTAAAACTCTCCAATACCAGGTGAAGGCATGACCCAGCTTGCCTGAATATCATGGGTAGAGCAGTTTCTGAAACACTACCTTAGAGCATAGGTGTTAATTAAACTTTCTAATCAGCCATGTGTGTGACCTCAATTTCCTAAACAGGAATTTGTGGATGACCAGGAATCCAGCCATGGCTGTGGCTAGTATATGTGTGCACAAATTTATCAGTAAAGATACAGAGCTGAAAAATTCCAGTATACTTAGGAAAGGCTGATTTGAAAATGGTTGGGTTTATGCCTTTTTTTTTTTTGTGGGAAGAAATGTCAGATCAGTCATAGTAACTATTGAGGCAATTGCAGCAATGTTATTTACATTAACAAGAAGTAGTAGAATGTTTCTAGGGTCAACTGTGTTAGCTTATGTGTAGAATGTTATAATTATCATTTCCAGTTTAAATTGTTCTGAAAAACTCCCAAAAACTCTTCTCAGGGCTGGTACTATCACATCTCAGATGGTATTCTCACATCTCAAAATTAAAAATGAATGCAGGAGATGGTCTCTGCATATGACAGGCTATTTGCTGAACACACTAAAATCTTTAATAGAGTTCAACTTTTCAACAACTTTACAACACTTTTTTTTTCCCCTAGATGGCCTGTTTTCTTACCATCTTTTTCCTGAGTATCTGTGTTTACTCTACAGTCTTCAGGATCCGTGTATTTAACTATTATTACTTAGCTTCACATCATCAGACAGATGCATACAGTCTCCTTTTCAGTGGCATGTGAGTATTTGGTTTATGTTTTGCAGATGTTCTATCAAACACTGAATTGAAAATGTCCATAAAACTTCCATTTGCATTCTTTAATTTGTAATTTATGGGTATAATGAGCTCTACATCATTATTATATGATAGATCCAGTTATGATCTTGTAGGTAATGTATGTAAGAAACTCTTTTAAAGGCTGTTGTCTCTTGCATTTGTGCAGGTTATTTTGCCGTCTTACTCCACCATTGTGCTTGAACTTTTTGGGCTTGACCCATATGGATGCAACAATCTCTCACAAAAAAACTCAGCCAACTGCTTATACATCTGTAAGTAAGAAAACGTCGGTTTGAGCTTTCGATACAGCTTGGAGAATAGCCAGGGTATTTTTAAATGCATCTTATAGTAAAATTTAGATATTCAAATCTTTTCAGCAGGGTAAAAATGCTTGGTTCCAGGCAAGGAGTTTGGTAATAATTTTTAGAAGTCATCAATAGTTTTTTGGGGGTTTTTTGCCTCTTTATCTTAAGAAAGTAAAGTATTACACTTTAGAGTTCAGAGTGTTCTTCATTTCATAATATCAACTCTTGTTTAGCTTGCACTGGCTTTAGGATGTAGGGCATCCCAATAGATCAGAAGCAATCCTAACTTCCACTGTAAACCAGTGAGTTTGGTTTTATTGAAGAGTTGGTTTCTGTGGCAAGTTACATCTCATGTCTTTTGTTGTTCTAAACTAGATTCTTTGTGTTCACGGCTGATGAAAAAAATCTGCCCTTGTTCTAAAGTAGGTGAGACTACAGAATCCAGCATTTTAGAAACCTAGAGTGCAGGAGGTGACTTTTACATCTGCTTATTCTCAAGATCTGTGATAATCGCCTTGTTAAAGTTACTGTAAAGGATTGTGTATTTATGTGAGAAGGCACAATCTACATAAGTTTATGTAGAATATAGCTACTTAGAGCTTGTTCTTGTGGATTCTTTTTCCTAGATAATGGGATCCATGAGAGTGCTGTCCTTCATTGCAGATGGATTCTATATATATTACCCAATGCTTGTTGTCATTCTCTGTATTGCTACATACTTCAGGTAAGTGATTTGTAAGATAGATCCTCCATGCTTCTTTACGTTAATAATATTAGTTTCATCTAATTCAGGAGAGATTCAGTGCTGCTTTTCCAGCAGTGTCATTCCAATAAAAATGCAAACCCTAAATCCATAGATTGCTATTTATGTAGGTGAAATGTGTACATTTTAAAAATTTAGGTTGTATTAACACATAACTGAGTTAATTTAAACTTCATTACTAGATTTTAAAGGGTGATCTGTTCAAACTTTGGAGCCTGCTTTTGGGATTAAAATTACCATGAGAAAGCTGTTTTCAGTGAAGTTTTCTAATAAATTAAACACTAGCAGTAATTTTAGTAATTTTAGATATTGAACTTTTTAACAGACTTATATCAAATACTCACATCGAGTTTCTGATTACCAGACTTCTGGTAATGCATACTGGTTTAAATAATTTGATCTTGTTTCCCTAAGTCACAGTTTGTTGGAGGCTGGAAGGGTAATTGCAGAAAACACTGTTACATTCCTGCTTTATAATTTCAAAATGTCTGTTTGTTGTACACTGTAAGGGAAGAGATACTTTTATTCTGATCTTGCTGAACTATGTTTATGTTACTATCTTCAATTTTGCATTACCATTCAGTCAGAAGCAATCTCTGTGTTTTTAGTCAAGTGCAATGTAGTAAAATGCCTTGGATGTCCATTAATATTGTATGTGTATCTATTGATATTAATACAGCAAGTATCTAGTTGTGAGTTTTCCCTGCTTACCTTTATGTTAGGTGAGGAAAGTGGTGGTGGAGCTAAAAAAACAAACAAAACAACCAAGCCAATGACAAGAAAAGAGAAGAGAGAAATTTCTGTGACCTCTTGCCCATGATGATTATCCTTGAATGCCATAGTGAAAAAGAAGAACAGAAATTAGAAGGGAGAGAGTTTCTTTAATGACCTCTGCTAATTAAGATGCGTGCAAAAACAAAGGTTGAATTAAAATCTGTTGAGGAAAGCTAAGTCTCCTGTGTTTAATCCAGCAGTCTTAAGGTAGTATAAAGAAAAAATATGTCAATACTTCAGTTTGGAGGAAGGCAAACAGTACAAAAACAGCAGTTGTGTTTTCTGATGTGAAGTTGAAAAATGAAAGTGGTTTCATGCTATGTAGTTGCAGGACTGGCAAAAAAAAGGTGGAGCAAGCTTGCTGTCTGACTGTTGCCAGTGGCTATTCAGAAGGCCAGCCAGCATCCCTACAGCTTAAAAGTATGCAATACACATTTTCCTAAGTGAACCCCTGAGGTGAAAGTGGATTTCCTATGTTATTACTGTTTCAAAAACACAGAAATAATAATAACCAGAATTTTTATAGTAATTGCCTTCTGGCAAAGAAGAGTTGATGACATATTATAGGTACAAATTCTGTTATATCTAAGAACGTTTAAAACGTTTAAATCTGATGTTAAAAGCATTTTTAAGCAAGTATCATTTGCACTGCTCTCAGACTACATGCATTTAATTTCTCTGTTTGAATAGGGTTATTCTATCACTTTGAATTGTATTTAGGGGTGTGTTACCATTCTGGTTCACCTAGGTCACCCTCCTGTTCTGGGTCACCAGTTATTGTTCTGGGTTCAGAATTTTCTGTTTCCTCAGCTGGTATAATAATCTGTCATCTATTTTTACTTTTTACTTGGATTGTTCATACAGTTCTGAATAGTTTGCTTTACATTTTGTTCTGCAGTGTATCTAAACCACTAATTATAAATTAACAAAGGAAATGGCTTCTTCTTTTACCAGTTTAGGAACGCGTTGTTTGAATCTTTTGGGATTCCAGCAGTTCATGGGTGATAGCGAAATGACCTCTGATTTGATTGATGAAGGAAAAGAGCTAATCAGAAGAGGTAAATTAGGTCCTCTGTCATAGTCTCTCTGTAAAATCATACTACCATGGAATCATCAAGACTGGATAAGACCTCTAAGATAGAGTCCAACCCTTAACCCAACATTGACAAGTTCACCACTGAACCACGTCTGGAAATGTCACATGTACATATCTTTTAAATATCTCCAGCGATGATGACTCCAGACTTCCCTGGGCAGTGGACTGATAATCCTTTCAGTGAAGAATTTTTTCCTAATATCCAGACTTCCCTAGCTCAACTTCAGGACATTTCCTCTTGTCTTGTTGTTTGTTACTTGGAAGGGGAAACCAATGCCTGCCTCACTACACCCTCCTTTCAGGGAGTTGTAGAGTCATAAGGTCTCTCCTGAGCCTCGTATTCTCCAGGCTAAACACCCCCACCTCCTTGAGCTGTTCCTCATCAGACTTATGCTCCACACCGTTCCCCAGCTCCGTTGCCCTTCTCTGGACTCGCCCCATCACCTCAGTGTCTTTCCTGAATTGAAGTGCCCAGAACTGGACACCAGATTTGAGGTGTGGCCTCACCAGTGCCCAGCATGGAGAGGCAGTCACTGCCCTGGTCTTGCTGGCCACATTCTTGCTGAGACAAGCCAGGTGCCATTGACTCCTTGGCCACCTGGGCACACCCTGGCTCATGTTCAGCTGCTGTCAACCAGCACTCTCGAATCCTTTTCCAGCAGGCTGCTTTCCAACTGCTCTGCCCCAAGCCTTTAGGATTGCACAGAGTTGTTGTGACCCAGTTGATTGTTTAGAGGACAGTGGTTTGGTGAGCATTCCCACCAGCTTCCTCTGTGCTTTTGGGTCGATCCCATGTGGCCCTACAGACCTGTGTCCGTCCAAGCAATGTAGCAGGTCACTGATCATATCCCCTTGGATTTTGCAGATTTTATTCTGTTCCCCATCTCTGCCTTCCTGCTCAGGGAACCTGGTACTCAAACAACTGGTCTCTGTCTTAAAGACTGATGAAAAGAAGGCATTAAATACCTCAGTCTTTTCTTCATCATATAATGTATTTTTGGATTACATTTGTCTGAAATGTTGCAGAAATAAAAGCATAGTGTCTGTCAGTATTTTAAAGGTGTCCTGAAGAAGGCCACAGCACAAACTGCAATAAACTTACAGTGCTGTGGTCACTATGTGTGATGGACTTCTTTGACATCTTAAATGAAGTACAGTGTTATTCATCCAGTATCTGAATTTCACATATTTCTAAATATTTTGCAGTGTGTTACTAATCAAATAATACCTTAGCAGGTGCTTGTGTAATCTGTCATAAAGGATGGTTAACATCTAAATTGTCTTTATCATCAACAAACTAATTTTTCTTTTGTGTGTTGATTGAGCTGCACAAATTCAGTCATTTCCTTCAGTCTTTTTTGCTATGTCAACTAGCTGTGTTTTATAAAAGAAAGCACATTTATTATGTGGAACTGGAATTATCTGCTGGTTTGGAAAGCTTTTAATTTTACATTATTTTTTATTGAAAGTGTTTCTTAAAAGTTGCTAAAAGCCATTGTAATTTTTGAGTAAATGTTTGGAAATTAAAATTTCTGGATACAGTGTTATATTATGGAATACTTTTATACCCATAGTTGATGAAAAACAAAACCTGGGTTTACTTAGAGTAGTAGTATTTCTTTTTTTGGAGAAAGATCAAAATTTCATTCCCTTAAATAAGAGGTTATGATGACATTGATACTGTAATGTTATACTTCCAACTTTATAACAGATATAGACACAAAGTATTTGGGTCACAGGTTGTACCCCACAGAACTTCATTAAGATCTTGGGGTTTTTTGGCTTTTTGGGGGGTTTTTTTGCTTTGTCAGCTGGTATCCAAATGTTATGCTATGATCCACAATACCATCCTGACAAAATAATTTTGATAGGAAACTTTATGATGATTGACAAACAGCTTTTTGTTTTGTTTTTGTTTAATTGTAAGTGTCATGTATTTCAATAAGAATATTCATTAGTTAACTTCAGATTTTCATTGTTTATTAAAAAAAAACACTACTTATTTTCCTTATATGGAGCTCAGACAAAGGTTTGGTTTTTTTTCTTTTTAGAGAAAAGGAAACGACAGAGACAGGAAGAAGGTGAAAACAGAAGAAGGGTATGAGATTTGTTTATCTAATTATAGTATTATACTGCAATATCTGGTAGGAATACCATTGATATTTAATTCAGATTCACAAAATCTATTTAAAAAAATTACTCCCAAATAATTGATGGAATCCGTTTAATCTTGTGGAATAGTCTTGACTGGGGGTTAATTATAGAAGGTTAGGGTATACTTTTAATGGCAGTACTTAGACCCTATTGTTATTCAGTGTGCTGTGGTGTATGCCAATAGGTATAACAAGTATTAAAAAGGATCCTGATTTCTAGGATACAAAATAACCTGAAATTGCTTATTACCAGTCTCTTATACTGATACTGTTCTACTTGAAATAACTGCAGTTGCAGGGTTCTCATACTGGTATATGGACTCCTCCCAAACTTTTTGTTTTGTGTGCTCATTTGAAAATCATTGTCCCAGGTTCTGTTTTATGTTTTGCCAGAGGAGGGAATTACATTTAAGACAGAATTAATGGTTTCCAGTGAATAACAAACAGAATGTTGTATCCAAGTCATGTTTTCTGCGCATATTGTATTGAAAGATTTGTGAGGCTTTATTTTTTCACTAGTTTATAACAAATTTTAGTATAGAAAGTCATAATAAAAGATGGATGAGAGAAAGGATGTATGCAAGATAGTACTGGGACTAAAACCTCTTCATTTTCCAAGCTCAGGTATAATTTAGTCCTAGATGCCAGACAGTACTGCACAGACCTTTTTTTTGATCCTCTCCCTCCATCTCATAATTTTAAAACTTGAAATTGTTAGGAAGCAAAATAGCAAGTGTATGACACATTTAATACACACTGAAATGACCTGACACTAAGCTACGCATTTTTCTGTGAATCTCATTATTTTTCCATTTTGCCACTAGATGGAAGTACTGATCAATAAAAGCAGCAGTTCCCGCCGTAACTTAGAGCAGTTGGCTGGACTTTGAGAGCACATTTGAGATGCAATTTGTTTTCTAAAAGTCTTTTACTTAAGAACAGTTACAATAAGTGGTTTAGTGAAGGAACACACTTTGAGTTTAAAATGAAACGAAAATTCTTCCTATAGTAAGATACTGAACAGTTGTCATGGTGTGACTTAGGTTTGCCAATTTTAATATATTTAATTTCGCTTGGGGTTAGGATTTAGGCGTAAAGACAAAGCAGGCTTAAAACTCAAAAGGGTATAAGAACAAATTTATTAATAATACAAAACAATTCAGAATGAGATTTCTAGATTGTTCCCTCCTCCCCCTTTCCTCATAACAGCAGCTTACAGAAAAACACTTCAGTCAGTCATCTACTTAAATAATCATTTCAATTCACTCTAGAGGGGAAAGTCCTTTTTTTAAGTTTAGGCTTAGGAGAGTCTTACTCTCATAACTTGCCTCCGCCCAGAAACTACAAATTACGATTTTTTCCTCCCGTTCTCACAGTCCTTCCAGAGCTGTATTATGGGTTGCTGAAACACATGGGGTGTCATTTTAAAGGCAGAATGCTAAGAACACAAAAGTCTCTTTATCTCATTCTTCATCAAATGTCTCTGTTCAATATTCCAGTCCCAAAAACAGAGAGCTTTATTTCCCGAGGCAAAAAAAGTCTTCATCTCAAGCACTTAACCTCCTCAAGTATATTTTACAGTTTAAAGAAATTTCAGTGAAGTCACAATCCCCTAAAGCCCACCAAAAAAAAGGTTTTCAGCTACTTACCAGTGGCATCTTTTCAATCTCTCCTTCCATGAGGAACTTTGTCTTCATTCCGCTGACTTCTGTAATTCTTCTTGCTTTATTCCTTTCGTTACGGGGAGCTCAGGAAAAAATCTAGAGTCTCATCTAGGCACTAAGAGTTAAACTTGTATCCAGAAAGTAAGGAGCCAGGCTGAAGCCACGCTGGGAAAAACATGTGGCCACCAGGGGACCACATGGAGACGGCTGGACCTCCTTCTGCCGCGTGCTCGGCTGGAGCCGCCCTTCTCAGAACAAGGGGGAAAGGAGAGCCTCGGTAGCTCTCCCATCCCCCGCTCGGCCATGGTGCATGGAGAGGGAAAAACCGGGCTGAGCCGAGCTGCACCGAGCCCTGCCGGGCGGGGCCGGAGGCCGAGCCGAGCCAGCTGTGCTGGGCTTCCCCCCGGGGCCGGGCCAGGCTGGGTACCCCCGGTGCCACCCGAGACCGGGGCCCGCCAGGGCCAGAGCCAGGGCTGGGCCGGGTCCACCCCGGGGCCGGGCCCTCCCCGCCTCTGGGACTTGGGCCGGACCCCATGCCGGGGCCAGAGCCCCCAGATCTGCTCACCTCCCCGACCGGAAGGCCAAAAGACCCAACCAACCCTTTTTCCCTGTGATTTGTGAAAGCGAAACAACCTTCCAATTGGTTTCATGGGCTGTCAGTCACCAACCCAGGTTTCTGACTGGTCCCCGCAGCCTCAGGAGAGGCTCCCAGGGAGGGGACAGTTCTCTTGTTTCAAGCCCTTGTGGTCTTCAAGAGGTTCTCTTGGGGGCCGGGCTCCCCTCCCCCTCCCTGCTCCACGTGTCCCCAGCACAACAGTTGTGTTGCTTTTTCCTGCCAACTTATATTTTTCTTCATGGTCTTTTTTCCAGGAGTGGAAGGAGCGGTATGGAAATAGAGATGATTCCACCAGAAGCAGAGCTGTCCACACAGACCAGAAAGAATCCAGCTTCTCAGAGACCACTGCCAACAGACGTAAGCTTTGTGGGTTGGAGGGGAAGTTCATTTTGTTTTGTTTCAGTACATTGTTTTCACAACACTGGCTGTGAGAGTAGTTTCAGATATTTTCCTTTTTGTCTTAGATGCTGTGCTGGTAATGTTCACTTCTGTGGCTCAGTGCCATCTTGCCATTTAAGGCACTCAAAAGAGTACTGTATTTCTTTCCATTTCCAACTAGTTGGGATCAGAGATTCTGACTACTCTTCAGACCAATTACTTGGTCTTATGGGATATATAATGCTTGCCACTAGAGTAGCAGTTGTCAGCAAAGAAATTTCATGATACATCTTGAAGTTGGGTGTTGTAAATCTTAAAATTCACCTCTTCTGCTTGCAAGTGATCTATCTCAGACTGGAATAATGAAGCAATCAGATCACTAACAAATATAACATCCCATAAGTGTATATGCTTTCATTTAATAGTGTCTATTAGCAAAAGACATTTTTGTGGATGCTTTAAACTTCCAAAAAGTTTGTCAAAATATGAATGGCTTTTTCTATATTTTTTGTGCTCTTGTAAGCTAACAACAAGTAAAATGAAACTGAAGAAAAAAGGAGGTAAAGGGGAGGAGGAGGGAAGCTTTGAATATGTTTTTAAGAAAACACTGGTAGATTTCCCCCTCCTCTGTACAAAGTTGCAAACCCAGATTTTTAGTGGTAGACCAACTAAAATTACATTTTAATGTCCATCATGTGATTATGTGGCATTCCAACTCTAAAACAAGCCATAGGTTCTGACGTAGTGGAGGTCACAGAGTGAACTGCGAAACAACTTTATTTCATTAATTCATAAAATTGATTAATTTTTTAAAAACAAACAAAAGCAAACAAAAACCCCCTCCAAACAGCTTAGTTAAAGCATGAAGCTGAGAGGATGAATGGGTGATTTAAAAGTAATGCTTACCTGTAGTTTCTCGTTTTCTTTGAGTCTTTGCAAGGTGGATCTCAACCTATTTGAGGGGCAAAAGCTGTAGTTGCATTTCTGTGGAGATACAGAAATACAAAATCAAAATACTACAAATTTGGAAGTTTGGTTTAATATTACATCTACTCTAAATTGTTGCACTTTTACTTTGGATGGGATTGCTTTGTTATTCTTATGCTTTTTTTAATTTTATGTCTTCATACACTCCAGGCTGTTCACAAGGCAAATAAGTGTCTTTCATTCCTTTTACTTATTCAGCTCTATCAAAGTATACCCGTTCAAACGGTAGGACTGAAAGAGATAGAATAGAACTCCTCCAGGATGCAGAACCCTTGGATTTTAATGCAGATTCTGTTAATGATGACCCCCTTGAATCGGACTCAGGAAGGTGAGGAATATTCTCTGTAATTTCCGGTTACAAGTTTCTGATATCTTCTGTTTTCTGACACATGACAGTATCAAATAGTTTCATAATAAGAGTCTTGTAAAGGAAGGTTATAATTTCATCTTTTTCCCTTTCTTCCTTTTCCCCTATGATAAGGAAATAATTTTGACACCTCTTAAAACTTGAAGTTATTCCTGTTTTTTTAGAAATGTCAGAGTGAGATTTGAGCTGGATATTACATTACGTATGGCATAATTTGAAAAAAGCTGCATATAAAACTGGCAAATGGCCTGCATGTTCAGGAAACCTCCCAGTGTGGCCATTCTGGGGGCAGTCTGGGGATCACACTTGTGCCACCGCAGACTTTCACTGCTAGGACTAAAGCTCCTTTACCACAGGCAGCTCTAGTGACTCCAGGCATCCCCTTTCACTCCCTACTCAAGAGTCAGAAAAGTTTCCCTTTCCAGCTGGACTGCAGGTTTCCCAGAGCAGAGTCCCAGATATCTGGTTGTTTTAATCTTGGTGCAGTGACAGCATAACAGCTCAGATTGGTGCCTCCAGGGAAGAACTCCAAACAAAAGAATCCCTGAGCTTTTACACCCTCACAGCCCGTGTGCACCACAATCCAGGCTTTTCCAGCTGAGCCCTTGGCTCCTGCACGGCCTCCAAGTGGCTGGGCTAAAGATCCCATGCCCTTTGTTAGTTGTTCATGGCACCTTGCCTGGGCCTCCCATTTCCTTTCATACAGGGCACACGAAGCTACCTGGTCTAGGGTATGCCTCAACAGACAGATGTACAATATAAGATTTTCCCTAATTTCCCTAATTTCCTACAAAACTGGAGAAAGCTCGCTTGATATCCCAGTATAAAATCCATTTTGACAAGGCTGCAGGAAAGAAAACTGAATGTTACAGGATCTGCTGCAGGATATACAGCTGGCTATCAGATCTTGGAACTACTAAAGTAAATTAAAATCTGAACATCCTGAACAGGGAGTACCAGATTGCACTGTGTATCTCTGTCTGTAGTAGAAATTTTTGTGATTCTGTGGCTGTGACTGCAACACCGAATTTCTTCAGTTATAGAGTACCTTATGTAACTGCTTAGTTCTGCTCATGTTTAAGAAACAAGCAATATATTATATGGGTGCTTTTTTTTTTTTTGGGTGGGGGTGGGTGGTTATGGTGTAGAACTACTAAATGACAAATAATTTAAAATTCACATATAATGTGGCTACTGCCACTGGGCACCAGTTGTGGAATCTGGTGTGGGGTTCTTTCTGACCTCCAGGTGCTCTTAGGCACCTCATTCCCAGGTGCTCTATAGGCACCTAACTCCCAGAGCTCCATAGGCTCCTATTCTGAGCTCTTAGGCTCTTACTTGTCGGGTAATTCCCTAATAAGCAAAGCAACTAATAGTTTAAAAGGTTATTTACTACAAAGCACATCAGTCTCAACAGGCAATAGCAAAAGCAATGGCAAAGCAATGGCAAAGCAATGGCAAAAGCAGCAGTAATAAGCAAATGGCTAGAAGCCAGAATGACTGAAGCAAGTGGCTAGAAGCTGAATAGCTAAAAGCAACAACTCTCCTAATACATAGTGTTATATAGAATTTCTCCAACAAGCTAAGATGCAAACTCAGACCATCACTCTTTAACTTCTTAGAATCCTAGTTTCTTAGCTGACCAGATTATGTATAGCACTGTGCATAGAATCTCTTTTGTTCTATCTAAGAAATGTAAGCAATATTCTTACTATAACTCTGTTATGTCTAAGTCCTGTCTACAGCTGCAGGCCTGGAGCCTCTACTAGAGATACCACTTTGTTTGCGACCTTCAGTAGAACACTCTGCTACTGTGGTATCTGAAGCCTTTTACTTACTAAAAACACTGCAGCTTCTACTAAACCTTATTCAATCCCTACACTCTGATTTCTCTCTGAAGAATTCAGAGAGACCCTAAATCACTGACTCCCAACAATATAAGAACTTAAAATTTGTTTTTTTTCAGCTAAAACTGGTTTGCCCAGTCAGAAAGTCACAAAAAGTAATTGTTTCAGTGGACTTGCATCTATAATGTCAATAAACAAATGCCAGCCCAGAAACATGCAAAACATTTAACATGCTTTAAATGGCACTGCCAGGTTTCACAGGTTTATTTAGACAAGTGGTTTAGTCTCATGTCACCGTATTTGAAAAACTGGGGCTTTCAAGCACAAGAGTTTAAAGAGGAGCTAGAATTTCTAGCCTAGAATTTCTGTCAGCAGTTGGCTTCTATGCAGTGTGAAAGGGATCGTCTACTAAAAACAGGAATATGCATTATGTAATTATTCTGGAGCAAATACTTCTCAAGCACAGTGTCAAAAGTCTCCAGGCATCTGTGCATGCTTTGTAAAGTGGAACATTCTAAACTTCTTCAAAAAAAAAAGCAGGAGCTTCAAAGCTTAGTTGAGCTTTGCCAAGTAACCTTCATTTAATTTCGTGGAGGTAGTAAATCAACAAGAGTCATTGCATGTGGAATTCAAATTAATTTAGAAGTAGCTTATTTAGCTGGAGCTCCTACAGCAGATAGAACATTCTTGGAGGTAAGGGCAGTTAGGACACTAGGTTCTGGCTTTGTGTTCATTCAGGTTTTAGTGACTACTACAGCAAGGAGCTGCATTTTGCTTATGTTGGACCATATTTGTGCTTTTAAAGTGTTTCTAAAATATATTTGACCAACAATTTGTGAAGTTTCTCTTTTCCCACTCAGCATACAGGCTTTTGTTTTCATTAAATTTGATACTGTATGTCTTCTAAGAACACCCCATGAGATGTACTGTTTAGCACCCGCAGCTACTTTATGGGTGCTGTTGTTTGTTTGGGTTTATTGTGTTTTGGGATTTTGTTTGTTTGCTTAGTTGTTGGTGTGGTTGGGATTTTTTTTTTTTTTTTAAAGTCCTGTTCAACCAAAACATCCAGCTTCTTCCTTTGTTTTAGGAAGTATCGTTCTTTTCCCAGTATTCATATAACTGTTTTTCTTGGTCACATGAGGTTTAATTTAATGACTGTTTTTCAAATTCTCATGGAAATTAATTCTGTAAAACATCAAAGCATGTAATTCACTGGAGTTAAGGAGTAAGATTGCAATGAGAGTTAGATGATTTCATGAGTCTTTATTTTTCTATTTCTTGTGACACTTTTTCACTTTTAAAATTGATTCTGCAGGTACCAGCCTGGTGGAAGATACCTGTCAATGTCTCGAAGCAAAATATTTGATGATGTCTAAGCTCATCAATGCTAAAGAAAATTCAGTGGAAATATAGCTCCTGCTCATTGTTTGGAAAATACTGTATTTGTGATATATCACTGAACCATCAAAGACTCTTAAAAAAAAAAATGAAGGAACAACTCTTTTGGAAATGCACGTGTATGATAACTTCGCCACTTGTGATAGGAGTATGCTTCTGCTACTGTAGATACTGTTGTGCATCCGTGTGGGCTTTTGTGTCATGACCAAAATGAGAAAACTATTTAAAGTTAATAGATGGTAAACTAGGTAAATATACCTAGGGCTCAACTTGAACTGTAACAGTCTGAGTTTGGGGAAGAGTATTTTTAGAATATTTTATTCTAGATTTTAACCAATGCTGTGAGAGCATATTGATGCATCCAAAGTGCAGTTTTATCAATTACAATAAAAAACTCTTTCTGTAATTTTTCTATATCTGCTGATGAAAAATAAGGCTTCTTTTGCCTTCAGTGGTATTTGAATCAGAAAGTCTGAATGGCAGGCTTTCTTCATGAAATCAAATATTACAAGTTCTAGTATTTAGAGGGCTACAAAGGAGATAGTGACTCCCTTTTTTGCAAGGAGTCACATGGAAAAGACAAGATGTCATGGCCACAAGTTGCTTCTGATGAGATTCCAGTTGGACACAATTGAAAATTTTTGTACAATTAGAAAAATCAGCCATTGAAATAATGTTCCTAGAGAAGTGATACATTTCCCCAACATTCAACACTTAAAATTTGTCTGGACAAGGTGCTGGGTTGTCTTGTCTACACTATACTTTCCCTCAGAAAGGTTGGACCGTAAAATAGAAGTCACAGAACTGTTTGGGTTGGAAGGAACCTTAAAGATCATCTAATCTCAAGCCCATCTGCTATGGGCAGGGACACTTTCTAGACTGAGTTGCTCAGCCCTCCATCCAGCCTGGCCTTGAACACTCCCAGGGATGGGGTATCTGCAGGTTCTCTGTGGCAACCTGTGCCAGTGCCTCACCACCCATACAATAAAGAATTTCTTAAGATTGTAATCTAAATCTGCCCTCTTCACTTTTCACCCATTTTTGCTTGTCCTATCACTACATTCCTGGTGAAGAGTCTCTCTCTGGCTTCTCTGTAGGCACCTTCAGACACTGGAGGGTTCTTGTGAGGTCTCCATATAACCTTTCCTTCTCCAGGCTGAATAACCCTAATTCTCATCCTGTATTCATAGGAGAGGTGCTCCAGTTCTGTGATCATCTTTGTGTCTCTCCTCTGGGCTGGCTCCAGCAGGTCCCTGCCCCTCCTGTGCAGGGACCCCAGCTCTGGCTGCAGTGCTCCAGGTGGTCTCAGCAGAGCAGAGCAGAGGGGCAGAATCCCCTCCCTGCCCTGCTGCCCACGGGGCTCTGGATGCAGCCCAGGACACGTTTGGCTCTCTGGGCTGGGAGTGCCATGGCTGGGGCATGTCCAGCCTCTCACCCACAGCACCCCCAAGTCCTTCTGAGCAGGGCTGCTCTCAATTTGTTCTCTGCCCAACCAGTAATCTGTGTGTGGGATTGCAATGACCCAGGTATAAGACCTTGCCCTTGCTTTGCACAGACCCACCTCTCAAGCCAGTCCAGGTCCTCCTGGATGGCTTCTCTTCCCTGCAGTATTGACTGCACCACACAGCTTGGTGTCAGCAGATAATTCTTGAGGTTCCTTCCATCCTGGTACTCATGAGTCCATGGAAATTTTTTGGCATAAATTTTGGAGCAATGTGTGTTGGTCAAGGAAGACTGTATTTTTTTTTTCCCCACATTATGTGCAGATACGTGGTTATAGCATATGTAAATAGTTGAAATTGAGTATGGGTGTCACTGTCATTTGAGCATATGTGCAATAGCAAGAATACATTATTGAAGATACAATGTCTGCTTAGATCTTTACAGATGTAATGATTAAAAATCTTGGCACACTAGTGTTTTTGTAACTGTAAAAGAAAACATACCATGAAAATGGAATTAGATACTGAAACATAATTTGCACGCACCTCAGGCACGGCTTCAAACTGTATTTCTTGAAAAGAAGGGAAATATGTAGCATGACTAGGTAGTGGCAAACACTTTTAATATCCTAAATACCCTGGTTGCATTATATATCAGTTTTTAAGGTGCCTGTATTTTGCAGTAAGTTGTTGCAAAAAGAATAATACTTTGCCATTCAAAAATGCCAATTATTAACAGTGTAAAAAAGCTTCACATTATTTCATTAGTGTAGGCATATTTTTAAACCATAGTTAGTTGAATGAATTTTCAAATGTAATCATAAGGTAAAAGATGTGGTCAAATTTATGATAACTTTGGTAATTTGAATAATTTAAAATGTTTCTTTTTTCTAGTTTGTCAGAAATCTTTACCACTTGGGAGCTTTCTTCTGTGCTTTTTGCAAATTTACGTTGAAAACTGAAAAAGAACATGTTTTTATCATATATTCTTTATCATGCTTAAAAAACACATCCCTTAAAGCAGCTAGGAATGAGTTATTCTGAAAAGTAAGTTTTCATGAATGACATATTCTACTAATTTTTTTAAATAGTCTGTGTTTTCTCAAGTAATTGTTAATGGGGATCTAACGCTACCTCCTGTGATTTTAGTACATGTATTCTAACAGTAGTGGTATTTGTAATACATTGATCTGCCTATTTTGAAACACTGATTTGTTACTATGAAGAGGAAAAAAATCTTTATTTGTATAGAAATAATTATATTAATAAATTGGCAGACATACAGTAATTGTCAGTTTTGTTTTTAGGTGAATACAGTAGTGTCAGCCATGCCCACAGGCATTCAAGCTCATGCAATTTCCAGACTACTCATATTGAGGCCACTTTTTACTTTGATTGTTTGTGTTTGTAAAAGTTTGTTCCAAATCTTTGGCTGGAATTTTATCAGGGACTGGAAACTGAGAAGATGAGTCTCTCTTTATTCAGATATTTCTTTAGCAATTCTATGGTAGCACCTATTTAATTTATTTTTTAACTACTTAGTAGTGCTATCCTGAATTCATCCTTGTATGAGAGGCGTTGTATATGTTTTTGGGCACCCATCCACATGAATGTTCTTAGACTCTATATTTCTATTCTAAAAATTGTTCAGCGGTTTATTTATAAAAATCTAATAGGCAGAAATAAAATTTAAACTCTTTGTTTAACTCTTGAGATGTCACTGCAAAGGGATCTAATGCAGGGCCAGTAGAAAAGCTATTAGAAGGAGCATCTGTTTTTCTGAAAATCTGTGAAATAGCCTTATCTAGTTCGTGGTGACGAGACAGTGGGATTGAGCCTCCTTGGGGCCTGGTCTTTCACCTCTCAGTGAAATGGCTGCAAACAGAATTTTCAGGGGAAACATGGTCAAGATTTTATGTATAATTGGTGCAGATTCCATTGGAATGCAGTAATTTGAAAAGTTGACTGCATAAATTAATGGCAGTAGGATTTCAGATTCTAACATAGACATTCTGAGCTCATTGAAGTGGAAATTCGCTGACTTTTTTGATGTTGCAGTGGAGTAAGGGAGAACCAATGGCTGGTTTTTGAGCTCTTAAAAGCTCTACTTTCTTTACAGAGAAAAGTTCTCTGCATTGTACTTGGCAATGCCTGGTGTCACATCGTCACCAGACACTGTTCAGTTAAACAAGGAGTTTGATATGTGAAGTCAGGTTTCATCCATAGTGTGCATTGCTGACCAGGAGTTATCCAAGCTCTAATTGCATGCAATCTATTGACTAATTAATTCAAAGTATGTTTTGAAAACTCATTATGGGTTCATATGACTGAATCTGGAATAATTTCAATAAAGAAATATGGCATACTACTATAAAAGAGCAATATTTGCTGTTCACTTGAGCTGGTTTGAGACAAATTTGGTTACTACTCGTACAAATAATGCAGAATGTGGCTGGGGGCTATGTCTCTAAGGATTTACCCCACTCCTGAGATCTGTGGATGCACATCCCTGGAAACATTCAAACCCATGCTGGATGGGGCTCTGAGCACCCACATCTAGTTGAAGATGTGCTAGCTGATTGCAGGATGGTTGGACTAGGTGGTCTTTACAGATCTCTTCCAACCCAAACCATTCTGGGATTGCATAATGCTTCTCAGCTAGATTGTGGCAACTCCTGATGGGTTCTTTCCTGCTACAGCTCCAGTCCCAGTAGCACTACAGCTACGTGAAGTTTTGATATGTTTAAGGAGTGAGTGCACTGTAGACTAACAGTGTTCCCACATCACTTCTGATGCTCCAGATTAGATGGTTTTAAGTAAATTCCCTTGAAAACTCTGCTTTTGGGAACTGAGTATTAAGTAATTAATTAATTGAGTATTTTTCTGTCAGTGTATATATAGAGACATATTTATTTCCTGCTAAAGAATGTCAGTGATATATTTCTTTATTATTTCACTTCCTGAATTACTGAGAAGTTGGTGTATACATTTCACCATCATTTCTGCATTTTTCTGTCCATCAGTGAACACCAAAAAAAAACCCAAAATACCAAAAATCCCACCCAAGTTAAATACGAATGTTTGAATGTCTTCCTGTCAAAGATTTAAATGAGTGAGAAGAACATATGCAAGTCACAATGAACTTCAAAAAGCAGTGTGAAAACAGTACCTAGACTGTGTTGGAGTTCTTAAAAATCATCGATAGCAAATAAACTGTAGTCATATTTGTAGTTCTATTTTTCTTAATACATGTTTTGAAATGTATATTGGGAAATAAGTCCCCTACTCAGCTAAAAGGGAGTATATCTCTCAGCCGTGAAGTGAGGAAGTGTTTTTATGAGGGAAGGTGAAAGATCTGTAACTTCTAATCTGTGCTCATGGTGACACTTTGGGCAAACGACAACATAGCCTCTTATTTAACTACAGTAATGTGTTAAGAAAAAAAGAAACTTTATACTTCTATAAATTACACTACTGGAAAAATCATTATATATAATCTGCCTTTATTTTGCAATCAAGCACTTGTAAAATAATCATTAACAGTATTGATAGGAATTGTAGAAAGCTGCTGTCTTTTAAATATTTATTCTTGCTATTTTAAAATATAACATGAGCAATGGTTTTTACATAGGAATTATTAAAATTATTACTATGATTTTCTATAATTATGGTAATTTGTATTTTATTAAATTTGTCTTGGAATACTGTAAATATTGTGTGAAAAGTACTACATTTTATTTGAGTTTTCATTAGGCTTTAATTACTTGAAATCTGAGGGGCATTCATAATACCAAATAGAGATCACTTTATGAAGGAAAATTTTTATGAGGCTTCTTAAAGAAATCTGACTGATTCATTGCAGACAAATAGGTGCATCTTAATTATTAACAATAGCACTACTAAGGGGATATATTGCATCCTAGCTTTTTAATTTTTCTTTAAAATTCAAGAAATTGTTAACCTTTTTCAGAGCAGCTTAGTTGTCAATCTTGTAAACTTTCTGAAACTTTTACATTCCTTTTCCCTAATGGGCTCTACAGGATATGTGCTGCTTCATGGCAGTCACCTAATACTAGCTGTGCCTCTAATTAAGTAGTCTAATCTGAAGCTGAGACACTCCTACACCATTTGATTATGTTAACAGAAATTCAGCATTCCTAGCAAAAAAAAAAAAACTAAAAAAAAAATTTTAAAAAGGGATGTTGAGCTAGGTATCTTAAATTGCATTGTATTTGTATTTGGTACCCTCTGTTTGGGTCAAATGGTAAGCCTAATCAGGTTTATTCTTTGTTTCTGTTAGAATGCATTGGAATGTCATGCTCAGCATGCTTTTGTGTGCATGTGTGTGTTTTAGTATGCAGCTTCAGTTATTTCCTCAGAATAATGTTGTTCTATTTGACATATTCCTATGAACTGTAGTTTCAGAGTGATACCTTAGCTGTCACCATAGAAATTAATTATTTTCTATAGAAATATGTTGTGTTTCTGTAGAGGTATCTGGAAGATAAGGGAATTAATTTATACGTTTAGTAATACAGGTTTATGGGTTTAGTAATAGACCTTAATTCTCCAGTGTATATCAAGATAGGCTGTAGGAGTGCTGCTTATGGATAGACTATCTTCTTTTGCCTTATGATGCAAGTATGTATGCGTAAATACCTTGTTTTGAAATTCACTGAGTTAAACATTATTCTCTGTAGTGTTCTGAATTACTATTGTACTGGATATTATTTTTGAAATGTGTGTTACAATATATTTAGTCTAATACTTAAATCGGCATGAAATAAATGATTTCTGCAATACATTTTCCCTGGTGTATTTTAGATATTTATACTTCTCTGAGGTTTTTTTTGAAAGTAGTCTTTTAGAGAAACTTGACCTATTTCTTTTTTCCAGGCAAAAGTTATACTTTTATTAAAAGTATATTCATACTTTAGAAGACAATCCAATCTTGTTTTGGTTATTATTTTGAATCTTCTGGAAGGCAGATTGAAAAGGGAAATCAAGAATACTGCATACCTGGTGTTATTGTCAGGAAAACCTGTGAGGACTGACTTGGCTCTGAGTATTTCTGTGGGGCATAAGGTGGGGTGAAAGGTAGGGTCCCTACATCTCTCCTGCTGTTCTGTGATAACTCATACTAGGACATAATTTCTTCTGGCTCATCCCAGCCACTAGTGAGAATAAAGGCAAGGGTTTGATTCACTGCAGCTGTGAGGAAACAGGCACAGCAAAGAAATTGACTCCATCTTACCTTCTAATGCTTTCATATTTCTTTCTTTTATTTTCCCTACAAAAAAAAATATGAAGGAAGACAAGATATAGATATAGATATAGATATAGATATAGATATAGATATAGATATAGATATAGATATAGATATAGATATAGATATAGATATAGATATAATTTAAATATTTTACTGTCTCTGTAAGTTGAGGGAGCTGATTCTGCCCCTCTGCTCTGCTCTGGTGAGACCTACCGGTGCTGCATGGTCCCCAGCATACGAAGGCCATGGATCTGTTAGCAAGTCCAGATGACAAAGATGATCAGGGGGCTGGAGCACTTGCCCTCTAAGGAAAGGCTGTGTTGAATTTGTTCAGCCTGGAGAGGAGGAGGCTCAGATCTCACTGCAGCCTTTCAATGCTTCAGGGGAGTTTACATCTAAGGTAAGGCCCACAAGGGATAGTGGTTTTAAACTGCAAGAGGGTGGATTGAAGTAAGATATAAGGAAGTATTTTACAATGAGATTGATGAGACACTGGCACAAGTTGCCCAGAGAGGTGGTGGATGTCCCATCCCTTGCAACTTTCAAGATCAGGCTGGAGGAGGCTCTGAGTACCCTGATCTAACTAAAGGTGTTCATGCTCAGTGAGGTTGGAACTAGGTGACCTTGACCTTCTTCCAACCCAAACTATTCTGTTATTCTGAGTGATACATGTATTTCTTTTTTTCAGAGGGAGTTTGATTAAGGTAGTAAATCATTCTCCAGATGGTTAACCAGCCACACTCTTCCTCCAGACTTAATGTGATGAGTTACTATTAAATCTACCAATCTACCATCTATGCAGTTCAGTTAATGCAATTGTCCTTATTTAATGCTAGCTTTCAGTTATTTATTGTCAGATGTTTATTTGCTCAGAGAGCTATATAAATTCTAGTGTTTAGTTGTGAGTAGTTGCTAATGAAACTACATTGAGTATTCAGTGGATTTTACATCTTCTGAAATACCATCTGCCTGACTGTGAAATTACCAGGTTTGTGAATTAACTCTACCCTTCCCTCTGCAGCTCCACCTGCAGAGTGCCGTGGTGCTTGTTCATCCTGGTCTCTGCTCTGCATGCTGTGATAAAGATCTTTACCCTTTCTCTCCATAAACATCCTGTCTTTCGCATCTTGTTCTGCATTGGTTCATTTCACGTCATTGCCTTCAGGATTTTTTGAGAGCTTTATCAAAAAGCCGAAGTTGGTCAGAGCCCAGCTGAGAGAGAAGACAATTTCTCTTCCCTTCACGGGCAGCATGACCTGGACTGCAAAGAGAGATTCAGCTGATGTACAGAGGTCAGATATTGGAGTGATTTATGAATGTGGGCTCTGCACAAACAAGGAAAGCGTTTAGGTTCCTGCCGCAGAAACATCTGGTTAAAAATCTGTGTTTTGAGTTGCTCAGTCAACATCAAAGCAAGATGTGCTGTAATTGAGGCAGTGCCTAGACATTGTCTGTGGAAACCTGCAGTCTTTGAAATCCAAGTGAACGCTAATAGTTAAATAATCCACAGTAAAAAAAAAAAAAAAAAAAAAAGTTTAAGAAAGGTCATTTATTCCAAGTAAACTTCATAAAGTCTGCATGCTGGTGGGAATTTTCTCAGTGTATTCTCTGTTCCTCTTCTCCCCCAGAGGCTGCTCCTTACATAAGCATTTGTACTCCTAAAACATAATGCTTTTTTTTGGAACATTTTGTTGTTTTTAAATCTGTCCTGAATGAGTGTGCTTGAGATCACCCAAAAAATCACCAACAAGGATATGAGCAAAAGTGAGATTTTAATATTAAATCTACAAAGCACAACTAATTCATTGGTAAGATTCACTCTACTTACAAAGGAAAACTGAGGCACAACAAGGGAAAGCAAGCAACAAAAAAACAAACAAAACAAAATCCAGGCAATGAAAGGAGAAATTAATTGAAAACTAGCGGGGCGGGAGGGAGGGGTTGTGAGGACACAGCAAGGATGGAACGGAATGAAGCCTAAAGTTTAACAACACTAACTTAACAGTACTTTAGCTTAACTTAAACCTTTATTTATAGCTTAACTTTAGCAATCAATCAGAAAAATCACTTAGCAGCATTTAGCTTAAATTATAATTATAACTTAACCTAACTTCCAGATTTGCTACAGCATATGTGCAAGGATATGCATGCAGACATGGTCAGTACAAGATAAGGTACCTGTGGAAAAATCTGCCTCAGAGGTCAGTGAAAATGCTCCCTTTGGATGCATTTGCATCTCCCAGTGGGCAGAGGGTTGGGCCTTGTGGAGTGGGGTATCAGCCCAGGACTCATCATGTTTTGGAGATCCTCCAGCCACCACTCCAGCCTCCAGCCCTCCAAACTGAGGGTTTGCTGGCTCTGAGAGGTGTCCCCTCAGAGGGACATGGCTGGCCAGGGTTTGCTGTTTCTGAGGGGTGGGTACCCCCTCAGAGGGACATGGCTGGCCAGGGTTTGCTGCCTCTAAGAGGTGTCCCCCTCAGAGGGACATGGCTGCTCACAGACCTGCTGTGGTCCAGGAGAGATCAAAGGGCCCCATCTTGACCTCCATTTGGTTGCAAGAGAGCGGGTTTAGTCATAACAGTGTCTCATCCTGGCCACAGTTTGGGTTGGCACTTCCTTTGAAAGTGTGACAATAGGAATGTTTTTCCATTCAGGCCAGAGAAATATTTTCCAAAGTCGTCATGAGAAAAAAAAGCTTGTTAGGAGTTCCTGGGAGCAGACAGTGTTTCTGATAAGCTCAGGAAGAGCTGAGCCCAGATAGTGTTTTCAAGGACACGGCCAAACAAGCATTTTGCAGATCACACTGGAAAGGAATGGCAGGGGAGGGGGTGCACCACCACAAAAGTCTATGGGAATCGTGAAGAAAACACTAAAGTGGTGTGTGAATCCCAACACATTTCAGTCAGCAAGCAGCATCTTTCAAGCCCACGTTTCACAAACAATTACCAGGTCTATTGCACGAGGTTGTGGCAGTCAGTGTGGCACAGCACCCCTCCCATCAGAGGCAGCTTGTGGGTGGGCAGGAATGAGGAAAAGCCAACCTAGGGCAGAGAGAGCCAGGACAAAGGAATGGTGTTGAGAGCCAAAGCGAAGTGTGGCAGAGTGTTTGAGCAGTGATGGGGAGGGAGGTGTGAGTTCTGCTGGCTCCTGGGGTGAGTTTATCACCTTTTGCTGCTGCTAGCCTCACCATTTCTGTAGGAAATCTGATAGTAACATGCTGATGGCTGGCCCCTAAGGCCTAAGAATACATAGCTTTGACCGCAGAGGAGCAACAAAATCATGAGTTGGGCTCAATACTGTGCCACTACCTTGTAGCTTTTGCCTCTCATTTCTGGTATTAAACACAAGCACAGTTCATAGCTTGAAGTTAGGGGTATCCTAACACAGGGAAATTGAGGAAGTGATTTGGGAGAGAGTGCGAGCAATCGTTGTGCAGCTCAGAGCACCAAAATAAAACGCTTGTGTTTTTGCCTCTCAGACAATTCAGTGGCAGGTTGGGAAAACATAG
Organism: Muscicapa striata striata; assembly: GCA_030060385.1. Taxonomy (NCBI): domain Eukaryota; kingdom Metazoa; phylum Chordata; class Aves; order Passeriformes; family Muscicapidae; genus Muscicapa; species Muscicapa striata. The sequence continues at coordinate 2,438,900 of JAREIS010000142.1, forward strand.
ACACTGGGAGTCTGGCCTTCTGAACTAATGCTTAAAAGGGTTTCACAGATCTCTGGAAACTTGTTTTCCCTGAGCAATAAACATAGCAGAGACTGTGATTAAAGAACACTGATGGGCTGTAAAGCAGTAACCAAGCAAGTGTTGAACAGCAGGGCTGGGATTTGCAGGCTCAGGGAAGCAAGTCACTGGCTAGACAGGGTCTGTTCCAGGCACCCACAGAGGTGAAAGCTCTCTCCTAGGGGGGATAACAGCATGAATTATGGTGAGTGTACCCTTTTTATTGGTTCTGAGTGATTTGGAATTAATTTAGAGCTAGAAATAAATAAAAATCTTTAAAACACTTTCAGAAAACGGGATGAACTTGTTTCCTGTTGAAATGCTGCTGAAATATAATCAGATATTCAATCACAATTTACTGGGAACAATAACACTAATGAGCTCTCAGAATTGCCAGGAGCCATAATTACTAATGAGCTATAAGAATTAACAAGCTTGATTCTACTCTCATTGAAATGAAGGCCTTTGTCAGCAGCAGTAGCAAACCATGTCTTAGGTGGTTATTTCTCTGGGAACTGTTAATGGGCTTGACTGAGCTCATTAGTATATTTGAACAAAGAACAGATACAAAAACAGTCATTAGATTAACTATAGATTCTACCCATTGGAGCCCATAGCTTGTAGATCCTTCAAAGGGATCCAAGCTGTAATGTTCAGTGTGGCAATTTGAGCTCATCTACCACAGGGCGAGATGTGGTGTATATATGCTACTCTTTTGGAATAGATATGCTGATAAATACTAAACCAGTATCTCTCCAGAAAAGTATGTTCGGGGAAAAGACTGAGAACAGCCAACCCAATGGCACAATGAAGAAATTTGAGCTTTTATTTTTTGTTCTGAAATCTTTTAGCACTTGCAGAGAACAATAAAATACCACAGTCTGCAAAATTCTTATTGGGTTTCAACAGTACAATGTTAGATTTAAAAGTTGCTTCCTTGGATGCTTATACTCAAGATATTTTTCATTTCCCTGTTACTTTAAAATCAAAAACTCCCAACACTCTCTGCTATCTTCCACCTTGGCTTCTGCCAAAAAATCAGGAAGAGCACCATAGCAACTCTTAACCTATGCAGAGTCAAGTTTCTGTTGGATTTGATTTTTCTTTCTTTGGCAACATTTTCAAATTTGCTGTGTTCCTGACTTTCTGGTCCTAGAAAGATGCAGAAAGTGAAGGGCTGAACTCTTTGTGTGAGAGAAGGAGTTCAGTGGGTTTGGATCCAAGCTGTGACATTTCATAACTCCCATGTAAGGCACATTGTCCCTTTCCAGGAAACTTTTCTAGGGAAGTTCCTAGGCTAGATAGTCAATGAATTAAGTGATTTGTAAACTTTGCAAAAGAAGCTTAGTATCATCTAAGGGTGGCTCCAGTGTGTTCCCTGGCTTCTGAGTTAAACATTAAGGCAGGGGACCTAATGCCTTATCCATTTAACCAACAGAAGATTTCTCACACTGATGACCAGGATTGCACCAAGCAAAAATCTCAGAACTTGAGAGAAAATGTTACACTAGCCAAGGAAGAGATGTATTGATTTTGTGCTTCCTTTACTTTCCACATGTCTCAGTTTGGGTAGCAGATGAAAACTGCATGTTGGTGATAGATAAAATACCACACTGACCTGGATTTCATACCTAGAAATGTTTTGCATTTTATTCAAAGTACAAGATCCACCAGAGATATACCTGGACTTGAAACTGCAGGACTTGACTCCCTGGATGTGTTTATCTAAAATCTGTTCTGTCTACCTGCATTAGGTTTGACTAGGAATAACATGGTAAATAATTGGACATGGATGGGGAAGGGATCACTTAATGACTTTTGCAGCCTTACTTCATTATTTGAAGCCGGTTATTTAAAAAGCCACTGTTTGGACTGTGAGGAATGGAGATGGGCTTTGCAGATAACCCAAGCTGCTTAAGGAGCTGTACACAGAAATGACAAAGACAGTGACTTGCCCTCTGCAAACCTATCAGTGCTGCTGCCAAACCCTTTCTTATATACAGCAGTGCAGTTCTGGCCATCGGAGTACTAAATACCTTGCCAGGGACTTGACTACTCCTGTTTTAACTCTCACAATGGTTCCAATATTTTCAAGTGAGCAACATTTTAATATACTGCCTTTAATTCGGCCTTCATTTCTTTTTCCTGGATTGTTCAGACGCTAAAATTAATCTTTTCTTCACAAGGAATAGGTAACATGCTATTTCACCACTTTGGGGTAAAAGGAGACAAAGAGTTTACAGTTTGTTTGATTTGAATCACGCTTGTGACAATGTCTGTCAGAGAAGAGGTCAGGCACCAAACCTCTCAGAAAGAATCACTGCCTGGGCAAGCAACTGAGTCTTCATCCTCCCACTTGACAAACTTTGTCCCTGACTAAGAAACAAGCACAATTTTGTGTCATGTAATGACAAATCCTCCAAGGTAAGGTGAAAACTCCAAATTTTTCCAGAGGTACAGAGCCATCTGTTTTGCTTTAGATGAGGTCTGGTTCCTTATGGGCAATGACGGATGGGTGTGACAGTGTAGTTCAGAGTATTTACTTGACATTTGTGCCAAAGCACTGCTGAAAGCAGCCAAAGCCACCATCTTTCTTGATGCTGAAAGCCTTTTGGTAGGTCACCTTTTTGGTGATGGCAGGACAGGGCAATGCGAGGTCAGTGCAGGCTGAGAGCCATGTCAGCAGAAAAGCTGGACTCCCACACTGGAGTTTCTGATCAGAGGATCCTCTTGCACTCCAGGAAGCTGCACGTCATGGACTGCAGCACAGCACTGCAGCGTCTGGCCTCGACAGAGACAACTGGTGGACTGAATGTGCCACTCCTAGAGCTTATATAATATTTATAGTACAATTAGAATTAACATTTGTCTTGTAATATTCTATTCTAAGAAACATTTTGTTAATTTTTGTGAGCTGGGTTTTTTGTTTTGTTTTGGGTGGGCATTTTAGTTTTCTTTTTTTGGGTTTTTTGTGGTTTTTTTTTGTTTGTTTTTTTTTTTTTTTTTTTTTTGTTTGTTTGTTTTGGTTTTTTTTTTTTCTCATCATCGAAACAGTCATCTTTGGTGGCATCCGGGGGGTATGACTGTTTGTACAGAAACTTGTGAGGTTTCATCCATCAAAGATAAGTGACTTCCCCCTGAAGATAACAAACATGCCAAATTATGCAATTTCTGGGTAGATAATGTTAGCAAATTCTTGTTAGTGTTATCTGGCCTCAAATGCAGAATGGTGTATGAGAAACATGGCAGTAGTTGTAATCTGGTTTCTTGTTCACACACCTGAACTAAATTTTTCACTAGCATTAATCCATTTGAGACAATATGACTAATTTGTTTTTGAAAAGGATAAACCTTCAGACAGAGAAAGTAGTTTACAAAAACTTAAATGCTGACTTGTGGCAGTGTCCTAGAATAATTGCAACCTGGTGGTTTGTGCTGGTAATGGTTTGTGCTGTGGCAGGATCCCCATCAACATCAGTGTCTAATGGAGATGCACAAAACACAGAGCAAGAACATTCATCTGTAAAAAGGGCTGGGGACTGGGTGACTAACTTTAGGGAACAGTACAGATATCAGGCACTCCAGTTCTGTTGATTCAGGCCTAAACATACAGGTTAGATGATACACTTTAAAATCAGCAGGAGCTTTGCTAGGGCATAAAGTTATAACTTGACTAGTGGAAAAGATCTTGAACCACAGCAGGGTCTGTAACATTTTGTAACTGGACAAAAGGAGTTTGAAATATTTGGAGAATCATGCTACCAATTTCTGCAGTGTGGAGTGTACATACTTCTCAGCATTTCCCTGTTTGATGCTCTCTGCAGCATGTCCCTGTAGATCTGTGCCACTGTCCAATGCCTCTTGGTCCCTTCTCACACAAACTACACAGATTTCCACAGCACTGTGCAAGGTGGGGTCATGAATGATGGCCTGGGAGCAAAGCTCTTCTGCTCCTGGTCGCACTCCCACCCAACCTGCTGCTAGACAAGAGCACCTGGCTTATAAAAGAAAGCTTTGGGTGCATTTGGGGAATTTAACATAGATTTTGTTGTTCCCAGCACTTGCTAATGTAGGGGTCAGACAGGAGCTTTCTGGCTGGTGTGCAAGACAGAATAAGTCACAGATAGGGCATGTTCCCTCACAAGTTGGACAGGAGGGTCTGTGGTGGATGACTGAAACAACCAAGGTCAAAATCTGCTGGGCATCACCAAGATATATTATAATCTCTATTTTAAATCGTTCTTGATTATCTGCTAAACAGGGCCAAGTTGGGGGCCTACACAAAGACATCATTATCCTGCAACTCATAGAGGGAGAGATATTGCCTGCCTAACTTCCCAGCAAAGAAGAAAACCACCATCCCATTTTAAGAGAAATGGTAACTGGGAGGGGCAAAGCAACCTCATTGCTGAGATAGACCTCAACTCTGCGGGTGTGAAAATAATGACACACAATGTAACAGTCTAACTTCCCATTGAAGCAATTCACAGCTGGCAAAATGTGTCATGTACCTCAGAAAGAGCAGGAGAAATGTTACAGTGTCTTTTGGCCCCTAGCTAGGAGTTGGGTTTGAAGAGGTCCTCATACCCCTCTCTCCGCCACTGTGTTGCGTTCAAGGTCTTGTTTATGAGCAAAAAGAAAGAACCTTGTATATAAGTAAACCCAAGATTTTATTGTTAATTGAGATCTGCAGAGTGTGTTATCTCAAATCCAACTCTGATAGAGAAAAATGAGGTATAACAAGGCAGATAAAACTCCAATATGATTAAAAGTGTCAACAGTAATATTAACTATGCAATTACAGTACACTTATTTTTGCCCTCTTTTTTATGCTTATGCTCACTCTTCCATTGCACTTCCATGTCTTAAAGTCATACAACAGAATTCAATGAGTTGGAAGGAACCACCAGGATCATCAAGTCCAGCTCCTGGCACTGCCCAGCACACCCCAAGAGTCACACCATGGGCCCGAGAGCATTGTCCAAATGCTTCTGGAGCTCTGTCAGGCTGGTGCTGTGACCACTGCCCTGGGGAGCCTGTTCCAGTGCCCAAACACCCTGCAGGTGAAAACACTCTTCCTTGATATCCAACTTAAACCTCCCCTGACACAGCTTCAGGCCATTCCCTTGGGTCCTGTCCCTGTCACCACAGAGCAGAGATCAGTGTCTGCCCCTCCTCTGCCCCTCATGAGGCAGCTGTAACTGCAATGAGGGGTCCCCTCAGTCTCCCCAGGCTGAACAGACCAAGTGCCCTCAGCCACTCCTCACACAGCTTCTCCCCCAGACCTTTCACCATCCTCATTGCCCTCCTTTGGACACTCTCTAATGGTTTAATGCCTTTCTTACACTGTGCACCCAAAGCTGCCCCAGCACTGGAGGTGAGGCTGCCCCAGCTCAGAGCAGAGCAGGACAATCCCCTCCCTTGCCTGGCTGGTGATGTCCCCTGATGTCCCCAGGACAGGGTTGGCCCTCCTGGCAGCCAGAGCACTGCTGGCTCGTGTTCCACTTGCCATTGTCCCAGAGCCCCAGGGCCCTTTCCATGGCACTGCTCTCCATCATCTCCTTCCCCAGGCTCTCTTCATCCAGGGTTGTCCTGGCCCAGTTGTACAGTCCAGTTCTTCCCCTTGTTGAGATTCATGCAGTTGGTGATTGCCCAGTCCTCTCATTTGTTGAGGTCTCTCTGCAGAGACTCTCTCCTTCATGGGAGTCAACAGCTTCTCCAGTTTTGTATCGTCTGTGAACTTGCTTACCATCCATTCCAGTCCTGTTTCCAAATAATTTATAAGGATGTTGAAGAACACAGAACAGAGAACATGGAGCTCTGCAGAACCCCAGTAGCAACAGGACACCAGTCTGATGTCACCCCAGTCACTGTAACTCTCTGTGCTCCACCCATGAGCCAGCTGCTAACCCATCACATGATGCATTTGTCCAGCTGTGAGCAGGACCTTTTGTCCACAAGGATCCTGTGAGCGGCAGTGTTGAAAGCTCTGCTAAAATCTGGAAAGGTTGTATCATTTGGCTTCCCTTGATCAGCTAGGTGAGCTACCCTGTTGTAAAAATAAAAGAGGTTCCACAAGCAGGACTTTCACCTCACGAAGCTATGTCAGCTGTGGCTGATACATGCATTGTTCTTCTAATACATCCCAGAATCAATTTTTCCATGATTTTACCAGACACTGAAGAGATTGACTGGCCTGTAGTTTCCAGCATCCTCCTTTGTGCCCTTTATGAAAACTGGGATAATATTTGCTGTCAGCCAGGATCTCTGGATTCCCAAGATGCTCATATCAAGAGAGGTCTTGTGATGACATCAGCCAGCTCTTTTAGGATTCTCAAATGAATCTCATCAGCCCCACAGATACGTAGGGATCCAGCTGGAACAGCAGATCCCACACAAATTCAGGGTCAACAGGGAGTTGACTATTCTCACAGTTGTAGTCCTCCAGCTCAGGCCATAGAGACCCCTTGGTCCATCCTGGATGCTGGAGACACAGACAGAGTTCATTAAACAAGTCAGAATCTTCAGTCTGCAGACCATTTCAGTGGTTTGTAATACACAGAGGGTAGTAAGTGGATGGAACTAGTTTACATTAGCCCATGCATGTGAATTCTTTTTCTAAAAGGACTTTTATAGTGAGATCTGTTTTGCTGAAGTCTTTAAAGTCATTGTAATAGAAAGAGACAGAACAGTATAGAAAGACATCTCTAATTGGATTTCTAAAATGGCAGTGTGGGGATTTGGCAGTTTTCCTAGTTAGGATTGGCAAAGCAACAGTTCACGAGTTCTAGCTGGAGTCTCCTGGCTCAGTGGTCTGCTTCACCTATGAAGAGCATGCCCAGGCTGGATGCTGGAGGTTGATACGGAAAAAAACAACTCACAAGCAAGATTATATGGAGCCACAGACAGTGGAGAAGGGGTCTGTCTTCATCCTTATTTCACTTTCATGCCCTTGAGTGCCGTGGGCTCAGGTCAGTACCCATGCTGTGAAGGCAGGTCCCCCATTCCTCCTCTGGGCATTGTGAATGTCCATGGGAGACATCTGCTCCCTTGGAAGCTTTGGGGAAGGTTGACCCCAAACTCCTTTGGGCTTGCCTAGAATGTGCCGAAGACACCTACACATGTCCACTGCTCAGGTGGGGAATGCACGCACTTAACAGAGACATTTCGCCAGAGATCTAAATTTTAGAGACTTATGAACCTGGAAGGGGTGCTAAGCAATTTTAATTCCGTCAAAAAAAAAAAAAAAAAAAGAAAATTATCATGCTCAGAAAGCCTAATGACCTAGCCTGGAATTACAAATCTTTAAATCTGACTTCTCTACCAGGGCAAATGGGAAGAAATGAGGAGTTTGCCAGTGTGTGCCCAGGCAGCCAAGAAGGCCAATGACATCCTGACGTGGATCAACAATAATGTGGCTAGCAGGACCAGGGTAGTGACCACCCCTCTGTGCTTGGCACCCTAGCTTGCATCCTGGCTTCAGTCATGGGTCCCTCACTTCAAAAATGATATTGAGGTGCTGGAGAGAGTTCAGGGAAGGGAAACAGGACTGAAGAAGGGTCTGGAGCACAAGTCTGATGAGGAGCAGCAGAAGGATCTGGGTGTGTTTAGCCTGCAGAAAAGGAGGCTCAAGGGAGACCTTATCACTCTCTACAACTCCCTGAAAGGAAGATGTATCCAGGTGGAGTCAGTCTCTTTTGCTATGTCTCAAGCCAAATGATGAGAAGAAATAGTGTTGAGTTATGCCAGGGAAGGTTCACACTAGATATTAGGAAAAATATTTTTCTCTGAAAGGGTGGTCAGGTGTTGTAATTTGATAACCTGAGGTATAAGGAAGGATTCACATACCTTGATATCTTCCGGTTTATCCCAGAATTCCTACTATCCTCTGACCTTCCCTAAGTGACCTTGAAGCACAGTAAGTTCTGTATCCTGATTCCCAATACCCCTGTGTCCCTATCCCATTGGCTGGCAGCCAAAACCACTCCCCATCCCCCGTCCCCTGAAGACCAGATTCCCAGAGAGACTCTCTCTCTTTTCCAGCCACATCACCGCCAAGAATAAACTAAGTGAAAGAGCCTCTCTTGCATTCCCTTTCTCATCCATGCAAAGATACTTTGTCTGATCTTATATTAATTAGGAAAGGACACAGTAACCATTTGCAGTCAGGAACTGGAATAAACTGCCTAGAGAGCTGGTGGAGTCACCCTCTCTGGACATGAGGCATCTGGATGTGGCATTTGGGAATATGTCTAGGGATGATTATTGTGGTGCTGGTCTGACAGCTGGACTCAATGACCTTGAAAGCCTCCTCCAACCTTGATGATTCTGTAATTCTGTCATTCTGAGGACCATCCTTAGACTTTGTCTCCTTTTCTTCCTGTGCATATGCATCTGTGCTGTTGCAGGCACTTGACCTTGTTGCCAGCAGGGCTGTTTCCAGTGCTGGAAAATACCATACCCATACCTCTCCTCCATCTCAGGCTTTGGTCATGAGTCCCAGCACATCTGCATTAAAGCCCCTGTCGCAAGGTTGGCAAGTCTGTTGGCAGAGACACTCTTTAGGCAGGACTTTTACAACATCACCTCTTTCCTTCCAGCCCTTGTTTGAATGCATCTCAGTGAAGTTGTATTCATCTGCTCTGAGACCTGACTGTGTCTTTTGTCTGCTGACTCATCTCTGAGTATCTTATTCACAGCTGGAGAAAAGAGACCTTCACTGAAGCAGCAGCAGCTCCTGTGCCAGGAGCTGTGCATCTCAGGCCTGCTGTGCAGAGGAGCCTGGCAGTAGCTCACGCTCTGGGTAACAGAAGTCACTTCTGAAATATAGAGGCAATGGAGACAAGGGGCTCTGGGACATCACAAAGCCCTCTAGAGTGACTGTGTATCACCAGCCATGCTGATTAGTATCCCTAGCATGCTGAGTGCTGAATTGTGCTGCCATATCAAACGTGCCCTCGTTGGGAAAAGCATCCAGCTCACATACCACCAGCACATTTCTGGAGTCAGGAACCAAAATAGTTCCTGCTAATTTGGAGAGGAAGCTCCAGTGAATAACAAGAAAAGTATACATCCCATTTGTGGTTGTTTAAGAAATTATATCACACAGGCTGAAGCCATAGCTGCAGTCAGTTTGGCTCTATGGGCTGGCAAGCAGGGAATTCCCTGCCCTGGTAGCCAATACAGCTCCCCCTCACCACCCCTTCCAGATACTCCTGCAGCAGTGCCTGGCCTGGCTCTGCCCTCTCCTGCAGGACTACTGATGTTGCTTCCCAACACCTTTTCCTCTCCTGCCTAATGGTGCGTGCATGATCCCAGATACCCGTAAAAATCCAGATTTCAGAGGAATGTAAAAAAAATTATCAAGGCTCCCCCTATTGGCATATGCCTGTGCCAAGAGCAGAGACTTTATAACCACTCTTCCTTCCCCAGGACATTCCAGTCCTTTGTGACTGTCTTTAGGGAGGCCTCTCTGAGGAGCAGCTTGCTGAAACCTTCTCCTCTCTGGTTTTGGCTCCCTCCTCTTTGCCCCCTTCACTGAGGACAGATTGTTCTGGTTGTTGTTGAAGCAAGCTGTTCTTGTTCTATTCTTTGCTACTTCCCCCACTTTGAAATGATTAAGGACAGCTTTTCAGCATCAAAAAGTATTTGATGCTACTTAATGCTGGACCCATTTAACTGTTGCCTTCTGTGGACAAAATAGAGAGGGTTGAGCACAGAAGATTCTCATGCATGTCAGCCCTCCATCGTTTTGTTTCACAGGGTCAGATCTGTGCTGGGGCCCTGTTACAAAGCAGGTCTGGGGCCAGCACAGCATGCAGGCTGGGGATGAGCACTCTTTTAGGAATTATCTCAGTAGCATGAGCGCAGTCAGCATGTGCCAGCCCCTCTCTGCTCTGGGGAGCAGACAATTCATTTCAGCTGGATAACAACAAACCACACAGGGAGACAGCATTTTTGGATATAAAACCATTTTATTTAGTGTCAGAGTTCAGTTGTGTTTGGAACTAGGTGATCTGTAAGGTTTTCTTCCAATGCAAACCACTCAGTGATTCTGTAATTTAATTGTATTACAACTTAGTTTAAAATCAGAATACTTTTCCCTTGACAATATACTTACCATGATGGTTTCTTCTTTAGTGGATATGAAACTTTCTTAATTTTAATGGCAGGAAAAAAACACAGAGGCTTAGAGGCTTATCCTGTAAAATTAATCTTCTTTGCTACACAGTGTTCTGGGACTTCATGTTTGTTATTTTTTATATCTGAAGAGCTTCACCACAGCAGTGGTCACAGGTGGCACATTAAGAAACAGTGCTGGAACTTGTAAACTAAACTGCAAAACAACCAAGGCCACTTTTTTTGAGACACTTCTTATAAAGTTTATAAGGCATTTCTTATACCTTTCCTCCTACCTAAATTCAACACAAAATCTGAATTTTTAGAAACTTCAATTGACTTTGTAATAGCTTATAGATCATGTTAGGCTTCATAGTATATTTTTATTAGTTAATTTAGTCCAGTGCTGAACTACAAACTGAGCAGACAGTTCAGGCTTTTCAAACAAAACCAACAGTCCTAAAGGTATGCATGTATTCAGTACTAGTTAGAAAATGATGATGAAAAATTCAGAGTTCTGATGAAATCTTTATATCCTTTGTGTTAAATTCTGAATTCACTGAACTCTGCTTACAGCTTTGTGCACAATAACAGAGCAGGTACAACCAAATAAATTTCTTCACATCCTGATGTAATCTGAGACACTTGATAATAATTTTTCAGATTGGTAACTCATTAACCATCTCAGAAATGGCACAGTCCAGTTTCCAGAGGAATGTAGAGTAAACATCCCTGTGTGTCTGTATGTGTCTGGGCTCACTCACAGAGGAAAGGCAGCAGAGTGCAGCTAAGTATCCAGATACTAAATTAATTTTTTTTTTTTTGCTTTCAAGAGCCCATCTTTGTTCTTTCAATCTTCTGCAACCCTCTGAAAGCCAATGGAAATTCTGCACTTGAAGAATTTCTTTATTGGGGTGGGAAGCTGAATTCCAAGGACAAAGTTGTTGTTCAGTGAAAACCATTTCTCTAGCCTTCAGTGCCTCTGTTTTGTCTTTGCCAAGTGTGTGGACAGGCAGCAGCCCAGATAATGTTGATAGCCTTTTATCTCTTCTGCATTCCCAGGAGGTACCTAGACAAAACCAAGAGAGTGGATGGAAGGATGTTACATTTTCACAAAGGCAGTATTTCTGAATCAGTAAATTATATTAAATAAGTATTGTTCCCTGTTTGTGCATTAATGTGCAATGAGCTGCCACATGAAAGATATAAAAGAATATTTCAGTTTAGTACCAGGAAGTACCTGTCGATGAGAGATAAGCAGCCTGCCAGGATGCAAGTGGTGTTAGTCTAGCTAGCAATTGCCTAAAATAATTTTCTGCTTTTGCCAGGAAATGATGCAGTTTTTCGTTCTTGCTCAGTGTTTCATCCATGGTCAGAACAGGGCTCTCCCTTCATTTCCCATGTGCTCTCACACTGACTTGTACATGCTGCCTTTGCCATCAGCCTTGATCTTATGTGCTCACCTTGCTGCTGCCCCAGAGGGCTAGGGAACACATACAGGCTATTTCCTACCCCTAAAGAGTCTATCAATATCCTGATTCCCTAACAAAGTGGTACATTATCTTACTGACAATGTTTGTGACCTTCTGCAGACAGAGTTGCTAATAGCTGTGTCTAGGTAGAAAGCAGTTTTTCCTCATCATATGGGTGTTTAACCTTTTCAGATTTCTTTTTGCTGCAAATGAACACAAGCTCAGGATCTCCCCAGGGCTTCTAACCACCAGCAGGTCTTCAAAGTGGCAATTAATCATCAGGGAAAAAATGGTGAGGGTTTCACCCCACTGGTGAGGGGTTTTTTCTTTGTGAACCACAACTGACAGTCTTTTACTTACATGCTTCTATTATGTTTTGAGTAAAACTAACAGAGAGTTTTTCTGACCCTATCAACTATGAAAGCAGAGAAACATGTTTAAAAACTCAACCCTGCACCAGGCCTCAAGGGCAGTGCAGCACCTCCCCACAGCCACTTTCCCTCGGTCTTTTTGTTCAACAAAGGGCAGCATGAAGTGCCTCCCACTCCCTGCTCTCTCCAGCCCATGTGGGTAGAGATAAGAGAAAGCATTATTTTTAAAAGAGATAAAGTGAAAAGGCTCTTGCAACTCCACAGCAATTGTCCAGGGAAGCAGTGTAATTGCAGTTGGGCCAGCCACAGCCTCCTGTGTATCCTTGGAGATCAACTGGCAAACTCCAAGCCTCCCAAAAAGGGGGGGCCAAGGCAGGCAGGTGTGAAAACAAGTAAAACAAGATGCATAAGAAAGCTTTCCAGTGAGGCCACAACCCCAAAACACACCTTCCAAGCCTTCTGAATATCTCCCTTCTGAACAGTCCTGTGTGGAAACCAGGTTTAGAAAACTACTGGTAAAGGATTTATTTTTTCCTGTTTGCTGCCTCACAGTAAGTTTCTCTGATCAGCCAAGAGTAGTTTAATTAATTTTAATTTAATCAAATTTTTAAAATCTAATTTTTAAAAAATTAGAATTTTCATATATATGTATTTGTATGTATGTATGTGTGTATGTGTGTATGTATGTATGTATGTATGTATGTATGTATATGTATATATGCAAAAGAGCAACTGCAGTAATGTCCACCTGTCAGAAGGTTGGAGCCTGTGGGGCTGGAAACCAGATTTTTAAGGAGGTGTTTAAATGGTTGTCAAATGCTTCTGGAGCTTTCATGCTTTTACAAATTTAATAAATTTATAAGAAGTAAACTAAATGTGTGCAATTGGTTTAGGCCACTTAATCTATTCTCAGATCTTGAGATCTTCTTCTTTGGGGTGGGTGTATGCATGCTGCTTGTGCTAGGCTAGGACAGGGACCTGGGCAATCCAGACATAATTATAGGACTCTGCCCATCATATTGTAGTAGTTTCTAGGATTTTCATTGAGCCTCTTGGGCTCAGCTGAATGATAATATCTAAACAAATGCTGCACAGCTTAGACTGAATCTGACTCTTTCCAGATTTAATCCTCAGGCATAGAGGAATGTAAAGGGATCTGGTTTCTGAACAGTAAAGATTCTTTTGGAGAAATCCAACCTAAAATTAAAGGCTTTGTTAGGAATAAATGCAATAATTTCTGTTTGGCCTGCACAACACAACATCATCTATAGAAACAAACAATGCTGACAGCATGGGGTATTGTAATTGTTCATAGCCTAGGCTGTTAAAACAAAACAAAACACTCTAGGATTCAAAGCTAAAATAAACACTGCTGGTTAATTTCACTGTGGGAGACATCTGATAATCTTGGATGAGATACACAAATTAAAACCTTGTGGAATTACTGTTATGACCTGTTCTTGTTTCATCAATGGTATTAAGAAGTAATACATTTGTAGACTATGCAGTGAACTGTTATATTCAACAAACTCTGATTGCATCTTTAAATACTTCACATTATCCAAAAAGGAGCAAGAGCAAAATGTTAGGTGAGGAAAGAGCATGTGAATTACTGTGATTCCTCCTTTCTTGCACTGATTTGGACTCCCATTTCTTACAATACAGCCTAGGAAAGGTTTACATCTAACTTAACCCTGCAGCCAACAGAAATAGAAAAGTGGTATAAGTGTCACTATGGACTAGGCTTGCATGTAGCAGGTTTTATATTTAATGGTTTTCTGTGTTTTCTGGTTGTATAAAAATGGTTCTCAAATGCTTACTGTCATGTGGCACAGGAGCCAGGTCCTGGTCAAGAGGCTTTAGTGTGATGTGAAAATGCAATTAGTTTACAAAAAGACTTTTATTGCTGAATTTTGTATAGAAACATGTTGGTGGTTTAGTTAGTGAACATTATAGAGAATGCAGATGTGCAAAGAGCATCAGAAATATTTACTATTAGTGTTTTTAACCATAATACTTCAGGGGAAAAGAAGTGGGAATATCTTTACCTAGTGAATTGGTGAGATTACTGGAGTGCTCTGTAGTGGGCCCACTTCAGAAGGAATACTGGGAAAAAATTGAAAAGTTCAAGAGAAACAGCACAATTTTCTGACATCCAGAAATTAATGTTGTACCAGGAGCTATGTATCAGAGCTATGTATCCTGAGCTATGCCTAGTTACTAAGCCAAAGTGATTTTAAAAGGGTTCTTCAAGTACTTACAACTGGGCATATTTTTAATAGGTAGCTCTTTAATCTTGTAAGAGAGAGTAAAACAGCATCTAATATGGTGAAAATTCAGACTAGAAACAATATATATTTAAGGAAAAATTATTCAGTATGGGAACAACTAGCCTAGAGATGGTGAGTTCTGAGGCAGAAATGTTTATAGAAGTAGAAACAAACGTTATTCTTACTGCAGAAATTACAGAGGATTGGCCAGTTTCAGTGGCTATTATTGAGGTTCAAGAGATCATAACAGATAAAAAATCAGATTATCCCTCCCTTGCCTCAATTCATGAGACTTACAGCAATGATTATTTGATGCACATTGCAGTATTCTGAAAATTACTCCACTGAACCTGAGGCAAGGAGATGCTACATTCTTTTCATGGTGTGTGTGTTTATGTTGATTTTTGCGGTGCACACTGGAGATGAATTATGTTCTCATTGGTCTCAGTATTTATAGAACTCCATAAAGACATAACAGCATAGAGAGAAGCACAATGCACAGCAATATGCTTGCATCATGTACTCTGTATATAGGTGCATAGTTGCTATATATTATATATAAGCCATAGTACATTATTATATAATGTAAATATAGTTTGCACTGTGTTTATGCAATCTCACTGTATTTTAAAGTCTTTCCAGCTAAACATTTCCCCTTAAGGACCAGTCGTTTTTTGCAGAAAACATTTTTGGCTGCTGATCTCACACAGCTGTGAGATCTTCCTGGTTAATGAGTTCCCAGAAGAAATTTGCTTGCTCTGTCTGAAGCAAAGGCCAAAATGCTCTATATTTTACCTCTCTAGACTTCTACGCTAAGCTAGTACTGAAACCATTTGGGGAGTACAAAAATATTTTATTTTTCTGTTTTCCCAGCCCAGCTGGAGTCATTGCAGTGGTTATAAAATGCAGCCTATGTGGCATTACCAGCAGCCAAAGCTAATGCTCTGCAAACAGGAGCAGAGTAGTTAAGATGAAACAGGGATTGGAAGTGCCACGTGCACTGACAGTCCCTCACAGGACTGCTCAGCCTCATCTCCCCATCCCAGCTGTCTCAGCAGAGCACCAGTGGCTCTCTGACTCTAGAGCTCTGCTGTAACTTCTGTGACTCTTGTATGCCCTGATCCTGTGCTGCTTGAAAGGCTGGAAAATATTTTGGGAGTCTTCATGGTCTGCTGCAGACCCATCAGCCAAGCTTTGGAACAGCAGTCTTGGCCCTGAGCATGTGCCCAGGATTCATTGTGGCCCTAAAATATCAGCATGGGCATGTGCAGTCCCACTTTTCTTAGCACTAGAAAAAAATCCCTGTAGGAGAGGGAGTGGGTCTCTGCCAGCTTGGGTACACTGCTCTTGGTGGTGCTGTTGCAGCACTGCAGAGTCTCAAGCTGATTTTCCCTATTTTTATTCCACTACCTTCCTCTGTGGGAAGCTGGAAGGCCTTTGCAGTCAGCATGTGAAATCCTGGGGTGCTAAGTACTGTGAAAGTTTAATGTATTAATTTGTTCTGCAGTTGTGTTTAAAAAGCAGTAGGTGTCATGTGTAGGTGACTGCTGTTGCTCAGACATGCAATGGGAGAAATCTCTGCTCTGCAGAATCAGAACCTCAGTGGAACAAAAGTGAATCAAAGACGAAGTTCCTCAGCCAGCACTATTTTTGTATTCCTGTGGTCAAATGGTAACTTCAAACCAGGCAGATGGAAGAGGCTTGGCAAGGATGCTGTGGACACAGGGGGAGCCACACACTCCTGAGTGCACCCACCACTTGTCACAATACTGTAGGCAGAAAATTCTATCACAGTCTCCTGCCTGCATCTGGATTAATCACAGAGTGGTTGGCTGAGCCCTTCTTTCATGGTCAGTGGCCTATACTGGCAATTTCCCTTTCTGATAGAAGGATATAGGAAAAAGGAAATAGAGGGTCAAAATGGGTCGTCATGAAAGAGTTGCTACAAGCAGCTTGCAAGTTAGGAATCTGGGATGCTTTGTATGCTAAGGTAGATTTCAGCACTATGTCTGAATGTGAATCCATGCCACATCAGTGTTTTTGTCTTCCAGATGTCAGGAACACCAAGGCATGATCTAGACATGAAAATCAAAGCAAAAATAAACCTGTCAAAAACCACCGACCCCTTAGAAAGACTTCGTCTTCAGTGTTTAGCAAAGGGGTCTGCAGGAATCAAAGGGCTGGGAAGGTGAGTATGCAAGACATCAAACCCATTATTCAGCCTAATAGTTTTAGCTGCAAGAGACTCACACCCTAAACAGGGACCAAAACTTGAGTTTCTTCATTTCAGTGCAAATGCCACAACCCACAGAGTCTGGCATTGGGGCTTATGTACTTTAGGACACAGGACAGACCTGCTCACCTTTTGAAGGATTGAAAACTGTCAATCCCTCATGAGAAGGTGCTTCTGTGAGACCCAGAACAACTCCTTCCAGAGAAAGGAACATTAACCATATATCTCTCCTTGGCGTCTTCTAAAATTATCTTAAGCATTTCAGCACTAGAGATTTTAAGCTTCCCTTCCTTTAGGGTATGGTGTGTTTGTAGTAATGGTCTCTTAGCTGTCTAGTTTATGGGAAGCACGTAAAATCTTTTTGCAAGCATCCCATCCCTAGAAAAGGGGTGTTGCATCACACCCTGAGATCTCTCCCAGGCCCCATAAACCACAGATGGATCCAGATGGTGACCAACTGGAACTTCATCTAAATGTGGAACTTCCTCTAAATGTGCAATTTGCAGAGGTCAGAGGGCTATAATGAGCAGGAATACTATCAGCCTTTCCCTTGTTTAACTTCAGATTTATAGAATTCATGCACCCAATCTAAACAAGTAATCACTACTGCCAAGTGCAGGGGATTTCTTGGTCGGATTTTTTATAATTTTCTTTTCTTTTCACCTTAGAATACAGAACAAGGAGGAAATGTTTTCTCAGCAAGGTGACTCTCTGCTCCAGTACTCTGTTAAACCACTGCAGCATCTCCATGTTTTCCTATGTACTTTCCTCATGTTTCATGTTTTCCACAGAGCATTTAGGACTATTGATAGTAACAACAGCAGAACCCTTGATTTTAAAGAATTTCTAAGAGGACTGCACAATTACTCTGTGGCAATCGATGAAGAAGAAGCAAAAGCGCTGTTCCAGTTATTTGACAAAGACAGCAGTGGAAAAATTGATTTTGATGAATTTATTCTTACCTTGAGAGTAAGTCTGGGAATTTATGATGTTATTGCATTAAATGGATCAAAATATATCAGAACAGAACAGAACAAAATAGAATAGAATATTTGCAAATAAATAGTTGTAATTTTTTTTTTCCCCATTAATTATGGCCTTCACTTAGATACCAAAATTTCTGTGCTGCAGTCTGGGTACCTGTGCAGTTCAGCCCATTAATCTCACTTCTTTGTTGGCCATTCTATGATGCATCTCTTTATAACAGGGGAGACTTTTTCTAATCGACCACAGTGATTGATTTTGTCTGAAGTATCTTTGTTCTGCTGAAGCCTAAACAATTTAGAAAGAAAATATTAGTACTTTGGGTAATTAGTAATTTCTTGCTGGAAATATTTATAACAGGCATATCAGAAAAGTGTTATGGGTAGCATTTTTCTCTCTAATTGTCCATTTGTTATTGTATGGGTAGACACTGAATAGTCTTAATCATATTGCTCTTTTGAGGATACATTGCCCTTTTTAGCTCACAGATAGTGTAGACTATCACCAGTTTATTGTCCCATCTACCTTGAAAGTTTTGCTGCTAGAAGCAGCAAGTACTTCAATTTGGAACTGGGCAATAAGTTGGCAAAAATAAAACGATTCTGTTAATATTTCTTTACAGCCTCCCATGTCGAATGCACGAAAAGAAGTTGTCCTGCAGGTATTTAAGAAGCTGGACAAGACTGGAGATGGCGTCATAACAATTGACGACTTAAGAGGGGTGTATAATGGAAAATATCATCCCAAATACTTAAATGGAGACTGGACAGAAGATGAAGTTTTTAGAGCCTTTCTGGAAAATTTTGATTCATGCTATAACAAAGATGAGAAGGTAAGTGAAGCACCTAATTGCAAGCCATGAAATCACCATCTGACTCAGATTTTGACTTAGGTTACTAAGCGTGGGAGTAATTGCAGAACCAACCAACCATTTGCATCACATTTATATGGAAAATCAAAGTAGATGCACAACCTGTGCACAGCACTCCTGATACAGCTGGCTTGCACATTCTGAGGCAAAGGAGCTCTGCAGGAGGTACAGGGGTGGTTGTGAGATTGGATTAAGGCTTGTAGCCTTAATAATCAAATTCACAGATTACACTAAGTAAGTACATCTTCAGACTACCCCACAAAATTGCTTACTTTCAAGATCAACATAAATTGGGGTATTTTTCACTCTCAGGAGAATAAATACTAGGATCCAGTTCAAAAGCAGGTTCCCTGCTTTGTTAAATACTTTATGGTTAATTCTTCTGCAGTGTAATTACTGAGATACTTGACTTGGAAATCAGTTCATAATAGGGACACATCTATCTACAGAAAGCTGGAGGGAGAATGGGGCTGGGGATACTGCCACAGGCATGTACCCTCACAAGACATGAACTGGGACAGAGCTGGAAGCCCTTCCTGCACTCTGGCTCAACTCTCTGGCTAAGGTGCAAAGCCTGGGGACCTTTTGTGATGGACTCCTTTTATATCTGCTTTGCAGCCATTTCTGAGCCAAGCACGCTCTCTTTCCCCTTGTTAAGTGTCTGCAAACTTCTTTGAACTGTCTGAACTTACATCTGTTGGTCAGCTCAGAGCAATCCTGTATCTCTGTGGTTCATGTGGTGATATTCTCAATCTGAGCAATTAACAATAACAAACTAGGCTGTAAGTTTTTATCAGTGCTCTGTGGAATGTTTTTAACACTTTCCACACTTCTGGCTGCACCAGGATTTTCAGGGCTGCATTGCACTGGTAACTCCTACCTTTCTAATTCCCCACCCAAATCCTTTACTTGCTTTGTTTCCATCACTCAGGCTCTCAGTTGTAGAGAGGTGATGGGCTTTATCTACTGTGGGCATGACTTTGCTCTTAGTAGAATTTCATCCCTTCTGCTGCAGTGTCATCCTCAGAGATACTAGTTCGGAGCCAGCTATCTCCTTCCACCTCCACAGTAGTGGTGACATCTAGCAAATTTCAAACAAAATGTTCCTGCTTTTTGTGCTGAGGTCATACATGAACACATTAAATGAGTTCCCAAACGGATCTTTGATGAGTTCAGTGCCTGGTTACTCTGAGCATCCACCTCTTGTTCAGCAATCCTGATGCTAGCTCGACAGATTACTGTTCCTTCTGAGAACAATCTGTGGCTTTCCTGAATCAGAAGGCACTAATGATAAAATGTTTTCTTAGTAGAAATGCCTCAAGGCTGAGCATTTGTTAGAAAGGCCCTCTTCACCATAGTCTTGCTGGGTGTCTCTGAAATAGGCAGTTTTAGAGAGGCTTGGGATGGTAGAACAGACTGAGGTGGTCTCTTCTCCCTATTGTCATGTTTTTCTAAGTTCTCAAACACACAATGCAATCACAGCAGATATCATGGAATCACAGAATATGCTGAGTTAGAAGGAACCCATCAGGATCATTAAGTCCAACTCTGCACGGCACATCCAGAAGTCACACCATGTGCCTGAGAGCATTATCCAAAGGCTTCTTAAACTCTGTCAGGCTGGTGCTGTGACCACTGCCCTGGGGAGCCTGTTCCAGTGCCCAAACACCCTCTGGGGAAGAACCTTCTCCTGATATCCAACCTAAACCTCTCCTGACACAGCTTCAGGCCATTCCCTTGGGTCCTGTCCCTGTCACCACAGAGCAGAGATCAGTGTCTGCCCCTCCTCTGCCCCTCATGAGGCAGCTGTAACTGCAATGAAGGGTCCCCTCAGTCTCCCCAGGCTGAACAGACCAAGTGCCCTCAGCCCCTCCTCACACAGCTTCTCCTCCAGACCCTTCACCATCCTCATTGCCCTCCTTTGGACACTTTGTCATAGCTAAATGTCTTTTAAACATTGTTTTGTATTTTTCTATGTGATGTCTATTCAAAGGATAATCTACACAATTCAAGAGTTAAGGCATCACAAGAGACATGCACAGTTTTTCTCTTTGCTAATTTGATTATTTATTTTTTATTGTCCTTTTTAAACCTCAAACCTTCATTAGGGGAGACTTGTTTAGAGCAATGGGTGGATATAAAGTACCCAGCTGTCTCTGAATTGCATCAGAAACACCATCCACTTCATTAATAATTATGCAAAGAACCAGATTATAGCATCCCTGGAAAAAAGTACATTAAAAATTTTGTCTTCTTAGGCAGCAGTGATTTTAACTTCATTTCCTGGTAAGGTTAGTTAAACTTCACGTTTCATCTCCATCCAAGTCTTATGGAGGACAAGAGCTCTTGTTTCTAGCAAAGTGGAATTAAGCAAATTTTAAGTGTCTTCATTCCTCTTGTTGGATTCCGTTCTGTTAGCAACAACATGAAATAGCAGATGTTCAGTTTCATTAAGAGTTCTTCTCAATATGTAGCTTTGATTTACAGCATGAAATAAAACCAAAGGTTCATTTTCCTATTTTTAATTTCTTTGTCTCAGGTCACAACAGACGAGTTTATGAATTACTATTCTGGAGTCAGTGCTTCAATTGACACGGATGTTTACTTCATTCTCATGATGAAGAATTCCTGGAAACTCTGATCATACAGTTAAGAAAGTAAGACTTTTCTTTCACCTTTTATAGGTTCCTCTGATTAAGTCTATGTACAACACCACTCTCCTGTTCCATAACAACAGTTTCCAGTAACTGTGCCAATTGCATTCAATCTGCAGAATTAATTTGCAGATGCTCCAGTCGGCTTAGCCCCAGGGGATCAGAGCATAATCAGAGAGTAGATCTGGCAGTTGGCCACTCCACACATCTGTCCTTTTTCTCTTTGCATTCCTGGTATATCTTTTCTTTTCTGACATGAGCTGCTCTTTTCTTTTCTGACATCTGCAGTAGGTCTCTGTGGCTCTTAACATCCCCTCTTGCATTGCTAGATACAGCTCTGTTTGGCAGAGGATGCAAGAGGTGGAAACAAAAATATTCTGAAAGTGTGGTGGTCTTGGACAGGCTGTTATAAATGGAAGAAAGTCTGTCCCAAGAGGGTCATACAGACCTGTCCCCTGTAGCACTGCAGTATCTCTTGGCTTCATGGGTCTCACTAGTGTGATGGAGCAGCTGCTGATCTGTGGAAGGAGCAGAAACCCTGACAGGGCCTCCCTGGAAAATCATCTCACTGGCTTTTCCTCCCTCAAGGATTCAAAAACTTTCCCACCAAACGCCAATGGTAAGTGGCTCACATTCTCTCCCCTGTTCGGAGCTCATTCCTAGATGCAATCATCTACCACTACATGGATGACATTCTAGTTTGTGCACCAGAAAATACTTAAACAAAGCAGCGCAAACAACCATTGAAACCATAAAAAAAGCAGCATTCGAGATTTGTGAAGACAAAGTACAGTACACCAGCCCATGGACTTATCTTGGACTCCAGATCCGTGAGAAGACCATCATACCCCAGAAGCTCTCCAGCTGAGACAACCCAAAAACCCTGGGAGACCTACACAGTCTGTGTGGATCCATCAACTGGATACACCCCCTTCTGGGAATCACAACAGAAAACCCGCTGGTCCCGCTGTTCAACCTTCTCCATGGCAATGAGGACCTGGACTCCCCACGCACCCTCACACCAGAAGCCCAAAATGCCATCACCAAGGTCCAAGAAGTCCTGTCCTCACATGAAGCTCATCCATTCAAGCCCAACCTGCCTTTCCAGGCAGGTTCCTTTGTCATCCTGGGAAAAGCCCCTCATTTCCATGGACTGATTTTCCAATGGGACCCTCAACTTACAGACCCTCTATTAGTCCGCAAACGGATCTTCACAAGCAACCAACCCACAAAGACAATTACCACATTTCAAGAAATCATGGCACATCTGATAAAAAAGGCCAGAGCTCATCTCCACTCTCTTGCAGGGTGTGAGTTCACATGCGTCTATCTACCACTGACCACTGGATATCTGGAGCATTTGCTCCAGACCAATGAAAGCCTCCAATTTTCTCTAGATAGCTACACAGGCCAAATTTCCATCCATTTACCAAAACACAAACTTTTTCATTGGAATGCCTTTCATCTGGTCCCAAAATTAGTCCAAAATAGAACACCTCTCAAAGCTCTAACTGTTTTTACACATGACTCAGGCTCATCCCACAAGTCTGTAATGACTTGGATGAACTCGAAAACAAAAAGTTGGGAATCCTATGTCCAAATAGTGGAGGGATTTCCACAAATTGCTGAGTTAGCAGCTGTTGTTAGAACCTTTGAGAAATTCAAAGACAAACCCTTTAATCTGGTCACAGATTCAGCTTATGTGGCTGGTATAGCCACGAGAGCAGAACACACCCTCCTCAAGGAGGTTTCCAATCCAAAATTATGCCAATTGATTTCTGCATAGACACACTTTTCCCACAGAAAACAAACTTACCATATTATACATGTGAGATCACGCACTGACCTTCCCACTTTTGTCACAGAAGGGAACAGGAAAGCAGATGCACTGGCTGGCCATGTCTGTGGAAACTGAACTTCCTAAATTGTACTGCATGAGAGCCTGATCCCCCGATTCTCCACCACCTTGCAAATTCAACCCAAGCCAAGCTCACTGAGAAACCACCAGTGCTGGTGAAAGACCCAGAAATACACCAAATTTCTGGACCTTTTTAATTAATTACCTGGGGACAGGGATTCACCTGTGTATCTCTGCCACCTGGTCCAAGATGGTTCCCAGGGAAAAACATAAAACCATACCTAGGCACTGCAAATACTACTTCCACAAACACCAGCAAAAATTCTCCTGAGTCCAATACAAAACTTCCTCAAAACACTGATCTTGCTACTGGGAACATGGGAGTTCCCAGTACTGGGAGGCTGGAGGGGTAATCAGAGAAGGGGAGACATAGAACAGGATAAATGCAAAATGCTTTTTAAAGCCCTGGTTTTTTCCCCCTGGATCTCAACTAAACATACAGACAACTTTCCTGTGCGTACCATGTTTTAACCCCCTGTACAGCTCCTTAGAGATTCTCACTCCCCTCCTCCTGCTTTAATTCCTTGATTTCTATACTGTGAAATCATTTTATTTGTATTTTTCTTCAAAGTGGGTACAGGTGTTACAGTATTTTTTCCTCTCTGTTCCTGGAATATTTGCTGACCTGGTAGCTGTTGCCTGTACATACCTACACTGAAAGTTGTTTTCTGTTTGTTTGTATTTTCAGGGGTTTATGATCAAGGAATGACTTATGATCAAGGGAGCTTTCTTGGAAAAGAAGAATTCATAACTTTCTTATCTTCTCATCTTCTGTTTCTGATGCTTAATAAGGATTGGGAACCTACCCTTTGTAACACCAATTAGGCTGTCTGTTCATCTTTTGTCCTTTGTCCATACAGATGGGGAGAAATGGTGCACAAAGAAAACATTAATAAAAATCCAGAAAAATCCTTATGTGTGAGTATGTGGTATCTAATTTTTACTGCTTTGTTACCTTTTTCTTTTTTCTTCTACTTTCTACTCCTTTCTCATAATTTTGCTTCTCTCCCAGACTGGGAAGCTGCTGCTATAGCAAAGACTAAATGGCTCGTGCATTGCAGCATTTGCTCCATTACAGGCTGGCAGCCAGCTAAAAGCAGTGCAAGAATGGACTTCAAAACAGCTTTTCTGATGATGTTGCAGCTCTTAGCCTGAGCTGCTAACATTTTAAATACTGAAGTCTTGAGAGCTTGCTGCACTGATCCTCTGCAAATCCTGTTTTTCTTTTGTCCAGCAATGATCCCAGTATGAGCAATAGCTGCTTGCAATTCCTTAGTGAAGGCTGTGCAAACTCTATTATTTTCTTGACCAATAAGACTCTGGAAACTTGCATCCTAGCTGACACTGGAAACTGATGGAGAAACTCTCTTTGTGATTGCCAGCCATCATAAGAGGAGGCTTTACTCACTGCAATGCTACTGAAGTGCCAATATGAATGAAAAACAAACTTACTATCAAATAGGGGCTGTACATGGTATAGCAGCCTGAATAGTGTCCATGCACTTCTCTTTCATTAATTGATTTCACAACATGGTGTCATGCTATCTGTATCATCTTTCAAACAGAAAGAAAGTAATGTGGATGGACTGTGGGAACCACAAAATGAAAGAAACATTTCCTTTTGACTTGCTATCTCATGTCTTCACACTCTGCAGTGATCAAGTGAAGTGGAAGTTTTAATCTGAGTAACTGCAGCCAGTTTGTCTTTGGTACTAATAACCCTCCAGTTTTATTTAATCCCAAACCAATATACATTTTCAGAAGGGAGAATTGGTACTGAAAGCAAATGTGCATTTTTGAAACCAGCAGGAGTTTTGTCGCTGGCTTCTGGGAGCCTTAGTTGAGCCTGTGGGAGATGGGGAAAATTCTGTGCTTCTGACTGAACTGGACTAATGGGGTTTGTATGAGGACTTTAAGGACGTGATCCAGGATGGCTTAAACCCCCTCACCCTGGTGGTGTATCCCTGGTGCTCTTAGAACAGCTCCCAGCTCAGGTCTACCTGCACATGGACCTCATTGCTCACTGGATATGTTTCCTGAGAACATGGTTCCCACATGAGTAATTTCAGCATTTGTACAGAACCGTGTTTCCAAGGGCAGGTTTCAGGTGCTTTTGAAGTCAGAGGCAGTTTCCTTTCACTTTTGTGGGAACAGAGTTGTTCTTGGAGCAGTCTGAATAACAACTAGTAACTTCAGAAAAGCTGCTTTCAAGAAAATATAAATAATCTGGGAAACAAAAAACATGATTTTTCATAAGCTATCAGGTGCTGTAGAACTCAAATTGGAATCTGTATAAAATGTAATTTGATTAATATGTGTGCAAATTAGTGGAAAAAAAACCAGGCATTAGCTGCGAGAATGTAAATTCTCTGCTGGAGATCATACAGACTGAACACACATACACGCAGGATATACAGAGGAAGCACTTTTCAGGGATTAAAGGAAAGTTAAAGGGATTTGAATCAGACAAGAGCAATTTTCAAAACAAGTGCCCAGAGCCTCCCTTCAGCACTTCATTCTCCGTCTCTGTGATCTGGGAGACCTAAAAATGGGGCTGAAAGGCCTCTGCTCAGCTGCAGCTGCAGCGAGGTGGTTACAGACCCAGCAGATGCAGGAGATAACTGGTGATGCTGTCCTGCCAGCCTGTGGCTCCACAGCACACATAGCAGATTTTGGGAGATAGGTGGCAATGCACACCACTGTATCTGATGCTAGCATCAAGATGAAAGATCTTGGTTGGTACTTTATGTTCGAAGCACTACTTTTCATTCTGATTGTGCAACAGATGATGAACAGGATGGCACAAACCACAGGAACATCTGACTCTGCAGGGCTGGGGGGGCAGTCCCAGAGGTGGAGGTTTTGCCTGCACCTTGAATTCCAGCCTGACGTCTGGCAGTGTCTTGTCAGGAATAAGGTCTGCCCTCCCCAATGGCCAGCACTGAAGTTTGCTTGAAAAATGGTGGTAAAGCCCTGCAGAAAAGAGGGAAAAGGCTCCCTTATAATTCCTCCAGAACTCTGCCCCCTCTTCCTGCCTCTGCATGAGCCATCACAGCACCTCGGTGACACCACCCCACTACCCTGAAAGAGTACAAGGTATGGGGAAAAAGAGGTGTGGGACAGCCTTTTTTTCTGGTGTGTTCCTCTGGGAAAGGTAACACTTCTGCAGCTTCCTTCACTGCATTTTCATTCTGGCCTCCCTGTGCTCTTTGTGGCTTCATGTTTCTGTCTGGGAGAGGGAATTTTTGGCTTGATGGATAAAGAAATGTTTTTTGTTTTATACTCTCTCCAGCAGAATTCAGATTCAAGCACCTGAGTTTATTGCAAGCCCCTCTGCCATATATCCTTGAAACTAGACCACAAGAGATTTTCAGTGATCTGATTCATTTTGCTGCTTTCGTGACACAAAGCTATCTTGGCAGAGGCAGATGGCAGCAGCAGAAGTTTTGCAGATGAAACCACCTGTGCACATTACTGTATAAAAGCCAACTTGCCTTTATGTAATTCTTTGCACACAGTGCTGCCTCAAACCTCTGCAGCTGTGTGGGCAGAGCACGGCTTTGCCATCCCACAGCTGTCACTGAACAGAAGGAGCAAGACCAGGGATTTTGCTGATTTTTGGCTTGCAGCTCCTATCCTCCACATTGAGAGCAGCAGCAGCAGCAAAAACAGCAGCACATCGAGGTTTCCCAGTGAAACAGGTAATACCAAGAGCAGCCTGGCACTGCAGCAGCTGCCTACTGTCTGTGCCCCTGTGATTGCAGTTCACCCTGCTTCTTCAGCTTTCCTCTCTTATAGGCTGAGCAGAAAGCTGGATTCCCAGTAGCCTGTGCTTAACACCAAGTCCTCAGGTGTTTGTAAACTGCCTCTCTATTTGCAGCAGATACTGGTGTGCCTCAACAGAGTCTGAAACCCCTGTGGTTTCAAAGGGAGCTTGGTTTTGGCTCTAGTACCTCTTCCAATCTTGTGCCTGGAGGTTTGCAGCCACCCCAGATACAGCAGCCCCACAAAAACCTGGACCCAGGCTTCCCCCCAGCCCGCAGCACTGCTGCTGGTCCCAACAGGAGCTGCAGCTGGAGACTGGGGACAGGATCCAGCCTTAGTCCAAGGTTTTGTGGAAGTGGAATCAAGTGGTTTTTCTGTGGAAAAGCAGAGATTGTGGTAAAACGTGAGAAGTGTTTATTTTCCTGAGATAAATCTGTTCCCTTTTTTCACTGAAAACATGGTATTTTTTCCAAAAGCTGCAGTATCTTTTTTTTACTTTCAAAAGGTGGAGTGTTTTTTTTTGTTTGTTTGTTTTTTTTTTTTTTTTTTTTTTTAATCTTATGTACATTTTCTAGAAAAACAATTTTAAAAAATTGTCAGTCTGTGTTAGAGAAGCTCTAAGTTTGTGGCACAGATTTATTCCTTTAGACATTTTTATCAATGCATATCTGCTTTGTGTCTCATTTTTTCTCTTGTTTGACAAGCCTTTGGGGCTTTTTACATTCATTCAGTGATGGCCCTGGTGTTGGATTAATCTAACTTCACTGTGACATGTTAAGTTATGCTGTTATTTAACAATAACCAGATTTTTTTTTCTTTGAGCCCACAGCAGCAGCTCTGTTTCCCAATGAAAGAATCTCAATCCATTAGCCTTAGTGTCATTCAACTAGATTCTGTGTTGGAGCTTGCTGCAGCAATACATCCTACATCCTACATCCTAATATCAGGCCAGGAGAGTCTGATGTAAAAATCAGACTTCCCTGGAAGATGCAAAAGAAGTATTTGCAAAATATACAGTCTGTTGAGCCACAGTATATAGCCATCAAACTTGTAAACACTGTTTTTTATCGTTCTTAGGTTACAAAAGATGAATTTATGAATTACTGCTATGGAGTTAGTGCTTCTGTGGACACTGATGCCTACTTCATTTTAAGGATGAATAAATCCTGGAAACTCTGTCTTTTGCTTTTATTTGCCCAAACTTCTTTAGGGCCATAGACTAAAAATAAGTGAAATACTGCTTAGTTTGTTGTGAGCTTGATTTTTCCCGCAGGTCCCATCTAAGAAATGCTTTTGGAGCTGCAGGATGTGATGGCACCAACAAATGTCCAAGTGCTAGGCTTTGACACGTGGCTTCGTGTTTCAGCAGGTGGCGCTTAAAAGCCAAGGAAAAGCCATCCTGACTGAAACATGGAGCTGCCGCGTGAGCAAGGGTTGAAACAGTCGGTATAATTTAGCAATTGCATTTTCTGGCGTTAGCAGTTGTTTTCCTGTGTGTCTGTACTTTAGATTTGTTTTGCCAATGCTCTGTGACACACAGGAGTGCTAATTTGGGCGGCTTCATGATCACAGTAATAAGAGGTGTTTGACTCTACAATAATTCTTCACAGAGGTGGTAAGTCGTCTTTATATCACATTTTATCAGTTTTTAAATGATAGCTCCAGAAACCCCACAACCACAGAGATAACTAGCTTGATTTAAAAGTGTATTGACTAAAATCCAACTGCTTCTCCCCCCATGCTGCAGCACTGCTGTATTGCTGTGCAAATACAGGCCTTCAAATCAATAAACACTACTGCTAAGAAGCTGAGAAGAGGCTGTACTCCTGCCCTGCAGAATGACCATGTCTCTTGCTGCCAGAAGAGATGGTTTCATAGTCAGCTTCTGCCTGCCAAAAATTGCCCTGGATTCAGCCACATGTCCCTGCAGCAGAGCTTGTCAGGCCACCTTTTCAATGTTTATTTCATAGCCAAGACTTC
Organism: Muscicapa striata striata; assembly: GCA_030060385.1. NCBI lineage: Eukaryota > Metazoa > Chordata > Aves > Passeriformes > Muscicapidae > Muscicapa > Muscicapa striata. Next base: position 2,467,594 of record JAREIS010000142.1, read on the forward strand.
ACATCAGAGGTATTTAGCTATTCTTCCACCAGAAGCAGTCCTCCCGCCTCCCCACCCTTAGCTGGTCATCTGCTGCCCCACTGACACATACAGCATTTCTGTGTGTTATTTCAGCCTTTCTAATGGATGTGCACAAGGGGAGGAGATATGGAAAACAAACTAACACTTAGGCCAGGGATGACTATTGCCTTGAGACGTAATTAGCATTTTTCAGCATCATTAGAATTAGAACGTGACTCAGTGTTATAACTGACAATACTCTTAAGTTTATTTGTGTACAGCTGAGAGACATTTGCATAGTTCAGGAGAGTGCAAAGATGGGAGGGAGGGCATCTCTGTGGTACTGTGACTGCAGGAGAGGGGCTGGAGCCCAGCAGGCACAAGGCAGCTCCAGGCACTGTGTCATAAAGCAGCTACAGAGAAACCAGTGTCAGCAAGCTGGGTCTGGGTGTGCAGCTGAGTAAGGGCACTGGAGAAAGAAGGGGGACAAGGAAAGTTATGCTGAACTAAAGGAAGTGCATGTGAAAGCTGAGAAATACTCCCATGTGGTTACTGAGGCAAATGGGAATTTGTAGACAGCTCTGGAGAAATTGTCATGTAGAATAAGGAAACTACTTTACAGATTGTCTGGATATAGCCATGGCTGTATCCTCATATATGGACTAAATATAACTTGGCCATAGACAGGAAATGCTTGTGATGTCTCTGGCTTTGGTTCATATTTGGCTTTATTTTTTTCTTCCCAAAACAAAGCTGAAAGTGGTTATATCTGCATACATTGAACAAATGTGTTACAGAAATTCAAAAATTGAAGGAAGCATAGCACATACGACAGATTTTCCTGATGTGCTTTTGCTTCTTCTTCTATCCCCTTTTTGTTTGTCACTGTGTCACTGGAAGAAAGTATTGTGCCAGTATATGTGTCTATATCTACAGTCACACTGTGCAAGTTCTCACAGTATAAGCATTATCAGCAGCTCTTTTTGAAAGGAAATACAAGCACTATAAAGCAAATGAATGCTCAGGGCTTTGATTGTTTTCTTCTGCATCAATTAATGCTTCATTTGGCGGTAAACAGCAATAAAAACCATTCTGTATAATGTCACTGGAATGCCTTGAGGCAAATCTGAGGCTCCTTTGCACACAGCAGCTGTTAGGTTCTCCCCAGCTGAAAGTTTCCCTGGCGCTGGGTGGAGGTGGAGTGCTGTCTTGGGAAGGCTGGTTTTGGCTTGATGTGGTCCAGAATTGCTGTTTGGTTTGTACTGTCTCCTGCAGCATCAAATTCTGATTCAAACAACAGAGTTTAATGCAAGCCCCACTCTGCCATATATTCTTGAAACAAGGCCACAAGAGATTTTCAGTGATTTGATTCATTCTGCTGGTCTTCCGGCACAAAGCTCTCTAGGCAGAGGCAGATGGAAGCAGCTGAGGTTTTGAACATCTCTATGACCATCAGCAGCCAGAACAAATCTGAGCATCTCATCCTCTCAGGACAAGAGAGGACTCTTTTCACCCTTAGACTCTGGGAATGTGAATGTAACTAGGTAAAGGAGAATTTCAAAGAGCTAGAGGGACTGAGACTGCACAATGAGGTGAACCCCAAGTCCAGAGTGCAAGAAAGCAGCTTGGATGTCCCATGGCCACACCGTTTTGCTGTCATGCAACCGTGTGGCTGTAGCAGCTTTATCTCCAAGTGTGTGCTCCAGAATGTGCAGCATCCAAGGACTGTGAAGTGGCTCAGCCACAATGTAGGAAAAAAAAAAAAATGTAATACACTAAAGAAAAAAGTCACAATGCAAATAAATTTCTAAAAACATAAAAAAAAAAAAAAAAAAAAAACCAAACAAAATAACAAACTTAAGAAAAAAATAGTGAGAAGGAAAAAAAAAAAAAAACCAACAACAAACAAAAAAACAATTCCTGGCAAATTATAAGGAATTTAAAAAAACCAAATTAGGTCTTTGTGATCACTGGCAAGGATTCACAACATTCTATCCATCTTCCTCTGTTAGATGTTGCATGAGAACACTGCCTGTCCAAATTCATAGTATTTGTGTGCAGTCACTGCCATTGGGAGTAATGCTAGTACACAAACATGGTCAGCTCAGCCTCTGGAATGGAAAGCACTTACGCTACACTAATAATTGCATAAGAGCTGCAGAAAAGGGCAGCATCCTGAAATGTACAGACCTAATTCAGCTTCTAGGAAGAGAAAGGACTTTGCTTCTCATAGTTGGTACATGAAATGTTGAAGACCTCAAAAGTATTAGCAGAAGTATCTGTGGATCCAGTAATCTGCTGTAAAGGGCAGATCTTTGCCAATAGCAAAAAGAAGTGGCATTTACGCTTTGTCTTAATTTGCATCTCAAAAAAAAAACCAAACAAAAAAAACCCAAACCAAAAACAAACAAAAAAACCACCAAAAAACCCAAACCAAAAACTAAATCCATCTCGGGAAACACCTCCCTTGGTGCTTAAGCTCCTGAACCCCCAGGCACCCAGTACTTGATAGCAACTACAATTTACTGTCTTTTTGTCTTCTGACTGACTGGGGGGAGAGTTAGTCTTGACCCACCAGTGTTTAAAAGAGATGGGCTTCTATTTAAAAGGAATTTGTTGCTATATTTCTTGCTAAGGCATTAATAAGAGCTTAACTCTGTAACCAAGAGAGTAACAAAAGAGTTCATTAATTTCTACAAGACATGCTGTGAATCTCAGCTGGGACTGCATTGTCACTGCTCTGGATTAATCAGATTTGAAGATCAAAACCAGGTTGAATTAAATTTAATTTCTGCAATTTATGCTGCAGTGAAGACAGCTAGCAGTGTACTGAATGCTGAGATAGGCTACTCCTCACTGGAATGTAGGAGAACACACTTGCCTGCAGTTATAGCATTGCACTGTGAGCAGAGTGCAGGAGGGAGGTGGGAACTCACAGCATACAGGAAAACAAAGCCAGAAAGCTTCAGTATCCTGCTTGTGTTAGAAAAAAAAAATGCAGGCTGTAATTCTTGTGAGATTTACTGAATTTTGTAGAAGTTGGACATTGTGACATAGGCTTCCTCATTGCTTGGTGATCTCATGTCACTGTTAGGCAGCATCTGGGATACGGTGTCGTCATTTAGGGGATCTGGATGGGGCTGGCCAGAAGGACCCAGGGGACAAGTGGAGGAAAGGCTGAAACCATCGTTGTGCTGGGGCACCCTGTTGCTGTGGCAAACCTCATACGTGCTGGAGCTGCAGCTGCGCTCGGTGGCTGAATGCTGGCTGGTGCCCAGGAGCCTGTGCAGGGCTTCGTAAGGCACTGGCAGGTTTAGGTTGGTTTTGTCTGCCATTGCAGGGATCATCTTCAGGTCTGATCCACTCCTGAATTTTTCTGGAAGGCTTGTCTCTGGAGCAGTTGATGGCTGCAGTTCAGCTTTTGCCCAAAGCCCATCCACTTTATGGATATGAACATAACCAAAACTCTCTGGGTTAAAGCTTGTATCAAAATTCTGTGTGGCAAAGGGAACAGCACAGTTAGTCAACAGTGGGCGGTAGCTGAAAAGAAAAGATACTTTGATAACTTATTTGATTTTAGAAGGGTATTTATTATTAGTTTTACTCTAGGTGTAACCCTGAGCAGGCTGAACAATAGGTTCACAGCACAGAATAAACTTACCACATGGCTGAAAACTCTTTTCGCTATTAACTTATCCTGTGTCCCCCTCTGAGCAGTACCCCTGGAAAGTGTTTTATGCTCTATACAGTGTTTCAGATATGTTTCTATGATATTAATCACACGCCTGCCATTTCACAGGAAGTGTGCCCACCCAGGTGGTTTCTTTCTGTTTTACCTTCCTAATTTAGCAGCGAGGGAAGTAAAAATTTGCCACAACTTCCTGAAACACATTAGGAATCCCCGAACTGGGGAGCAGAGGGGCTGGGAGAGCTGTGTTAGGCGTCCTGTGAAATTAAGAACATGCTAATAATGTACTAGGAGTGAACAGCACTAATGACTTATTTGTCCATCTGGCTTTTAACAGGCAAAGCAGTTCATATACTACATGATGCATGAACAATGCTCCTGAGCATGTCAGGGTACATGGACATCACCAGGGATGTTTGCAAAAGGTCCCCATCCAGCCCCATGATCATAGTTTTGTAGAATCATCAAAGCATCTTAGTTGGTGAGGAGTTGTGGAGTCCAATCTTCTGCCAGAAGCATGACTTGAACTAGGCTGTTCAGAGTCCTATCAAGCCTAGCCTTAAACATATTTCCAAAGGAGAACCTACCTTGGGCAGGCTACACAGTTTTAAATTATTTTCACAAGAAAGATTCCTTCCTCATATCTGGAAGAAGTTTGCCCTGAAGCAATACATGCTTGTTGCCTCTGGTCCTGTCACCACCAGCCTTGTGGTGAGAGCACTATTCCCATCTCTCTACATACACCTTAGGTATTGGAAGGTTGTAAGTAGCATTTCCTACCCCAAGCTTCCTTTTCTTCTATAAACAATTCCTTCAGCCTTTCTTCACAGATCAACTTCCCAAGACCTCTGCAGTTACTTTGCACAAGTCAAACTTCAGGCACTAGGTCAATTGTGTGTTACTTCCATGTCCTTCACTGACATCTGAATGAGCAAATGTGGGCTCTCTTCAGGGAAATGCAGAGGTAATTTCTGAAAGATCTCCTATTTCATGCAGAAAATGCACATACTGTCTCTCATGAGCATTAGTTTTGTCCCCAAGAGTCTATACTCAGGTGGAAAGAATAGTGGAAGAACATACGTTTTTTGGCTTCTTGCATAGCTGTTCCAGCGTTTTTTTATGGTCAGGAAGGTTTGGCCATACAGCAGGCTTGATCCTGAAACAGCAACAAAAAAAGTAGGCAAAAAGCAGCATAAGAGGGCTCTATTGAGGTATCAGAGGTTCATATTGCATAATTTGTACTAGTTCTCACAAAGCCTTAGGGCTGGCTGGCATTATCCAATTTGAGCTGCCGACATCTGTCCTGTAGCCTTGTTCAGCAGGTCTCATTTTAACTGCCTTGACTAGCAAAGTTCTCACGTCGTGCTGCTCAATACTCTTAGCTATGATGATGAATGCTGTCCAACTGATATTCAATCATTGTAGCATTATAATTATACACATAAATGAAATATATATTTCATTTTACTTGTGTTATCTGTGTTGCTGCATATATGCACATGTATAAAACCTTCTTCTTTTTAAAACTGAAATATCCAGGATCAAAAAGTCTCACCTGTTTTTGCTGCAGTTTTATATAAGCAAAACTTGCAGCAGTTAGAGAACTGCAAGACCCCAGCAACAGTAAAACCCAAGAACAAGAAATCTTAAGCTACCTCTTATACTAGTGAATAAAGTAGCACCAGGGCAGGTAACTCTAGTGTTCGAAAATGTTTAATTAGAAATGTCTGTGGCATGGTGTGGCTGAGGCCAACTAGCACTGGCCAGGTAATCCCTATGTTTAACACTGCCAGGTAATCCCCATGTGTTACTCTGGAATTAGCATAGCCCAAGCACTGTCACAAAATGCAGCTCACACAGAGTTACCTCTCTTGAGCTGGGCGTCATGGACAGACTGCTCTGAATGTCATTGAAGAGTCCTGGGCTTTCTGTCTTGCAAGGAGTTCTTAATCTTCTAGAAGTTAAACTTGGATTTTTTTTTTTCTCTCCATATTCTAATTTCGTAACATTATCTACATATCTGTTAATTTTCTTAAGCTTGTCAGCTCTAGTGAGCCATGTCATTAAAAACATATTTATGTATTTACATATTTACAGTTATCCATCTACTGCTGTGTAGCAGATATATGAAAAAACCCTAATACAGACCAAGGACTGCTTGGGTAAGGAACATATCCTTAGTCCCACTTCTGCCTGATCTTGCCACATGGCTTGGCTGGAAGAGGATTTGGCCAGTCTGGTGTCTGAATTCACCAAGCCCTTGTTGCAGAGGGCTCTGTCCTGCTGCTTCTGAAAGCACTGCTCCCACTGACTCTGCCTGTCAAAGGGAAAGAGGTCATCACCCTGGCATGCTGTTTCCACACTTCTTAGGAGTTTACTAAAACCCACAGGTCCCTTTCTTTTCTGGATTTTGCCTGAAGTTTGTGAGTCAAATTTGCCTCCAGTCAGACACTAGGTCTGTAAGAGTTTTGTGGTGACTTTGGCACCAAAGGTCCCAGTGCTTTGAGCTCAAGACTGAAATCTGGTCCAAGTGGCAGGTCATCTTCTGCCTGCCAACACTTGTTTCTTTTATTGCTTGCCATCAGCTTGATACAGAGTTCCAGAGACAGAGAACAGTTCACAAGTATAACAGGGAAAGCAAGAAGACTGTCAGAACTGGACTGGGTTCCAACGTCTTTTCTGATACAAAGAGATTACCTGTTTTCCCAAAAAACTACGATCAGTGCAATCATAGCAACAGACAGCATGAATCCCAGGATGGAGAGTATAACCATGACCACACTGCTATCTAAAGGAAAACAGAGAATATCAGCCAATGCATATAAATGTCTCACTGTTAAGCCATCATATCAGTGATATCTTTTCAGATGATAAATGAGGAATTAACACCAAGCATTGCACTTGCCTATCACTGGGCTGGTGCAATGGCTCATTTCTCCTGCCTCTGTGAAGGAGGTAAATTATAGGCTGACAGAGCATCAGCACCTGGCTGAGCTTTGAACTGGGTTCACAGACTGGATTAAAGCAGCTTGAAGGGTGCTGTCACCTCCTGTGCATCGAAACCAGCACTCACTGTGTCCTCACAGCAGCGCAGAGATGACTTCTAACACCCATGATGGCAAGGGGGACTGAAGGGACCCAAAGACCACAAAGACCACATGCAGTGATGAGATTTTATCCTGTGTTGCATTTGCGACTCAGGCACCACGCTCACACCCAAGCCCAGGGTTGTGAAATGGGTCATGTTTCACTGCTTTTTGTGCCTTACCCAAAATGCCTGGTGCAAGCCCTTCCTTCTCCTGGCAAGCCAGTCAGCAGCAAGCAGTGAGTCAGCCTTCATCTCCCTCTGCACCCACACGGTCATGCTCTCATGGCAGCATTTCCTCTGACCTTATTGCCCTTCAGTGAGACTTAAATCTTCACGGAGAGCCAGCCCCAGACAAGAGCAGCCTAGCTGCTCTGTGAGTCACCTCCTTGGAGTGCTGTGTCTGAGAGGGCTGACCCTGCTGTGGCTGTGGGCTCTTCCCTCCCCACTCTCTCATTCCTGCTGCTTCTGAGGCTGGCCAGGGAGCCCAGACCCCCAGCTCTGCTTTCCTCCAGGAGGACCAAAGTGTTTTCAACCCTTACAGTTTTCTGTGGAGTGCTGCTCTCTTGCTGTCCTGAAGCTCTTGGAAGTGCTCCATTCACTCCATGTGCCCTTAAAATAATCTCCATTGGGCTGAGAACGTACTTTCACCTCATATGATGCTTCATTTTCAAGGTTTTGCCCCAGCAATTTTATCTGAAGATATGGTGACTCTATTGTCTAAACACACACACACAAAAAAATACAATTATTTTTCCAGCAGACAGTGGAGAATTATCCTCGAGTTCAGCAAAATATGTCAGATCAGGTGCATCCCTGAAGTACTGTACTGTTTACTCCATCTCTCTAATTATTACACAGGTGCTTATCAGGGCATCAGCCTAGTTAAACAGCAGCATAGTCCAGATAGTAAATGCCGGTAAAAGCTTTTTGGAAAACAGCTGAGATTATTTTGCTTTGTGCTTTGTGGCAGCTGACACTGCAGTAGGAAGTATATGCTTCCCTGAAAAGGCTCAGAGGAGAGATGGGGAAAAAATATATTTTTGCAGCATAAAAAGACAACATGTGAGAGGGCAGTTACAGGGAAGCCCAGCTGAAATCCTGCAGTGCAGCTCTGGTGCTCTCCATTTCAATGTATTTTGCTGCCTCCTGAATTTTTTTGCTGCCTCCTGAATCCATTTTCTTTTTCCCTTCTTTGATGTTTGATCTTTGTATATTTTCAAGTCTAATCAACAGGGAGGGAGATATAATCTGTGAAACAGAGAGCAGTTAATAAGCAAGCTCTCAGCGATGTCCAGGTATTAGAAAAGCAAATTATTTGTGGATAGAATTGCCTTGTTAAGGTTTGGGTCTTGACATGCTTTGATGATGTGAGAACTGGGGGGAGGTTAACGAAGCTTGAGAAGAAGGGTGTAGTGATGGTAATGGACACAGTGCAGAATTTAAAGGCCATAATAGAGGATATTTGGCAGAACCCCCAAGATAAGGAAGAAACTAATAAAGACAACTTAGTGACTGTGCTGAATCAGCTCTTAACTGGGTAGAAGGTAATTCTGGCAGGAGCAGATCATGGCTGCTGACTCATGGCCCACCAGGACAGGAGAGCCACCAACTCAAGAAACGAGGAAGACTGAGCTTCCAGGCTAATTGGCATGAGACCTGAGAGAATGATTAATCAATAGAAGATGGAGCGCTAATTAAAAAAGAACAATGTAACTTGTGGCCAAGGAACCCTAAGTAGTTTGTTTGCTAAAATGTATAAATAGTAAAATGTTTTAGCAGCCAGTGTGCTTGATTTGTGGAATACCACTGAGCATCCAGGCTTGTGCAACTGTAACAATGCACATCTCTCTCCAGTGTGTAATTTACTGGCATGTTGTACTGCAGGTAACAAATCTGATTTTTGTGGACAACACTGTGCTCCCCCTGCAAAACCCAGATGTAGTCCAGGCTTTCAAACACTGTGACTAGCTTTTGCATGGCTGCCCTGGTGAGAGGGGACACAGAGATCCCTGCAGCTGGGCAGTCCCAGCCAGACCCAGCTCACAGGCAACGCAGCCTCAGACAGCCTAAGGGTGGGAGAGCTGCAACTGGAAAGATTAAATGGAAAAGGAGATGTGAAGAAACTTGAAAAATAAGTAAAGAGGTCACACATTTTACTGACTGATGAGCACAGAAAATAATAGCAAAATCACCACAGCAAAGAGTAAACTTAGAATTAAACTTCTATTCCCATTGCAAAGCCCAAATAAATGGAACCTCTTTAGACTGATGAAATTTCCAAATGCCAAATGTTGCACCTTTCCAAGTTTTCAGATGGGGATCTGCAGAAATGTAGATTTGATAATTTTTACATGTTACAGGCAATTTTGATAATGCTTGATTTTGGAAATTAGTGTAAGCACACCAATACACCTCCACTTACCTTCCAAGTGCCTTCTTTCTGCCGATAGGCTACCTGGTGTACTAATTTGTCCTTTAAGTATTTCTTCCTGGAGTGTGGTGTACAGTAACGAATAAGATATTCATTTGCCTCCCTTTCATATGTGATGTTTATAGCAAATGGAACTTCGGGCTTAACTGCAAATGACAACAAACCAGAATATAACAGGACCAGAATAATGTTTTTAGAAAATAAACAGGTTTGAAATGTAAAAAAGTGCACCTATCTTGAGGAAGAGTTGTCCTGAGTTAGGCAATCCCCAAGCTGAGCCCCACCTCCTCCTCATGCACTGATCCTGTGAAGGATCCTTGGTTTTGACCTGCTAGAGAAGTAGTTTGACCAGCAGGGGAGGTGCTTGTGAGGAATATGACATTTAGCCTTGGAAAGCAATTCCTGAGCATGCCCACCCCTGGGCAGCTTGAAGGCCTGAAATTCAGTCCCTCTAGCAGTAGTCCCTAGTGCTGTGAGATGGAGGCCCCCTGGCAAAACCCACCTGGGAGGAGGCACTGGGGAACAACCTGTGCTCAGGTACCACTGTGGCTGTCTGTCAGGGCATTGGGACAGAGGGAACTACAAAGTCCAACAGTTTCAGAGAGACCAGAGGAGCTGTGGCTCCAGACCCTTGCTATGAACCAACATCCAATCTGGTCTGCAGGAGACTGTGTTAAAGACCATCTACGCAAGTATATCAAGTCCAAAATGCAGCTCCCAGGGCTCTCCCCAAGCCGAGCCTGAGCTGGATGTGCTTGAGACCTGCAGGGACTTGTAACTGTGGCACTTAGACTTCCTGAATTCACCTTGATAAGTACATCAGCCCTCACAGCAACACAGAGCCCATGCCTCTCTCCTCTCAGGAAAACACATATAGCCATAAATTGTTCTCACTTCTTCTCAAAACCACAGATACTTATATCTTCCACAGTCTTTAGAGTAGGGACTGCCAGAGATGGGTCCAGGCTGACCCATAAATAAAGAGGTAATGTAAGATTATTACAAAACTATTGGACTGTGGCAGAAATGTTTCACAAGAGAGGGATGTTGCAGTGCCTACTGCCAATTGGAGACAAAGCAATGTGGCACCAGAGAAGAACAGAGAAGAATCTGTCCTATAAAGGCTTCTCTGCTGCCTTTGAATGACACTGGTTAACAAGAACAGTAAATTCTGTGTATTCCCCTACTTCCCTTGAGTTTCTTATTTCTTGGCTCAGGCAGGTCCCTGGTGTGTGTTAGCCCATTCACACTTAACAGTGCAGCATGCACCTTGTTCAGCTACAGGACACACCCCAATGTGAAGTGAGATCCTGCAGCCTTGTGTTCCCTTTGCTACTGTGCTCATGCCATCCATGGGGTGGCCAGTTCCTAAACTGCATATTTCCTAGTCAGAGATGAACAAAATGCCCCTGGCTTGGCAGTTCATCCACACTCAGGAACAGCTGCTTCAGACAGGGATGGGATTCAGTCTATGTCCAGGTCTGGGCAGTGTCACAATCAGCCTGAATTCAACCACACATTTTGAATGTAAGTTAATCATGCCTGGCTTTGAAGCAGGGGCAACACCACATTCTGCTAACACCCCAAACCAGGCCACATGCCCTGCTAGGATGCATTTTATGGTGCCTTTATGTCATCCAGACCATTAGGCTTTAGGCAGTAGCTCCTATAACTTGAAAACCATCCAAAATGTTAAGTGTCTCACCAATGTCAGTTACAACCAGACTCCTGCAGACTCTTCTCTTCATCTCAGAGTATATGCAAACATCTCTGTTTGAGAGTATATCAATGAACTGTACGAAGAACACATCCTCCTGTTTCTTCATGTTGGAGCAGGCGTAATTGTTGTCTTCCTTGGTACTGTTGGCCAAAGTGACACAACAATAATTTCTTCTCAATGTTAGTATGACTTGACTACTTACTATAAGGGATGGATCCTGCTTGCTTATTTCACTCATCTCACTGAAGTGAGACTCCGTGTGATATGAGAAACGATGCAATGCAAATCAGGAGTTTGAGAGATTGATAGTGTTTTATCTCGTGGTCCTTGAGCACAACAGAGAAGTGATGTGAATCACATTAAGCATCATTGAGCTCTCAAGAAAAAAGTGCAATTATTTAATTGGAGGTGTATGTGCTAAAACATTTGCATTTTTAAAAATCACCTTCCCACTGCTATTTTTAAATATAGGGAAATGTGTTTTGATGCTCTTTGAAGATAAAGATTAATTTCTTATTGACTTAGGCAGGAGCAAATAGAGAGTCAACAGTCAGCCTGGCTATGAAGGAATCACATGGCAGTTTTAAAACTTTTTTTTTTGGCTCCCATGTTTGAAAACTGCCGTAAAACTTCAGTCAAAACCCATAATAAGTCCCATGAAAATAGAAAAATTCTAATAAACTATGAGTACAAAATGGAAATAATTAGTGACTAGTATATGAAGATTTACAAAAAATATCCACTTCTTTTTTTGGTTGCCACACAACTTTCAGTTTCAGGAAAAGCAGAAAAAGGGAAAAGGATCTGTATGCTCAAGAAACAAAATCTGATCTTCAGTTTGGCACAACAGTGAAAAAAAAGGGTGGAAAGAGTTTCAAGGCCTCGATAGGAAGTGGAGATAACTGATGTGTTTGATAAGTGTTGGAGGTTTGTGCGCTTGTTCTAGTGCATTTCTTGTATGTCTCTGTGTGCAAAGACAATAGCTGAGTTTTTTGTCTTAATCTAGATGAAGGCATTTTCTCGGATGTGGAAAATTAACCTTTTGCTAAAGAATTTTCTGTGGCAAGGATTTGTGTCTTCAAAAACATTTTTTAAGATCCCCTTTAAATTAAAGTAAAAAGCTCTCAGTTCATGCTGGGCTACAACCATATTGCAGGCATTTCAGAGCAATAGAGGCAAGGTCAGAACTACTGGAGACATCATAATCTCCTTTAAAGACCCTTCCAGCTTGTTCTTTTTCTCATTAGGGAGTCATGCTCTGCTTCAGTAAACTCTTCTTTGCTGAATACAGTACTCAAACCTGGCAAAACACTCTGAAGCAGGATTTTGTCTGGCTTTGCCGCCCGTGTTTCCCTACATGTGGCAACATGACTCACTAGTGCTCAGCATTTCACTTCCCAGGCATTTACCGAGGGACAGACAGCACTTACCACAGCGACAGGGTGTAGTTAGTGTTGTAAGGAAGCAGCTCGGTGAAATTGCAGGTCAGGCTGCTAAAGGAGTCCTTAATTTCAAGCTGGCTGAAGCAGTCAATGTCAAAATTGTCTGGTTCATCATCCCCGAGAGTCCCTAAGGAAGTATTCACAGGATGTTACTGAAATAAACCCGTGAGTGTATTTAATTTGCAGATCCATTGTACAGGAGATTGCTTCTTCATGTGGTTGCCTGAAAGAAAGAGGATCAACCCACCTGTTTTGCAAGAAGCAGAGAAGCCTTGTCCAAAATGAAGTTAAAAGCTGTTTGCACCTTTCAAGTTTGCTCTCCCTGCATGCCAGTGAAGTCCACCCACTTGCAAGAATATCTTGGTGCCATGAGGCAGCTAAGCCACATTTTGATTGTACTGGAAAGCTTTCTGAAATGTCACAAATTTGGGCTCAGGAGGGAAATCTTAGACTTTGTGCCAGAATGCATGGCTTCCTTCAAATTTGCTTCAATGACTAATAACACAATCATGATTTGACTATAAGCATAACTATAAAGTCCTACACTTGGCAGGTATGAAGCTAGTGATGCAAAAAATGACACTTCTGAGAGAAGACCTCTCTGGCAGAAAATTAGGCCAGTTCAGGCTCATTTCAGCCAAGTGGGTGGGGAAAGGGTTATTGTCATGACCTGTTGAATGGATCCTAGGGACAGGAGTGCCTCAGACTCCTTTCACCAATGCTTAAGGGTAGCTGTCATGATACATAAACCTCCTTCCTGAGTCAAGGGATTATGCTCAATTCCCCCACTCAGTCCTCTGCTACTCATTCCTCAGACAGGTCCTTGCCATGTAGGGCCCTCATCCACTGAGAAAAAGAATTACAGAATCAAAGAAAGGTTTTGGTGGGAAGGGATCTTAAAGATCATTCCGTTTCATCCACCATGGGCAGGAATGACACCAACTAGATCAGTTTGCTCAGGGGTCAATCCAAATTGGCCTTGCACCCTTCCAGAGATGGGGTTTCCACAACTTCTTGGGCAGCTTGTTCCAGAGCTTCACTGCCTTCTAAGGATACAGTCTCTTCCTAACATCTAATCTAAATCTCTCTTCTGACAGTTTAAAACTGCTCTTCCTTGTCCTACTGCTATCTGCTGTGGGGTATCAGTGACTCACAAACGGAGTGGGACTGTTGAAAAATTTCCAAAAGAAAATCCCTCCCAGAGAAAATGATGGTCAACTCTTGCATCTGCAGTCAGATTTGAGTAAGAGAAGTCCAGAAGTCAGTCAGAAATGCAGAGAAACACACCAAAGCAGTTCAGGCAGAGGCTAGGAAGGGGACTGCTGCTACCAGCACCCATGATGGGATGGGAACATCTGATATTGCACTAATCCAGAACCCACAGGGAGATCTCTTCCCCATGAGCTAATATTTAGTGGCCATTTGTCACCATGAGCAACTGGTGCCAAGAAATTATTACTGGTCTTCTCAGCACAGCTCAGGGATCCAGATCTCCCTGAAGGACGACAAATGCAGTGTCCTCTACCAATGTTGCTGCTTTGAGGAGAGAATCTGTGCAGACAGACACAGAGGGAGACAGAGACACAAACAAAGACACAGAGAGACGCAGAAAAAGCAGATTCTGTACAAAGCTGCTGTATTTAACCATCACATTCACAACAGAGACAGAGAGATCAGCCCAACTCTGAAACAAGTCCTGCAGCAGTTTCAGAGGTGACAGTCTTGTCCAGTGCAGCCCTGAGCCATAAGAGCAGACATGCTTGTACTGAAATATCTACCATATACAGTTGCATATTTGTGGGTAAAAGTGTGTACATAAAAATATGTGTATTCAAAATCTGGGGGATACCAGGTAAACTGAAATGAATCTGTTTAAAATGGAAAACAAACTACCATATTTTATACAGATAGATACATCCAAAGCTGAGATGGACAGGTATGTCACATTCTAAGATTTTACTTGCAACTGCCAGGAGTCTTGCTTTATGCTCAAGGCAATATCAAAACTTAAAGGTTAGGATGCCTAATCTGCCCTTCTATATGACTACTTGGTGATCTCTGTATATGCAAACTATATATACCAGATTTTGCATCAACTCAAAAACCTGACAATCATCCTATTAATAAACAGCTTATAAAAAATTTCAACTATTTACTACTGATTTGATGAAAAGTTACAGAAATTTGAATTAATTCTCTATCAGTTTGGTTGCAAAATGAGAAGAAGAAAAGGTTTAATCTTGCAGTTCAAACAGCCATTCAAGGTTTAACCAATGCAGTGCAATGTTGGTGCCACACTGGAGGGAAATCTGACTTTACCACTTAGACACTGAACATGCCCATTATGATTATACTGTTCCTTATTCATGGAAATAACATAATAACCATAGAATACATGATAATTAAACCTCAGGAACAGTGTTAAGAAAGCAATTTGAAATGCTATTTCTGCTATGGTTTTCCATGGGCTGACTAATTTTTTTGTCTGACGTAAGTACATAAGTTTCAGCACATAAGTTTCAGCCTCACTTCTGTCCTAAACCTCAGAACCACCACGCACAAATGTGTTTGCTAAGTGAATGGTTTTGGTGAGTCTGACATGACTCATACTGCTAAGGATACTTCACTTAATTAAAATTTACAAGACTATGTAATGTTTGCCTTGAGAAGGCCAGACCCGGCAGAGCCATGAACCTGACTCTGCTGAAATCAAGGCAGGGATTGGGAAGGAGTGATTCTGAACTGAGATAAAAACTGCTCTCAAAGCTAAAGTCATGGCAGGTCCTTCACAAAAATGGCTCTCTCTTGGCTTTGGACAGCATCCATCAGGATGGTTCAAACCACAGCAGGAATCTCAGGAGCCTTTAGGAAGAGAAGGGTGTTAGCAGAGGCTAAGGACTTGCTTCAGCTTTATGCTCTAGAGCTGCCAGGACTGACAGCAATGCATGACACCAAGGGCACAGCTAAGCACTGACTGTCCATGAACGGGGTAATGCACTGATGTGATCCAGGCAGAACCTTTTACCGTCACAGCTATAAACTGTTACAGTTTAGATGTGGGTTGGACAAACCCTACAAGCGTGGGTAGGAGGACCACTGAGGGTGTCTTGACCATAAGCCTCCCGTGCCACCTGCACCCTCCCTGCCAGCCCCTCCTTAGCCCTGCCTGTAGCTCTCCAAGGACTTTTGGGGATCTCCACCACTTCTTCCTGGCTGGGGGACATCAGCTGCGAGGCAGTCTGATGCTCAGAAGAGAGGAGGAGATGGAGGAAGGTGCTGCAATTAGCTCTTCCCTCCTCTGCCCATTAAGAGCAACTTCATGCCTGAGTTGGCTACTGGCACTTTGTAAGGAGGCAGGGCAAGTCAAGAGGCAAAGAACGACAGTCAAATATCTGTCATGGGTGATTTTACCACAGGTTATTTAGTCTGTTGGCCAAACACAGGAGATTCATAAGGAAGTCATAAAAGCTGCTAATTGCTCAATGAGGATTTTCTGAATCTGTCTTCAAGCAGAAGGAAATCATTATTTACTCATGTTACTGACAAAACAGGCAAAGGTCTTATCAAATCTGAAGACTTCAGTGACACCAACAATAAATCACTAGTATTGAACATTCAATACCATATCTGCTTTCCAAAGCTGGCTTCAAACAGCTGCCAGTTATATGAATAAATGACAAATAAAAACTCCAGGGTGGTCAGAGTCAGCTCTGAGCCAGCCCCTAGTTTCATTTAATGAAAAAACTTATCATGCATATCCTGTCTATATACATGCATATGTATGTACAACTGTCTAGATACATGTGTTAAAATACATAACACCCAGGGAAAAATTAGATTCCCTAACTGAGACACAGCATAAGAACACAACCTTTCTCCTCCTAAAAACTGAAAACTCTTTTGTTCCCAAATAGTGGAGCTCTAATCTACCAGTCCTATGTCCCCCAGTCATAGTCCACAGTGCATAGTGCACAGATTGTCATTGCTGTTTGTTTAGTATCAGACAAATAAGAGTTTAGCAGATCAGGGACTGAATGTCTAAATCAATTTTTTTAAATCTCCCTGTTAAGAAAATGAATAGCAGCCTAAAACAGTGGTTTTATTTCTGCTTATCATGTTTTTATACTCTGCTTATTTATGTTTTTGATCTTGATACTGCTGAATAATTTTCACTTCTCTAAATGAGATCATAAAGTCTACAATAAGGCTGAATTTAAAGTGTTGTTAATTTATCATTATTTGCTGAAGAGGGGATGAATGCTGTTAGTGATGTGCTATGAGAACGCCCTGCCTGAGTTCTTTCATCAGCCTTGCTACGAGGGAGACTGGGGCTATATCCCAGATACAGCTGATGAAACTGCTTAAAAAAATGCAAAAGCTTGGCTTTTGAAGTGGAACAGTTTGGGCCAAGTTTGCATTACATTAAAACATTTTATTTGGAAGAGACTGGCAAGAGCAAAAGAAGCCAGAACCTCACCGCTCTCTAATGGCAGCTCAGAGTGACCATGGGCTGCAGAAGGGTGAAGTTATCCCTGTTCCAGGTGTAAATCCCCACAGGAACACTAGCTACAACAAGGATTAACAGGGCCGGCACTGCATGCCCCGTGCATACAGCTGTGGTCTCCCTTATTTCATGTGGATTTGAATGTTATAAGGACAGCAGACCTGGGCATTAAATTAAACAGGTATCTCTCAGCTCCACCTCAGGCACTGGCACTAAAGAGAGACTGGAACTTAAAACACGAATGTATCTAACCACACAGTCGCATTCTGGAGCTCTTAACTGAGGTTTTTCAAGATCATACGTGAGTGGAAAGACGAAGATGAAATGACTCACCATCACCGTCTGCTGAGGTGCAACCACTTTCCCCCAGGGCGGTGTGCAGGACCATGGCGAAGACGCTGAGCACAGTGCCGGGCTGTGCCATGCTGAGCACGCCGCATGTGCGCAGCGAGCGGGGCTGCGTGCCAGCCTTTATAGCGCTTTACAGCGGCCCGCGGCGCTCAGCCCTCAGCCCTCAGCGGCCCCGCGCCGCGGCCTGCAGCCGCGCCTCGGCACGGGAAATGTAAACATGCCTACGCGCGGCTGCTGACAGCGGGCAGGAAGCCAAAGAGGGCTGCTGAGCTTTTACTGCGAGAAGCTTCCCGCTCCCGGGCTGAGCACGCTCTGGAGCCGGCCTGCCAGCTCCTCTGGGCAAACCTGGGAAAGGCCAGCGGGAATGGCGGCGCGGCTCACGGACAGTGCTTCTTCCTGACTCCTAGTGGGATTCCGCTGCTGGTTTCCCTAAGAACTTGGCTTAGCCCTGGCATCCACTTTGCTCCCAACAGAGGTGCACAGGTCCAAGGGAGAAAAATCTTCCAGATATGAAACATTAGGTATGATTGCTTTTGTTTATTCTCTAACTACCAAGATCGAAAGCAGCACTGCCAGCAGGTGATTGTTTACTCTTGTGAGACTCTGGCTGGAGGACTCTGTTCAGCTCCAACATGAGAAGGACACAGCATGTTGAATCAAATCCAGAGTAAGCCAGTGAGAAGAGGAGAGGGCTGGAACACACATCCTGAACAGACAGGCTGAGAGCTGGGGCTGTTCATCCCACAGAAGAGAAAGCTTTGGGGAGATTTTCTTGTGGCATTTCAGTATGTAAAGGATGCTTTTAAGAAAGATGGGGAGAAATTATTTACCAAGGCCTGTAGTGACAGGACAAGAAGCAATGTATTTAAAATAAAGGATGGTAGATAAGGCATACAGAAGGAATTCTTCCCTGTGAGGGTGGTGAGCTCTGGCACAGGTTACCCAGTGAAGATGTGTCTGCGCCGTCACTGGAAATGTTCAAGTGCAACTTTGAGTAATATGGTCTAGTGGAAGGTATCCCTGTGTATGGCAAGGGGCTTGGAACAAGGGAATCTTCAAAGGTCCCCTTCAACCCCAAACCTTCTGTGATTCTATGAAGTCCTGCTTAAGGCAGTGCTGACTCTGAAAAACGTGTGATTTAAAAGATGAATCCTGCAAAAGATGAATCCTAAGAGCAAAGTGGCACATCTCACATTTTTTCAGGCTTTGGACAAAGCAAAGTTGGAAAGCAAAAGACAAAGAGGTGTTAGATATTTCCTTTGCACCCTTTCTGTGGCTGGATACGCCGACGCGCACTAGAGCGTAAAGCAGGGCCGTGCACAGAGCTGACTGATGTGGCTAACTACAGATGAGCTGACAGCCTGAAACAGAAGAGCAAGCTCTGGCACAGCCCTGGCTGCACCAAAAAAAACCTTCAGGTTGAAGGTGTAAAAGAAACTGGGGGCAAAGTTTGCAAAAATGTCCAAGCAAACAGAAAAGTGATGATACTATAATAAGGAGGCGCAATATGGAAGCTTTTTTTCTCTTTTTTTTCAAGGAAATAATTGAAAATGCTCACCAAAGTGAAGAAAGCTCAGGTTTTATAGGTAGAAAACTTTCCTTAGAGAAGTTTCTTTCTTTCCAGGACATCAGGGTCTATCCTGCAGTGTTTCTTGCTGCCGTAGGCAAGGGGTATTGGGTAGCCAGTGCACTGTTTCTGGACTCCCCTGCCCAGTTTTAGTAGGAAGAAATGCCCCCCTTTCCACAAGAGTTCAGTGAGGCTGACTGGAAGATCTCCAAAACCTGTATCCAGCCCCACTTTATGGAACCTCCCTGGGGCTCCCCAGAAAGCATTCCCTGCAGGTGCACTAAGCCTGGGTAGGTACAGAAGGGTGGGTTGGGCTCTTTGGCCAGTATGCCTGCATTTACTGTGTGTCTTGCTGTGTCAGGACTCTCCTTGCTTCGCTTCTGTCTGGCCAGGGAAGAGCACTATTCATTTAGTCCTAACACAGACATTAAAAAGATGAAATTGAAACCCCTAAATGCATTGATTTCCCTCCACTGAATTAAGAGAGAGCCCCGGGTGAGGCAGACTAGATGTCTGCTCAGCAGACCTCTACAATATCTCCTACACACCAACAGGAGAGGGACCTGCCAGGCCACCCACACAAAGCAGGAGCTGGATGTGGTGCAGGGGCTATGGAGCCACTGGAGGTGGCACCACCATGGGCCAACTGACCCTCACTCAAGGCTGGACTTGTTTTACAGAACTGTTTGTGTCACTGTTAAATTCCCACAGTATCCCTTCAAGAGATTCCCTCTCTCTGAGTCAGCTGAGGGGCTTTAGCAGTTACTGGTACTCATCTCTCATGCTCAAGTTTTCTGTGCTTGACCAAAGTACATTGCAGCCAAACCTGAATTGGTGAGATTGAGTCCTGGTGATTTCTAATACCTAAGGCCTTCCCCTTGCTTGCTTCAGACTAGTTGAGAATTTAAACATTTTTCTTATTAATCTTTCTTATCATATTATTCTAAAAACCCTCAAGGTAATTTCTACCTCATTTTCAGCCAGAAGTGCCATTAAAGATAGGCTCTCCTGTGCAAATTGGTCACTATCCAGAAATGACACCTTCTCACTTTAAATTTGTCTTGTTTATAATTGAGTGGGCTATCACTTTGATCTTTTTTTTTTTTTTTTTTTTTCCTGTTTCAGTAGGAGAAACCTAAAAGAAAAAGTCTTTTCAGACATAATATTTTTGTTGAACATGAATAATCTTATTATCAGTGCTGTGCTGCTCAGGGGATTTCCATGTTGTCATGGCTGCATTTTGTCTGGGTGGGGAAATGAGGGACCACAATGAAAAGAAAAAAAAACTAGTATCGAGAATACCCTGAAGCAAAAGTACATTTTGTTTTACTTCTGCACCTCTGCTTCAGGAGCTGTTTCATTTCTAGGAGATATTTGAGTCTGTCCGTCTCACCTTGTTGCCTTTCTGTTATGTCTGGGACATAGGAAATTAAATCTGTAAGTGTAAATCTTAGTACAGCTGAAGGGTTGGTACCCAGAAGAGGCTAGAAGAAAGATGGATTACTTTTCCCTTGCAATAAATTTACACTGCTTCTGCCTCTTCACTGAAGATTCCACAAAAAAACCCAACAAACCACCACCAACAAAAACAACCCACAACAAAAAGCCCCCCCCAAGTTTAGACAGGTAACTTTTGAAGGTCCAGCAGAAATGTACCTGTGCCTCATTGGTATGCCAGTTCTCTTTGGGTCCCAACATTCTGTTTTGGAGCTTCTGAGTTATTGTACGCCCTCTTACATTTTTAACTATTAATGAAGTCCAGGTTACAACCTCCATGATTATGAAAAATTAGTTTTCCAGTGCCCAGTGTAGGCTGCCCATACAGTCAAATTTTTGCTGACCCCTACACATCCTCCAGTGCTTTCTTGGATTATCACTTTTGTTGCAGTTGTCAACTAACCAGGTGTCATCTACAAGTTAGCATCCATCTTTGCTTCTTATACTATTCGTTCACTCATGGTTTTGGGGTGTTTTTTCCCTCCTTAGGAAGCAAAAGTATTTTTTGATTCTGCTTTGTTTCCAAAAATTGCAGAAGTTTTCTGCACACATGCTAAATTTAAATCTGCTATCACTATCCATTTAGAAAGATGAAGATGAATAAATCCCTTCCTTCTGTCAACAACATTTTTCAAAGGCTCCAGTTCAGGAAATTCTCAGAACCTCTGTGAGAGATGAGTGGAGTGGATCTTCCAGCCACATCCCAGTATGCAGCACTGGAGACAGGACATGCGTACACCTATGGATGGAGGATACAGACATCCTTGTGTTTGAGGAGCTCAGTGGTGTGTCCTGGTTAGATACCCATGTCCAGCTTGGGAATGGGTGTGGGGGGAACTTTTCTCAAGTTGGTCATAGCTGGCAGGAGCTGTTGGGCTTTTTCGCCCTCTCTAATGCACAGGGTTTCCTCTGTTCCCTGGGCTGTTAATAAATTATCTGATTATATCACAGAATCTCATCAGACCTTGTATTATATAAATGCTCAAACAGACTTCATACTTTGATTTTTATTTTTTTAACCAGATACACCAGGAACCAGAAATCTTCCAGCAGCTTCAGATGTGAAGAAAACATTAAAAAAAAAAAAAAAAGTCTAGAATCTTCTTTGGTTTTGTTCCATCCTGACATTTCTTGCCCTTACCTGCTTCATAAACCTTGTTCTATCTCCTCCCTGGCAGAGGCATCTCTTGACAGTTCCTATGCTGAAGGTCTGTGGGTTAGCCTTGGGCTCTAAGAAATGTTCTGCTGGGCCAAGAGCAGGAACATGTGGGAGCCAGACTTTCTAAGGCAACATAGTCATGAGCATAATTGAAGCCTTGGATGAAGAACAAAACCCCCGAGATTAAATGGATTTACTCTGCAAGACGTGTTTCACTTATCACCAAATTATTTTGATCTGCAGAGTATGAGAGCAATGCAGGGTGGAAGATACACAGTTTGTCACCATATGTTCCTGAGGAATGGAGCCTTGTGTGACAAAGAGAAGAACGTTTTGAAAAATTTTTTGAACTTTGTCTTTGAGGATTTGCCACTTAAAATTGCTTTGAACTTCCCCAGGACTCATAAATTGGCACCATAATAACAAGGAGGACTGTTATACTGAGGGAAAAATAACAGATAAGCTGGAAAAAACACTGCTGGTTAAAGTGCAAAACAAGAGGAACTGATGTGCACTTTGGTCAGGCATTCAAATATTCTGAGATCAGTCTGAGAACAACAGGATAGGCTGAAAAAAGTGGCCTTTTTTCCTCCTCACCTTACCTAAGACATACAGCAACAGCAGAGACAAGAACAGTCATGTTAATAGGTCTGGACTTCTTTTATTTGCTTGCTAGTTTTTAAGTCTTCAGGCTGCTCAGAATATTATTTTTAATTGTCCTCTACAATAGCCAGAGTTAAAGCATAAACACATGAAAGCTTAAATTGTTTTCATGTTATTTGTTTTAGGTCTAGAAGAACATCTGCAAGATGTATTAATCACTTTTGAGATCTGGTAGGAGAGCACCTGTACTTGCTCATAGACATTTTTCAGACACAATGGTGGACCAAAACTCTGTCATTTTGGTGACAATGAGACATTTTGTGAATGTATTTTAATTCCATAAAATTCTTTGTTCTGACCCCTGCAACTTTTAAATCAAAGTTTTAGATTTTCATTCTTTTAAATTAATTTGGTTTTAGAATTGCCTTTGGTTTCATCTGAATACTTTCTTTAAGAATCTGTCCACACCAGCTGTGGTTGCTTTTGGGTATTTAATATCTCACCATAGCCTTCCTGCATGCAGACCCCATTCCAGAAATAAAAGTCAAGGGAATGTAGGAGGCACAATTCCAGTGTATGAGTAGTACATGACTCAGAGCAGAACTCTTTTGTAAGCTTCAGATGAAAAACAGGCATAGACCTCAGCAAAGAGGAAAAAGGGAAAGAGCAAACAGAGGCAACATGATTGCATGTCCCTGTAAAACAGAACAGATGGACAGAAATAATCTTGAGGAAGCAGAGGCTGATGGCATGTGTGAAAGAGCAAGAGGAACCTGAAATACTGTTTGTAATATTTATGCTTATTGTGTTCTGGATGTGGGTTTCCCCACCACCAGGTAAGAGGGAGCTGGTGGTACAATGTGCACCCAGTGGGAGTGGCAGCTCCTCCTTACTGCTGCCCTTCCCCAGCTGGGCAGGTGCAGGTTCTGCCTGGCACAGTCCAGTGTGCGAGTGTGCCAGCAGTGGCTCCTGCAGCTATGGAGCTGAAACTTCAGGGAGAACAGTGCAGGTGTTGTGGCAGAGGCAGGATGCCCATGGCCCCTGGGGAGCTGGGGACAGGTGGGGTGGGAAGGACCATGGCTGCTGAGCTGGGCGCCCTGACGAGAGGCTGACCCTGCTGGTGTTTGTTCTCTTGCACCATTTCCATGGGTTTTGTGCTGCAGCCCTCAGGCACCAGCCCCACTGTGTCCTGGTCCTTATCCCTGCTCCCAGAGAGCCCTCAGGTAGAGGCAAGTCTTCCAGGGATGGACTGAGGAGGATGATGGGTTTCTAAACCAAGGTTTGTGCTGTTTAGGTGAATGTGAAGTGGACTTGGCTAGCAACTTAGGTGGATCATGGTGCCAAAGGCAACCTTGAATACCTACAGAGGTTCCCTTTGCTTCTCCTTTAACATCTCAGCACATCCCAGTCTTCCAGTGGCTCAGCAAGCAGCACCATAGAGACAGCTACAGCCATGCTCACTGTTAGCCACAGGGATAACAGAATTTACTAGTTAAATATACTATAATTGAATGTAGCCTTATTGGTGAGTCTAGAGTCACTAAAATACTTTGAAAAATGTTTTTTATAAAATGTTTACCTTAAGCAAATTAACACTAGATAAATATTTGATAACAAAAAGTCGCAAAGGAGGGCAATAATTTAAGTGCTTTTACATGTAAATTTGTTTAAAAATCTCTTCCCCAGTGTAAAACTTAAAAGTAGAGGAACTGAGAAAATCAGACAAGAAAATGAAATCACAACTGAATGTAAACAGATACTATCAAAGGTAACAAAAAGGTATGTTTGTAATGTGACTTGGTTTGGCCCAAGTTTTATGCACTAAGATGTTTAGATGTTCAAAGTTAATTACGTCTATGTTGTACCAATTATATAGAAATAATGTTTGAGATATCGTCAGATTGATGTCTGTAAACCATGGGAAAATATATGCCATCTGCCTGAAAGATTGTCCTCCTTTTAAAGTATGAATGTGGGGGTAGGGAAATCTCCATAACAGATAAATATAATTACACATTTTCTCCCCTTTCTTGATGCCAGATTAGCAAGGAGAAAAATAAATATGCAGAAAAGGCATTGATTTCAGAGGGCTGTGACAGGACCCCATCTGGCAGAACTTGGCATGGGGATCTATTGTCATCTTCTCATAACAGAGAACATTCAAAAACCACATAGAGATGGTTTCACATTTGAAAATTCACAAACTCCGTGAGATTTCAGTGCTGACCAGGGTGACCCAGGATGCATTCTCCTGGCTCTCAGCCTAGCTACTAGCAACAGGCTTCACTCTTCTGTCTGTGCCCTTTGGGAAGCCTCTTTCTTTTAATCTCTGTTAAAGCCTGCTCCTGGCTGCTTTTGGCTATCTACATTCCTGCTGCAAAATGCCCTTTTGCTGTCTCACTCCCAATCCTCCCTTCCCTCCCCTCTCCTCATGCTCTGCATTTCTCTTCAGTCAAGCTCAGGGACAGAACTGCTCTTCCCATGTCCCCAAGACAGGGTGTCACAACCACCACAAGACCAACAGGCAATGCTTTGCCCTGCTTCTGCCAGGGCAGGGAGCAAAGAATTTTATTCAACCACCAAAAAAAAAGTGATGCACCACAGAGAAAATGTAGACCTGCTGGGTACCTCCCTAATCCCAAGGAACACATTCTTATGTGCTTCATAATTCTTGTTTCATTTTTAACCATATCCTCCCCCATGCCGATCAATGCAGGCAAAACCCCAAACCAAGGATGATTAGTCTTTCTTTCTATAGGAGTTTAAATTGGTTTGTGTTAATGATGTAAAAAAATAAAAAGTGACCCAGGACTGAAATCTAGAGCACAGCATCTGCTCAACAGAGGTCTTCAGCTGTGGGGTCCAGCAGGTCTACATAGAACAGCAGAACACAGCTTGACATAATATTAATATTATTATTATCATCATCATCATTCTCATAATTATTATTCTCATTATTGTTATTATCTACATGGCAATTCTTTGTGAGTGATTGCTGTGACAGTGAGTATCTACTGTGAAACTAGATGGGATGAACAAGCCTTTCCAGCTCTCCTTTACTTCACACTAAAATATATCAGAAAAGTGTTCAAATGATATGCAAGGAATTTCACCACAGCAATGTAGAAAATGTAAGAAGGAATATAATCTGATTCAGTGAGTATTTCATATTAACTAAATGGGAAAATTGAATGAAAACTAAAACCAAAAAACCTGTTCCCAAATATGCTGATCTTTCATTGCAATATGTAAACTGTCCCAGCAATATTCTTAGTCCAGGGAAGGTTTGTGGTACAAACACCACCTTGGATTCTGTACACCTGTAGATATGAAAGCTGTTTGCTAGACAGCTTTATTAGCACACAGCTCTGATCCCCCTAATTTACTGTGCTGAGAGGTGGGCTCAGAGCAGTCTGTGTCAGCACACCTGCATCACCACTGCTGTTCACTCTCTGGAACCAGACAAGATGTGCTCCACTGAGTGCTGTGAATGTAACCTGAGGCTATTCAAGGTAGAACAGACTGTCCTGATGTGGTGTGCCCTGCAGCACAACATTGTCCAAAGAGTATCACCCTCTCTTTAACAGTTCAAATTGTGATATCTGAGTTTCTACATTGCTTCTTCTCAAGATCTGAAGTGAAAGAGGAATCAATGCACATCTCTAATTTGTCTAAACAACTTTTGGACAGCAGATCTTGCCCACTTTGATTTATAAATATAGATTTTTCACATATCCCTACTCACACAGCTAATTGCAGTCAGGAGTGAAATTATCATTTTATCATGCTTTTGAACATGTCAACTAAACTCTAAGGCTTTAAACTTCTCACTAGGTAAAGCAGGTCTTCCTGACACCAAATTTTCCTTTAGCTTTTTGCTGAAGTGCCGAGAGTCAGACACAATACTCTCAATAAGAGTCTCACTAATCTTTGTGTGGAGGGGTATTGTCGCCAGTGCAGTTCTCCACGTTCTAGTGCTTTACACTCATTCTGCATTTACTGGTAACACCTGCTGAATTACATGGCTACAGTCTTTCCTGACTTAATTTTGGAGCCATTAGCTCCATGAACTCAGAGCTCTATCTAATAAAAGGGCTGAGAGAGTGCAGACATTGACCAGATGACATACAAAATCTGACTTCTGGGAATGTGAGGCTGCTGCTTAACACACCTATTTTAGTTGGGTCCACTTGGGACACTAATTGCTTAATTTCACGGGGCTGTTATTTCCTTGCTCAGATACCTTCCCTACAAGCTGCAGTAAACCTTCCAGCTGCTTGGTCTGCCTATCTGGGGCATCCAGTGTGGGCTGAACAGATATCCCCACAGTTAAAACTGTGTAATTAGGGAGCACATTATCCAGAGTGGTTCTGATGAGCAAAGAAATGGTCATTATTCTTTATAATTTCAACACTGTAGTTGTTGCCTGTATAGACAGAGTAGAAGAGCAAAATTGAAAAGAGAGTTAAAAATTGTAGTAAAACAGTTCTCAGTGCCTGCAGGGGCAGAAAAAGAAGGAGAGGTTGACCTGAAGAAGGACATCTTACCCATCTTACAACTTCTGAGTGCTTGTGGAGAGGTCTGTCAGGAACTGTGCAGTGTCAGCACTGCAGGAATGGGAGTGTGTGTCCCAGAGAGAAGGAAGACAAAAGGCATGCCCAGTTTTTCAGTCTCTGCACACAGGCATTATGCAGAGCCCATCAGGCCTGAAGCTGTGTCTTCTTCTAAATTAAAAGGATGATCCCACCTGCAGCATTACAGGGCTTATTCCTTGCTGTGGGTAGAGTGTAGGCCAAGAAGGAGCTTTTTATTTGCTATTCATCTTACTGAGCAATATTATAGAATCACAGAATCATTAAAGTTGGAAAAGACCTCTAAGATCACGGAGTCCAATCTTTGCTGAACCATCCTCATTCCAGCTGAACCATAGCACCAAGTATCACGTTCAGTTGTTTCTTGAACACCTCCAGGGATGTTGACTCCATGACAGCCCATTCCAATGCTTAACCTCCCTTTCCATAAAAAAATTCTTCCTGAAACCTGAGCCTCCCCTGGCAGAGTGCATTTTCTCTAGTTGCCTGGGGCTGATCCTCAGCTGGCTGCACCCTCCTTTTAGGGAGCTTTAGAGAGTAAGGTCTCCCCTGAGCCTCCATTTTCCAGGATGAACACTCCCCAGCTCCCTCATCTCTTCCTCATTGGACTTGTGCTCCAAACCTCTCCCCAGCACCTCAGTGTCTTCCTTGCTGTGAGGGGCTCAACTAGGCACGGTGTCCAAATCATGGCTTCACCAGTTCCCAGAACAGGGGCAGTCACTGCCCTGGTCCTGGTGGCCACACCACTGCTGATACATTCAGGATGTCCTTGCACTTCTTGGCTACCTGGGCACACCCTGCCTCATATTCAGCCACTCTTGGTCAGCACCCCCAGGGCCTTTCCCTCTCAGCAGCTTTCCAGCCACCCTGCCCAGCCTGGAGCTGCAGGGGATTGTTCTGACCCAGGGACAGGACCCAGCTTGGCCTGGCTGAGCCTCACACCATCGGCCTCAGCCCATGGATCCAGCCAGTGCAGATCCCTCTGCAGAGTCTTCCTGCCCCCCAGCAGTTCAGCACTCCCACCCAGCTTGGGGCCATCTGCAAACTGACTGAGGGTACTCTTGATCCCCTCGTTGACATCTTTGATAAAGGTACTGGACAGGACTGGGCCCAGTACTGAGCCTTGGGAAGCCCCACTAATGACTGCCCAACAACTGGATGCAAGTATTTACCTAGCTGGCAAAATCTCTTTGCAGTCAGCAGAGGTGAATGTGCTTCAGGAGGAGCTAGCCACATGCAGACTCTCAGAGGGGCTGGACAGCTTCCCTTCCATCCTAGCATGTACTGTGAAGTATTAGCCAGAGTTTTCTATCACTACACAAAGCTGATTTCACTATAATGCATACAGGGAAGATAAATATATGCTGGTTCTCACTGTCTACCATGGCATGAATTAAAATCACATAATGCTGACTTGCAAGGAATGATACCGAGTTTTGTATGTGACACAGTTTCTAACGTAGTTTTCACTCTGTGGTGGTTTAAAATACCTTAAATTCAAGGAAAATGTCAAAACTGAGTCACAAATTGATCAGTCATATGAGCCTGTTCATATCAAAAGGAAGCAGTGTTGGTAAAAGCAATAAGCATGGATTGCTTGCAGGTTATTCAGGGTTCCCAACCTTTTGGCGACCTTGGCCTGAGGTTTGTTTCCTTGAACATGGAAACACATCTACCTCCCCTGCTTTCACTTTTGAAGGCAAACACAAGTCCAGCCTCAGAGCAGCTGAAGCATGACTGCCATGGGAGCAATCAGGTCAAGGTGTTTCTGTTCATGGCCAAAACGTTCTGCTAAACTAAACCTGTGCCAAATCAGTCCACCTCGTAAACAAAAAAAAAAAAAAAAAATGGAGGGGGGAAGGAAAAACTAGAGGGTGAAGTAAAATTTTGAATACTGAGCAGCCAAAGAGAAAAACCAAGCCACAACAGACAGCAGCTACTGAAATGCATACTTGTTAGAGCCCAAGATGCAGGCGATCAGTGAGGTACTAAGTGCAGTAGGAAAGGATGGCCCTGACCATGGACTTAGGAATGCGGTAGTGATACTGTTAATATCCTCTGTTTCTTCCTGTGATGAAGTAGAAAAGGAAATCATGATGTGCATACCTCTTTTCTCAAGGAGACAGTGGTGAAAACTGTTGGAAGGGTTGAGGAGTTGATGATCTGCACTCTCAGCTCTCCACTCTCCACAACTCAGCTGGCTGGAGGAGCCAGGCCACTGCAGTGAAGGAAGCCATCTGCATCTGGACATAGAAGAGAGCAGGTTCCTGCTCCTGTGAGGAGTAGGAAAGGCCAGATGAGACACAGGGACACTGAGACAAAGGGCCCTTTCACCCAGCATTGCTGCCTTGCCCAAGGCAAGCCAGAAGGCAAGGTGCTAGAGTGCCTCATAATTTGCAACCTGCCCCGGTAGCAAAACACTAAACTCTCTAATTGGAGTGCAATATCAGTGTTCAAATGTTTTGCCATGTCACAGAATCATAGAATCACAGAATTATAGAATCCCAGAATCCTTAAGTATGGAAAAGGCCTCCAAGATTGAATGCAACCTCTAGTGCAGCACTGCCAAGCCCACCCCAAAACTATATCCCTACAAGCCACATTTATGTCTCTGTAATACTTCCAGGCATACATCATGACAAATGCCATCCTTCCTTCTGAGAAACTGTGCAAGGTGACCACACCTTCATTTGGGCAAACTGAGGGCAACTTCAGCATTTGCATTCCCTTCCTTGAATGTTTCAGATCCAGTAAATTTTAATAAACAATCATCCATAGACTCAACCACACTTAGAGAAAAACCAGAAAGTTTAAGTGCTGGTTGCTCTAACCACTGAGAATCAGGAGCATATAGTGAGATCCTCCACCACCACAGATACATCATTTGTTAATGTCTACAGGATAATGTTAAAATTCTCTATAGAAACTCCATTTCACTTACCAGTGAATATTTTTAGTGCTTGCCAGTGTTTCACTAATTGGCTTCTCCTGTCAACACTCTTTTTTGGCATGCTCAAGCACTCATCATTTGTGAATGCTCATGTGAAGTGAACTTTGCAGAGAAAAGGGAGTTGCATTGCAAAAGTACTGGAATCACAGCTTCACACTTCCTCAGCTGTTACATTTATGTTTCTCAGCTTTTTGATTATTATAGGAAAAAAGTTCAAAGTGGTATTATCCGGTTTAACTCCTACTCAATGAAAATATTTTCCAAGTAATAAAGTAAGAGAGAGGGGAAAAAGCAATTTCAGTGGGATTTGTGCTTTTACTGGAAAGCTTTCAAAACTCCCATGATAAATGTTTTGTTACCAAAAGTTTATATAGATTTTCACAGCTGATCAACACCTTACATTTACCTGTTACATGTTGATAACTACCTCGAAGTAGTTGACCATATATTTGAATAACTAGAAATGGATTTTTGTCCCTGAATTTTAGGAACTATTTTGAGAAGGACTGTTCATGGTTTCTTATCCAGAATAACATCCCTTCTATTTCACAGCCCCTTTGCCTAACTGTGGGGCTACATGGGGCAGTTTTAATGATTACTGTGGATTATCATTCAGCAGTTAAGGGAAAATGTGTGTAAAGTATTTTTGACAAACGCCCAGAATTGGGAGTGATTTTATGTTGACTCACTCGTGGCTCAGACTATGCACAAGGAGTACTGATTTCTGTCTGCAGTCTGATGCAGTTGCCTTCAGCCTCAGAGCAAAGAGGATGTCAACACCATCACAAGCACGCTTTGAAAAAACAGAATGGAATCGAGCTTTTTACAGCACACTGATTTGGAGCTATTGATAAGAAACCCCACAAAATCTTACTTTTTAAGATAAGTAAAAACAAACTTCATTTCACAGAGAGGAAACACACTCTGCAACATGAACTATGAATCCTGCCAGCATCGTGATCCTGTAGCAACCTTTTTTGTTTGTTTTGTTTTGTTTTTTTTGTCCACTTGTCCATCATATTCAAATACCTGAAAAAGATGAGAAACTTGAAAGAGGAATTGATCATTGTTAGTTAGGCAGGCAGATTGGAAAGGGCACCAGTGTTTAGACAGAACCACACGGTTTGAAATACTTTGTACTCCTGCCCTATGGAAACTTAATGAAGATAATCTTGTTAACAGTAACTAGTAGCCAGAGGCACTACATGAATGAATATGCATTTCCAGAGAAGTCATAGTAGTTGTCTAACAGCATTTGGGAAAGTCTATTACTTCAAAAGTAATAATGATAATAAGCCCTTTCATTTCTTCTTATTTCTGAAACCACAGAAAGTCCATACCAAAAAAAAAAAAAAACAAACCAAAAACAACCAAAAACAACCACAAAAACAACAACCAAAAAAAAAAACCAAAAAAAGCCCCCCCCAAAAAACCAAACCAAAACAAAAAAACCTTTCTTGATCATGAGAACTTTTCATTTGCACTTTTATATCAGTTTCACTTTATTTTCTCTGAAATTGCTCACACAAGTAAAACCATGATGGAAACTCTGGATTTCAGTGTGCAACCAAGCCCAGCAACAGGGGATGTAGTATAGAAATTGTACTGTGAATCAGAACAGCACATAGCTGGCATATTCTGTCTCTGCTACAAATATGCAGCTTTGGGTCTTATATAGATGTACTTTATCTGCCCCAGGCACCTTTGCTATCTAACAGAGGTTTATGCTCTCACAGAAGTGGTATTTTAACAAACACATGCAGAATCTAGAAGTTTCCTGACAATTGACTCATATACACATGCAAAAGAGAAAATGGTGTTCAGATAGGAAGTTATCAAAAAACTATGCTTTCCTGTTTATGTAGTGGGGCCAATACTTAGAGCTTGAAAACTTTATTATAGTCCTGAGTCCTATTACAGTATTCTTACCCTTCATATGCACAGAATTTTTCTGTTCCAAGGTAAGAATAGGCAGCTGATGAAATAGAGGGTTCAACATAAGCTAGAAGCTGAAAAGATACCAGCACTGATGACTGTGGAGAGCTAAACAACTTCATCTGGTTTGAGCTCATTATTTAATTGGGCTGGAAGTCTTCCTAACAGAGATTTTGGAAAGGGAAACAGACTTGGTAACTGGTTTGTTGTTCATCCAGGTCCATAATTTTTTCTTCCTGTGCTCTGAGGCAGTGGAACACTGCAGCAAGGGGTGACTTCCTGTGCAAGGGATTTTGTCATAGACACCAGTGAGGCAAAGATAGCTTTCAGCATGTAGCTTTCTACCTGTCTTCATTTATTATTAACAAATAGGAGGAATATTATTTTTATATAACCACTTGAAAATTGATGTCTAATTTAGTTGCTACAAACAACTGCATTATCCATGGAAACTACTAAAAATATGTAGGACTGATACATATCAGCTTAAAATTTGTCTTTAAAAACCTAAATTAAGCTTATGAGTCATGAGTACATTTCCACATCTCTGGATCCATTTATGAATGTCTGGCAAAGATGAAAGGAGCTAAGCTTTGATTTTTTTCCAAAAAATTTTTGAAAATAGTAATTTCACTTACTACAAACAGTGATGATTTTGATAGCTCTAATGATGCTTGTCATGCAATTTACTCTGTAAGCCTTCCACCTACAATAAAACCACAGAAATCTAGTGCCTTCAAATCTGCTGCAAGAATTTACTACATTTGAAAGGACAGTCTATGACTGCTATTTTAGACAGTGAGCTCCAGATTCTTACCCTAATTAAAACTCTGCTCTCTAAGTTTCCTATCCTTAAAGAGATACAGAAACTCATGTTAGTGCATTTTGTTCCATATCTTCATTTAAACACATTACCTAATAGACTGTTTTGTTGTGTAAAAATGAACAAAAGTATTTCTGAAAAAGAATTTGCCTAGGTAGTTTTTTTGTATTTACCCTAAAGAAGCAGAAGTGGTTCATATAGGTGTGGGTGCGACGTGACACTTTTGCCTGTGGTCTATGTGCTAGAACTGTTTTATCTAATGAGCCACTAGCGTGCAAGCAACCTGCTGCTGGCTGTACGTGTTGGGAATGAATGATTGTGGTCTGCATGTTTCTCATAGATCAGCACTCTACAGTTACTTAATTGCATAAGAAAATCTCTGTCTTTTGAAGAAGTTTCACTTCTCACAGGTGATAATGGAAAAATGTAATGCTCGGCAAGATGCCCCATCCTTCTCCCTTCCTCTTCCTTAACCGTTCCTTTCCCTTGCTTAACCCTTCTCTTCTGGTCCCTTCCTTAACCCTTCCCCTCCTTTCCTTAAACATTCCTTTCTTAACCCTTTCTATCCTTTCCTTAACCCTTCCTTTCCCTTCTCCAGAGCTGAAGAGAAAAAAAAAATCGTAACTTCCCATTACAATGGGATACACTTCCCACCACCACTTTTGAAAAACCATTTTAAACAGAAGAGGTTAACTGAACCGACTTCATGCCCTCTCTATTCCTCAAGAGTCACAGACCCTCTGAAAAGGCAGAAAGATACTTGCCTTTTTTGTCTACACAAAGACAAAAATCTATGTGAAAAAAGGAGAAAAGTTACTAATTAATGCTATTGCTTCTGCATTTAAAAACCATACAAAACTTTGAAAAGGAGGATGCAGAGGTCCTCCAGCGCTGCACTGGTCTGACAATGTGTATCTTTGCCATCTTTTCAGACAGGAGGAAGAAAACTGACCTGATATGGAGTTTCCTGATGATATTTGCTGTTTCAATGTTTAAATATGGGTTAAACTCATATATGTAAATGATTATATCTGTGTTGCTGCTGCTACAGCAATTACTGAGACAGTAATTTCATTTGTTTTGTCTATTTGAAAAGTTTGCAAAGCCTTTCACTTTTAAATAAACATGACAATCAATTTAATGCAGGGACCTTTTAAACCACAGTAATGATGAGAACCTAAATTAGGTCAGCTTATGTTTGTGACTTTGTTAGAAGTGCAGCCTACCCAGTCAAATTAGGTCAGCTCGCAGTGTCCTGCTTAGTGAAATGTGGCTCTAGAGCAGGAGATGCAAAACCTTTCAAAACAATAACTGAGAAAGCCAGAGCAACCTAGGAGTACAACATCATTTCTTCCAGGTCAGCATACCACATTTGGCTCTTATAAACAGAAGTGAGGAAAAAATACACCAAATATCTTTCCTCAGAAATGTGAAATCTTCTCCTCCAATACCACTTACCTGTTTATTTCAATTTGTCTGAATTTCAATTTTCTGAATACAGTTGCTTTATCAGACCGGTGAATATCATCCAGGAAATGCTACAATATATTCTCTCCACAGAAAGAAACCCCAGCAATAAAAGAACTTGTATTTTCTTCTTAATTAATTCCACAAAAGTATTCATTTTCTAAGTGCTATTTTTTTTTCCATGTTCATTCATTCTTGGGCTCGGGAGAAGCAATAAGATAACATATATTGACATTTTCTTTTTAATTATGGATTCTTCCCTCACTGAGCCCTTAAACATGCTTTTGTTTCCCATGCGTTCGCAATCTGTGCTTACTGGGTATTTACATTCCTTCATTCACCCTTCATTGAATAATACCTCTTTGGTGATACAATTCTACTAGAATAAGATTGATTTATCATCTTAGAGCTTCTGATTAACAGTGTAAATTTCCTGTCAATAATGCTGACACATAACATCTTTAGCTTATAAACAGAGGAATGCACTTCACTACAGAAAATGTGTGACTCCTTGCATGAAGGCAAACTATCTGATGTGCAAAACCTTTTATGGTAATAGAAATTGACAAAACTTTTAGCCAGTCATCCCCAAAACCTGCCTGGCCTCTGTATTGTGTATGCTACTCTCAGTTGTGCTTAATAGTCTTTTCAAGAGCAGTAGTTTAACTACTCCAGTTCCATTAAAATGTCAATGCAAGAATGTTATCTCTGACAAAATATTTCTAAAATACTGTGCAACTACTGCCAAAAAAATCTAATTCTTCTTGATTTAATATGTGTATTTGTAAATCTTTGTTATGGGAGTTGAGTTTGCAGTTCTAAATATAGAGCAGGTAACTGTTCAGAACTGGTATCAGCACTTACCTGTAGATTATAAAGGATGAGTGAATCGATCTGAAAACCCAGTTTACAATGCCTAACTCCATTTAGCCACTTAGCCTGTTCTCCCACTCTGAGAGTGCTTATACCACTTATAAACATATATAAATCTAACTTAGATGTAAGCTCAGTGTTTGATAACTAAGCCTCCAAGATCCTTAGTGTGATCAAGATCAGCTGCAAAACTCACTAATTAAACATTAAATAGTTTGCCTTCAAATGTAGCAGTTCTGTAGTGAAGTGCTAAGAATAATGATCTCAAAACACATTCCCGTATTTATAAACTGGACTTGTATGTGTCAGCATCAAAAGTCACCATTGGGAATTAGTGAAGTTAAGCTGCAGCTGCAAGATGCTTAATCAATCCTATTCTAGTTGTATTATTAGGCAGGCATTAATCAATGAAGGAACATATGGTATAACATAAATACGTAAAATGGCACATTTCCTGAATCCTCTCCAGTCTAATCAGAGCATAACTGCTGTCACCAGAATATTTTAAAGCAAATTGCATCCATATTCTGCAATTAATAATTTTCTAAAGGCATTTTTAAACCTTTGTAATGTATTTGTTTGAAATTGGCCTTTCCTTTTTTATTTTAAAAACACATCTGATATCTTTGCTAGCAGCTTACTGGGGAGACAGAATAAAAGATGGTAGAAGAATTGCTAATAGCTGATTTCTAGGTGGGCTTAAGAGAACTGAAACTGCAAAGTCTGACCAGACTCCTGGGATGCCTGTTACCGGAATGTAAACTCATTAATGCAGAGAAAAATCCGTGCAGACATATGGGGAGAAGCATCAGAACTCTTTTTTTTTCCCCTCTATAAAATAAAGATGAAGAAAACATGTAGTCATTTTACCTAGCTTCCAAAAGAAAGAAAGAAAGCTTTTCAGCTTAGAACAAAAAGCGTAATGAAGCCACTGGACCATGGAGTTAGAATTCAACCTGAACAAGTGTGGAATGTTTTCTAGAATTGAAGTGTTAAAATAAATCAGTGTCTAATGTTCTCAGTGCTCTTTCTCATATTCTCTTGCAATTATAAATTAACACTTTACTAAAAACTGCCAAGAGTAATTACTAGGCATTTTGCTGAGAGTTTTGGGATGAAATTTCTTTTAGTCAAGGGTTAGTGTCCAGATGTAAACTCGGTTTAGTTTGAAATCAGAATAAAACAGTCCATTGATTTCAGTTGAGAGAAAAGTTCACCTTATGAATATAAATACTCCAAAACAAACTCTTGATAGGAAACAGTCTTTGATTTTATCTGTGTACCAGCTCTCTTTTTTTTTTTCTCGTTTTTGAGTTTGTCCTCATTTTGTTCCTTACCTTACCATTGTTTTTGTTGTTTGTATGTTCAGATGTGGGTAGTGGTAGAGAAGAGGAAACCTGTTTTTTACTTCTAATTCATCTGTTTCTGAGAAGCCACTCTAGCCCTTCCTTTGCTGAGTTTTGGATCTTTTATGGAGTCTTGCATTTTAACCATTTGGGTTTACAATCAAGCATGAGAAGAACCAAGTAAGAGAGATTTTCCTTCTTTTACTTAGAACAAGATTGGAGAAGGATCAATTAAAGCTAGAGTAGTTTGCTTAGGGAAAAAATAAAGCTGTGCTGATTGTTGAGTAGCCTGTATAATTCAGATAATCAGAGGTGAAAATATGCCATGGGCTAAGTTTCAGAGCGCTCATTAAATTCAACCAATTTTAAAGGAAGTGGTGGGGGATAAAAAAAGCCAAATAGACTGAGGTACTGCAGATATATTTCTTTTAAAGAAAACACCAATTGTTGCTAAAAGTGTTAAGCATAACATGCAAATAAGTTAAATGTTGATCTCTGAAAATTAGAAAAATAAGCTTCTACGGATTCTTTGAGATCCTTTGGGAAAGAAGCTGAAACCTTCTATATCCTGCTCTATTTGGCAATGGCAGAGAAGGAAAAGGGCATTTTTTCTGAAAACTGTATTTTGTCTCCTAAGGATGTATGAATGCTACAGAAAAATTGCCAACCTTTGATTGTTTTAGCAAGATTACAGTGTCTAAACTAGGTGAATAAGCTGCAGCCAGTTTCACTTGACTAGGCTTCATCTTAGTCCCAGTTCTCTTCAACATCTCCATAAACAACCTGGATACAGGACTCAAAGGGATGTTAAGTAAGTTTGCAAATGATACAAAACTGGGAGGAGCTGTTGACTCCCTCTAAGGCAGAGAGGCCTAGCAAAGAAACTTCAACAAATCAGAGAGATGTGCAACCACCAACCACATGGAGTTCAGCAAGAGGAAGTGTCGGATTCTACATCTGGGATGGGGCAAGCCTGGGTGTACAGACAGACTGGGGAATGAGAGGCTGAAGAGCAGCACTGCTGAAAGGGACCAGAGGCTCCACATCCCTGGCAAGCTGAACACGAGCCAGGAGTGCCCTGGCTGCCAGGAGGGCCAACCCTGTCCTGGGGACATCAGGCACAGCATCACCAGCCAGGCGAGGGAAGGGATTGTCCTGCTCTGCTCTGCACTGGGGCAGCTTCACCTCCAGTGCTGGGGGAAGCTTTGGGGGCTGCAACATAAAAAGGACATGAAGCCAT
The DNA here is from genome assembly GCA_030060385.1 of Muscicapa striata striata. NCBI lineage: Eukaryota > Metazoa > Chordata > Aves > Passeriformes > Muscicapidae > Muscicapa > Muscicapa striata. Next base: position 2,504,870 of record JAREIS010000142.1, read on the forward strand.
TAGAGAGCCTCCACAGCCACGAGGATGGTGAAGGGTCTGGAGGAGAAGCCGTGTGAGGAGCAGCTGAGACTGAGGAGACGCCTCCCTGCAGTTACAGCTCCATGAGGGGAAGCAAAGGGGCAGACACTGATCTCTGGGGTCACAGTGACAGGACCCAAGGGAATGGCCTGGAGTTGTGTCGGGAGGTTTAAGTTGGATATCAGGAAAAGGTTCCTCATCCAAAGAGTGATTGGGCACTGGAATGGGCTCCCCAGGGCAGTGGTCACAGCACCAGCCTGACAAAGCTCAAGAAGATTTGGACCATGCTCTCAGGCACACTTGGGGTGGGCAGGGCCAGGAGCTGGATGGTCCCCAGGGACCCCTTCCAATTCAGGATATTCTATGATTCTGTTAGACATAACCTTACTGCAGAACTCTAACCACAAGATTTTACTTCTCTTTTAGGCTTCCTCCCAAAAACAATGTAAATTACATGTCCAGTTTAAAAACACCCTGGTTTCATTGTGTCACTAGTAGTCATTATCAGGTTAAAGTGGGAAATGATGCTAAATCAGTTGCCATGTATACTATCTGAGTGTCAGCTGTTATGGTATTGTAAGGTTTTGTTTTATGTTTAATCGGGGCCTGAGTATATTGAACCTTGAGTTCCATGAGATTTCAGCACATGCAGTTTTTAAAATACTGGAAATACTGTTTTGATTTTTGTACATGCTGTTATTTCCATTAACAAATTAAAAATGCCCAATGAAAATCCTACATTGATGTAACTAAATATTATTTATCTAGAAGTAGTAACTTTTATCTGAATGTAGTAACAAGGATGAACTATGATTAAGACCTTCTTCTAAACTTACTTTATCAGAGCTACAGCGTATGTGAAGTTCTGCAGTGGATCAGATTTTGAGTTCAACAGTTATTACTTCACACATTAAAAAAATAATTTAAAAAGTAATCTTGAACACTGGATGTCATTTGCTGGAAAAGCAGCAATTCATGGTTAACCATAATAAAATTAAACTTTTTCACATGAAAATGTCATCTTATGTGTAATAAAGCAAGAATAGCTTTAGCTTTTTTTATATAGGCATGTATGTGTATATGTGTACATATAAACAGACATGTATATTTATGAATGTGTACATGTATACATATACATATACATATACATATACATATACATATACATATACATATATGAAACAAAGGGAAAGTTTCTCTCTATCATGAGAAAAGTGAGGAAAAGTGAACATTTTGCCTAATTTAAACTACTAATTGTGTGTGGGCACACTCCTTCTTCCTGACAGGTACTGCTGCTACTTTTTAATTAACAGGTACAACATTCACAGTATAAGATAAGTACAAGTTTTTCAGAAAATACAACCACTTTAGTTACATTAATGTAGCATGGTCATGAGCTAGAGGCTTGTCAAGCCTTTATGCTGCTTAGTCAAAGCTCTGCTCCTGTGAAGTGTAAAGATGTCCAAGGCATTGTCCCTGAGGCCAAGAATTTGAGAAGTCTTGAGTATGAAGTCTTGGACGCAAGTGAGAAGCAACCTAAATGCAACTGTTGATGTCTTCCTGGTATTGAGAGGTCCAGAACTCTTGTCATCACTGTAAACATGATGTGTGCTAATTGCTTGAGGGTAATGACTTTTCTCCATCTACTGCAAGCTGTATTCCTGCTGACACAAGCCAAGATTGCTCTTGCTGTCAGGGCACACTGCTGGCTCATGTTCAGCTTGCTGTCCACCAACATCCCCAAGTTCTTTTCAGCACAGCTGCTCCTCAGCAATTATCATTATGATAGGCTGTCCTTCCCCGAGGGGCAGCCTTGTGCACCTTCCTCCTTGAATTTGCAGGAATGTTCTATGATGTGATATGGAACTCCAGAATTTTCATCGCACATTTTATTTAAAATAAACTTTACAGAAAGTTCTTTTTTCCCCACTGCCAAGGGTATTTTGTAAAACTGGGAATTAAATTCAATTGCCTTTCTACTTACAAATATGCATATTTGTTATATAATCTAGAAATGAAGTAACAATCCAATTAATTTTTACTGATAAAGTGAACAATAAAACAGCCTCTGAAATTGTCTGACTGTTGCTTTAATTTCATAACCATAAAATTGCAAAGAAGTTTGTGTAGTGTGCTTGATTTTCAGATTGCATTTATCACTTTGTTCTTTCAATGGTTTGGAGAGGTTTTCTTAAGCTGTCTTTACACACTTAGAAATTTCAGCAGAGCCAAGAGGCTTTTCACGAAACAGCTGGCTTCACTTATGAAGAATAAAAAAAGAAAGCATGTCTGAACCTCATGCTCAGTGGAAATTTTGAGGTAAGGACCTCAGAGCAGATTGAGGAACTTTTCTTGCTATTATGGTGACAATGTGACATCACTCAGCCATTTTAAAGCAAAACAGCAAAACAAAACAAAAAAACAAAACAAAACATAACTGTTTTTTAAAGTGTTCTGGTCACTTGCAAAATTTGAGTCTTGTACCAGACTTTGCTTTCTGAGGAACACATCTGGAGGTATTTTACCTACATAAAGGAATGGATCAAAGCCCTGAAACAGATTAATATGGAGCCTGAGTTCTGTACAGAATGAAACGCTGAGACTGAGTTATGCTGGGAGATTTTATGCAAATTATTACAAGTATACAAAACATCCTAATTCAGCAGCACCTTTTGGTTTGTAGATTTGTTTGAAAAAATATTTTTGCAGGGATGGAATACAAGTAATTTAAACTATTATGAGAGTACTGGTAACACAAGCTTCACTGCATCTTTTCTAAAGCAAACCATCCAAGACAATTGTCTATGCAGCATAGACAAGAATATCTGACATAAGAGAAATTAAGGAGTAAATAAAACATTAAAGACAGCAGGCTGTGAAAACAGGATTGAGCATGTTGCATACAATTAACTGTGAAAGCCAAACCTTTCAGGTTCAATTTTTAACTCTGTATGTTAATATCACATGGGCAGTTATTTCTCCTTTTAGTTCCTGTCACAAACTGTGACTAAAAGAATTACCTATCTGGATTTTACAACCCTCTGATGAGGGAATTTGCTCGTTAAGCTAGTTGCCTCAACAGTTCACCTACTTCCAATTAAAAATCTGCTTATTATTTTGAAGCCAAGGGTTCCAGCCATTGAATCGAGATGGTGTCTACCAGAATGAAGATGGGTTCTTGTAAAAATGACATTTGAAACCCGATTATATTTTCCTTTGGTGAAGTAAAGAGACCAAGTTCCTCATATTTTCTTATACAAAACATTATTTCTTACCATTCTTGACATTTTTCTCTGAATATTTTCTAGTTTCAACTATGCTGCCTGAAGTGGAGGTATAAAAGCTGAACATGATTTAACTGTAAATCTCCTGCTACATCTGAATGCAAAACTACTCAGCATTCCCCCTTCATAAAAATAAGGACCTCTTTCATGTCTGGGTCACAGCTGGGCTGGGAACTCAAAATCTCTTGAATAACTCCTGTGATACTTAGGTATACTCAAGTAGTAACTGTTGAAAAAATAGATTGCAATTGTCAGGGCATACATTCTTTGCTTTGTAAATTATACCTTTACTTCCCTGTAGAGGAGTACATGCTCACTGCATGAAGCTTGGCACTTCATGCAACCTACTTCACTTGTTACTACTTTACACTGCTCTGCAATCTGCACATTTCAAACATTATCAGTAATGATTTTATGTCCCAGTCTGGGCCACAGGTAAAATATATGAAAGTGTATGAGAAGGGAGGAATACTTGAAGAATCTTACCTAAATAGTAATTTATGATTTCCAGTAGCTGAAGCTTCTTTCTTCACTCAGGTTTATGAACTGTAGGGAAGGCTTTTTGAAAATAATAACTTTTATTTTCTCATGGACATCTCCAGTATGAAAGTCAGAGTTAAACACTTAGTTTTTAAAGCTGGTTTTAAATTAGAAACTAAATATAACAAAAGAAACTTAAGACTATTTAAAGACTATGAAACATACAAAAGGCAGATAACAATTGCAATTCTTTTCTATTCATGTAATATTTTAATATGGATTAAAAAGCCAAATTCTTGTGTGAATATATACATGTTATGTTTAAAAAATACTGGGGATGGAACTGACCAAATTGTATATGTTATGTGAAGTAATGATTCTGTTAAAAAGAATAATTTGTATGCGTATCATAAAGTCTGTTGTCACATGTAAAACAAGGATGTTGAGGTTTTAGCATGGTTTGTGGGGACACAACAAAGTTACATCTGTTTCTGTGCTGGTGTGGTTAGCACAAAATGTGTAGACTGAACAGACATTAACATTTTTTGCTTGAAGTGATAACCTGACTGGGTTCTATTCTGGGATTCATATATCCCATATAGATTCATATATCACATAGCTTTGATCTGCTGCCCCTAGACTCTCCATTCAAAATGTGGCTGTCTTTAATCAACAAAGATCTAAACCTGCCATTATTGGAATCAGGTTCTAAAAATCTGAAAAAATATTTACTGCCAGATAAATTTATTTAGCTGGTCTCTTAGTTGTTGTCTAACAATTCCTCTTTTTTTTATATGCTGCTATTGCTTTCTTGATACAGAATTGCTTTATAGCTCAAAAAGGCAATCTAGAAACCTCACAAATAACATCATCATATGTGGGTACTATACTATCTCATGCATACTTGGCTAAAAAATAATAACGATATATTAACATGAAAAAAATACTCAGATATTATATGCAGATAGCATTCTCAGCAAAGGTTTATGGTTCCCTATGGGTTATATGACTTTGATGGGATTATTTTTATTCTTGAAGCATGTCATATGTTCAAATACTTTGCTGAATCACACCACGGATAAGAACCTTCCAACATTTTGTGCAATTGTTATGAAGGTAATGATGAATGCAGAAAAAATATACTCCAGAATGAAGAAGCAGTGTTCAGATACAAGCTACTAAGACAGTTAGAATGCTGAAGGTTTGCTAATATCTTGGGCAGCTGACAGACTAAAAATTAGACTCTATACGGAGTTCTGATAATCAGAGTTACCAGTTTCCTATGTTTAGTCTTCAAAAAACTTGACGCTGTACATCAGAGGAATACCAGAATACCACTGAAAACTGAGATTTTTTTAACGCATCTCCATTTTCAAATCCAGGAGAATTATTTGCAAAGAGTGTTCAGAAATGTACATCACATGAAAAAATTGTTCCTATCTACTTATAGTCAGCCATCACTAGACATAAGAGAATGGATAAATTGGATAAAACTGCATTTAACACAAAGATCCTATTATCCAGGAAAAACAACAAGATTCAGACTTCATATAGAGAAAGAAACATTCACTTCAGCTGTAAGGAAGGAGAGTGTTTGACCAAGACTCTGCTTAATCTGCCACCAAAGTCAACATTCTCCAGGTATCATGGTGTGCCATAAATATTTTTAGACAAGCATGTATCACACATGAAAATCTGAAGCATGTGACTGGAGGATATGGTGCCCTTGAACTCACTGTGTCAATAAAAAAAAGGACAGGCAGGTCTTTAGCAGGTGGCAGAGTTGAGATGTTCTGCACGGTTAGAAATAGAAAGGTTCAGTGGCAAAGATTCATCATCTCCACTGTCAATAAACACTCAGTTTTCATGAATGTGATGCCCAGTTTGTCCTGGTCTTAGAGAAAATACTGTTCGCATTTATTTTATTAGCTAGAAATTGAAACATGTTTTAAAAGATTAATTGATTACAGCATTTAATTTATTAAAAATTAGCTAATTAATAAACCGTACATATAAAAAAGCTGAATAGATACCTTAGAAAATTTAGAAGAATTTGACATACTCTTTTTTTTAACAAAACATTTACAAAGACAATACCATCTCTATTTAAATTCAGAAATTGGTTTAATTTTATTTGGAAATATCATCAGACTATTTTAGATGAGCAAACCATAACTTCCCCTGTTGGTCTTTTTGTTGGTTTTATTTTAATTTAAAGTAACAGAAAATGTGTAATTGGAATGGGATTTTTCATACATTGATGTCTTCACATGTGCTTTGTCCCTCATCAGTTGATTGTGCTTCTTTGGATCTTTGGAGGAAGACTTTAATGTCCTATGAAAAGGAAAAAAGAAATATTAAAAGTAATTTCATGTTGCAGCCTAAAAACTGCAGTAATAATACCTTAAAACTTGCACTTAATAACCAATAACTAAAACTTGCACTAATAACACCTGTCTATCCATGGGGTGAGCTTTCCACTGACAAATTATGGTGAAAGACTAACTTCAGTGGAGGTAAATTACATATTTGCCATGCCACAGAAATGTCTTCCAGCAGGGCACTGGATCTCATTCAGTTGAGGTGGTATAATATCACTGAGATGATGTTTTTGTGTTATCCACAGGACTTCATTGCCTTTGGTGGTTTTACAAAACAACACTTTGTTAAAATGCAACTCTTAAACAGAGATCTTAAACATCAGCTTAATAATATTGGTAAAGAGAGGTATCGAGACTGTTGTTTAAACCAGTAAATGTTATACAGAACATACAAAGACAAATTCTTCAATTAACGGGATTTTTTAAAATATGTAATATTTCAGACTGAACTTTAACAATAATTCCAGGAAACAGTACAAAAGAAAATAAGTAACTAGCACTTCAAATAATATATACCCTCAGTAGATAATTCTGTGCTTAGTTCTTTATAACATATTGTCTGATTTGTTAATTTTCAAGAATTTGGTACCAGCAGAATCTTCTCCATTTCCCATTTTAGTAATACTATCCATTATAGTATGTGTAAGTAGGAAGAATGAGGAATTTATGTTTCAAAATAGTAACATGCTGAGCTTTTAATACAAAGATAAATATCTAACTTTCTAGCATTTTCTGATTATGTCAGAATGCACATTTTTTCCTTTAGGAGCATAATCAACAATCAGATTTTTTATATATGCATAGCATTTTTATATACATGTAGTCCAATATATATTTTATGCATATTTTGAAGATACAACCTTTTTTCAAAAGCAGGTACTGCCTATATGTAATGATACCTCATAAAATATCAGAAACATTTCAGTGAATACAGAACTATGCTAAAAAAAATATTACCAGTCCTTGGTTTTAGAAGGTTGCACTAATCTTTATCTTTGACTCTAGGAAACACTTCACTATCAGAAAGCATTTTTCAGCAAACTGAGTCAGAAAAAATAATTTCAATCCAGGTTCGATAAAAATAAATGCAGTACTAAATACTGTCAAAAAACTGGAGATAGAGTCATCCAACAGTTTACTATGTCTGTCTTTAATGAAGAAAACTTTTTTTTTAACATTAACACATATTATTTATATTTCTTTAATATAAGAAAAAACATCTTTTGTGTACATCAAATTTTCTAAGATTATTTAGGGATGGGATACATAATCAAGAGAAGCATAACATAAGTCTCTTTTTTAAACGAGGTACTTAAACACTGAGTTAGATTTTCCTTGCGTACTGGGACATTGAAAACACCACATGAAAAAAGCTTCTCAAGTTTCATAAGTATTACAGCTTAACACTAGACAGTGATTCAGCAGTGCTTTTTTTTTTTTCAAAACCTTGATATGGTCCAGTTCATAAGATGCATTTAATATAATCTGTATGAACTCTTCCCATGACAAGAAGATCTTTTACTTTGTGAAATGATATATGAAGTTCTGAATGTTTATTTTGTTATATTAAATGGCTGCTGTGGGTATAAATAGATTTTGTAACAGTTCTTCAACATACTAATAAATGTTTTTTAATAAAGGCATGTTAACTATACATTAATAGAAATCCTGCTACAGTGGAACTCTTACCTGAAAGAATGTCTGAATTGTGTTACTGAAATGATCAACAGAATGAACAACAGTGACAACAGTAACCATATGACAATTAATTTAGACGGAACAAGCATAATGCAAGGGCCTCTGCTAAATGTATTCAAAACATAAACACATAGAAATATTATGTGATATCCCTCTTGTCAAAAACAGGGCTTTTTTAAAAGGGCTATTCAGAATTTGGGAGCAGAATAAGAAATGTAACATAATTTATCCAATGCATAATATTTTTGATATTATTAAACTGAATGCTAATTATCAAACTACCTTATCTTCAGTAATTATAACATAAGAAATACTGCATTAAGCATTAGGAATTATAGAAGCAGAATATATCCCAGACTCTTTCTTTAAATTTATCACAGTCAAAATGAAGAATTACTAAAATATGTGGTTGTTTCTGTATTACCCTATCTGTGACAGTCTCAGAACAGACAGCAAAAATTTTTAACAACAAATAATGTGTGGAAAAACCCTCACTAAAAAAACCCTTTAACTGACCAAATCAAATAGACGAACATATACAGTGGAAAAAACAGACTGCATGCTTCTCTCATCTGAATCAGCTGGTCTAATAAAAATCCTCTCTCATTTATTATTAAAATCATTTAAAGAACATTTAATTGAGCATGTAATGAAGTGTCTTCATAAAGATGCACATGTGTCATCGGCTTATTCTCAAGGAATAATTTCATCTGATAAGTGAAAAAAATGTGTTGACAAAGCAAACATTTGAAAGTTCTAGTTAGGACCAGAAAATCTAGTAATCAGGACAGAAAGGCAAGATAAAAAAGTAATAGAATTTCTGGGCATATTAATTTGCAGACATTTGTACTAAGGCTGATAGAAAGGTCACTACCATGTAGGATGTTGCCAGCCCACTACCAGAGAAAACAAAATCCTTGCAGAAGACAATATATCTCACATGGTAAAAATATTTTTTGAGATACGACAGAAAATAATGATTGAAATTGAACAGCTCATCAACATCCAAAACAATGAGGTATCCTAACTTAAATTTGAAAACTTGTAAGCTAGACATTCTCTTTATAGTTTTCAGCAAAACATTTTACTTTCTGCTGTTTATGACTGCATTAGTAAAAACATTTTAACTTTTAGAAACCACACCCTGACTTGCTATATTTATCTTGTATAAGATCTCAAAATAACAGCACTGTGGTTGACTTTCATTTTTACAGACATCTCTGAGGAGAATTTCTGCAAAAATAATTGATGCTAAAAATATTGTCTTGGAAAGAAAAAAGTTCACCTGTTCCCCAAATAGGGAATTGATACTGGAAAAATCTTCCTGGAGTCTGTATGTAATAGATCAAAATTGTAACATCCATAAAACAACGGACGGGTCTCTATGCTTGTTTGCTGGTGAATATAACACTGTTTTTATAAACCTGAGTGTGGATTTCATGCAGGAATCCAAAGTCTGTGTTTACCAGCACAGTCAAGGAATGAAATAGCCTGGGTTTAAGTACAGAAACCACTGAGTATTGTTGGGGGTTGGGTTTTTGTTCCTTTACTGCGTGAGTTTGGAGAATTTTTCCCATTGTGACGCTAACAAAACCTGCCGGCTGCACCCAGGGTCTGGTGACGGCCCTGGACGGGGCGGGAAGGTGGGAGCGGCTTCTGGACGGGCAGGCGGGCTCCGGGCAGGGCTACTCAGAGGGGACGCGGCTGCCGGAGGGGCACTCGCGTTTCGGGCGAGGGAGCGGAGAGCAGCGATACCCGTCTGCTCCGCACGTGGCCAGGAGGCAGAGAGCCGGACACCTGGGTCAGCTTCCCTGCATCTGTCCTGCTTAGCCTCCTACCCCTGGGAATACAGCTGGTCTCTGGACACAACGGTGAGCGAGGAGCTGCTCCCACCTGAGCCCAGCCCGGCCGCGGCTGCTCCCCCACCTCCCTCGCTCCCGCCTGCTCTGCGGCACGTGTTACAGCCCCGGGAACGGACACAGACCGAGCGTGTCCGCGGCTAAAGAAAGGACTGGAACTGGGTTATTTTCTTCTGGTTTTGTCGGTAATTTTAATAACTGCTGTTGTTTTCTACCTGTGCGGTTAGATATAGTAGTAAAAGAGCTGTTACTTCTACCCCTTATCTCTGCCTTGAGTCCTTGATTTCAAACAATTATAACACTTAGAAGGGGTAAAATTAAATTCTCTATTTCAAAAGAAAACTTCTGCCTTTTATTGGCAGAACCCTGTCCTAGAAACCAGGACAAGTACCATATTTGAGATACAGTCAGTATAAGCCTTTTCAAGAGGAAATTTTAAGCATTACAAATGAGAACTGAAGCTCTGAAACACCTAACTGTTGAGTCAGGAGATACAGGCATCAACAGAAACTGCCAAATAAGCGTGAAAATGTCTCATTTAAACAGAATGATACCAATATATAAACAAGATGTGGGAACTCCTCTGGGCTAGAATATGTCCAGGCTAGAACTGAAACCCTCTATTACTGCCAAGATTCATGTACACTATCCTACAGCTTTTTTCATAAACTGACAATTTTTATACCTGAACTGCCCTGAATATATCTTATCAGCCAGAAATAACACAGGTAATTGATAGTAGCTAATACAATTTAAACATGCACTAAAATCTACTCCTTAAGCCATGTAACAAAGTTCCCCCTAAAATGGTAAAAGAAAATCAGGAATTTTAATAAAGAATAGATAGGGTTAATTTAATTTTCAGCTATTGGCCAATGTGAAAATGTTTTAGAAAAGAGTCCCTGTAAATTGCCTAGCACATAGCTATGGCTTTATTCAATTTACACCCTAATTAAGTTTTTTTAGGTTTCATCACATTTGGTCTTCATGAACAGGCTGCATTATATTAAATGCTACAAAGTTAGTCCTTGTGTAAACAACAGTTCTTGAGGTGGAACTAATCTAGGGAGCTGGTTTAAAAAATGCTTTGGTCTACAAGAGTTTCAGTGAGATTGGAAAAAAAATCAAATTAGAAAATGCAGTATTCAATTAAATTAAAAGAGTCAGGAAGAAAGAATGGGGAAGGGAGGAATGACTTACTATTGCATGGCATCTGTCTTCCCAAATTGGCCGAGACATCAATATAGGCAGGATGAACACACATGGATAATTACAATTTTCAATTGTATTGTCTTGTCTTTGTCTCACATTTTTCTATCACTTTCTATTGTACCAAGTGGATTTTTAACCCTCACTTTTACTGAATAAATATATTCTTTTATTATTATATTTTTTCTTTTACTAACAGTGATTATGAGTGATATAATAAGTGCTGGGGAATTCACATCCTAAAAGTGAGGAATACAATTAATAAATAGCAAGTTACTCCTAAACTATCATGTATCTTATTCAGATTTACATTTTGTGGGACACTATGGGGGCGATCATCTAAAACTTGTGAAGACTGTTTAATTTGCTGTGGGACATGCACATGTAAGCATCCTCTCATCTTCTCATGCTATTTTCTTACACCCTGTATATAAAGTATTTTTTTTTCATAGTTTGACACTTTAAATAGGGTGATTCTCTGGGCCAAACTTGCCTTTTGTGCAACTGTTTTAATGCATGTTTAAACATAGGTGCGGGCAGCAGGGAAGTTCTACAGAATGGCAGGGTAGAACACCTGGACCTGTACTGCCTCTGTATGCCCCTTCCTGCTGCCTGGTTGGCCTGGGATGGAATGGGATCTACCATATATCCTACAGTGTCCTGCAGTATGATCCTGTTGGGAGGATAATTCAAACAGACTCCTTTCCATGGATGGGGAGAAAGGCAAAGCCTCATCAGACAAGGCAGTGGAAAACCTGTAGGTAGTCCCAGGCCAGCAAGACTTGTACAAAAACCAGGTCAGAAAGCAGCCTAGTCTTTGATGGATGGAATTGTTGCAGAAAACAAAAAAAAATTATCTACCCTACAGCTGCTGGGATGTATAGCTGTTCTACATTGAAAATTGTCAGTATTTACACTAATTACATGTACATTTCTGGGATAATGCAAACTTAAGCACATGTGCTTACAAAGTCTTTGTGTCCCAGACAGGAATACTTACAGGAAGTTTGTATAATTGGCATGTATTGATCAAATCTTCCATGAAAGGATGCTTCAAAAGGAGTTCAACTGAAATGGGTGTCAGATCCTCAGCACCTAATTCTTGGTACATCTTGATGAAATTCTTTAAGTAAAAATAATACGTGGTCAATTTATTTAAAAAAAAAAATCGTGGAAAAGCAAAGATCACAGCATTTTTTTAACGTATGATGCAAGCCACAAAACCATTCTTGAATCAATCTGCCTACCTTATAATAGCTGTCTGCCTTCTCCAGACACCGAAATCTATGATAATCTTCATCTTTACTTGCTCCAGTATAAAATACTTTGAGTAGAGATGCCACTGAAATCATTCCTTCACCTGTGTAATCCAAGACTTCTTTTTCATCCTTTGTTAAAGTCTTTTCGTTTGACCGTATGTTGGGGCTTGAAGAATCCTAAAAATTTAGGCACAAGTATCATACTTGGGGATAAGCAATCCGTCAGCAGATGATCTGTTTCAGTTAAACACCCATAAGAACGAATAGATTACAATTCCAGACTTCAGTTCTTACAAAACAAAAGTCATCAACTCCCACAAAATTATCTACTGCACCATAGGATGGAGGAATATATCCTGACAGTTCAGAAATATCCATAATGTTGGCATTACCAGAATTTAAAAGACAGCTTTTTCCAGGAATGTGGCCAACATTGCACAGAAAACCTAGTATTTCTCAGAGCAACAAAACATAAAAATATTTAATAGTTACAAACTACAAGACCAAGAACTTTGTGTTTATTTAAGGAGTAAACTTGGTAATTCTGGATGTTCACATAAAAAAACCAGTATAAATTTTATAATCCAAATCTAGTCACTGCAAGAACTGTGCTTCAGCCAACAGTTAACCAGGTCTCCACAGAAATAGGTATTTTCTAGTTTATGCAGAAAAATTAAGTTTACTTTAAGCAAACAATTAGGTAATTTTGTGGGCATATTAGAGCTGGTTAGAAAAAACCCAAAAAACTAAACAAAAAACATTCTATGGAGATTTGTGAGCACAAAGATGAGAAAGGACCTCACATAGGTGAACAGTGCTTTAATGAGATTATGTCACAGTGTAGACTAACCACCAGCAACAGGAAATGGCATGCAATTTCTTTCTAAAAACCATTTCTTTCCTCATTAGGAGGAAAAGACTGCTGAGATTCAGTCATACTTGTGCTATGTGCCTTGGCCTTAATACCTTTCATTTTGAGTACAGAAGGAGTAGAGTAATTCACAGTCTTTTTAACAGAGTAAGCAAGATTACAGAAGTATCAGCACTGAAGTTCTTCAGTCTCTCATTGCATTGCTTACACTGAGCTGTGAGACCTACACAATCAATAATAACGTTATTTAGACTTAAAACAAACTTAGTAAAAGAAGTCTCAAGAATATGTTTGTCTGAGCTTCTCTTAACAACAAAAAGGCTTCAGATGTATTTCTGCAAGCAGATACCAATGAGAAGTCATTACAATTATCAGCACAGAACAAGAAAAAGAGGCAAATAAGGTGAAGTTCTGTAATGACTATGTATGAGTCAGCTACCTAAGGTGTAAAATTTCTTAGAGATGAGCTGGATAGCTCTTTATATTTCATTGATGAATATTGCAATATTTACTAAATTTCCAGTACCTGGAGTGAGAGCTGGGATATTTAGATCACATGTAAACAGCCAGAGGGAAACAAAGATTTGGATTCTTAATTTGATGCTGAAAACCAATTTGAATGTCTTCAGGACTTCAGAGCTCTGATGGAGCTTGGCTCAAACATGACACAATATCAATGCACCATTTCCTTTTTGCCCCCTTGTGTTTGTGGAATAACCTTCATGAAATTCTGGCTCTACGAAAGCCTATAGAGAAAACTCATTCACTTCAGTGGAGTTGGATTTCTTTTGTTGTCTTTTTTTCCATATTCAGCATTATCATTTTAAGTGCATAGGCATGGAACACAAGGCATAAGAAGAAAGAAAATATTACAATAATGTCTTAAAATCAATCCAGTGATTTTGTGCCCCAGCTTAGACAGCTATGAAGTTCAAAGAGAATCCACACAAGATTGATTTGACATCTAATTCTTGGTTATTCCTAAGTTTCTGAGGGACTCTCCAAGGTGAAGTAGGCACTCAATCTGTCTGTTTAATACTGTGGGACATACATGAGACATGGCACAGATTCACAGAGCCAATGCCTTGAGTTTAAAAGCAGGCATGAGGAAATGCTCAGGTTAGATGGTTCATCTCTTTCTCCTCAGATATCCAGTTAATTCTGGGCTGAAGGCAAATGCTCCCCTGCACTTGTGGCTCACAGCCTTAAGAAGCTAACACACAGGTGACAATGCCAGTGCTCTTACTTATATACTACCAAACTTCCAACCAAACAGATCAAACCAAGCAGAAAATGGCAAAGATCAGAACAAATTGTGTAGCTTTATATCCAAGGAGATGAAAGTCAGAACTTTCTACTGAAATGTGGAAAATTAATACCACAATATCTTTGGGAGCATTCTGTGCTCTCCTTCTTCCTATGAAATGTGGAAGGCCTTACTGTCTTATTGCCTTATTCAGTCTCTCCACTGTACAAAAACTATGTTGTGCCAAACAAAACACAGGGAAGTACAACAATTTCTGTCATTTGAAATTAAAAAATGCTATTTTTCATATGTATATGATTACCCTGTGTAGTAGAATAATGCCTTTTCTATACTGTTTCTAGAGATCTGAATTGTACTTTAAGTCCTAGGAAAATGTTGGAGTCACTGTGGTTGCGACAGGGCAATGAATCATACTATTATCTTGAACAGCAGCCTCTTTCCAAGGTGTGTATAGATAAATAATTTATGTCTCAAAAAATGACTTATACTTCAATAATTCACTAGTATTAATATAAGTATTCACTAATAAGTAACTGATGGATGCAGTGGACTAATTCCAGTTTTAAGTCTTTAACAATAAAAACATACTCCGGAAATACTAATAAATTACAAGTTTCATTTGATTTAACAATGCATTGCATCATGGCTGAAAAAATAATTCTAAAATTATTTTGTAAGAAACTATTATTAAACCTTGTTTACAGGTAATCCTAAACACTTGGAAATAACACAACAGAGGTGTGTCTGAATACCCCAAAGAAACTTAGTGGAAAATAAAGTAAGACCAGCAATAATACCAGATCTTGCATCTTGAGATAACATTACTAGAAATCACACTGCAGTCTAAGTCCAAGGGACCAGCAGCTGGTCAATTATGCAAAATAATTACTTCCATTCATATGCACAAGGAGTAATCACCAGTAAATATCTTAAACTTTCATTACTGGGAAGCAAATTTCCAGACTTTTGAAAGAATCCTTCTGAGTATTATTACCAATGCAATGTTCCCATGAATTCAGTGAGACTACTTGTATGGACTGGAGCTACCCAGGATAAGCAAATATAGAGAAATCTAGTTTATTTATAATTTGAAAGTACTACTTTTCTCTAGTATTTTTCTGTAATGTTTTACCACACATGGGAGGGAAGCTTCCTTTTTTCTGTGAATGTATGTTCCAGCAGCAATGCTAAGTGCTCTGTATACACCTTCAACTGGATCAGAATGGGAGGCGAAATAAAGCAGCATCTCAATATAGTCCAGCAGAGCAGGGTCTTTTTTGGTATCCACAAACAAATTGAAAAAAAACTATAAAACAGCAAAAACAGGCAAATTAATTTCTATAAGTGGAATTAAATGAAATACAAATCAAGGATTATGGAGAAAAGGATGAAATACAGTAATTACTGCTAAGAGCTACTATACTTAAGAACATGTTGAGACTGTACAAATCAAGGCTGTGATAAATCATAAATGTGTGTTAAGTAATTCAAGGAAACAGAAACTGAGTTTCTCAGAAAAGGGATAAATCAATAAAACCTTGTATCATGACAAATATGTTCAATTTATTTTTTAAATTCAGGTTATTATTACCCTTCTCTTTCATGGAAAATTTTATGAGCTCAGATGCAGTGATCATTTGCTTCCTGTTCTTTACAAAGCCGGTTGCTGTGTAGCAAAATTAATGTCATTCAACCAAGAACAGAAGTAATTAAGTCTTTCTGAGCAGAATATGATTTAGAATACTCAAGGCTGACTCTTGGATTCCTCTCTACATTATTCTGAAGAACCACTTGACCGGAAAAAAACATCAAAAAAATGCAGCACTTATTAAAGAAAAATGAGACCCAAAAAACTCTGAAATGAGACCTCTTGTGTTTGAATAATGATCTCTTCAAAATACCTATGTTTTCAGTTACCTTTATAAGGTGTTTTAGCCTTTCTAAAGACACAGGTTCTTCACAACTTTCTGTTATGCTTAGATCTTCATTTCCATTAAACCATAAGCCAACCTGAGTTTAAAAATAAATAAGTAAATAATTTTGTTTATTTTCACATGTTGAACTAAGGTGGTCTTTATACTCTAGCTGTTCAACATACAGGTTATTAAGAGCCTAATTTCTGGACTTAAATTGAATTTGTTATTACAATTTATTATTAATATATGATGACATGAGAATAATTAAATAGCTGTTTGTATGTTGTAACAGAAACTTGAGAAATTACTGAAAATCATGTAGGATAGAAGTGAATGTATGCTTTTGAAAAAAGTGAAAATCAACTACGTAGCTGTAAATCTATGCTGCTGAAGAGGCAGTATATGATATGGAGCTTCCATACAAGAACTGGTTTCTTCTTTTTAGGATATCCTTTTAGGATATCCCCTTTAGCTTTTGTCTAGACTATACTTTTAGAATTAACTGTCCATACAATTCAGTATGATGAAGGATGGAGGCATGTCCCATGCCTGCCTGCTCCCAACAAGATGTCCTACAGAGCCAGAGCTGTAACTGTAAATTAAAAGTTCTCAGAACCAATTCTGTAGTACTAGACTCTAGACACAGGAAGGATCAACTAGATCCGAATAGGCATGAACAAACTTCCTATAGAAAAACTCACTTGTGTGAAACCACACCAGTTTGTATAAACAACATCATAGCAGGGACAATCCAGCACCATTACCTGGAGATGGGCCCCAGCACTGTGTAGTTTACCAGTAAGGGTGCAGAGAAAGAGGACAGGTGAAGCAGCTCAAATTCCCAGTGGAAGGTTATTCCAATCAGTTGTTTATTGCATATTTTCTACCTTGTAAGACTGAAGTGATTAATTGCTCTGTTAATATTATATTTGAAATAGGATCCTGTGCTAAAAATGTACATTCTCAGTCTGCCTATCTTGTAACTTTTAGCTTATTTGTAAACTCTTCAGTAAAACTTACAACAATAGAAAAAATAAATGCCCATAGACCTGCATTTTTTGTGTGTTTTCTGGCTTTGCAGAGTTTGTTTCTTAGAAAGTCTGTGGTGGGCAGGGATTGGCAAGTGCTCCTGGAAGTTTTAAATTAATCAAAAGTTCTGAGACCTCTGGACTAACACAACCTTTATTTATTTTTCTTTAACAACAAACGCTAGGTGATTGGAAAACAAATTGCAATAATGGTTCTATGAAATTTATTCAAAACAATTGTAAAATTATATTTAATATCACCAAACAATTACAGAAACTGGCAAGATTGGAGTATCTATAGATACCTATATGTGCATATATATGATACTTACAGGTAGTATAGCCTCAGAGAGTGAACCAGAAAGTATCATTCTAAGTATGATTAAAAATGCAAAGTAAAAGTTAAGTGAAAATGAGCAGAATTTTGCTGAAAGAACAAAAAAGTACTCATAATACTCCTTCTGAAAACCTTGCTGAACTATGTGACAATTCAAATAGCAGTTGTCTCCAGAAAAACAATCAAAAAATTTATAATTTTCCATGTATTCAGGGTTTGAGGAATGATCTTAACTTGAGAAAATTATTATTGAAAAAATCTAGAAACATTTAAATAAAATGTTGCTGATGAGATGAAACCATTATCCTTATTTTTGCCTGGAGCAAATTATATTATTCAGTGTCAAGTAAGTCAATAGTCATCAAAGTGCACATGGAATGGTTTCTTTAAGACAGAAAGGATTTTCACTTGAGATTAATTTATGGGAAAAGTAGGAAAATCAAGTTTAAAATACGCTTAATTAGCTTGATTTGTGGAACTATGGACAAGATACATATTAGGCCATCAATTTCCTGAAAACACTTTTCCCTAGAAAGCTGCCTCAGATCTAAAGTATTTAAAATGCAGATTGAGTTTCTCAAGATGAATAAACCAAACAATATATCATTCAATTCAAGGAGTTTAGCAAAACAAAATTTGATTGAATAACAGAAAGGTTTATAACCTGCATATAGTGTTCCTGTGTAACGAAGCCTGATCCAGTGACATCAACAGACTTGAAGCCATGCAGTGTTTTGAGGAGTTGTGTCACAGATGGCACTGGCCAAGGCTGTGCTGCTGCCAGCAAAAATCTGCACCAGTCAGTAAGTTCTGAGTTCACTGTGAATTCAGATGCCAGATTTTCTAACTACAAAATCAAAATAGCAAATATTGTCAAAAAATGTACATAAACATAGTCTTTCAATATCCTATGTATCCTTAGGTATTTTCCTGGACAGGATAGACAAGGCCCTGCAGTGAGGTTTCACACTTCTATAAAGGGCAAAACAAAATAGGCCGCAGGCCACTGTGTGTTGACAGCCATGTGCAGTTGATATCTGTCTAAATAAATACAGTGCCCAAATAGGCATCTATATATACTTTAGCTTATGCTTTGAAAATATCCTTTTGTTAGTAAGTTCTTGCTTCCACAATAAATTTAAAAGTCTCATTTTAAAATGGTTCTTTTAAGGAATGAAAATTCTATTATTACAATAAAGATAGGATTTACAAGCACTAAAAGTTCTCAAAGAATACAGAACATGAGATCCATGCCCATTTGGTCTATTAATAGACAGTATTTGACTGATAGCTTTCCTTGGATAATTAATTTCCTGTGCTGAGATTAGATTTTTATATAGTCAAGATGACAGATGTGACCACACCACTCTAGCATTAAAAGGTTTTACTCATGCAGTTCATCTGTGGGAAGAACATCTGAATAAAGTGGTGAAATCATGTGAAATCCAATTAAAATATCAATGTGAATCATGGTTTACTGTCAGAAATAGTTATCAAAACATACTAAAACAAGTAAATATTTTCATTCTGAAACATCTGAAAGATAAATTAGTTCAGTATGGAAGATATGGAAGCTTTTATGTTTCTAAATCTGAAAACCTCAGATGGTGTCTTAAGAACTAATATAATTTGCAAATTGTAAATAAATAAAGTGCTGACAAAATGTCTGGCACAGTGACTTCCATGATCCTTCCCTAGTAAAACAAAATTTCAAAGAGAAACTGATAAAATCCTATAATATTATAATCTTAATTTTATCATACTAAGGACAATGCTGCATCTTCTACACAAACCCATACTCCAGTTCAAGAGAATATAGGGGTTAACTTACATCTGCAAGTGTTAAGTTCTTCCACGAATCAGAAAAGCAATTTATTCCAAGATTCAAATTTACCAAGTCACTAACACTTTCAATAAATACTTTCTTTGGTATAAAACCTAATAAAAAAATCAATATAGAAATATGTTTAGCCTTTTAAATAGATTTCTTCTGTTAAAAAAAATCTATTTTCAAATTTTAATGGCCATATGAGAAAGTTATTTACTTTCCTATTATGCACTATTGATAATGCTAATATTTTCCAAACCAAACATAAAATCTCCTCATTTAAAATTAATCATATGTCACCTATCTAATACCAAAATTCAAAATGTTTCGCTGCAATGCAATTCTTCTGGTAATTGTCCTGACCTGTGTTAAGATCACTAATCCATCCTCACATGGCCTACACTGACAGTTAATGAATATTCACAGACAGGAATCTCACAGACTTCTGTGTATAGAATACCTACCAACATTTTCTTCCACTCTGCTCTATTTTAACCAATCATAAATCTATCTTCACTCTTTAAAGCAAGTATATGCTAGAAAACAGGGTGAAAAACATGCACTGTTGTCTGTTGAACTTTGAAACAAAATTCAACTGTTTGAAAAGTTTCTCAGAACTCACATGTGGGAGTTAAATATAGCTCCATTAATTTTATTTTAAAGAAATCCTATGAAAAAGATCAGTTAAGTGTAGCAAATCCTATTTGGTTTTTAAGCAGGAATAGATTTGCTTATGAGCAAACAGAAACTTAGGGTATTAAAACACAAAATTATGTATAAAATTTTTTAACAGATATGAGTCTTTTCTTTCAGAAATGGACTTTGCTGGGTCAGTTCACTGCAAAATGTCTGCAGAAACAACAAAAAAAGTAAAATAAATTTCAAGTTATTTAAATTTTGAGAGTTAAAGCCGATTTTATCAGGTTGTGTTCAACTCCATAGCATCAAAACAGGAGTTTTCATATTACCTTTAAAAGTAAACACAATCAGTGAAATACTGGAAAGACTTACTTTTTTCCTTTTTCCAGTCAAACTCCCTGTCCACTTGAAAAGGCAAAGCTGTGCACATTCTATAGCTAAGACACTTTGTTTGAAGGGAAACAGTGAAGTGAAATTCAGGTTTATGAAAATATATGTGATAGGAATATAAAGAATGTGTTTGAATATTAATTTGTGCCATTATTCAAAATCAAACTGCCAATTTGAATTAATAATCTGCCTCCCTGTAGACCTGTTTTATCTCCCATCAGAAAAAACAGGCTTAATGCCTTCAGCACATCTTAATACAGCAGAGAAATCCTACATATATATAAGCTTGGAGAGAAGAGGACAAAAAGGGAAGCTCAGTCTGCTGAGACAGGAAGAAGGAAGGGAGAAACACCTGGACTTAAAGCCTTTGTATCCTCCCACAAATTTCAGCATGAAAACAAAAGCTGGGGGAAAATGTACTGTCAGACTGGTATGAGTGTTCTGATGTCAGATCTTGAAAGTTTTTGAGTTACGTACACTGAGAAAGAACATCTTCTAAAAATGGTGATAAATCATGTGCTGTTTCCTGGAGCACCTTGGATTGCTAAATACAGTAATTTTAAGGTAAATAGAAATTTGGTTTTTTCTCATAAAAAATTCAAGCCTCAAGAATCAGGTAATTTCCATATAGCACAATGAAGCCTGCAGCACAGGAGCATCACTGGGACACTTCATCAAAGACTCAATAACCAGGCAACATTTTAGTGGTTCATGGGACAAACAAGCTACGGTCCATGAAGGAGCCAGAGAACAACAAAAAATAACAGGGAAATTTTTTACATCTTCTTTGCAGTCTGAGATTTTCTAGTGCTTTACCATAAAGAGCCCAGCTAATAATTTTTATTTTGTTTTTTGCTAAACACATCCCTTTCCATTTGATCACTGGCAATCTAGCTTAGCTGGCACACAGTCTCATGTTTTAAACTGTTCAGCTCCTACCATGATTTCCCTACATGACAATAAAAGATGTAGTTCCTGTATTTCTTAAGAGTTTCTGACTTCCTGAAATGAAATCTAATTTTTACTTTCTTCACAGAAGTCTAAAAGGATACTAATATCCTCATATCACTTTTTATGAAGCTATATGACTTCAGAAATATACATTGAAAGTATCTGAGGGACAAGGAATTTAAAGAACTTCCATCAAAACTAATGTCTGAGATGGGATTAAAGGATTGCAATCTAAAACACTACTCACGACTTACATAAACTATATATTTTTATATATATAGTTCTATAATAATTCTATATCATTCTACATAATTCTATAAACTATAGAATTGCTGATGTGCTGTAGGGCAATTTCTTTTACTTTACTACCTCCTCCTCCAACATCTGATGAGGGACAATTCCAAAGTTGCAGTAAAATCAAAATCTCCAAATGGACTGTGACTTAATTCCTCCTTCTGACACATGCAGGAGGAATGAGGGAATCTCAGAGAAACAGAGGAAATGCTCAAATATGAGGGATGAAATACGTACCTCATTGTGTTTTTAGATATTTTGTCTAGACTTAGTGGATTTGGGTATATATTTCAGAGCACATAAGTTTTTTTGAGTATCCGATTATAATACCAAACAAGGGGATGAGTCATTTCAGCTCAAGGGCTGTCAGTGCTTCATAATCACGGAGATGCTGAGAGAGGGCAGCTACACACATGGTACCCAGAAAAGAATACTGGTGTCTGCAAGCGGTGAAAGAAAATAATGTCCTCTACGATGGAAAAAGGAAAACAATTCCCAGAATTGGCTTTCTCCACTTAGAAAGACTCATTTCAAAACACGTATGCTCTTTACAAAATCCTTTTATAAGTACAAAAGAAACCAAACCTAATAAGTTTTAGTTGAATAATGTAGGGGACTGAATAGCAAATGAAACATTTTTAATTAGAAGGAGTAGCAGGCATCTTGTAAAAAGAATTCATGAAGATTTTGAAAAACTGAAGAGCTGGGTCAGTAAGTTTCACCAGAAACAGACCAAAGTACTCTTTGGAAATGGACTGCACAAATTGATACATTTATTACAATGCAGATAAAACAACTCAGGAACAGACTGGGAGCACATTTAGAGAACAGGATTAGAATTCAAAGTGAACTTTAAAATTTGGAGATAAAGTCTAGAATAAAAAGACACTACCCAATAAAGATAAATGTCAAGTGCCCCACTGGGCTGACAGAGTGGACTGAATAAATGTCCCAAAGGGAATCTTACTGCCAAAATAAAATTTCTACAGAAAAGTCTCTAAAGATTATAGCAGATCACCATACTACAAGAAAGTACATGGGAAGTCATTGGACATAATTTATTGTTTTTTTTCTCCAGATGTTAAGGCTTCTGCTATAATACAACTTTGGAAACTCTAGATCAAGAAGGATGGATTTAAACAAAAGATTGACCAAAAGAAAGCAGCAAGAATCATCACAGGCTTAGAATATATATCTCCTGAGACATGAGGTTGAAGGAATTGTGCTAGCTTCAGGATGAAAAGAAGATTATGAGAAAACATGCCCCCGTCCTGCATCATGGAAAGTACTTCAGTGTTACAGTACATATAGAACCACCATTTTTTGGTTTTTCTTCCTTATTTTATTTTTACCTGTTGGATATGCTTGGGACCCATTTTTCTAATTTCAACATAGTTAAAAATCTCCATTTGAAAACTTTGAGGGAAAAGAAACCTCTTGGTATTATGTGATTTAAAAGAAACCCTTAGAATTCACAATTCTATATAACAAGCCACATATCTAATAAGGCAATCCATGAAATATATATCCTGTTGCTTATTAGGCAAAGTATATCTAAACTTTTTTTTCTTTGGTCTGCAAATTCACAGGTTTAGATATTTTTTACAAATCACAGTACTGATCTCTATTTCTGACCCCTACAGATTAACCCTCCTGGAGTGGACTAACATGCTTTAATGAGGCATTTCTTCAAAACATACTCCATTTCTGACACACAGAAATAGCATGAACATTTATGCAAAACACCACAAAGAGACTGTATGTGTATATATATATATATGTGTATGTGGTATAGCATAGCACAGTACAGAGCAGAGCTGAAGAGTACAGTAGGGTGTGGGGTATTTGGTATATTCTGCTACTACTACATACATTTTATATTGAAAGTACAAAGTTATCTTGATGTAGCAGAGAGTTTATTCAAAGGTGAATTACCTCATATTAATTTCTCCCAAATTACCTGTAGTACAACTTCATATGCTGTTGGAGGAATCAAGAAGGGTCTTAAATGATTTAATTTTAGCTATTTCTTGATATACATCATTACTATTTCCTTGATGGTAGAAATATATTCTGCTGGTATGCTTTACCCTTTGAAATTATCAATAGAAAGGCCCATTCAGAATATGTAGAATTATAAAAATACATATTCCCTAAACTATACTCATTCTCAGCTCCTAGATAAAAATCAAGATACACTATTCTTACTGCAACCCTTACAAATATTCTTACAGGGAAAGAATAAAAAAAAAAATTAAAAAGTAGTTCAAGCTGTGAAGGATATTAGTTATATTATCCTATCTGTGAGAGTACTTATTATGGGAAGACTAGTTCGTGCAATTAATAATCGAATGGGAAGAGGGTCTGTTCTGCCTCTGTAGGGAAGTCTTCAGAAGGACATGTCTGAGACAGGTCATGTTAAAGTTTATCTGGTTTGCACATTCCGTCAGGGTCTGTATAGGGAGACCCAGATTTAGCAATAGCATGGTATCTTCTAAAAATATCTTCTACTCTACCCAATGTTAAGGAGTTCATGCTCTTCAACATCTGTTCAGCAGAAGCTGTATCTGGTGAAGCAGAACTGGCAGCTTCCATGCAGGTAGCCCAAGCATGAGCTTCACTACTCTGGTGTGTGTTTATAAATTCAAGTTTGAAGTCATCAGTGCCAGAACAAAAATTATGAATATTTTCCCCCAAATCCACATTATGTTTACGACACGGTACACAAAACATTATTCCCTTTTCATCATCGTATTTTAACCAGGAGTATTCCGTTAGCCATATTTTTGGAAACTGGTGATTCCTGTTTTTTTTCTGATGTTCCAAGTCTTTCTTCTCTTTCCCTCTGTCACCAACTTCTCTGTTGCTAGAAGAATTAGTCTTGCTTTTAAATTGCTTCAGTGCTCTTATGGCTATAATTTAAAAATAAACAACTAAATATAAAATAACTTTTATTTGATAAAATATCAGCTGCATCTTTTCTCTTTTTGGCCATTTTTATTTTGTTAATTTAGGACTAGAGTGTGACTTGAAATGAACAGCCATGAAAGAGAACAAGGAAAGCAGATCTACTCTTAAATCACTTGAAGGCTACCAAGGATTCTTCTAAGAAATGGTCAGTTTTGATTTTGACTACTAGAAGTTTGTCAGAGTATGCAACCCATGAAGTATAGCAGCATCAATGAAATAGGGAAGAGCAAAGTTATGAAGTGGAATTCAGAATGATCTTCTCAGAATGGTCTAGGCAAAACATCTCTAAAACATACTGCTGAAGTCACAAACTTACTGCAATGTCTATCATACCTGGGATTAGCAGAAATGTTAACTTGGAGCAATTCTGTAAATTCATAACCAAAAACCTGACAAAGAATGCCTAAGATGCTTACGTAGTAGCTGATATGATCTTCTTAAAAGGTATTTACCTGAAAATCATATTACTGCTTTTATAACTGTCTATGCATTGTATATGTATATTCTTAATGCACTGAAATTGCTCTCACCTTTTCCCAAATTGTTCTGAAGATGGTCACCCTTGTATTTTGTAGGAACAAATCCCATAAGCTGACATTTTAAGAATTTTATTTCTAGATCCCATTTATCTCCTACTTTTGGCCAGTAATTTAATGATTCTTTTAGTACATCATTGCCATAATTTTAGGACGTTTAAAAGAAAGCAATCAAATAAGCAAGAGAAATAGCATGCAGAATGGAAGCAATAAAATGAGAAATCTATTTGTTCACTGGTAAATAACAAAAGTAACACCCTGCAGATGACCTAAAATCTGACTCTTCCTCCTTATTGTGATGTGTACGTCAAGAAGCAAAATTAATGAGTACATTAACCTAATCATAGAGAGAAATGCTATTTCTAGTGCTTTAAAAGGTCCTGAGAAAAAGAGTTTTTGTATGCCACTCTATTTTAGAAGGGGCAAATTTTTATATATATATACTATGCAATTTGTGAGAACTGTTTTTTCCATTGTTGAAAAAAGTGACAGTTTGTTCCATTCTATTCTAAGCATCCTGAAAGGCCATTATATTAATTTAAAAAGTTACCAACATGCAGTTTAAATACATTTCCAGCATGAATGATTCTTGTAAAGAGCTTAAAATCTGAGGTAGCAGCTGTGATCCACATGAACAGCAAAATGGACTGTCTCAGGAGTTTTTCTGACATGTGCCCAGGTACCATACATGGAATGGAAAAGTGGAAGAAAAATATTCTTAACACACAGTAAATATTAAGAAACTTCATTAGACAGACACAAAATCACATGGTAAGGTGAAAAAGAAGTGGGAGGCTGGAGAACTGAACCTGTAACTTGAGGAATTAAAAGTGTGTAAAGGACCAAAACATTTTATCACCTCTATAGTGCCTACTGCTTCTTTGGGCATACAGAAACCTGTGGAAATTTGCTAGTGGTTAGGGAAATAGGGATCAGAGTAGAACCTGTGATCCACTATCAGGTATAATATTCCCTGTAAGATGGGACTTCAGTGTTTCCAACGTTTTCTTTCAATTCACATGGAGAAACTGTGAACATAGGAAAAGGTGGGACCTGTTGCAGTGGTACCATGGAAAGAAGAAAGGATACAAAAGGAAGCCAGCCTGTGCTACTTATGAAGCAACTTCTTCAAATAAAGTTTTTTATCAAAGGAAATCAAGAAGAAAACTAATGTGGGAAAAGGTACTTTAGGTAGAATTGTTTATCATTAAAATCTTCTTAAGAGGTAGGATCATTCCCTGATACTCACAGTGACTGGCAAGCCTTTACATGTTTCAAAAAACAGTGCAGAAACTTAAAAAAAAAAAATTAGTGAAGATATTAAGATTATGACCACTAGTGGAAGTAAAAACAGAAAAACCAAACATTTAAAAATGACAGCAGCATAAGTTTACACTACATCCCATGAACTAGGACTGTGACATTTTAAATGGAACCTGTGACATTTAAATAAAGAGAAATCACTGTGCCTCAGTTATAAGGCTGATATACAAAAGAGACCATTTCTTAATGATACACCAATCAGTAGAGTATTTTCGATAGGCACTGTATAAAAATATGTGCATAAACTGATGAAGTAGTAAATCTCTATTAAACATTCAGATTATAAATTTACACAGGCAACAAAATATTAAGCGATTGTAAACTTACACTAGAGATGAGAATTATGTTGCCATTTATTCCCTTATCCACAAATAACCAAAATATTTGAACAGAATAATATTCCCTTCTATTTTCACTGAGAAAAACGTTTCCATAGCAATTCCTGACTACAGCTTTGGATAATAAACCCTTGCAAATTACACACCAGACTCCATAGCAATTCTCTAAGGATGAATAAGTGAAATAAACCATGAGGGCAGAATTATATTCTTTTAAATTTAGGGCTCTAAAAGTTAATAATATGGGATACTTCTACCCTTAGATGAAAAAGACGGAACTCTCAAAAACATGATATTTTCATCTAAGTTGTTGATAGACTTATCACTCCCTACAGGTCAATTTCACTGAAAATATTTGCATAATTTATTTACTAATTATTACTGGTGCTGCTATATGTCCCATCTTCATTAAATGGTAGGAACTGGGATTTTAAACTTAGAAACACCAAGAATTAAGGTATTTTTGTTGTTGCATAGATGTAGTAGTGAGGTGTGAGGTCCTCTGTCACGCTGACTGAAACCTTAATTTATATATATATATCTTTTCAGATGCACAGAAATATATACAAACATGTTAAATATGTTCCACAAATTTCTGAAATTAAATAACATACATGACTTAGTAAGAGACATTACAGGAAGGATAAATTAAACTGTTGGTAGAATTACTAAGTTTTCACCTAGCAAGAGATATTTCCTCTATCCACAAACTTAAAACATTCATATTTTCAAGTTTTAAAAAACCACATTGAAGATAAATAGTCTTTAAAAGATGTAAGTTAGAGATAATGAAACTATTCCTATGCTCTCATATGGACTTCAATTTCTATTTGCATAAAAGTCAGGCAATTACTATTCTTCAGCTGTTTCTACAAGAGTGCTTGGGGAAAGAAAGCATAATCTGTACACATTATCCAGGGTCATCATACAATTCAGACTCAATAAATATTCCATTGAAAAGGTGATATTTCAGCTGAACTGCACGCACATTTTAAAACAACTGTCTGTTCCAAATCTACCCACACAGTAAAATTGAATTCACAAGTTCACAATTTGAAAACAAACAGCAATGCAATATGGCCATTGGTTGTCCCTTAAGTTTACATCTTAGTAGACTATTTAATACTATTTATAAATAAGTATTTTAAACTTTTTTTTTGGTTATTTGATATAGAATTTTTTAAACCTTGACTAGTGTCTCTCTATTCTATTTATTTATAGAATAATTTCTTTAATTAAACTGGAATAAGTTCATAAGGATCATGCCTGTGAAAAAGAAAAAAATTTAAAATGATCTTGTGTGATTCAGTCGTAAGATGGAGAACGAATCTAGGACAGAATCTACTTTGATCTCCTTGGTAATGCAAAACCACACCCAAATTGCATTTTGTGAAACAGCTTTAGAAGAAAATGGAGAAATTCCATGTGTGCTAATTGAAATGACAAGAGATGTGGTTATAGAAGACCATAGTGCTGAAGGGAATCAAAGAGGATGAGATCTAATAGATATTTTAATTTTGTTGATAAGAAAAGCATGCATTCAAAAAGACTGTAAGAGAGGAAATAAAAAAGGTGAATGTTATTAGCTCCATTTAAGACTTGTCACAGCTCTTCCTATGAAAAACACTCCCAAGGTAATACATTAGAGCACTGTTAAAAGCTTAATCAAAGAGTTAGAGAAATTAGTAAATGCAGATTCATGTTGACTTCGGGTGATAGCATTTGGGATAATAATAAAACAAAAATTAAATTTCTTTCTCAAATGAAAGACTGTCAGCAGGTAGGAGGGTCCAGCACAGGCTGTTTTTTAGTCCATTGGTGCTTAGAATGCAGAGTAATGTGCTTCCATGGAGAGCCAAGTGTGCAGGACAGCACAAAGTTCTCTGTGAAGAATCAGCAGTTCTTTAAACTTTAGATTCCTAGGAAACACAAAACTGGTTCATAAGAATTCTTCCATGAATATCAAACATTTTAAAAGTATAATGGCACTCCCACTTTTAGCTTTAATTTTGGCAATTTGTTAAATATATCTTGAAAATACTTTATTTTTATATTTACCAAATATCTTGTGAGCAACCTGTTTACATGTTAATTTCTTCTAATATAATCACCCTTCCTTTGTTACTCTTTGTTTGCTTGCATTTCTAAGTAAAAATATGCTTTAGGTAATCTCCATGATGCTTTAGAAAAGCCTAACTTCCAATTTTCAGAACAACTTTAGGAAATTTATTATTCAATACTACTTCTACTTTACGACAAGGAAATTGGTAGGTTTATTCTATCTAGACTTGCCCAATAGCCTATGCCCCATGTCCTTTTTTTATGTGGATTCCTACTATGAATGCTGAGAGATATGCTGGGGTGGGTAAGAATAAGAAAAATTAAGATGTTTGGCAGCAAATCTAGATCTTTTTGGAGGTTCTCCAAGGCAGGGGTTTGTTTGTTACTTTTTGGTATGTCCTTTAGAGATGCTGTTCAGCAATTTCACTGCTGCTGTGTTGAGTGCTTCAGTGATTTTCCCTCTTTTGTTCAGTCAGAGATTAACTACTGAGATGTGTATTTTCTGTTGACCATTCTATAGAACAAGGGGAGACAGAAGGCTATGAAAAGTTTTCCTGATGTTTTAGAAAATAAAGGAGTCTATAGTGAAGTGAAGTGGTTGCCTTAGGAATGCGATTTATGATGTTCTAAAATGCGTAAGAGACTGGGAGGAAGTATTTTAAAGATGACTTGCACAGCTTGTGCAAGCATCCTAATTCAGCCATCCAAAAAAGGTAAGTATCTTAACTTAATAGTCACCAAACAGAAGATAACTACATGGGGTATGGGACTTTATTTTAAATCATAATTATTTCCCATTGTCTCAGAGAACAAGCAACAGCATTATTTTACTGCCTCATGACTGCTAAGGCAAGAAATTTCTTTTTTCACATAGTCACGCAAGTCATGTTGGGTCATTTTAGTGAATATACTACTAGGGAATAATAAAGGGGAAATACTGTAGAATGATAAAGACTTCAGTTGTTTTCTTGCTAATTATCACAAATTTACAAAGAAAATGGTTGTTCTGTCCTAAATACATCAAAAATATTAAAGTTTGTAATAGACAATTTTTTTTAGTTTTAAGTACTTTAGTCATGAATGATCTAAAACAAAAAAAACCCTTTTAAGTAGAAGTACCAATCAAACTGATATCTGTATTTCACTTCTATGGCACTGTAAATGATTACACACAATTTTAGTTTCATGTGGCATTATATATGCAATTCTATCCGCAGAATAGGTCTCAACAGAAGATTTTGAAATGCTTACACACATATCTACACTCCTACCCGAGAGATAAGATGACATGCATCTCTCTAAGGGAAAACTTTCTGCCTAAAACAGTTTTGTATACAAAAGGAAGTTGGAATTGCTCTATAAATATACATGAAAAGAATTTCCCAATAAAGAATTAAACTCAACTTCATTGTGCCTTTGTGGCCTTATTACACTGGAAGAATTAGATCTTGAATTGTAAGCACTTGTTTACACACTGTATTTCACAATCTTAGTGGCAATAATACTAAAATTATAATTATAATATGGAACATTGGTAATGAAACACTCTGCAAATACATGTGTAACTACTTTCTGTCTCAGTTTAAAACTGCCTCACCTAAATTACTTTGTAACATTTATACAGTCTCGGAACTATTGCAAATAAGTCCTTTTTAGGCATCCTGAGCCTTAAGTTCCCATAATTAGAGGATAGATATACAATAAATGGATGTTTAAAGGTTAAAAAAGATACATATCTGAGCTAATGCTTGCAAATCACCCAAATAACAGTCACACATTGACTTGAAGAATATAATGATTAGTATTAATAATAGATCCTATATAATAGTTCCATGCACATACTGATCATTTTAAAATTGTGTTTTAAAATAATATAGCTTTATTTCACTGAGCTCTCAAGTAATAAATAATTCTAAAACTTGCATATTTAAGTCAAGCAAGCATGATACACACTGTACTGAAAACCTGTTACAGAGACACCCGTTAGAAGAATACTAAACATACGGTCTTGACAATAAAAAACCCATAGGAAAGCCATTAAAACCTTTCAAGTGGTCTGTTATTTTACATTTTCAATATCCCCCACTATGACTTTGCTTTTCTATGCAGCAGGATCTGTAACTGTAGTACAATTTTTAACAATACAGATAATTAATGTTATCTTTAACAATACAGATAACAAACTAAGCTCCCAATTACTCTAGATTTTAAACAGGTAACCAACAGTCCTTCGGGAGCTAAAAGGAAAAAATTTCTTACCTTTAGGTGCCAGCAGTAGAAACTGCTTATGAAGTGTAGTAAGTTGTGAAATGGTTAGAGTACTACTTGTAGAGGTTTCTATGCGCTGAAATTCTGGTGGAGGAACAGGGTCAGGAACAGGGTCAGGAACCATTTTTACATCACTATTGATGAAGAAATCTGTTCCTTCTAAAGTCATTTCATATTGGATTTTGGTAGAACTCTCAATATGATGTCGTGCAACCTCTACCAGTTTTTCAACACTGAAAGCATAAATGCAGAAACTCATGAGTATAATACACAGTGTTAACAATGTAGCTTTAAATTTTAATGTGCTTGTGCTTTTAAAGCTTTCCTAAAGTAAAAATATCAAAGCCTCTGTGTTAATTCTGTCACTACCAAAATCAAATGAAGTCTACTCCTCCACTGACAGCAAGAAACCTTTTGACTGTAGTCAGAAATTTATATGAAGTCAGATCTAAGGCACAGAAGAGACCTGATGGAAAAACATGAAAGCAATTTCTAGGCTAGCATACTGGAGAGGTATATGATCTCCTGTTTCAAGTGCAATGAATACAATTTATACAGGGAAAGACATCAGCTGTCTATAATGCCGAACAGAGATTTGGCTTGGAGTGTCAGGTCAAAGGATATTATATTCTGTAAATACTGTGCCTTTGTTAGCACATGTCAGAGAGCAAATAAAATAAAACTGGCTAGAAGGAAGAGGCTTTGCCTCTTTGAGCTATTGCCTGTTAAAGCCATCACATCCTCCATTTATACCTCTCTTCTTGGTCATACCCTGATGTGCATCAATCAGCGCTGTCCCAGGTATGATCCAAAAGTTAGTATAGGCCAGAAGTACTCTGCAAAGGGCAAAATCATTCCTTTCCTTTAGAGAGGAAAAGCCATTTAATGACATAGACATTGGTCATTCTAGATAGTCTGATGTGCTGTAGTGATCCCAAGAACATTTTATTTACTAGGACAGAAAAATTGTAAAGGAGAACTTTTTTTTAATGATCCTTTATATAATTTTGAGAATATAATATGCAGTGATAAGAGCAATAGGTGGAATTTTCCAGTGCATGTAAAAAACAGGAAAGAAAATAATCTCACACTTCAGCGTGACAAAAGCTACTGAAATGACACAGAGCTTTCTACTAAATAGAATAACTGATTGTCTGCTCACTAATCTGCTAAACCTGTAGTCTAGAAAAATAGCATAGCATGATAATTACCTTTACAGCTACAAGCAGAACTTTTTAATCAGCCAAGAAATGAGTTATTAGCATTCAGGTTTCTAAGATAAAACTAAATGAAATTATTATTTTTGACTTTTTTTTCCGAATTATCTCTCTCTCAAGAAACAAGTATATTTACTAGCATAGTCTAGATTAAAAAAAGGAAAAAAAATCCTGTTTAAAATTGATACATGTTACCTTGATTTTTCCTCCAAGAAGGTGAATCCAAGCCACATTTCCATATCTTTATAAGCCTCTTCTGCTTTAAATTTTAGATCCTCAAGAAATGCTAAAGCTTTTTCTTTTATAAGTTCTAGCCGAGATTTTGCGGCTGCCTCTGTTTAAATGGTAAAGTCATAATGAATAATATTTACAAAATGTGAGGAATGTTCTAAGTCTAAGCACCTAAAGTTCATCATATTTAACTGTTTTTAGATAAAAGTACCTTAGAGGATACTTGCTGTCTGGCCAGTCACCTTTCTGTAGTACAGTTAAGCCTGTTGCAATTGTGGCTTCTTTACATGTTCTTTGAGCAGCTGCTATCACTATGTTACAGAGGTAAGTGCATGACAATTTTTGTCTCCCTGTATTTTCAGAGGTAGGTACTGCACAGACAGCTAGATAGCTGATAGAAAGCTGCTCTCTTAACATTAGCAAAATAAAAGGCAAGTTACATTGATGCAACAGAGAAATTAAATATAAAATCAATATTCAAAACTTAGGAACTATACACAACTAGTGCCTTTGCTAGACTTTGTGTATCTGTATAACGAAAACCACAAGTTACCAAAAGGTAACTGGATAACAAAGCCTCAAGCAAAACTATGATTCTCAAATACCAGCTATGTGCCTGTGCAAATAGTAAATACAGCTTAACATGTTCAGCATTCCTTAGGTTCTTGGCTTTTTTTTCTTAAATATGGGATGAAAATGAAACAATGTCAAGAGAAAAAAATATATGGTAACGAATCACTAAAGTTCATCTTCATGCAATTAGGATCTTCAAAGTTACTACTACTCTTCTTATTACCCCAAAATCTGAGAATATTTATTCTTGAACTGCTTTTGTATTAAACCATGTTGAACGATGTAGTTGAACAAGCATTTGATCTGACTGGATCTAAAGAAGCCTTATGAGTTTGTGGTTTGTTCAATAACTGCTGTTTGCTCTCTATCTTTCATAATAAAATGCTATGCAATAGTTCACCCACCAAAGAAGTATCATATGAAGATGGGCTTGCCAAATATTGCCAAATTGAATCAATAAAAGCTGGGCTCTATCTTCCCTTTAATGACAAAACAGTTTTTCTTCCAGTCTAAACCTATCTTAAATTCTCAAACCATTTTCAATTTGGGACTTCCTTTCTTCAGACATCTACTTTTAGCTGAAATGAATCATTTTGCTTGAAAGTTACTGCATAAGACAAACAAAGAGAGAGAATGACTGAACAATATGTAGTTTTTGGAAGAGTCTGTCCATAAAGCAGTGTGGAAGAACAAACAAATTCTATGTCCTGCTGCTTGAATCCCAAGTTACTTGAAGAGGAAGGAATCTGAGAAAAACATCAATGAAATATGCAACTGCCAACAAATTCTTTCCTGGAACAAAACATTTCAAATACTGAATCCATTGAATATTGAAGTGTCAGTAACAACTTATCCAAAACCTTCTCTCTCAGGATGAATATTTGCCTAGTCATGACAAATTAAATTAAACAGAAGACAAAAGGAATGAAATCATATTACTACCTTCATTATATTTACCACAGAATGATGATTACCACATTAAAAATATTTCCTGGTTTCTCCAGACACGACTGTCTCTCCTTCTTTTTCTGTCTTATCCATCCATTTGGCCTACTGTCTCTGGTTAGTATTGACTAACACACTAATGAAATTAGGAGTAACAACCACCTACCAACATAAGTAACCAAATAGTAGCATACCTTCATGTTTCAAGGCACTGAAATATTCTTGCTTTATTTTAAGTGCCAGTTCTTGTTTCCTTATTTCTTCTGGGTCTATAGGAGCTGGAGTGGCTTTTGCTCCTGCAGGAAAAGAGACCTCTCAGTCTTTGGACTTTGCTTGTAAATTTGTGTATCATGAAAAGTAACATTTTCCAGCTTACTTAATGTTACCATTCATGAGAATGCAAAGGTGGATACTCAGCTGCCAAGAGTGATTTGCGTCTGCAAGTCATGCTAAGGTTAACACTGCATAAACATTCCCCAGGATATACAATTTTGGTTAAATAACATGCTAAAATGTATTTCTGAATGAAAAATCATGACTGTATAAGTGTGCCTCTTGTTTGATCCTAGATGGTCAGAATGTCCTCTTTGACTCTAGTAGCTACCAATTTATCACAATCAAAACATAAATAAATGTCTTTTGAATAATACTTGTTTCTTCTGGAATAAATTCAAGCTTAACAAACTAGAGTAAAAATGTTATGGTAGTAGTTTCCATCAAAACAGCGAAAAGAACTATGCTATTAAAAAAACAGAAAAAAAAAAAAAGAGACCTGTTATTTCATGCCCCTTCAAACCTACATTTCCACTTTATTTTGACTTACTTTGATATTGTAAAGGTATTTTATCATGTTTTTAGAGACTGCATGGAATTCTGTAGCCACATGACTTTGACTATTACTGAACAATATTAAAATATTTTTAATTGCTTTATCTTAGAAGAAGAACAGATGGAGATGTTACAGAAAAAATACAATGATATGTGCATGATACATTAGGTCAACACAAAACAAATGGTCAGTTCTAGAACTGATAAAACTATGCCTGAAGTTGCATCCCTCTGTTACCATACCTCTGTTACTGTCCTAGGGAGTTCTCATGTTACAGGAACACTATAGTAACACTGTACTTGAAATGAAATCAAAGTCAATACTTCAGTTACAAATACTTCAGTTACCTTATCTTCTACCAGGAAGAATGCACAGCTTTTTAGCTGCAGTTCTGGTTTTATAATTTCAGATATCAGGTCTGAACAAAAATTTGATTCCAAGAAGCAATCCACAAACTCCAAAGTACCCACTTAGCATGCAACAGCTGCTGAATTTTATCACAAAACTTTTCTAGAAGTCTGAAAATCTGCTACTCTCTCGGCTAAATGAGATGCTAAACTAAGCCTAAGGCTCCCTGGGGCTCACAACTGGCTAAGTATTTACAAGGCTATGCTTTTGTTCACTCTGTATGGACAGAAATAACCTGAGAGAGAGAGAACTGAGCACACAAATGAAACTTCTGTAAAAAAAAAAAAAAAAAAGTCAACTGTGTTATGCACAATAATTCTACAGTTACAGCTTTTTTTATTTGGAAACTGAGTACCTGAATTTCCAGCTACCCTACACCCACAGGGCTTGAACCTCTCTCTTGTTATGCAGAATGTCTGAACAAAAGACACAAAAGTTTAGGCTATGGGCCTTGCTTCCTATTGAAGTTATGACATATTGCAGACAAAAGGTGAATGTCACATAAAGGTGAATGTCACTACTACCTGCACAACAAAATAGTTGCGAGAAAAAGCATAAACAGCACAAAAAAAGTCTTGTTTGCCACAATCTCTTCCAGCACACTGTCTGTTTTCTCTCTTGCAAACAAACTTTGTGTTTTCACTTGGTGGGACAGGTTCTTGCCAGGCATATGTGCAAGACCTACCTCAATACGAATCTGCTCGTTTTTAGGACTTCAGCTGTCAAGTAGGCAGAATTTAATAGCATTTTATTAAACTTGATAAACTAGCTTTAACTGTTCCATTCCAATACAGAACACGAAGTAAAAATAGTATTTATTTTCAATTTAGAATATTTATTTCTACATATAATGACTACGCATATTTACATAAATAAATGCAATTGCCATTCAGAAGCCTCTCCCCTCCTTTATCATTACCAGTTTTTCATACTGATGTCACATTTGACATTTTAAAAGAGAAATTAAATCCAAATAAATGTCACAGATTACTAATTTCTGTATTTTTCATAAATTTACATTTTAGTAATTTCAAGCACTGCTAAAACAAAGCCTGCATTTTAAATACCTTTTTTTTTAGGAGACGATTTGGCAGATGCTTTTTTGGCACCTTTGGTATCTCTCCCAGACGCTTTGCTTGGTTGTTTCTTTGCAGCTTTCGAAGGTTTCTGGTTTAGCTGATGTTCTTGTTCCTCCTCCATTTCTCTAAACTCTATTTCAGCTGTTACCTTGACACCACAGTCACATATAGTACAGTACATAGTATCAGCTCTGTGCAACTACTGTTTCAAATAGCCTATACTTGCTGAAAGTACTTGAAGAGAAGTAGACAGATTTAAAAAAATAAAGGAGATATTTTAACCAATTGGTTAAATCTTTATTAATAATCAAAAATAAAATTCTGCAGCAAAAACACAAGACAGAGACATATTGGGTTTAACTCCTGCTGTCACTGCCTGTGCTTGAGGAAAACAGAAAAACAAGAATCAACAATACACAAAGCAAGCCTAGAGTTACATGGGAGTTACATGGTATGGGGGGAGAAATTAATTAATTCTAAATTATCAATCAGAAAACAAAAATCTAACCTAGAAACTGACCATTTGAAAAGCTCGCCTAATTCACTTTTAGCTATACAGAAAAAAAATGTAATCACAGGGTCTGAACATGTGAAAGGTTTGAGTAAACATGGCATCACAGGATTAAACTTATCCATCTTTTCACACTTCTACTGAGGGATATGAGAAGAGTTTATCATGGAAGAAGATATATAGAGGCAACATTTGAAATATTTCTCAGTAATGAAATGAAAGGCTCAGTTTTAAATTTGGAGGTGCTGAAAACACAGACTCCAACACATTCCTCACAGAACTACAAACATATTCAATGGAAATAGTGGTGGAGCAAGACATGTGAAACTGAGAAATACAGTGCAAAGTAGATGTATTTAAACTGCCTACTGAATGGGGGGGCTTTGACTGTACAATCCAGAAATCTTTAAGTAAGTAAAACGTTCCATACCATATCTGATATTGCTGTTACTGCTGTTTGCCATGTATCAATAATAAGATTTTCATCATTCCTGCAAGCAGCCACTTCATTTTCAGAATTCTTATCCTTATGAATCTCCTGCCGACTCCTGTTTTCTGACTCGGTATTACCTGCTGAAGGCAATCTCCAAGAAACCAGAGGAATCCTCAAAAATAAAATGTAAGAGATAATTTGCATACCACTTTATAAAAAGTCTTAATATTTACATTGGACAATATGCTGAAAGAATGAAAATTCTATTTTCAAAAATTGCAATAGCAAAAAAAATGGAGGAACTTTCTTTATGACCAAAAGTGATGAGGTGTGTGTATGGCAAGAAAACTGTCCAGTTCAAGTGAAACAGCTAAAAAATAGTAACAGATGGATAAAACTACATCAAGTGACCGTCTGATCTGCTGATGAATTCCACGGGCATTAGACACAGTTTCATTACTCAAATAATTTCTAAATTCACTCTGATTAAGTTAAAAAAATCACATGTGATTACTGATGGCATTTTCTATACTCCAAAAGTATCAGGTGGTATCCCTTATCTTTCGATATGGCACTCAGTTTGGTGCATCTTTGTAGGTTGCTTTGATTTACATGTGTTATTACATAAAAATTAATTATGTTTACATTTACATACAATTTATAACATTTAATTTTATTTATTGCCACAAATTTTAAACCTACTAATGTTCCACAACAATACCTTACCTTACATATGTGAGGGTTGTGCTGTAAACTATTAGCAACATAAAGGAAAGAAGGAAACATTTCTATAGTTGTAGATTTCCTCCTGAGACAGCTTTTAAAATGTTTTGCAATTCAGCAGTGCATTGGTGAATATGATACAGGTAAATACATTAAAAATTATAAATGATTTAAGATTCAGCATTTGACTATAATCCTGGGTAAAAAAATTCTAATTTCTCCATCCTTTGAAATATACACACATATAATTCCATATACTCCAAAAATCTATCAGTTCATTCTATTTGTTCATATTTGTACAATTTTACACTGCATTTCTACCTCTTTGATGCATCTTGATCTTCCTTCTGCTCTCCATTAATAATATCTAACAGTGGGATTCTAGTAAAACCTTGAGTGTCTTCTGTTGGGATTTTTCCTTCCATTGCCCTATAATAGTCATGAAGAAGTCTCTTTGTATCTTGGAAACGATCCAGTTCAACCTCAAGAAGAAAGGACAAAGAGATTGCAATGCAACATACCACAGAACAAATTTTTGCTATCACGTGTTAACAGAAACAATTCTAAATCTTAAGAGTTTGAGGGAGAGCAAGAAACACAATCATTTTTCTTTTAAAATTTATAGCATACTGATTGCATACTTCTAATTGCATCTATAATGTATTCACACTGTCATTTCTAGGCAGTAGTAAGAATTTTAATTGTTAAAATATGAAAAGCTATTTACGATAAATAATGTTCAATGCATTAAATTTAATTACAGTATATTTTGATGTATACATATTTCTAACTAGCAAGTATAACAGTGCTGACAGATTACATAGATCTTCTTGTTCAGAAGAAATAAGTCTTAAAAGCATAAAATAAAATAAAAAGGTTTATGTGATGGTGAAAATTTTAAAAGTCATACAGTTTTCTGGACTTAAGTAATCAACTGACTTTGAATATCTAAGTGTCATGAAGATCTTTTTGTGTGAATCCTCTCAGAAGAAATTAAGTAAGACTCAAGAAACATTTAACACCTGTCATGTTTTGATTTATTGATACAGTATGGTGTTAGTTTCTAACTGACAAAACAGTACTAAATATTCATGGGAAAAAGCACAAAACCACATTCACAAAACAAAGGATAAAACCTTGTGGTATAAACCAGCACTTATCCATAAGTTAAGGAGGAAATACCTTCTAGTATAACTGTGTACATAGAAAGAAGGAATGAAATCTGATAAACGGCATTTATACAAATCTATGTGTTTACACAGTTGCAGAGCCACCTGGGGAATATATGTAACTTCCAACAGAAAAACCCACAAATGGAGAACTGAATAACAAAGAAGCCTATTTTTGGCTGCTTCTAAAAAGAATAGTCATTACATAAAGTTACAGTTATTATATTTTTAGTCCTGTAGTTTTAGGATTAGTAATTCATTTATTACGTGCTAAGTAAAGAAAGAAGTAATGTTTTCTATTAAATTTTCCTTTATTAAAACAAAAAATTACATATGGTTATATGTTAGTAATATATTAGTATATATTAGTATATATTAGTAATTTTAAAGAGTTATTGTGCATACCCACACAAGACAGATCAAATTAGATTCATAGTGAATCTCCTCTGAACTCAATCATACATGCCCATGAAATTCTGTTAGAACTAGGATTGCAAAGATATAACTGAATATAAAAGGAGAATAATAAAATATTTAAGCTCTGTATTATAACCTTTTCTCCTTTATGCATAAAATGCAGGATGGATTTTTTAAATATTCAGGTCTATAAATACCCTAGTTACAGGACCAATTAAGTTCAGATGGTCAGCAGTTATTTGGTATTTTGAGTGGCCTTAAGTCCTTATTTAGGGCATTATGCAGACTCTTTGAAAAAAAGTCAACAATTTCCTTACTATATTCCTCACAAACTTTTCTTGAAATACCACAATAATCAGATGAGTTAAGAGAGTAGTTCCCTTTTTTACTAAACATATAAAACAGCCCAGAGAATTTAAAGGGTTGGAAGCCCATCCTAAACTGCTTAGGCCTGCTTTTTCAGCTAAATTAGCATCCCATGGCATGTGTTTAAAACACTGTTTTCATTGTCTTCTTTAAATTCACCAAAATCTTTCACAGAATGGTCACTTTAATTTGCAGAAAAGCCTGTCTAGCCTAGTCTAGTCTAGAATACTCCAATCCAGTTCTAAACTAAACATATGCACCTAGAACAGCAATAACAGGGAAATCTTACTTTACTGCAGGACTGAATGGACTCTTGAAAACTTTAAAGTTACAGATTTGAAAGCTGGGTCATATTTAAGCAACAGCAGAAATGACATCTCAACCTTTAAACATAACCTGATTTTTTGGGGTTTCTTTTTGTTAATCAGCAGATAAAATTTCAAGCCACATCGGTGAAATTACAAGTGAAATAAATTGGAGATATGGGTAATACTATAACATCAAGCAGTGAATGATGCAATTAATAAATGAAAAGGAGATATTAATATGATCACAGAAGGATAAAGAGCTGTAGCATTTCTGTCACAAAACTCAGAATGATTCATCAGAGTTACAAAATTGCAAAAAGTAGCAGTCTATAATAGAGATTGAAAGTTTTGGGGGTTGAACAAGAAGAATGGTATTTTTCTTAATCTTTCCTGTATTCCAACGTTAAATGTACGGAATGTCATCTACTTTTTGTCTCTTAACTTTGTCTATAAAGTTTCTTGTTTCAGAAAACACATGATCAGTTGCTTAACTAATTTTTATTCCTTCACATATTTGGAGCCAACCATATGAAATTTCTCTGAGGTGTACTGTAGCAGTTCATACCTGCATAAGTGTAAAGAAATGGTTCATTGCAATCCCCCTCCGATCTGGTAACCATTCTTCATTCATGATACCAATACGTTCCTGCTCTGCTTCTTCCCTTCTGCTGTCACAGATATCCCAGAGAAGATCTCTTAGGTCCTAAAACACAAAATCAAATATAGTAATTAATTATGAAAGATTTTTATTTTTTTTCCTGTGTATAGGGCAACCTCCTATCTGGGGCTTTTCCTTTACTATTATAAATATCAACATCTGGAGAGGTCACATGCCTACAGAGAGTTGACACAAAGTTTTCTTACAAGTGTGCTGGAGAGAAGAACACAAAAATATGAGTGTGCATATGAGACTATGAATAGCTAAGTTCCCAACTGCACCAACAACTTTCCACTTGAACGGTTTGCTAATTAATATGCTAAGAATAGTACTCTCAGGGAATGGGCAATATGAAAAATACTGAGAAAACTGTGTCAGATTTCAAGTGTTTTTCAAATCTGAGTAGCTTCCACACCACTTTTTTCTAATGTTCTTTTAATTAAGGGCTCTTCAGCTAGTGACTATGTCAAATAGGACTATGTGACTCACTGACAGCACTGAGGGCCTACTAAGCATAAAACATTATGCAACCCTATGTTTGTTCCCTATTGCCATCTCTGCATGGAAATAGCATGACAGGCCACTTTGTATATGAGACCACAGGAGAAGAAGAGTGCTGTTAAATACAATGTCAAGATAGGGCAAGATGAAATGTCTCTGGCTCTAGGCAGTTCTACCCTACCTGACCAGTTCTGGGACAGAAGAAAAGAAGAAGAGCTTAGGCTTCTGTTAAAAGATTCCATGGTAATTCCATATTCACAAGGTCTTGGTTGCAACCTATTATGTCAGATTCTGTTTCTGTCCCCCTGTCTGAACACTTCAGATAAATCTACTTGTCCCCTGTTGGACAAAAGCCACAGGGAAGTCCATGGGCTACCTAACACATCAACGATGGCTAGAAGGTAGCCAAGGGGCAGGCAATCAGATATTCATAGCTGTTTACATGGTAGAATATGCACTTAAGAATATGCTGCTGGATGAAACATATATAAGAATATGACTTTTCTATTAGCAGTGGTGAGTTGACCTTGGCTGGCTGCCAGCTATCCACTGAACTGCTCTATCTCTCCTCCTCACAGGAAAGGGGGAGAAAAAGTTCATGCATCAAGATAATGATAAGGAGATCACTCACCATCATATGCAAAACATAGTATATGGGGCAATTAATTAAATTTAATGCCAATTAATAACACAGATTAATGAGAAATAAAACAAAACTAAAAACCAAAACTTTTTCCCCATCTTCTTCCCAGGACACATCCTTAACTCCACTCCTGACTTTTCTACCTCCTAAACAGCACAGGGAAAATGGGTAATGAGTAATTATAGTGAGTTCATATTACATTTTTATCTGCCACTCCTTTCCCTCACACTCTTTCCCCGCTCCAGAGTGAGGCTCTTCCCATGGAATACAGTCCTTTATATATTTTTCTGATGTAAGTCCTTCCCACAAGCTTCAGTTCTTCAACAACCACTCCAGCGTGGATTCTTTCTGTGTGTGCAACCCTTTAGGACTGTACTGCTCCAGTGTGTGTACTCACTCCATGGGCCACAGCTCCTGCCAGGAACCTGCTCTGGCTGGGCTGTCCATAGGCTGCTACTCCTTCACAGCATGTCCACCTGATACAGCCGGGCTGGACCACATGGACTGCAGGGTGGAGATCTGCTTCCCTGTGGTGCTCCCTGGGCTTCCATGGAACAACCAGTATCACCAAGGCCTTCTCCACAGGCCACAGGGGAATCTCTGCTCTGGTGCCTGAAGCACCTCTTCTTCCTCCTTTTTCACTGTCCTGAGTGACCACAGAACTGTTTCTCACGTTTTCTCACTCCTGTCTCACAGCTGCCTTGCCTTCTTACAGAAGCCACCTCTGCAGATCCATTGCCACAAAAGCCTTTCAAATAAATGCAATAGCACACAAAAAACACACTGTTTTGTACAAACTGATGTACAGCTCCTTCCATCATCTTTCTTAAACATGTAAAAAGGATTCTACTCTTTGTCCTCACATTGTTTAAGCCACAGGATTGATTTACTGTAAGCAGTGGAGAAAACTGCAGAGGGATACAGTGAGGTATATTCCTCTGGCAGAAGCTAAAAGCGTGTTTTATGAGTTTTTTCTTTTTCTCTCTCACTGCTCTTCTTTTCACAGTGAGGCAGCTTCTTTCTCCTTCTTTTCTTATGGTAAGGTGGTGAAAACAACCTAAAAATGGATGCATTTGCTCAGTCTTCTCCTATTTGGAACAAGAGAAGTAGCGATAGCAAGCAACTGATCATAATCAGTGATAGCAATGCAGGGAGAGAGAATTTGTAGAAATTGCTGGAAGACAGATAGAGATGTGCAGCTGGAGTGCATTTTATCCACAGTAATTCTGTTTGGATATTTAGGATGTGTCCTGGCTTTTGCTGGGGAAGAGTTAATTTTCTTCAGAGCAGTGAGTATGGGTTATGGTTTAGATTTGTGCTGGAAACAGTGCTGATAACACAGGGATGATTTCATTATTGCTAAGCAGCACTTGCACAGAGACAAGGTCTTTTCTGCTCCTCACTCCACCCACCAGCAAGGGGGCTGTGTACCAGGAAGCTGGGAAGTGACATGGATGGGAGAGCTGACCCCAGATGATCAAAGGGACATTCCATACCATATGGCACCATGCTCAGTGAATAGAGCAGAGGGAGAAGAAGGAAGCAGAGGGATGCTGGGGGTGGCTGTGTTTGTCTTCCCAAGTCACCACTATGTGTGATTGAACCCAGCTTTCCTGGGGATGGCCACACACCTG
The DNA here is from genome assembly GCA_030060385.1 of Muscicapa striata striata. Taxonomy (NCBI): domain Eukaryota; kingdom Metazoa; phylum Chordata; class Aves; order Passeriformes; family Muscicapidae; genus Muscicapa; species Muscicapa striata. The sequence continues at coordinate 2,548,720 of JAREIS010000142.1, forward strand.
CCTGCCCATGGGTAGTGGTGGATAGAATCCTTGTTTGCTTTGCTTCTGTGCACAGCTTTTGCTTTGCCTGTTGAACTGTTTTTACCTCAGCCCATGAACTTTCTCACTTTTACAGTTCTTTCCCCCATCCTACTGGCTGCATGAGGCTTAAGTGCAGCCTGGAGTTAAACCACAACATCAGGCCGAAGTCTTGGCTGCCCTCTGGGCTTTGGACTTTTAAGGAATTTTACATACATCACAAAATGGGGTATTTACATTTCCCAGTTGATATCAGAGAAATTTGTGTTGAGGAATCTGTGAGTATGAGGAAAAACATTATGAAGATTGTCACTCTTTTCATTTCCTCTTTCTTTCTAATGGCAAGGAAGGATGGAAAAATCATTCAGGGAGATACAATGAGCATGTCTTTAAAAGCATAGAGGAAGACCATCTTCACAATTACCCACAGGTTTGGGATTCACAAGGGGCAAATGTGTTGTTTAAAAAAATAATTCTGAAAATCATATATTCACTCCAAAGTGCTTAGGCTTATCACAGTGTCTGGGTTTCACTGCATCATATGGGAGTATAACCCCTCTTCACATAACTAGAACTGGACAATATCAAACATGGATTTCTGTTACGAGTAAAAGGCCAAATATTTTAATTTTATCTTTCTAAAATATAGAACAGAGTGATTCCAGTCTTTTTATAATTCCATTCAGTAGAAATTAGGAATATAGATGATGATTTTTCAATCCTCTACTTCAATCTCTTTGAATATTTCTATAGAAAAGGAGGTCCAATGCTTTTTCAATTTCAAATGAATTAATCCATTATTCCTTAAATGTTCCCCTCAACTAAAAATGTTGCCAGTATTCTTTTCTCCTTTTTGGGGACCACTCCTGATACCACTCAACTAAAAATCATGTTCTGAAATGGAATCTGACAAATTCAATGATAGCTCTACTCTTGGCTTATACTAAATCTGGTTCTAATCTTGTAATAACATTTAATGCTATGGATTTTTGTGAAAAAGAGCTCTCAGGACATGACCTAGGAAAGATCTACCTGAATCAAAACATCCCAAGAAATTCTATGTACTTTGCTATAATCAGTTTTAGAAAGCATACATTATCTAATATAATTTACAGTAAAAATAAAATACTGCCAAGATTTTTTAGATTGTGATAGAAATATCCAACTTTTAAAATCTTGGAAAACCACAAAATGTAAAGAAAAAGAGAGCAGAGAAATATTTATTTTACAGTGTACCACAATACCACAGTGTAACCTAAAAACCTAAACATGTAAGATGTAAGAAAATTATGGCCAAACAACAGAGGAATCATTTTAAAGAACACATTATGCACAAGAGGAAATGACATTGTTTAAGAAAAACTATAAAGAGGAAGAAAGAAGTAAATAATAATATAATTTATCAAGATTATATACAAGGAAAGAATAGTCTAGGGTATATTGTAATTTCTGTCATTTACTTACAGTAACCCTTTGGTGCAGTTCAGCTTTTGTTTCTTCATCAGCTTGCAGGTCATCAGCAATTGAATTAAAATCTGTTTGCCACTGAGATACAAACTCCTGCTTATGATGTGGACGTTTCAAATAATCTTGAAATTTTTTTCTGTAAATTATGGTAAAAATAATTTTTGGTTTACAGAACACCCCATGAAAAATATATAACTCTAATATTAGTTTAATAAGATACTATTTCTACTTACCTAATATCTGCTGTGTAATGAATTATAGAGTACTGTTCATCCCTTAGACATCTAAGTACAGTTTTGATCGTATTCATATATGTATTTTCTACCATTTCCCAGTAAGGTACTAAAAAATCAATAATCTCCTGTGAATTTTTTAAAAACATCAAAATTAATTAATTAATTAATGGTTAATTAATTTATTTGTAGCATTAGCAAATACACAAAAATATTATTTCATGAAATCATATTATTGGGGTTTTTTTTCACTATGTATTTCTTTTGTGTTACAGCTGATTACAGACACTGCAATGACATATACTTCTTTCTTTCTATACATCTATTCTTTCTTTGGGGAAAAAGGAGTAAGTGTCTGAAGGAATGGGAAATTTCAGCAGAATATTCCAGTACCTGTTGCTTTGGATATACTCATAAGTGATGATACTGAATGAGCACTGAAGTAAGAAAATTTGGTCATTCATAACTGTTTGAATTAAAAAAAAATCTAAGCTGACTGCCTAGTGTTGGAAAAGTGACTGAAAGACTGTCATGAAATATAAAAGGCCACGGCCAGAGGAAACCCAGCATATGTGAGCTGACTTCAGTTAACAGAAAAGACTGGTAAACATCAGGAAAGCAATTACAGAACAAATTTCAAATCATTGTTGTCCACCCTTGAAAGATCTGCATCTCAAAAACTGCATGCAGCCTCTCATCTAAAAAAAATTACAGAGAAACTACAACAGATTACAAATGGAATGGAGAACAAAAGCAACATTAAGCAAAATGAACATTTAAGAGATGCTTGTCACATCTTTAAAACCCTCAGACATTGATTATAGAATTACCATTCATTGTATCTCTTAATATATGAATTAGGGTCACCATATGATCCAAGCAAAGATCATGGTTTAAAGTGAAGAAGAAGAAATATTTTTTCACAATTAACATAACTATACAAGATATGTCACAGAGAACAAAAAGTAAATGGCTTCAAAAAAGCTACTAAACCAACTGAAAAACATAATCATGGAAGAAAAGTCCACTGAGAGCTACTAAACACAAGATGCAGATATACAGCCATTCCAGAAAACCCCTAAATTTCAGATCACTAGAATCGGAGAAGATTTCCTTGGGGAGAAAACACTAGGAAAAAAATATACTAGGAGAAAGATTAGTGCACATTCTCCCCATTCTTATTCTTTGTATGAGACCCAAGAAAGAAAAGTGATCTAGTAAGATTATTTTAGTATTTCATAATAGTAAAAAGTATTATTTTTTTGGCAGCTGTGTTCTTCATCATATTTTCAAAGTAAAAAATAATCTAAATTTGAAAGCATGATTATTTTATGTATTCTAGTAGTAACTGCTTTTTTATATTTATCGCAAAGTAATAGTATACGTTTTATTGAAAAATATTGAAAAAAACATTGCTTAATGATGCAAAAGGTTTAGGTAGGACATACATAAAATACTAAGAAAAAGAAACACTTTGATATTTAAGATTATCAATTGGGAATTAGCATACCTGGGGAAGTGGTTCGTCTACATAAATCCATTCATCTGATCCTGGTTCAATCGGTAGCGGTGTCTCAAGAGAGGGAAGGGGCTCATCTGTAACTGATAAAACCTTTTCTCCTTCATCTGTGACTGGTGAAACCTCTTCTTCATCTGTAACTGGTAAAACCTTTTCTTCTTCTGGTACTATTTCTTCAGTAGACCCTTGATACAAATGTACAATTAGTACTTCCAAATGTATTGTAAGTATCAATGAACAGATTTAGACATCTCTGCTACTCTCACAGGTTCAAAATAAGGGAACAGATTCACTGTTTCATTACTTAGGTGTTGTTCATCAAAAATATACTCATGAAATCAGCAATGCTCAAGGAAGATTGGATCAGTTAGCACCTAAACAAAATCGACATCCATAAATCCAAGGGCCCTCACAGGATGCATCCCCAAGTGCTGAGGGAGCTGGCAGACGTAACAGCCAGGGAGCTCATGATCATGTTTGAAAGGCCATGGAGTTCAGGAGAGGTGCCTGAGGACTGGAAGAAAGCAAATATGACCCTGGTCTTTAAAACAGGCAAGAAAGGAACTACAGGTCAGTCAGCTTCACTTCAATCCCTGGAAAAGTGATGAAGTACATCATTCTGGAGACCTGTATCCACATGGAAGACAAGAAGCTGATCAGGAGTAGTCAGCACACTTTCATTAAATGGAAAACATACTTGACCAGCCTGATTCTCTATTCTGCTTATATGAACCTAATAGTGAAGAACAACTTGGAAGCTATCAACATAAATATGAAATTAAGACTTTATTTATTGACCCCAGGTATTATTTCTCCTTAGGAGTAATATAGCCCTTAAATACTTCTATACAACACTGGATTCTAACTAGAAATTCTTCATTTGCAACAATAGGAACTTAGCTATTGACTTTAGCAGGGCCATTAATTACATATCAAGCATATTAAAAACCCCTATGAACTAGAAATGTTGCACAGGGGTAATGGGATAAACTTTTACTGTTACAAGTGCTTTTCAAGTTTGCATTGGTTTTTTTTCTTTTGGTGGTAGAAGACACATGAAGATTTTCTCATAATAGGTATTTACAGGTCACTATTGTTGATTTACTTTATCCACTTTCCTCCTGGATGCTTCATCTTTTTTTTTTTTTTAATTATTATTTTAAATTATTCTTTCTTTCTGGGTAATAAGGAGGAAAAGTTAAATAAAGACATACCAAAATTTAATTTCAAGACCACTTCTACTGATAAATTACTATATGTTCATAATGGCAAGTTAGATTTTCTTATATAATTATGCTATTCCACAGATGAAAATGCTGGCTGTGGTTTTTAAACCAAGAAGAAAATGCTGGCTGTGATTTTTAAACCAGGAAGAAAGAACTGAATTTAATGTTTTAATTTTTATGTGAAATTGGTCCATATACTCCAAAAAGGTGAAAGCACAACAGAAAAGTTCAGAGTTCTTGTGCCATTAGCACTAACTGGCACATCCTCAGATTTTTTCAGGGGCAGCAAAAATCTAGGTTGCTACATCATTTTATATAGTAATTGTTAGTGATAATTATAAAAAACAAAGTCATTTGGTACTGAATTCTAGAAAGCAAGAATATGAAAACTTACTTCTATTCTGATTTTTCACAATTTCTTCTATTATAATATTCATCACTGTTTCGCACATAAGACTTTGTTCTGTCTCAGCATTTACTTTCACTAGAGTGTTTTGACAGACTGAAAACCATTTCTCTAATTTTGGCCATGTCTTGAGGAAGCCTGAAATTCTACAAAAATCATATCAATGCAAGAAATTAAAACCTAACCAATGGAAAATCAAACAGTTTCTAAAATTGATACATTAAAAAAAAAAGCAGATCATCTAATTTAACACAAAAACAACTCCACCCACATCAACCCCTTCATTTTAAATACAAGAAAATTATCAAAATTCTGTTGATACCTAATAATGTATTTCCTACTCTTTCATGTCACAAGCTATATTTACTTCCTAATATCACAATTAAACCAATAGTAATACATACTACAATAGTCTGAAACAGTTAAAAGTATCAAATATTCAGAAGAAAGAATTGTTCTTGATTTTGCTCCTTGTGTAAAGTTAAACACCTTGTGATCCAATTAAAATTAGAAAACTAAGTTGGTTTTGTAAATGTAGAAGTAGAAAATAACATTTTACAAAATCTCTAAATCAAATTAAGTGTATTACATGCAAGGGCAGTAACATGTGTGACAGACCTCAGATACAAGGCACACATAGATACACATATATTTACTGAATGTATACATATAATTCCTGCAATATATACCTGAAAACTAAATTCTCCTTTGAACAATATCCTGGAAAATCAACCCTTTAGGCTCCACATTATAGAAAGATCTAAGTAAATTCTTAACATTAGGCATGACAGTATTGTCCTGGATCACACATGAGATTCACATCAGCTACATGTCTAAACATCTGACTGAAGCAATTGTTTTGTACTTCATATAATTTACCTATGTAGCACCTGCTCCCCGGCCAAGTCAATCTTCTCTTCTAGGATTTCAGCATCTGAATTTTGACTGCTGCTCTGTTCATCTTGAGATGCCTTTCTTTTATCTACTGTGTGGAAAACCACATGTATAAGCATATATTGAAAAAGGCAATTATTCAGACATTTATTCACCCAAACTAAGATCACAATTTTAAGAAAAAATTCAGTGTTCCTTGATCTTACATTTCTTCACTTTAAAGCTGGGTACCAGACTTCCTAAAAGAAAGTAAAGGTCAGAGAACATCACAGAAATGTAAAATTAAGCTGTAAAGGACAATGTCCTGCCTCTTCCTCTGTTCAACTGCATAGCAAATTATAGTACTAACATTTCCTAATGGATGCTTTTCAGCCATAGAAATTTCCTGTTGAAGAGATGGAGCATTCCTGTGGGCAGACTATTTCAGGCTTATCTACTCTACCAGTTAGAAGATATTTTTCCAATTTCATCCAAATATCTACTTTTCACAATGAACAGATATTTGACTTCATGAAGACCAAGGTGTTTTCTCTATCCAAGTCTTCTTTAAATTTTAAAAAGCCTTTAATTCATTGGAATATGCTATTTAAAAAGAACTTTGATTTTAATCATTCTTTTGACTCTTTCTATCATCACATTTACATCTTATGAAATAAATTCTATCTGTATTTCTGAGATTGTATTAAATATAATTCCATGCTCCTAGTGTTTTAGCAGCACAAGGTCTTAAAATCAGCAAGATTTAAGTGTCTATACATTTATCCTCACCAGATTTTTAGCAAAAGCTCTGATGATTTTGTCCCATCCTCACTCCTACCTAAACATAAAAGCTAAATGTAAATGGTGCTTTAACTTGAGCTATTCACCATCTGCGCACTGCAATGAAAACAACAAAGAAGAATCTCCTCATAATTTGGATAATACACAACATACTCATTAAAAAAACTTCTGTTTCACCAAGGTCTTGAAATGTGTGGTTTGGAAGTGAAACAGCTTTTGCCTTGGTTGGCCAGAAATTGACTTCGACTTCTAATCATTCACTGAATGAGGCAGTGACAAAGGCAGTAATCAAAAGGGAATTTATTCTGGCACTCTCAGGAAATGAATATTCGCACATCCCTCTGTTTATGATTTCCTTTTTCCCTTTCTAAGTGTGTCTCCTGAAGAAAAATACTATTTACAGACACTCATTCTGTTACATACTGTTACAACTTGTGTTTTTTTCCAGGTGCTGTCTTATGTGATATCTAATGCCACCCACTGTGCTATGTCAGCTGCAGTGAGAGTTCAAATACAAAAGAGTACAAGTACAAAAAACATATACACATGCACTTGCACACTCCTCATCTTTGACCCAAACAAACAAAAGTATTGGAAAAAACCTGGAAGTATTCAAGGCACAATTAATGAAAGTGATATTGTGAGATATACAGAAATTTTCCAGTGATGCTATCTTGCATTAGTAACTACAACTTACAGATATCTGTTTGTCATTTTAGTTTGTTAACAGTATTTGGAAACTTACTCTTCATGTTAGCTGCACGTTCCAGTACCAGACTGTCTGAAATATCCAATAATATAGAAACATCAAATGCAGGTGAGGTAGGAGGAGGCCCGTTAGGGGCTCTGGGATCTATAGCAAGGGACAGCTTTTCAGAAATTGGATCTTTTGCTTCTACATCAATCCCTGTATAGGATTTTTGAAATAGCTTTGCCTGATTAATTGTCATTGGAAACCCTTCCACAATCCACCCCTTCTCCGGTGGTATTTGGCTAAAAGGAGATGAAGAACCAGAATTACACAGTGAAATGGTAGCATAATAGTAAAACTGAAAGAACAGCTTGCTCTAGCCATCATTCATTCTTAATTCAGTATATTGATTTTCCCAATATATTTCCCTGATATTATTACACTGTAAAGTAATGGATTTTAAATAATAAAAAAAACCCATCAACTTTAATTAAAGGGAAAAAACACTTTGCTGTCTTGATAAATAAAGTTTTCAAAACCACTTTACAGAGACTGCTCAGATGTATAATTTCAGTTTTCTCAAATAACTTTTTTGCTAAAGTAATAAATAGGAAAATCTATTTTATAACTTACAGTATACTAATGGGATTAATACAACTTAAATGATATTAATGTAGGAACTCAAGTGCTAACTGCACTTCAGGGTAGTTGAGACAATATTCTGTAAAACAAGAGTAGAAAAAACCAAGTATCTATACAATTTCATACGTAATGGCTTCCAATAGAATGTCAATCAGTAATTCATCGGGAACACTTTTTCCATTCTTCAGCCATTCCTGTGATGCAGCACCAAGTTGGGCACGTACAGATAGCTGTGGAAGAGTGCAATGTATGCTCAGAATGTCCATAACAGTCATTGAAAAGAGTAGTTGAAAAGAGTATGACTCCACATTTTACATCATATACTATTCATTTAGTTATACTGGGGGTGGTGGTTGTTATTTACCAATATTCAATAGCTGGGGGGTGGGGGGGGTGTCTATTAAGGAGAATAGTTTTAATTGTAAAAAATGCCTAGTTTAATTGAAATCTCCAGCTGATTTCCATAATTACACTCATAAAAACGCTGAAAAAAACAAGATAGAGAAACTAAGGATATAAAGGCTAAAAAATTAAAATTTCAGTGTTCTGGTTCTCAGCTTATTCTGATTTCCATTACCACTGATGATTTCATACAGCAGCACATAAATTCATTAGTTTTACAGGGATTCTTTTATATCTTAGCTCTGGAAGTAATTTTCAATGAGCAGAAAGCCAAAGAAATCACTCTGGAATTAAGCGTTTTAAACATAAAGAAAAGAAATCTTGTCATGGGATGAATTATCTGCTTTGCAGCAGCAAGCAGAAATACATTTTTGCTAACTCAGAAATGTCATAGAAAATATCACATGTAATTGTGCAATTTCAAAATAAAATACAGAATTTTAACAAGATACACAACTCTAAACAACATACAGAACGGATTTTCACAAGAAGCTCTTTTCATATTTCAGAAAATACTTGCATTGATGTTAGTAATTCCAAATGACGAAAAGGTGTCACCATTTAATTCACTTAACCATTTTAACTAATATATTTTTATAACTAACATCTTTTTTAGAAAATAAAATTGCACTACTAACCTTGGATAGGCCATCCTGACTGTTATCCAATTCAAATTCTTCCTCCTTTTCAATAGGACAATTGTCTAAAATAGGTTCTAAAATAAAGTTTGATGAAGCTATTACTATAAAATTCATTATTAGAGATAAAGAATAAAAGTACATGGCTTGTTACTGTTCTTTGAACAAATCAATACAGAAGGTACATAAAATTGTTAGAATCATAGGAGCATTGAGTAATTGGTTGGAAGCAACTTCTGAATGTCATCTAGTTTAAGTACGATATTCTGCTCAAAGTGGCATCAGTTACAAGATCAGGCCAGGTTTTTCAGTTGTTTACCCCATGTGATCTGGAAAACCTACAGAAGTGGAGACTACCTCTCCAGGAAATGTGTTTCAGTACCTCACTGTCCTCATAGGGAAAAGATCTTATATGTCTAATATCTGGGCACAAGGGCTTTTAGAGATATCTCCACAAAGGAAGTCTGGGGAAAATGTCTGCTGGGACATGCAAAAGACTGAGGTATCCCAAGGCCCTGAGACACACAGGAAAATCTGCAGCAAGAAATATTTACCTGTAGTGGTTTCTGTTAAGAGCACCTCTAGAAGATTCGGTGGTGAATCTGGTAAGTTCTCTTGGGCCTTATATCAAATATGACAGGAAATGGATTAGAATGAAAATTAAATCTCACAAAAAAACAAACCTGTACATTCAAACTGACTCTTTAAGTCTTACCTATCAAAACTTAGAATTAAGTTTGAAATAGAGTAAAAAAATTGAAACATCCCTTCCTCCTTACACATTTCATTTCCATCTACCTGTTAGAGCCAAGACCAAAAACAGGGAATATGCTTACCTCATCTTGTTCTCCAGGACTCTCTGCTTTCTGTGAAATCATGCTGTGTTCACTTTCCATTTCATTTTTAAGAAAAGCTTCAATGGCCTCCTGAACCAGAGTATCAACAGACAGTACCTGAATATTGCAAACTAATACACAAAAATGTTAGATAGCTACAATTTGATTTGAGTATACATACAGAGAAACTATTACATGCAGTTATATTTATTATTTAATTTGGGCTGCCAATGTAAGTTGCTTTCACTCTTCTCTGTAACTACTTCACAGCATGCATTGACAATCACATAGCTATCTTGCTAGTCTATTCTAAAACAAGTATCTCCAAAAGATGCTTACCAAAAGCATTTTCTAATTTCAAGGAGGAAGTATTAACATTACAATACAATATTAGTACTACTTTCAAGTTCCAGTGTTTCTAAGCTTATTTTGGAATATAACAAAGGAATGACATGCATCCAACCCCGGCAAAATACAGATGCATCTGAGGTTCAAGAATTATTAATGCAGGCATTTGCTCAAACAATTTTCATTGCAAGAGAGAGATTTTAAGACAAAAATTTTAAAGCATTTTAGGCAAACAAACAAACAACCTCTACCTTTTTCAATAAACTTTGCACAGGTAGTTTTTCCACTAAACATTTTTCCCAAAACACATCCCTTGACAAGAAATGAAGGAAATTCAGGTGAAGATTTGGGTTTTGGAGGATAGAACATCTCCATCAGTCTGCGAAGCACATGACCCAATATGTTATTATTTAGAGGAGGTTTGTTTTCATTGTTGTCTTCAGTTGGGCTCCATTCCCCTGTCATACTCTGTATAAATGACAAATTAGCAAATCTCAATATGTCTTGTCTTCCATCTTTCTAAATATATGGACTTATTCACAAATATATTACATAAAATAATGAAATTTGAATAGTACTAAATAATAACACTATTTTTAGAAAAGAACACCATCAAAACCTATAATTATGTCATAATCATTAAGCATTTATTGATATTCACTAATAATTAGTTGAGAGAAAAGTACTTATATAAGCATTTTCATAGATTCCATGATGGTTTGCATCTGGATGGATGCCATAGAGAAAATGTAACAAAAGGTTCATGAGTTAAGGACGGGGAGAGGTCACTCACCAGTTACCATTATGGGCAAAATAGACTCAGTTTGGGGAAACTGGTTGAATTTACTATCAACCAAAATCAGAGCAGGATAGTGAGAACTAAAACAAATCAACAAACACCGTCCCCCCAGCTCTCCCTCCTTCCTAGGCCAAACTTTATTCCAAATTCTGTAGCTCCTCCTGCCCAGCAGACCAGGAGTCAGTTCATCATGTTGCTTCTGCTGCTGCTTTCTCCTTAGAGAGTGGAACCTTCACCTGCTCCAGCATACAGTCCTTCCCACAGGTGCCAGTCCTCCACCAATATATCCAACCTGAGTTCTTCTCATGGGCCACAGTTCACAAATGACTTCCATGGAGTACAGTCCTCCATGAACAGGCTGCTCCAACATGAGTCCCCCATGGAGTCACAAGTCCTGACAGCAAATCTCCTCCAGCACAGGCTGCCCCCTCCACAGCCCACAGGTCCTGCCAGGAGCCTGCTCCAGCAAGGGCTTCCCATGGGGTCACAGCCTCCTTCAGGCACATCCACCTGCTCTGTGTGGGGTTCTCCAGGGGCTGCAGGTGGATCTCTGCATCACCATGAGCTTCCACAGGTTGCAGGAGAATCTCAACAACAGCACATGGAGCATCTCCTCCTCGTTATTCACCACTGACCTCAGTGTCTGCCGAGTTGCTCCTCTCACATCTTCTCACTCCTCTCTTCTCTGACACCTGCACAAAAACTTTATTTTCTTCTTAAATATGTTATCTCAGAGGTATCACTGCTGTGCCTGGTTGGCTCAGCCTGGGCCAGTGATGGGTCCATCTCAGAGTCAGCACTGGCATTGACTCAGTTGGACATGGGGGAATCTTCCAGCAGATTCTCAGAGAAGCCACCCCTGCAGCCCCTCACAACCAGAACTCTGCTGTGCAAATTTAATACATATACCTATAATTACTTTTTAAATGCTATAAACATGAAAAATAATTTCACCAATACTACAGAAATAATCAGTAGCAGATTTTTATTAGAAATCCACTATCCTAATATTCTGCGTTCTAAAACTGGGCAACATTATTGGCTAGTATTGCTTTTAATTCTCTGAAAATTTCCTGAACAAAGATTTCAGATATATGGATTTGCCTGACATACATTCAATGGAGGAAAGAAAAATCAAACCAAAGCCAACAATTCAAACCAATTCAATCATCATTAAGGGAAGGAAATACCAAGTAGAAACTTCCAGGTAATCTACCCTGAGATCAATAGAAATGTATCAGAAATGTATCAGATTTACTAGGTTTTACTAGTAAAGATCATTTTACTGATAATCACACTAAAAGAATGAAAGATTGTAGTCCAAAGGATGGAACACAGAATTGTACTTTTACTCAACTAGTTTTGCATATTATAGCACTAGGAAAGTCCTGATGTACTGAAGTTTATGCTGTGATAAGCTAAAAGACATTTCAATATGCAGAATAATACTAGTCCTGTTTTAATATTTATTGGTTGGAGGAAATTAAACAGCTGGTTGGAAGATGTGTAGACTAATAATATTTTCAACTAGATTGTAGTCTGTCCCTTCATTTTGGGTGCACAAGAAAGGATTGAAGGCAAAGTCAAATGTTTTACCAAGGAACATTACAAGCAGGAAAAAAGGAAGAAGAAACTGGCTCACAGTGGAACTAGTAAAGCATGGGAAAAGATTGCACAGAGAGTCTGTGGAATCTCTATCCTCGGATTATTTGAAAGTTGACCAAACGATGCTAAGTAATCCCAACTGACTCAGAAGTTGGCCCTGCTTTAAGCAAATGACCTTCACAAGCCTTTAATTCAAACAATTGGGTCATTCTATAAATTAGATATTTCATCACCATCGAGAGAAGTAAACAATGCTAAAGTTCTTCTCAAAGGTAAGGTTTTGAACTCATGTTCTGGGTAGAATAAGCAACCTCTTTCTGAATTTGCTATCTGAATCATGTATTGCCATAGCATACATTCTACTAGTAGCATGTGATCAATGTTGACTTTGAACACATTTCTATTAGATAGAAATACAAAATTTAATTACCAGTCTAAAATAACTTTAAATTAAAATTAAAAGTCACTTATTTTAATCAATAACAACAAATAAAGCAAATCTTTGAGTTGCACAATATCCCCTCTATTATCTCTCAAAACATACTTCTTCATATGTAATTGAAAAGACATCCTTAAAAAACTCCAAATACTTGCACTATCTGAATATTTTTTCTTTATATATATAGGTAGAGATGGATCAACAGCTTTAAGTTCTATAAGACCTGTAGGAAAAACTAATTTCAAGTCGAATGGGGTCCCCCATTCTTAGTTATCTTGCCCTTTCAACCAGAAGCTTGCTAGACTGTACCTGTCATTAGGTAAGATAGTTTATCTGTCAGAAACAAGCTTTCAGGCATACAGGTGGGAGTTATATAATTCCTGGTCAATACTTTTGAATGGAACTAAAAATTATCCGAGCAGTACCTAATGCTATGCTTCAGTTTTGGTTATTGTATTAATTTATTAAGTGATTAGCCACAACTTGTAACACAGTAGTTTCAAAAAATATTCTCAAAATAAAATGGAATATGTAAAGTGCAATGGACTGATGGCACTGCATTTTCTTGTATTTTATCAGACATATTTGACACTTTTAGCTGGTATGCCTAATGTAAGCAAGGTATTCTTGAGAGATGCCAAGTCACGTGTCCTCGGCATTTTTCATAAACATTAGGAAAATCAGCATAAACACTGTCAGAACGACCTGCCAACAAATTTTTATCTAGAAGCATGACTTTAAAAGAATTTGCCATTCACTTAGGTTTTTAGAAGACATTAAGTAAGAATTGGTGCCAACAATTTCACATGTCATATGATGCCATGTTTTGAGAAAGGCATAAGACTAATAACATTTGGGAAAAAATTAATTATTAAATAATTTTAAATAGCCTGGCAAGAAAAAAAAAAGGCTTTAAATGTGTCAATAAATTTTTGTCACATTCAGTGACATTACAGTTAGAGCAGACTACTGAGACTTCATAATGTAAACAAAAATACGACTGAAAAACTTAATTTTTCATTAATGCTCTTCTCTGCTTTCTGCCTTTTATGTTCTCCCTGTTGACTTTGTGCATAGCCCTTTTTTCACCTAAGAAAATAATCACAAAATTCATACATGAAATGGTATGCTGTGAATCAGAACCTTATAAACAGATAAATCAGAAAGCATATGTTAAAAATGAAGTTACAGTAAATTGAGCTTTCTGGCATTCATCACAGAAACTCATAATGAACATGTATACTCACTGCAAAGGAAAATGTATGAAGTGGCTCAGGATGTGGATAAAAAGCAAACATATATTGTAATTATAGATCCCCAAAAAGACAAAGACTGGGTATTTTCTATGGTTTTGTGACATTTACTCACCAGGTTATTGAAAAGTCTAAACACGTTGTGGGATTTAATGAATATAATCATAAATATAATTTGACAAAACTGTACAATACATTTTAACAGGAAAACCTCCATCCTTAATCTTTCAATTTTGAAATAACATCGACGTATTGAAAAGCTGATGAAGTTAATATAACTTGAAAAATATTTACTTGTTTTCTAACAGAAGATTAAGAAAAATCACACCCATTTTTAATAATTTCAAAAAACATTACTACATTAAAACAAGTAGTTCATTTAAACCAATAAATCTTATTAGAAAGCTCTCACTCAAAATTGCCAAAATTAAGAGTTCAGGTTTTGTAACATGTCCAATATTTAATTTTACTGCTTTTACTGGTTACTTTCTGTTATATTTTCCAATCTAGTAATATTAATTATACCTTTAAATTCCAATTAGATAAAAATTATTTGCACTGCAATTAACATGCTGGTCCTATAAATCAAGAAATGTAATCAAGGTTATATGTAAGAATGGAATTAGAACTGCTAATAACATCAAATGAAATTTTCATATAAAACATCAGGCAATGAAAAGAAAATGCTTGTTTAAATTTGACACAAGAAACCAGCAATAGAACAAAATGCAGGACCACAACATGAAGTTTATGATTATGAAAAAGCAAAGTGTATTCTCTTCCATTACGCCTTATTAGTTTGGTGTACCTTGTATTCACCATAATCTTTTTCATCTAACAGACTCATTTTATCCAGCTCTACAAGTTGTTCTGGGCTAGGTTCATCTGGCAAAGGTTGAATTGAGGCTTGTTCATATATTGGCTTTCCATTTAAAAAAAGTTCCTTCCAATCCAGCAGCAGTTTTAGTGGAACACGGCTGCAGAAAAAAAGAAAAAAGGAAAAAATTAAAAAAGGGGGGGAAAAGAGTTTTAAACCAAAAAGTAGAGGGTTGGATATTAGACTACAGTGTATCCAAATTTACGAGAATCCCAAGAAACAAGCATATGCAAAACTAGTTATAGTTGCATCCTGTAATGATTACAGCCTTTTATAAGTGTTTGTTTGCTTTTATCACAGCTGTAGGCACTTGTAGGCTTCAGTGTTTTCACAAATATGTCATCACACAATATTTGGCTGGCAGAGCTGTGTGGTTGCTATCACTACTCTTCCCTTCCACAAAATATTCTTTCCTTTTGTGGTATAAAGCCTCCTCTTCCAAAATGCATAGAATATCTTTTCCTCAAAGCCAAAATTAATTCAGCATTGTATAAATTAAACTTTTTCTTTAATTAGTAATTACACTAAGCTGTGTGTCTAGGCTGACTATTTTATTACATACTAAATAATCCTAAATTAATATAATTTTCATGAAATATAATTGGTTCATATTGTTTTTCACATGGTATGAAAATTTTATTTCATATGGTATGTATTTCATATGGTTACACTTTTATTATTTTAACCTGCAATTACATTAGAAATCAACAAGATCTAGGCACACTTTCAAATCTCTAAGTCTAAAAACTCACTTAGACTTAGATTCAGTCAAATCACTGAATACTAATGAAAGTACCACAGCAACAAAGCCCCACTCCACAGTTTTCAAAACACTTTGATGGCACAGGCACTTGTAAACTACTGCCTACGTAGGACCTTCTCAGAAACCCTGTGCAATTACGGCATTTCAGAAGAGCGAATCACAGCATGGAGGACTCAGAAGAATATGGGCTTAGTTTCTGTGCTTTGGACACTCCAGGCAGTTTATATATGTTGTGGAATTCATCGTGTTTGTATTACTCTGAGGAAGTGTTCACCTAGTGAAGCAAACTAGGATGAGATGCGATGAGCACTATTGAGTTTTAACTAAGGAACTTATTCTAATAAGAAAGGAAATCTTTCCGTGGCACTAGTGGATTTTGGTCTCATAGGAATTCAAGTTAGTTGAGCATTCAAGAAATTATGCTAAGGCTATAGCATTAGTTCACCCTGTATTGCACACCAGTGAATCCTCACATGAAAATAATATCACCATTCTCACATAAAAACTAATTGCAGCTGCCATGTAAAATATCGGAGAAACTACAGAATTTGCTATAATGCTTAAAGCAGTGTGGATAACACAGGCTAACAGCTGTTATTTCTACCTAGCAGCTACATACTCACTTGTTTGTCAGCTGACGATATTCTCCGACTTTTGTCGACAAATCAATGATTTGGCCTATCATTTCCCAGCATATAGAATAATGTTTTTTATAACGCGCCTGAGCTCTTTCAGCAGCAATTTTCTTATGGTACTCTCTTTCTCTGGTTATTTGTTCTTCATTATCAATAGTTTCTTGTTTTGCAAGAGCCTAGAAGTGTTTTTAAGGAGTAAATTTGAGACCGCAATGAAAATGAAAGTGCAGAGGTACACAGTCCTGAAAATGAAAATTAACTCGTTCATTTAACTTAAGAAACAAAACCAGCTCAAGTCTCTCCAGAGTTGCACAGCCAGCAGGCAGACTAACGCACAAATAAATCTAAACATTTTTATTCACTCTATAAATTCCCATTTGTTTGCTTTCTAAAATAGAATTAAAAAAAAGGAGAAACCCATTACTTTTTTTTATGACAAACAGATTAAGACATATTCAGTCCTTGAAGGCAGTGAAATTGCAGCTTTCAGTGTAACAAGCCACTTAGAACATGTAATTTATCTTACTAGATTCTGATCTTCAAATAATTTCATATTATTGATGTTGTTCAATCTTTTAAAGATTTCTGGTCATGGTATAAAATTACAGTAGTTCCTGTAGTAGTTTCCTGGTGGTGAGCTCCACCACCACCTCCTGTGATGGTGGCTGAAAGCGTACTTAAAGAGGTGATGTAATCAATAGCTATAGCTGCTGATTACACAGGACTCCAGCTGTGTTGGAGGATTTGGAGTTGCTGATCATTTTTGACAGGAGAATAATAAAATTTCTAATATTACATTATGGCCTACTAGGAGCATAGCACTTGGCAGTTTTCCACAGAATTATAAGTCCTTTTAATCAACTTAAAGCTTCAAAGCAGAAATTAGCACTCATGCGTGAAACTACTCCAGCATTTGTCAAAAACAGACTTTGATCATATCTAAATGAAATTAAGAACATGATTCCTGAAAGAGGACCTCAGGTTATTATTCTTCTGCCTCTGTGAGACCATGCCTTTTAAACTCAGCACATAGAGATGTTTTCCTACACAGTTAAAAATCAGTATGGAAGAAAAGATCAAAATCAGATTTTCAATTGCTCAGCTTTATCCTTTATTACAGGATCATGGAACAATAGAATGGTTTGGGTTCGAAGGGACCTTTAAAGGCCACCTAGTTCAAACCTGCTGCCACGGGCAGGCACACGTTTCACTAGAGCAGGTCAATTAGCTGCTCTTTCTCCCTGCAAAATTCCCCTAAACTTTTAACATGGTACAAAATACACTCAGTCCCACAGTTACAGTTACATCCTTATTGCTTATAGCTGTGACTTTGAACAAAGGAAAAAGAATATATTCATCACTATAAATATAGTCTAGAAAAGTCCCTAGAAAAGTCCTGAAGTCTAATAGTTGACAATACAAATTCCATTTTTTAACACGAAGGTATTCTAGCACTCCTGCAGCAATTCAGAGACGAATCTTTTACCGCTTCTCTGTCAAGAGCTTCCTGGAAGTCCTTCTGTCGTCTTTCTTCATATTGCTTTTCCCTGAAAATTCTGTTTTGCCTTAGCACCTCTTTTTCATGCCGAACATGCATGAGTTGAGCAGCAATCCTCCGCTCATGCTGAGATTGTTTCATTAGTCTGTAAATGAGCTGCTGCTCCTGGTAAGCCTTCTAAAATATAAAAAAATAATAGTACTAAGCACAGTTGATTAACTGTTTCCTAGAAAACTCATCAGTGTCTAATACGAGAAATAGGAATACCGTCATATGACAGCATTCACTTGCTTATATGGCGCATAAATTCAGAACAACCTTCATATCTATTTATTAGTACAATTTTCACAAACTATGTAAGAATTCAAAATATGTCTTAACTGAGATACCCAGTAAAAATACATCTGGTCAGACTAACCCCATTTTAATGTGGTTATTTCCCATGCCCAAAGGAACTGCAGCATATTTCAAATAGCAGCTTCTTATGTGAAGATATACCCTTTCCTCAAATCATTAATTTAATCCTGTTATTCACCAGTCCCCATTCTCTGCAATAATCTACAGCATCCTTGAGCAATCTATTTTCTACAGATTCGAATTTTTTTCTTATTTTGGGGGAATTGGGTAATTATCTTCTCCATTATTCCGTATGTATCAGACTAAGACTATGAGGAAGGATTCAGAACAGAGCAAAATACAAGACTTCTGGGTAATAGTTCCAGTGTCCTCACTGGGACATGAATATACTACACTATACAGTAATAAAGGAAAATCATTCTGAACCATTGCTTGAGACATGGTCTATGTGCACAGACACTTTGAAGGCTGTGAATTGTTATTTTTCAAAGCATTCTTGAAACATAATAGTATCTTCTCACTGCTACACTTCTCCAGACTGTTCTTGGTATCTAAACTAACGCTTAATCTAACCTAAAGCTTTGCCTCGCTATCACAGTCCAAAACTTCTTTTGAGACCTGTACAAAAGCATTTGTTTGCCTCATAAGCATCATTGCCAAATGCCAATGCTACAGCAGGATTCTAGAGGAAATTTCTGATTTGCTGAATATCTGCCTTTGATAAATCAAAACTGCTATTAAATGTATTTAAATTTAAGGACTTAAATTTGGATTAGATTTGAAGATCTCAAATTCATTTTCCTAAAAACAGAGGCACAAGTAAAGTCAGTTAGTAGTAATTTAAAAAAAAAAACCAACCAAAAAAACCCCACCAACAACAAAAACAAAACAAAACAAAACAAAACAAAAAAAAAAAACACCCCAAACTAAAACAAAAACCACACCAAAATAAAGTATCATTTCTATTTTCTTTCAATCTGGTTTATTTTTTCATCAGCTGTCTCTGACAAAGAGGGCAAAACATCTTATGAAACTGCACTTAAAAATGAAAAATCCAACTTGATTTCATACGATATTATTTATCAAGAAATTCTATTAAGAGGCCTAGATCTGTCCTACACAATGCAGCCAGGACACTTGCAATAGAATTCTAATGCAAAGCATGACTGCTGCAATTGCAATAATAAGAGCAAGAACTTTCCAAATAATTTACATATTTAATGTTGATGGTGGGGAGAAGCCAAACAAACAAACAAACAAACAAACAAACAAATAAATCTCTTTCCATCTTTTTAAAGTTCCTTTCCCTTCACAATTGCTGGGAATAAAGTACATTCCAATTAAATTCTGATGACTTCAAAATATTAAACTAATATAAAAATATTTTAACATTTTCCATATTTTAGCCAAAATGTGGGCTTTGCCCTCTGTACTGAGGGCTTTTCCTAGCACTGAGTCTCATGACACTGCATGACCGTCCCAGTGACAAATGTGCATTCATCTCAGGCCTTAATCATAGAATCCTTCACCTGGATGCTATATTATTTCTCTACAAAGCTTTTCACTAAATGAGATCTAATTTTGAATGTGTCTTTTTTTGTTCTTCATCTGTAGTGTACTATTTGTAAGTTGTTTGTCTATGGAGGGAATTACCATCATACATACAACCGAAATGGAAAACAATGCAGTCGTAACAACTTTGTTAGATGTGTCATTTGATATAGCTTCGGTGATAAAATTTTCCTGCTCTTTGCTGCCTCAGTTCTATCCATTGTTTCAGTGAACTTAGAATTTCAATAAGGATTTCAAAGAAGAGCAGAGGTTTCACAATTTACCTTCTATTGCAAATAAATACCCTTAATTTTTTTATTAATTGCTGCTTACCCTCAATCACAAATTATTACAGCAGTAATGAACTCTCAACAGTGGAAAATTGATGTTAAAATCCCTATTTGCAGAGAATTGAAGGAGCCACCCTAACACAGTGGTCATTTGTCATACTCAAACCATCAACTGAATGGTGTAAACAGTTGGTCCAGTAAGAAATTAAAACACCTGCTCTAGGTGAATTTCCATTTCATAAAAGAAATTGGAAGATGCTCCTTTAGAACACTTGACAGCAGCCAAAACAGATCTTCTCTTTTTAAAAGGGTAGAGAACTTCAATATACCAAGTGATCAAATACTTAGCATGCTCACTAGGCCTAAAAAGAGCCAGCAGGAAATTCTTGAGGAACAAGAAAAACGGAAAAGGCAATTAACTCAAAACTACACAAAGGATTCAGAACACCAAACTCCAAACTCAGTTTCAAAAAGGATCCTCACTGGATGGGGGAGTGCAGCATTAGTAGCTATCTTTCATACAAAAAAGGAATGCACAGAGTACTCAAGCCAAAGGCTGGCAAGTTTTGAAACTTTGAACATATAAGGACCCAAAATAAAAATTGTAGAAAATGTTTTTGACCTAACATTTCACATCAACATCTTCACAGAGAACTGTGAAGTGTTTGAAAAAATCTTAAATATCACAAATGAGACAACTTAGTAATACTTTGAAAAATTACTATTAAGAAAGCATAATAGACACTTTTTTCAGTTTACCTACTTAAGACAACAGTGGCATCCAGTGGCCAAACATTAACGTGTTTATGTTTTGTTGTGTTCATACATAGTTACTATACCATGTTCTTCTATTTTTCTATTTCCTTGTTTGATTTATATACAAGTGAGACAATTCTGTGTGGTTGTGTGGTCGTAAATTTTATGATTAAAACTTACAGCTTAGCATAAATAAATCAAGTTGATTGACAAGTAATAAGCTAGTAACAATTGGTTTCTCCTCCCATTTTCACATTCTCAATTTACTGCTGATAGTAATTTATGTCTGATAACTTTTTAATTCAGAGATATAAAATCTGAACAGAGCATTAAAAATAACAAGTACAAATCCCCAATAATTTGTTGAAATGGTGGAGGTAAAGGTTCAGTTGGGATGAAGCCATACAACTGTCAAATACTTTCAACACCTGCCTATGAAAATCGGACTAGCATCATGCTGTGCTCCACCTAGAGTACAGTCATGTAATTGTAAAGTATTTTCTCTCCCAGGTTCCAGCTTGCAGTGTGCCAAAAAAAAAAACTTGAACAAGATTCAAAATTATTTTAATAAACTTTTATAAATATGGATACGAAACATATTACTACACACTGAAGGGATGAAATTCCTTTAACTCTAAATGATCCCATATCGTGTTCAAGATTCATGCAGTGGAGGTAAAACTCAGACCTGAATGCATATTAACAGCTGCAATTTCAATCAACAAACCCTTTCTGGTTCAATATTTAATAGAAGGAAAAAGAAATCTTGAATTATTTTCTATATTCATTCACTTTTTAAAGA
Source organism: Muscicapa striata striata (assembly GCA_030060385.1). NCBI lineage: Eukaryota > Metazoa > Chordata > Aves > Passeriformes > Muscicapidae > Muscicapa > Muscicapa striata. Next base: position 2,570,445 of record JAREIS010000142.1, read on the forward strand.
AAATACCAGTTTGCTTCCCACTTCTCTTAAGTCAAATAACATCTAAAGTCTGAAATCTCATGAAGTTCCAAAAAACAGTCTTTCCTCTGCTAATTTAGAACCAAATTACCACTTAATAGATTCTCTGATATGGTCAGATTACTGTTTCAGTCAAATACTAATTTGCCTCCTCTTCTAGTCCCTGTAGTCTGTGATTTCAGTTGTTCATATAGCAAAGCTGTTTTTTCTTCCTGGGAAGCTAGGAACACTATTGCTATTTTTCACTTGATTTGGAGCCCCATTGGAGCCAGTCTGAGCTGCTTGGTATCCACCAAGTACTCTGAAGACTGGTAGCCATGGCTTTTAGAAGCAATGGTCCACACTGCTGGAGCTGCAAGAGCTGACAGCGCTTAAAGAGCAGCCTCTGGGACTTACAGTGATTTCAGGCAAGTGGGTCGCAAAACTTCTTCATGCATACATGAACGAGAACATACTATAAATCTCTAGATTTATAGAGATTTATAGAGAGATTTTATCCTGTTTAGAGACAGGATATATGGAGAGACGGACTCTTGGTCTAAACCACTACAGGTGTTTTTCAAGAATATAGGTCTGAGACAGACATTAAGAAGCATCTAACTTCAAGATATTTACCCCAACAAATTAAACTTTTTCTTAAAATTTCCAAAAAATCTCCAGACTTTAGGTGCCAAGGCCTAAAATATATATATAAACACACATATATACATATATATGCAATAGCTCATATTTTCAGAGATGCTACACATCTGAAATGCTATTATTATGAAATATTATTATTATTCTTACTAGTATTATTAGTATTAGCAGTAGAGATAAGCTCAGCTATATATGTTCAACAACATACAATCTAAACTAAGGACTCACAAGAAAATACTAAAATAAAAAATAATCAGAAATCAAAAAACCCCAGTAAATTACAAGACTGAATCATTATAAAAGAGACAGACTGTGAAATTAGTAATCTAAAAATCAGTAATCAAAAAGCTTTTTCTTAGAGGAGGAATATATGAAGAAGAATCTTAAAAGCCTTGTGCTTTATGGACAGGATTCAAATATAAGAATCGGCAACATTCATTCTTAGACACAATACAGACATTCTCCAGAGACTTATCTTCTATTCCATAACACATCAAACACCTAATCTCTGACCTGCAAATAAAATTTTCATTCTTTGTATCACACAGCACAACCATTTCAGAATTCATCAGTCCAGATCAAAACCTTCATATGATACATTTGTAAATACAGGTTTTCAAACAAGGAATGCCATGTTTTGTTGTTTTTAAATAAGAATCTTCTTTAGAATCAGTATAAATTATGATACGACAGGATGTTTCACTTTTGGGGGAGGGAGGCAGGGAATAGAAGGCAGGTCTGCAATGGATTTTTAATAATCTTTGTTCTGCTGCCTCAATTTTATCCTTTTTAGTATGGTGCATGACATAAGAGTGGTGATGAAGAACAGCCAACCTTCTATATTTTTCAAGGGTTGAACATAAAAGAGATACTCAAGTATGTGTGTATAAGTCCCTTTATCCACTTCCAATTTTATTCAGCCTTCCAGAAGTACTTATTTCATATTTGTAAGCACATTTTAGATTACTAATTAAGTGCACATGGACTATGTAATTCAGCATACAATTTCCCACCTCTTGAGCCTCGTGTGCTGCTAACTGATCCACTAGCATTCTTCGTCGTCTTTTTGCTCGTTGTTCTCTAGCAAATGTATCTTCCTCTACACGTTTTTTAATTTTCCTTACATATTCATCATCTGAATAAATATTTAACAGCTCAGCTCTCGTCTCTGGTATAGTTTCTAGACTTGCTTCTTGAAACTTCTGTGTTTGCAATAATTCTTGCATATCACTGATTGAAAAAAAAAATATAGGAATTACCATTCCTAAGGGTCTTTTTATACAGATGCCTGTATAGTTATGTGCAAGTATAACAAATGTCAAACATCACTCTGTGGGCTCTGTGGCTACCCCTTGACACTCGTGTGCTCCACAATGCCCACTGGATCCAGAGGAATGTTTCAGCACTGACTTGAGCCAACTGATCATTAGTTTCTTTGTAAATTAACAAAGCCAAATTGCACAGAAACAGGAAATTAGGATGGCTTATAGAATGCCAAAGAAGGATGGGTTACTCCTCAATACGACCATACACTCTGAGTAGTTTTGCACCTATTAATCACAGGTTTACACACAGAAATATCCACAGCAGCATGCATAAGTGTCACATCTTCTGAGTAGGTATGCATACCACTAAGGGTGACAGAATGAAAATTACTTGCAATTATTCACAAATAAATCAACATACAGATAAGTTTCAGAATAAAAGTGACTTCTTTTCCCTTTGAAATGTGTTACTGTGTATGCATATTCACCAGTCCTATCTTGCTGCAAGGCTAACTGACCTTACAGACTCAATAACTAAAATGAACAAAAAAAGATTTATTTTGAGATTTTTCCTTGCTGCATATGTGCAAAAAGTAGTGAAGGAAGTTTGAGCTGTCCCTACTAAAACTAAAGGTAACTTAAAAACTTAAGTTAACTTAAAGGTAATTGCAACTGTGTTGGACCTGAAATCAGTGCTAATGTCACATTCATTCAAAGGATAATCACACATTTCAACAAAAATGACATTATTCCCTCTTCAAGTCTACATAGCAGACACCTGAGGTGGGATCCTACCTATTCTTAATAATTTAGTATCTAAATATTACCTGTCAGTCACATGGCTGTGTACTGCAGAGACATTTCCTATCAAAGACTTCTCAAACTTTTCTATCTCCTTGTAGACATTCTGAAGAAGTAACACAGAATTTTATGTTTACTTTCTCTTCACAAAGCAACACAAAGAAGGTTCAACAGAGCAAGTACTAGGGAATTACTTTCATGTCATGCTAGTACAACAGAAATGCTTATACTGAAAATATTTTAAGCATCAGCTACACCAAGAATAAAGGCCAGATTATTTCCATCTTACACCTTTCCCTTCCTTCCCCTCTTCCCCTTTCCTAGCTACACCTATTTCCACCAGCCAGGAAATCCTAGAATTTTGCAGCTGTTCTTTCTGCAGGATAATTCTGATTTTGCATAGAGCTCTAGCAGAGTATACAATTCTCACCATTTGGGGATTTGAAACAAGATACTCTGGAATATGATCAGCTTTAGATTTAGTAGCTTGAATGTATCCCTGATACTTATTCAAGTAACCATAGTACTATAGGTTACTAAACTCTAGATTTAAATACATCTGTTACTGTTTTCTAGTTGTAAAAAGTGGTAATAGTTGCACCACTAATGACAATACTAACCATGAATTTTAATCGCAATCCAAGAATTTTTTGATACTAGATAATGCAGATTTTTTTTTTTAATTTCCTGTATCTCTTGATTTGATGTAAGGTTATTATCAATTTCAGCTGTTACTAGCATTTAATAAGCAGATAGTTTCATAGTATGTTATAGAACAGTTCAAACATTATGGTGAAAAATGGTATCATGTGCAAATCAAAAAGGAACATTAATGGGTTTATTTAATCTATTCTTTCTAGCAGACTTCTAGCTAGTCTCAGCAATCAAATTACTACTAAACTTTGGTATTCATTCAATATGAAATTTCTCTAACATCAAAACAATTCTTATTTTAAAAAACCCTGCAAAATCATAATCATGCAAATATTCAGCCCAATTTTCACTGGCTAAATTGATATCATTTTGACAGTCAGCAGCTTTTGTATAGTGCAAGTACAGTATTCATAAATTTTCCCAGAAATCATGGAGTTTGAGTTAATGTAATTAGCTTTAAAACAATATACATGATAATTACCTCTGCTTCCCTTTTTTTCTTTAAGAAGCTTTTGGCTTCAAAAGATTTTATGGTGGGTCTTGATGGTTGTTTTTGAATCTGTGCAACAGTTGTTTGAATCCTCGCCATTATTCCATTTTGTCTCCTTCCAATGTAATGCTGATATAAAGTAAATATAATTAAGCTAAAAATTGACTTCCAGGAAGAAACTAGAAGAGATTATCAGGCTCCAGACTTGCACAGATGAGCAGTGCTTTATAGGCTTTTAAGGGCTTTCATTGAATTCTAGCTCTAGCATGGTACCTGTTTCAGGTCTGAATACAGACAAAAAATAAGAACACCAATTTCCTGGTACGGAAACTGAGAATACCATTAGGTAACACATTAGATAACACTAGCACAGACCAAGATCAAAAAGTAATAAACATATAAATTACACTCATTTAAAGTGCACCAGACAGGCAGGAAGGTAAAGGCAGAATAAAGAAGAGAAATAATTTTTAGACAAAGAAATCAAAGATAGTTTAAAATATACAACACATCAAAAGAGATATTCCAAACTTTTCTTTTAAAATTTTCAATATTTTGTTTATTGCTTGCATTTTCTTATCTAGACACATGAGGTAACTTTTTCCTTCTTGCTTATGTAGTGGCAATATAACAGCTAAATAACCACAACATGACCCTCTTCCTTCATTAGCCACATAAAAAACATATCAAATTAGTCAACAGCTTTGTCATGGAGTTCAACACCCTGATATCTTGCCATTTCCTCTCTATAAACCATAAACTCTGCTTGGGTGAGTGTTCCCATGCCTAAAGAAATTTGTTCCTCCTTTTTTACTTCATCAGAATAACTACACAGATGTACAAGATGTTCTGAGGCCATACCCACTATAGATGCCTGTCTTCTGTCATCTTCCTGCTTTTGTACAACACTCCATCTTCACAAAAGAAGAATGACACAAAACTCTTATACAAGGACACCTCAAATGCATACAAATTGTGATATGCACACTTTGTCTTCAAATCTATAAATATTTTCCATGCTTGACAATATGCAAATACTTTCAACTTAACATGAAGTGATTTTTAAATAGGAATGTTTTTAAGGTCTCATAAGAGTACATTGGCTTTATTTCCATGCACACTGCTTTGTTCTTGTATGAACATGAGTGTGTAGCACAGAATCAGAAAGCCATCATCCTGGCTTTAACTAACTCATTAAGTACATAATCTTCATAAAATATTTCTTCAGACATGCATAAAAATAAGTAGTAGTTTTTCAGTGTTTTGGGGTCTTTGCTTTCTTGGATGTTCTGAGCTCTCAGCTGCTCTCCAACATTCACATGAGCTCTCTTATCTGTTAGCATCTCAGATTTTGTTTCATTCTGATGTGGCACTACAGTTTGCAAATATTGCAGTCAAACATCCAGCAACGAAGAGTTAGAAAGAGCAATAAACATATTAAAATGTTATAATTTTGAGACCACTCCTTCAAATTGTGTTTTTCTGTGTTAATGTGCACAGATAAACCCATAAACACGTTCAAACTGAAAATCAGGACTAGCTCTATAGAAAAGAACTTGGAGATTTGAACTTGAATGATGCCAAACTTTGTTTAGCTGACAGAAAAGGACACCTCACTGCTCTGTACAGGGTCCTCTGGAGAGGAAGTGCAAGGAGAGGTGCTGTTCTCTTGTCCCTGGTATCCAACTGGTATCACATTCCAGGACATGTGGAATAGAATCATAGTATGGTTTGGGTTACAAGAGACTTTAAAGATCACCTTCCTGCTCTGGGCAGGGACAGCTTCAACTAGACCAGGTTATTTAAAGTCCCACCCAGCTGGCCTTTAACACTTGCAGGAATATGTCATCCGCAACTTTTCTGGGCAACCTGTGCCATTGCCTCAATACCCTCACAGTAAAGTTTTTCCTAATATCTATTCTACTAGATACTACTACTACCACCACCACTACTACTGCTGCTACTATTACTACCACCTATTTTTTTTCAGTATGAAGGCAGTCCTCCATTTCCTGTTGCTTGATGTACTCATAAAAAGTCTTTCCACATCTTTCTTGTAGGCTCCTTTCAGTTTTATCAGGTACTGGAAGGCTGCAATTAGGTCGTTCTGAAGACTTCTCTTTTCCAGGCTGAACAATACTGATTGTCTCAGCTTTTCCTCATAGCAGAGGTGCTCTATCACTCTAATAATCTTGGTGACCTCCTCTGGGCTCACTCCAGCAGGGAGCCCAGCTCTGGCTGCAGTGCTCCAGGTGGTCTCAGCAGAGCAGAGCAGAGGGGCAGAATCCCCTCCCTGCCCTGCTGCCCATGGGGCTCTGGATGCAGCCCAGGACACGTTTGGCTCTCTGGGCTGGGAGTGCCATGGCTGGGGCATGTCCAGCCTCTCACCCACAGCACCCCCAAGTCCTTCTGGGCAGGGCTGGGCTGGGCTGGGGCTGTTCATGCCCAGCCTGTGCTGATACTGGGGCTGATCCGACCCAGGTGCAGCACCAGCACTTGGCCTTGTTAAACCTCATGAGATTCCCATGGGCCAACTTCATGAGACTGTTTCTCGGTTCCCATCCTGCTGTCCATCCATTCAAGAGGTTGTGGACTGAGAAGTGAAGAATGAGGTAAAAAAAGTTGAGTATCTCAGCCTTCTCCTCCTCTGTTGTTACCAGTTTTCCAGCATTGTTTATCAACGTTCCTTTTCTGCTTAACATACCTGTAGAAACTCTTCCTTTAATTTTTTGTGTCCCTTGCAAAGTTCAGTTCCAGCTTTGCCTTGGCCTTCATCACTCCACCTCTATAATCACAGTTCATTTCTATACTCTTACCAGCTCACTGCCCCAGCTTCAGCTTCCTGTGTGGTTTGCTTTCTCAGCAGCTCCCTAACTCAGCCATGTCAGTCTCTTGTCTTCCTTGCCTAATTTCTTGCTCCTGAGTATTGCTAGCTCTTGCTCACTATGGAAGAATTCCTTAAAGATCTGCCACCTCTGTGTTCCTCTCTTGACCCTGAGGGCAGCCTCCCAGGTGATCTATATCCCTAAAGAGCTAGAAGTTTGCTCTCCTGAAGTTCAGGAATCTGCCTTTAGTCCTTTACCTGATACCTCAGGACTAAAATGCCAATCAACTCAAGGCCACTGCAGCCCAGGCTGCCTCCAGTCTTTATGTCCCCAATTATTTTGTATCCATTGGTGACCATCAGAACCAGTATCACATCCCCTCTGGTAGGGCTATCTATTACCTTGCTCAAGAAATTATCCTCTATTCCAGGAGTTTCCTGGAATGCCTACAGCTCCCTGTGCTACTTTCCCAGCAGATGTTGGGGAGGTTGAAGACCCCCAGCAGGACAAGAGCCAGGACATGATGCCTCCTCTAGCTGGAGCAAGACTTGGTCATTAGGCTTGCCTTAGTCAGGAAGACTGTAGTAAAAACCAGGCACAGGGTGCTATTTTTTGCTTTGGTCTCTGATCTTTATCCACAGGCTTTCAGCCTGCTCATGTCTATGCCTCAGAGACAACTCTTCACATCCAATCTACCTCTTGATATAGAGGGCAAACCCTCAGCTCTCATTCCCCTCCTGTCCCTTCTGCACAGCCTTAGTTGCATTTCAGTCACAGAATTTGTCCCATGCCGCACCAGGGGAGGTAAGGAAGCATTTCTTTACTGAAAGTCTCCAACTTTGCGGATATTCAAAACCCCACTGAGCAAGGTCCTGAGGAACCTGCTATAGCTGGCTTTGCTTGGTGCAGGGGGAATAAACCAAGTTCCAAAGGCTCTTTCCAACTTCAACTATTCCATGATTCAAATGCCATTCTGAACTTGTCTAAAGACAGGTACTACTCTCAGTTGCTCCATTTCTTTAAGCTATCCCTCTAGATATGAAGTGATATATTGACTTTTTTTGTACCTTTTATCTTTGATAAAATTTTGTTGATATTCTTAGAAATAGTGCCAGAAAAAAAAAGAAAAAAAGGTGAAATTTCTCCCAGCAGAATTTAATTCATGATACATACCTTCTTAAAAACTCCTCATCCTGATAACAAGTAATGGTCTGGGCATACTGAATATAACTACTGAAAACAAGAAAGAAGTCTTTAACAGAACCTATTACATCAACACTGACTTCCTCTTAGATAGTCTCTTTTCCCTTTACTTTTCTTGCTTTGTATTTCTCAGCATATGGTTGCTGCAGAATGGAGTGCAGTACAAAAATATGAAAAGACATGCAACAGAATGAACCAAACCACTGTGGCACAGAGCTTGACATAGCTATAAATAGATTTCCTGGAGGGGAAATTAGTCTGAGTTGATACCTAGACTGCAATGCAGTCAGCAATCTGTGCTCATCAAAGGAGAAAAAAGGCTGAACAACTACTAGCTTTTGTTGTTATAATATTTTAAGTCTGGACAAAGCTTGAAAACAGAGCAGGTAACAGAGAATGAACCAAAACAAAGAAACACAGAACACAGAAGATCAATATTCTATTGAGTTTCTGATAAGCTGTGCAAACCCACTGTACAAGATATAGCAAAGAACAGCTTATTTTCCTTATAAGTACTGGGTTTTGAACAGAAGATTCACAAAGCAGAGAGGGAAAGCACATAACACACTTGAAAAATACATGTAAATATGCTACCTTTTTTTTGTATCTATACAAAACAGAGTTAGTTACCTCTTGATTTCCACTTTCAGTGAACTTAAGCTTTGCAGTTGCTGCAGGTCTCATTGCTTCCACAGCTACTCCAGTGAGCTTTGCCTTCCTCTTTTTTTCTAAAGCAATATACAGTTCATATAAAAGATTTGTTGCAGTCCCATGCTGCTTTGTCATGATGTCTTGGGCCATATTCTCATTAAACTGCACACCAAGCAGGTGAAGGGTGGGTTCCAGGCGAGAAAAATTGTTAATTTTTGCATCTGCACTTCTATATGATTAAAAACAACAACAAAAGACCCAGAACATAAACTTAATTTCGATTCCAACTTGCTGCATTTAAGCCTGGTCATGTCACATATCAAGATAGGAGGAGAAAAAAAATTACCCACATGACTTCCTTAAATAATGCAATACACACTTTGACTTAAGTTTTATGCTGCTGTACAGGTAACTGCATTGATTACTATGCATAACTTTTTGAAAAGACAAAGATCACATTGGATTATATAAATTCTGACACACATGCACACAAAGTGCATCTAATAGCAAAAGCTAATCTGTAATTGCAGCTAATGGTATACCATCTACCAAACACAGAAGGAGATTTAATGAAGTTTCTATATTAGCTGTGTCAATCACTCAAACTCTCGCCAGATAAAACATAAGAAATTACAAAAAAAGGTCTGTATTATCTGTTAACCCTTACAACACTTCGACACATTTTTTTCTCAAGAAAAAGAAACGGACAAACATGTTAAAGCAGTGTTGAAAACAAAGTCTATGTTCTAAATGAGCAATTTACATTTGAAACTAAAATAGTAGCTTGAAGGCTAATATTTCTCTTGAGATGTAGATTCTCATGAAAAAGCAGTCAAGATCAACAGATACACAAGGCAAAATCAAATAACAATAAATTATCAGTTTATAACAATCAGCACATTAAATTTCAGCAGACATATCCATAACTTCAGCCTGAGTATGAAAATCATGCTTTTTATACTGCTCTATTGCTTAAGTTCACAAAAGCTCCTTCATATGGAGCAACAAGCTTTTGAGATCAGCCAAGATTCAGCATAATTCTACAGAAATGCCTAATAAGGCCTTCTGATAACACATTATTCCTGCTATTTCTAGATTAAACTTTCCAGGAGATCATTATTCTCACTGTAACAGTCCATGCTTTATATCTTACACACTTATACTGAACTGAAGCTTACAAGTATTGAGCATTTTTCTGCCATGGATTCAAGGTTAAGATGAGCCTTCTTTCCTGAAATCATGACAGACATTGAGAAGCTCTTAACATTTTATTCTATGAGGCTGACTGGCTTGTACATCTCTACTTCTCCCTCCTTGCACTCCTCGAAGAGAAGAGCAGCAGTTGCAGTCTCCTGGCCCTAGGGACTCCCCGCCATCACCACAAACTTCCAAAGATTATTGAGAGTGGCTCAGCAATATCGGCAACATCGGCCAGATCACACAGCCTGGTCACACAGTATGTGTCATCAGGTCCCATGGACTTGCACATTGCCAATTTATTTAAGTGTTCCTCAAACTGCTCCTTCTCAATGGGTAAATCTTTATTGCCACAGACTTTCCTGTATGTCTTAGGGCCTTGGGATACCTTAATCTTTTGCATGTCCCAGCAGGCCCACATTTTCCCCAGCCTTTTGGTGTGGAGATACCTGTAGCCCTTGATGCCCTTCTGCCTAGACATAAGACAAGACCTTTTTAACATGAGGGCAATCATGTATAAAATACATACAAATTTCATATTTAAATAAATTGCCTGGAGAGGTAGTGTAGTCTCCATCCTTGGAGGTTTTCCAGATCACACAGGGTAAACAACTGGTGCAGACTTTCCTGTTAGTTTCAGGCACTTGGGATTTCTGAGTGTGAGTTTTATTTAGTAGACTAAGATAGAGAAGGCATTAGGCATCTCAGCCTCAGTATGGCAGATACTCATTTGAGAATTTGAGAGGGAGGCTGAGACTCTGCCATATTTTTTGATGCAGGAAGACAACCAAGACTGGCTACTAGGCAGGTCTTGGATCTTCCCTGCTCTCTCACATAGAGGGCAGCTCCTCTTCACCCCCTTCACCTTTCCAGTCTGTCCATCCTAAAGAGCCTGTATCAAGCCATGGCAGCATACCAGTGCTGGGAGTTATCCCACAGCCCCTTTATGATTCTAATGATTATCCAGCAAGTGCTCACAGGCTTCTAATTTCTTCTGTTTGATCCCCATGCTGCATGCATTACTACAGAGCACTTCAGAGAAGCAGCCAGTTGTGTGATTTAAAAAAAAATTTTAGAATAACTTAGAAAATGTGTGAATGCTTCTCCCATAATCCTGTCTTCTTAGCATTTCCTTAATTGGATGCATACATTTGGGGTAGGCAGCCTTTTGCACTGTTTTGCTGCTCTTATTTACATCACCTTCCTCTTGCTCACCAGTCTTCTCTCTTCCTCTCTTGAGACTAACCTCTCCATCAGTACTCATTCCTAGTTTAAAGCTATCCTCACCAGGTTTGCCAGGTTGGTTGCTGGCAATGACTCCCTTGTCCAACTTGGTCAGGTGGATCCCATCTTTTCCTAGCTGTTTTTCCGGCTGGAAGAGGACCCTATGACTAGGAAAAGCAAATCCCTACTTGTTGACCTGCAGAACCTCATCAAGCCCATCCACCAGCAGAAGTGAGAAAAATAAATACCTGAGCCCTCATGCTTTTGGCTCCAGGTCTCTGGCAGTGTTCTTGGTGTCCACAGAGAAGAATAGCAGGGATACTATTGGAAGGGCTGGACAAATCTCTGTAGCTCTGGACTGAACCTCCAGCACACAAAAAGCCTCCCTAGCTAGCATGTGAAGTCAGCCGATGGCACCTCCATCTCCTGCAGGAAAGTCTCTCACTGCTATCCCTACCTGCTCCTGCTGATGCTCCAGGGTGGTTTACACTTCACCTCCTCAGACATTTTGTTACACAGTGCCACCAGCACTGATCTGCTACACTGCAATGAACCTGTTCTGCAGCTGTGGTTCAGCAGGAGGAGCAGACACCTTCCTTTTCCTCACAGAAGTCACCAGCTGCCAGTCACCTCCTTTTTCTAACACAACAATTCTGCCTGCCTCTCCATCAGCACAGATGTGGGTCCAGGTTCCTGTATCTGCGGTATCTCAGAGAAGATCCAGTGTAATCCCTCACCTCCTCCTGCAGCAGCTTGTGTGATAACACAGTTCCTCCATGAACACACACCTCTGCAGGCAAATCCACCACCTCCCTTTGATGAAGGCACTCCCATCAGTCTGAGACAGAGTGAATTCACTTTTTTCACTGTACAGAAATTTGCTTTGAGGCCTCTGACAGTCTTGAGTAGTTGTTCCAGTGGGTACTGGATAACATGCCCTGTCATACATCCCTGTCTTTGCTGAGCACATATAAACTGTCTCAGCAGACTTTCCAATCAATTCTTGTCTCTACCAAGGTGCATCTTCACTAAATACACCTCTTTAATCACCTGGGGACAAGAGCTAAAAGCACCCTGTTACTGGGAAGAATTGAGAAAACTAGTTAGAAGGTACTGGAACTTGCTGGAAGAAATAAAAACTCCTGAAGCTATTTTTCCCAGTAACAGCAGGCACTCTTAAGAATTACCTGGGGTTTTCCAACAATCCCAGAAATTCCTAAGAGATCTAGAAGCTCTAGAAAGAGAGTTCAAAAACTGCTGTGTGAAACTGCTTTTCGTTAGCTGCCTTGATTAGCTGTGCCCAACCTGCCCTCCCACAATTTGGTGGGACTTGGGATAGGAAAGGTGTGAATACATTAGAAGTTCAAAGCGCATAAAAGCAGAAATTCAGAAGAAACAGGAGGACTTTGTACAGTCTGGGACTCTTCATGTACATGTGCACCACGGTCTGACAAAATACAGCATAAGTCAACCTCATGAATTGCATCATCAATGTATAAAAGCTCATAGATCTGCATACGATTTTTCGACTCCTCATTTTACAGTTCTTCTTTATTATAGATATTACACCACATTACCTGTAAACTTACAAATTCTTACATGATCTTCTGCCAGAGCTCCATTCAGAGACTCATGTTTCTTCAACATTTTCATTTAAGTGAACATGTTATGGTCACCACCACAACACAATTCTGTATTCCTTACTGTACACAGATCATGGGCAGTGTTCCACTAAGACTCCAAAACTTAGAGACATTCCTGAAAGGCTTTTTGAACCTTTGGTCTAACCTGGTACTTTTATAGCTACAATTAAAATGCATAATTTTCTTGAAGAAGTATGATCAATCTCTCTGGAAATCAATTAATGAACCAAACATATTTAGCATTAGAATAACTGAAAAATACTTTAAATCTCAATAAACTGCATTAGCAAATCCTAGCTGAGAAAATACATATTTTGTCTACTTTATGTAAGAGAATTGTTACTTTGTATAGGAGACCAAATGTTATCCATATGTACTAACCTGTTTTTTGAAAATTGTTTAAAGTCATCCTGAAGACCATATTTGTGTAGAAGTTCTCCTAGGAGGTAGCCAGTAGAAAATTCTTCTGGAAATGATCCTGGAACTAATTTAGGGGGTTTTGTGATTGTTTGGGGATTTTAAAATAAAATAATTAAAAGAATCCAAATGTCAGTTTTAATTAAACTTGTTATTGTGTTTATAACAAAACTAAATCCAAAGTTTAGTAAATAATTAAAAGAAATTTTAGGAAATTGATTTAGCAGTAATAGTTTTCAAATCACAAATAAATCTACTTTTCTGTAGTCATTTTGCAACATCAGTTTCACATAGTAATTTCTGATTTTCAGTTAAAATGCCAACATCATCATAATTGACACTGAGACTGTGAAAATATCTATAAAGTGTAATTACAAAATTTTCCATACAAAATGCAAATAAAAAAAAAATAAAAGCTAGTTCTGATATGCTCCTCTTCACACAATCACACAATCACAGAATATGCTGAGCTGGAAAGGACCCATCAGAATTGAGTCAAGTCTTGGCCCTGCCCAGCACACCCCAAGAGTCACACCACATGCCTGAGAGCATTGTCCAAATGCTTCTGGAGCTCTGTCAGGCTGGTGCTGTGACCACTGCCCTGGGGAGCCTGTTCCAGTGCCCAAACACCCTCTGGGGAAGAACCTTCTCCTGAGACCCAACCTAAACCTCCCTTGACACAGTTTCAGGCCATTCCCTTGGGTCCTGTCCCTGTCACCACAGAGCAGAGATCAGTGTCTGCCCCTCCTCTGCCCCTCATGAGGCAGCTGTAACTGCAATGAGGGGTCCCCTCAGTCTCCCCAGGCTGAACAGACCAAGTGCCCTCAGCCCCTCCTCACACAGCTTCTCCTCCAGACCTTTCACCATCCTCATTGCCCTCCTTTGGACACTCTCTAATGGTTTAATGTCTTTCTTACACTGTGGCACCCAAAGCTGCCCCCAGCACTGGAGGTGAGGCTGCCCCAGCTCAGAGCAGAGCAGGACAATCCCCTCCCTTGCCTGGCTGGTGATGCTGTGCCTGATGCCACCAGGACAGGGTTGGCCCTCCTGGCTGCCAGGGCACTGCTGGCTCGTGTTCCACTTGCCACTGCCCCAGAGCCCCAGGGCCCTTTCTGTGGCACATCAGCATTTCCTTCCCCAAGACTCTATGGATTTGAGTCTGCTTGAGTCTATAGACACAACAAGGGTTGCTCCATTCTAGATGCAGAATTTGGCACCTTGTTAGACTTTATACAGTTGGTGATTGCCCATCTCTCTAATTTTCCTGAGGGTTTTGCTCCTTCCTTGCAGAACAAATGTTTTTCCAAGGCCAGCACAACACCTGCCATTCAAAACAAAGCACTACTTTCCAAACATATTAACTACTTTTTATTCTCTAGAGTCCTTATTAGGAGTTTAAGTTTGGGCACCTTCCATCTCCTGAGAGCACCTGCCCCTTGTGGAGAATTAACTTCAGTTCAAAATTTTCAGGCGTTGGAATTAATTGTCTAGGAAAGTGAAGGAGTCACCATCCCCGGAGGTGCTCAGGAGGTGTCTGGATCTGGCGCTAGGTGATGAGGTTTAGTGGTTCAGAGGTTACAGGGGCACTGACGGGTTCATGGTGGGACCAGATGGACCCGAATGTTTCCTCCAACTCTGAGGACCTACGATTCCGTAGTCCCTGCCCCGCACATGAGGATCAAAAATGTGCCTGCGGAGGCACGTGGTCGCGGGAAGGGAGCGGGCCCGCCAGGGGAGTGAGTGGCCGCGGGGGGACCCCGGGCACGACGGCCCAATCCTGACCCCGCTGACCCCACTGCCACCGCGGCCAGGCCCTGTCCGTCCCGCCGCCACCGCGGCCCCACTCACCGATGCGCCGGGAGAGCTTCACGTCCCGGTTGAGCCAGTCGCACAGGATCTGGGACATGGTGTGAGGCGCCCGCGGCCGCCGCCGCCGCCCGGCTCCGCGTCCCGTTGCTGCGGCGACCGCGGGCGGCGCCTGCGCTGGGGGCGGGGCGCGCGGCGGCGCGGGCGCGCAGGCGCGGCGGGCGCGCAGGTGGCCCCGGGCGCGGAGCAAGGTGAGCGCGCGGCGGGGCGGGGCGGCCCCGGGGAGGCGCTGGGCGGGCGGGGGCTGAGGCGGGGTCGACGCGGCGGGGCCGGGCCCGGCCGAGCCCGGCGCTGGGGGATGCGGCTGGGTGGGGCGGGTCGGTGTTCGCGGTTACCGGTGTGCCCGCTGCCGCGGAGCCCCGCGGGGCTGTCGGCCCGGGAGCGCTCCCTGCCCCGGGTGAGCGTTCCACGTGTGTTTGTTTAAACAGCCACTTCCCTGTTCCGCCCCGAGCCTGGCGCGGTCCGTGTTTGCTCGTGAGCTGGTGGGGGTGGTGCAGGGCAGAGACCGAAAGGCTGGGAATCAGGAGGAATTTCTTGGCAGAAAGAGTGATTAGGCAGTGGAATGGGCTGTCCAAGGAGGTGGCGGAGTCATCGTCCCTGGAGGTGCTTAAGGAAAGAGTGGATGTGGCACCAAGTGCCGTGGTCTAGTTGACCACAGTGGTGCTGGCTCACAGGTTGGACTCGGTCACCTCAAAGATCTTTTCCAACCTGATTCATTACTGTGATCCTGCAAAGCACAGCCTGGCGGGAGAAAGGGGACGAATGCAGGGTGACGTTCCCACAGCCGCTCTCCCAGAGCACACTCGGGGCAGCGCTGGCGCCGTGCGGGAGGGGCAGGCCGGGCGCGGCGGCGCGGGCCGGGCGCTGGCGGTCCGGGCGCTCGGCACATGCGGAGCCGTGTGTTCCAGCTCGGCAGCCTCCCTGAGCCAGACATCTGCTCGGGCGGGAGCCGAGCCCGCTTTGGGCGAGCCCCGCCGAGACGGTCTTTGCTCAGCTTTTGTTTGCATTAAGTCATCTTTGTTTTAGAATCACACCGAAACAACCATGGGTGGTTCCAGTGCTCCTATTTGAAGCATGTGTAATAAAAAGCTAGAGCATAGGGAAGAGCATCTGGAAAATGCACTGCACACGTGCGTATTTAATGGATATTATTTTTGTTTCCCTCGGAAAACATATTTTAACTACTCAAGTTTTCGACTACGTTTCGGCACAATATGGAATTGCGAAGGATTATATTTGCTACTAAAGGCAGGAACAAAAGATGATCTAGTGCCTAATGACAGACAGGCAACAAGCTAATGATAATTCTCAACAATGACAGTTAACTTGGAATGTTACAGATTCTGTTCTTTGAGAACAAACAGAATTCCTCAGATTAAATCTGTGTGCTTTGACAGAGGGTGTGCTTTAAATCAAATTAAATCCTTGAGAAGAAGAATATAAATGTATAACTGACCACGTATTTATGAATCTTGAAAAGGTCAGTGTAGAGTCAGTGGTATATGAATGAGTGAAGTAACAGAAAACTTCAAAAGAGAAGTACTTTTAGGACAGATACATATCAATTATATATAAATTATTATTTATGTTCTTCTAATTATTCGAAGTTTTGCATGTATCTGAACTTATAAAAGTGCACACACTTTAGGGAAAGAAAAAAGTTCAAATTTTTGATATTTTTCTGTTTGTGTTTGTAGTGGGTGATTCTATCATCAGAGTGTTTTTCTAGTATGTCAAGGAGGAAAGAGCAAACATATTTTACCTTCATCATGGAGTTTTTCCCATGACTCAGAAATCAATGTATATGTGTTTATGTTGCTACACAGTTAGGTGTTGCTGCAAGTAGTTATTAACAGAAGCTTATGTTAATTTAAAACATGCAAACCAGAATTGGTTTAGATTAAGTATAGAACTTCTTTTCATATCACTTCTGACTTTAAAAGGCTGGTACTTGCTGTGTATTTTGATTGTTTGGTGGAATGTATTCCTTGAAGTCCATGATCCTATTCAGTGAATTTCTAAACAGCAGATTTTGTTTAAAATTAGCATGAGGTTTTCTGTCTGTTGAGATGACATAATAAAATCTTACTCAGATAAGCTAGAACTATGAGAAGGATATGGAATTTCATGTTTAAATTCAGTAGTGGCTTGCTATTTCATCTGAATCTGTTTTAACAATGCAGCTTTCTTTATTCTGATAAGTGATGGGATAATATATTAATCGAATTTTACTTCATTCTTTCCCTGAACTTGGAAAGATGTCTGTGTTCTGCACTGTGAAAGCTGAGTCCCGAGACAATTTAAAGGAAAATAATTGCAGAAAACAAATAAAGTAAGTGTTTCCCTCATTCTACCCTTGTTGAAAACACAAATTTTTAAAATAATAACATTGTTTACTTCCTGTGCTCTCAATTTTTTACATCTCTGCTAGGAATGCCACAGGGCATTCCACACTGAATTTTCACAGGATGCTATACTTTGAATGATGCAGATTTTAGTCAGTAATACAGGGTTGTGGAATGCATATGAATTTTTCACCTGAAATTCTGTCTTTATTTTCAACTTCATGCATCTTATTGTGGACTTGCTTTCAAAGAGGAGATGACTGT
Source organism: Muscicapa striata striata (assembly GCA_030060385.1). Classification (NCBI taxonomy): domain Eukaryota; kingdom Metazoa; phylum Chordata; class Aves; order Passeriformes; family Muscicapidae; genus Muscicapa; species Muscicapa striata. The sequence goes on from JAREIS010000142.1 coordinate 2,587,947, forward strand.
TTACAGGCTGAATTTATAATAGTCAAAGAACAGAAGACATCAGGCAGCAACCTGTTGAGCAGAAATTGAAGTGTCAGGGATCATCTGTTGCATTTCATTGCTTTTGCCCATCTGAAAGAAACTACACATATGCAGAACAAAAAATGATGTCCCCAAGCCGATAGCATTTTTGGACATTAATTTTGAATAACATAGACATAATAGTGGTATGCATAAAGAATAAAATGGAAAAATGCATTTTAAATGTGAATATCGATAAACTTTATCACAAAAGGACAATTAAAACACTTCTAAATGTTCAAGATAATAAACTGAAAGGGGAATTAGTTAGAAGAAAATACTGCAATTTAATACAACTAAGATTAAGAAAAGTCAAATGAAGCAGTACCCAAATTCTGGAATTAAATTGCATTTAGAGTGAAGCTGTGCTGACAGTAATAGCAGTAAAATGATACAGAGTAATTAAAGTGTGTCTGGGTTCAGGAGTTTCCTTTTGTGAACCAAAATTTGCTTTTCCCTGTGTATCAACAAGATTTATAAACAAGATTGTTTATAAGCATACTTTTTTAAATAATTCTATTTATTTATTTATTTATTCATTTATTTAACTTGTAATGTTGTGGGTTATATTATTTGCTTGTTTTTTCTCTTTCCTGGGAAGTTACAAAGGGGCTAAATAGCCTCCACTTCTCCTAGGGCTTCTTTTCACTGTTCCCTTCCAGTTTATTATTCATTTTACTTCATGTTATTTGAATTACAGAATTTCAGAATGGTCTGTGTTGGAAGTTAGATCCACAAGGGTCACCAAGTCCAGCTCCTAAGCAGATAGGCCATACTGGGTTTGAATCTGCAGCCTTGCATCATTAGCACTATGCTTTAGCCACGTGAGCTAATCTCAGGGTATTTATCCCCTCTGACAATGATCAAATGATCAAGTCCTCTTTAAAACTTAGTTTTGAATTTATTTCTCCTTCACATATACTCTCTTCTGGGTCCTCATGTCTGTACTGAGGACTGAAAAGAATCAAGCTTTAAACCAAAAAATTATGATCGTAAGGTTTGTGTTTGCCAAATGTTTCCACAGAGGGTTGCATTTCTCAACTCCATGGCGCCTACTGGCTCTTAGAACAGCACTATGAAAGCTTGTCCTGACTCCTGACTTCGTTATTTTCTGTCACAAGACAGCAGTTATACTGAATCACACCCCATGTAGGTCTAGTCTGGTCTTCTGTCTCAATGATCAATAAAAGATTTTGGGGAAGAAATAGGGAGAAATCATATACTGAAATCTCTTAGCATGCATTCCATTGCCATACAAACCACTCTCTCCGTCACCATTGAATGTAGTGAAAGACTTTATGCATTGATATGAACTAATACAATGAACTTTTTCTTCCATGAATGAACACATGCAGACAGTTCTGAATCTCTGTAAATATTTAATATTGACAGTAGTTTGTGGTAAGGAATTCCATAACTTAACCTGGCTTTGTTGAAAAAATTAGATTACCCTTCATTATGCAAAGAATTGCATCGTTTTGTGTATTTTGAGATTGTATCCTCTGCTTTTTTTTTTTTTTTTTTTTTTTCCCAGCTCTCTATCTCTAGCTGTTCTGTTATTTTTAAGCAAGAACATTAGGCATATGACTTTTAAGTTGAACTGATGCTTCAAGTGCTATCTTACTTCCAATAATTGTATAATAAGTTCATTTTATATTAACATTTCCTGCCCATCTTTATTTTCTCTCAGTCTTGGTTGGGGAGTTGTGTCTCTGGAGAATTGTGGTTCCTGTGGCATATTCAAATCTCTTTATTATCTGCACAAAGAGCACTAGGGTGTGAGTCCAATCCTGTACCAGTCCTGCAAAACAAAGTCCTCCTCCACTTCAAGTAGTTGCAGAACTAACACTAGGCAATACTAATGGGGCTACTTACAATACATAAGCAAGATATGCATTTACTGGTTAAATAATCTATATTTTATAAGTGTGTTCAATGCAGATTAGAATTTATAATGAGGTTTGGAAAGTTACAGGTTTGCTGTGTACAGGAAAATATTGTGATTGGGTGCATTGTTTTCTTTACTGCAAAATGGATTTATTAGTATGTAGGTTCAGTTTGAGTAAATCTCAGTAAATTACTGGGCAAGATTAAAGATTAAGGCAAGGGAAGTGCAGAGAAGTTCTGATGCTATTAGGAGGCAAGGCAAAATGCTTCCAGTGTGAGGAACAAGTGGAGCTCATTAGAGCTTCTCTGAATAATGACTACATACATGTCTTAAGGACACAGTAAATTACAAGAGAAATAGAGACTGACATATTGATACAGCTTTAAAAAGTGTGCAAAACAAAAGAAATGAGGGATTAAGGACATTATTTTGAAGATGCTGCTGTGATTTCACTGAATTTCATTACCCATTTCTAAGCATCTCCTTCTTCTTAATAGTTTATTTTTGGCTTTATTACCACTTTCTTTCCTTTATGGTTATTTTTTTCTATCAAATAGTTGGGTGTTTTGGGTTGAGGATTCCATGCTTCTTTAGTGGGATAATAGGAGTTTAGTTGGGAAAGCAGTAGGCAAGGGATAAAAAAAGTTGAAGATTAGAGACTGGAATTGAGCAAACATTCATTGAGGAATGTGACTGGTACAGGTAGCTAGCCAAGAAGAGGGTTCCATTAAGAGATGGAACAAAGAGGATCAAGGCAACACAATTTGCCTTAGTTCTGTGGCTTAAGCAGTGTCTTGAAATTCTCAGTCACTATTTCTCTGCCTTAGGAAATTGTATGTAAAACATACTGTCAGAAGATGGTTTTAGTCAACCCCAGCAATTACACATATCCACCCACATCTGTGTCACAATACAGTCTGAAATAAAATTATGTGAACATTTTTCTTGTAGTCACTCTTTTATGTATAGAATGTGTGCTTGGTGTAGATGAATTAAAGCTCTCTTCAGCTGACTTTTTTCTAGAAAAAAGAAGGTAGAAAAATAGTAAGTGAAGTTCAGGTGGTTCATTTTTGTCATGCCCAGTTTAATTCATTTTCTGGCATAGTGTTTCTGAAAGATAAAAATCCAGTTAATAAATCAGATTTTTCTGGGCAGCTACAAATTTTAAGTATATAATTTTATGGATTGATTTTTAAACAATGGTCTGAAATATTTTGAGTAGTACTTAGAATACTCTCAAGGCCTCATCAGCTAGTATTTTATCTTTGTAAGTCAATAAATGCACATCAACTGCACATTTGTCCAACATTCTTTTACTGTGGTTTTTGTCTAGCATTATTAAATAATGTGTGTAATGTAATTAGAATCCTCTTGGAGGTTACTAAAATGCAACTGCTTTTTCTTTCAGAAATAGTATGGCTATTGTGTACTGACAATTCTGTTCAGTTATGTTTTTAGAATATAAAACTAAGAGTACTGTGTCTATGTCTGAAGTAGAGAAGGAAATCAAGTAAGCATCATGAACCAAGTGATCTGGAATTTGGCTGGCATTCTAGGAACAAATACCAGCACTTAAAAGCCTTGGATAGTTCTTTATTTTTGTATTGAAAGGGAACATTGGTCAAGCATGCTCTGCATTGGAAGTATTCCTGGTAAAACATCAGGTTATCAACATTGTTCTTTAACCCACAGTACTTAGCTAATTAGGGTAAAGCTGATAATGTAAATAGTTAAAATCAAAGTGATTTTGATGTAGCTAGACAAAGGAGAGACTATAGGCTAACATGTCCAGCTGCTTCTTTTAATAAAAAATTAATGGTACATCATGGCACAGTAATGCTAGTACATAGAATATAACTTCTTTTCTACAATAATGATTTATCTTTCAAGTTACTTATTTCTCTCCTCTTATGCCAGTATAATTTTGCTCTCTGGCAGATTCCAATAGATGTTTTCTTTTCTTCTTGTTCCAATAGATGTTTTCTTTTCTTCTTGAGTGTACGAGTTGCTGATAAGGACAGGGATAGTATTGTGCTTCTGCTTAATGGCTATGGAAATACAATTTTAACAAAACTTTGAATTATTCATAAGCAGTTTCTTATTTGATTACATTTGCTCTGACTAGATGATTTAAACAGGAATAAACAGCCTGCTTAAAATAAGTAAAATTCTGGAAAAAAGTTTAATTTAATATAGGATGACAGAATACAGGCCCTAGTGAAAGATGAAAAAAAAAAGCCATCCAATTCATGTTTTGAGTTGTGCCACAGATAAGCATTTTAAACAAATGACAGAAATTTAGCAACTTGTATGCTGAAGCATTGACTGCCTTACTGTTACTGATGGTTCACTTGAAATCATGAAACAGTGTAGAAAATTCTGTGATTAAACCAGTAGTAAGCCTCTAAAACAGGGTGCTACCCTGCCTCTGATTTTCTCCAGATGTCTCACTGCCATTTCCATCTCTTTGCTCTGTTGATTCTTATTCTCTTCTGCAATCAGAATTATTCTTACCAATATATTTCTGTTTATTGCCTATTACATATTCCTCAGGTCTTCACATCTGATGATGTGCCTTTCTTCTCCTTTTCATCTACTGCCCCTACTCTTCTACCCTTCTGTCCTACCAAGGTTTATACAGTAATATACACACATTCTGAGTTATGTGTTATGTCAGATTTCTAAAGTAGCAACACTAACCATTCTCTTCTCATTCTCTGGAATGATGGTAGAAACTGTTAGAATTGTTCTTTTGGTTCAATGGCAAAAATTTATCCCTTTTTTTCATTTGAATCATATGGAGAGTGGTATGCCCAAAACCCCTTCAGTACCTTTCCTGCAGGTGCTTTGTAGGCTCTTTGGCACTTAGATGTTTGGCACTTGCCATCTGGACAGATCAGTGTTTTTTCAGAGTACAGTTTTGAAATTCTTTCTCCCCAAGGATGATGGATGCCCTGCTGTATCCCAGAGAAATGTTGTATGAATGAGATTTGAAATTAAAACTGAAGAAAATCATGGTTAGGCTGCCAAGCATACACAGAAGCAGTTGGTAAATACACCAGCTTTAAAAAAAATCTTATGACTGGAAAGAATATCTATTTGCTAAATACTTAGAAAACCATTGATAATTTACATTCAAATTTGCATAATTATGCCCATGTTCATATGTAGGTTGTGTCTTATTCTGAGCATTTGCGGTAAATTCTAACTCATTTTGCACAGTTTATATTTGAAGTCTAGCACGTCTTATTTTGCCCTTGAGTTTCAGAAGCTGTTTTTTCATCTTAGGATCAGCTAGTCAGTGTATTTATCTTTTTATCCAGAATGAGTGCTCCCAAAGAAATTATATCAATTACAAGTTCTTTTTTAGCATCAGAGGAGCAGCATTTGTCAGAATGAATCATTAACAATAGTTGGTATGCACTCTTTTCTTCCTGCCTCTTCTGGAAACCTTACTGAATTTGAAGTATCCTTAATCTGGGCATATACTCAGGTAGACCAGTCTTCATTGTTAGTAAAGAGGTGACTCTTTGTTCTTTTCAGTGGTAGTTACTGACAGTAATGCCCATTCTGCCCTTTGTCTTTTTATACCTCTCACTATATTGTTGCTTCACTTTGGCAATAAGAGGTACAGATGCTCAGGCTGCACTATTCAAAACAGCTATTTCAGCTGCAGTTACAATAGTGGGTATTAGTTGTTTTCTTTTAGAAACACTAATAAGATGGTAGTAGAATTTCTTCTTTCTTTGTAATTCAGTTCAGTAGAGGATTTGAAAATTTTCTATAGCCTTGAGTAGAATTTTTGCTGTTCATAACAATTTAATAAATTCCTCTTTCTTTTCCATTTTAAAAACTAAATTTTTCACGTTTTATGTGGCAAAAATTGTCTTGCATGGTAATTAATAAGATATGTAAGTGAAGTGGATTTAATCTATCTTTTGGTCAGTTTATCATTGGATAGCAGCATAAATTTCTTTCATTAAACTGAAACACGATCAATACATGCTGCACAAATCAGAAGAATCTTACTAGAACAGAATTGCCCTGATCCTTAACTTTGAGAAAGGCGTCTTTCCAATATTTAGATGCACATTTTTGTTTTCTGTGGGCATATAATCCTTTATCATTCTATTTGGAATAAGAAAAGGCACAAAGCTATAAAAGGCAAGCACAAATAAACTTATTTTAAATCAATTCGATTCTGTGCTTTGGTTTGAGTTACTTTTTTTAATGGATTAATGCATGATATTGATTAAATGGGCAGGTAAAGCACAGAAAAATTAATCTAATTTTGAAACAAGAAATAAGTCTGACAGATTTTACACCTGATACAGCATCAAATTAATCCCATATTTGTGTATAGGTTATGTAAATAAAATTTAATAGTATACTGCATAATATGAGACATGAAACCTAAGATGCACGTAATTCTGTTTATGAAGTTACACAGCTGCTGCTTGTAATTAGCTGCCTAGGGAACCTCTGTTCAACTGTCCCTTTTAATGAGTGTTTTTAACAGTTTGGGTTCCATGGTAAGAGAAGAACCAGATATAGAATGTCAAATATAACTAAAATACAAATAAATGAAGATTCGTAACAAAATTAGGTAGAGATTGTGTTTGGGTGTGCACATGTGTATGTGCTTTTAAATTTTTTTTTAAAAACATACAGAGATTTTGAAGGCTGTTTTGTAAACACAGTGTTCAATGTTTCAAATGATAAATAAACAAAAAAATAGTGATTGCTTTCTTACTGCTGCAGCATAGTTTCTTTCCCATAAAGTTACTTATTACAATAGAAAATAATTACTTTTTCCCCTGAATTTTAAATGTGATTCACTGTTTTAATTGTTTTTCTTTCATCATGGCATTGTTGAAATTTAAATAACTACAGAAATACAACTTCTTTAAACATTTTCTGGGTCACTTATAACTGAAATACTCTGTTCTTGTCTGTTGTCCAATGCTATGTATCATTTAGATTTGTTTGTGCAAAAGAAGAAAAAGACTATAGCATTTTTATGAAATATCTCTAGCATACTTCTCTGGAAGAGAGGAAGTAACATTGCTTTCTTTGTGAGAGGTTTTGACACTTAAATAATTTGTTTCTATTGTCCCTTTCACTTCTGTTTTTGTGAGCTACTACATCCAGTCTTTTTGTGTGATTAAAGTACGTACTTCTATCCTGTGTATAACATGTCAGCATGCAGAACAACATCTCCTAGGAGTATAGTTTTTCAGAAATTGTAACTTCTTATTTTGTTGAGCCTTGTAATTTATTATAATCTATGTCTGAATTACACAACAGAAACTTTTAAATGCGGTTCATTTTTTTTCCATTCATCTTTATAGCATTTGTTTTCTCTATGATGAACATATCCTCACCAATGAAGAAGACTTTATTGTTGATCATTTGTTTTCAGGGAGGATCTCTTAAACTGTTCAGAGTATTAATATATTAATATTTCCCCAGCCCCTGCTTTCTGTTATGGTCTTGTTTTCCTCCTCATTACTCAACTAATACTACTATAATTTTTACTGACAACTGCTCTTATGAGGTTGTAAGTACTCCGGAAGCATACTAGCTTTATTTCTACTAGCTCTTCTTTTCTCTTATGCAAGACCTGGTTATCATCCTTCGCATTTCTTTCTGCTATCTCTCATCTTTCTAAGTTGTCCATTTCCTCACTGAAGAGGGGAGGGAACATTTTTTTCTGCTTTACTCAGTTAAGATTCCAATTCTTTTCATATGTATTTCATATCTTAGAAATACTAGAAGACCAAAAATTCTTACATATGTTAATCAGTCTGTAAAACTAATTCATTTTCCACAATGGTTTTGTATTAGAGGTGCCTGGATATGGCACTTGGGGTGATAATGGTGGTGCTCTGATGACAGTTGGACTGGATGATCTTGAAGGTCTTTTCCAACCCTGATGATTCTGTGATGTGTGAGTTTTACATCAGGTCTTAGAAATGTAAGTAAAAGTCCTAATCTAAATATATGGAATACCTACAAAAAGAAAAAAGACAATGTGTGAGTTTAGGAGAAATAATTCTGCCCTACAGTTATAGAGTCTAGCAAATCCTATCACCAACTCTTTAACAATCTGCTGATCTACAGCAGCCAGAAAAAAATATTTACAATGAAAAAATTGTGTGATCAAAGAAGTTGAGCCTGAGGTCCTAAAATGCCGTGCTTAAAATTTTGTGTTGTCATTACTGATATCTTAAAAATGAAGCTATATCACAGTTAAAATTTTGTTAAGATAAACAGAAATTTGTTAGCAAACTACTTAGTGGACCTGGATTTATCACAGTGTTCTCAAAAACTACTGATGTATGATAAGCACTTCCATTATGTAATATGAAACACATGCATTCTGTATTGCTGGCACATTGAAAGCTTGGAAACAATTCAACACCTTCAAGCCAGCAAGTATGTAAAGCAGTAAGATAAAATCATCAATAATCAAGTTCAGGATAGAGATTACACAAGCATTAATGAAGCAATTCTCATTAAAGCAGTTTTTCTGGATAGGACGTGCCTCACAGAGTAGGAACACCACTTTCCCAGAGAATGTCGGCAATGACTAGTAATCCTGTTCATGAGCAAATTGGAGCAAGAGGTTCTGATTAATTCTCTTGGGGGGAAAAGAAAAACAACATTTTTTCTAGAATCTTAGGTGTGAAGCTGTGTGAAAAAACAATCAGTAAAAGATAGATAGTAATAAGATAGATGAAGCACAGGCCTTTTAGTTCAGTCCATTCATAACCAATAAAAAATAAAACTGTTTTGAGAGAGAAATGAAGTGAGGTCTATTTGTTTAGCTGGAGAACATTAATATATTTCCTTGCTCAGTCCTTAAAATGTCAGTAACCTAAAAATCTAAGAAAGGATTTTAAAATGAATTATTTTAATGGAAAAATGACCACATTTGCCATACCCATATCCCAGTCACACAGACTTAGAGCCTAAACGTGACTTTGTTTTTCATGCTCCAGAAATATACCTGTTTATACTGTTATGGCTCCTGCACAGAACAGATATATAGTCATTATTGTTGAGAAACAGTGTAGTCTACTTAAAAGCATTTCTATTTTATTCTAATAAATAGAGTACTAGAGTACTGTAACACTGAATGTGAAGATTTCAGTCAAGCTGTAAACTTGGGAGTTTTTTCATATATATGAACAATTTTACTTCTGTTCTTACACAGCTTAGTATTTTTTTATTTACAATTTAAAATTGGGTGTAATATGAAATTCTGTCTTTTTGGATTAGGGGACTTTTTTCTCCTAATTTGGGAGCTTGTTCATTATTTAATTAATTTCATGCTTTTTTAAAAATATAAAATAAAATGCTGTGATTCAAAAAATTAGTCCTTCCAACAAAATGACAGCAGCTAAATCTCTAGGAACCAGTCTGACTTGACATGATCAATATGCTTGATCTCATTTGTGACCACTGTGGTCCTTTTTGTTGCTAGTATAGGCAGATTGTGTGTTTAAATGAAGTAGAAAATTATACATTGTAATTTATAATTATTGCTCTTAATTAATGTTTATTGCATTGGCATGACTCGGAAATCTATTTGTGATAGGAGTTAAATACAGAGGATGCTGATTCCTGAGAATATGTGTGAGGTGAAGGTTAAACCATTTTTTATAATTTGTTGTTTCTTTCTTAATTTAGCATTTGACTTTCAGCATGTTTTATTTGGTTGCAGCTCATTAATTGATGTAACTTAGGACTAATTGTCAGTGTGCTGTGCGCAGCTGGATACTGAGCTGGCTATCCATTTATTTTATTGTCCCTACAAAAATAGGGTGTTGTCAGTTTTTTAACTGAAGGACAGTCTGTGAAACCACATCTTAAACTAGCAGTTGTAGCAGACAGAGACCATATATTTGTTGTTGCCTAAAATGTGCTGCTTCGGTGATCTTGCCCAGCAGCCTTTTCATTGGCTTTAAGCTTAATATGTTTGTTACAATTTCATAGCACCATAGAATGGTTTGGGGTAGAAGGGACCTTAAAGACCATCTAGTTCCAACACCCTGCAACTGAATTGTTTTACATCATTGGAAGTGCATATAGAGTTACTATCTTTTTCTTTCATTTTAAGTTAGACTGTAAAATGTTTTCATAAAAGAAGTTAAACTATTAGAGAATCACCAGTCTAGTGCTCTCCTATCACTTTCTGTGTTTTGTTTATTTCTTGCTTTGATCTTACTTTGGTCAGTCTGAAGGAGTATTTTTACTTTATACAGTCTTTAAAATTTTACCTATGCATTTGCTGTTAAATTCCTTTTTGTATATACCTTAGTTTCTTAATTTACTTGATGATGTGCTAAATTTAATATTATTACAGACACGGTTTTACATATTTTTGGCATGTTTTTTCTTGGTTGCTTTTTGTATACTTTTCTGTAATGGAAAGTTCAGGATCTCTCTGGGTTTTTTCAAGAATATGGGCTTTTTTGCACACATACCAATAAATGATTGAGGCAGATGATGTGATTATCGAGGCAGATGATATGATTATCAAGGCAGATGCGTATTTGCATCATGGTGGAATTTTTGTTTTAACAGTGACAGATCACATGTGTAAATGTTTTCAATATTTAAGAATAAATTAAGTGAATATGTCTATTTTTATCTGTATGTGTATCTATGTCTATGTAAGCATATGTAACTCCTGTATACATACATACATACATAGTATTTACCTTTTTAAGATGTCTCCTTATAAATCTGTAGCTTAGTGTTGTGAGAAAATACCCACCATTACCAGTTTACTGTTGCACATTTTAGGTTGGTCAAAGAATCACCAGCAAAGGTGGTGGCTAAGGCAGAGATAGATGCAACAGAGGAAGGGAATCTTAAGGGAAGATGCAACAATGTTTGTCAGCAAGGTTTCTACTTATTCAAAGCACATACAGGAAAAATTGGACTAGAACCTAAAATCAATCAACCTAAAACTAAAACGAACCTAAATATATTTATGTGTAGGCTTAGGATAAAGGAAGGGCAATAAGAGGAAAGGATTAAGGGTAAAAACGAGTAAGAGAGGCAGTTGTGTAGGGTCACAAGATTTGGACTAGAGCATTTGGCCCAGACTTTACTAATGATTTAGGCCTAAAGTTTTTAACAGCACTTAAACTCAATAGCACATTTAATTGATATTTAAATAATCTGTCAAAAGATTCTATATACTTTATGGTAAGCACAACAGTAATTCACCCAGCCTACAAACCTAAATTATTTAACAATCTAAGAGATCAACATTCTCAGTACATTTGCTTTAGCTTATTCACACTTGCACACATGTAGACCTGAAGGTGTATGGAGAAGGTAATCACTTGTGAAAACTTTGCCTGAAGGTCAGGGAAATACTCACATTGGGTGCTTTTGCATCTTCTCACTAGGCTGAGCCTTGAGGAGTAGAGTTATCAGCCCAGGATCCATTGTCATTGTTCACTGGTCCTCAGGGTACAGCAGACTTGCTGAGAGGTGCCTCAGTCAGGACAATTTGCTGGTCACAGACCATGGCAGGCCAAAAGAGCTCAGAACTGTTTATGAGGTTGCGAAGCACCTCGGAGATCATCAGCTTCAACCTCTGACTGGTCACCACCTGGTTGCTAGACCATGGCCCTTAGTGCCACATCAGTTGTTTCTTTAACATCCACAGGGGTGGTGACTCTACAAACTTTCTGGACAGTTCATTCCAATGAATTCCAGGCTAACAGTCTGTTCTGAAAATAAATTACTTCTGAAAGGAAGGGTCTGCTGAGGATCACTGTGTCTAGGGTCACAAGCAAATAGGCTTAAATCATAATAATCTTCAATCTTGGCCACAGTTCAGGTTAGTAACTTCAGTTACAAAAATGTTGTTCCACTAAAGTTGTAATTCAGACAAGGAAAATAAGTTTCCAAAGTGGTTTGTGCTAGACAGCAAAAGTTCTTGGGCGCAGACAGTATTTTTAATCAACTCAAGAGGTTAGTCCAGGTGCTGTTTGTCAGGGCTGAGGCCTAACGAGCATTTCTGAGATCACAGTGCTGCCAGGGGGAATGCACCACCACACTTACTCAAGATGTTTTTGCTTACTGCATAAAATATATTTTAAAATCTACATTTAAAAAATTAAATGGGAATGACATGCAACTTGCAATTGCTTTTCTTGACCCTGAGATAAAACCTTTATCTTCTCTTTAACAATAGTCACTGTCAAAAGAGGAAAGAGCAATAATATTGGAAAGGGAAAATTAATTTTGAACTGGCATAAGAATCTGCTTATTTTCAACTTGTTGAATGTTTTTTTTTCATAGTACTATATTGATGTTGGGAAAGAAATAATGGCTTCTACTGTCCTTTAAATATTTTCAGTTATTAAGCTGGTACAAGAATGAATTGGTACTGTGTAATTTAACTATGTAAGAGGAGAATAACCTGCTCTAAGAGATGATGGACTGTCTGTTAATTACTTCTTCCTGAAGTGAGGTACATGATTTTTAAATCAAGGAAAAACTTGATGCAGGCACAGCCATAGAAAGTACTTATTTTCTAAACTAATAAGGAATTGTATACATGTAAGACTACTTGGGTTAGCCTTTGAGGAGCATGAAAAGCAGAAGTAGTTTGTCTTAAACACTAAGCAAAATGTATTTCCTGCCCTCCATGCACACTCTCCCCCAATCACTGGAAGTAATATTCCTGTCAGGCAAACACAGCCATGCAGTCTCAGAATGATTAGATAAATAATTGGATACAGAAATATAAGTCAATACAAGTTAATTTCCATTGACTCCCCTTACTCTTTATTTGCATGAACAAAATGGATAGTGATTTTATATTCTAATGGTTGAGTCTAAATGGTTTTGAGTAGTGCTTTGTTTATAGAGCACTTTGTTGCCCATAAGGTGAGTAAAAGTGCAAATTGTGGTCAGGATTAAGACTGACTTTTTCATAGCTTGTAAAAGAACATCAGTAGCCTGGGTCTGGGTGCATGAATAAAGTACACACCGGTAAGAGGAGTTTTTCTGCTGTACCTCAGACTGTACCCATATATGATGAGTCAGAATTTGTTCTTGGAATCTGAAGAAATGTTTGCAACTCTAGAATCAAAACCAAAACGGATAGCATAATGATGACAAATCTCAATCCATGAAGTATTTGGTCTTGATTTTGAAGAGGTGTATCAATGTATGAATGGACTATGTCCTAGGCAGCTTCCTCTTAATACTGAGGAGCATTTTTGGGGTATGTTTGATGTGATGAGCTGGATCAACTCAGAAAGAGTTATTTTGTAAACATTGAAAGCTGAAGTGGTGTATTTAAAATCAACAGTGATTTTCGTATATATGAGGTTTACTTTCTATAACTATAGCTTTTTTCCTAAATTAATCTTTTTCTTTTCACTTTATTTAAGTCTACTTGGAGTAACAACAGAAGCAAAAAGGGAACATGAAATAATAGTATAATTTAATTAATCCTCTCCAGCAATATTAGTACAAGTTATTGATATGTTAATCACATCAATAGTGATCTGTAGATAATGCTCATTGCTCTTCAGACATCAATTGGGCTAAATCTTTGTGACAGTTAATATTAGAAATAATTCATGTTAGATTTAGTCCTCAAATGCATTTAATTATAGATTTGTTTGTGAAAAAAACAGCTACACCTTTTCCTCATCTCTGTTAGTCTGCCATTTGAAATACGCAGCAGAAGTTTTCTGCATTGGGCAGTTACCAAAAGTTTTGCACATATAATCATAAAATGTTTCATTATTTGTTGGCCGTTGAGTGATCTTCTCCATTCTTTGAGACAGCTGTGAGAAAAACTATGTATCTCTATTTGCATTCATAATTATCACAATAGATAAATAGTTTGTGGGTGAATGACACAGCAGATCCATCATCATTACACCTCCATGTGTATGACTGGGACAGAAATTTGGCTGTTAGCCATCATAATGACATGGCTTAACTAATGTGATCAGCCTTGAAACAGATTGAATTAAAATTTTCTTTCCCCAGGGAACAGAAATGGAAAGGTATGTTATAAGCAGCTGATACGAACAATTATTATTTAATTTTTTGTGCCAACCAGGGATATCAAATAGGCTGTTTTGTACCTTTCACAGAAAGATATCTAAGGAGCAGCTTGTTCATTTCTTCCGTCTTTGGGTTTTTCCATTAATGTATCTTCTCCAAGATTGTGAGTGCTAATTCCAGTAAAATGATCCTCATGAAAGGGAAGTCACCTCTTCTGGAAGTACAGTTTTGTTGAGTTGGACTTTGCTACAAACCTTTGCAAAATTCAGGTCTGCTGAAGACTGAACTGAACTTCTTCTTACTGTTAAATAAAGAAGAAAAAGTATGAATAGGACCTGTACTGCAAGAGTATAGTATATGTATTGTATATATGAAAGCCAATATACAAGGCAGGAGGTGTCCTGCTGCTTTATATTAGGAAACTAAAAGTTAAGTTGCTTTCCATTACAGGTATAGCATTTCTGTCTCAAAAACAGGTTCCATGCAACTGAGATGATGAGTTTAAGGATGGAGTGAATGAGGAGCATAGGGTTGGGAGCCATTCAAGAGACAAGAAACAACAAGGAAGCTAGTGGATCATAGAGTCACTTGCTTTGAGGGGGCAGCAGTAGTGACAGAAGTTGGAATAATGTGGCTTGCTAGTCCAAGTGAAAGGAGTAACAATAACTGAGGTGTGATAACAGAAAGGAACTTTAGAGACAGATTTGTATTGTTCTGGAGATTGAAATAGAACAGCCTAGGCAAAGCAAACTTGAAAATAATGTTTTTCCTTGTCATAGTTCTTGTGATTAACTTACGCAAGTAACACAGTTTCTTACCTATCACAAAAATCCTTTTGTTTTCCCCATGTTGAGAATCCTGTATTTTTTATTAAGTCCTATGCTTTATCACTGTGTGTCTTGACTTTTTGTGCACTCAGCATCTTACAGATGAGATGGCTACTGATCTGTTGTAAATGTATTTATCCTTCTGCTTAGGAAGGGATGACCTCTCTATCTAATAACATTCAGAAGACTGACATAGGAAACAAATACATTGTTGCAAGATATATTAACTCAAGTCTTTCTGATTCTTTCACTATTTTACAGACAGTAAGAATATCAAGATAGCAAAAATCTGTTGGTACACAGTCAGCAAAATAGAAAAAGCTGGTTTTGGGCTGGTTGTTTTGGGGTTTTTTTAGTCATTCATATGGGCTTTTATCTTTCATTAGGAGGTCTTTAATAATTTCAGATCATTGAACACTACATTCCTGGACTTTCCAGACATTGACTACAGAATGATTAATAATCTCAATATAACATTTGGTTTTTAAGTTAACAGCACTGAAACAACTATAAGTATAAATTTCCTGGCATGGAGCTCATTGTGTTATTTGATTCTGAAAGTGAAAAAAGATACAAGATGTTTACTACTGTTTAAACTTTCTCTTAATATAAAAATGTGGTATGTTTATTGCACTGTGTTGAAATACATTCAATGTATAAACAATATTTTGTTTTATAAACAACTCTGAGTTGTTTATAAAACTCTCAGAGAGTTGACTCTCTGCGAAGAGTCTCAAACTCTTCAGCAATGAAATATGCCATTTAAAATTTGTAACATTTTAGCAGCCTTTTCAGTGCAAACAGAGAAATGAAGTCTACACAAAATCTTAGATAGCTTGTTTTGTTTTAATCAGTTGCTAATAAGGAGTTTTTAATGTTCTCTGAAATGATTAATTTTGTCAACCAGAGACAATCACTTGATCTGTCACATTTTACAGGCTGTGTAAGACTCTGTGTAGATTATATTTCTCCATTTGCATCTAGAAGGATGATGAAATTTTAAAATATCTAAAATGGCATATACCTTGGATGTAGAGTTTGAGACTCTGCTAAGACTTTTTTTAAGACTGGTTTTATTAGGCTTATTCTACTGGGGGAATGGTAAGATCAAAAACATCATTGTATGTCCATGATTCCTTGTACGATGTACTGACTGCAAAATCACCTTCATTCCTCTGCTGAAAAGGGGCAAATTATGCCTTGTCTTTCTAACTGCATCCAAAAAATGTTCTCTTGTAGGAAAAGTATAAACAACAAATATATAGACAATCAGGTAGTTAGACATGAATTACTACTATAAAACTGTTAAGATTAGTGATTAGGAGATTTCTTGCATGTCTTAAAGTAGTTGCTGTAAGGAGCAGTAATGATGATAGAAAAATAGAAAATGGAAGTGCAGTGATTGAAAACTTGTATGACAGATATGGAGATGCTGGTAATTTGGATTGTTTAATTTTGTTATTACTTCTGATAATTACCTCAGCACACTTGGAATGGCATCATTAACTATGACAAAAAGAAAAATCTATCATCATCACATTAAAGATTACATTCTCTAATGCTGAAAGCTACATCTGTTTTTAGGAAATAGATAATTTTATGCCTGATTTTAGTGTCTGTGTCTAGTGGTCCTTTTTTAACCCGTGATTAACTTTCCTGTCAGGAAAAGGAGCCTGAAAGAATACTTAGAGATTTTGAAACAAAAAGTGTGAAACAAATCCTTCTCTTGCTCAGGCCACCGAACTGTGCAACATGATGTAAGTTATTTAACCATTTTGTCTCTTTTTTTTCCTATGTAGACAATGAAAAACTACTATTTTCTGTAAATTTAATAATGCTTTGTTTTGATTAAATTCTTTAACCATCATGGTGATAATTTTAATTTAATTTTAAAATTGAAGTTAGTTTAGTAGATGCAAAAGATGTTAAAAGTCATAAGGTGTTTTGAAAAAAAAAATCAATTGAAACCTTACTTCATTACTTTTTCAGCTAAAACTGTTAATTAGACATGTAATACTTTGACAAATTTTCCAGCTGACCTAACCTTGAGGTATGTGCGACTGCTTATTGTTATTTTCTTTGCATTGTTAGTTTGTGCTTTTACAGTATTTTGAGCATTTAGAAAGTGAATGTTCTGGTTGGCTGAAGTTCTGGAATCTTGTTGTTTAAGTAATTTAATCGTTCTGGAGTTGTCAAATTCATATTTCAGTGTTTAAGTCCCAGTAGTCTGGAAGGATCTAATCACTAGTGGATCCAGGAAAAGAAGTGATCTCATAGGAAAGAAATCAACAAATTCTCATATATAAATTACAGAGAATATGGGGAGATTATCAGAGTCCTTAGAAGAAAATAAACATTTAATTCTGTATATGAAACAGAAGAGTCTGAGGGGTTTCATTTTAATGTCCATGTCAAAACAGTATAAGCACAGAATCTGTCTCACAGATGCAATCTTTCAACTCATCTGTGTTACACTATGATTAACAGACATCCATAGAAAGTGAAGGAAATAGATAATAGAATTTTTAGAGGAATTTCTTGGCTACATAGATTGGCAGAACCCCCTCTGCAAAAAAGAGGAAATAAATAAGTTGTTTAAGAACAAGAAGTGGGGATTTGGAATCCTGAGTAGCTTGTATATAATTCCTTCATAGCTCTAATGATTCTAGTGTTCATTGCTCTAATGATTCTCAGTTAACTGACAAGACAGATGTTGCCTCCATATATGCTAAAAAAGCCATTCACTGAAGTCCTCACTGTAATAAAGTATCAAGTATATTCAATATGTTATTTGGAACTTAGTTTTTAGTGTAACTTCAGTTGTTTTCCATACATTAGTATTAGTACAAATATATTTTAACGTAACTTCTGTCTGAATTCTTATATGAATATGGTAGGAACATAAGGACTCAGGATTCCTCTAGAGTGGCTGTGAGCATGAGCTACAATGTGAGAATCTTGCTTTTAGTCATGAACTAACCTTGAGTGTGCTTGTATGCTGTTTGTTCACTGTCTTTTCCAGTTTCTTATTCCTTCTTCTGTTGCAGAAAGCCCTGTACCCTTTTAGCTTTGCTTTTATCCTGCCTAATATCCCTCCAAAAGGAATGAACTTCAAATCTTTGTTGCTTATTCACTAGTAATTATTTTAAAATAATTCCAAGTTTAGATTTGTCACATCATTTATTATTCTTTTTTAAGCATTTGTAGTTTTTTTCTGTGTTTTGCAGCTGAAAAGGATACTTATGATAATTAAGTAATTAATTAAATTTTAAGGTAGTTCTGAAAATAAGCTTCCTTTCCTAACTATAATTTCTTTTGTACAGACATGAAGTACATGATGTCAGCACAACTGTGTTTGCAACGGTTACCTGTTTCAAACTTTCTAAGAATTAACTCTGGGGGCTGGCTGTAAGTACTTTGTCTAATACCGTTAGCTGTCTTTCTACATGTGGTTGTATTTCTTAAATTCTAAATCCCAGATGAAACTCTTTCATCATTAGGGCTTTAAATGTCTAATTAATGGTTTAGTTGCATGTTGACATTATTTTTAAATGTGTAAAATATTTTATAACAGTGATTTCACAGAGCATTGACAGTGCAAGCTGCTCATCGTCTTTACAGACTGAACACTCTTTTAAAGAATAATTTAAATGGTCTGTCATTTTCCAAAAGCCTTTTAGTTTCTTTTCATTGTATTTTCAATGTCCACATTTCATGTGGTTCTATCACCTGTGTAAGTAAAAGCTTTCTCAGAACTGAAACGAGCAAATAATTGCTAAAATAATATTTCACAATTTTACTCAAAGACATGAACCATGAGGAGACTAAAAAAAGTAAAAATGGTACTCTACCAATACTGTTTGACTAACTGTGGTTATGCTGCCATGCCTGCTACATCTTCTGGATCATAGTACTATCTTAGTATCTAAGAAAATTGATATTTTCTCTCTTTTGCATTCTTTCAATGGTTCTGGTTTACTTTATTATTTATTTATTGATTTACTTGATATGTAGTCTGTAGGAAAACAAGTCAAATTATACATTCTACTTTTTTTCTGAAAGCAATGGAATTCATAGTTTTTCCACCTCTCAGGGCTAAATTGACAAATGTGGGCCAGTCAGATGAACTCTTCATCATTGTTTGCTGGGAGTTCAAAACCAAAACTAACTAAGCAAAGCCAAAGAGTCTCCCCCAAACTCCACAATAATTTTCTTCACATTTTAAGTCACTGTTCCTCAAGATACAGGTCAGTGCCATGAGAAATTGTCTTCATATTTTGTGCTAGCCTGATTGTTTTTGTCATGTAAGCCTGTACACTTGAGGTATTTCAAAAAGAAAATTGAAAGCTGATGTACAACTATATTCAATAGGAAAACAATTACATGAGTGGAGTGATGTCTTCTTGGTGACCTGTGTTGCTTAGAAACAAACTGCTATTTTATCAATTGATTAAATCCTTGTCTTCTAATTGTTTTTTACTGGAAAGCCCATTGCAATGCCTCACTCAGGCTTGGACATTCCTCCATTAACCATGAGGTCAAGCTACTGTCTGCTCCTTTCCTCTCTTCACTCTGTCTTCCTCTCAGCTAAAATCACTCAGACAACTGTCAGTGAGCATTTCTTGCATAAAGTTTCAGTTATTAGTACTGAATTTACCTGGTGCAAGTGGAGTTAGAGCACAAATGATCACATAGTGCATTTCTGTTGCATTAGCCAATGTGCACAAGAAAAAATTTATAGCAGCATTTTGCTTTCATAATTAATTGGTTAATATGTGGCCAGGTAAGTAATCTGCCACCAGAAACTTACCCTGTCAGCATTGTTTAAACAAATTTAAACTAATGAAGTAATTTTACATAGGATCTATTCTATGTGTTGTAGTACTGCTTGCTTTTGGTGAAGTGCAAGAAATTATCTGGCTAGATTTACTGTCTAAGTGGTTTAGGTTTTTTTTTTTTCTGTTAGTTACTGAAGAATATTTCTAGAATCATAGGCTTCAGATCAGCTACAGATCTGATGTGTTTGATTTATCTTGCTTCACACTTTAACCTAATTATTGTAAAATCTTTCTTTTGAACTGAAAATCATAGCCATCGTCCATGTATAGCCATATGTATTTATGCAAAATATTGCTGCAGGGTGTAGTTTCTCACCATCTCATTTCTATATCCACCTTTAAACTTTTCCCAAACTTCCCACTTTAAACCCCAGGTCCTTTCCTTTCTATGCTAGCAATTATTGCCCTCTTATTAAATTTTCAAGTGATTTTTTTTTTTTCTCTCATGTTATATTTCACACTTGACAGGAATTTATATAAACATTCAGTAATTCCCTTACATTTCACGGCTTGTTACTGTGACTTTGCTCCATGTACTCACTAATTCAAGAACTGTATTTCAGAGGTGTTCAGCCTAGTTAGGGAATGTCCTTGAAGGCATAGTAACAAGCTTAACAGAAGTAAGAGTGTAAGGAAGATTTTCACAGCTTTTTTTTTTTGCCTACAATGACCTATACAAAATAGCATTAAATAATATATTTTCAGGTTGGATATATCTTAAGCCTGGACATCATATGTGTTTCTGGATACTGTGGTAACTGCTGTTGTGTTGTCAGGGAAACAGCCTTGTGCTCAGTAGGCAAAACCAATGAGGATTAAGCAAAGCTATAATATAGCTAAGTCCCTGTGACCTTAGCAGGATCAAGACCTGTCAGTTCTTCACTTTGCAAGTGTCCCTCAGGAGTGAGGGAGATATGCACAAGTAAAAGCGTACCTGCAGTGTGCCTGGTATAAGTATCAGACTTGGAGTTATTCTAAGAAGTGAATGCATTTCTCAGTTAGATGGATTAAAAGACTTGTTTGTGTAAGTAAAATCTTTAAAAACTAAATGATAGAAAAGTTTTCATGTGAGCTATGAATGTGGAAGAGATAATTAAATTATGATGAATGCTGGAGTCTCTTTTATCTTTGTTGAGAATTCACGCAAAGATATACCAATATAAAAGTACATTAAAGTTGCAGGGATAAGAAAAAAAGTTTATAGCACTCTGGGGTGTGGAGTAATTGCCAACAGTTTTCAGCACAGTGTTCTTTAGCAGTAAATATTGATGCATGTGTTACTGAAGTAAACTTCCAATATACACGTATTATTTCATTCCAGTTTTTTGTAAGAAAAGAAGATAAACTTTTTCAGCTTAAGCATTAAATTATTTCTACTTTTTCTAACTCAGAATATTACACATTAGTTGAATTTTCATGAAAAATAAGAATGATGGAGCAAGTACATTTGACATGGTTTGGCAGAATCTGTGGAGTTTATTTTTCTTTTCGTTCTTGTATTGTTGTGTAACATTGAACGTGATTTTATGTCTTTCTTAATTAGCCGTAAGTTTTTATTATTAATCTGGATATATCAACCATTATATTCTTTTCAAATATCTCATGCATTACATGTCCTTTATAAAAAAAAAGAATTAAATTCATTCTTAGTTCATGTGCAGACAATGCCAAATGAACCTTTTTCAATACTGATACTTGTCCCATGTTTTGTGCTGAGATGGAGCATCTAGGCAAAGTGTGAAATTAGATGTCTGGTTATGATAATGGCTTGACTTCTAACATAACCTTTTGATATATATTCTTTCTTAGTGCTTTGTTTTTTTTCCTTTAGGTTAATCTAAATCTCTGGCCAAAGCCAGCAGATTTTGTTAATTTTGAGTTATTCTTTCCTGCTGTCACAATCCTTTTTATCAGTGCTCCTGCATTTCATTATTTTTTATATCTGATTATTTAAAATAACTGGGTGTTTTTCTCAAAATTATTATGTTTGCCATTTCATCAAAGTTACAGAAAATTTCTGTAACTTTTTTTCTGTAGTTTTTTTATAAGATACCTCTTATCAAAGCGAGTTCAGGCTTTTTGTAGCATGTTTAAAGCCATTATAGAAAACTTGAAATTGACCTGATTTCATTGCTTCATTTGTGAGAGTAGCCACTTTCCTAATAAGATATTTTTATCTTATGTATCAGAACAGAGAAATAAATTAAGCAAGAGGACAATGAATACTTGGCCACTTCTGTGAGTTCAAAATGATATCAGCCTTCTTAACTATATGAAATGCGCAATAGAAGTTAGAGATAAGAACATATTCAGACTTTAAATAGTTAATGCTTACATATTTAAGAACAGAACAACATGAAAACTTTTTAGAATACATGCAGAAGTTGACTTAAAAGACTGCAGCTTAAGTTCTGGGAGAAAAATGCACTGTGATGAAAAACAGAGCATTAATTTGCAAAGTTAAAGGATTAGGAAACGTGTACCTTTCTCAGTCCTGTTTATTCTTTCCTTATTAATTTTTTACTTTTAGTTTTCATGTCCGGTACAGAGCTGAATACTTTTCTTAATATACTACCTCAATAATCTCAATTTTCTTAATATATTATCTCAAACTTTTTCCCCTTCTTGCATTTTTCCTAATTTTGTACAAATAAATTTGTCCTCATTTTTACTTGGTCCACCCTCTATTAGACCTCACTAATATGAATGACCTTCACCAGTAATGACTAATTTAGAAAACAGTATGTAGAATCCAATTTTTTTTTTTATTTTCTTTAAACCAACTAACTATTTTAACAGTGTTCCAGTAAATTACTGCAAGTTATCCACTACCCTGCTAATTTCTTGGATAATCTGCAATCCTGAGCAATAGTGAGAGCAGCAGCAGCCTCCCAATTTGTTTGGTTTGTGGACAAAGAGGAGATCAGCCTTTCCTAGCTCATGAAGTGCATTAGGTGAATCCAGGACATGTCATCCTCTCTGTACATGTGCTGTGCAACTGATCCATGAGTGCATAACAAGTCCAAGATATTTGTGAAGCTGTCGATTTACAGCAGGCCATCTGTGCATTTCCCAAAGTCACATGTCCAGGTGTTCCCACTTGTTTGGTAGATATCTGTTCTTCCATGTCAAAAGTTTGCAAATACAGTTTTCTCATTCCATTTTGGATTACTGGTGTTAACTTTAGTCTGTATATTCTAAATACAATATATTGTGAACATGTAATTTATTTGATCAAATTCAGACATGAATTTAGAAGTAGGCTTTGGAAAAATACTAATGTGAAGTTAGTTTAATTCTGTAATATCAATATGGGGGAAACTGGAACTAGACTTACTGTACTCTAATCATGTCTGATTTTTCTTCTTTCGTCTTATACAGCTATTGACAGTGCTGTAAAATACAAGAACAGTAAACAAAATCAAAATGTTCACATTTTTCATATATTGAAAACAAAACCCCAGGAAAAAATGAGGTTATGGAAGGCTTCATGTGTTTGTTTAGGTTGCTGTTGTCAAAAGACTGAACAAAGAACTGTAGTTTTAATTGAAATAAATAAAAGCGTAATGTCCAAGCTCTAATTTAGTTCAGTGATCTTCTCAAAATGAATTTTTGTTAATTATATCGCCACAGATTATGGAACATTAATTCCATTGCTGTTATGAGATTATGTGTTTATTGGAATAGTTAGTATTGATTATTTCTGCACTGCATTGTAATATTTTGAATTTGGAGCACTGCACATAAGACAAATATTTAAATCTGTATATTGGATGCTTTCTTTTTTTGGGTTTTTTTTTTTTTTTTTAATTTACCTTTAGGCTTCTGATCTGCTTGTTTAAGAGTTAAATTTCTCATGAAGGCAACTTAGTACCCATAAATCACTTTCTGAATATGGAATGAAACACTCAGCCTTGGAACACACTTATTCAGGTTATGAAATACAGATGCTATGGTGGGTACATTAATTAACTGATGTGTGGTTTCCTAAAAAAAAAGGACATAGAGCAATATGCTATTGCCCATCTGGTTTAGGTCAAAGACTGTCTGCCACAGCAGCTACTTATGAACAACTGAATGTATTTATAGTAGCTATCTTTGTATCACTGCAATAATAAGTAGCAAGAGATAGATAATCCTAACAGCAATCAAAGACAGTAACAACTAACCAGGAGTATCTCATTATTTTTCAAATTGCTTCCCCTATTTTTACTACTGAAAATGGTGCAAAATGTTTATATCAACATATTGGTGTTCATTAGTCTGCATACTTGACTGCATCTTTTATTGTTTGCTCCATTAGTATTTATTTTACTTGTGTTTTGTATACAAAAATAATCAAGCAAACAGAAAAATAGCCATAGGCTTTAACATCTATGGATATTCTTTAAAATCAGCTCACTGTGGGTGTGTTTTTGTGTAAGTATGTGTGGTTTACATTGAAATACTGATTTTCAATTTACAACCCAGTTTAAACTTAGATATAGAATCAACCCAAAGCTTCAGTTGTAAGACTGTTATCACTATCTTTGAGTTCATATGCTCAAAATCAAACTGCTTGACAGCAGCAGTAGTTAATCATGTTAAGGCTTACTGTGATCCAACAAGCAGCATGCAAGCTAGACAGTGCTTAGGGGTGCTCCCTTTTGGCTCACTTCATCTTTCAGGACACAAAAAGTGACTTCAAATATGGAATAGTAGCTAAATGCTTCCTCCCATGCCTGTCCACATCCAGCTCAGGAAGCAAGGAGGCTGTTGCAGATGTACAGAACAGTGAAACTTTAGCTCTGCGCTGAGGTAAAGCGTGGCTCTCACAACTGTCCTCTGTCTATGAATAGGAAGGTGTTTCATTTCACAATCAAAGTAGTTTGGCTTCATTACCTGTGAAAGCTGGAAATACTTGCCAGCAATGCATGACATGCTACCTTTAGAATTTCATTTTCAGACAGTTTCAAAGGGAGATGTTTAGGGTAGCCTCAATATCTGTTGGGCTTTTTGATCTTTGGCTAAGTGTTGTGTACTTTTGCAGATTATTGATTGAAACAATATAAAATATGCAAGTTTTCCACTACTACTTTTATTTGGAGCACCGGTGTTTCATTTTAATGTTTCAGAAGTGATAAAATTAAGTTCAGAAAATTATTAATAGAAAAATAGAGAAAAATTCAACTGATTTGCTAACATTCTTTGCTGTCCCCATTTTGAGTCTACAGTTTAAGTAAAACTGATTAAATACTGGTGATGCTTCCTCTGAGAGATATTACATTCTTCAGAAGTAATAATATTCAGCCTGCTTCAGCCTGAGAAAAACACATAGAGGCTCATTTGGATTACCAGTTCTGTTTTTTAAGGGTATTAACAGGCCCACATCCAAGAAGGCGATTATTTCAGTGCTTGTTGCTTAGGATTTATATTGAGGCACATGGTTGCTAACATAAAACTGTTCTGCTTCCTCATGAAAAGATATTTAAGTGCTTTAAGGCTCAAAAACACAGAAATGGCTGCACTGGATCAAAGCTGTTCATTTTTCCTATATTCCATCTGTGGTTGGAGTTCGTAACCCATTCTACAGAGAAAAAGAATATTGCATTTACAGAATAATCATCTTAATATAGAAGATTTCATATTAGGTTCTTTCTTTTTGTGAGGCTTGATTTACATGCAAAGACTCTGCTCAGTTGAGGGCAGTGGAGAAAATGAAGAAATGGTGAAAGTTATTTTAGTTCTTTTTAGTAAAGAACACTATGACCAATAGAAGGAAAAAATACAGAGAGGCTTACAGATTAACAGTGACACCAGTAGCTGAGAGTGTCTTCTGAATAGTCAGCATTTGATGGATATTGCCTGAGCAAGTACAAAAGAGAAATTGGATAAAATTCAGGATAAAATTTTAGGGAGAGGATATGATTACATCTGTTGAGAGCATAGTGAGACCCTTACATATATTGGAAGGGGAAGCATGAGACTTTTGGGAAATTGAGTGATGATAATTGCATGTCACGATACACAGGTTAAGTCACAGTCATAAGAGTTCTCATATGAAGTATGTGAAAAGCTCCATTTTCAGCCTCCGATAGTAAACCAGACCTGCAATGCTGACTTTTAGCATTTCTTTTTGCACTTTGGAATTTACAGTTTCTGAGTTGTAGCAGCCCAGTATATTTTCACTGCATCACCTGTTTTATATGCCCCCATTGTTATTTCTTTTCTAAGTTACAGAGTCCAGGACTTTTTTTCTCTTTTGAATGGCATTTTTTCTACACTTTTCCTTGTATTTGTAACATTGTATTAAAATTCCTGTGTGAATTCCTTGTTATTTTTGTAATCTCCGTGGGGTTTGGGTTTTTTGTTTGTTTGTTGGTTTAGTTTTTTGCAGTTTTTTGATAGAGGTTTTTTGAAACTGAAATCAGTAATACTAATATAGGTAAGTCTTTGATTTCCATAGTCCGTATGTCCACTGATATAACTGTCCTCCATTCTAATTCTTAGTGCATTTGTATTAAAGAGGAGGATTTTTTGTTAGTAGGTTTCTTTCTTAGTATTTCTTTCTATGCATTTGATTTCATCTTCATTATAGGTTAAAGTAGTTGGGTTTTTTCCTTTCAGTGTCCACTGAGTATGTAGTTACCAAGAAAACTGTATTTGCTAATGTGATTTTCAAAGTGGAAATGAAATCTGTGAGTGTTACAGAGCAGAGCTCAGATACAAAGCAGAGTCAATTTGCATGTCTTACACACTGGTGCTTGTGAGATTGGACTAGAGGTTCTTGCTGTTATCTCAGTGTTACTTGTTTCTCCCAGGAGATTCCTCTTTGTTTGGGATAATAGATCTCCTAAGACTTGAGGTCACAAACACCCTATTTAACAGAGTGATGTGGTGTTTGGAGAACCAGGATCACAGTTAGACAAGCAGATATTTTCAATCCAGTCATCCCTTTAGTTGGGGGTCTGATATGTTCTTAAGTGCTCAGGACTGTGGGTTGCAAACCTACTGAATTCCTCAGTCTGTGATATTAGGTGTATTTTATAGGTCCTGCACTGCCTAGCAGGAGACATTCATTATACGCAAGGTAAATGTTGCCGTGGAACTTCGTCCAAGAATTTTCAAATTATTTAACTTTTAAATCTTCTAAAAATATATTATCTTGTAAGCTTCAGCAGAACCCGGAAGAAAAAACTTGTATATTGCTTGTATATTTTTCACTGTACTAGGCACAAGTGATACTTACCCTACTTCTGCAAGTCAAACATATGCTTTCCACTATAAAACTCCTTTCAAATATCATACTTCAATTTTGACTAAGGCAGAAACTAGTTATAACAAGTGTTAGGTCTGCAGGAATGACAGGTATTAGATATGTAAATTCCTGTTTTACTGACTATGTGAGCTGCATGTAAACCTTTAATCTGGCATCTGTACATGACTCTGCTGCATCACATTTTCTTAACAAGGTTCTGTTTAAATTTCCCATCTATTCACTGGCATTTTGACAATTCCAGAAACAGGTCTGGCAGGATTTTTAAAAATAAATATTTAAATCTATTTTATAATGCTGCAATTCTTTTTCCTAGTAGTGTTCAACTCAGCTTTCCCATGCAGCAGGGTTAATGTCTTTGATTACTTCATTTCAGGTAAAAATTCCGTCTAAATTTCTTTTCCTTGACATGTCTGCAGTAGATGTCTCCTATAGACTACCTTGATGAAAGGAATTGGGTAGGATGCTAATGGCCTGCAAATATTTGCCAATCCATGGTCAAAAATGTAAACAGAACTGTGTTTTAAGTTCTGCAATTCTTTGAATAGAAAAGGGACCTACAATGATCACCTGGTCCACCTTATTATCACAGAATCATAGAATTGTTTGTTTTGGAAGAGACCTTAAATATCACCTAGTTCCAATCCTCCTGTTGAGGGCAGGGATACTTTTCACTAAACCAGATTTCTCAAAGCCTCTTCCAACTCGGCCTTGAACAGCTTCAGGGATAAGGGATCCATAGCTTCTCTGGGCAACATGTTCCAATGCCTGATGACCCTCCCAGTAAAGAATTTTTCCCTAATGTGTAATATAAACTTATATTCTTTCAGTTTAATGACACTCCCCCTTTTCCTGACACTATATGCCCATGTAAAAACTCCCTCTCCATCTTCCCATCTTTTATGTAATGGAAGCCTGCTCTACCGTGTCCCCAGAGCCTTTTCTTCTCCAGGCTGAATATCCCCAACTCTCTCAGCTTGATGCCAAATGGTCTGTGTCCTTATGTTGGAAGCCCCAGAGTGGGATGTACCAATCCAGGTGGAGTCTCACAAGATCAGAGTAGGCAGGAGAAACACTTTCTTTGATCTTCTGGCCACATCATTCTTTGGATGCAGCCCACAACACAGCTGACTTTCTGGGCTTGCAAGCACATGTCACTGGGTTATGTTGGACTCCTCATCCACTTACAACCCCAATCCTTCTCCATAGTTCTGCTCTCAATCCATCCTCCTCCCAGGCTGTATTTGTGCTTGGGATTGCCGTGGCCCAGGTGCAGGACCTTGCATTTGGCCATGTTGAACTTCACAAGGTTCACACGGACCCACCTCTCAAGACTCTCTTGAAGAGAGTCTCTATCCAGTCCCTCTGGATGTCTCCCTTCCCTTCAGAGTGGTGGCCACACCACACAGCTGAGTGCCATCAGTGAACTTGCTGAGGGTGCCCTTGATCCACCTGTCCCTGCCACCAACAGAGATGTTGAACAGTGCTGTCCCAGCACTGACCCCTGAGGGACACCACTTGTCACTGGTTTCCATTTGGGCATCAAGCCATTGATTACAACTCATTGAGTTCAACCATCCAGCCCATCAAGGTGTTCAAGACTGATTCTTGTTCTTAGGACTCTCCAATAGTTCCTTTGTCACCATGAAATCTGTTCCTTTGGATTTTGGGATTTTCCTAAGCATAAACCATCTACTGATCACACTGATTTGCTTTCCCTTTATAATCACGTCTTTACTGATAATTCTAAGCTTGCATAGGGCTTAGTATAACTAATTTGTAGAGTATTATATAAATACGTAGTGAATTTTACTTTTTCTGAAAAAAAGTAAAATAAATAAATAAATAAAATAAAGTTGGTAAGACTTCAGGTTTGTGGTCTTGTTTTTTGAACAAGTCTTCAGGTCTTGAGAGGATGTGATTACAACCTCTACTGTTAATGGAAGAATGAATATACCAGGAACACTGAGTGTAGAATTTGTATATAACTTCTGCTTCTTCTGAGCAAGTTGTATGAAAGTATTGACTTTCATTCCTTTTTTTCTAACTGTGAGTATTATTAGAAGATAGTCTAAATTTATAAGGCTAAATTTTCATCTGTTTAAAATCATCATAAGTCACTTTGAAACAATGCAGCCAATTGCCCTGTTGTGTTTAAAAAAAGAAGAAAAAACCTTAAAAAATGTATGTCTATTTTTGGAAGATATTTAAATGTTAAATAGTCAGCTTTCTCTGGCATGCAAAACCTCTATTTAGTAGAAAACTTTTTGCAAATATATTACTAGTTATTTATTATTGTGGCTTCTTGATTACTTCTTTAAAGAATAATTTTGTATTCTTTGCCCAAGTATATTTATCAGATTTTTTCAATTATTTTCCATAATTAAAAAACACTTGTGTTTTCTTGTGTTCTTTATCTTCCTTATCTCTCCTAAATTCCTTTTGTTCTATTTTGTAGATTACTTCAGATGTATAAGTTACTTGTTAAACTGTTCCTCTCAGAAATCTAGGTATAAGTGGTACAATTAAAATGTTTTTATTGATGCCAAAACAAAATACAATGCTATTGAATTGATTCTAATAGTTAAGCAAGAGGCACAGCATTAGAGTTATAGATTCATAGTCTCATTTTCATTGGAAACAACCTTTAAGTTCATAGAGTCCATTAAATTGTCTGAACCAGTAGCAAAAGCAGTAACTGAGAGAATGGGAGAACTAAATCTCAGGATGACATTGATTCAGCGTTTCTTCTTCTTGTATGACTTGTTACTTTTCTAAGATACTATGGAAATTATTATAATGAATTGTCTGTTTAGCTGACATTTAATATTCACTTATCTTGTGTTCTCTGGCTGTTCTGTTCTGCAGCTTTTCCCACGGTGAACTGAACTAATTTGCAATGTTGTCAGATTGCAAATGACTGGGAAAAAGAGCTGGTACTTATCTTACATTTAGGGCTAAAGGAAGGGAGCCTAAGCACGTACGCCTGCTTTGGAAAATCCTGCAATTAAATGGTTGCACATCAACACTAATGATTTAATGACTTTGTAGATGTGTCCCTTCAAAACTAGTGAGGATTTTTCATTTAATTTTGGCAATTTGCAATAGTTCATTTTCTTATTCTGTTCCAGATCTTCTACTGGTTCATGCATTTGAAACAGGTTTTCCAATACATCTTCTGTAAGAAAAGGTTCTTCTGTTTATTTCTTTTCTGACAGCCTCTCAGGGTGCCACTGAAAATCTTCATGACACTCAACAAGTCAATACTTTTTAACAAGGTCACTCATTAGATTAATTTTTTTTTTTCTTGAAATTAAACCCTAGATTGGTGGATATATAATTTTTTTATGTTTGACATGAAGTAAAGAATTATGATGGGCACACTTGCAGATAAGTTCCTTAATAATATAAATTTGGATCATGTACTTTGCAGAGGAGTAACTCAGGAACTTTTTTCTCCTCTTGTGGGTTTCCTGACTGGAGTCACTGAAATAATCCATTTTAATATTGTAAACTTTTACCTCAGCAATGCACCCCTGTGTAATTTACCTGGTTTACATTGTTGCTTGCTTCTTGCTCTTAGGTTTCATGGTCTTCTTCAGTGCATCAGGCACTGTCACCATCCTAGTCCCCCTGTCAGTCTTAAAAGTCCTATCCTTTCCTACTTAGGTGAGAAATCCCAATCCATACTGATCTTATTTTCCTTATTAATCCAGTGATGTCATTTATCTGATTTGATTCAGGCATTTTAGTGTTTAACAGTACTCTTCTGTTGCAGCAGTTTTTCCTATGTTTTGTGTACTGACCAATGTGCTTTTAATTTATTATTTTCTTTCACTGTGTTTTTATATGTTTACAATGTTATAAAACTAATTTAAACCCAGCCATTTTACTTCCCCATTGTATTTCTGATGTTGTGCTTTGTATATGTTTTTATACCTTTGGTAGTATTTTTTGAGTTACCGTGCCATGTTTAAGTGCAACTCTATTCTTAATTAACCAATAAACTGAATCCTCCTATATCTGCAAAACAGTACAAGTAAGTAACTTCATTTGCTCTTTCTTAACTTCTTTACTTGCACTTCAATTCCACCAGTACAACATAAATATTATGGTATTATTGTCTTAAAATTGAGTTTATCTAAAATGTATATACCCCATACTTGAACATTATGAGATTAAAAAAAGGGAAATACAAAAGTTGAAGAGAAATAATTAAATCTGAATTACAGTAGGTCTGAGTGGAAAGCCATAGAGGTATTAATATGAAATGTTAATGGATCGATATATGTTTTGTGGGAGGTGGCTGCAGTTCTCATCATACATGGTAGTAGGGGCAAATTTTTTTTGTAGGTGCACTAAGAAATGCACTTATGCAATAGATCATATATGATTCCACATTTTTTTTTCTTGGTATCTTGAGTCACTGTTCTACACTTTCAAGAGACAGGGAAGATTATGAAATAATAGGATTTCCAGTATTAAATAAAAACATTTTTACAAAACGTTAGAGGAAATGGCAGGGGTTTTTTGTTTTATTTTGTTAGTACTTGTAAATTTGCTACCTCAAACCTTCTCTGAGAATTTTCACTGAGACTTTTGAGATTATTTGCATTAAATGCTACAGTAGTTTACATTCTCAATCTTCTTTTGCATGCTTGACAGTACTTCAGATTTGAAGTGATGATGAACCACACAATTATTGTTTTGTTGTTTCAAACTTAGAATATCTTGGAAAGGCAACTTAGATTTTAGCCCAGTTCTGATGCATTAAACTCTCATTTTCCATCTCCTTCAAGCAGGCAGTTTAGTTTTATGTTGGACTCTTTGGCTATAGCCTCCTGGAAATAATTTTGATTTGCTTTTATTTATGCAGTTCTAAGGTAAGGGCATTCAGAGAAGCAGTTTGATTGTAATTTTGGTCTGTTTAAAAACAGGAGAAAACATCAAAACAAGACATTAGATCATGACAGAAATAGAAAAAAATCAAATTAGAAGAATTTTCAGTGTAAATAGATATATAATTGCAAGACCTTGAATGTATGTAATTATGCATACTCAAAAAACCCTCTATGTCATTGCCATAATGAAAAAGCCATCATTTCTCTTCAAAAGCACTTCAGGAAGCAAAATTCAGTCTGCAAGCATATTCAATTTGTCCATTTCTCACAAAAAATTGTACCCTGTCCTCAGTAAGGAAATTGGTCTTCAGTCGAAAGCAAATTACAAGAATTTCTCAGAAAAAGAGCATTTCTCTCATAACTCATTGGAATTAAAATTGTAAATATTTCTCTTCCCTCTTGCTCCCTCATCTGTTTAATTTCATAAGTAAATAGGTCCCTGAGCTTGGCTTGATTGACAAGGGAAGTTAAAACTGCAAGCACTTACTATTCCTTTCCACACATCAGTGAAAGGGAGTTAGGAATATTAAATAAATTAACACAGCTTAACTAATATTTAAATTATAGAAGGTATGTCATTTTATAGTAAACAGTTTACTTAATAATATTTTTTTTTAATGTTAGTAAAAATCTGAAATACTATTATTAGAAGAAAAAGCACTAATTTTTTTAACATATGATAAACATGTGTCAGTATATTGTATGCTTGCTACTGGAGTTTATTTTATTTGGTTACAATTAGCAAATATTAGTAAACATGAACCTATACACTGATTATGCCCTCCATGTTCCCTGAAGTACTCTTTTGAAATACAATTTTACTCTGTCTCATCTTTTTCCAGCCTCCAGATAACAACAACAGGGCTGCTGTTTCATCACAAGTTTTGTACATTCCATATGCCAGTTTATGAATTTTATTAGAGAAGTAAAATTGAACAGAATGTGGAAATTGTCAAAAATTACTAATAAAAATTATCAGAAAAGTAAGATTGCTTTCAAGTTGGGAATTAAGTGTTCTGTAGATACACTCATGTTTTTGGTTTTTTTTCTAAGAGATCATAATATTCAGACTAAGATCCTAGGTCCCACAATAAAATATGTTGTAAGAAGTAGACTAAAGGAGAGTTAAATAATGAGGCTGTATTGTCTAGCAGTGATTTCTTTAATTCTCATTTGAACTTCCCTTTCTAGCTTCTGTGTTCTTTGAAGACTCTCACACATAAAAAATGTCTTGATCTTAAAGCTTGTATTTCCTCCCTACTATAATATATAATTTTTCACCCATCCTCAGTCTTTCATTACTGTTTTATTTGAAGAAAGTATAACTAAGAGTCTCATTCAGAGTTTAGTTCCAAGACTTAAGTTAATCAAGATGAAAAAGGTTCTCACATTATTTTTATGCTGGTCATGGAGGGAGATTGAAAAGTGATGAAAAGATGAAGAGAAGGCTGTGTATCCCACTGGACATCAGTGAAGTCAACATAGTCAACAGACCTGATGATAGGCATCCCAGAGTCCTGAAGGTTTTGACTGATGAAGTTCCCAAGCTGCTGTACATGGTATTTGGAAGGTTACAGCAGACAGTTGATGTTCCAGGCAACTTCAAAAAGGGAAACATACCCATTTTTAAGGGGAGAGAAGAAAGAACAACTCTGGAAACTACTAACTTGTCATCCTCACCTTTGTGCCTGGGAAGATCATGGAACAGGTTCTCCTAGCAGTTGTTCTGAGGCACTTGGAGGACAGGGAAGTGTTTTGGGACAACAAGTGCAGCAAGGGTAAGTCCTGCCTTATCAAACCATTGACTGTCCATGATGGAGTGATCTCATCAGTGTATGAGGGATGGGTTTCAGATTTCATTTATCTGGACTTCTGTAAAGCCTTTGACATGATCTCCCACACATCCTTCTCTTGAAATTGGAGAGACAAGGGTTTGAGGGGTGGACTGTTTGGTAGGTAAGGAATGGATTTGATAGACACATCCAGTGGTCCCCTGATGGACATCAGTGACAAGTCGTACCCCTCAGGGATCCATAGTAGGACAAGTGTCATTTAATATCTTCATTAATGACATAGACAAAGGGATCGAGTGAACCCTCAGCAAGTTCGCAGATGACAACAAGGTGGGGTGTTTGACACACCATCTGAAAGACAAGATGCCATCCAGAGGGACCTGGACAAGCTGGAGGAATAGGCCTATGGGAATGTCATAAGGTTTAACAAGGTCAAGTGCTGATGCTGCACCTGGGTCAGATCAGCCCCAATATCAGCACAGGCTGGGCATGAAGAGCCCCAGCCCAACCCTGCCCAGAAGGACTTGGGGTGCTGTGGGTGAGAGGCTGGACATGCCCCAGCCATGGCACTCCCAGCCCAGAGAGCCAAACGTGTCCTGGGCTGCATCCAGAGCCCCGTGGGCAGCAGGGCAGGGAGGGGATTCTGCCCCTCTGCTCTGCTCTGCTGAGAGCACCTGGAGCACTGCAGCCAGAGCTGGGGTCCCTGCACAGGAGGGACAGGGACTTGCTGGAGTGAGCCCAGAGGAGAGAAAGGAATTTTTTTTAGAGGGCTGGAGCACCTCTACTGAGTGGAAAGATTGAGAGAATTGGGGTTGTTTGGCCTGGAGGACAAAAGGCCTCAGGGCTACCTGATTGTGGCCTTCCAGTTCCTGAGGAGAGCCTACAAGAAGGAGAGCAGCTATTTTACAAGAGCATGTGTCTTGATTTAAGACAGCCTAAAGAGGAACACCATGAAATGAGTTGCCCCTGTTTATACATTTAACCAATCCATTTCCACAAAAAAGGAGAAAACAAATACAAGCTGATGTAAGTGAAAAAAATAACAGTGTTCTGACTTTGTGCTAACAAATGAAACTGCAACAGGCAAAACCCAGCAAATAAACACTAGATACAAAATTTCTGAAACATACTCCCTTGGAACGAAGAGAAACTAGAAATGCCTATTTTGGGATGATGCCCACTGCAGGCAACTGTGTGAGGGGAGACAAAGAGAAAAGATGGTGGCAAACCCTCCCCCCAGGATGGCGGCCTTTGCAGGCAACAAGACAGTCCAGGAGACAATGGGAAATGATGGTGGCAAACCCTGATGAGAAGGTAGGAGACAGGAGCAGTTCTAATGGCAGATGAAAACTTGCTGGGTCAGCTCTACCACCCACTGCCGCCTCCTGCCACATGCAGGACTCCACCCTTGGTGCTGGTGTGTTCAGGGAAAAGAATTGGCCGGTTGGCACTAACCCAGACACTACCTCAAGCTCCATGCTGCTGACAGGGTTTGCAAACTTCACTCCAAAACAGTTGTTGCTTGTGGAATACACTTTTCCTGAGTGGCTGGTGTTGCAAGCCCAGAAAAACATCCAACAACCTGAAGCAACCCTCTCCAAAGCGGAGCCGTCACCTTCTGCAAATGCTTCATTTAAAGAGGCTGCTCCCTGCTTCCAGACTCTAAATTAAAAAGGGGTGTAAGCAACAAACCTCTTCCCTCCCTCCAGTCCCCACTTCAGGATTCCTATTCTGGCTGCAGAGCTGGATCATAAAGAGACAGAAAGGTTTTGGGGGCACAGATTGATACGGAGTACAGTAATGTTTTGGACATAAACAACATGGAGTTGGACAAGACAAGAGACAGTGGCTTCAAACTGATGTAGAGTATTTAGAACTATATATTAACAGTATATATTTTGAGTATATAGATATTTAGAATATATTCTTTATCGTGAAGCTGGTACCTGAACAAGTTGCCCAGCGAAGTTGTGAATGCACTATTGCTATGGGTGCTCAAGTCTAGACTGAATAGGACTTTAAACAACCTGGTCTAGTTAAAGATATCCTGGCCCAGGCTTGAAGCTATGTGATCTTTAAGGTCTCTTCCAACATAAATCTTCTACAATTCTGTGCATCTATTCCCACATTGTCCTCTCATTAGATACCAGCAACAAAAGAACAGCACCTCCCTCTGCACTTCCCCTGCAGAGGAAGCCACATAGAGCAAATTGATTCTTTCAACTAAAAAAAGTTTGGCATTATTCAAGTTCAAATCTCCAAGTTCTTTTCAATGGAGCTAGTCCTGATTTTCAGTTTGAGCATGTTTATAAGTTTTTCTGTGTACATTAACACAGAAAAACAGTTTAAAACAATGTTCTTAAAATTATCTTATTTTAATATGTTTATTATTATTTCTGACTCTTCATTGCTTGATGTTTAATTTTAGCGTTTGAAAATTTAGTGCCACATCAGAATTACTTGCAACTACAGCAGATTTCAGAAGCCTTCTGAAACAAAATCCAAGATGCTAACAGATAAGAGAGCTCATGTGCGTGTTGCAGAGCAGCTGAGAGCTCAGAGCCTCCAAGAAGAGCAGAGAGCCCAAGACACTGAAAAGGTGACTGCTTATTTTTATAGATGTCTGAAGAAATATTTTCTGAAGATTATGTGCTTAATGAGTTAGTTAAAGCCAGGGTGATGGCTTTCTGATTCTGTGCTACACACTCATGTTCATACAAGAACAAAGCAGTGTGCATGGAAATAAAGCCAATGTACTCTTATGAGACCTTAAAAATATTCCTATTTAAAAATCACTTCATGTTAAGTTGAAAGTATTTACATATTGTCAAGCATGGAAAATATTTATAGATTTGAAGACAAAGTGTGCATATCACAATTTGTATGCATTTGAGGTGTCCTTGTATAAGAGTTTTGTGTCATTCTTCTTTTGTGAAGATGGAGTGTTGTACAAAAGCAGGAAGATGACAGAAGACAGGCATCTATAGTGGGTATGGCCTCAGAACATCTTGTACATCTGTGTAGTTATTCTGATGAAGTAAAAAGGAGGAACAAATTTCTTTAGGCATGGGAACACTCACCCAAGCAGAGTTTATGGTTTATAGAGAGGAAATGGCAAGATATCAGGGTGTTGAACTCCATGACAAAGCTGTTGACTAATTTGATATGTTTTTTATGTGGCTAATGAAGGAAGAACTGCTACTTAGCTGTTCTATTGCCACTACATGATCAAAAATGGCAAAGAAATGCCATTCATGTATCTAGACAAGAAAATAAAAGCAATATTCAAAATACTCAACATTTTAAAATAATTTTTTAATATTTTATATTATATATTATATATTTTAAGTGGTTTTCACTTTATGTACAAAAAACACTTTCCTACTCCACTCCACCTTTACCTGCATATATTTGTAGTGCACTTTAAATGAGTGCAATTTGTATGTTTGTTACTCTTAATGATCTGAGACTCACTATTCAGCAGTAATGTTACCTAGTGGTACTCCCAGTTTCTCTGCTGTATTCAGACCTGAAGAATGTACCATTCTAGAACTAAAATTCAATGAAAGCCCTTAAATGTGTATAAGGCCTTGAGAAAAACCTGTTTTTCTTAGAAGATGTGCTTCTATTGCACCTTATTATTTGCTAATGTAGATAAAGCATGTAAAGATGTTAATTTTCTGATAATGATAATTAAAAGATGCATGTTTATCCTCAAATATTGAAAATTGACTAGGATATTGATAAGGTGTCAAATTATTTAGAATTTATGGTGGTACTTTAAATGAATTTTACAACATCTATTTCTTGATATAAAAATTGTGAATTATGAGTGAAGTGGCCAAGAATATTTTTGGTCAAGGTTTAACTGTGGACAAAAGGTAGAGAATTATTTTGCTTTCACAACATTTTAGTGATCCACTTCAAAAAAGAAGAAAGAAAAAAAAAAAAAAGAAAAAAATAAAAGAAAGAAAGGAAAGCAATTTTCCAGGTCTGGAGCCTGATAATCTCTTCTACCTTCTTCCTGAAAGGCTGTTTTCCTTCTTGCTTAATTATATTTGCCTCATATATATGTAGAGCGTTACTTCAGAGTTTTTAGGTATTGTATTAGGGCCAAATGTTGTCTTTTGTTTCAACCTACGTATTTGAACACACAATATTGCATATTCCACATTGCTTAGGAAGAAGGAGACAAAATAAAACAATAGCCAAGATTCAAATGGCCATTATACAGGTTAGAAAGCCAAGACCCACATAAAAGCTAGTGATGCCAAAAAGTTCTTGAACAACAAGAGAGAAGCAAAGGCAATTTTCATCTCTATTCTTTTAATGTTAATTATATTAACTCAAAAATCATGATTTCTGGGAGCATTTACTCTTACAAATACTGTACTTGCACCATCCAAAAGCTTCTGTTGAAATGATGTAGTAGACTCAACCAAAAAAGGGCTGAATATTTATAAGATTATGATTCTGCACTTATTTTTTAATTAAAATTGCTTTGAGGTAGGAAGTTCTTGTTGAATAAATACCATAAATAGGTCTAATTTGATTGCTGAAACTATTTTAGCTTCTAGTCTACTAATAACAATATGTGAAATAAAATCATGGATGTTGCTTCCTGATTTGCACATGATGAAGTTTTGCACCATAATGTTCAAACTGTAACACACTATGACACTATGAAAGTGTCTGCTCTACTAATTTTTACAGAAAGTCAACAGTGACAGCACTGAAGTAGAGAATATACTAACATAGTTGCTTGATTAACTATCAGGGATACATTCACACTATCAAATATAAAGCAGATCATGGTCCAGAATATCTTGTTTCAAGATGTTGTTTTTTGGCTAACAGATGTTATCTGTTTTGCAGATTGAGGATCTCTCATATACTCTGCTAGAGCTCTATGCAAAATCAGAATTATCCTGCAGAAAGAACAGCTGCAAAATTCTAGGATTTTCTGGCTGGTGGAAATAGGTGTAGCTAGGAAAGGGGAAGAAGGGTAGGAAGGGAAAGGTGTAAGATGGAAATAATCTGGCCTTTATTCTTGGTGTAGCTGATGCTTAAAGTATTTTCAGTGTAAGTATTTCTGCTGTACATGACATGAAAGTAATTCCCTAGTACTTGCTCTGTTGAACCTTCTTTATGATGCTTTGTGAAGAGGAAGGAAACAGAAATTGTTTTTTTCTTCAGAATGTATACAAGGAGATAGAAAAGTTTGAGAAGTCTTTGACAGGAAATGTCTCTGCAGTACACAGCCATGTGA
Organism: Muscicapa striata striata; assembly: GCA_030060385.1. Taxonomy (NCBI): domain Eukaryota; kingdom Metazoa; phylum Chordata; class Aves; order Passeriformes; family Muscicapidae; genus Muscicapa; species Muscicapa striata. Next base: position 2,626,835 of record JAREIS010000142.1, read on the forward strand.
CTGACAGGTAATATTTGGATACTAAATTGTTAAGAGAAGTCAGGGAGCTGAAGAGGTCTCACAGCATCCCTGCCCAGAAGGACTTGGGGGTGCTGTGGGTGAGAGGCTGGACATGCCCCAGCCATGGCACTCCCAGCCCAGAGAGCCAAACGTGTCCTGGGCTGCATCCAGAGCCCCGTGGGCAGCAGGGCAGGGAGGGGATTCTGCCCCTCTGCTCTGCTCTGCTGAGAGCACCTGGAGCACTGCAGCCAGAGCTGGGGTCCCTGCACAGGAGGGACAGGGACCTGCTGGAGTGAGCCCAGAGGAGAGAAAGCAATTTTTTAAGAGGGCTGGAGCACCTCTGCTATGCGGAAAGACAGAGAAATGGGATTGTTTAGCCCGGAGAACAAAAGGCCTCAGGGCTACCTGATTGTGGCCTTCCAATACCTGAAGGGAGCTACAAGAAAGAAGGAGAGCAGCTATTTACAAGAGCATGGAGTGACAAGATAAGGCGATATGGTTTCAGACTAATAGGAAGCAGGTTTAGGCAAGATAATAGGAAAAAAATATTTACTGTGAGATTGGTAAGACACTGGATTGGGTTGCCCAGAGAAGTTCAGATGCCCTGTCCCTGGAAGTGTTTAAGGCCAGGTTGGATAGAACTCTGACTAACCTGGTCTAGTGAAAGGTATCCCTGGCCATGGCAGTGGGGTATTTGCAGTTGTCCGTCATGAGACTTAGTTACTACCATTTTTTTTCTATTTTTTTCTGATTTTTGTTGTTGTTGTTGTTGTTTGGCCTTTAATGCCTTCCCATTTTTTCCTGTGATTGCAGTTTTTCAAAGTGTGGGTACTTATAACAGGCTGCCTAGGCTCTTTGTTCATAGTCAGTAAGAAATAGGTACTTGTCAGTGAAATTTGTCTTTATTTAAAACGGGTAAGATAAGTCACCTTTGACAGCCTGATTCTTTTCATTGACAATATAGAGACCACCAATGAGCTCAGCTACAAGCTCAGGTATAGGTATCTGCTTAAGTGAGGTGAAATTTATCATTTGAAAGTGTCATCTGATGGGGAATACACAATCACCTCAAAGTTCAGCTCAGTTGGACCCATTAAGGAAGGAGCATTACTTCCTTGTCCCAAAATGGCCACATTACAGTGACTTTTCTAGTGTGCATTTTACTTGACAGAGTTGAAGGTTTTGCTGTTATGTAGTTCCCAATAGTACTTTCAGCATTGCTTTGTCAAATTACAGATTTCTCTAAATCTCTAGGTAATAAAGAGTGTATTTTTTAAAATACACTAATAAGACATTGTGTGAAATGGATACAGACAAGTTAACAACTTTCACAACAGTAAAATTTTTTCAGGAATGGGAAACCACCTAACTTATTTCCCAAGCTCATTAAAATGTCAGAAAACTATCTTGGGAAAACAAGGTTTAACTAATTAAATGTTTAATCTTGAGATTGTATGGATGTTTTATCCTGGGCACTGAGATATGGTGTGGAAACTCTGTTACCGAGGGTGAGAAAGATGAAATTAAATCAAAAATAAGAGGAACAGGGAAAAGTGAGGATACAAGACCTCTCTGTCAGCACTGAAGTTTGACTTGCCATAATCTGCAGTCCCTTACTCTGATGTCAGGGTATCAGAGTATATTAGAGTATATCAGATATCAAGGCTTTCTCTTAGCCCCTGAAGTTCCTACTTCAGCTGTGATTCATGAGGTTCTATAACTATTCTAAATGACTACATGTTCATTCTCTGTTATTAGGTAATTTAAATGAAGTGATCTTCTAGTAAGGTCTGAAAGGATACTGACAAAGTATAATTGACATAAGAATATTTATGTTGAGCTTTATCAGTAGCATGAATTTAATTCAGTAATTTTCAGTTATGCAAACATAATGAGAAATTAACTGTCATTAAGAATTATCTCATTCATTGGCTTTTGTTCACCTCTTATTAAATTTTGCTGCAAATTAGCTGAAGACGTTTATGAGAAATTAATGAATAGGCATAGAATTACACACAAAGAAGATACAGAGACAAAAAATCTTCCTTCAATGATGCCAACTTTTAATGTATTTATTATGTATTGATACATAGAAGATTTCAAACTCCAACCTGATGACAGAAATTTAAAAAAACATGAGATAAATAAAGCTCAATGGAATTTTTTTTGGTGTGATTATGATGATTTATAGTGCATTTTGTTTCTGATTGGATATGGTTGTAAAACTGTTCCCATTGGCTTTTTTCAGGATGTTTATGTTTGCATGTTAAACTCTGTAAATATCAACAAAGAAAACAGTATTTCTGATCATAACTGTGGTAAAATAAAGATATGTCTCTCCCACACACTTCTCAGTAGAAAATTCCTTTTTCAATGGAATCCCTAAATGTGCAGGTGTTCTTTTATAGACTAGTCCGGCTGTTATTTCTTTGACATGACTTCAGTAGATTAGCACAAATTCAGAAATGTTTGTTTCCGTTGCAATGAAATACTTTTTCTTCTGCATCTATGGGAAAATAAAGGATTCATATCTGTTGCTAAGTCTGTGCATAGGCTCTTGTTTGAGCAGGCTTTTTTAGCGCATCTGATTTTCTTAAAGTTGTACATTTTTAAATACTAGTTCCAGTTTTACCACCATGCCAGCAAGATAAAGAGTACTGTAAAGTTATATAACAGTGACTACACGTAAGCAATAGTTGTCCAGAATCATTTTCAGGTTTTAAAGAGTATATATCTGTCTTTTTCTGGTACTCTCTAGGGGCCCTATTGATGGTCATCTATGTTGCACAAAAGCAGTTTGTTTTCACAGTAACAAGGTTCTTGTCTCATAAAAGCTTTGGTTAGAAAAGAAAAAAAAGCATTGGACCTGTTGCTGTAGTTTGCTGCGCTATCATTTCTGTATTCCACAGTGGTCTTGCTTTGTGACTCAAACAGGAAATTTGGCTGCAATGATGCTAGAAAATTAGGCCTGTTTCCTGATTTCACTTCTTATCTGTCCAGAAACTGCATGAATGATTCCTAAGTCATGGAAAACATATTTGTTCTAGCTAGCTATGAGAGAAATAGGATGAATAGGTTAATGAGAAACAAAAAAGAAAAAAATGAGCAGATGTAAATAGCAGCAGAAGAGAGAAAGAAGCAAGCTTAGAAATACATAACTGCACAGTCTGGCATGTAGAGGGTATACATATAAGCAATGTTTTGCTCAGAGAAGTAAGTTAAACATGAGGAAAGTGAAATCGCTAAGAAGGGACTTGAAGGTTAAGGAAAATTCAAGAGTTCAACATTTAAATTTTCCTTAAGTGATTTCATGATTTGAATTAAAATCCAGGCTGCTGTGTATGTTGATGAGAAGGTGATTACATGTAAATATTCTTGAGATATTGTCAATGCTATGATTAAATATGTCTGAGAAGGATTGAGTACTAGTAGCTGTCTTTTTTAAGTACTAAGATCATAACTCAATTTCTATTTCAAAAGAGCTTTCTACTAATTCTAAGAATAAAGTGTGAATCAAAATTGCTTTATACTTACTCATCTAAGTAAGGATTCATATAAATTGGTGTTTCTGGGTCATTCTTTCCAAGGCAAATGGGTTATTTTTGAAGGAGGTAGCGTTTTAACCATCCAGAATTAGTTTATACATCCCTTTAATTAAAGAGGTTGTGATCAATGAGAGGTGGAACGTCTCAGTCTTTCAAAGCTAAAATCTTACTTTGGTTCACTCAGCTTTGAATGCACACAGGGATGTTGACTCTATGGTCCAAGCTATCACTCTGGGGTGTGGATAATTGGGTGACCAGAGGCAAGAAGACCATCTGCCCACCAGTGGTATATAATCCCTGTTAACAAGTTCTTGCCTGTGTTCCCTGAATGTCCTTTGAGTCTGGAGAACTTGGAAATCATATAACTTAAAAGTACACTTAGCTTTTCTTTTTTTAAGTTTGCTGTTCTGATCCCTTTCTATAATTTTCCTGGTTCTTTGTCACCTAATTCAGCAGTTTCTCTACTTCTTTGAGGTATTATGCTATTTTGTTTTTCTCCAGTCTTACTTAAGTCATAAGTCTCAATGGCAGCTGCTCATTGTCTTGTTAGATTCCAGATTTTCTTTGGTTACTTATACTAAATGTCAGCTGCTTGACCTGTAAGAAACCAGGTGGTAAAATCACGTTTGGCTTGAGACTAAATTACCTTTAATTGTCTCTCCGTGACACTTGTTCACTAAGGTAGAAACTTGTTGCCTAACTTTCCTCGGGTTTCCTATTCCAATACAACTTTCTTCTTGGTTTGTTACTCCTTTTCTTTTGACAGTGCTGTGCATTTCATGTGAACAGCTATTCTTATTTTGGCTATATTAAGATACAGTCAAACACCCAAATGAAAGTGTAAAAGTAGACTACAAATGAAGAAATTACAATGAATAGCCAAAATTGAAACTTTACTTTTAATTTCTTTGTTTGGCATTTGGTTTGAATGAATCTCAAGGTCTTGGGTTTGTAATCTTTCTACATGCTTTTCTATTTCAGAAAGCTAAGCTGTTAAGATTTCTAATACAGAATTTGGGTTATACTCTGCATTATTTTAAAGGCGTTTTTCTATTGCACATTGCCCAGCTGAAGTAAGAAGTTACTTCAACAAAATTGTTAGTGTCAGTGTCAGACAACCACCCCTTATATTGTCTAGGACTTTGAATTGAGGGAGGTTTTTTAATCCAAACAAAGATGACATTATTGGAAGTTTTGACTTCACTGAGAAAGAGTTTAACCTTTTAAGTAATCTGATTGAAACCAAAGCTCCCTAATGTTTATCTTAATTACTTAATACGTATTAAATGACGTGTTGTCTGGCATATGTCAGCTAATGCATTAGGTTGGGATTCTTTAAAAATCACCAGCTCACCTAATGCCATAGGACAAACATTTTCTTTCAGTTCCCTGACTTTCATTGTCTTGACTCATGATAACATGATTTCCAAGTGTCATTTGAGACTGCATGCAATTTTATCCTTAACGTTAAGCTGAAAGAAAAGATCTTAATTCCTCAATAAATCATAAAGAGTCAAAATAAAACTGATCCCAAATCTTTTTCTCTTTACAAAATATAAATATAAAATTCATTTTCTAGAGATATAGGGGTGTAGGTGAAAAGCCCAGGTCCAGTTATATCCACCCTGCACTGACCAACACTTTAACATATATTATACACTTATCATTTGCCACAGCCTTTCCTGTTGTTTTACTTAATACCTTGACAGAATGAATACTTAATAAGTAGGTTTTCCAGGAAAACATGGTTTTCTACTCAAAGAAATTTGTCAGATTTTCCTTGCATCAATACAAATAAGTATTAAGTCTTTCTTAGAACATTATTTTGGTGTTTGAAACCATTTTTAAGGAAGCTGTCTATGCTCAGTTCCTTTTAACATTTGTTCATTTCAATATTGAAAAGATTTATGCTTATAATATATATATGTGATTGCGTGACTAAAATTAGATAGGATTCATTAGGGTCTTGTTTTTTCTTTTTCCAATGGGCAATGTGGTATGTTTCTCATATCCAAAGGATTTTTAGGGGAAAATAAGAATATTTTAATAGTAAACTAGGTTGCTAATAAGTGATACAATAGTACTCAACAGGGTTTTTGTGACATAGATATGCGTGCATACTGTGTTCACCAAGTGTGTCTTGAGCAGTGTACAGCTCATTCTGTAATCAGATTATTAGTTCAATCGTATTAGAGTACTAAGGGAATACTCTGAGGGTATTCCCTTAATCCCATTCCTTTGGTAGGCAGAAAAATGGCAAATAGCAATAATAGACATTAGGCTCAAGAAATAGTACCTTGCTCTCCACTCCCATTTCTGCTGCTATAGAATCCAAAAGACTTTGCTTGAGTATACAGGAGGAAGAAGCCAAAGCCAAATACTGACACTTAAAAGTCACAGTTTTCTGTCCTGCCCTTATTTAGTTATTTTACTAAATAACCATTTGGACCCATAGGAAGGTTACATTAATGGAATCATAGAATCATTAAGGAAAAGACCTCCAAGATCATCAAGTCCAACCTTTGATCAAATACCACCATGCCCACTAAACCATGTCAGAAGTGCCACATGTACTTGTTTTATGAATGCCTCCGGGAAAGGTTACTCCACCACTTCACTGAGGAGCCTAATCAAATGCTTAACCACTCCTTCAGTGAAGAAATTTTTTCTTTTACCCTACCCAAGTCTCCTTTGGCACAATTTGAGGTAATTTCCACATGTCCCGTCACTTATTGTCTGGGAAAAGAAATTGACCACCACCTGGTTACAGACCTTCCCTTGAGGTAGTTGCAGAGAGTGGTAAGGTCTCCCCAAACCTTCTTTTCTCCAGGCTAAACGCCCCCAGCTTTCTGAGCCACTCTTCATAGATTTATATTACAGACCCTTCATGATCTCCATTGCCCTTATTTGGACACACTCCAACTCTTGCAATGAGGGGCCCAGAACTGGATACAGAGTTTGAGGTGCAGCCTCACCAATGCTGAGCACAAGCTAATCCCTGCCCTAGTCCTGCTGACCATACAATTTTTGATGTAAGTCAGGATATATATATTGTACATACAATATTGGTAGGCTACTTCCTATGCATATGAAAAAGTTTCAGCCTCTCTGCCAAGCAGCCATTATGGCTGCAACTTTTTAGTAAAATAAATGTGGCCAGGAATATTGTCATGGAGGCCAGCTGGTGTGAAATACTATCTTCATACTTTCAACTTGTCTTGCCCTCGAATGCAGGCATGCATGCAGAATTGCATGCAGGCAACCCACTGGAAGTAGTTCCCTGTGCATGTTCCAGATTTGTATTCAAATCTGCAGTTCTTTGGGAGATTAGCAGATTATTTGGACCAAATCTCTGTCAGTAATCATTCCAAAAAGTTAGCAGTATAGACGATAATTCTGAGGAAAAATAATTTCGTCTATTCCATTTGCTACCTTCAACATGAATCAAATTGATTACTTTTACTTACACATTTAGAAAAAAATTACACACCTGAATTTTTTGTTTGTGTATTACATTTCAATGGGTGTGAATGAATTTACCTATCTGTGACGCTCTCAGATATATTAACAAATTTATTGTGAAATGTTTTCATTTCATCATCATCTCAGTAGTTAAGCACCATATCACAATCTCTGCTTAATCTTGAATGAGAAACAATGTTTAACCTCTGAGTTTTGGCAGTACTTATTTTGGAAGATTTGTACATTAACAAAGTGAATACCGAGCAGTCTTCTAACTAGTACCAGACAGGACTTAATGAAGGATAGATATCTGTCATCCTGCAGGGAATATTTCTGTAAAATAATCCTTGCACCATCTTATTTGGCAGATCCGTAATGAAAATTAACTACATCTTTTAAAAAAGTACCTTTTCCAGTCCACAAGCTGCAGGATTCCATCATGGCATTGACAACCACTTCAAAAACATGGAAGTATAATGTAAAAATAGAGATTATGTAATTTTTAGACATGAGGAGACAATGGCAGAGAAGAATGTAAACAATTATAATGGTGAGGATCTAGTGAATACAATTAAGCTACAAAGGTTAAGAGAACTTTGAGTGAGCAGCTAGTAGAATAATCTACTATCACTAGTGATAATGAACAATTTTCACTTCTCAGATATTTTTGATGAAAGGAATGCAACAAAATAAAACCACCAGATTCTGAATTAGAAGACTTCAGCTCTGAAAATCAATATATATTATTTCACAGGAGGGGAGCCTAGGAAAAAACTAAAAGAATGTATGTATCTCCTTAAATAGACTACAGCGTTATGGTAACTACACACTCCTCCAATGCTGGGGGTATACAGTGTATAAATCAAAGGCCCAGATTAACTACAAGTTCTTGTTTGACCTCAAATATAAGGAGTAAGCAGAGGATGTCAGAAAGCAGAAGCTAGGTCAAATGGCAAATGTTGAATAGAAGAGAATTGCAAAATAACTCAAACCAATCCACAATACTTGGAGCAATCAAAATAAAAGAAACCACTGATTAATTAGGCAGAAGTTAGACAGTGGATAGACAGTCACTTTGTTTATATTGGTATATAAAATGAACCAGGGGCAATTCCGTAGCCCCAAGAGCTCCAAATTCCAAGAACGTGATGCCACACATTTAATATCCATATAGTTAAATTCTCTTTTCTCTGAAACACACAAATACACGGTCTTGTCCCGGTATGTCTATAAGGAACAGTAAATGCTTCTTCCCAAACACTCCTGTGCACCCCCTGGAAGAATGCCGTTTTGAGTGGACCAGGAGTGTGTTAAAGAGTTGAATGCTTGAGCCTGAGCTTGTGCCATGACTTTATTTTGTTTACCATAGTAAATATTTCCAGTGAGTCCTGTTCACATTTTCGTCAAGTGTATTTGTTTTCCTTAGGGACATCGTGACGTGCTTTGCTATCCTGCCCTTCAAAGACCGTTTTAATGCAGCACATTTATCTTCCTGCATTTAGTCCCTATTTAAATCCTTTGAATAAATCTTCCTCCATTTAACAGCATCAAGTCTTTTTTTTTTTTTTTTCTTATAAATCAAGCTTTCCCAAGCACAAGACATGACATGAGAAGTGACTAAAGTGGGACAATTTTGAAATTGTAAAGTGTCTCTCTGGTACAATAAAAGCAGTAAGAAAAACAACAAAATTTTTGTTGTCTAGCAAGTGAAAAGGCCAAAGATGCAAATTATCTTTCATTAAAGAAGTTGATTTCTAAGAGCTATGAATGCTGTTAATACCAAGCTGAAGAGCTAATGGTATTGTTAAATTCTGAAGCAGAGAAATAAAACAACATAATACAACACTCAACTATAAACATCACAAAGGGCAACAAGGAGATGAGTAACTTAAGAACATTGTCGTAAACAAATTATGTCATCCCAATATGATTCCCTTCTCTAAGAGGACATCAGGCTTTTGAGATAGAGACCAGTAACAAATAAATACCTTGATTTAATAAAGCCTGTAGGGAATAGGTTGCATCCTTTTATGCTGTATTGCATGCCATTTTCATAGATGACCAGGGATTCATGGTCAGGATTAATTTATGTAGAGTAAAACCAAAACTAGTAGGAAAGTCAGACCACTGGTAGTTATCAACAGTTCATCATCAAAAGTTTGGAATTCTATATGCATCTACCCTGTATCCAGTACTATTCAGGATTTTTATTAACATCCTTAAACACTGACTTGAAATTAAAGAAATGAAAGAAAATTGGTGTGGTAGAGCTGCAATGAATAGATAATACAAAATAGTATTTCAATTTAAAAATTGAAATTATGCTATGAATTGTTTGCAAAAAAAAAGACTTTGTTTTTTGCCATATGTTCCAGTTGTTCTTTGTAGGTAAGCATATTATATCAGAGTTAGACATATGTCTACTTCCTGGTTTACCAGAAAAAAAAAACAAACCCTACCATTTGTAAGCAGGACAAATATTATGTCAGATATTAGGATGAGTATAGTTCTTGAGACGGGTATTTTTCCTTCTACTCTTCAGCAATGCTAATGATTAAGTTGGAGGACTTAATCCATATTTGAAGTATTTCACTTGAAGAGCAGGTAGAATAATTTCAGAGAAACTATGGGAAAGCAGCAAACTTTGCACGAAATTCAGAGATATCTGTGAAAGGGAAAAACTTGAAATGTTTGATCTTGAGAAGATAAGATTGGAGGATGAGAGTGCAGGCATATGCTAAAAATTTTCATGTATTTTAAAACTTGCATAAAGGAGCAGGTTGATCAGTTCCCTACCTGTGGTGCATAGAACCATAGTTCCAATTCACAGAACAGGCTATTTCTTTTATGCTAAACTATTTTAAACCATCCATTTGCTGCATTACTCAGTTAAACCTGCTGAATTTACCACACTGGAGACTCCTGTGATCCCTAACTTCCTTGCTCTATAGCGTTTAGATAATTTCTCTTTAGCACCTATGCCACAGTGTTTTAATTTGAATTTAGCTTCCTTTCATCTGTGATTGTGACCTCTGTCTCACAGCTTTCTGTTACAGTGAGCTTCAGGGCAAAACAATATTCTATCATAAGCTGTTGGACGCTCTCAGTAAGTTGGATTTTGAATAAACAAAATTAATTAGTTCTTGTGTGCTGAGGCGGCCTTCCTGTCTCTTCTAGAAACTATATCTGTGTCTGTTGGTGCACTCCGAACTAATGTGCTCATGTTTCACTGCTCTTTGTGTGTAAAATTCTTGTTTCTTAAGAATGTTTCTTCAAGCTACCACCTAGATGATTTCCTCCAAATGTACCTAACTGATGGTTGCTTTGTTTCCATGGAAAGACTCCAGGGCTTCTTCATGAGCTGGTTTGAATCTTAAGACCTCTGCAATGCCAACTGCAGATCTCTATGGTCTCACCAGTATCCAGCCCAGGCTTAGAGACACTCCAGTACTCAATTCCCCGGACTTTTATCGAAAAACAAAACTTAAAAAAACTCATGTCAACTATATGAAATGTCATGACTTGAAGCAGAAATTTAGAGAAATTTAAAATTTAAAGTAAAATGCAGCAAGAAGTGCTGTTGTTGACAGAAGTGCAGTGGGTTACACTTGCAATATTCTGAACATTTTTGTTAGACCTTAGACCATAAAAGACCACAAATATCACGTGCCTTTATTTTTCATATTTTCTGTCATCTCTTTGAATTTAAGTACTCTTTTGCTTTGGTTTATTTCAAGTTTTAATTTTCTCAGTGTTTCCTCAGTTTCAGCTGTTTTAGTCAAAATTCTATCCAGGATATGTTTGATGTTTTTGGTTCAGTAATGACTGTATTGACATCCAAAAGTGGCAAACTACTAAACACAGATTGAAGCAAAATTTAACATTGCATCACTTTTACTCAACTTAATTGCAAGGTTTGCTATTTAGCAGACAAGGATTAAGGAAGGAAACAATGATACACAAAAGTAAATATGTGCTTGGATTGCCTGTTAGAACAGAAGTGCAGTATCAGGAGTTTGCTGTAGGCATTGGTAGTACCACCAGTGTGCAAGTAGCACTATCATTCTTATTGATGCCAAAGTGATGCTCAAACATGCAGTTACACAAAAACAAACTGGGCTTCGCAGACCTCACACAATATGCTGGGAAGGTCTGGCAAGGAAGAATTACAGCCCAGTGCTACCAGCGTTTGAATGAGAGCTCCCACCAATTTTTGTCCATGCAGAAACCTGAGGGATGAGACAGGCTGTTAATTTGTTTTCACATTCAGACAGAAGTACTCTTTTATAACGGCAGCTTAAGAAAGTTGGCAGTCTCTTAAAGGAGCAAGATGAAGGCACCCACGCAAATTACTCTTGAGCAAAAAAAGAGAGGCAGTTCAATAAAAGACCAAACTGGCTAAATTGTGAGTTCTTCAATGAAATGAAGAACCTGACAAGTGACCTGAGAAAGAAGGTCACAAAAAAGATGGAAAATAGGTCAAAGGATAAATAGAAAATTAATAGCATATAAATATAGAGGTCACATCCAACATAACAAGGTGCAGAATGATAGCTAGTTTTTATTTTCTCTGACTCATTGTCTGAGAAAACTATTAGTAACCAGATTATTTATATTAATATAGATCCTCCTTTTAAAAGGTGGCTTTTTTCCTTGAAAATTGGATTAGAAGTATAAAATAATTCTCAGCCAGTATATGTCAAATAAAGTAAAAATGATAGTCTAAAATCATGAGAGGAAAAATTATTTGAGGGGTGGGATTTTTAGGTATTTTTTGGTTAGTGTGTTGTGATATGTTTCACAAATATTTTTCTTGTAATAAAAATAATAATTATTATTAATAAGCAGGTGTTCTACATGGAGATCTCTAAATTATTCTAAACTATTTACTGAAGACCAGTATATTTAATAATCACTTTAGAAAATCCACAGGAAATGAGAAAACAATGAGGAGAATTTACAGAGGGAAATATAACTTCTATCAAAATCTCCCATAGATGTTAGAAGCATAGAAGTCTCCTCCTAGAAAAAAATATATATTATGTTTTAAACTATGTTTAAAACTATGTTTTAAAAAGTAAATACAGAAGAGAGGAGAGAAGCCAGTGAAATATCTGTCTTTGTATGTTTTTTAAATATCTATAATGAAGTACTTTCTAGTACTTCAAGACGTGCTGCAGTCTATTAACAGGAAAATGAATAACCACAATGTTTATTTCTAAGACATGTTTTAAATAAATTACTCCAGAAAATGAATTCCTATATTTAGCCTATAAACAGTGAATAAGAGCACTTCTGTATCATTAAAAGTGTGTATTTTTCATTATACTTGCAAAAGCAGACTTAACAAATTGACATACACATGTAAATTCTTTCCTATGCCTATGGATCAGGTACAGAGAAATGTAATCTATCTAAGTATTTTGGGGCAATAATTTAAGGTAAATAGTTTCAATTTTAATTGTCTGCATTGTGCCTGAAAAATGTAGAAGGCAGCAGACTTTTTCAAGAACAGTGGGGAAAACTATCTTCGATAATGCTTGGAAACATAGACCTTCTGTTACTAAATGTCTTTGAGAACAGCTTAGAGAAATATTTTTATAAATTACTTTGGTGCGCTGGATTATACCCTGGAAGTGAAGTGTGATTTAAAAGAACCTCGGAATACTCTGTGTTTAATTGTGTAAAATTGAAAACTTTATTTCATTACACAGATTGGCTTTTTGATTTAAGAAGCATGATAAAAACAGAGCATTCTCAAAAAGCTTGGTAGATGCTAATTTCCTCCCACAAGGTGACTTGTCCTATGCCTTCGACCATCCATTCCAAAAGCATTTCCTGCCTCTTGTATATATGGGTAGGAGAAGACAGCCAATTTCATGCATCAACAACTTCAATACATTCACATAATCATCCTCTGCTAATGAAGTAGTGTGTGTATGTGAGCTGCTGTGCATCAAATTGTGAAGGGTACTGAGAACAGAATTTATTGTAATCTTCCAAAACTACTGTAAGACTATGAACATAAAGCTGTGGTTTGTAATAAAGAAGCAAACCAATCACAAAACCACCTTTGTGTCTTTGCCTCTGATTAATGATCTGTGAATATCAACAAATTAATAATAACAACAGAATTTTGCTAAGAAGCCAGTATTTTAATTCTCAACTAAAGCACCTTTTGCAGCAGGTAAGTTTTTTACAAGGGACCTCACTTTGCTTTTTAAGAAAGCTTCTGATCTCGCAATAATAAAAGGTGATGTAGAGCTGGAAAAAACAGGTATAAACAGGTACTGAAGTGTGGAACTTGACATGCCAAAATATATGTAAAAATGAAGATGTTTCCCTGCACAATTAAAATTTGTTTTTCTCTGCCATTTTGATCAACACAGATGAAAACCTCTTCTCGTGTCTATGTAACAGGCTTACTGAAATGGAGGTCATGCTATTAGACTGTTAGCTTTATCATTCTGAAGGGGGAAGCTGTAAAAGGCGTTTTAAGAAACAAGAGTTGTTCTCAAGACAAAAAATCATTACTAAAAAAAAAATCTTATTTTGTAACAATAAACTGCAATTCTAAAAACCTGAAGGCTGTGCATAATGATAAAACACTGCTTCAAACTTTTACTATCTGTTGAGCACCTGAATTCTGTCCAAGTCATGTGGGTTGTTCTTATATACTGCCACTTGCTGTGTCTGAGCACCTGGGAATTACTCTTCTAGGTCTTCACTAGGGCATCAGCTCCTGTAGCTCATCCGCATCCCAAAAGGAGTGTTCCCCTCTGCTCTTCATCATCCTCATGTGTCAGTGCTTACCTTCTGCACTAGTCATTCTCCCAGCACACAGCTGTGCACACCCAAACATCTTTAGGAGTGTTTGTTCTGCAGAGCCAGATTCTTTTAAAAAGAGAACAGTGAGAGAACACTGTGGTCAGAAAATGCAACAAGGGAGATTTGAGTTGAAATGAGGAAAAATAATTTAAGAGACAGTGATTAAACTCTGGGTTGGTTTAGCTAAAGGGGCCACTGAAATCTCCATCTTTGAAATCCCTTAAGGCACCACTCCCCATTGGATTATGAGAAATAGAAACTTGTCCTCTGTCATTCTTTTCCTAAGGTCAGAAGTTTGATTTCAGACTTTATTTGTTAGAGAAGCAGTACCTCAAATGAATTCTTAAATTAAGGAGAGCATGTTTGGCCTTAGGGAAGTGTAGCAATAATTTGATTTGAAGAAATTGCTTTTTCTGTCTTTACAGTTTATTTTCTATGCACTGCATTTTCTTTCATTTTGTGATGGTAGTTGCTAGGACTACTTCTGTGAGAAATAGCATGAATAGACAAAATTTGCATTATTTTTCTATTTGTTTCTGACTGAGGATCATTTATAAATGATCTTACAAGAATTTGTGTTTTTAATGATTTTGCCCATATTTTTTTTAAAGTCTTTATGGAGGTTTTCTCCAAATATGTGGATCTAATAAAAAGGCCATTTATTGTTAAGCAGAAAGAACAAGGTATGTACATTCAATAAAAATTCTTATTTTAGGTTAAAGAAAACAAATAAATAAATTTTAAAAGAGCTGCTGTCCTTGCAGATAGGCAGTCTTACTGGGGTAATAAAGCTCAAGTATCAAGAAAACAAACATAAGTTTTGCTTGTCAGAGTTCTTTGAGTGTAGATTATACTGTTCATTTGCATATGTTTTATTTTTAATTTTGCCTTCCATTGAAGCTTTTCTGATTAGTGTGCTGTGTGCTGCATCTAACAGATGACCTGAAAAAATTATGTGACATTTCTGTTTTTCCAGTCTCCAGAATTTCTCTCTTCAGGTGGTACCTTTGTAAAGTTCCATGTGTTGATTCCTTCTTTTCAGTCTGTGGTTTGTAAGAAATTGTCAGAAACATTTCCAGTGCTAGCTTTCTACAGCATGGCTGTCCTTTTTCCCTTTACAGAAAAAGAGAAGTTTTAGTTCTTTGTGTTTATACAGATAAAAAAGCTCAAAATCAAAGTAAGGATTTGAAAGACTATAATGGAACAGTATCAGTTAAAAATATGACTTATTCCTTGTAACTATTTGTTTCTTGTTAACAAACTATTACATGCAGAACTCGATTGTATCCTAGAAAGAAAAGTTGTTTTCTCTTGCACTTCTGCTCATGACTCACAGTGCAAAGCAAAAAAAAAAAAACAAAAACAAACCTGAAACACAACAGAGAAAAGGAGAGCTAAGTAAAGATTAATTATTAGTAATTATGTCAGTATTAAACTGATAGCCTAGAATGCTTTTAATGTACTACTGCTTTTGTGTGATTTCTTCTAACTAAAAGATATGATTCTGATTAAAAGGTGAATCAGTGCCCCCAGATAATTCTGAGTAGCAATTAAGTTATCTTGGTAGAAAATAATTAAGTGGAAAATTGCGTTGTCTTGATGGGAGGGAACTATTTCAAAATTTCCTGTTTAGTATCCATCTATTTTTTTCTCTGGCTTCTGAAAGATCAGGTAGTTAATGATGGAAAAGATGTCTTTCTTCAGGTTATCTCCATGGAGTAGGCTTAAGAATGTTCATGTGTTTGAGGAAAAGATGCCTCATACCTCCTGTTGTTTTGTAGTTTCTTGATTTAAACTGTACTAAATAAATACTATTAGAAAAATATTCATTCTGGGTCATATTAATGGTCCATCACTATCTCTTCTGCAGCTATGGCTAGTAAGAGTTACTTGAGGAAGAGAACATGGCACAACTTAGCAGCTTTCTGGTTTATCTATAGAATACTAAATAAGTAGTGAAATAGAGCTCATCTAAAACAGTGATTATTCAAATATTAAGTAAGACAGCATGTAGTGGGTTGACTGTGGCTGAATGCCTGGTGCCCACCAAAGTTGCTCTGTCATTCCCCTCTTCACCTAGACAGGGACTAGATAATATGATGGAAAGCTCATGGGTCGAGATAAGTACAGGAAGAGATCACTCAGTGATTACTGTAATGGGCGAAGCAGACTCGGCTTAGGAAAAATTAGTTTATTACAAATCAAATGAGTGAAGAATAAAGGGAAATAAAAGTAAAACACTTTCCCCTAACTCCTCCCACCTATCCAGGTTCCACTTCACTACTAATTTCTCTATTTCTTTCCCCCTAGCAGAGTAGGGGCATGGGGCATGGGGATTCTACTCAGTTCTACACATGTTGTCTCTGCCACTCTTTCCTCTTCACTGGAAGGAGTTCCAGCATGGGTCTTTCCCAGGGGAGACAGTCCTCCACAAAATTCTCCAACATGAATCCTCCCCACGGGGTCACAAGTCCTGCCAGCAATCCTCCTCCAGCACGGGCTGCTCTCTCCACAGCCCACAGGTCCTGCCAGGAGCCTGCTGCAGCACGGGCTGCCCGTGGGGTCACAGCCTCCTTTGGGCACCCACCTGCTCTGGGTGGGCTCCTCCAGGGCTGCAGGTGGATCTCTGCTCCCCCCAGAACTCCCTGGGCTGTGGGGCACAGCTCCTCACCAGGGGCTGCACCAGGGGCTGCACCAGGGGCTGCAGGGGAATCTCTGCTCTGGCAGCTGGAGCAGCTCCTGCCCCTCCTCCTTCACTGGCCTGGGGTCTGCAGAGCTGGTCTGCTCTCTTCAGGCTGTGGTTGCAGTGATTTTTCCACCTTCTTAAATACATTATCCCAGAGGTGCTGGCACTGGCACTGGTGGATTTGGCCTTGGATCTGTCTGGAATTGTCTCTGTTGGACATGGGGAAAGGTCCTGGCAACTGCTCACAGACGCTACCATTGTAGCCCCACTACCAAACTCTTACTATGTAAACCCATACAGAAGTACAGTTCTTAATGATCATATAGCATGATTTTTAATCACAATATATTTTTGGAAGGGAGTATTAATTTCTATTTCATAATGGTATTAATGTACTTACTGGAAAAACTTCTTAAGCCATATTTTTCTTCTAATATAGATACATCTCATAATTGAGTAGCCAGCCATTCTACCACAGTGATGCTTATGATTAAACATCACTCAGAGGCACTGACATCAATGGCCATCAAAGAATGGCATGCCATGTACATTAGGCCAAGTTTGTATCTGAAAGGAATCCAAAGTAGTATCATCATTGCCTAGTTCTGCTCCTACATATTACTTTATTGATTTACCATACATATCCTCATCTACTACAATTTCTGATTGATTTAGGGAGCATACAACTCAACTGAGTTCTAATACTTCAGCATTTGAAAAGGATAAAATTTAGGAATACAAGGCAGTTCATAAAATACACTTTTACACCTAATGATCATAAGGCAGTCATGTAAGTTAGAAATACAGTGTTGTGTTGTGTCTTTTAAAAAGCTCTATCTGCCCTACAAAAATGGATGAGACCATTTCCTAGAATATTAAGAGATGAATCAGTTTTAGATATAAATAACTAGGAGACAAGTCCTTTGAAAGCCTGTTTTTGTAACCCCTATTTTTCTATTTATCTTTTCAGACAATGTGAGGTTCTCTTGGACATACTGTGTTAATTAGATGTAGGGTTTTGTGGAAATGCATTCTGGTTTAGAAATGCAAATAGGCTTTCTGTAATGGTACAAATATCCAGTAAGAAATTACTTGTATGATAGTGTAACTTCACATACAGGTCAGAGAAAGGAAAACATTTAAACTCTGAAAAGGTTGCCTGGTTTCTCCTTTAACTACCAATGCAGAGAGAGCATGTTATTGGATAAATACTACTTTATGTTTGCGGCATAACTGTTTATCAGTTACATCATGGGTTGTTAACTCAGTATTTTTAGAGATGATAGATAGATAGATAGATAGATAGATAGATAGATAGATATCATATTTGTTGTTGTTACTTTTGTTGTGATATAAAAATTGTTTTGGTTATAATTTGAGCAAAAAATTTCTGTCTGAATGAATGTTATGGTTCTTTCATGAATGTTCTTACAAGAAGAAAACGTATTTCTAGAAGTTCATGGTTTTTCTCCTTCACTGCAATTTAAGTGATTAAATTGGTCAGTGAGAACTTTTGGCACAGATCTATAAGAAAAATAAATTTAAATACAAGTGGAGGATGCAATCTGCATTTCTTCCATTATGTTCCAATTTTGTTTTGATAATAACCATAATTAAACTATGTGCCGGCTGGGAGAGAATGAGACTCTGAGTGAAGGCATCCATGAAAGCTATGGGTTTGTTACAAATATGCAATTAAAAGAAATAGGAACATTTCATGAATTTCTTTAGGAGGTAGTCATGGCTTAATAAAGTGGAAAGTTGTCACACCTTACAATGATCCCAGCCTAGAAAAAAGACTTATCTGTAGTAACATATAAACTCAGCTGAATATGCCTGTCTTGTACAGAAGAATTTACTGACATTTACAGGGCAAGGGATACAAGCCTGAATTAGCGTATGTTGCATGTAACATACAGTCTGTATTAAAATGTATGAAAGTATTTTATGTATATGTTGAACATCATAAGACAGGGATGATTCCTGAAAAGCAGCTCTCAGTGATGGCAGCTATATTCCTAATAGTTATGTAGTTCTGGAGATCTGCTGGTCACGTTTCATTTTATTTCTAAACAAACAAACAAAAAAAAAAAAAAAAAAAAAAAGCAATTATTTTAGAAGTTAGAAACTACTTCTGTAAAACTAAAACACTTGGTTAATTAGTCTGTTCATTAATTTATTCAGGCCTTATAAAAATTTTTTTTATAAAAACTTTTCTTCAGTACTGTTGGAGATAGTTGGATCTTTCAGTTGTCCCTTACTACTAGGAGCCCCATTTTCTCTATTTACCAACACAGATCACAAGTTGCACTGGCTGCAGGCTTGAGCAAGTGTGCTAGTAGATGAAATATTTTTCAGTAGTTGATGGCCAGCTTTTACACAAGATGTGTGCTCCTGGCAGAAGTCCTGCATGCCACAGTTGCGCGGCAGGTTCACCCAGAAAGTGCCAGGTCCTTCAGGACAAAGCAGTCTCCCTTCCTTTGCTGCTTCAACCTCCACCTTGCCACTGTCAGTCACACCTGTGATCCTGATGCTTTTGTCATGGCTGCCTGGCTCCTGGAGCCATGCCTGCTTGCCAGTGTGGTCCATGCACATGGAGATCAGAATGACTGAGATCCCTCTGGGAACATCCGCCAGCCAGTCTGAGGGTAAAAGGACTGGGGATTTCTAAAGCAAATGGCAGTCTCACATACCTTGAGAAAAGGAGTACAAGAATAAAGTGCCCTAAGTGGAAACTGCTGTGGAGGGCTGGAGAAGTGTTATAAAGTGTCACACAGCCCTGGTTTCTACAGTGGTTGTGTTTTTCTGTGAGAGGCACAAAGGGTAAGTGGAGAAGACTCATAAATGTAATGACTGGAAATGTTAAGAGCAGAATTTGAAAATAAACTAGCATCAGTGCATTGTGGCTATAACCAAAACTCCAGGAACAAGGAAGGAATGTGTTTTTGATGACATGAAATACATGCATTGTCCTGAACTTCCTGGCTTAGGAACACTTCTGGGTAAACAAAAACCATTATTGTGCCTTTCTCAGGTAGCATTGGCTACAGAGGTGACAAAAGGATGATCATCATGGTGCTAAGGACAACCTGGTCCTCTGTGTCCTTGCTGTACTTCTCAGGTTAGCTTTCTGTGTGCTGAGAATGCCAGTACTTTAGAGGCACACTGCTCATGTGAGAGGAATTGAGCAGCCATGGCACCTGCTATGTCTTCCGTTATATAACAGATGTCTTGAAAGTACGTTTTGTCTTTAGAGAAAGACACATCAGATGGTTTTGGGAGCTGCTTCTTCAGACGAGGTCATTGTTGAGAAAGTAGACAGCAGCATGAAAAATATTGTTCCCTCTGTAGTTCCATAGCTTCTTATTTGGTTTCTTAGAGTATTTCTACATTTGAAAACAGAGGGTTGCCCTATTTCCCTGTTTGATTTCCTTTGCTGCATTTTTTTTTTCTTACTTTCTTGAATTGCTGAGAGGGTGAGGAATGACAGGGGCAAACTGGCACAACCCCTCAACAGTGACTCCCAAGGAAGACTGAGGTTTTTTGATAGATAAGGGCTGTGTGAGAGATAGAAACAGACTGCAGTCTTCCCTCTGTACTCCTCTGAAGTAAATATCCCTCACTACCTGACATGCTTCTTTTCACATTTTTTTCCCCTAGAAAGCCCTTTCCTGAAACCTTATTGATTCCTTTGACTGGTTCATCCAACCTTTATCTTCTTTCCTGCCTTTCTTCCAATCCTAGTTCTTCCTGTTCTGCCTTATTCTGATGCAGGATATTTCAGGTTATTGCAGTTATATTGATACAAATGTCATTATATTGAAAATAGAGTTAGGCCCTTGCACTCTTAATTTACTAAATCTTGCTTTCCATAAATGACCTGTTGGTGTTAAGGACTGTTTTTAAGAATTTAGTAGGTTATTTTAAAAATTCCAAGCCTACAAACTCATCTCAATGAATTAGTCTCTAGAAATGTGTTATGCTTCTAGATCAGCCACAGAGGAATCTTCTTCTATTGATGACAGGGCAGCTTAAAATCTGACCTAAACCAGATTTCTGAAGTTGATACATCAGTTATATGAGATGGGATGAGTCAAGCTGATAATATCTTCAGAGACTGGCCAAGATCTATTCCAGAAGTCGTTGTGCTTTTTTATATCCTACTGAGTCTGCTTCAATTTTTTATGCTGCAGTGGTTAGTATCCTTTTAATTTATTTTCTGGTTTTATGCGTGTTCTGTTTCTACCTGCTGTTTTTGCTCCAGCATTGTTCATTAGCCTAAGTTGCTGTTGCACTTTAGCCTAAAACTGCTATTGGACTTTATCCTAAGCTATTTAGCTTTAGCCTGTGCTATTGCACAGTGCTTTTTGTATTTATAGACATGCATTACCTTTATAGGGACAAGTGAGTGCCTGTTCCATTTTCTGCCTCAGCCTTTACTTTGCCACACTAACCCAGCCAAGTTCTATCAGTCACGTTTTAATAGATAGCTTTAGAGCTTTACACCATCTTAGTGACCTTTCTTTTTTTCTGTCCTAATTTGAGATACTTTCCTGAATGTAGGTGACCTGTCTTCTGTGCATTTATTACTACCTTAAAATATTATCCTTAATCCAGTGCTCGTAGGATCAGAGTTGCCTTTTCTTGGCAGTATTCCACCAGAGGCTGAGTATGCTTGTATTGACTTGCCTGACTGGCTTAAATATTGCTAGTAGTGTAACCACAGGGACACAGTGTTCATTAAAAGCTGAAAAAGCTAACTCAAAATCATGGGGAAATATTTAAGAGCTATCTCACACTAGTCTGCCTGCTGCCACAGTTACCAGGGCTGCATTACGTCAGCTGGCTATGAACTGGATAGTGCAGGTATAAATGCCTAAAGTTATCATTTTTACAGATCCCTGTGATAGTTCTTCACTATTACCCCTCATCTTTCACTACTAATCCATTAATGATTTACTTTTTGTTCTCTTTTCCCTATTATCCAGACTCTAGGGTTATAAAGCCTGTTTTAATTACAGACAAAGCTGTATATGCAGACCTTAAATATATATACGCCTCTTATAGAAATTAAGATAGTGTTTGTGTGAACAGTACTTCTTGATTCACCTTCATTTTGAAAGTTTCCTCCCTAGGCAGATCTTAGCTTTCCCATTCCCTCTTCCTTGTTTTGATCTCCTTGTATTCAGCAGTCAAGCAGATGCAGAAATAAGACAACTGGGCAGAGCCCTCTACATGACTAGTTAAATATGTATTAGATTCTACCCTGTATTCCTTTTCTTATTTTTAAGGTGATAGCATCTGTTCAAGCACCCATTCCATATTTACCAGGAGCAATTTTATTCCTTTCAACACAGAGTTGTTCATAGCATTTGTTCAGAGAGAGCTGAGTGGTATGGGCATGTGATAAATTTTAGGGTTACCATCAACTAAGTGTTTTCTGCCAGCTCTACATTCTGTTCCTAACATTTGTTCCTAACATTTCATCTCAGAATGAATCTGTTCAGAAGTTTACAAATAAGAAGAAAAAAGGGAATTGTTTTCCCAGTACCAGCTGAACTTCCTATACTGTCTGATCATGTAGTCAGATGGATAACACAGCACACATGATGGGAGCAATGCAAGCAGAGGTGCAGTCTGACACTGATATGAGCAGCAGCTGGTGCTTAGCACAGCCAAATCACACTCAAGGAGCACACCTGAAGTTTTATAATTTCTGTGTGAATAGATCACAAGGCACATACTCCTTACCTGAAAACATTTTTTCAAGAAACACAAATGTTTGACAAGACACTGTTCCTATGATACTGATTGTTTTGAATAGTCTGCAGAATGTCCATTTGGTCAAAATATGTGAGCAATGCTGACCTAGAGTGGAGAGACTTGACTCTAGTAACAACTTAGCATCCACCCCCCCCGAAATCCCCTTTCACTATGAAAAAGAGACTTCTTGCTCAGTCTTCTTTTTTAAAAGAATCTTCATTATACATACATTTCATTTTATATTCTGTTCACCGGCTTGAACACAGAGAAGATAAAAATAGGATTCAGTGAAAGCATTTATAAGAATATGTAAAAATGTTTTTAGTTAAGTAGAGATAGATGACTACTGAATAGTTATGTTAGTAAAATTCACAGCCTTATTGCATAATGTGAAACTCTTTTCCAGTCACAGGAAATACCTCTCAAAACTACAAGAAAAAAAAAAGTTTTTCCATCAATTTAATCTGCTTTTTGATGTAAAGCCAACATTTTTCACTCTGTTGTAAATTTTTTTCCCTGCTATTCTAAAATATAAAACATGGACTACTAGTACACAAAAACTATTATGGATGCAGTTTATGTTGAAGGGGTATTAGGTTTCCCTCAGAAAAAAAAATCATGGGCAATAAGCATTCAAAAGGAATCACAAAAACCTGTAGAGTATGTAGCTGATGCTCCCAATTATTCCCTTTCTGCTGCTGCATTCCTACACTCCAGAGTACACCTCTTACCTTTACAGCCATCACACTACAAACATTGCTTGCACTGAAGAGAATCACTGTTTTGCCTGAAGCAAGGAACATGAGTGTTGCAAAACTGACTCCTCCTCTAATGGGGTGAGCATGTACAAGTACACAGAGTTGTATTTCTCCCAGAGCTGCCAGGCTGAATATTTTGCAGTCAGAGCTCTAATGCTTACAGGGTTTTCTTTGTTTATCTTTCTTTTGGGTCTTTCTCCCTCTTTCTTTCTGGTTTTTTTTCCTTTTTTAAATATATGAGAAACACTTTGAAACGCTGGATTTTCAAGTCCTTTTTCAGGAAGCATTAATGAGCTGTCATGGGTCAACATACATTTCATTACCAGGCAAAAGTAAGTACTGCAGTTAAATCTGTTTCTACTGGATGTTTATCTTCCTGTAAAGGGTTTGGTGTTGTATGAAGGACAGAGTAGACTGTAGTTCTGTTAGCAGGAATTAGAAACTTACAGAAATAGGTAAAATCAGTTCAGCTTAATGTGGTATGGTAAATATCATGTGGCTCAGATTTTGAAAAAGAAAAAAAAGGATTTTTACTTGTAAGTCAATGATCTCTCTTTTAAAATCATGAAATAAGCTGTGGACACAGAGATGCCACTCCTTCTGTATGCTTTTTTTTAAGTGACAGTGGGACTGTGTTTGTCATTTCAAAGCATTTTAAATCCACTTGGTAGTACTAATCTCATTATATTTCATAATATATCAGTATATTGTATTATATTGTATTGATTTATATAATTTATGTTCACTAAATATACCTTATTTTTGTTATTCATTAATGAAAACATCCTCCTGGAACTCCTATAACTGCCATCATATCTTCCACCATCTGATGTTCCCTAACTATTATTTTGTTCTTTCTGTGTTACACTCTCCTGTCTGCACATACAATCGCTAGTTATCAGATTCTATTTTGTGTTATTATCTTCCAAATGTGCTGGTATTGGCATAGACCAGCAGTGAAGACTGAAGGGAAATGGGTCTCAGAGAGAATGGAGAGGAAGGCTGGTAAATGAGCGGGCAAGTAGTGAAGAAAACGATGTGCTTTGATCCAAAGAGCATCTTTTTAGCCAGTTTTCCCTGCATTTTGTTGGAACGCTGTACCGTCAACATCTGTAATATTTTCATTATTCCAGCAGTCACCTGGGAATTCATTAGTACCCCGGGAATGAATACTATTTTCCTTGCTACGAGTTCCCTCTAGAGAGCGCAGCAGTCTGCGAGACCGTTGTGTGGATTCTGTGTCCGTGTTACCAGCCTAAGATCCCTGCTGCAGAAATGCTCTGCTGCAGCTATCAGTCTTTTCTTCTTGAGAGAGTTGGCTTGCTTTTGTCGAGCCGCACTAGGCACTCTCCCAAGGCAGGCAGATGGATTGCCCAGGCAGCGAGCAAGTTTAGCAACAAGAAATGCTTGAACGCCTGTGTAGGAAAAGCAGCCGTTTACCACGTGCGCGTTCCGCAGCTCCAAGCATCCCCAGCAGGTCTGCAGCGCGAGTGCTCGTCAGTCTGCTGTGGCAAGTGCAGCCTAGTTAGAGTCCTGCACAAGGCTGACCTAAATCCCCACTATGGCACTGAGCGCGCAGACCGTGCAGGGAAACAAAATCTGGAGAAATGCAGTTAGCATGAAGCCAGCAAGAAGCAAAAAAACCTGATAGGTAATCATAGTATTTTGTTGTTGTTTTTGTTGTTGTTAAAATTGATCTGGGAATCTGACAGATTAAATTTTTGTGTCAAAGGTGTAATGCTTTGAAAGGGCAGGTTTTCCAGTGGACTGAGCTGATAGGATAGTTCAGTCTCAGAATTTTCATCTTTATTTTTCAGAAGGGGTTTAAAGTTTTTCAGCTATTTACATTGTATTATCATTATTTTTTGTTGCTTAGCAAAATATACCTTTTTAAAATGTCAAGTGTTCATGGCTCCATCTGCAATTACCACCCATAGTAAGTAAAGTTCAGCTGTCAGAAACGGGACAAACTGTGCTTTTGAAAACTCTGGCCTTCATTTAGAGATTGTGGAAGTTTGACTTCCCCACAACCTTTTGGCAGTGAAGCAAATAGAGTTCAGCCAGTTCATTCAGCTGTATCACTATTTGACTTGAAACCTCTATCTTCCCAGGTGGTTTTCTTCTCCAGAATCAGACACAGGTTAATTACAGACTCAAAGAACACTAGAAATGATTTTGTTCTTACTACCACTTCCATTTGTCTTGTTTCAAACTAATATTCTGGTGTTTCCAGATGCTCAAATTTACAAACTATATTTTCTATATATTTATGTACCCACATGTAGATATCAGTACACTTTTTATTCTTCAGGCAGCATTTTTTAGAGTTTCATCACAAAATCTTGCAATGTAATACCCTTCTTTCAAAATTCTATTCCTCCCAGAAAAGCTCAGTTTTCTATGGCTTCAGCACCACTTTTGTTTCCCATTTATTTCTTCAGTGCAACTGCCTTTCGGAGAGGCTGTAGGGTTTTGCTTCACAAGGTAAGATCAAAGGGCAGCTCAGCCAATACCCCAAGTTTTTTGTACTCATAAATTGCACTAACCTAATGCTCTAACAACTTCACTTACTTTCACAGACTTTCTCACTGAACTTTTCCCAACAGTTTTCTTACAGTTTTGGGGGAGTGCCTTGTTTGGTCTCTTGTTTATCTGTGATTGCTATCACATTTGTCCTTAGTCTAGCTCTGAATTATGTGACTCTAGCTCCTGTCATGTGACTCTGTACATAGGCTGCATGGGCAGTTGGGGTAAACTTAGTTGATCAACCTTGAGGTTGATCTTAATTCTTTTAAAGAGCCAGACCATGTTATTTTAATATAATTTATTCATTGGTCAGCTGTAGCTGTATCTATTCTGCAATCCTCATTCTCACCCTAAGTTATCATTGTGGATCAATTTAATTAAACATTATGAAGTCAAGGGTGCAGGGTTTTTTACAAGCTAAATAATGAGAGAAGGAAAGTTTCTCACTGTTGACCTTTCTACCTTTTATACTGCCTGGTCTCACTGAAGAGGTGATGAACTTACTCTGAGACCTTGTTTTATCTATCATAGATAGAGGTTGGTAATGGTTCTATTTAACATGAACTTTAATCCTTATAAAAACTTACTTGTTAAAAAGCTTTCATATCCAGTAGGCTATATTTACAACCACTTTTCAGACCTGAAACTTTCTAACTTCCAGTAGAGCCACTGGTAGTTCCCCTGCTTGCAGCATGTACCTGCCAAGTGCAGCTGTGGCTCTGCCTGACCCTTCCTTTACTGCATGTTCCCCTAGCAGCAGCTAGGTATGTCCAGGCAGGCAGAGTTGTTCTCTTTTCCTGCTCCACTCTAAATTAGCCAATTAAAAATGAGAAAGAATGAATGTTCAAAATAAATGTTAAAATATCTCTGCTGTTCAGGATTGCATTTAGGTTGAGTCCTATTACCATTGTACATAGAGTAGATTATCATTATGATCTGTCTAGAGTTACAGATAGTGATCTCTGAAAAGATCTCATTCAGCATATTTGTTACATCTGATATCATTAGTTTTCCTTGTCTTGAGAAATTTTCTAATCCTCTAAATTTCAAACCCCTTACAACCTGAGGTAACCCGAGTTTTTTGGCATGGCAATTTTCTTTCCAAATTCATTGTTCCCTCGGGGCAAAGTCATTCCATATTAACAGTGCTTTTAAATTGTCACATTTCCACTTCTGGTGAACATGTGATACATAACATTCCCTGTGAGCAAGTATGTACTGGTTCGTAAAAACAGTCAATAAACTTGGCACCAATAATTTCTGAAAACTTTCAAAACTCTAATTGGAGCAAGAACAATCAGGAGCAATCATGATATTAAAAATGGAGGGTTTAGAATTCACAACAGATCATCTGTTTGATGAATAGCACATTTTGGATTCTGCTGTATGGTGTGACCCTTCTTTCTTGGATGAAAGAGGAGATGGTCTTTGGAAAAGCAAAGATGACTTGTAGCCAAATCTACATCTGCTCTCAGCCTCATCCAAAAATTGGATTGCTTCTGTTGCTGTTTCTTCGCTCCTAAACATTAGCTGGTAAATCATGAGAGTTCAAAAAAGTCAATCCAAAAAGAGTAGGCTTTTCTTTCAAAAGATTCCTTTTACATAATTATGATGCAAAGAGAAAATAAAGAACCATTCATTTCAGTGATTATAGGGCAAATTCTTATGAAAGGTGGGTGGATCACGATTTTGTGAATACAGAACAAAAATGTATGAAAGGAGGTATGTATTTTATAAAGAATAAAGATTAGTCTTTAAAGCACTAATATTTAAATTATTTATTTAGATGGAAGTGTTAACTAAACTACCTTGCTTAACTAAACTACTGAGTAACCTGAGATTCAGTGGTAAAGTCTGGGTATTTGAAGTTAGAATCCTCCTGTGCCCCTTTTGTTTTAAGTAACAATATAAAGGGGTTTTTTGTCTAGATAAAGTAATTGGATATGATCATACTATTTTGTCCTAGTACACGGAAGACAAAAAAATAGTTTCCTGTCTATTTGTCACTCAAGTTATGTCTTCTAATCTTCTCTTCAGCAAAAGCCCTACCTCCTGTGCCTTGTATCATCTATGTATCCTAATCATCGTATATCTGATTAGCCTTAGAAATGCCAAATTACTCCAAACTCCATGTAATTATTACTGTTCCATGTTAAAATAGTTTTCATATGTGAGTTCACTCCCTAATTATTATTTTATACTGTTTCCTAGTTATTTTATGTCTCAGACCTCTCTTCATTCCTTATCTGAGTAGCAGCAGTGTAGGTTTCTATTGTGATTTACACAAATGGGGAGAAGACGAGATAAGGCTACAGCCAAGGGAGATGCCATTGGTGTCAATTAAAGAACAACTTTGGTGCCAGATGTTGCAGGCTCCATTCCTCTGACTCTTGCTGGAAGACCTGACCCTCAAAAGTCTCATAACCACTGTCACCAGAAGCCCTTCCTCTGCTTCCAGCCATAGAACCTACTTAGCCTAGAAATGTATCAGATCCATGAGGCCTTGGAAGTCCTCCCTTTGTCCTCAGGAGTCACCATTTTGTCATGGTCGTGTTCATACCCAGTGTGATCTCTGAATGCTCTGCACTTGCTGAATACCTTGCCTTTTTCTTTGCCACAGAAGCACGTCAAAGGCCCTCATAGATACACACACCTATGTGCATTTTTGTGTCTTTACAAAGACGCAGGTGAAAGTGTATGAAGTGTATAAATTTATGTCATACATAGTTATACTTCTTTGTACTGTACAAGGATTTTATTTATAAAGTGTATGTATGCAAATGTTTAGTAATAGATAATTAAATTAAGTGAAAACTTGATGTTAGTAGAAAGAAAGTAAAACAAAAGGAAAGTTCAGTTAAATGGTGTGGGAGTATGTCAGAGGGAGTGGGGGGGACATGAAAAGATCTGAATGTGCATTGGGCAGAGGGGTGAGCCTATGAAGCTGTCCAGGAGGCTACCACCCAGCCCCAGGTCATCAGACCAGACCTGTAAATCTGACCAAGAGGCCCTCTTTCTTCTACCTTCAAACCAACCAGGTCACCTTGGGGCTGTCCTGCAGCTTTCTCCTATTCTAGAAAACTTAATTAATACTACTTACTAAAGTTGAAGGCCAGAACGAAAAAATAACTTCATGACAACATGTTTGTAGGGACACCTACATCCCAAAATGTTTTCCTAAAAAGACCATGTGCATTTAAGAGAAGATGGCTGGGCTGGTATTATGAAAACAAAATTTTGTGTAAGGGGAGGTGAGACCACTCTTGTCTACATCTCAGTGTTCTAACACATACTTGTAATATCATGACAGGGATTACGCTCCATGTATTCCCTTATCTTTATGTTGATGTGGAGTTCATAGCACTTTCTGAAAACACAATCCTGGCTGAATATACAAAAGACACAATTTTTCTGTGAATTGTTTTTATTCCTGCTTAGAACCAGAGGATTAACAAAAGTAAAACAGCCAAAAAACCCAGCTTTGAAAGAAAGGAAATGGTGACAATAGGAGACAGGTCACCATCACCCCGGTGATCAATTAATAAATAAAATTTCATTGAACATGACTTAAATATTTCCTAATGTTTGTTTTTGTACATGCATATAGTAGCAGTATGTTGATAGACTGCAGCATCTTTTAAAAGACATTTTCTGTGCTCCTGGAGAACTGGGAATCTTTGGGAGTTTAAGGCCCTTTTTGAAAAAAACAATACTGTTATCTGACCATAAAACAGGTGGTCTCATGTTCTGTAAATCAAGATTCACAATATAACTACATCTGTGAAAAAGTCCTTTAGGAGTAACAGGTATTTGTGGGCTATTCTAAGCACAATAATAACAGCATTAAGCTCCTTTTAATGGTGGTGAATATATTGTCCAAGTGTGTCTGGACTGGGCGTCTGAAAGGCAAAATGGGTTCTCAGGTAGCTGAAGCTTTAAAAACCATTTTTCCTGCCTTAGTAATTACAGACCAAGGAGGGAATGGATGTTCTTAAATCAGCCTTCACACAAGTGGTTAAATTAAAATAATTTTCACATCTTTGTTACTAGTAACGAGGTAGATACCTTTGTCACAGATTGCTTAAAGAGGGTGCTCAAAACCAAGACATGGGGATGTTTTAGAGCACACAGTTACCATTTGCTACATTGGTGTGTTATTGGAGTTCATAATAGAGGACTATAACCACAGCTTCTTCATTACTGCCAGAGTCAGACATGTGTGTGAAACATCCAAGCTGTGCAAAGAATTGGAGAACCCTGTCTGGTAATTGGTGTAAAATTAGAGTAAATATACCTCCACTCAGAAAGAAGACCATGAGGATGTTTAGGACAAAAGAAAGATTTGACAGTGGTTATGAGCAGATATTCACAGGTATTAGTTGAAAGTATGAGAAAGGGTCAGAGGTACTGCCTAATAGACTACAGTCACCAAGGTATCAAGGGACATTCTATTCCAATGAGCTTTAAAAAGTGAACACTACTGAGGGCAGAATTAAAAAGTTTCTAGCAGTAAAAAGATGAGGGAAGAAACAGCTTTTGGTAAAGGGGTATTGCTTGCCCTAGAAATTTAACAGCTGGATAAAAGCCTCTCCACTCCATAATGTTTAGCAGTTGGAGCCAGAGTGGGACAAAAAGAAGGATGGTAAACCACAGTTTTCACATCATGCTTCCCAACAAAGCTTGCACCAAAATATGCCCACAAAACACCAGTTTGAGCTTTACCAAACAGCTATTCAAAGCCCCTGGAAGCCATCAGACCAGTGGGAGGTGAGGTTAGCAGAAATACAATACCCAGACAGCTGGAATAATATTAATAGAGCTGCTGGGTAAGACATGGCATTATTCTTTGCAGCAAGTCCATTATTCATCCATATGCATATTGCTGGAATGTATAAACACTTACTGGCTCCAACAACAACTTTCCAACAACAGAGCTTTAACTGTTGATCAGCTATGATCTTCAGTCCTGCAATTAGGAAAACAAAACTTAAAATGGATGAAAATTCTTATATTTTTTATACAGCTGTGAAGTAAGTGTGGTTTTTAGAAACTGCTCCTGGAGTTGCCAGTGACAGTTTCCCTTTTCACTGACATGCCTGGAAGGTTTTCATCTCCATCTACCTCTACACAAAACATTGTTGAAAACCAGCTGGTTTGAGATTTATTAGTCCCATTCTTATGGTGAGTTCTGGAAAATGGCAATAGCAGTGAGCTCATTGCATCAACACAGTACAAACTGCATTATGTGCCAGTAAACAAACCTCATTTTGATAAAGGAAGCACTGAAATAAATAGAAATGAAAGCATTATTTCACAGTGGAAAGGAGGTTGTGAATTTTATCTGGTGACCTGGACAGTTCTGGTGTTTTAACAAAGCCGCCATATAGTAAAGAATAGGTAGTAAAGAGAGTAACAAAATAATGTAAAGGACCTATCCTTTTACATAAATTAATAGGCATCCCAAAAGGACTAGGAGCTGTATTCTACAGCCTCTTCTCAAAAGCTATATGATTTTTCTCAAGGAGTTTGGGAATTATTAAGCCACATGTTAAAAGCATGATTAAAAACATGGCCAGAGATGTGATCAGATATGTCTCCCAAGCAGTTGTGGCCAAGTTGAAATCTGGTAAAGCAGGAGATCTCTAGGGTTGTTGAGAGACACATCACAGCCCTGAAGGGCTGTCCTTTTTCAAATCCTTAAAAGGAAAAGGGTGGGTAGTGCTCTGTATGCCAGCCACCAGAAGTGGTAGAAGAATAGTAAACTCTAGTGAACACTAGAAAAAAAACAAGAAATGCAGAGGAAGATAGCCCATTCTACCACTAGAAAAGGAGATAAATTTTAACAAGCCTGCATTTTGTTCATGGCTGCTCCAATAATGTACTAAACCCATCCTGGATTTGTCTGAAATTGCCCCAGTGCAAGCAGGCATCCCAAAGAGCTTGTTCCTTGAGATGCCATTACTGCCAGCTGTAACACAATTTGCACCCTGGACTAGAGTGGGAAAAATTGTGTAGGTCTGAACAACTGTGCTGGATATTTGCTGCAAAATTGTTGAAGAATGAACCTGATGAATTATGTGTTGAGCACTTTCAGCCATGCATGATAGGTTAGGAGACTTCCTGAATTTGTAAATCCAGTCTGCTATGTAAGGTATAGATGACCTCAAAGCTGCCTTCAGGAATTCATCTTTAGTCCTAACAGGGGCTGTGTTTACTGCTGCACCAGGTTCAGGGGAGGTCTTTGGGTAAGTGTAATCCCCTGCCCTTGACATTGTCACACTAGGAAATATGGGTTTGTTTCATAAATTGCTTCATACCTATCATTTAACCAATGGATTTTCCCTTTTGGGGACAACCCATTGCAAATCCCCTGCACATGCTCCTGTAAAGTTGAATTTTTGTTCTAGTTTTCTGTTTTAGTAGGCAATATTGTCTGTATCTCGCAGCACAGCACAGAATCCAAAGACTGACCAAGTAACACTGTACAGTAATATGATTGGGGTTTCATCAGTCCTATTAAGGGGTGGTTGTGTATCTGTTTTTCTTTTTTTTTTCTTTTTTTTCTATTAATATTTAAACTTTATTATTGATACTTGTTATTAAGCAATATGTAAACTTTTGCAAGTATAAACTCGCTTATTAAGTCCATGCATTTATAGATATTTATGCACACCTGACTGTATATATTTTAGATATATTGACATGTCACCACAAGAAGCTGGACCTGCATTAGAAGAAAGTGGGCACAGCACCTGCCCTGTCCTACCAGCGTGAAACTGTCCTGACCCTAGAATCTAAAAAATGCCAAGGGAAAAGGGAGGCAAAGTGTTTTCTTTAGACAACAGAAGACATTGTCAGCAGTTTGTATATCCTGTTATCAATTAGAATCTCCTGTGCAGATTTTAACAGATCTTTTTTTGTCTGTACCCTTTCTGTCTTGATCACTTGATTTATAAACTGCTGTAAGACACTGAAGTAAATCCATTACATGTGGCATAAAGATAAGTAACAGCAACACAGATTCCCACTGAAATAAAATATTCTCAAAAGTGCTCTGATTTCCTTCTAAAGAAGGTAACAAGATTCAAGGGCAAAAGAGCAGTAGTGATGTCATATATCTGCACTGTGGCCAGGCTTTCAAGACAATTTCATGAAATTTTCATAAATTAGCTATAAACTCATATGAAACCACTGTGCAGGATGACCAGTCCTGGGAAAATTATTTACAACTGGTTGTCAATGGGTCACTGTCTGAGCAAAGGGGCAGAAAACTCCTTGGTGTGGCAACTAATCTATATGTCATTAGTGATATGGATGGCATTATACCATTGTACTAGACATTGGTGAAAGGAGAGGGACTTTAGCTTATTGGAGAAGAAGAAGAGAAAAAAGTTATTCTTATATAATATTGCTGTATGTTTTCTGATAAATAAAAACTTGCTTAATAGAAATAAGACTAAGACTCTGAAACGCAGGTACACAACTGCACAAATACAGGGCTGAAGTAACAAGGGATCAGGAAGGCACCTGGTATTGTAAAAGTGGATTGCTAGTGATTAATGACTCAAACCATACAAGTGCTGTGAGAGACTGGACTATTGGTGCTAAGGCTCAAACAATTGGCTAAGTGCTTTCCTAGTGATGCACAGGGTGCAGAAGGGTGTGCATGCTTGGTGCCACAAGCTGGGTTTCCAGATATGCAAGAGGCTGATAAAAGACAAATCCTGAAAGGGGGCATAAGTCCTTCTTATCATGCCAATGTCCTCCCTTACATAATGGCTCTGCTGTGAAAACTCCCCTCCAAAGTACCAGGACAGTCACCTGTAGGATGAAGGCATTCATCTTGGCTGATGGGCTATAATGGGCCATGGTTGATTCAACTACAATGGTAAGAGACAGCTGCAACATTTTAGAAGATGTCAAAGATTCATTAATGTCCCCTAATCCAGTGTTACATCATCCAGGGGAGGTACAGGAGGCATTTCCATGTAGCCTCAGCATAATATAAAATCCATAGACCTGAGGTTTTTTGGGGTCTTTTCCTCCACCACTTGATGCATACAGTCTGCAACCATCACCTCAACAAGACTGCAACTACTGAGAGCACCAAAAGAAGAGAACGAATGGGATATCATTGGAATCTATGAAGTGGTGATATTTTTTCTGTTTAATCTGTTTCTCATAATTTCCCTCTCTCCCTCTCCTCCTTCCCCCCCCCCCCAAACTCTCTCTCTCTGTCACAAACTACTGTTTAATAAAAGCTGTACTGTTGACTTCAGAATATGGTCTCATTTGCACATTAATTTGGGCAGAGGGACCTCTCTAATAATTTTAATAATTGGATCTTAACAAGTATAAATGAGGGGTTTAACACAACAAAAGAATAGCGGGAGTCAATAGCATCATGCTGCTGTGCAAAAAGTAAATACCATACCATTTACAAACGGGAGTGTGGTTTGAGTTGTGCAGATATATTTGAACTGTTCAAAGTAACTCTGAGCTCAACAAAGAGATAGGAGCAGTCTGTTGTTCTGTTGCTTTTAGGCTGCAGAAGAAGTACTTGGATTAGGGTTGGGGTGTAGCAGGCAATATATAGATGTTAAGAATATTTTATCATTATGAACACTATAGCAATAGTCTACATTGCCTACGGAGGTTTCAAAATTCCCCTAATTGGATAGATTAAGCAAATCTAAGGAATTATACTGGTATTGTTGATCCCTCCTTGGCGATCTTGGGATCTAGATGACCTTCTGAAACCTCTTCTAATCTGAATTACTACGAAGCTTTTATGCATTAAATTGTTAGGTGTCACATTCTTTGAAAAGGGAAATATATCTTTGATGTTTGTACTATACCCAGCAAAGCATTTAGATCTAGAGACTCTGGTCATCATAGAAACTGTAAAGTAATAATTATATCTAATTAGTATGTTGTGGGGAAATATGACTGTAAAGCTGTGGTTCCCTCTGCTATCAGTTGTGTGGTGGGTTGACCTTGGCTGACTGCCAGGTGCCCACCTAAGCCATGCTGTCACACCCCTCCTCTGCTAGGCAGAGGAGAGAAAATAACAGCAGGCTTATGGGTCAAGATAAAAACAGGGAGAGAATTATTCATCTACTACCATCATGGGCAGTTTGGGTAAATTAATTTATTGCTTAATAACACAAGAGTAGAGAAATGAAAATAATAATGAGAAAACAAATTTAAAAAAAATTCCCTATTCCATTCTGCTTGTTAGACTCAACTCTTTAGTTCTCTGTCTTCCCCTGAGCAATACAGGGGAACAAGGGGTGGAGGTTGTGGTCAGCTCATCACACATTTTCTCTGCTGCTCCTTCTTCCTTTACCTGCTCTAGCAAGGAATCCCTCCCATGGGAGACAGTCCTCTAAGTACTTCTCATGTGAGTACTTCCCACGGGTTGCAGCTCTTCACAAACTGTTCCAGTCTGGCTTCTCCACAGGGTGCAGTCCCTCAGGAGCAGCTGCTCCACTGTGGGTCCCCAGTGGGGTCACAAGTCCTGCCAGCAATCCTGCTCCAGCACGGGCTGCTCTCTCCACAGCCCACAGGTCCTGCCAGGAGCCTGCTCCAGCACGGGCTGCCCGTGGGGTCACAGCCTCCTCTGGGCACCCACCTGCTCTGGTATGGGATTTTCCATGGGCTGTGGGGGCACAGCTCCTCAGCAGTCACCCCCTTCACTGACCTCAGTGCCTGCAGAGCTGTTGCTCTCACACATTCTCGTTCCTCTCTCTGGCTGGAGCTGCTGCGGGCTTTGTTCCCTCTTTATAAATATATTTTCCCAGAGGTGCTACTTCCATCATTGATCCTGGCATTCAGCCATGGCCAGGAGAGGGCCCATCCTGGATCCATTTAGCATTGGCTCTCTTGGGCATGGGGAAAGTTTCTGGCAACTGCTCACAGAGCAGCCCCTGCAGCCACTCTGCTACCAAAGCCTTGCCACACAAAACCAATAGAACCATATTTCAGAATTACCTGGCATCATTCAAATTTTCTTGGCTTCCTGAACTTTGTTGGGAACTGTAGCAGTGACTGGTAAAAATCTTTTTTTTTTTTTTTTTTTTGTTAGTACATTATCTGTACTAAGAATCAACCATGATAACATCTGGTTTATGACTTCAATATGTTCTTATCACTGTAGTCACAAACAAAATTTAAGTCTAGAATGCTTGTTATCCGTATCATATCTGTGGGGCCTTTGGTGTTTCCTTTCAGAAAGGAAAGTAAGGTGTATCCCATTGAACTCAGAGGTCTCGTAATGTCCAATTTATTATGAAATGTTTTCATTAAAATGAATTTTTAGGCACTCTTTTAGACTCTGTCTAACTAGTAAGAAAGTACTGACAGTATATATAACCTTTATGTGCTCCTGCTACTGGTAACCATACTCCAGAAGAAATTACAACAAGGCTTTATGGTGAAGAAATGTAAAACAAAAACTTTGCAAACCAGAGCAGTTTAGAGCAGACAGCAGATGGAAGTGGGAAGCTATTTACAGTACACAGTGATGTTACACAACAATTTTTGGAAGAAAATGTGGAAAAGAGTCTTTCATTAACTAAAACTGAAAGAGGAATTGGCTACATTACACAACGGTAAAAGCCAGCATATATTAGCCCCTGTGGAGAGTTATATTAATGCAGTAATACCAATTTCAGTGCTCAAGCTAATTGATTCAGAACTAACTGGTTTATATGGGAATGGCATTGATACAGACAGGTAGACAGGCCAGAAATATTTTGTGTTTCAGACACAAGAAATATGAATATTATTTAACAGCCACAGTGTAACCCAGGCATGAATCTGGTGAGCTGAAGAGGTGCTTTTAAAGCAAATAGTGTTTTATGATACTCAGGTCTTTTGAAAACATCACCTGACCATGTAAAAAGCATGAAGGGGATAGTGTAGCTATTGCATTAGTGGGTTTAATATCTGGTTTGATAAACAAATTCTGAACTCAGTTACAACTTATTTTCATTTTTAAACAAGCATAGTAGTCTATTTAAATGATTTCATAATTCTTCTAAGATTGAACTTCTTTCTTTTTAAAACAAACTTCCATGTTTCCTCGTCTCATCCTTGTGGTTCTTAATATAATTTTTAACCAGAAATTTTAGCCAAAGTAGTTGAGAGACTAGGGCATTCATTCTCATTAATTTTTAGAGATTCAGCTCCAGGTTCTTTCTTTCTTTCAAATTTAACCTATATCTTTAACAATCTATCTTTCAGTTGATTTATCTTATCCACTAGAATAAAAGTACTATGATATCATTTTTTTCCAATTTGAAATCTGAATAGCTGCTCTGGAATGATTTCACTTCACATTGCCAAGCAGTTAACAGGTGTTAATATCTAATATTAATGAAAATGAAATAGTTTTGTTTCTTCTGTCAGTAGTTTCACTCTTCATAAATAATACAGTGTTCACAGTAGCAAGGATCCTGGCTGTCCAGTATTACAGACGAATGTTTCTGCTGCTGGACTAAGTTCAGCATCTTGCTCTCTGGTTCATTTAATGTGTAATAACTCTTCAAGGAAGAATAGTTTAAACAGGCTAAATTGACATATAGAAGTTGAGGGTTGTCCATAGCTCAGTACTAATGGCATTGGATGGTGTTTGAGAGATGATCAGAGGGTCCCTGGACTTTTTAATCTAATCATGCCTATTCTTGCTGGAGGCCATGAGGCAGGTCCTGTAAAGGGAGGTTTGCAAAGAGTGGACATACATAATTAGCTGTGTCTGACTTCATTTCTGCAGTGCATTCTGTGGCAGGCAAGGAGTAAGGAGGAAAATTTATTTAATTTAGGAAGGACAGGTTGTTTTGCTGCTATATTGAAGAAAATTAACTGTAATGGACTCTTTGAATCTCAAGTAGAGCTGGATTCCTATCTAAAGTTGTAAGGAGTGAGATACATTAGAGATGGGGCCCAGAGCTGCCTTAACATCAGAGCATATTATGAAAGTAGGACAAGCATTGTTGTGAACATTTGGGAGAAACAAGGAAGGAAATACAAAAAATATATTTTTTAAAATTACATTCAAGTGGGTTTGAGAAATCTCTACAAAGGAAAGCGCTCCAAAAAACCTGGGACATAGTAATGGCCAAGGCTCAGAGATTTTTATGCCTGATAAAAATTGGGAAGTCTAAGTCTGAAGGATAGAAGCAACAAGACACTACCAGAAGGGTTTTGGAAGATTGCTAATGCTCAATGAGGAGGGTTGTTTTTTGGGGGGTTATTTTTTTGGTGGTGGTGCTTTTTTTGTTGTTGTTGTTGTTTTTTTAATTGTTTTTTTGTGAAATGGACAGTGCAAAAGTATTTTGTCAGGGCAATAGAGAACTGTTGAAGGCAAAACTTTGATGAAGCAACTTACCTAGATTGTTTGCAAAGAAGCACGGTCAGGATATTCCAGAGGACTTTCCATTCAAGTGCTCATATAGGATATAGATGGTTAACTAAAGCATCATCAGAACAAGATAGATTTCCTTATTAAAAGGTGGAGACAACTATTTCAGCAAAGTCAGGAGCTCTGTAGCTGAGGCAAAGAAGACGTGCATTCAGGTTCTTGATCTGAATCAAGAAACAGAAGGTCTTGAGACTGTATTTTTATAATCTACAATTATGTTGTTTGAATATTTGGGAAAATGGGTTTTTCCTAAATTAAACAAACTTGTAATCATCTTTGTTTTCCTTCTGCAAAGCTGAAACTATAAAAGAGCAGTGAAAGCTCTGCTTCAAGCTGCAGCCTGGCCAAAGAATCTCACTTCTCTACATCTGTTAACAGCTGTTCCTCCCATGTCTGAACTCAGGTTTGAGTTCCATTTCACAGTATCCCAAAATACAACTCTGAGTGGTCCAGTGCCAAACATGGTCCTTTACAGTATACAAACTGGCAGATCAGTGTGCACCAAAATACACCATTCTCTGACACATACACTGCCAGAGAATCACAGAATCATTTAGATTGGAGAAGATTTCTGAGATCATCCAGTCTGTAGCAGGGCATCTCACCCCCACAGCAAGAGCTTATCTCATTTTGTTAACTGGT
Organism: Muscicapa striata striata; assembly: GCA_030060385.1. Classification (NCBI taxonomy): domain Eukaryota; kingdom Metazoa; phylum Chordata; class Aves; order Passeriformes; family Muscicapidae; genus Muscicapa; species Muscicapa striata. The sequence continues at coordinate 2,665,469 of JAREIS010000142.1, forward strand.
CAGATAACTCAAACAGGACGAGCTGTCTTGCAGTGAGGTTTTCTGGCACCATGGGGTTAACAGTCATCTGGCATCTCCAATAAACTGCCAAAAAACATCTTACTGTCAGAGAGAGATCTGGAAGATAAGCTGGATTTCTGACTGACAGACACCTCACTTTACAAACTATAAAAGCTACACCAAAACTTTCACAAAGCAGAAATATTCTGCACATTCTCTGGAACAGTGTGAAGTTTCTCACCTGAGCAGGGACACTTGCTTGGCAGTTACTCCTCGGGGGGAAAGAATCTGTGTACATTATTGACATTTTGGTGGTAAGTTACATTTGGCCCCTAATCAATACTATTTCTTTTTCTAGCTCTAATATAGGTGCAGTTTTGATGTTGTGAACTCTTTTATGTTAAGTTGTAATCTATGCTCTTTTTAATTTTTTACTTTGCAGTAAGTAACTCTGATTAAGATCTTTTGTCTGTTATCTATGGTCTGTTTAATTAATAATTTATTTTTAAAATAGAACCTGATTTACCATCCCTAGAGCTTGTGTGCCAGAGTGATTTCTTAAATTTAAGCAGTTGCCAGAAATCTGAGGCTAAGGCAGGGCTTGTCTGAGGCTCCCTCTTGTCCTGTGACAGAGTCCAGCCTATGACCCAACACCACCGTGTCAGCCAGACCTTGGCATTGAGTACCACATTCGGTCTTTCCTTAAACAACTGCAGGGACAGTGGCACCACCACGTTCCTGGGCAGTCCATTTTAATATCTAATCACATTTCTGTGAAGAATTTCTTTGTAACATTCAACCTAAACCTCATCTGGAACAACTTTGGACTATGTCCTCTTGATCTGTCACCAGTTGCCTGGTTGAAGATGCCAACCCCCACCTGGTTACAGCCTCCTTTCAGGGAGCTGTAGAGAGTGATGAGGTCTCCCCTGAGCCTCCTCTTCTCCAGGCTGAACACCCCCAGTTCTGATTGGACTCATGCTCCAGACCCTTCCCCAGCTCCACTGCCCTTCTCTGTCACTGCTGAGCGGATCCTGGAAGCAAAAGAATGGTGAACACCTGCTTGTTTTTTCCTGACTCATGTAAAAATTAATTTATAAGTTCAGACTAGAACTCTGGAATGCTCCAGAAGGAGAATAAAAGTGGCTCTTTTTCCTCTCTTTTCCTGTCGCTGCAGTGCAGGCTCAGCTAAGCAGCTGTATCAGTGTTCGTCATTGTGCTGTAGAATTAAACCCCTAACATTTGGAAGAGAGGTCACTGTAACCTACACTCCTTGTGTAAACAGTGTCTGAGTTGAGAACTGTTACCCTGTTGCTGTGGAGCTGCTGCCTTGGTTCTGACCACTGACAGTGGATAGGGCTTAACACAAACATGAAATTTTATTCACAGCTTTATGTGGACTATGTGTCAAAAGACAGGTAGTCTAAAAAGTGTATGGGATAAATTTTACAAATAGAAGATCATTTCTACTGTGTCTGTAGGACTTTGTCCCCCCAGATAATTTTTTCCACCTGACCTTAAAGTTTTATTTTTCTGACTGTGGGAAGACCAATACCACATCTTAAGAATCAACATAATATTCCCAAATTTTTTTCTTCTTCAACTTTGTCTTGTTATCCCTTTGCATGGGGATCCTTACTGCTACTTGAGAAAAATTGCTCTTTATGTCTTTAGCTGATTTTAATCCTCCCTGCAAAATCTCACTATGATTCCCTCAAATAACATCTAAGTTTTCCCAGCTCATGGAGGAGTGCATGGCTATTTTCTGTGATTCAGATAGCTGAGCCAAAGGTCAGCCAGGTTTAGAAGCTCTTTGGTTTTGTGATGGACTCATTTTACAACACTTGCCTGGTAAATCCATGCAAGGCTAGTTAGGTCATCACAGTTGTACTAGGATTTACATCATTAACTATTTTCATTAAAAGGGGCATGAGGGATTATTGTTGCAAGTAATAGCCAATAGTCATGAGCACCTGAAAAAATGTCTGTACTATATTTCCACTCTTGTTTTGCTTTTCAGCTCACTGCTGTCAAGAGACTGCTGCTAACTAGGTTCAATAGGTTGCTGATTATGTAAGGACAGCCTTAATGGATATAAACAATTTGTTTTCTACTTTTACAGACATATTTTAATAGTATTTTGATCGCAAACAGTAAAAATATAATTTTTCATTGGCTTTAACATTTTACCTTTATCTACATCCTCAGAGCCAAACCAAAACTTCACAGGAATTATCCTTGGTGTTTGCCTGAAACAAAGTACTTTAAACAGGTTGGAATTAAGTGTTATTGCATGTGTTCAAACCATTTCCGCTTCCTCCCTTGTTCTTTGACTGATATTCATCTGATTTCTTCAAGGAGATTAAAAAAACCCAACAAAAATAATTAGCTCTACAAAAAGAAAAGTGATTAGTTTTAGTTCCTTGAACTGATTCATTGCAGATTTATGGGAGTACTGGAAATGATGCTAAGAGAAGTAGAAATACCTGGAGTTTATTGGTCAGGACTGCTGAAATTAGTCAAAGAGCTGGACCTTATGAACTGACTTAACTGTTCAGCATCACCAAAACAGACTAGAAGAAAATGACCCTCTACTAGAAAGTATTATTTTTTTTTCCCAGGGGTTGACATCTGTAATTTATGAGTAGGTTGAAACTTATTCTAATGGTCACTGTCTGTAGAGAGAAATGTCTTTTGAAGGTGGATGTCCATTAGCTGTGATCCCCTGCTGTTTTAGAGCTGGAGTAATTCTGTGTGTTGAAATCCTGTGCCCTATTTTGGTTTATATCTCATACCATGCTTTAAGTGTTTTCCTCTGTTCTAATCCAAATAGGGAAAAAAGTTAATATTATATTAGGTTTTATGAGAATACCTTCAGACTGGTATAACTAGAATGATTGCCTCTCCTTTGCTCAAAATGTCTGATCTCTTTCCTAACTAATAATCTCAATCCTGTTGTGCTGCCAGAATTAAATAAGCACCTATATTATTAAATCAGCCTCTTGAATGTGGAGCAGTCAGTGTCCAATGACTGATGACTGGCAGCTCATTAACTCCTCTATTAGCTGCCTCATGGGAAAAATTAAAAGAGACTAAATCAACAAATTAAGGAGTTTGTTACCATTTATTAATTTCTTTATTTCAGCTGCATAATTTTAATTAATAATTTTAATTTTTATTTACTTTTCTTGCAGCTCACATCCTCTTACTATTGGCACTAGTGTAGGTGAAGCTGAAGCAAGAGTCATTTTAGTAAATCAGTGCCATGCTAAGAACAGTTTCATCAGGTTTGATAAAGCACTGATGTATTACAAACTCCCTCTGGTCTCCTGAGTTCTGCTTTCCCCCTGGGAAGCCTCCCATGCTTGTCCTGGTGTGCGGCTGTGCGAGCGCCCCGAGAGCTGCTGCTGTGTCAGCGCAGCGCTGCTCAGCTGCGGAGCAGCGTGAGGGCTGTTCCCGAGCCCCAGGACTCGGGCTGGGGCCCGAACCCATCCCGCAGGAGCGTGTTCCAGGGGCGGGGACACGGACACAATGCCGGGCAGCGTCCCCGCCGCGCCCCAGCGCCGCGCGGGGCGGGCACCGCGCTCCTCTCCGCCTTTTGTTTCCGCGCTTTGCCTTGGTCCCCAGCTGAGCCCAAGGGACTCGCCTGCACAAGCTGGTCATGTTTTGGGGGTTTGGGCTTGCTTTTTGGTTTTTGTTTTGTTTTGTTTTTTGGTTGGTTGGTGGGGTTTTTTTTGTTTGTTTTTGCTTTCCTGTTAACGCATTCTGGGGCATTTTACAAAGCAGATATCTTACCCTGTAATGCATCAGCTGAAGTCAAGTGGTGTGACTTGCCCTGAAGCTCTCTTCCGGATTGCATAAAATAGAAGGCCAGAGTTCAAAATACATAGGTTGTGTTTCTAGGTGTCCGTTTTACAGTCAAGCAGAGTAAAACAAGTTGCACAAAGATACACAAGCTGTAGCTTTGTGTAGCTAGTTGAAGAATGCCACTAACAAGGTACGGTACAGTAAACCACCATGCCAGCAAAAAATGGCATTGCAGGTGCAGGGAAACTGCAGTTTGTACAAAAGTCCAGTCAAAGCTCAACATAAAGATCCCCTGGAGATATTCTGAAATAATTTACAAGTATGAGTTCTGCTAGAAAACTATTAATTTACATAATCTTAATCTGTAAATCTTAAAAACACCCTGACACTTTTACAAATGACCAGAATTTAAAAATAAATTTGATGAGAAGAATGTATATGTAAACAACTGCATTGTTCTGCATTGTTGAAAAGAAGATATATCATGGTGAATCTTACAGGCTACCTCTGAGCATTGACCCTGTTGTTTTAGTTACAGAGAAAAATAAAATGAAAACTCATTCTATCCTTAAGATTTTTAGGTGTTCTTAAAGTTTACCACTTATTTTTATAAGAAATAACTAATTTTCTTCTTAATTTAAATATAAAATATAAAACTTTTTTAGTGGAAAAAAAATGGCTTTTCACAAGCTTTCAAGGAGGCTCAGTACTAGTAAAGTTTCATCTTGTCCATGTCCTTGAGTGGTTTCAAATATACACTGTTGTTTCTGTATTGCATTCACTAATCCTCTCAGCTCTCAGAAAAATTGGACATGATCTAGCAGGCAGAAGCATTAGAAGTAGGTGTAATTCTTTTGAGTTCACTGTAAGAATACAGACAAGCCAACTTTTTTTTTTTTTTTTTTTTTTTTTTTTTTCAGAATCAGGCTTTGCTGGATCAGAATAGGTTACAGGATCTAACGCAGAATAGCTGAAATTTAGATTACATCAGTTATTTCTTAATTTGATTTTGTTAAGCCATAACAAATCCAAGTTGGAAAAGAATGCTAAAGCTCCTCTTAAGCTATAGGGACCACTTTAAATCTTAAAGCATGATCTATTTGTAACAGTTCCTGAAGCTCTGAGTTGCATTAATGATGTTAAATTTAGAAAAATACACACTAAATCTCCAAACACTATAGGGTTTCTTTGAGGTGTTGTCAAAAGATCTCTGGAGAGAGCAATACTGGCTGCTTTGACAGAATTTGCTTCTGCCTTGTTGAATCTTGAAGATGAAAGAGAAAACGAAATCACACAGAGTTAACTGGCCAACAATTGTCATGAAGGTAGATGAAGGTGGGAAGGAGGTAATCATGTGTGGTAGTTTGGGTCACACCATGGCTAAGAGCTCTTTGTACAGGACATAAAGCCTGGTTAGGTACAAACCAGCAGGTAGCAAGCGGTGAGTAATGAAAATAATGTTTACAAAGATGAGACTGTCGCTGACTCAGAACTGCTAAGACAAGGAGCAGCTTCCAGGATGGCATCACCCTTTCAGTGCTGAACATGATTCTTCCCCCAGATGAGTTAACCAGGGATGATGGCAAGGACTGTCTGGTGGGCATTCATGGGGAGAAGCAGGGCATGGGCTGACAACTGACATGGCATATTCTTTGTGCCCATTGACAGGGGGAAAGCCACAACACTGCACTTCAGCCAGGAGATTTGGAGCCAAAGAGGGTTTCTGAAATCAGTGGAGACTGCCTGAGAACAGACCGTGGTAAAATCAGTTACTTCTGCCCTTTCTCTGGATGAAACATATTATCTTGAGTTACTTGATTAAGTGCATGAAATGTATTAGCCTCAAATGTGCAAATGGTACTGCATGTTCTGATTTTGTCTTTTTGTCCTTGGACTCTATGACTGCCAATAACTTGGGATTTGCTTACATAATAAGAACTAGGGTATGTGGAGTTGTTGGATAGAGCCCTACTGTGAGTACTGCATCAGAAGCTTAAGCTGTGGGCAAACTACTCCTGACATAAAATGCATATTATCCTAGAGTTACAAAATATTTCTGTATCATGCTCTTGCCAAAATTTATATAATCTTAGAACTGAGTTTTAAATGCAACATTATCCCAAGAAAATTAATGTCCAGTGTTTAAAATTAAACTGTGAGGCAGTACATTATTTAAGTATTAAAATAAACAACCTAGATGTTAGTAAGTGTCCACTCTGTTCTGTGTTTAATGAAAAGAAACTCAGAGTTGAAAGGAACTCCTTAAATAAAAACTCTTGCAAAAGCACTCCAGACTTTGTTAAGAAGCAGATTTAGGACCAAGTGCACTTAAAAATTATTTGCAACTAAATTTTATTCAAAATAGTAAAATTCCCTGTGGCTTTGAACTGGGTGTGTTGTTTTGCTATTTTATTAGTTGTTTTTTTCTTTCACATAAGCACAGTACTAAATTCATATATGTAGGCTGTTTCTTTTTAAGTGTTTTCCTCAGGTTTATGTAATGAAGTTCAACAAGCAATGCATGAAAGGCCATCTGAAAGCTTTGTATTTCTTTATGAACTAGTATCACCAGACAAAAACTTTTCTTTTTACAAATAATCTGTTCTCAAAAAAGCACTGTGTGTTTGCTTGGCATTTTAATTTTGATGTAAATGTATATAACTTTATGGGTTTTGTGAGAATTTTGTTCCTTGAACAGAAGAAACAAACCTGAGTATATAACTTGCAACTATATTTGAGAAATCTGATATTTCATTTAAAAAAAACCAAAACACTTAAACATTTGCTTTTAAAGTTGCAGAAGATTTTTGACGGAGCTGAAATGATTAATTGATTAGACTAAAGCCAGCTCTTATAAGACAATACCAGATCTGAGAACCACAAAACCAAGAGTGTTTTAGCCACAGTGACAGAAATCCAGGCTGCTAATACAAAATATACTGCCTACAGATCTTAGAACAGTGCCACAAATTGCTAACACACAGCAACACTGAGTCAGGTTTCAGCATTGTTTTTCATTTCATAAATGCACACAGATTTCAGTAGATGTTTAAATTTTCTCCAGCATTGGTTTGCACAGTTATAAATCACTTGGAGTTTGTTTTTTTCAGGGTTTTTGCACGAGAGTTCTTTCCACAGATGATTTGGTGAGCTCCCAAGTCGTCTACTAATGTTGGGTAATGGGGAATCTTCGTCACATAATTGTTTGGAAGTGGTGTAAGAAAACAAAGCATCTAATCATAAAGTGTTTTCTCAGATATTACAAGATGACTCAAGAATGTTGTGTATATAAAATCTATATTAAGGGAGATGTTGGAAGAAATTTATGCAGACAGCTTTGTACTGGCTAGAGTAGTTTAGAATATATGGGGAACTTCAAAACAGCTCTGAGCAGAATGAAATGTTGAAGCTATTTGAGCTAGACTGGCTGATACCTGTCTATGTAGAAGTGCAGTAAATCTTATCCAGCTTCAGTAAAACACCTTTTCTTTACAGATAGGAAACTACAAGATTGGGAAGTGGGATTTAGAAAATAATTTGTAGGACTGTACCTCAGTACATAACACTAGCAATGAAAGGAAATCTCTTGTGTAGGAAAGGGTCAGCTCTAAAATTCCTCAGGATGAGTGCTGGATCTGAATCTTTAATTCTTGTTTAAATCAATGAATGAGATTGGACTAATAACAGAAATGACTGTTTCAGCCAGCAGCTCATTAGTTGGAAACACAGACAAATTACTTTGACAAGCACAAGTCTAGGACTGTTGGCCTGATGTAGCTGAATTACTTGCAGTGGTATTAGAGGAGTGTAAATGATGTTATTCAAAGTTCTAGTGAAGACATCAAAGTAATTTGTGAAGTTCTACTTGTTTTCATTCAAGGAACATGGATTAAAATTTGATCAGGTGCAAAGAAAACTTCTATTCTTACTATTGTAGTAGCTTTTCTTACAAGACGGTATCACAAAAATAATCCTTTTAGCCTAGGGGAAAAAAAAAAAAAAAAACAACAGGAATAAAATCATAGAATGGTTGGTGTGGGAAAGGGCCTTTTAAAATCACCGAGCTCTAATCCTCTGTACCACGGGCAGGGATACCAAAGCTCCATCCATCCATCCATCCAAGTATCTGCCATCTGTGAAGGAGGCATGTTGTGGACTGCAGAAAGAATGCCAGTTGGAGACTGTAACACAAAGGATGTAGGAGAAATGAAAATGTAATATTCTGATCTGAACCATAAACAAGCAGATGTAAAACAGAGGATAAAGTTTAGGAGGAAATTGGAAGATTACTCTTTTCCCTTAAAGCAATTAGAGATTAGATCACTTTCCAATAACAACACAGAGCCAAAGAAGCAGCTACTTTAAAAATAATCTTGAGTAGCTAATTAAGAGGCGTATGCTGTATGATTATTCATAATAGCAGGTGACTTGGCTGATTTGGCTGGTTTTGTCCAACAACTGCTCCCAATTGTTTTCTCTATGAGGTTAGATCTATAGAGTAGACTGTGAATGACAAATCACAGATATTACAGATCTACTTTAACTCAAAATGATTTTTTGGAAGACTGAACGGTGATGCCAGTGCCAGCGCTTTGGAATTGTGTGGTTCAGCTATTATTTTGGGATTTTAGCACATACTTTCATTGCAGGTCTAGGCAGTGGTCAGAGCTGATTCTTGTATGCAGGAGTATTAGATTTTCTCCCTTTAGTGCTTTTGACGTACCAGGGAAGAATATGAAAGGCTGAACTATGACTTTGTGTAGCTAAGGTGCTGCCTGTTGTGAGAAGAAAATACTTTATGGCAGCTGGGGAGGCTGTAATGCCCTCAAGCACTGCCTGCTGCTACAGTGGCTGGGCAACACCTGCAGGACAGGTCTGGCCAGTGTTCCTGATGCTTTCTTGACTGCATTTACCAATGTGTGCAAGTGAGTGGGAAGTCCTTGGGATAAAAAGTGAGGAAAGAGGAAAGGCACAGGGGTATAATCACACCTTTCAAATGCCTCTTCATTGTCACCATCACCCATGTTAGTGATAACTGTTACTGGGTTTCTAAAGCCCTGTTTCGTCAGCCTCTTGCTCATGTCAGTACAGGTTATCACACTGATAAATGGGGAAATTGCCTTGAACTTTCACTTTTCTTTCTATGCACTACTGCTTTTCTTCCATGTGTTAAACCCTGCTATCTGTTTTGGTAGCTTTTCTTAGAGAATATGCTTATCTAACTGCCAAAATAAATAGAAGGTTATGAAGAACAAATGTTATGTATATTTCTATAGCCCAGATCTGTACAATGGAGATAGGCTTTTCATATCATTCTCTTAATTTCTTTCCCCATTTTTTTAAGTCGGGTATCCAGTAACATCCAAACTGTGGAAATTTGCAGTGTACACTCAAGGGGAAGTAATGATTATATAAGCACTTTTGGAATTTATATACTTCCCACAGAGCTCTTGGATCCTTTGTATAATAGTCTTTTCCAATAAAGAAAACTGTATAAGCATTAATCATCCAACATAACAATATCCTATAGTTTAGTGGGACAGGCAGCTTGCCTGGCCTCTGCAGAGTGCCGTTCATTTTCTTGGCATTGGCAAGTTCAGGGAGGGTTGGGTTGGGTGACTTTCCCAGAGCACCCCTCAGAGTGCTGTGGTGTATATTGGTAGCTAGAAAGGTGCTGGTAACACACTGGTCTTTTGGCTACCACCAGGCAGCCTGGCACAGCATCCAGGCTGTGTCTCCAATATTCCCCCTCCACAGGCCAGTACTCTAGGCATGGCCAAGAGCTTGGGAGGGAACACAGACAGACATTGCAGCTGAACCAAGCTAACCAAGGAGATATTCTATACCACGTCGTCTGCTTGGAAAGAAAACTAAGGGAAAGGAGAAGAGGATGGAGCAATAATTATTTGGGCATTTATCTTCCAGAGTACCCTCTATGTGTAGTGAGGAGCTGCTTCCTAGAATGTTGCTGGACATAAACTTCTGATGGGAAGCACAGAATTAATCTGTGTGTTTTCCCTTGCTTCTCTGTGTAGACTTTTCTTTTGCTTTACCAAACTACCAAAGCTAGTGGCTTATTTAAGTAGGCAGCTGGTGACAACAAATATATTTATGTTTCTATTCAAGAAGCTGAGGAACTTTTTCTGTACTCTCTGCTGTTTCCATTCATAAACCCTCAGAGAAATGCACAGTTTGAATTTAGAGTGTCAGTCATATAACTGGCTGGGTTTGACACTTTGACTGGGTGCAGCTAGTAAATGCTTCTGTAAAAGGGGAGGTGCTGTTCACCCACTCCTCCTCCCACTCCTTTAGTCCTACCTTCCTATAAGCACTACCACTTTTGCACCATCTTTGGTGCTCACTATACCACTTAAGAAGCTGATTTAACTTGTTAACTGTACAGAAGGCCTTTGCCAGGGTAGTTTGTCAGTGTAGATCTCAGCTGGCATATGGAGAAGCCGGAGCACATATCCAGGAGCAAGGCATGTGAGGGAAGTGAAACTCCTACTTCACTGATCCAGTCTTCCACATCATTGAGATGCCCCAGCTGTAGTCTCAAACACAAAATGTGCTCCCCATCAAGGAACTAGATGGAGACAAAAGTTTGTCACAGTATCAGAGAGATCTGTGTCCATCATTTTTGTCAGGGCACAGCCCACAGTGCCCAAATAAGCCTAGTGACAGTATCCAGGTTCAGCCATGAGTCTGGACAGACAGGCAATCCATAGAAATGAGGCATGTCAGGGATCAAGCCAAGAGCTCAGGGTGAAAGGTCAGGGTCCAGATTAGTGGGGTTCCTGGCCCAGCACAGGCATGGCTGCAGTACAGCTCAGGTGGGGCCAGAATGAGGCCTTGGTTCATAAACCACTGCAGAGAGAAATGGGAGAGGCCAGCCCTGGACACTTCTCGGCAGACCTTTCTGGAAGGGCTGTTTTCAAAGCTGGGGCTTTACCCCATTGCTGAAGCTGAGCCTGAGCTAGGGGGAAGGTAGAAAGAGAGTGCTCAGAACTCTGGAAGCTTTCAAAGAACATGTTTAGCTCAGAGCTAGAACTGCAGTGTAGTAAGAGAAGTTTTGATGGGTCAGGGGACAGAGACTGCAGTGCATTTTATTCTCCAGCACCTACACTGTCTGACTTTTCTCTGCAGTGTAGAGAAGCAAATAGTATAGTAACTCTAAACAATGTTTACTTTCTCCAGAAATGAGAGGATGGTGTGTTTGGAGAAAAATAGTCACCTATAGTTGAATTTACCCCCAGCATCTTCTATGGTAGCTCCTTCTACACACAGTTAATAGCAAATTCCCATAGACCAGCTGTGCTGTCCATTCACAGTAGGCAGTCTTTTTCTCTGCTGTGCATCAGCCAAGAGGGGGAAAGCTGGACCATAGGGTCCAGGATATCCCTTTCACGAGGAGTAAAAACCACCATTTAACCTGCCATAAAAAACACCACAGTATTTACAGGAGTTTATAAGGGACTGTGGTTCTCCTTCAGATTAATTTTTTTTTTTTTAATCTACATATATAAAACAAGAGAAAACTCTTATGACCCACCCCTACAAAGGAGAGTAACCTAGGTTCATATTAATAGATCCCTTGGGGCAGATCAGTGTGAATGATTGCTGTTTGTAAATTTTTATATGTAGGGTTTATTTTAGAACAATCTGGTTGCAATTGAAAGTAGGGGTGTAGCCTTTTGGTTTTACTACCTATATAATAATGTAAAAGCATAAAATATCACTTAAGAAACATATATGGAAAAGAAAGGAAAGGGAAGGATAAGAGTAGAAGATCTCACCACCTGGCATCATGACGAGTCTTGAGTCTTCCACATCTGTTGGTCAGAGTCTTGTCGAAGTGATGATTGCAGACTGTATTTGTTGGGTAGTGGGAGTAATCCCAAGAAAAATCCACAGAACACAAAATCTACTGGGTTTACATAGGTTCAGGTGAGAATGCCTGGGTACCTCCTCTGGGGCAGGAGTTTCACACAGAGTGATGTAATGTGGATCAGGGGGCACTCTGGGAGCCTTTGACACTTTCTAGGATGTCAGAGCACCCATGATGTCAGCACAGCTGAGTCCTTCATGGCCCACCAGCACAGATTAATGCCTTCAGGCTGCAGTGTCCAGCACTTTCTGGCAGGCGAGCTGTCACAGTTGAGTTCCCCTGAGTAAGGACAAAGAGACAGGGCTCACCTCCGGGGTTTGCCTTCCTGTGTCTCATCCAAGGCCCAGGTGTAGCCTGAGGCAGGCTGTGCTGCCCTCTGCACCGGGTTGGTCACTTTGCACATCAGCAACCATCAGAATCCCAGTCTCTCTTCCACTATCAGTTGTAGACATACACTTCTCCTCAGACCTGGGCTGCCTGGATAATAGTATACCCCCTTTATCTTATCTCAAATCCAAGTTCCAATTAGTAGGTGTATTTGGGGAAGGGTGGGCTTCAGTGGTTGCAGATGAACAGCACCTTCTTTACAGTTTGCAATAGTGGGCAAAAGTTCTTCAGTGATTTTAGCAATGTTGAAGCCATTAACAGTTTCAGTCTCTCACAAACACATAAATTGAAAAAAAATTGAAAATTTCTGGTTTTATCTTTCACTCAATTAGCATATACATGACTATGACATAGTTAATGAATGATGAATAATTCATAGTGATATTTAAAGAAAAATGTGGTCTAAAACCAGCTTACATTTGAAATGTTCTGGCCTTTCAAAAGAATGTACTTGTCATCAAAACATAGTGGAATTATTCTCTTAAGTAAATTGCAATAGTTTACTTGGTCTTTAGAAATGTCTTTGGGCGATCAGAGGTCTCTGTTGACTTATTTTTTACAGTAGATTTTCTAATATTTATTTTATTTTAACATATTAAAACTGTATTTGGTTCTCATTTTAAAAAGGGCAAAGTTTTAAAATCCCACTGTTGTCACTTAGTAAATAATTATGTGACTCTCCACCAGCTGTCTTGACATAGTCTTATCCCTGAGAATATCCCTGATGTGATTCTTCCTTCAAGCTGCGTGCCATCCTGAGTCAGTATGATTGATTCCAGAACAACATTCTGTTCCAATATCCTCCAAGCCAGCCAAGGCTAGATAGCGATGGGAGAATAAAAAGGTTGTACTTGAGTCATTCTTTTCAGTCTACATGTATAGAGTGATTAATCCTTTTTCACTACAATCAAAAAACACCTATTTTTTTTCTGCTACACAGGAATAAAATCAAAATATATCTCTAAGGAAGACTTATTTTGGAGGTTATATATTTATTTTAAGTTTTAAAACTATGGTCTCATATTAGATCTTATATAATAATTAATATGTAAATGTGTGTAGTTCAAAATAATTCCCTTCTGACTTAGATCCAGTTTAACATTATGTCAACTGCTAGGGGTAGAGCAGTGAGACTAGGTTGGTGGTGGCTGATTTAAGTCTATCGGACATTTCAAATGAAATTTAAAACATACCCACTTTTTTGCACTGCTTCTAAGGATGAAAATGTACTTACTTTAAATTCACTGTCCCTGTGCATGAGATTTGAATGTATGAGCAAGTTAACTTTTTATATTCTGGATTTTGTAAGATTATTGTAAGACTTAAATTTAGAAGACCTCCTGAATGTGGTAAAGATGTCTGCCTCCATTTCCACAGGAATACCTCTAATTAGGGGTATACTAATTTCTAAGTGTTTTTCTGCAATTTTCTCTTTGTCCCTATTCCCCTCATATAAGTAAGAATCAAAGGGTTTTGATCATCATCTCTCATTGTCTAACTCAACTCACCCCATTCTATAGTGTTGAAATAACTTCTCACTTTGAAGTACAAAGTCTTTGATTTTGCTTTTGTCAGTTAGGATCAAAGCATCTTTCATAATCTTTAAATATCCTTTTCTAAACCAATTGCAAATACCTGTTGATCACTGTCTCTAGATTGTTCCTCTAAACTGACAAACAGATTTTACATGACCTTAGCATGGTACTCCCCACCTTTTATTGCCTGAGTCATGAGCAAATGTTCCAGCCTCACTACCCAGGTTGCAAAAGGCAAAGGCAGGGACTGGGAGAACAAAGAAACATCTGCCATAGGGGACGATCAGGTTCAAGGGGATCTGAGGAACCTGAACAGGTCCATGGGGCCTGATGAGATGTGTATGTGGGTCCTGAGGGAACTGGCAGCTGAAATGTCTAAGCCATTAACCACCACATTTGAAAAGTAATGGCAGTTCAGTAAAGTTCCCACTGACTGCAAAAAAAGAGAAACTAACCCAAAGGGGGGAATAGGGGAAGAGCCTGGAAGCTAGAGGCTGGCCAGTCTCACCTCAGTGTCCAGCAAGATCATGGAGCTGATCCTCCTGGAAGTTGGAAAATAGAGAGGATTTGTGATAGCCAGCAAGGCTTCAGTAAGGACAAATCACACCAGACAAATTTTGTGGCCTTCTACAATGGGGTTATTATGCTGTTGGATAAGGGAAGAGTGAGTGGCACAGCGTCCTCTGCCTGGAGATGTGCAAAGCATTTGTCTCTGAACTGCAGAGACATGGATTTGGAGGATGGACCATTCACTGGATAAGGAACTGGCAGGACCAACAGCTCAATATCCAGATGGAGACCTGTGACAAGTGGTGTCCCTCAGGGGTCAGTGCTGGGACAGCACTGTTCAACATCTCTGTTGGTGACAGGGACAGGGGGATCGAGGGCACCCTCAGCAAGTTCAGGGATGGCACTGACCTGTGTGGGGTGGTCACCACTCTGAGGGGAAGGGAGACATCCAGAGGGACTGGACAGGCTGCAGAGATGGGCCTGTGAGAACCTCATGAAGTTCAACAAGGCCAAGTGCAGCTGGACTGGGGAAATGCCAAGCACAAACACAGGCTGGGCATGAGCAGAGCCAGCCCAGCCCTGCCCAGAAGGACTTGGGGGTGCTGTGGGTGAGAGGCTGGACATGCCCCAGCCATGGCACTCCCAGCCCAGAGAGCCAAACGTGTCCTGGGCTGCATCCAGAGCCCCGTGGGCAGCAGGGCAGGGAGGGGATTCTGCCCCTCTGCTCTGCTCTGCTCTGCTGAGAGCACCTGGAGCACTGCAGCCAGAGCTGGGGTCCCTGCACAGGAGGGACAGGGACCTGCTGGAGCCAGCACAGAGGAGAGACACAAGGTGCTTATGGGGATGGAGATCCACTCTTGTGAAGACAAGCTGAAAGAGTAGCAGTTTTTCATCTGGTAGAAAAGATGGCTCCAAAGTGATCTGAAAGCACCTCTCAATACCTAAAGGGGCTATAAGAAAACTTGAGAGGGAGGGTTTGTAGTGGCACAATAAAGAAGAATGGCTTCCAACTGAGAGGTTACATGTGGGAAGAAGTTACTGTGAGGACAGTGAAACACTGGCACAGGTTGCCCAGAGAGGCTGTGGATGCCCCATCCTGGGCAGTGTTCAAGGTCAGGTTGGATGGGGCTTTGAGCAACCTGGTCCAGTGGAAGGTGTCCCTGCCCATGGCAGAGGGTTGGAACAGGATAATTTATGAGCAGCAACCATGTCAGCAGCTGTTCTCTTTTATGTGTGTAAGTATGAGTGGTTCCAGTTTTAAATTTCATTGGGTCAGGAAAAGAGGGTGATGCATAGAGGACTGCTGAACAATGATCTGAGAAGAATGTAATGACTTTATGAAGACTGCATATACTTCTGTGAAGTGCAATTATTACAGATTGGCTTTTGTAAATTTACTGTGTGCATTCATCAAGCTTTAAAGGACCTGTAAGAAGAACCAAGTGTCTTAACATCTTTCAACAAATTGTTTGAGGGTTGTGCTTTCTCTATAAGAATGTACTTCAAAGATTCTGCCAGAATGACACACTTGCGTAGTCAGGTCTTGGAATTAAATAAGAAAAAAAAGAGCATTAAAGAAAAAAATCCTTTTTTGGATTTAGGAAAGGGGAGCATGTACTTGTTAGATGGTCTTCTCATTGGAACAGTTTCAGGTCCTGAAGAGTTATCTGAAGGAAGCTGAGGCCCTCTCTATGTCTCAGGAAATGATGGGACTTAGAGAAAGGGCATGTGTAAAAGGACTTTTTAGGATTAAGCAATCCAAGAACCATTGCTTTCAGAGCATGCAGATGCTGTCTCAGTGCTTAAGAAGAAAAGCTGAAGCCATGGAAAGCCATGGAAAGCCATGGAAAGTCATGGAAAGCCATGGAAAGCCATGGAAAGACTTAATTCAAGAAAAGAACATTTCCTTGAATTCAGTCTCCTCTTATACTTGAGCATAGTTTTTGTGAGCTTAAAAGTATCTGTAGATAGAACACATTGTTTTTCAGGTGCTTATTAGTAATGGAGTATTAATTTGGGGATGCAAAAGGTCCTTCTAGGTCTTATTTCATGCATTCTGAATTAGCTATTCTGCCTTTTTAGACTGGGTGTTCCTACTGACCCAGAGGTCAGTCAGCATCATTTGACCACAAGGTACTCATTAAAGGTTTGCAGCTATTTTACCATTGGCAAGCTCTGATCATGTAACTTTTCCTGTAGTAATCATGCTCAAATTCATCCACTAACTCTGCATTTCTGTGATCATTGCTGTTCTTATATCACTCCTTCTTCCACAGAGGCAGCATTACCAGCTGGGCCAGAAGTTTTGTTAGGGAATACGTAACTACAGCTGTTCTCTGGAGAAGTCCTGACAACATTGCATCATACTCTGGTAACTTACCAGCTACTCTGAACAGTTAGTTCAGCTTTGTCATATACTCCATGAAGCAGTGAGATCTACATATTTCAGGGCTTCAGGGTCTTCCCATAGGCTGTGGTGCTAGCTTATTCCCATGCAAATGTTTAGAGCCAAGAAATGAGTGTTCTGACCTTGTTCTTACTGCTTGTGCTCAGCTCTGCTCTCATATGGAATGACTCCATATTGTGATTACAGCTTCTTACCAGTTACCTGGTTGCACTGTCAGATCATTTAAGGTCTACTGATATTATCCATAAAATCAACTTGATACAAGCCTGAATAAGATACTGGAAATCAGCTGAAGGCTTTGCAGTCTGTGAAAGGACAGTACAGTGCAGTGGCCCTGGATGTTTTTGTCTCCTGGCCCACATCTAAGCTTTTGCCAAGCCTAAAACTGACTTTGTTTACAAAACAGGAGACTATGAGGAAGATGTTGTGCTTAAGTTTTGCTGCACTATGACTGTTCTTGCTTTGTCTTTTACTTGGTCTTCAGACACTAAATGTGCTCTCTTCACTCCTTGCAAAATTTTTTCCTCTTCCTACCCATATTTTCATAGCTACAGACAGAAAAGAGATAGAGCCAGACAGCAAGAGTAGGCTTTACTCCTTGGGGCCTTCATATCCCAAAAGCCAGAGGACATAATGGATGTAGGTGTCAAAGTGTCAGCATCAGGGGTGGCTTCTGTGAGAAAAGGTCAGGGACTGTCCTGTGCCAAACACAGCTGCTCCACAGCAGACACACCTCAGACACCACTGAGCCCATCAGCCAAGCTGGTGGCACCTCTGTGGAAACATATCCAAGAGAGGGGAAAACGTTGCATGGCAGTGTGAGGAGTAGTGGGGAAAAAAAGGTGAGAAAACAGCAGTGTGAGCACCAGCATGTGTGAAGCAGGGAGGAGGTGCTCTGGGAATCAGAGCTGGTGCTCTTTTGCATCCTGTGGGAGAGACCGTGTTGGGGCAGATACCCAGAGAGCAGACAGGGCAGAGACCTGCACTGGCACAGCTTGGCTTTTCCTGAAGGAACCATGCTGGGCCAGTCCTTGGGTCTGCAGACCTAGGGAAGGACCTGTGTTGGAGCAGGGGAACAGTACAGGGAAAGAGCACAGGAAGGGAGGAATAACAGAGATGAACTACTATGTGTTGACTACAACTCCCCATTCCCCAATTCCCCCTCGTCCAACTTAGTGGTGGGGAGTAAAGGAGTCCACAAATGAAGGACTGAAGTTGAGGCTGGGAAAAAAGATATGAGGAAGAACGTATGATTTTCATTTTGTCTTTGTTCCTTCTCATCATCAAATCATTAAATTTATTAAATTGGCAATAAATTAAATTAAATTAGATTAAATCAAGTTAAATTAAATTAATTTACCCATATTTAATCTATTTTGTCTGAGATGGTAATTGGTGGGTGATTTCCCTCTCTTTTTCTCAACTTAACAGTTTTTTAATTTTGCCTCCTCTCTTGTTGAAGAGGGGCATAGGGGTGGATGTCGGGTTGTTTGGCAACAAACCAAGCTCACCCTTCTCATTTTTTAAAGAGGCTTTTTCATTGGTTTGATTTCAGTCTTTTTATGATAAGCAAGAGGGCTTCCTCAGGTTTGATGATAATGCTTAGATAGCCTTCATTTCTGTGTGAGAGAAAGTTCTCTGCCCAAGATGCAGTCTAATGGGGCATACAGGACATTTGCCTGCATCTAAACGAGATTTTACTCCGATAGCTTGTGGCAACAGGGTTTGGGGGTCTTTTAATAATTTTCTTTTTTCTGCTTTTTATTGCTGCCCAGACTTTTCCTATTACTGTTTTGGTTTTATGGGTTTTTGGGTTTGTTTTGGGGGTTTTTTGGGGGTTTTTTTGGTTTTTCTTTTGGTGGTTTTTTTTTGTTGTTGTTGTTTTTGTTTTTTGGGTTTTTTTTGTTTGTTTGGTTGGTTGGTTTTTTTGTTAGGTTTTTGTTTGTTTGTTTGTTTGTTTGTTTTTTAATTTTTCTGTCAAGACCAAATGAGCAGTTTCTATAATAGCTGGCAAGTCATTAGAGATACAACAATGACATCCATATTTCCCCTTTTCAGTCCTTATTCTATGCAATCCAGTTCTACTGTCCTGCATCTTCCTCTGCTTTTTCTAGCATAAACAATTGTTGTTTCCCTGTCTTCTATAGGACCTTGCTGGCCCACCTTTAATGCAGCTCGTGATGCACTGACTCAAAGCCAGTGCTCTCTATCCCAGGCAGTATGAAATAGAAATGTTTGAGTGAAGAGTTTATGCTTGCAGTGTGGAATGCCTTACAAGACACATGGCATGATATGACATCCATCTGAAATAATTCCTTGGAGAAAGCATGGGGCAAAGCTGCCAGTCCTTGTTGTTCTAATCAGCCTCCTCCACCTGGCCAGAGCATCTCTGACAGCTTTGCATGTGTCTGCTTGCTAGCACACGTGTTTTTCCATAGTGACTCAAAACATACTCAGGAAGCCTTGCAGTGGGGATTTCACTGTAAGAGCATGACTAGGCATGGTGCTAGCACTGATCAGGTGCTCGAGAACCACTGACTCAGGAGGGTGCCCCATCCTTTGTGGCATCCTTAAGGGTGTGAAGCGTCCTTAAGCTTCCTTCCAGAGCTATAATCTATCTCTCTGTCTTGAGTCTTTGTCCTCTGTATGAGGTGATAATGAAACAGACTCCCTGCAGCTCTGCTTCTTTTCACGGTTGGCTAAAGTTTGTCAGACTGATCGTCCCAGAGGTAAGGGGACTTTGTGTGTGAGGCAAAGGATGGGTAGGAGCGAATAAGCTCAGTAGTGTTAATATGCCTTGCCAGGAGGAGGAAGGAGTGTCCCAGCTGGATGGGTTTAGCTGGTAATTTTACCTCACTGTTTCTGAATTACAAACCTAGATGAGTTGGTGTCTGTGGAAGATTTATTTGAAACACAGTATAAGGATACCAGCAGCTGAGTGAATAGAAGCTTTGCCTCTGCCTGCTGGGGAGACATTTACAGACCTTCCTGTATTCTTCTCCATCACATTATGGTGATGAATTCATGCACAGTTATAGGCTCAAGGACATTTAACTACAGTTCTTTCCCTCCACTCCTCTTCCAGTTGTCCCTGTACTGACATTTGTTACACTCATAGTCTCTTTATTTTAGTGTTGCATTTTTATTCAGTCCGTTTATGATCTGTAGGCACTGATGTCCACATAGTAGGTGACATTTTCAAAACTTAAACCTATCTGCACAGATGTCTTAAATAAAGTAAGACAGGTGCTGTAATCCAGCTGGATTCAGGTTGTCTTTGTCTCCAGCCCCAAAATGACACATTGCAGCACGTTCTCCCTCCATTGTGCAGGAGGATGCTGTGGAAAGTATAGTTAGCATTGGGCACTCGAGAGCTTTTATTGCTTGGTGCTCTCAGGGAGATTGTTGAACGTGCAGAAGCTTGCCTCTCTTCTAAATATGAGCGCCAGAAACCCTCTGGTAATTCAGATGCAGAAAAAGACCGGGTATCCTCCATTGCTTACAGAATTTCTTCTCTTGTTGGCAGTACAAAATGTTCTGTTTTTACATAATTATGAAACTCTCTAGTGTTTATACATAAGCAAAGAATTATGCCCTTTTTGACAATGAGCAGCAGGCCTATCCACTCTATAGATTGTTTTACTGCTTTTCTTTCTTCTCCTTTTTTCTTAAATCAAAACCTTATCCAGTCCCTCAGTAGGCTTCCATTTTAGCCTGTCAGACTTAGGTCATTAATCTTCCTGCTGTGGTCTGGAAAATATCCCCAGACTCATTCCCAGATGTTTTGTTCACTTTTTTATCCAAAATGTGCACCCATTTGGTGAATCTAAGATTTTAACCCAATCATGGGTACTTTCTATTCACAGTGACATTACAAACTGCATGTTTTCGATACCACTTTCAAACTCAGTGCATAAATAGCTTCACTAAATCATGAAATTTGCCAGTTTGAATTGTCCCAATCTGTCTGCTAAATTTATCCATCACCACCACTAGCACCACACAAACACATACTGGTTTCATTTTCATAGTAGTTTGTGTCTCTGCTGGGAGGATGAGAGGTAATTAGCTTGTCTTGGAGGACCAAGACTACTCTAATGAACACTCATGTGTTTGCTAAGGAGGTCCACTGGAGGAAGACCAAGCCCCATTTTTAAATTCTCTCAAGCTTTCATTCAGAGAGTAGCTGTTTTCCTATGGGCAACACATGGTCTGCAAAAATATCTACATATTGTGGTGTGGTCCACAAACACTCACTTAGAAATCTGAATTAGAAAGTCTAATGTTTGTCTGTGATCTAGAAATGTTTTCTTCTGGCAACTGGACCCTGAGAAATGCTGGCATCATGTTAAACATGAAAGCTCTCTTATTTTCAAATTATTCACTCTTATTTGTGCTGCTTATTACTCTGATTTACTTCCCTAGTCCTTCAGAACAATGGAAAATATTGCTTTAAAAGTAACGTTTTAAAATATCCTTATCTTCTCCATCATAACACCTCTGTCTGGTTAATGGCTTTTAGAAAGCTGTACGTTCTAAGTAGCGTATAAATGATATATGACATGTAATTTCATCTTTTTAGTTGCTGTAGCAACATCACGCTAAACCATGCATTAGTCAGTAGTCCGGACCAGCAAATGTTTCGTTTCTAAAGGGTGTCTTACACATTATGAGCACTATTAGAAATGAATGCTGAAACAGATAATTGACTATATAAGCAATTCCAGCAGAAAAACGTGCGCATTAGAAAACATTACATTGAATAGGTTTAGAACTGAATCTGTATGCTAAGCTCCATATATAAATCTTACGAATATCCCCCGCCTCCTCTTTTCAGCATGTACCTACAGCCGTTCTATATACATGCATTATATCATGCTTCAAAGGCAGGTAAATAAAGCCCAAGAGCCAGAAGTTCTTTGTGATGACCTGTGAGTGTCTGTCCTATAAATGAAACACTCAGTTATATGATGTCACTCTGTTTGCCATGGGCTTTCTCCTCCTGCGTACAGTATGATAGCATGATCAGGTCTGCCTCAAGCAGAGGTGAAAGGGGAGCAGTGCAGCAGATAAATCAGTACTTCAGATCTTTCAAAGAAGTGAATATTGATGCTGTGGTCACTTGCTGTTTTCCACTAGGAGGAATAGGTTATTGCTTTCTTCATTTCCTTCCCTAGCATTAACTTTGAGCCATTTTTCTATGTTTGCTAATCTTCTGCACCTTGCTATTTACTCATTGGTCTGATGATTTAAAGTTTACATTTGGGGTTTATGTATTTTGGATATTGTTCTTTGTTACTTTGATTTTGTTCAGCTCATTATGGAGATCCATTAACATTACTTAATCCATTAAGTAGTTTACACACCTTGGATGGGGTCAGTTTCCCCCCCATTTCTTGTAATTCCTTTCCATGCCTGACTTTGCTTTTCACCCTCTGTCCTTATTCACACATCAGGCTTGTATTCTTCTAGACTGGGTCACTGTGCCATTATTAAATACCTCATCATATCAAATAA
Source organism: Muscicapa striata striata (assembly GCA_030060385.1). NCBI lineage: Eukaryota > Metazoa > Chordata > Aves > Passeriformes > Muscicapidae > Muscicapa > Muscicapa striata. The sequence continues at coordinate 2,687,520 of JAREIS010000142.1, forward strand.
CTACATGTTACTATTCTATGTAAAATTATAGTTATACAGAAAAAGAGAACCAAAAACTTAAACAAATTTAAAAAAAAAAAATTTTCCCCTAAATAAACCACGTAAAATGTGCAGGTAGACCAAGAAAATTTCAAAATGATCCTGAGAAGCCTCAGTGCTGCAGACTTGGAAAGTCAGGACAGTGTGCTGCCTGTTGTCACCAATGGCTGTAGCCAGACCCACAGGGCCACAGTAGAAGACAGCTATAGCATTACAGAAAAATTGAATTGGAGCTGCAATTTGATCCTAGGCCACAGGTGCTATGATGTAGAATATCTGTAAATACAAATAAAGAAATATGAACCCTAACATTAAATCAATATGTGGAAACAAACTACTGATAATTTGAACTGGCATGAATTGTTCAGTTTATTTGTCAAGTAAATGCAAGACAGCTATGGCAATTATTCAAAGTGTGGCCAATTTTGAAAGAAAAGTATTGAAGCTGTTGTTCCCTTGGTAGACCAGTACACAAATAATTGCTCCATAGTTAATTCTTGTGAGTTACCATTCTTCAGCATGAGAAAGAGGTTGATGACTTGAAAAGAACTTTGTTAGCTTAAAATCTTGCTTGAAATGCCATTCTAATTAGCAAACACTTAACAGTTTTGTTTTCAAGGATGATATTGAATGTGTTATTGTGTGTGCAGTTTTCACATGGTTTCTTTCATAATTTGTGAAGCATTTTTTTGCATCACATTTTTTGTTCTTGTTTGAAGATGTATTGCTACTTATTATGATAGAGTCATTCCAATCAATGTTGGCATAAGTGGCAGTGAGATCAGGGGGCTATCCTCGATCTTCTATCAAGTTGTAATTTTGTTTTTCTTTAATTGTGTGTGGTTTTCAGGCATTTTGTTTCATTGAAAACTGTTAATTTAACTTTTGTGGTTTTTTTTTTTATTTTGCCCAATGAAGCAGAAAACTACTGTGCCAGATATCAGATATGTACCTTCTGCTAATACTAAATCCAGTGAGATTTGTATATACTGAATATGGACCATGCAGAACAAAAGAGATTACTGTATCCATGGGGTTGATATAGAAGACAAAATAACTCAGTATTTAACTTAGATGAGTGCTTGCCATATTTTTATTACTGACCATGGTTAGAGATAAGATAATGATTAGAGAAAGGGTAATTTACAAAAGATAGATGCATATGAATTTTTTTCCTGCAACATAGTAGTATTAAGGGATTAAAAACAAAGTTCATTATTGCTGATTCTTTACATGATAATTACAAAGCTTAGCTGACTTAATTGCCTGTGTTTGCCAACCACCAGTGTCGTTTCTGTATCCTTTCAATGAAAAATTATGGGCTTTCATTTACAAACACTGAAAGATTGAACCAAAACAGAAATAAATCAGATGAAGGCTTTGAACTATACAGGGGAAAAAATGAAGGCACCAATGTTGTCTGTTTTGGAAATCATTTTGTGATTCAAAGCTGGAGATCTTTTTCTGGATTCGTGGAAAATTTTAGTACTGAATTTGGTGTTCACCACTAAGAGTGGATTCTGGCAATGTCATGGAAGGAGTAAATCTGCAATTAATAGAGTTGCTGAAGAAATTGAATATATGTGTTCACTGTATATATTCCTTGCAATTTTTTTCCTATTCCTTTTAGCATTGCCATTTTCCATTGTCATTAACCCTGATTTTTGCAGCAATTGTTGCTGCAGACACTTTTGCAGATTATATACACAGCCTTACAGCTTCTTGCAGTGTCCTTGTTAGAATGTCTTTGAGCTCCAGTTGCTGTGCCCACTCTTCTTGAGAAAGAGTACTTCAAATCCAGTATTTCTTTTGTCACATGGGGTTGTAATATCTGGCTTAATTGTAAAGAGAGTGGATAAGAAGGAGAATTTTTTGTTTTAATACAGAACCAGGAAATAAATATTATTTACTGTTTAAATGTACTATTAATAAATAGCTGTTGCTCTCTCAAAAAAAGTACTTATACAAATTTTAAGACATTTGAAAGATGTGTATTTAAGCCAAGCCTTATCAAAATTAATTTTTTTTCCTTCAAATAATTATCTAAGATCAGATATACTGATCTTGCATCACACTAATTTTAAGTAGTTTAGATAAGATCCATATTTTTCCTGGTAGTCTCATTATTAGGTATCAGTTTAATCAAGCAAAATAGAAGAGTATGACTTTTTAAATAATGACCTGGCGTGTCTAGAAAGACTGGCTCTATTTAGCATACTGAAATCATGGCTAGCTCATACCAACAGTACAGTTCTTTTCCCAGTTACAAATATGTTCATTATTTAGGAGTGCTCCTGACCCAAAGTAATTTCTTGTCATGTCCTTGACATCTGCAGGTCAAACACTGGGATATCTATCACAGAATCACAGAATCCCTGAGGCTGGGAAAGACCTCCAGCATCACCAAGTCCAACCATATGTAAAAGTGTAACAATAATAGAGCACAAATCTCCTCATGCACCAGTTTCCTCTAGCTCTTTCTTTGGCAGCTACAGCTGCCTCACAAGCTGGACACCTCCTTCTCTCAGACAGCATTAACAGCAGGAGCTGCAGGAGGGACTTAATCTGTGCCTGTACCCACCTGCTGAGCCTCTGTTCCCTGCCTTTGCAGCAGCTTTTCCTTCTACATGTACAACCTGTAACACAGTGCAATAAAATCAATATTTGGGATCTAAAGTCAATTAAATTTTTGGACAAGTGGAAACAAACGTAATTAATTTATCTTCCTCTTCAGGACTGTGGAAGATATGCTTTATCAGCAACAAAAGCTCTTTGTTTCATCATTATATATGATGAAGTAGGTGTTCTAGGAAGTAGTTGTTATTTTAATTGAAGCTCAGTTATCTATGTCTCTATGTATGCATATAGATAAATATATCTTCATCTAAGATCAGATATCCTGATCTTGCATCACAGTAATCTTAATAACAAATATTTTACATAAGATCCATATTTTTCCTGGTAGTCTCATTAATAAGAGTATCAGCATATTCAAGCAGAATTGAAGAGGATAACTCTTAAAATAATGACCTGGAATGTCTAGAATCATACATATCATATGTGTGTACGTATCAATACACACATATTGGGTGAGTCCTAGCTCATGCCTTTTTTATAGTCCTATTTAAAAACCATGGTTGATAGGATCCTGGTATTTCCAAGGATTTTAGGAAGGTGTGGCATCCAGTGGCATGAATACTTTCTGTCCTATGATGCCACCTTTGTTTAAAAGCAACCTCTTTTCTCTTAGCAGCTTGCCCATGTTTTTTGTTCCTATCTTCTGCATGCCAGCTTTCCATAGGAAAAAAGAATGCTTGAAATTTCACATGTCATGGTAATAAAAATGAAATATGTCATGAAATGTCAAGTTTGTTTGTTCATAGGTATTTTATGTAGTTTCATGGTCACCTGTTTGGCAAACAGATTCAGAGCTGAAAGAGCTTCTATACTGAGAGTATTCCTCTGCAAAATCTTCAGTGATTTTTTTGAGAAAAAATTGGTTAAGCTGAATGGATCAGTGTATTTGTGACCTAATCTCATATTGGTTACATAAAACCTAAAGCAAATCTTTTGAAACTTTAAAAACCACAACAATTACTACCTCTACATGCAATTTTTTAGACAGAACATTTTTCAGCTCTATACCTTAGGCAACAGTCTTCTTTTCTGTGTGAAGGGCTGAAGTTTGCATCTACAGCACAGAATTCCCTGCTGCTGAGATTTACTTTTTCATGTCATTTTTTAGGCTACAATCAGCCTCAGTTCTTAGTGTCAAGTATACTTTTTTATCTACATCTCCCTTCTACATGTTTTTTCTTGTTGTTTCCCCCCGTAGCTTCCTTAATTTGATCTGCTCTTTTGCTTTCAGAATTGTGTTTGTCAACATGGTCTGTTTTAGCCAACACGGCATTCGGATAACCAAGAGGAGTTGGTGGTTTCTTCTCATTCTTACCTCTTTAGTGTACATTATCCTGTGATGGAGCAGGGCTGCTTGCTTTCCTATTAAGCAGCTCAGATTGGTGAGACCAGGCAGACAAATGTTTTGTAACTGAGCAGAGGTTTTCTTTGCAGGAAGCAGGTGCTTCTGTAGACTCAACAGAGTCGAAGAAAATACTTTCTTTGTTACCTCATGGCTGCAGGAATTATTGTGAATTTTGCTTTATAATGCCTATGTGTATATATCTGAGGGCTTCCTGGATGTGTAAATCATTAACAGAACTCTGTGTGTGGTCAGTAGTCAGCTTTATGGTTTAAGTAAATAGTACTTTACTTTTATGTAGGGCATGTGGATACGGCAAAGCATAAAACTGTTGAAGGTTCGAATTCAGCAATGCCTCTATCTAGTTGCAAAAATAACACCTGGAATTTGGTATTTTATGCACAATGGTTCAAAATATAAAGACTCCTTTTCCTTACCTAAAAACCGAGCTGCTGAGGATGGCTCCTGCATAGAATTTGCTTAAACTAAACTTCTTTTCCTGCTTCCTCCCTTTCTCCTGCAGTCAGTGCACTCAGGCCCTTTATTTCTTTGAAGAGCATTTAAGCGCCTTGTCCTCACCCTTGAGGGCTGTTCAGCCCCGCTGCAGTTACTTGCAAACCCCATCTCTAATCTGTGGCTCTACTCTTTTGTGCTACCCTGTGTCAAGATCATTGTTACCTCTCTTTCCATCAAATACATTTAGGTCAACATAAACTTTGTCTTTCACTTCTTTCCACAGCATGAAAAACACTTAAGGGGCAAACTAACACTTCATCTTGCTGGGACAGGCAGTGAAGGCTTACATTTATGATCTGAGTTTTGTGATATTCAGGTTTATTTCTATTGTAGAGGTTTTTGTGAAACGCTCAGTGTCATTGTGGTTGGCTTGCATCAATACTTTCATCAAAATTGTTTCCTCTACAAGTCCTTCCAAATGCCTTCTTAGTTTGTGATTTTCTACTTCCTTCTCAGTTTGTCAGGTGTTAGCTATAAGAAGGCATCTCAACCTGAAGTTTGAAAGATAAAGTGTAAAAATGCAGTGTTACACAAATTATTTTTGTTAGCAGCTTGTATGAGAGTAATATGTTTTGCAAAAACAGTTTTCATGAGTTCACTCTAATCCTTAAAAACCTAACTGTACATCATCCTAAAAACAGACTGCAAAAGATGGTAAAAAATGTTTTTTAAAGGAAAAGTTATGTTTTTACTTCATCTTTCTTTTTTTAAACAGGAAAAAATACATACAGTATTAAAATTAAAAAATGCATATAGTCATAAAAGCTTTGATAGTGAAATAACCTTCCAAGTTTTATTTTCAACTATATTCTATATATTTCACTCACTATCCCATCATACAAATGGAAATAATGTAATTTCTGTACAGTTGATGAGGAGTGAGAGAAGCTGTGAAATATTTGTGAAATTTGGTGGGGAAAATTGTAAGCTGTATTGACATTTTTAATTTTTGTATTACCTCAGTAGAGTTGAAATCAGCTGTTTAGTAAAAAAGATGTACAATTTCTCCACTTATTTGTATAAAAAGTTCATTTTTTATCTGAATTGGGGAAAGCATCTGAAAAATTGGACCATCTGATGCAATAAGAACCTTTTCAGAAAATACAGCATAGGAAAATGCAACCAGTAAATGGAAAGAGTAAATACATAGCTACTGACATTCAAAAATAGGGAAGGTAGGTATTTCAAGAGAGGAATCCCAAGAGATCTTATTGGTCTATTTATTGTGATGAAGGGGACATTCTAAGTCAGGTTTTCATTTCAGTTGTTTATACACAAAATAGGGAGATTAATATTTTTATCTTCAAATCAGTGTAATCACTGAAGGTATTACTGGAGGTCTGCTGCATTATATTAGAAATTTTCTAAGCCTATTTCCCGAGTTATTGCATATAAATAGCATCATTTTATTTAAAATAAAGATCTTCCTTTTCCCATGATCTAGAATACATTCTGAGTCAGAGTGGAACTTTAGTTTTTCCCAAGTATTCTCAAGGCACTTATATATTCATGTTGTGTGAGGAAGAGGGCATTGCACTCCCCATACAAGCACAAAAACAACGTCACTGGAACTCGCAAGGCTTATGCCTTACATTACCAAACACAAAAAAGGGAAAAGAAAGGGGGGAAAGCATAGGAGAATTTCAAAACCTTACTGTATTTTCTGTTTGAGTAAGGGCAAGGTGATGTCTTTCCTTTGCACATCACCCTTAATTGTATCTATCCTTGAGGAAGTAACATCAGCCTCTGCCATCCTGAAGAGAATTATGTATGTGCTCCCAGGGCCTTGGGGACTAAGAACAATTAACTGATAATTTGCTGCTGAAATAACTGCATTCATTTCAATGCTGTAAACATTAACAGTTGTTGTCAGTGGTGATACTGAACAGGCAAACAGTCTTTTTCTGACAGGTCAGGAGGCCTTGTGGTGCCTCTAACAGGAGAGAGTGACATTAAGAGGAACTCACTAGAGCTGGGAACATGCAGCTCTAATGAAAATGACAGAGAAAAACACATGGCCACCTATGCTAATCTTTTTCATCTGTAACCAGAGGCAGCTGCATCAGGCCAAGCTCTTTCTAGCCTTGCAGATTTCAGAATTACTTTTTCCCCAAGCACAAAATGTTCTTGAGCTATTTCTTCTGCACACAAAGTTTGAATAGGTTTTGTTTTAGCAGTGGGTTGCTGTGGTTGTTTTGCTTCTTGTTCTTGTGCAGTTTTTGGAATGTTCATCCCAAACTGGCTAGGGAAGGCTGATAGTATTACACCAGTAAAAATGTGTAATCCTTTCCTCAGCCTATAATAAAATTCCTGATTTAAAGGCTGTTTCATTATCAGCCATTTGTCCTGAGTGTGTGAGAGCCCACTGGCTGGCTCACAGTCTTTCCTGGAACCCCTGGTACTGTTTATCCTCCCTACTGAGACCACCTAGTTTGTTTGCAACAAAGTGGATTTCTAACTGCATCCATACACAGACAATAAGGACAGAAGTAAGTTAGAATACACAGCGTAACAAGGCAAATGATTCAGTGTCAATATATGGCTTGGTAATTGTCACACACATAACTGTTTTTAGTGTTTTGGCAGGGTTTTGGTTTGCTGTCATAGCTGACAGTTCCATGGAAGCTGATGAAATTTTTTTTATTTAATAAAAATTATTCCAGAAAAATTAAATAAAATTATCTTTTCAAGTTCAGACTGTTTTGAAGAAACAGCAGTACCTCATTAGAATTAATTTTCATTAACTATTTCGATTTTGTTTCCTTTCATAGAAATATAGACATTCATGTTAAGTTGGTGCTCGCATTTTCGTGTAAGTTAAGTGGTTTTTTCTTTTTTTCCTAGATTGTTCACAATTAGCCAAATGCGACTGAAGGAACTGTCCTTTTCATTTCACGCTTTTCATTTGCTTCCAAGATGGAAAAGGGCAATGAACATCATGGAATTAATACACAATTACTGCATCAGAAAGGCTGCCTAAAATTCAGAAAAGTGCTCCAGGAAAGTAAAGGATTTGGATTGCAACCAGACAGTGACAATGGGACGGTAGAGCTATAGACAGAAAGGAAAAATACAGGCCTCCATTTTGATGGCAGTATTCCAGTACCTGCAGGGAAGTGACTGGAGGATGAGGGCAGGCTCTGCATGCTAGGAGGGCAACAGGCATATGTTGAAATAAGAGAGGTTCTCACTGAGCATCAGGTACTGCTTATTCACCCTAAGGACAGTCAGGCAGTGGAAAATGCTGCCTCAGAGACGTTGTGCAGTACCGATCCTTTGAGATTTTCCTGCTGTGAATGAATAAACCCAGAGCAACCTGTTCTGGTCTCGTGAGTAAGCGCCTTCAGCAAAGGATGGATTAGAGATCCTCCAGCATTAATTATTCTTTAGTTCTGTGGGTTTGTGCTGTTCTGCTAAATCTTAATAGGTCCCATGAAATTTAGGTGATACTGCTGGGTCTTTCTGCTGCTTTTCTTTTTGATTTTTAGTGCATTTTTACAATCTGCTTCCATACAGACACAGTCTTTTTCTGTGTTCATTTCCCAAATTAAATTATTCCTGTGTGCATGTCCCACACGGTTACCTCTGCTTTTCTAATCCTTCATTTGCAGGGCTCTTAGTAAGAAGTACTTCTTGTACTTAGCTGATCTTTTCAGTCTTGGCAATAAGATTTACCTGTCATACCTAACTTAGTGTAATTCAACACACGCAGGAGAACATATGGATGTCACGCGTCTTAACCTTGCAGGTTTGTTTACTCAAACATTTAAGCTGCAAATGTTCACAGGACTTCATGGAGTTCTAATATTGATTGCTCTTCAAGAACATTTTTAGATCATGTTTTTAGGACATTTCTTTTGAAAAGAAAGTTAAACAAATACATGCTTCTGTAAGTCTAATTTGACAAACATAAATAGTTGGCTAATTTCAGGATGGCAACACCACGAGTCCTTAAATGCAAACTTTCAATGTTTAATATGCAGCTTATGAAATATCAATTAATTGCCAAGTATTTGATTTCTCCCAAAAAAAAAAAAAAAAATTGCAGAGGTAACTAATTTGGTCCCTTTTCCCCTCCTGCAGTCTTTTCTTTCTCAGCCTCCCCTCCTTTCTCTATGCTCACATGTACAGACACACACAACAGGAGACAGTTTTCTTTTCACCTTTGACTTCCACGATTCTACTTCATGTCCTCTCTCTTCTTTCTCTTCAGAAGTCTTTGCTTGGTCCTCTTTCATTCTCCCTCCACATCTTATTCATCTGAATAGACAGCTCCATCTGTCTTCTGTGTAGTGATTGCCAAACCAATCTACAACTTTTCTTCTGACTTTTGTCCTAACAAAACCACTGGCCTATCTCTTTGACATTTCTTTGTGAGTTTGTCACCAGCAAGTTAGACAAGGCTCAAAGAGAGTTCCTAATCAGTCACACAAACCTCTGTTTTCATGTTCTCCCTTAACTTCTGCAGCAGTCTCAACCACCCTGCCAATTAAGCAGCAAATAATTTGTCACATTTGAATTCAGATCCAGGCTATCTTACACATTCTCTTGCTTTACTATTCTAAAGTATTTTGTTCTGTCAGATCTCTTTGTGTATTTTACATTAAGCTGCCACTAAAATAAAGAGAAGGTTTGAGCAAGAATCAAGCAAACCTTGTCCCTTCCCATCCAAGTGCCTTAAAGATGAACCTATCATTAGAGTCTGTCCTCGATATACTTTTTTCTGTCACTTTAACTCTTTCATTCTCAGCCAGAATGGAAAAAAGAGGACTAGAGAACAATTCTAGCCTAGATTATTACATGCCAAAACAATTAGATATTTGGGACTGATTTTCTGAGGATGAGATGATGATTTAACTTACATGTCCTGGTTTCTAGGCAAATGACCAAGCAAGTCCATTCTTATCCAATGGAGATAATAATTTGTAGTCCACATATTTTTTAAAAGCCTGTGCCCTCTTTGTTCAGATGGCAACCCATGAAAAGAGAACTGCATTATCAGAGTGAACAGAAACACTGTTATGGACTTACCAGAAAAAATAAAATTAAACTTTAAAATAATTATTGAATATTTGAAACATGAAACTGCTATTGGTTTACTAAGGAAGTTATCTCACAACCTGTAGGCCCATTCCTTCAAACATTTTATTATATTATTGTCCAGTATAAATCATCTATAAAAGGATAAAGTTCCCAAAGCTAATATAAATAAAATTTTTTTCCTAAAAATTGTCAAATGGAGCAGAGGTCCATTAGTGGCCCAGAGGTCCAAATTAGTGTTTCTGCTGATGTGAAAGGAAGATTGTGCTGAATTTATTTAACATGGGGTTCCTTTCGGCAAAAGACTGTTAGACTGTCAGCATATGTGTGCTGGCCATTCAAGTCAGCTTGTGTAGATGGCACCCATTGACATAAGTTTATCTCCAGCCCAGCCATAACCTTTCAGTCTCTTGACCAGTGAAGTATAATAGAGGATATCAGGAAGAAGGAAGCTAGTGTTAAAGTGAAATAAGGTAAAATAACTTCTTAGAAAATCAGCATTTTTAGTTCCACTGCATGAAAAAACATGGGTTTTTTTTTTCCTTCCAGGCTGGTCTCAGCTTTAATCAGGTGTTATTGACGCATTTCAGAGCTTAACTTCTGTTGAGTCAGTATTGCAAAACTGTTACTAAAAGAGCTTTTGTTCTCACAAAATTACAGACTTACTATATTCAAGGGCACAAAGTCTTATCAGTGGCCAAGAAGTATTCAGTGCAACTGAGGGTGTAAAGGATAAGCAGCATCCCAAGCCACTCATCATACCCCGACACCATCAACAAAGGTCAACACCACTGTGTAGAATGGAGTTATTTGAAAACAATTTTGTTTCATACCAGCTGTCTGTGATTCAAACCTCATCTCCTGGCTTAAGAAAAGAGATGGTACATTAATCATTACAACAACCAGCATGAGTATTTTCTTCCTCTATGCTGCCATGGTAGAGCTGGCAGAGAGCCCATTTCCTCAATTCACAATGTCTTCAGTCAGTGTATTGGTTTTGTGTGAGACGAGTTTTGTAGCAGGGGATGACAGGGCTGGCTTCTGTGAGAGGCTGGCAGAAGCTTCTCCCACATCCAACAGAGTTAATGCTGGGCAGATCCAAGATGGATTCACCACTGGCCAAGGCTGAGACCACCAGTGGCAGTGGCAGCACTTCTGGGATGAAAACTGCTGCACACTCACAGAAGGGAGGGAGGATTGAGAATGTGTGAGCAGACCAGCTCTGCAGACCCCAGGCCAGTGAAGGAGGAGGGGCAGGAGCTGCTCCAGCTGCCAGAGCAGAGATTCCCCTGCAGCCCCTGGTGCAGCCCCTGGTGAGGAGCTGTGCCCCACAGCCCAGGGAGGTCTGGGGGGAGCAGAGATCCACCTGCAGCCCTGGAGGAGCCCACCCAGAGCAGGTGGGTGCCCAGAGGAGGCTGTGACCCCACGGGCAGCCCGTGCTGGAGCCGGCTCCTGGCAGGACCTGTGGGCTGTGGAGAGAGCAGCCCGTGCTGGAGGAGGATTGCTGGCAGGACTTGTGACCCCACTGGGGACCCACAGTCCCTGAGGGACTGCACCCTGTGGAGGAGACATTCCATGAAAACTGCAGCCCATGGAAAAGAGTCATATTGAGTAGGAGAAGTTTGTGGAGGACTGTCTCCCACAGGAGAGACCCCATGGGAGAAGGGGAAGAATGTGAGAAGTCTCTCCTGTGTGATGAACTGACCACCACCTCCTCCCCATCTGCCTATCCTGATTGGGAGTGGGAGGGGAGGGGGAAGTAGAGAAATTGAGAGTGAAGCTGGACCTGGGTAGAAGGGAGGGACTGGGGGAAAGTGCTTTAAGCTCTACTTTTATTTCTCATTATCTGACTCTGAATTGATTGGTAATATATTCAACTCATTTCCCTAAATCAAGTCTATTTCGCCTGTGGCAGTAATTGGTGAGTGATCTGTTCCTGACTTATCTGGACCCAGGAGCCTTCCTTGTGTTTTCTCTCCCCTGACCAGCTGAGCAGCTTTGGTGGGTTCCTGGCATCCAGCCTAGGCCAGCCAACCACAGTTGGGTGTTCCACCCAGATGTAACCTAGTACTGTTTGATCATAGGGGGCTTTACCGGGTTTTAGTGTCAAACCTAATTGTGAAACTTAAGCTGTAGGAAAAATAGACCTGCATATTTTGTAGATGCTATAAAGGACAAAGACTCATGTTCCTCAGCAATAAGATGTGTGCTGTCAGTCTAGAATTTTTATAAAATGGTTATCATTAAGATGTTCTGGGATATAGATTCATTGCAATCAGTGAAAATTGCACTTAAATAGAAATGCTAAACCTGTAGCTCTTGTTAGGGGTTACCAACCTGAATGCTAATGGAGGGAGAGAAAAAATACCAAGAAATGACAAAACTTTTATTTTCCATGCAGTTAGCCAAACAGATGAACTTTCTGAGAATGACAGTTTGTTCCCAGGTTGAGAATTTATATGACTTATTTAATGGTTTGGCTGTAAAGTCAAAAATAAAGTGGTTTATAAAGGAATTCAGCCATTGGCTGATGCCTTTGTTATGAGCAGATTTCCTCTAAAAAAGGAATCCAATTTTGCCTAATGGAAAAAGATAATATAAAATAAAATAGGAGATTCAGGATTAGAACCAGAATTTTCTGATCCTCCATGCCAGTTCTTATACATATACACTGGTGGAAAATGAGCATTGCAGAGCTCTAAAGCAAAGTTCTTCTCAGAGCTGGTCTCATTATCTCTCCCTTTCTCACTCAATAGAATTAGTTGTATATTTCAGCTTTACTTTTCAAGTGTTGTCCTGAAGGGTTAGACAGCCTCAGGCTAAAGCACCTGGAGTTCTATCTGGAGCTCCCTGGTGGAAAAAAACCACAGGCATACCACAGTAAGTCCAGAAAAAATGTCCAAGATAATAAAGAGATGGAGTCATTCTACCAGGAAAACAGAACTTTTAGGGGAGCTTCATCAATGGGTAAATGGGGAAGTGAAGTAGATTAAGCCAGACTTTTACAAGTGGCATCCAAGGAAAGGACAAGAAACAGCATAAACAGTAGTACAGGAAAATGCACATAAACATAAGAAAAAGCTTACCTGCTGTGAGGGTGATCAAAGAGTGGCAACGTCTGTCCAGAGAGGTTGTGGAATTTCTGTTCTTGGAGGTATTCAAAACCCAACCGGACATGATTGACATGAACTGCTCAGCTGAGCAAACAGCTTTAGCTGACCCTGCTTTGAGCACTGCAGGAGACTAGACATTCTCCAAAGCTCTTCTAACTTCATCCATTCTGTGATTCCTTGAAATGTTTACTACAATTGCCGCTTGGATTTTTTTTTTTTAGTTATTTGCAGCAAAATCACTACTACCAATAATTCATCTTATGAATAAACTTCAATCCTAAAGTCCTCAAAGTATCTTGGAAACATTAATTTCAATCAGCTTGGTAGCTATAAGTGTAGTTAAAAAGACACACATCTCAGTGAGATGCCCATTCATTTTGCAGATGAGCAAGATGTCAGAGACTCAGCTGTTGGAAGGTTTGGAAGTAAAACCCTGGAACTGAGTTCTAATTCTCCCTCTTCATCAGCATGTGCTTTCTGATACTCACTTCTGTCATCTCAAACTCTAGGATTGTATCTGGAAGACTTGGTGTCCACCATGATCTACTCTCAATTATTTTCCCTCCTTTTATGTGGAGTTTTGTGTTCCAAAACTTGAACTTCCACAGTGGAAACTACAAATAATGCTAGGTCTTATGCAGCAGCACATATCTAAACTGAGACTTGGAAACTGAGTTTCAAAGATTTTGAACCAATGAAGCTTGGACAACCAATTTCACTTGTGGACAACTTGGAGAATTGCATCTCATTTTAACATTTGCTGTCACTATTTCTGCACTGGTTTTTAGCATAGTTATTGATATTATTGGTGCAGCAGTGCATTCTACTGGTGGTTTACATCTACATTTGATGCATTTACCCCATAATCTGTAGTATTTGCCTTCTCATGGTACCAAAAGAACAAATTATTTCCCATCCTTTGTAGTTTCTAGTAAAGAATTGATTGTACATATTTAATGCACTAAATGGCAAAAATGCATTAATTCAGTCACATAAAACTGATTTCATGTTAAAGTGTATACTAGTACATTTAATTCCACAGCAAAACAGACACTGAGAACTTGCTACTAAGCCTTCAGATTCCTGAAGAATAAAGCACTTTGTAAAGCAATGTGGCTGGTTTTGTGTACTTGTTGACTTGGAGATTTTCTGTTTTTCTATACTGTTGTATAAGCATAATTGTGAAACTCTTCTAGGTATAAACAGGTTAAAAATGTAAGGACTCTTGCTCATGTTAGAGGTTTTGAGACCTAGAAAAGAGTCAGTGACCTTTTCCTTTCATATGCATCTCTGCATATGTCAGTGTTTTCATGCACATGTTTCACCTTTCAAAAATGAATTTTGTTTATGTGATTAGAGCTGATCAGTAAGAGTGGGAAACTGAAATAGTGGAGCAGATTTTGAAATGCAGGGTGCATCAACAACTTGCAGAACAACTGTCCTTTTTCACCTGTGGAGGAGGAATGTTAGAGAAATCTCTCCTGAAAGCACTGTCACCTTGATTTCTTTTTCATATCAAAGACTAAGTGGGCTGTGAGCAGTGGCTAAATGTTGCTGTGTTTATTTAACCTTCCAAAGTTTCCAGCTCTTATCTGGATAGGGTAATGTGCCATTCTGACTGCACTTTCAACTTCCTCAGAGGGCAGCAGCTTATCTGTATGTGGGGTTAGTCCTGAGTGTTCAGATGTGCACGCCTGTGGCTGACTCTCAATCTGCATGATTTTGGGTGTCTGTGCATGCAGAGGAATTCACACTGCGGTTCAGAATAGAGAATTGAGGTAGGCTATAGGCTTCTGAAGCAGTTTAAGAACACCAGAGAGGTGGCTGTTGAACTGAAAATATTGTGTTTGTTACTCAGCGGCATTTTTCTTTGAAGAATAATTGATCTGTATTGTTGAAGAGTTAATAATATTTGTACCAATCAACATACTATATAGAACATGGCTACGCAAATGTTTAAATGTAGATGGGATTCTGAAAGTGAAGTAAAAATGATCTTTAGGAAAGCTGACTTTAAAAAGCAGAAAAATGGAATTCCAACAATGGAATTCCATTACTTACTCGGTCTACTTATTTTTGAAATATATATTTACATCAAAAGATTTCAAAATGCCTCAATTACCCATCCATACTGTCTGCAACAGATTTGCCCTCTTAAGGTTCTATTGCCATTTGTGTCTTGGAAGACCATCTTGAGCTAACCTCAAAACCTGTTCTTCATTCAGACAGCAACTTTGCAAATTGAGTTCCCTATTCTCCCTCAGCTGCACCTGAGGCATAAAACTCTGTGGGCACAAGGAAAATTGCCTCTTCTGTGCACTTTTGTGGCTGGTTCTTAGGGCCTTAGTATTTTCCATGAGCTCAAGTCCAGAGAGGAGCAACCAAGTCAGTGAAGGGTCTAGAGAGTAAATCCTGTGAGGAGTGTCTGGGGTTGTTTATCCTGGAGGAAGCTCAAGGTGGGCCTTATTACTCTCCACAACTCCCTGAAAGGTGAGGGTCGCTGGGGGGGACAGCCTCTTCTCCCAGGCAGGACAAGTGACAAGACAAGGTGAAATTGTCCCAGGTTGTGCCAGTGGAGGTCCAGGATGGATATCAGGAATAATTTTTTCATGGAAAGAGCTGTTGAATATTGGAATAGGCTGCTCAGGGAGGTGCTGAATCTGCTCAAGAAATGACTGGACATGGTGGACTTGACAAGGTGGAGATCAGTCACAGGTTGGACTTGATGATCTCAGAGTTCTTTCCTGAGCTGCTTCACATCTGTTTTGTTCTGTGTGCTGGTGTTCTTCACCCGAGACTGGTTTATTGACAGCCTTGTCAGAAGTGTAACCATGTGCAGGAAGCCCAAATTTCAAGTAAAAGCAGATCTTAAGGTAGATAGAAACCAAAATGGTTTTGGCTCAAGGTTTCTACCGTGCCCAGTTCAAAAAAAAAAATCTTGAAAGTCTGGTGCCAGGATTTTAATACTGTCAATGGGGCAAATCAAAGGTTACATCAAAAGAGGAATTTAAAACATGACTGTGTTAGTCTTCAGTGATTTTTCCCTTTAAATTTTATTTAGTTTAGGGCATGATGCCAAGCAGATTCAGACATATGAATATAAAGGCATCACTGCAAAAGTAACTTGAAAAGATCCAGGTAACAATAATGAATTGAAGGGTGGATCCAAGTTTCAATAGAAATTACTTTTATATCAACAGAGAAGGTCAGCCTTTATGCAAGCAAGAATTTAAAAGCCTTGCTGTTATTACCTAAAGTAATACCCACAGTTACAGCATTTTTCCTCCTGCCATTTCATAAATGTCAGCATAAGGTTTTTATTCCAGGGATTGTGGAAGAAAAATAGTGGATTACACACAAAATTAATGCTTTTACCATTTGAAATATGATTGGGTAACTGGGTGTCTACAAAAAAAAACCTAAAAATTAAAGTTGATTGTGTTGGGATATGAAACAAAATAGGTTGATGGTAATTATAGAGGCTGATAATTGATTTCTAGTGATCTAAATTACCATACTTAAAATTATTTCAGTTCTTTCTATAATTTCCTGGTTTGCTGCAATGTACCTTTAAGTCCACACTGCAGAGGGCAAGCATGAATGTTTCTGATGCTTATGCCTTTTCTTTGATTCCTTGTAGATATGAAATATTTCTAAAATAAATGTCATTGCTATTTCAGACTTATTAACTTCAAATTTTGGAGGTGGGGGGACATTATGAATTTGTGACATAGCCTTTGTAGGATTAAAAGATGCAGGCCTGACATTTCAGATGCTTGGACATAAATCTTTCTCTACCTGCTGTTATTGAAACTTTTAAATTTTGGTTTCAGTTTCTTTCAGGTAAAAATCAGATGGTTTTGCTTGTAATTAACTCTGAAAGGATCACTCCAATACCCCCTTCCCACCTTCCCCTTTGGCCCCTAGGTTGAATGTGGATTTATAATCTTGAAGAAGCATGCCATTTCAATGACAGAGGATGCCAGCATTGACTCCATGCTCCAAGGTTAAGCCATTACACTGTGTAGTAAGGCCTATAAAACTTGGTAATTACTGTACACACCGTAGGTCCAATCTGAGACTTTGTGCAAATAAGAAATTTCACAGCCACTGAAGCTGTGAAACAGTAAACCAAGAATATTTGCTGAAAAAACCAAGTATAGCTTGATGTATTGATACATGCTGTAGCCAAAATTTCTTCATTTTATTCTTTTTTCACCGAATAACAGAAGTGTACTGAAGAAAATAGATTTTGGTCTAGTGTAGAATATATTTTTTAATCCTTGAAATATTTTCTTCTCCAAATGGTAAAGCAGCTATTTTTTCATTATTTAACCAAGTGTGCAAACTCCAAAGAGGAGCTGGGCAAGCTGCTACATTCATGTTAATCTAGTAGGGCACATTTTTTGATACAGCAGAGGGAAGAGAGAAGCGGGTTTTTTTCTAAAACTAAACACTATCCGTAGTCTGAAACCTAACATCCCATAGTTAGTTGATCTATTTGTGAAACTATGTTTTGCTTTTGCTGCACCATGAAGCTTCTTCTTTCTTAGCAAAATTAATTTCTTCAAATAGATTCTTGACATATGCTAATTTATGGTTAGAGATCCAAATATTACCATTCATCAGTAGGAGACAGTGGTGTCATTGCAGTTCCGAAGGAGCTGAGCTAGTAATGAGTTAATGAATGAATGGGTTAATGAATGAATTCACTAATGAATTTACCTTTAACCTCCAGAGATTGCAGTGTTAGTCGTTATTCTGTAAACAAGTGCATTAAAATCTCACAGTCTGCAGCCTCAGGGTCATTTCCTTATACTTCAAAACAAAGAAAAAAATCTAAATCACAATGCACCATAGCTGAGAATCTCCAAAGTTTAGCAACCTGAGTTGAAGACGGGGAGTAGAGCAGGTTAGTGCTATAGTTCACTCAGTTTATATATTCATTGTGAAGAAATCATAAGGGAAATTTGTGCTCCTGTTAAAATGCTGAATCCAACTGCCTCAGAATGCATATTGCAGCTTTTAGGAATGTCAGTGTTCTTCCACTGCTAACCTTTTTTTTTCTTTTTCCCCTGGAAGATGACAATCTATGTAGGATTTAACAGGGTTGTGATAGAGCCGTGTTGATACTATTACTTATTTTTACTGGTTTAACATGTAGGAGAGTTCACAATAAATTGAACATTCAACTTTCTGTGTAAAGACTCTCCTCATGAGGATATTGTGTATTTTCTGCTGACATTAGCAATAAATACCACCTATCTAAACTCCTGTAGAGAATAATCCATTTATAAAATGTGTTAGACACAAGTCTATTCAGAAGTTAGGTACCCAAGTAAATCCATAAAATGCCGCCAAGATGATATCTAGGCATGATAAAGCTACCTCTCTGTATATCCACATATTTTAGTATTAAAGGTATAATGCTTTAAGAGTGACAAAAGATAATTATTTTAAGTTCAGCACACTGAAGGCTGAAGGTTTACTATTGTTGTGTTTCCATTATTGTCAGCAATTTCTCTCAAATAATTGGTTTTAAATTTACCAGGGTAACATTATTTCATTCCTTTAGCTAACCAATGTGCTACTCATCTGCACATGGCATCAATGGTAGCCTTTAGCATGCAACTACAAAGCTCTTTTACCAACAAGTTTGAAGCTTAGAGAATGAGAAATCTTGATACTCACAAATAATAGGACTTTGAGTGGTTTTTTCAGTTTGATTGTAGTAGTAATTTTTGATAATTGCATTCTTTCACAGAATAACTCTACAGTCACTTAAACAATTCAAGTGTAAGTATACAAGTCTCAGAAAAACACAAAGAAACAGTTATTTTTATAACCTCTTACTGAGGACCTCCTGGAAAAGACAGCACTAAAACAGAAAACAATTGTTACTCTCTGCTCCTACCGTTAACACTTTTAATTGCAAAGCACATTTGTTTGAAGAAGAAAATTACTTCCCCGTAGCCGGGTTCTTTCTTTAGAGTCTTACCACAGTGATAAAACTTTGAAGACAGACTCCAGACACAGACTTAGCCAAAATGGGCTGTCCCACTAGGAGGGAATAAATAGAGCCATGGTCACAGCTTTTTTCAGCGTTGCCCTACTGATGCTTGCAGGTACTAGGATGCAGGAGATGTTTCTCCTCCATCCAACCCCACAGCCTGAGTTCACCAAGAAAGGGCTATTGGAGGTCAGCACCCAGTGAATGGAGCTTTGCGACTTATACGGGATCATGGAATACTTTCAAAATTGCGGCTTTACCTGACCTTCTACTGCCTAGTCCCAACAGATTATTTCCTCTTTCCAACTTCTGTGTCATTCCTCATTGTCTTATTCCCACTAACCTCTCACACTTATGTCCATAACTGTGTTCCCTTCACTACATTAAAAATCCTGTTCTTTTGCTTTCTCTAAAGTATTCATAATTTTTGTCTCTCTGCAATAAACCTCCTCACCTCTACACCAGCATCTTCCTCCAGAAATGTCAAAATAACAACATTTTGTCAAAATAACAAGATTAACAAGTAATGCCATTGCATTACTCATTGAAATTCTGTATATAATTAAAATTTATCAGCAAGTTTTCATCATAACATGATTTTATTGGAAAATCAGAAAATCTACAAATATTTGGTTAGATTTCAGAAACTATTCTACTGGAAAACTGCAAAACAAAATGCTGTATGTTATTTGGTGCTACTTGATCATTTTGGAATTTTGAAAGTTTTCATTTATTGACTTGTTTGAAAAAAAAGTGTGACATTCTGAAATGAATTTTCTAAAACTGATCCTTTATAGGCAGTTTCCAGTTTACGGGATATTTTGAAAACATTTCACCAATAAAATAATCTCAACCCAAAAATATGCAAACTTGACCTGCTTTTTAGATACCTTTTATCCACACTTTTATCCACACTCTTCTTTGTACAGTACCTAAGACAGTACGATTCTGTCTTTGTTCTCAGAACTATCACAATAAACATGGTTTAAATAACGATTGTTTGATGTAGAAATACTTGGATGAGAGTCATTGGTCTGGTTACAGCAGAAGTTAAGGTTTGCTCTATTGTGATCCTTTCCAATCAGTGATATGATGAAGCCAGTGCTTAATGGCACTGTTTCAATTTCAGTAAAAAACACATCTTTTGTCAGTCACATTATGTAGGCACACGCCTCTAGTTCATAATATCACTTCCTGACAAAGAAAATAGTGAAAGCAGAACAAAATTTAGTGGAAGGATAGAATTGTATGTTTTGATGTAGTACTAAATAGTAGAATGTTCTATTTAGCCTATCTTGAGTCAGTGTTCCCAGCATGCACACTCTCAAACAGATTTCTGTCCTCTCTAAAGCAGGAAGCATTTATTGAGCTCAGTCTTTAAACTACATTTCACCTTATGCCATGGTCAAGTAACTGCAAATATTATTTCTGCCATATTTGGCTGCACATTATTGATACCCTTTTAAATATGCACATTAAAAAACCACGTTTCAGTTAAATCTGCTCCTCTGTAATGGCATAATGTCTAGCTGCCAAATAGCTTCATGGTATTTTTATTGCTCTCATTAGCTTTACTGAAATGGAGCCAAACAAAAGAATACCCTGGTAACTGAGTTACACGTCTTCCCACCTCGTCTCTGGGAGATACAGGCTTTTCTTATTTTTAATTAGAAAATAATCTATTTTGTTTCAAATTATTTACAGACTGATTTTGTTAGAAAAACAGTGATGAAGTTAGTGTTTCAAAGTTAGTTACCTAATGTATAAGTAGCTTTTATTTCTCTGGCAGACAAGTTGCCCATCTAAATTCTTTCTTCACAGAATATTGTATTTGGAGTGGATGGCAGAGAGCAGGTAGTTAAACAAAGTAGGTTTTTTTTGGTAAAACACTGCATTTCAGTGTGCTAGATTCAGCTCAGTCAGGCCCATAGATGTAAGGCTGCTCTAGGTCCCTAACCTCAGGTTCTGCCTGTTCCAAAGCTGAGCACCTGCTCCCAGTGGGTGGGTACAGGGACACAAAACCTGCATAGTGGTCACACACATCCACAATGCCCTAACACGAGGATCTACATATATATATATGTGCATTTGCAGATGAAGAAATTGATTGCTCCAGTAGCTACTTTTAGATGTTCAGCTGACCCAGCAGCTGGCCCCAAATCCTCTTGCTCTCCTCAGATGTGTGAGATCTGCATTTGAACCTGGAGGTTTGCAATCCGACTCTTTCTTCACTGGCTAATCCAGTTGAAAGTTCACAGACCTCCAAAGGTACCACTCAGAACAGTCCACCCAGACAGGAAATAGAAATAGGGTTTAATGAGATTACAGGGTAGACTACAGTGATCAGGCACACATTTCAGTCTAACAAGCCACCAGTTTACACTGAACTGAACTGTTTATTCCCCTTATTTTCCATTCTTGTTTCTCCCCAGCCCACTTTGAACCTTTCCTTTTCTCCCCAAAACCTTTCTTCATCCCTTAATGAGTGTTCTGCCTCCTTCAGTCAATGAGTCAGTGGGGAAGGGGATTTGTTTGGTGGGCTACACATGAGGACAATGGCCTGAGTGTGCTTTGGTAGGCAGGTGTAGCTCATTCCCTGCACCCAATTTTCACTGATGAAGCTGCTAGTGTTCCTTCCCCAGCCCTCTCAGTTTTTATCCCATCGTGTGCAGATGTTGATTAGCCTTTAATCAAGTAGCCTAGCCCAGTCTACAGGTAAATTTAATCTGTAGCTCATTGCTACAAAATTTTGTTTGAAATAGATAAGGGAAAGCATGCATAGTATTTTACCACTGGCTGTATCACTCGTGATGTTTAAGTGTATTTACTTAGAATGTCAGTATCTACAACAGGTAATACAAAGAATGACCTTTTTCCTCTTTATGTTTTAGGAATAAAGCAGTGATGCTTTCAGTAATATACTATCCTTGGAATTTTTGTTACTCAATTTATCAAGTAATCTGACATTCATGAAAGAGAGGAATGAAAAGCTTACATAAATCCCCTAGGTAGAAAATTCTATTTTATACGTTATGACTATGCTACATATAAAAAATACTTCAAATTACTATAAGAAGATAGTGATTGTAGAGTTGGGCTTGGTAGTTGGTAGAGATGAATGTACATCATATTTCAAGTTCTAATGTAAAACTAAAACTAAAATTTTACTCTTTAGAGCTTATGATTTTCTTTTCTGTAGGAGATTGCTGTAAAAATAAATCCTGAAATTATAGTTAGACATACAAAC
This sequence comes from Muscicapa striata striata, assembly GCA_030060385.1. Taxonomy (NCBI): domain Eukaryota; kingdom Metazoa; phylum Chordata; class Aves; order Passeriformes; family Muscicapidae; genus Muscicapa; species Muscicapa striata. The sequence continues at coordinate 2,709,464 of JAREIS010000142.1, forward strand.
CACCAGGGAAGAAAATGGAATATTCAGGAGATGTGAGACTGGTGGAGAAAGATTAGTACTGTTAGCTAAAGCATTAGCTTTGGTTTTGTGGGAAAACAAAGGCAGTAGAAGTACTATTTAGAGAAGAAAAGAAAAATGGTAGAAAATGATCAGGTTTTAGCTTTTGTTACTTTTCTACTATGAATTTTTTGGGTATTCTTTACCTTGGTTCCCTATCTGTAAAGTAGGGATAATGGTAATTTCTTCTTCTCTTGGTTTTTTGGTTGTTTTTTGTTTGTTTGTTTGTTTGTTTGTTTGTTTGTTTGTTTGGGGGGGGGTTTGTTTTGTTTTGGTTTGGTGGTTTTTTTTTTCCAGTTTAGGTAGTGAGAGTTCTTAAGAAAATTTCAGGCTCAGTTCCATAAAATCAATACAAATTAAGAGCACAAATACTATGATGGAGATATAAGGGTCTAAACTATTTTCAAGAGTCTGGGAGTTTGTGATTTTCCTTTTTCAAAATTGACTCAGGTCTTTCAGACTGAGAAAGATGTCTCTATGGGTGAAGAAATTTGTTTAGTTCATCCTCACATCTTGACTGCTAATCAAAGGAAGGACTGCCCAAGTGTTGTTAGGAGGTGACTCAAGAGGGAAACTTCGGAAAAAATTATTATAAGCTCCTATGTAGACTTTTCAGGTGAAATCTAAAAGTCCTTGCCACTGCTCGCATTTTATGCAACACAGAAATATGTGTCCTTAGTCCCAATAAATTAACTGAATATCTAGGTTCATAGTCAGCAGTAGATACTAGGCTTCCTCACAAAGAGCACCACAGAACCTACGTGCTTGAAGTTGCCAGCTGCAATCAGTCACAAGAAACTCAGATCATAGACATACTCCTTATCTTCTCTGGAGCCTGTATGTCACCATGAAGGCAGTACTGGGTGCCTGCGGGATTCAGAGACATCCAATTAGGGCTCATTCAGAGGGGAGAAGTAGAGCTCTGGTCACACTACACATCTACAGCTTTTAATTTGCAGTATAATCCCAACCATCACTGTCAGTCAGAGACATATCTGGCCATGATGCTCAGGCCATGGCTGGGAACATGGATCCCTGTTGGCATTTGTCATCTCTGTGTGGGAGTGCAGACTCCGGCCATGTCCAAGGTACAGCTGAATGTTCTGGATGGTCTAACAGACTGTCACATTCTTGCTTTATTGAGTTCCCTTTTTGGATTTGGTTTCATACATCTGTAGTTCAGCCTTTCAAATGGTAATGAACGATGGTGTTTTGAGAGGTCCTTAAAATGCCTTTCCCCAGGCCTGAAAGATGAACATTGTTTATGATCATGACTAATGGAAATGTCAAACTTTTTCAGTAAAGATTGGTAAAGTACTTTTGGCTTTTGATTTCTTAAGCCACAGAAGCAGAACTTGTGTTGCACATAATGTCATTGCCAGTGGCTGATACACAATTGTTCCTGTTCCTGTAAGCCTGAAAACATTGCAGATAGACAATTTTTCCATCTGTGCAGTACGGAGTAAAGACTTCTCTGTCAATCTCAAGAAATTTATCCATCAGCAGAGCCAAGAAAGAAAGAAAGAAAAGAATGCAGGAACTAAAAGTCAATCTTCATCTTCATCCAGTAGCATGCCAGCACGGTTTTCAAACCTACAGTTTCATTATATTATTAATTCCAGGGCAGAACCATATTACAGGAATATCTAACTCTCTGTGCATTCTGAAACACCAGTAATAGTTTCCATTTCCATCAAGAAGCACTGTATTCTGGCATGTGATGTGCAGCTGTTGAATACTATCTAACAGCTGTGTTAAAAGGGAGAAATTCACATAGAATGTCAGAATGCAATAACTTGGTTGGAATTAAATCAAGATTTTCAAAAGCAGGCATATGATCTTTTAATTATGAGTTACTCAACCCTTGGTTTTGGATGACATTGTGGCAAATCAATGTCCACTGTATCCCTTATAAAAGGATGCTTTCTAAAAGAGAGACATTACCTCACAGCATCTTCAATAATGCTAATTACCCTTTTATGAAAACACAGATAGGGAAGATGCACTTTAGATACCGTTATGACAAAGTGAGTATTGCCTTTTTATTAAGCAAGTCTTTTAAAAAAAAAAAAAAGACACGTCTCCATGAGACTTTTAAACCCTATTTGAGTCACAAATACTGAAAAACAAGCAACCGTGGAAACATTCTTATTTTACACCTCTTTTCCATTCTTTCATTTTCATTTTACCCTCTTTTCATGTTTATCTCCTATGTTTGCAGATGACAACCACACTTGCATGGAGTACAAAGCCAATTCTTTAAATCACCATCATGAGACAGTCTCTGTGTCACGTTTGTAGCTGTGTTCTAAAATCTGTTTGTTTTTTTCTTTCCCAAGTGTAGGTTACCAGAACCATAGACAGAGCTTAGTCTGTGACACTGATAGGTCCATATTCCTTCCCTATATCACTCTTGTTCATTCACACAGCCACATTACAGAAGTGGTTCGCAATCATCTCATTTCCAAAAGAACCAGAGGAAAAACACTTTTGTTTAAATGCATTAATTTCTTCCTCTTGCTATTAATTTGATTCTTTACATCTTTAGTTTACAAAATCACCCCATTTTTCTTGAAGAGTGCTCTAATAAAGATCCTTCTTGATTATGCCTCTCTTTTGTAGTATTAAAAAATTTCATTCTTTCAGCCAGTGTAATCAGTTTCCCTTTCTATCAATTCTTCACATAGAAAAGAGAAAAAATAATCATAGTATTAGTTCTTTATCCATATGAATCTTATCTTGAAAGTACAGTGTTTTGCAAATGTTCCAACTATCTTTAGAAGTAATAAAATATTGGAAATACTATCATATATATATGAGGTATTTACTGTTTGTGGTTTTGCTATTTCACCTGAGAAAAATATGCCTTTTATGAGCACAGTCATCTGTGTTGTTATATGAGGCTTATATAGCCTCATAATAGAAGTTTTTGGCTAATTTCTGAAATCAAGTACTGGTGCCTGTCATTTGTTTACAGTAATAAAGACTGCATGTATTTACCCCTAACTGGAATTCATATTTAAGTTGTTCTCTCTTCACTGTGTATGCACAAAATGCTCTGCGTGAGTTTAAAACTAACCCAGATGCAATTTTCCAGCCTGTAGCTCAGTCACACGCCTGAATATTCAGAAGTGGCATATGGGAATGTAGCCAACTGTTGTTCTCCTCCACATTGTCCAAAGTAAACATGTTTTAGACTTAGCTGCATTAACTGATACTTCACTTGGCTTTGCAATTGAAAAACATTTGTGTGATGATGTATTATAGTTTCTTGATGTGGAAAATGAATTGCATACTGAAAATTGAGTCATCTGATAAACCATGAAGGATTGTTCCTCACCAAGGACACAGTTATTCCCATGCAATGCTATATGGAATGGGTTGCAAGCAGACAAGTACCTGTGAATGTGCTAGGGCTAGGAGTGGAAAGCTGAGATAAGGAGCTCCCTACTTAGATAGTAAATTGTTCTTCTTAAGTTTCGAAGAGTGAGGTTAGCTGCAGAGACTCCAATAGCTGACTGCTGTCATCTCCAAGCACGGAGCATACTGGTGGGAGAAGCAGGTTTGCCTTAAGTCGTTATGTCTTTTCTTCAGGCTGAACAGATTTAGCAGCAACAAGGACTTCAGAGCACCCAGAGTTGTAACCTGAATTCTGGGGACATCTAGTGGTGTGAGCCCACTGCACGGGCTGGGTCTTGGTCCCAGCTGGTGACCACTCGTGCGTCTGTATTTCAGCTGAAATTTACTACAAAATCAAATGCTGTAAAAACAATTGGTTGAATGCACTGAAAGAGTAGCATTCTTCAGCTCAAGTGATCCCGAATTCAACATTGACAGTCCCAAATATTGAGAAGTTTTGAGATTGGATCAAAAATCATGAACTTCTAATTAAACGTTGGACCTCTTGTATTTGCCTTCTGTTCCCAGGACTTTCAGAGTTCAAGTATGTTGACCTCTTCTTTGGATCAGTAGGATTAGAAGTATATCTTTGTTGCTAAAAGTCTGGTTTCTTAGGTTAATCAATTAAAAAATAATAAAAAAAAACACCTAGAAGTTAGAACTCTAAGATAAGAACCCAGTATCCCAAGATGCCAAAGAAATATGAAAGATTTGCTAATGCTAGGAAATTGTAACCCAAGCACTGCTAACCATATGAAGAGCTCTGGGAAGACCTACCTGCTTTTCTGAGGTTCAGGTTTTCAGCTTCCAAAGTGGAACTGTTGTTGTTGCCTCACCTTTTTGAGAGAGAACAAGAATCAATTAGCTGCAATTCAGAAAGGACTTTGATCACGTCAAGCGATACGCACTACATGCTGAACATTGTTACTGATTGTTGCATGATGGCGTGTTTTTCAGTGAGCCTTTGATCTGATACTTTCTCCCGAGGAGAGACAGGCATCATGAAACAGAGATTCATTTCATCAGTTCAAATCATTTTGCAGCTGGCTCTGACTACAGTAGGTCTGACTGGTAGGTACAACTCCTCCTGAAACACTTGTTTTTTCCTTAAGATACTTTCTCTAGGAAAGTCTGAGGCTTTACCCAGTCTATCCTGACCACCACTGGAGCATGTACCTATTTAAATTACTTCCTTCTGAAGTTCGGTATGGCAATTTTGAAAATGGTTGGATTGTCTTTTCTTTTTATACCATTAATTTAAGGATTGTTTGGTGGCAATACTGAAAGGCACTTACTCCACCTCCATATGCGCTTTATGCCTGTCACATTCTTGGGAGTTAGCATATGAGTAGTTACACTATTTGAGATAATTACGCAGAACTTTAATGAAAAAAAGATAAGCTTAAGTTAAAAGGTCACATGCTTGTTGCTTTAAAATGAACGTAAATATATGGTCTGTGTTCTTGGTTTAAGTTAATGAGAAGTAGTCTTAACAAGAAATATTTTAAAATGTATTTGGATTGACAGGGAATATTTGAATGAATAATGAATACATTCAGGTTGCCAGTACCCAAAAAATTCCATCTAGCCTGTTGATTTCCTTTTTTTTATAATTGTCTGACCTGTAATTTACCTCAAATATGCACAAATTATGCTATTTTAGTTCTTTTGCAAAGTTGAAGGTGAAAATTAATCTTAAAATTATCTGAAGAGAAAAAATTTTAGAGATTATGGGAACAAACCCTAAAGGTCATATATTTATTTCCCATCTTCATATTTTAATTTGGAGATAAATATACCATTTTGAGTTTAGGTAAAAAGTAAATGTTCGTGCAAAAACCAAATCATTCTACTAGCTATTTTTGAAGTTTGAGGTAAAATGTATTTACTTTTCTGAGAATACTAATCCTTTTCCCAGACAGAGTTATTTGCCCAACTCAGTCCACAATTTCATGTAATTTTATTGTCTTCAAGAACAGATTCCTTGGTTGACTTATCATTCAACAATAACATCCAAAAGCACTGCCCACTTCTAATTTAACTAGTCGTGTTTTTGTACTTCCCTAGGTCAAACGTACCCTGGAAAACCTAAGATAGTAAGATGTCGTTCTCTAGAAAAGGAAACCTTTTCATGTTGGTGGAAGCCTGGCTCAGATGGAGGACTTCCTAACAATTACACCCTGTTCTACAGCAAGGACAGGTAACAAGTGGTGCATATGTACTCTGTAGGTGATCAAGTGATGGTTATGACATACTAAGAGAATGACAACATTAATTTGTAAAGTTGTTTTTATGATTCCATTTTGCCCTCAGATAGAAAACAAGGGCTGCATGAGATCCATGGCTTCCATTGTTGGAAGAAAACTTCACCACTGACAGCCCCAAACCTGCCCCTCCTGAAACTCATCTACCAAAATTCCCTCTTGTCTGAAGATGTGCTAGGAGCAAGGGCATGTTTGCCCATCTTTTTGGGAAGCACACAGCTTTCAGCTGAACAGGGTCTCCTCTGAGCACTGGAGCATGAGGGCACCACAGGGCAGCGGGTCTCCCATCACCACACCACTCCCATCACAGCTTGGAGCAGGGCAGGAGGGGGGCAGCCCAGCCCTGGGCATTGCTCACCTCCCTGGGGACAGGGACAGGCTGGGGCCAGGCTGGGCTGGGACATCAGCTCATGGGTTGGGCTGGGAAAGGCGGGAGCTCTGCGGTGCTGGAGACCAGCTGAACTGGGGACCTGGGACCCAGGTAGTGCATGGAGGAGCTGGGCAGGGGCAGTGAGGGCAGGTGGGGCCCTTGGAGCCCTGCCAAGGAGCTTATCCATCACCATGTGCACCAAAGCCCCCATCTGGACTACAGACTTTTTTTCTCCTGTTGGTTTTTTGGTCAATAGTTCCCAAAATGCAGTGAAATCAGACACAATGAAATCAGTGAAATCGGGTATCGCATCTCAAAAGTTAATATTTTGGTAAATTTTCAACTCCCTCATCCTGTTCAGGAATAAAGTGTATATATGTTTGGCAACTTTACTTAACCTATCCATCTTTGTTAAACTGTACTTTTCTCCTGAAAACAATTAGTCTCTGAACAGGGACAAGTAAGCAGGGAGGCTCAGAGACTAAATTTTTCTAATAAATCCAGAGAGATTCAGAATAGGTAAGGTAAAGCCTTAGGCATTCCTGCTACAATTTAATGTTCCAAATCATTGAGAACAAAAAGATGCAGTCTTTAATGAAGGTAGTGCACACAACAATGATTTGAGAACTTTTAAATTATGAAAAGCCCAGATGTTTCAGTCTTGATCAAAAAGTTTAATGGACATTTTAATTCATATCTGTCACTGCTAGAGCCATTCTGCTTAGGGAAGAATAGAAGTGCTTATCCATTTCATTAAATCTGCTGAACCCAGGATCTGCCAAACACTGTAGACCTGGGCCACAATGACCTTTCTAGGCTCATTTTTTCTTAGGTACAGTCCCCTTTCTCCCATCTTTTCTTTGTGAATTGTGACAAAACTGCCAGGAAACTAAGAAATCTTATTATTGATGATACATACAGCACATAATGGAACAAAAGTTCATTCTTGCACCACATCAGCTGATGCTTTGGGCTTGTGTAGTTCTTCATACCTGGGGTAGACAGTGAGTACATTACCCAGGTCAGCTTTGAGTACAAAACAATCCCTCTCCTAAAGAACCCAATGACCCATTTAAAGTCAGTAAGTAATTGACTGTGAAGTGTTCTTTTAATACTTGTGATGATGATCAGGTTAAAAAGCAAATAAGTTGACACCAGGAAGGTCACAGAACAGGTCACCTAGAGTGCAACCACACAGCACATACAGGACAACCAAGGGATCAGGCCCGATTATCATGGATCTAGTAAAGGCAGGTCCTGCTGATCTCCTTTTATGAACAGATGACCCAGTCAGGAGAGGCTGTGAATGTAGTCTGCCCTGAACTTCAGCAAAGTCTTTAATAATGTCTCCCACTGCATTCTCTTGCAAAAGCTGGCAGCCCATAGCTTGGACAGGAGCACTCTTTGCTGGGCTTCGAACTGGCTGAGGGCTGGGCCTAGGGAGTGGTGGTGAATGGAATTACATCCAGCTGTAGCTGGTCACTAGTGGTGTCCTTAAGGGGTCAGTAGTGTTTAATGTCTTATTGATGGTCTGGGTTTAATGATTGATGGTCTGGGTGAGAGTATGGGGAGCACCCTCAGTCAGTTTGCAGATGGCCCCAAGCTGGGTGGGAGTGCTGATCTGCTGGGGGGCAGGAAGGCTCTGCAGAGGGATCTGCACTGGCTGGATCCATGGGCTGAGGCCGATGGTGTGAGGCTCAGCCAGGCCAAGCTGGGTCCTGTCCCTGGGTCAGAACAATCCCCTGCAGCTCCAGAGTGGCTGGAATGTGGCTCAGCTGAGAAGACCTGGGATGATCATGAGTCATTGTGTGGTGGCCAAGAAGGCCAAGGACATCCTGAATGTATCAGCAGTGGTGTGGCCAGCAGAACCAGGACAGTGATGCCCCTCTGTGCTGGGAACTGGGGAAGCCACACCCAAATCCTGCGCTCAGTTCTGGGCCCCTCACTGCAAGAAAGACACTGAGGTGCTGGAGTGAGTCCAGAGAGGGGAACAGAGCTGGGGAAGAGTCTAGAGGATAAGTCCTGTGAGGAGCAGCTGAGGGAGCTGGGGGTGTTCATCCTGGAGAAGAGGAGGCTCAGGGGCACTTATCACTCACAACTCCCTGACAGGGCTGTACTCACGTGTGGGTCAGTCTCTGCTCTCAGGGCATAGCAATAGGACAAGAGGAAACTCCCTCAAACTGCGCTGGAGGAAGTTCAGGTTGGACCTCAGGAAGAAGGTCATAATTTCTTCGTTGAAAGGATGGGTAGAATGGACTGCCCAGGGAGGTGGTGGAGTCACTGTTCTTGAAGGTGTTCAGGAAACAACTGGACATGGCACTGGGTGCTATGGTTTGATTGACAAGGTGGTCAAAGCTTGACTTGACATCTTAGGAGTCTTTTCCAACCTAAGTGATTCTCTGACCTTGCTGAAAACAAACTAAATCAGTAAAAGAGCTCTCTGCCATAGGGCCCATAATTTCTAGGGGTAATATTTCTAGGGATAATTAGCAACTTATTTAATTGAAGCAAATATTTTTCATTTCCCTCTTACTTGCTTATAAATACTGTTAAAACTTCTTCATTCTGTCTCTGGAAATTTCTATTTCTATTCTTTTGTTGATTTATTCCTACGTATAAAAAAGGGTGTGAAAGCATTCATCAAAACAACTGCAGTAAAAGTATCAATGAACTATTTATGGTAACAGCATTTGACGGATACTAAAATTTTTCCAAGATATGGGATTATAGGCATATATAATATAAATTTATACATTTTATATATTTTTATTTATAAATAAATAAATTTATCTTATGTATCTATATAAATTATATATATATATATACAAACATTTCTGATTTCTCTGCTGAGCCTAGTCCATTACTAGAATATTATCTGCTTTGCTTCACTTCCTAAATTTTAAAATCATTTTGTTTCAGTGAAGAAAAAATCTATGAATGTCCAGACTACCTAACATCAGGTCCAAATTCCTGCTACTTCGATAAAAACCACACTAATCCCTGGACAACATATATTATCACTGTAATGGCAACAAATGAGATTGGAAGTAACAGCTCAGATCCTCAGCATGTGGATGTAACTTCCATAGGTAAAATCAAAGAATGAAATGGAAAACTAGTTGGAGATGTGTGCAGTTTTTAATCTCAGAACAGGTAGTGGTGAAAGACTTCTTTCTTCATGATGTGAAACTTGCTATTGAGAAGTGTTTATTTAATCTAAAATATGCATGTTAAATGTATGTGAAAACTGTGTTTTAATTATAGATTTAGTAACTATATACTTGATATTAGGAATTTCACATGTGAATATGTAAAAATTTTAACTTCAGTTTAAAAATTTGGTCAGTTTCTAGTTGTCTGCAGTGTTTTAATTCGACTCAATGTAGATTATAAAAATTTCAAATTAGGTTAAGCTACCTAATATTTCAAATGTAAAAATCTTTTTGACTGCTGACATTGCAGTCTTGGAAAGATAAAAATAACTGCCTGAGCATTATACAGGCTTTTTGTAGTATTTTATATTCCTGACTCCATTCTATTTTCTGCACACCCATAAAACACCATTTTAATTATAATATACTTAGTTTTTGGCTGACATTTTAATTTTGCAAGAGTGGCCTTATGTAATTTTGATTTGTACTTCCTTAGCCCAACAAATTCAGAGTAAAGCTTAAGATTTGCTGATACTGTTGGAAATCAGAAGGTAATTAAACTCATTAAGGAGAAAGGAAAAATAAAAGGCTTCTTCATTATTCTTTTACAGTGCTGAATTATCTGAAATTAATATGATAAAATACAAAACCATAAAGGAGGTGTCTTTTCTGAGAGAAAATTAAATGGCACTTTAATGGCACTTAAACTTTTCATTGATCTATACAGTTCAGCCAGATGCTCCTGTGAACCTCTCTCTAGAAACAAATACATCTGCTAACATGTCATACCTTTGGGCAAAATGGTCTCCACCCCCATTAGCTGATGCCAGGTCTAATTTACCTGTATATCACTATGAGCTACGACTAAAGCCTGAGGAAAAGGAAGAGTGGGAGGTAAGGGAAAAGCATATTTATTTTGTAAATGCTCTATCCAGTGAATTCTCTTGTCTCAGTTTAATTGATCCTGTAAAAATGTTAGTTTGTGTAAGAATAGAAAAATTAATGCACCAAATCTGATTAAAGAAAGAAAAATACTGGAGTGGTCTGTAGAGACTGTGAAATTCAACATATTTACATAATCATCCTAATGTTATGCATGACAAAACCCAGTTATATATAGGCATATATATTTGGGTATGATAACCCAGTTGGAGGCAACCTGCCCCTCAGAAATTCTATTGTGGCTTACTCACATTTAACCATTTGCATTGACATTCCCCACCTGTTGCCATATTTCTTGGAATCAGTTTCAGTACTGCTACAGCTGAGTTTTTAGGACAAAATGTCATTCTTAAAGTTATTGTCACGTGTCCTCAATGCTGCCTACCTTGTTGACGCCTTAATAATGGAGAATGCTATGCATTTTGAAATATTTCTGAGGAGACATTAGAAGGGTCTGAGAAAGTCGCATAAAGGCACTGAGAAGGGTTTCAGTGGGGGTATATGTGTGAGATGGACTACTTGTAATGCTCCTTGCATTGCGGATATGATGGAGTACGAGGAAGTCTATATGTTCAATATGTTCTTGAATATCAGAATCACCAGTGATTTTTTTTTTTCTGCTAAATCACTACTTTTGCTTCTTTGTAATTAATATCTTATAAATACCCAACTTAAATCCCTGACTTTCAGAAGCCAATAACTCACACCTATTTCTTCATGGTTTGTTTGTTGAAGTGGTCCAATTCTTTATTATTTTCCCAGTCCATTTTCTTTTCCAGACGGTATCTGTAGGAATGCAGACACACTACGAGGTGACCAGCCTGCAAGCTGGGGTGAAGTATGTTGTTCAGGTGCGTTGCATGTTAGACCTCGGAGAGTGGAGCGAGTGGAGCTCAGAAAGAAGCATTCAGATCCCTAAAGGTGAGTGGATGATTGCTGCTCTGTAAATTGCTTTAAAATTATAGCAGGTTCAATGCTGTGGAGGTACCTGGATGCCAGTCCTGGAAACTTGGCCTCTCACTTTGTAGTGTTCAGTGCATTTTACCATACTTTCTGTGTAATTGTTTTGTTAATCTCGTTGGTCCAGTCAGGATCTTCTGCTGAGACTGGCTATCATAAACAAGGATTTACTAGGAAGTCACTTCTGATACAGGTGTGCCTAAATAATTTATTGTCCATCTCCCTTTATTTAAAAATCATGTTGATTTTATCTGTAGCTATAAATATCAGGTAATGTTTTTTGTATGAGAGCCTAGACTGGAAGTACTGATGACAGAGCATGACACTTACAGGTACTATCACATGGAAGTCACTATCTGTGTTTTATTGAATTTGAGAAGACACACTAAATTTGTATGATATCATCTCTTGCTGCCAGATACTTTAGCCAACTTGTCTCAAAACTTCTTCTTCAGTTACTACTTGTATTATTCATTATTTGACATGGAGATTGTTCAAATACTGCTAATAGAAAAATATTTTTTAATGTCCCATTTTCAGATCTGCCTAAGGCAATTTGAAATTTGAAAAATCAATGTCTCTGCTGTACACAGTAGAAAATATATATTATTGATGTAATAGAACCATATTTTTGCCACAAATGCAGAACTGCAAAAGTTTCAATCACTTCTTGGTTTTGACAAGCATCATCCTATTCAAAATTTAAGTATTTTTCTCCGCCCAACTTTTAAGTGCTGTACTTGAGACTATAAAAACCTGCTTGGGAGCAAGTAGTCTGAGTACTGAGCAAACAACATTACAGTGTAATATGAGAGCTACCTCTTTGTATATTTTGAGTACTTCAGAAGAAAATTACTGGCAAGAACAAAAACAAATAGACAAACATTTACATTCTTCTTTTTTGCCTAAAAGCAAAAGAAAATTACAGAATACCCTTCAAACAAACAGAATCATCTTAAAACACCCCATTTGAGGGAAAAAAAAAAAAAAAAAGTTTTTGTATGTAGTGGTTTAAGCCCAGCTGGCAACAAGCCATCATACGGCTGCTCACTCATATGTCACCATGGTGGAATGAGGGGAAGAATCAAACATAAAATCTGTGGGTTAGGATAAGAGCAGTTCAATAATTAAAACAAAATAAAATGTGATAATAATAATAATTGTAGATGATGATGATTGATGATTAATGATAAAAAGGTGGGGGGAAAAAAGCGCAAAAAATTATGGACAGTATATTTGCTCGCCCACTGCTGATCAGTGCCAGACTCCATTTCTGAATCCTGATGGGCACTGGTTCCAGGTAACTCCCAAATTTTTATGCTGGAAATGATGTTCTGTGGAGTGGAGTGTCCCTTTAGTCAGATCACCTGTCTTGGCTATACTCACTCCAACTTTTTCTTCTGTTTTGTACCTCTTCACTGACAAAGCAGGAGACACAAAAAGGTTCTTGGCTCAGGATAAACCTAACTTAGTGACAAAATATCCCTGTACTATGAAATTATTCTCATACTGTATCCAAATCACAGCTCCGTACCAGCTACTGAGAAGAAATAATCTCTATCCCAGAACACTGTAGAAAGTAGATTGAATAGTAGAGTGTATTTTAAATAATTTTGTGGAGGCTGCTGTGACCCTATTTCAACATTCCTTATGAGTTACCCTAAGTTATTGCCCTAAGCGACAAATGATCCCTCCTTTCCTGCACTACTATGAAGCAAAACCTTTTCTTTTTTCATATTTTCCTGTTCTCTGCTTGACATTGTTTTATGAATTCAAGGCAGACTTAATGTATTAAACTTTCTAGTTAGTTAATTTCTTTCTCTCTTACAGAACGGTTACCTCCTGAAAAGCCTATGATAATAAAGTGTCGTTCTCCTGAGAAAGAAACATTTACTTGTTGGTGGAAACCTGCCTTGGATGGAGGACTCTTGACCAACCACACTTTGCTTTACAGCAAAGAGGGGTAATAAGCGCTGTGTAGTTATTCAGTGTTTTGTTGGAAGGGACCTGGAAAATCAATCCTCATTGGCTTCTTGTTTTGGGAGATGCAATTTTCTACAGTCCATGTAGTCTACAGTCTGATTTTGTCCAGTGGCATGTTCTGACATCACATTAAACAGCAACATGTCTAAGATTGAAATATTAAATCTTGATCTCTTTGTAATGGCAGGTGAATTTATAATGGCATTGTGAATTCTGTCTTTTCATTGCTCATCAACAGTATATTAGTAAAAATACAATTGCACAGTCCTAAAACTCTTCAACCATGCATAGAAATAAAACTTCCTTAGAAATAAAACTTTCCAAAATGATGAGATAATAAAACTCTTATCTTCTAATAAGGCTTGTTTTTCACTAGTATTCATAGACCATGAATGCCTCCTGGTTTCTGTAGTAAGCTTACTTTGGAAGTCAGATAAAGTGCTGAACATTCATTTTAAAGGAAGAGTCAATGAATTTTTTTAGGTCTTGTGAGCCCTTTTTGATGTTTTTCAGTTCACCTAGTACTGCTCAACCTTGCAATGAGCTAGATAGATGCTAACTCTCTAACTGTCAGCTGAGAGCCCACTCTTAGTGTAAAAAGACAGATACTGGTCCAGCCAGGTATGGTAGAGTAAGAGGTCCACATCCACAATTTTATCTTTTGTTATTGTGCATCTAGGAAGAGCATGAAAACAGGTACTACATGCTTAATTTTCTCTCCTACCCCTCCTCTGACTTTAGGAAGCTTGGGTATGGATGTGAAGGAGAGGTACAAAGCAGATTTTTTTTATAATCAAGAGATGAAAAACCAAATAAATTCTGTAAGCTTGTAAGTGTAACTTGCAGAATTCCTATAAGTGTGGAATGAACATTGGAAGTACATGATTTTTATTTGATGGGTTAGAAGATTTTAGCAATCACTTCTACTCAGTCTCTGGAGCATGTAAGTGCTCTGGGCTGTGCAGTGGACAATGGTTTTCAGAGAAGAAAGAGTTGTGCTGTGCTAGCCCACAGTGCATCTTCCATAGCCTAAATTCTTCAGACTTTGTGGTTTACTTTGTGGGGGAAATGCTTAGCACAGTCTCTAGGATTGTCCAGTGACTTTAGTCTGAAGCAGTTTTCTGATTTTCTTCACATTGCCAGTGTGAAAAATCAGATCCAGCCCTAAATAATGCTGAAGTACTAGTAACCAAAATCAGGTGGTTTAGTCTGTGTAACCTAATCACTGGGATTCTTTCATTTCAGAGAAGAAAAAGTTTATGAATGTCCAGATTACAAAACTGCAGGCCCCAATTCATGCTACTTCAATAAAAAGCACACCTCTTTCTGGACCATATACAATATAACTGTGAGGGCAACTAATGAAATGGGAAGTAATGTCTCTGATCCTCATTATGTGGATGTGACTTACATAGGTAAGAATTAAAAAGTAGTTTCTGTGGAACCAAATAATTCAGAATCATGGGTTTTGACGCAAGGATTTTAATTCCAGGTCTCCTGGTATTTAGTGTTATATCCAAGTTAAAAACTTGTATAAATAAGATATTCCTTAGTGTAATAACAAATCAATATTAATGTCTTTACAATCTTATTTTCAGAAGAAGCCAAAAATGCTAAAAGCTGTAAAATTACATTCAGATAAACATTTATTAGTTTTCCATATTTCATGTACTCAAACCCTAAGAAACAGCATCCAGCTAAAATCTTCTTTCCACTGTACAAGCAACTGAAATAAATTTTATCTTTTAACTAATAATACTTAAATCTGATTACCTAAAAGTAGTTTCCATACCCAAGAGAAGATGCATTAGTGCTTTTTATAGCAGTGTACTGATAATCTCTTTCTCAGACTTTTTCTACAGAGTAACTGTGGACAAGTAATTAGGGTTTTATCTAAGGGAAGGGAACATTACCCTTGATAACCATTTTGTTGTCAAGGATCTGGCTGCCAGAGTCTGGCAACTGGAAATGGCTGCTGGAGAAATGGCTCTATATTTTACCTCAGTGCATTGACCTGATAAATTTTCGATCAGTCAGTGGTAAAATATATGTACAATATGCAGAAGATGTACCTCTAAACTGAGGAAGATGCCAGCCTGACTGTAGAAGAAACCTGTGTTCCATTTTGGTCTATTTTTGATATACAGACAGAGCTTTAAAGTGCTTTTTTGTTTTATTTTAAAGGATTTTACATGAGAGTGTAGGGATCATGTGGTTGAGTTTTCTAAATGTAAAAGATGGAGGCAACAAGTTTCATTAGCTGCATCCATATTTTCAGTGTTCCTAAATATTAATGCCAAGCTTTGATAAGATTTCAGTAGAACACAGCTTTCATAACATAGCATTAAAGATGCCAACTTTGAAATATAGTTGTGGGGAAAAGTAACAATAAATGGTAATGTAAGAAAAGGTATCTTTGATGATAAATGATTAAGTCAAATCTCAACATTAATTCAACATACTACTATTTGGGAGAGGGGGTTAAAATTAATAAATCCATACTTTATCTGAAAACTCTTGATTTCTATATTCCAGTAGCAGTTCTAAATTACCAAACACAATGAAAATGGCAACTCTTCACTCACCTCATTTTATATTTCTTCCTAAGAAATGCAGGGGAAAAAATCACTTAGACTCTTATTGACAGTTCTTTTATTTCAACAGTACAGCCAGATCCTCCTGTGAATATAACTCTGGAATTAAAAAAGTCAGTAAAAAGGAAACCATATCTGGTCCTGACATGGTCTCCGCCCCCACTAGCTGATGTCAGATCTGGATGGCTTACCCTTGAATATGAATTGCGACTAAAGCCTGAAGAAGGAGAGGAATGGGAGGTAAGAATGTCACAAGTTTTTGCTAGATAAAGCTTTCTGACAAGCTAGATTTTGTCATCCAGATCCCATGCCTGAATATAATGATGCAGACACTATAAGTAGTTAATAATTTTTCAAAAGTGCTTGTGTGACCTATGGTTTCCTGCTGAGATCACTGGTATCTCAGATGCTGCTGTACAATAGCAGATGATAAAGTACTTGTTTTTAATTGTTGTCATTATTTATTAATCATATTGGCATTGTAGTTTAAGTTGTTCATTCTCATTTAGTCAGGTTTCTTTTGTGATAGTTTATTCTTAACCACAAGCACTTCTTAGATAACAGAAAGCTCAGTGACACTACATAAAATAATTCTAATTTATATAAATAACCATTAGGTGGTAATTGTAGTGGCCAGAAAATAATAATAATTTTCTATGCCAGGATCTAAACTGAAACAATTGGGTAGCAAATTAAAGATTCCAGCTATTGGTATTTGACTCCACCCCTTCTTGTCTGCAGAGCTTCCAAACCACCTCTGTATCTTCTCCTGCCTTCCCCCTCTCACTGCACTTCCCTCTGGCCCTCTGACCATTACAAGACCTACTTTTTATTACACAGTGCATTTCCACCACTCCACATTCCTCCTCTTCCTCTCTGCATTGTCTTTCTTCATCTCTGTCTCTTGCCTCCTCCTTTTCCTGAAACCATTGCCGTTCCTACCATTACCACAGCTTCTCCCCTATCTGCCATAAATTCATTATGTGTTTTTACAGCAGTTTAATTTGCATTGTATACCAGAGCCAAATCTCATTCCCACCTGCTAGAAAGCTAAACTATAGAAATAAAACAAATGTACCATTATTCCATGCCTTCTCAACAATTATTAGGAAAGATATCCAGACTCATTCTATATTCCCATCTTGATTATCTAAGCCTTAGCTGTGACTTCTGTTTTATTTTCAGACTATTTTTGTTGGACAGCAAACACAATGTAAAATGTTTAGTTTAAATCCTGGAAAGAGGTACATTGTACAGATTCACTGCAAACCAGACCACCATGGATTATGGAGTGAGTGGAGCCCAGAAATGTATATTGAGATCCCAACTGGTGAGTGGCCAGGCATCCTGCAGTAAATGTTATTGCATGCAAATTTGTGTTCTATTTTTTTGTTAGCTGTTTGTGGCACTGATACAGATCTCTTAGTTTCCCTAGGACAGACAAGAACATCATTGCTAAGGTAACCAAATCCTTATCATCCCTGCACCATACCCGGTTACCTTTCTCCTTCATTACTTTATGATGAAGTTATGAAGGTGAATAACATATTTGCTTAATTAAACCATGTCCTTTCTGTCTATTGCCTCTTTTTTTCTCTTTATGGTACTCTTTAGTTAAAAGAACACTGGCAACTGTATTAAAACGGTGACACAGACAACAAAGGGCAACTGCCTTCAGACAGTAGCAGCTCTTCATTAGTCTTTATCTCAAATTAATATGAAAAAAGCACTTCAGTATAAGAAGTGTTACATTACAATAAAAATCCTTAAAAATATGTAAAGCTAGGTCACTTTACCCAGCATTTAATTAATTGTATGATATGTATTTAATAATGAAATGGCTACAGTTTTGGTACAACTGGATTTGAACTCAATCTGTATAATTGGCTCTGACAAAATTTTCCTCTTCATGCATTTTTGTATCATTTTTCCAAGACAGTTTATTTCCTGTGCAGTACCATTAGTAAAAATTATATTCATTATTTGATATTACAGGGATTGTTGAGATCCATCTGTGCTGGTGAAGGCTTCTATTCGATAATAAATTTGGCAGTTTAGGCCAATTTTTAAAATAAAAGTAATTTGAGAGGGTTTTTTTTTGCATGCTGACTGTGCATATGCTGGATGCCTGTTCTTAAATAATTCTGTTTTTTCTTAGACTTCAGAGTAAAAGATATGGTTGTGTGGATCATCGTTGGTGTCCTGTCATCTCTTATATGTTTAATCATGAGCTGGATAATGATTATGAAAGGGTACAGGTAAGCCACCAATTTCGCAATTGCATGGAGTCCAAGATTAGGGAAAACTTTTCAAAAATAGACTTCTAATATTTGATTCCATTTTCTATGGCATTTGCCTTGTCTTATAAACTATTAGTTATAGGTGTTTCACTTAATTTGCAACTGATAAGGCAGTATTTCTGCTCCTTATGGAAACCAGGCTAAATTCTCGGTTGGTAAAAATCTGCCTCTGTTAGATCTGACTAATCTTGGTTAGTCATGTAACATTCATCAAACATTACTTGGAGTATCCCTGTTTCTGTTGGAGACCTGTCTTTGGGTTTTGTCACAATTTCCTAAAGTAAACAAGGTTGTATTATGAAATTGTCTTTCTGCCAGCCTCTCTATCAATTTCCCAAATTTTTTCTTAGAATCCTGGCTAATTTCGTTCAAATTGAAAGAGAAAGGTGTTGCAAAGATTATTGCTTTTGTGCAAGTCTTTCAAAAAATACTGGCTGAGTAGAAGAAAGGGGTAGAAACTGTGGTTGGAAAAGCCATGTCCTTCACCATAAATCCTGTTTAGCAGTAGTCAAGTAACAGTCAAAGATGTACAGACAGCCCTACTAGCCCTCCTGGACCGTGCTTCACTTCACTGTTTCTTGACCAATGATGAATTTACAATGGTACTAGAGAACTGGAGGTTAAGAGACTGATGACAAAAGAATGTTAGTAATTTTACTTTTCCAGTTGAGTAACTTTTGTACGACTGGTGCTTTTGATAGATATATCTAAGGGTGCTTTATGACCTGTAACTGGATTTTGAATTACCCGGCTTGAGACACAGGCAGGAGACAGAGGTCCAACTGGGACATATAAGATAGGGGAGAAGTGTTTAAAATCTCAGTCACATTCTGAAGAAATGGGAGAACAAAGAGCGATCTAGGATCTGTACTTACGCCTGGTATATTTATTCTGGGTTTTTTTCAGAATGATGGCCTTTATCCTGCCACCAGTTCCAGGACCAAAGATAAAAGGCATAGATACACATCTGCTGGAGGTGAGTACCACAGCTAACAACAAAAGAATTCACCATAACTCACTTTTTCAACTTATGTACTAGCAAACACGGTTACTACAGTAAAGTGTAAAACTGCTTCGATTAATCGATGTTGGAAATAAGCAGCACTTTCTGGTTAAACAAGTGGAAGATATGTGTGAGTCAGAGTTTTGCCTTGCACTTGCAATGGGAGAGTGTTCTTAAACAGGGTTTGTGACTGCCCTGTCTCCTGGGACACAAGGAAATGCCTCTGTGAACTTCCCAGTAATTCTTATGGGGGGTGCTCTCCACAGTCTTTTGCCATGCTGAAGAGGCAGGACATGTCTGCACTGCAATTCTCCTCCATTTCCTTCTTGTGAAACTCAGGAGACCCACACCTGCCAAAAGCTCCCTAATCCTCCCACATTAGAAACAGGAATTTTTGGATTGTCTCCCCACTGAGGAAACTCAGGAATTTTTCTTCCCTTCTTTCAGTATTTTCTGCAGCAGTAGAAATCAGGTTTATGTCTAGCAATATAACTAAGTGTTTGTATATAAAATATGTAGATTGTTCATATAATCCCTAAGGTTGACAATGAAAAATTATATCCTCTTCATTATACCTTCAGACAGGAAAATCTGAAGAATTACTGAGTGCTCTTGGTTGCCATGGTTTCCCTCCAACATCAGACTGTGAGGAACTACTGATAGAATATCTGGAGGTAGAGGACAGTGAGGATCAGCAGCTCATGCCAAATCATGACACTCCCAATAAAAACACAAAAATTATACTCAAGGAAACAGACAGTGACTCAGGCCGAGGGAGCTGTGATAGCCCTTCTCTCCTCCCTGTGAAGTGCAGGGAATCCCGTGGCCTTCCATCTGCTCTTCAAACACAAGATGTAAGAGCTAAAGAAAAGAAAGGAGGAAAAGGGAGCTGGGAAACTCAGTGTACGGCCTCAGAACAGAAAATGCTCCCTTGTAACAGTGAGAGTATAAAGTCGTGCACGTGGTTGGCAGCTCAGTTACCCGGTAATCAGGCTGCTATGTTTGCCTACCACAGCACTATGGAGGCATTCAGGATAACACTGAACACCACAAATGTGAACACTTCACCAGTTCTGGTGGGAAATGAAGAAAATCGTCAGTCACTATACCCTATTGCTGAAACTGTGTATGATGATGTGGAAAAGATAAGCGATATGGAGTATTCTAAAACTGACCAAACCACACTGCAGGTCAGACAAAACCAACAAAATGACAAGTCACCTTTCCTGAATCCTAAACTAATGGACTATGTAGAGGTTCATAAAGTCAGACAAGATGAGGAATCAACACTATTACTGAAACATAAGGAAAATAGTGGAAAGACCAAAAAAACCATTGTTCCAGGAACCAGCAAAGAATATACCAAGGTCTCAACAGTTGTGGACCATCACATTTTAGTATTATTGCCAGATCAGCGCACCCAGAACACACATACAGGTTCTGTATCTCAAGAACCTGTAGCAGAAACATCTCAGAACCCTCAGGAAAGTCAAGCTGAGAAGAACACAGACTACAGCATGACAGCTCCAAGTGACTCCGGAGGAGACACCAGTGGATCAGACTACATGGACCCATCTTCCTTTATGCCCTCCTTTAAATAACCTTTTAGTACAGCACATACTTACTAGTCACACACAGTAAAATAAAATCACATAGTAAACAGTTCTTTTATAAAGTCTAGCCTCCAAAAGCCTAGCCTCCAATGTGCATTTTACAGGTAATAAAATAATCTGTGAGTTGAGGTAATACTCGGTAATAAAAATCCTAGATCATTAGCACACATTTCTGATGCAGTGAAATGAGGAAATGGATCTTGTCTGTCATGAAAAATGCACTGTAAAACAATTATTCAGTTCTTCAAATCTTCTGTTGATTGATGAAGCCTTAGGAAATACCACAGATTCAACAAAGTCAAAAATTGTTATGGGTCAGTCAGCAAACCATGGTGATCTGAGCAGTTCCTACATTGCATAAATCATTGTACAACAGCATTCTTACCTACAGTGTGTTTTGTTCTGAATGCATACTGACACTAGATTAAGTTGTCTTTATCTTTTTTCTCAATCCTTGAGAAAAAGGAGCTCTTGTGCATGACAAATCATATATAGAAGAGAATGTATTCTACAGATTGCAGTAAAACAACAAATTCTTTTAAATATGTTTTTGCTTTATTTCAATGTGACAGAAAACTGCATCCCATTCATATCCTAGCCCAGACAAACCAAAAGAAAAAGAAAGCAGAATAATATATGATATACTGCCTTACTGTATATAATATACAATTTTACTTTAATATAAGCCCATATGTTTAACAATCTATTTTTAAAGGCTATTTTTCTATTACCAAAAAAAGAGCAAAATAAAATATTTTTTGATTTCCCAATGCTATTTAGCTACCTAGGAACTTTTATCTTTCCTTCTGCTGAGGCAGTAACAAGTAAAGCGATAATTTCTATACAAAGCATAAAATTAAACTTTATACTAATTAAGAATATGGAGACATTTTTAAACTATATTTCTAATATATTACAAATATATTACTATTTGAATTGTAAATTATTTGTTTCACAGGTTTTTTATTACCTGTAATTATATAATTAAAATAGAATTTAGGTTTCGAGAGCCGAGGTTCTTTCCCATTGAATTTGTACTCTGATGCCAGTTGTAAATGAAATGGGGTTCTCCTGTATCCTGCATTTTTCTCTGAGCCTGGAAGGAAAGTTTGAAGTCAGATTTTTCATAATGAATTTATGAGCATCAGTTTTGGAACCCAGCCTCCAAGGTCTATTCCACTGAAAAAGCAGTGGGAATGAGGAGACAAGTCCATGTACCTGAGCTGCTCATGTGTCCCCAGAACAGCAGTGGGAACAGAAAGGATCCTTTATATCCCATGTAACTGAAGACAGAATCAAAATGATACTGTAGTGGCTGCGAAGTTCCTTCTTGAAACAAAAGTTTAATTTACTCCAGAAAAGTATGACTTGTGATGACTGATTAAAAGTGGGCCAAGTATTTAGCCACCATCTCTAGCTTCAGGGGAAACTTAAGGTGAGGGAATGATCCTGAACCTGAGAAGGAGAGTGTATTTGATAGATGGACTCTTTTGTTAGTCTCCTTCTTGAACAGCTGTACTTTTCTCCATATTCTTATGAGCCATCCTGTGGCATCAGCCCTGATGTAGAGCCAGACAAAAGAGAATTTCAGATTTTGAAGGTTCCAGAGGGCCATATCTGATTTGAAGAATCAGATTCTCACCCATACCTTCAAAGCCATGGAACTACTCAAGCACAGATTAGTAGAAATTGCCTAGCCTTTGCACAGGCAGAACATTAGAACTTAAATAATTACCTGTGTGTCTATAAACATACGTGTTAATGTAGACTGTAGAATTAGGGTGGCATCAGATTTAGAGCCTGTCCTCTATACAGGCAACTGCCCACTGTCAGGGGCTGATCAGAGCAGTCTGGATGCTCTGCTGAAGGCATGGGAAGGTATCCTAGATTCCTAATTCGACCATTTATTTAACAAGTGAAGGCATGAAGGAGCTACTACAGCTATCAGCCAAACATAAGACTCTATTCAGTTATAGTTAACAGGACAATTTTACCATAGATACTCTGTTTGTAGTGTACCTTATAAATTTCTAGAGATGCTATAAGTACTGGAAAGAAGCTCTTGAGTTGTGAGAAAACCTCTGTGTGTGTGTAAATGTGTAAGCTGGTAACACACTGTGTCTGACAGTGTTTTATTTACCCTTCATTTTTCTGACTGAATCTGACAGAGCTAATATGATCAGACACATTCTTTTTTTTACACAGCTCTATCTGGGCTGTTTCCTGCACCTAATGATGTGCATAAAGATATGCTGCTACAGGCCTTCTGGGATGTATCTAGTGATGCACAGAAGCTGTAGTATCTCATCAAGCCTAGAGCCTAAAGACATTCCTTATAGAGTAGATTTCTTAGGCTGGAACACAGGTGCCTACCCAGATGTACGACAACAACAGGCTGTTCCCTCGCCTCTCCTTAACTGAAATTACTTTTCACCTGCAGCAAACAGACACAACAGTTAGCAGATTTTAAGTGTATGATTCATCCTGCCTAGCTGTAGGCATGTGTGCCTCCAATAATCCACGCAGAGTCAAGGATTTTCTCTGCTTAGTCATAAATGAATACTGAAACTGCAAAATACCCTAAATTACTCTATGTGGTGTTGAGCATCTCCCACCTTTACTGAAGAATGTCTCAATATGCCAAATCATCATGGCTCTCTGTGAATGTCACCCACAGTGGAAAAGGGGCATTTACTTGCTGCTTTGAAGATTTTGGGGATTTTCTAGCTAAATGTGATCTGAATGCATTTTCATAAATGGATTTAATTCTTGAAGATGAACAAATGTGCAGATAGATTAATTTTCCCTTGGATTTGCTTATATTTTCCAAAACACCTTCTTGCTCCCAGTGTCAGAGCTTCTGAAAGTGGCCTTAAACATCTGAAAGAACATAAAAAAACAACCTAGTGTTCTGTAAAATGAAAATAACCTTCAGCTAAGTGTTGGGTCCTTTGAATGTTCAAATACGTATTTTTTCTGTTTGCAGCAATATTTTTGCTTGCAATTCTTTAAGCTTTTCATTAGGAAGTACGTGAGTTTTGCAGCATTTCTACAGAGTCAATCAGTGTAAAATTATGACACAACAGTGGGGAAAAACAGGCTCTTGACACCTCCTTTGATATCCAGAGGGATGAACATAATTTAACCCAGAAACAGGGATCAGCCCTCTAACTCTTGCACCATTAGTCAAATTTCTCACTTGAAATAATTATTTCAAGAATGTGAATGATGTTTTCAATGTCAAAGTTATCCATGTGTCATTTATAGTGTGAACTACTTTGTAATAGCAGAAAAGCACTAAAACCTAACATAAAGACTCTTCTACATAATTAGTTTTACAAAATTCCTAAAATTTAATTTTATTTAATTACCTTTCCTTCTGACTCAGACTAATTTTATTAACCTTTTTTCTTCACTATTGGCAAATATGATTTATTATCATAATTTTTTTACTAAATTCTTTTAAGCACAGACATATTTGGTGTGCAATTTTAGTATTTCTGTGTAATATTTCAGACTTTAGAAGAGATATAAACTAATGAATTGGCACATGCTCACAAAGCTCAGTATGATGAGGACTTTAAGTTTGGTCTTGATGATACTATGTAACTACAAAGATTATTGAATAAAAATACAGTGAATTAACCTGATATATTAGTAAGAGGATATATGTATTTATGGAACAAACTTTAAAACAAATCTGTAGTGATGATTTATGTCAAAACAGTGAATTCTGTAATATATCTGTGTGTCTGTGTTTAAATGGCTGAAAACTAGCTGCTTTAAATGTCATTCAAGTATCCAAAGTGTATTAGCAGCAGGTGTTCAAAATGAATAAGCTGATTTTTTTTGTGCTCTCTGAAGCATTGTATATTTGAGGTTTACATCATGAAGTCTGTAAGTGTATTTCGTAATTTCATGGTAACTATAAACCATCTGAAGGTGTTATGCAAGAAAACTGAAGGCATGTAAGCCAATTGATAGACATCAGACATCTTCTACAAAGCCATAAAGACAAATGAAGTGAAAAATGTGTCATGAGATCAGGCATCACATTCTCAAAAAATTGCTACCTCAGATTTTTTTTTTTGCTCCCTTTAAAAGGCAAGCAGTAAAAAGCAATTTTGCTTTGTGTGTAAATTTGTGAAGTATTCTATGAAGAATTTAAAAATCTTATTTGTAAATTCAAATTGTTTTTGTTAACAAACAGCTTGCCATGGAATCATCACTTGTGTTGCAGTGGTAGTATGAGGATGGAATATTTGAGATGTGTAGCAAAATTAAATGTTTTTAATATGGATTTTAAAAAGCAAAAACTAGAGAAAATTTCATTTTGAAGGAATATCCTTGGTGCCCAGGTTAGCAGTCAAACACCAGTCCCATTCCTGACCTGATAAGTTTTTTGCCAGTATTTGTATTCCCAGGTCACTAGGACTGGTTGAGCCAATTTTCCAGAAGGATTCTCATTCTGGATCTCAGCTATGGAACTGGATTTATCAATACTTGCTACTTATAATGACCTGCTTTCAACTGAGTTCCTAGGAAGCAAACCCTTCAATTCTGTCTCTAGATGAGTAAAAATGGAAAGTCCTGCTGTCAACTATCTCAAACCATCACACTAAAATGAGGCTCCAGGCTTCCTGTGGGTGTGGAAACATGGACTGAATTATAATAATTTTAATAACCTTGTGGTCCAACTTTGAAAACCATTTTGAAACAAATCAGGGATTTTCTACATTTTTCTGATGTAAAGCAGAAAAATAAAGATAAATGGATGCCTAAATACACAATACATGGGGATATAAAGAACTTAAGTATTATAGAAGCATAGAACAGTTTAGGTTGGAAAAGACCTGCAAGGTCATAGAGCCCAAATGTTAGCCCAGTCCTGCCAAGGCCACCACTAAGTGACAGGAAAAGGGACAAGGTTGCTGCATGTGACAGAACAGAAAAGGAGTAGTCACTATGGGATGGTACACTGTAGATGATGAGGGAAAAAATGCATTTGACTACAGCTGAGAAGAGGGGGGGAAGAAGAGAAAACGGAAGGGAAATAATCAAATGTGAGAATAGACAGTAAAAAATGAGCACTAGCAAAACTGAGAGGAGTGATAAATGAGTTAGTGAACGGGGAAAAAGGAAGAGAAGAAAATAGTTTTATATCAAAAGTGGGAATGTGCAGTTTTCTGATATTGTCCACAAAAGCAGTAAGGCCTTATGAAATGCTAAAGAGCTGGCAAAATTCTCTCAGCTACTATGGATCAGCTGTTACATATGAGTAGAAAAAGTCCTATACATGAGAAGTGGTCATTCCTTTTCTCTACCACTTACGGGATTTTTCTTTCCCATATCTGACATTGGTCCCAGGCAAAAACAAAACTTGAAGAGTCAGGCTCAGAATCTGATCTGACATTGCATTTCCTACGTTCCTAAGGGGAAAAATCAAGAGAAATAAAATGCACCACTCTGCTTTTATAAACAACCTTCCACTTTTCATGCAGATATACAGGTGAGATTTATTTATCCATTTACATTGTCCCACACATACGTCTACCATTCTCAACTGTTGTTTGGTTTTTATTTAGTGTCTATAATGCAATGACCTAGAAGCTCCAAGAGAAAAAAATACTTTGGGGATATTTCTAAGCAGTCTCTTGGTATTTCTGGGCATTGTTTCAGTTTGTACCTGTGACAATGTATCTGTTAATACTTTCCTTAGTTGGAAAGTCTCTATCTTGGTAATAAATTCTGAAAATTACCAAGTTAGGTTTAAAATACATCTCTTCAATATTACATTTTTAAGAGGCACTATTATATCTGTTGGAAATAGTTAATAAAAATACCTGTATTAGTTGTGTGGCCTCTTAGAGTGCTGATTTGCTAAAAGCTGACCTTATACTCAAGATGTTGGTGCATAGAGCAATTAGATATAAAAAACGTCTTTTTTTATATATTCCTCTTTTTGGAAGGTTTATTGTCCTTTTCTACTCAGTGAGGCTGCTTGTCTTGGATCTTGACATTATTTAACTATTTTTTTAACAATGCTGCTTTTGGATCTATTTTTGTGAGCTGCTGAGTACCTTCACCTCATTTTGACATCAATAAACTTTGGAAGATTTCATTTCAGTTCCTGCTATTGTTAGTTTTAGAGACTCAGAGCACTGAGTAGAACTTTTAGAGGATGCTGAAAATCATTGTACAAGTCACTTGTAGAAAATATCCCTTCAGTAGGCTGGAAACTGTACATGTCCAGATAAAGGCAGATATTTCTACAGACAGAACTATAATATCATTTTTTTAATATTCATAATGCTGTAGACTACTCTTTAATCTCATCCCTTTGACTTTCATTCCAAAAGGGAGAGGAAACTACTGCTCAGCTGTACTTAGAAAGAACACCTGGGCTGCTTTAGTGTTGTTTATTTTTCATTTTGGAAAGTAATTTTTTTATTCTGACTACAAAAATGGTTCATCTGATATAATACAATCATCAGTTCTTATATATGTGTTATATTGCTCAGAGATACTCAGCACTATCTTGGCTTCTGAAATCTTTTTGTTGTGTTTTGTGTATGTTTTAGTCATTGTGTAAGATACAGCAATACTGAGAACACTGTTGTGAAAAAGTATGGTGCAGAAAAAACATGTTAGCAGTCATTAGCTAATTTTATTAGTTCAAAATCTTGATGTGCTGTTAAGTGAGCATAAAAGTCTCTGGAAATCCCTTGCCTTTAATTGTGCCAGCAGTCTCTCAATGGAACAAAAATTGCACCTTCTGAATAATATCCAGAATAAACTGTATATTTTCAGCAGAGAAAGAGATGGCCCAATATTTAGACCAAACTTCCACTCCATTTGCATAAACCATTTCATTGGTAGCTTTGCAATACAAGCTAGACATTTTATCCACTCCAGTTTCAGAATTTGTATTCAATGTGGAACATGAGAGGTTATTGCAGTGTCATTACTGTAGCAACAGAACGACTTCAAGCACAATTATTCTGTGAACCAGATCCAAATTTTTTTGTAAATTTCTAAAATCCAAGAAATTGTAAGAATTAGATTTCGTATGTAGTATGTACATTGTTTGGCGAATACTGGTATAAAAGTAGTTGCTCAGGAATTATTCATTGTTTCTAAGTGTATCTAAGGGAAAATGCTTTCAAATACATTTTTTAAGTTCTTGATATTGAAAATGCTGGCTTTACTAAAATCTGTTAGTGTTTTCACTTGTAAGATCAATATTGTTATGAAGTCTGTAGCTTTCTGATGAATTTTTTGATCTTTTGTCATTGTAAAATCTCTTTGCAATGGTGTTCGCATTTCAGTTTAATAAAGTTCGTGAATAAAATTCCCAAATTCTGTATTTCTTCATGATATGCAACACTTCTGCTATATAATGTATAGCAATAAAAAGGAAAATCCAGGCACTTTGTAGGGCAGGATCCTGCTGTCTTCCATGGGGAAAGCTCTATAATAGATATTTAACCAATTTTTGTGCACTGAGCAATTGAATCAGGTAACACAGATGGCTCATATAGCAGGTCACAAATTCTGTGTTTCTTTTTTATGGCTCTTTATGTTGATTTAAATTATATTTATCATTGAAATTCAGGGATTTGTTCAGCAAAGGTAAAGTTTGATCCAGAAAGGTTGAGTGCTAAGGTGTGTAAGCACTGCCCTGTTTACTAGAGTGTGCAAATCTCTAACCATTTGCACCAACATTGAGCAGTTTTCCTGCAAAACTGGGGCTGCCTCATGGGCTACCTGTGGTCAGCCTTCTGCCTTAGGAGCAGGCAGGGTCATCAAAAGCACTGTGTAATACCTTTCACTGGCAACTGTGTCTAGTTAAACTGTGTGCCAATTTCCATTCCAGGAAATGCCACCTTGACCCTTGATTCTGAAGTATTACAAAGATGTGCTGGTTTTGGCCAGGCAGAGAACAGAGCACTGTTTCTCCACAGTAGCTGGTATGAGGCTGTGTTTTGGCTTTGTGCTAAGCACAGAGAGGATAATAGAGACAGTTTTATGCAGGGCCAAGGCCTTTCCTGGGTGCATGGAAGGCTGGGAGCAGACACAGCTGGGATAGGTGACCCCAGCTGACCAAAGGGATATTCCAGACTATGTGACATCATGCTCAGTGTGAAGTACTGAGTAAAGACAGGACATTTGGAGTGATGTTTGTCTTCCCGAGTCACCATTATAGGTGTCAGGCCCTGCTCTCCTGGAGACGGCTGAACCCCTGCCTGACCATGGGACGTGGTGAGTTAATTCCTTTTGCTTTGGTCATGTTTGTGGCTTTTGCTTTTCTATCAAACTCTCTCTATTTCAACCCTTGAGTTCTCCAGCTTTTACCCTTCCCTTCCTCTCCCCAGTCCCAGAGGTGGGGGACTGAGCACATGGCTGCCTGGGGCTTGGCTGATGGCAGGTAATGAAAGGAAGAAAGAAATACAGCTTCCCACCCCTCCCATCCTTGTAGAAGGTTGTGCTATACCTCTTCACTGACAAAACAGAACCAAAACAAGGGAATAAATGGGTCATTAGTTATCTCTCTCAGCACACCTGTCACTTTCTCCTCATCCACCCAGACGGATTTAACATAACACAATTCACAGAATCACATACTGGGTCAGTTGGAAGGTACCACAGTGGGTCATCTGCTCTGAAATCCCTGCTCAAGCAGCATGATCCCAGACACACAGCAGAGGCCTGCATCCAGACAGTTCTTGGGTATCTTCAGTCAGGGAGACAGAGGGAAATCTCTCCCACTGCATGATCACACATGCAGTAAAGAAGTTTATTCTCATGTTAAGGTGAAATTCTCCCTGCATCAGTTTCTGCCTGTTGCCTCATGTCCTATTGCTCAGCAGCACCGAGCAGAGCCTGCTCCCTCCTCTCACCCCTCCCTGCAGACACTGACAGACCCTGATGAGGTCCCATCTCTGTTACCCCTTCTCAAGGATGAACAGGATCAATTATCTCAGCCTTCCCTCATAACAGAGATGCTCCAATACCTTCATCACCTTTGTAGCTCTCTGCTGGACTCACTCCAGGGGCTCCACACCTCTGTTGTGCTCCAGAGACCAGAACTGAGCACACACTCCAGGTGAGACCTCACTAGAGCTGAGTAGCAGGGCAGGATCACCTCCCTGGACCTTCTGGCAGTGGTCTTCCTAAGGCATCCCAAGATTCTGCTGCCCCTCCTGGCCACAAGGGCACTGCTGGCTCATGGAGATTTTATTGTTCACGAGGACCCCCAGGTCCTTCTCCACAGAGCTGCTTTCCAGCAGGTTGGGCCCAGCCTGAGCTGGCACCCAGGGTTCTTCTTCCCCTGGTGCAGGACCCTGCATTTGTCTGTGTTGAATTCCAGAGAGTTCTTCTCTGACCATCTCTCCAGCCTGTCGAAGGCCCTCTGAAGGGCTCACAGCAAACTGTGTCAGAAGAAGACTCGGCATGGGACAGCACAGGATGGCACTAGGGGGACAGCACGCTGTGACACCAGAGGAGCAGCACGGGATGACACTGGGGAACAGCACGGGGTGACATCACGGGAGCGGCTTGCGGTGACACCGAGGGAGACAGCACGGCATGAAAGCAGGGACACAGCGCGGGATGCCAGCGGGCACAGCCCCGGGTGACACCGGGGCACAGCGCGGGATGCCAGCGGGCACAGCCCCGGGTGACACCGGGGCACAGCGCGGGATGCCAGCGGGCACAGCCCCAGTGTGTGCGGCCGGCTCGCAGCACACGTGCCGGGGCGGTGCCGCTGTCCGGAGCGGGCGGACATGGCGGGGCGGCTGCGGGGGCTCGGCAGCGGTGAGGGAGCGGCGGGGACAGCGGCGGGGACAGCGGGG
This sequence comes from Muscicapa striata striata, assembly GCA_030060385.1. Taxonomy (NCBI): domain Eukaryota; kingdom Metazoa; phylum Chordata; class Aves; order Passeriformes; family Muscicapidae; genus Muscicapa; species Muscicapa striata. The sequence continues at coordinate 2,739,955 of JAREIS010000142.1, forward strand.
AGCGGCGGGACGCGGGGGGATCGGTGGGACAGCCGAGGCTGGGCTGGCCGGGACTGGTCCGGCAGGGGTCCCTGCGCTCGGTCCTTGCGGGTTCGGGAGGGATGGCAGCGCCGTGCGGAGCAGCGCGGGTTAAAGCGCTTTCGGTGCGGCTGCAAATTCCTTGGAACTCTTTGCAACTTCCCTAACTCATGGGTTTTCAGCTACATTTTTGAGGCTGGACTCTTATAGACTCTATATTCCTTAGTGCTTAAGTAAGGAAAGTGACATTGTGTGTAATTAATTTCAGGAAACTTTATTCTTCAGTCGTTTATATTTCACATGCGTTTTAGAAATTGGTTAAGACCTTAGGCTTTTAAAAACAAATGTGTGACTCTCGGGACATAGTGTGCTGGGTGCAGAAATAGAGTCTTTTGAAATGACTCCTCGCAGAATGGCAGAATGGGTCGGGCTGGAAGGGCCCATCTGGGTGGTCTGGTCCCACCTCCCTGCTCAAGCAGGGCCATCCCAGAGCACACGGCGCAGGATTGTGTCCTGACAGTGCTGGAATATCTCCAGTGAGGGAGACTCCACAACCTCCCTGGGCAATCAGGTATCTCTTTCTGACACCTGCCAAATTGCATCTGCAGTTAAATGGAAGGCAAGATGGTGTGATGCCCCTAGGATTTTGGAGCAAGGATGGAAGATGACAGCTGGAGTTGTCAGGGCCCTAAGCACAGCTCCTGTGCCCTGACACCAGGGCTGTACCCTTTGCCCAGGAGCCCTGAGTCTTGCAACAGCCCAGCCCTGACTCTGGTCCTGGATGGACCTTGGACTGCTGCTGTAGCCTGGTGTCCAGCCCTGTCTCTGGCCCTGCCCGCTGCTGCTCCTGCCTGGGCTCCCTGGGTGGCCGCTGGACCTGACCCAGCTCTGTTTATGCAGGGCACTCTGTGAACCCTGCTGTGCCCACCTTGTTCAGCTCTGTTGGGCCTCTGCCCTGCTCCCTGGCAGCACTGCAGTCACCCTGGGTGCCTGACTGTAGAGCATTCACCCACTGCTTCCAGAACTTGTATTACAAGTTTCCATTTTTAAAATAAAAATTTTTCTTCTGTCGAAATAGAAGTCCATGTGAAACTGAAAACATGAGTTTTAATGGATGAGACATAAACGCCTTTCTTTTAAAGTTCATATTCTGCCTGTTACTTACTTTTCTCCAAAGAAAATTTCTCAGACCAGAAACCCCTCCAAAACTTCCTGTGACTGTAGCTCATGTTTTCCCTGAAGAAGCTTATTGAGCAAATCTTTTAGGTGTGTAGTTTGCCAAGTGTTTCACAATTCTCTTACTATTTTACAGTTGCTTTTAGGCAGCAGAAATGGAAAAGTTCTGTCTCCATACAAGCAAAAATGCCTCCTTGTGATTTTGTACCTGAAAAATATGAAGTAAGTCATGCATACTATACTGAATTTAAATAAAGCATCATTACAGGGTTTGGGTGATAGGTTAATCTGCTAAACATAATAATAAAATTTGCTTCTTTGGGCACAATCCAGCTGCTACAACAAGGATATAACCTGTAGATGTACCTGTGTCACAAATCTGTAATTTTAAAACATTTAAGAAAGAGGTATGTGCAGAATGGCAGCCTTATTTCAAAAAGCTGAGTTTCAGAGGTTTGTAGAATAGCCTTCTATGTGCCAGAACCTGTTAAAATCTTAATCCTGTGGACAGCTGTGTAATCTGTGTGCTCCACAACAGCTCCATGAGTCTGGATCTATAGAAGGTATGGATGGATTCTGACTGTTTTATTCCACTCAGTCCTATCCGTATGAACACATGCAGAAGATCCGTGAACAAAACATTGCACCTTCACTGCGAACATACTACAAGAAGCCATTGCTGCTGCACCAGGGACACATGCAGTGGTTGTTTGATCATGAAGGACGAAGATACCTTGATCTCTTTGCTGGCATTGTCACTGTCAGTGTTGGACACTGTCACCCGTAAGTATGTTGCTTTTTGATTCATGGTATAAAGTACAGAAAGAGACACCTGTGTTTGTTTTGTGCTTCATTAATCTGCAACACTGTGAGCCTAAAACCAGAATATAATTTACTGAATTGTCATGTGTCACAGTTAGTTCAATTTCTGCTACATTTTGAGGGATTAATTAATTTGCTCCATCTGGCACACGGTGCAGCATCTGTGTTTGCAGAATCAATAGCACAGAGGTATGTGCATGTGTGAGTGTGGAGTCTATGGAATTCAATCCCTTTGTCTCTCCCTCTCTACATGCAGGAAGGTAACTATGGCTACCCAGAAGCAGCTGGCTCGCCTGTGGCATACCACCAATATCTACATGTACCCAGCAATCCACGAGTATGCTGAAAAGCTAACTTCTCTTTTTCCAGATCCACTGAAGGTAAATTGCTTCTGACAGGAGCAGGGGCTGGTGAAGTGGGTGTCTGTTTATAAGAAGTATTTATTAAATAATCAAGAGTCATGCTATCTCTAGAGAGAAAATCTGGATGGGGAATACAGTTCAAGAGTGTGAGGGCCCTCAGGGCCTTTTCTTTAGACCTAGACAAGCATAATATCCCCAATTTCTGTTCTGTTTGTTTTCTCCCCTCACTTGTCACTCTGGAGAGGTATTACTGGCTTAAAAATTACTTAAAAGGAGCAAAGAAGATGTTTGTTGTTCTTACATGTAGCTGGCATTAATTTTCTTGATCTCATGAAAATTCACAGTGAAAATTGTTTGATGGTATTTTGTGTAGCATGTGTAAATGTTTACCAATATTAAATAGATAAACCACAAAAATGTCATGTTTCATACACAGTGAAACTAAATAATTTTTGTTTTCACGTAAATAAACTGGTGATAAAATGAAATTGGGCTAGCAGAAGAGTATGAAGCTATTGCAATCTTAAAGATGGAAGGAGAGTGAAAAAAAAAAATTAGATGTCCTGCTTAGTTTGACCCAACACCTTAATTTCTTTCGATCAGAAATCCACCTTAGGAAAACCTGTAACCTGAAACCCTTTGAGATTTTTCTGTACCCTCCCAGAGCACATCAGTTGGATCTTTGTTCTCATCCGTGGTGTAAGGACAACACTTATTTTATTGTGGTGAGGTCACTCTGTGGCAGTGTTGGGCTGAAGTTCATCCTGTTATTAAGGGGCATGGTCTGATGCTGAAGAAGAAGGAGGTGTTTTTGTGCTGTGCTGATCCCAAGTGTTCTCCCACAGGTGGTTTATCTCACCAACAGTGGGTCAGAAGCCAATGATTTAGCTATGCTCATGGCAAGGCTACACACTGGGAACTTCGACATCATCTGTCTCAGGTAATGCCAACAGAGCTTCACAAAACTCCTCTGTGTATGGAATCACTCTCTGCATGCCTGAAAACAATAAATAACTGAGAACTCTTTCACCCCAGGTCTGCAGAGGAGAATGCTATAAAATTACTTAATTTGACAAAGAGGAGTAAACTGGGAGCTGAATTTTTCATGCAGTATGTTAGGACTAGTTTGCAATAAAAATGCAATTTTCAAATTTTGTTTGTGTTACCTAGGAAATGATCTGATGTCTATATTCAGGGAGTGCTTTGGTAGACTTTTGTTCATGGCCAGATCAAGATGGAGCAAACTGCTTGATTCATTCTTCTTCATTCTTCTTCTTCATTCAACTGCTTCATTCTTCCTCTTCTTCCTGTCAGCAGTGCCCCTTTGTGAGGGGTGCAAAGGTATCTCTGGAACAGAGGTGCAGTGAACCTCAGCAGGGAACTGCTCTGCCTGGAAGCTGATTTTTATTTTGTTTGCTTTGCTGCCTTGTTTTTCTATCAGAGCCTGAGCCATAGTTCACTGCACACGTACACAAACAGCTCTTCTGGCTTAATGACAGGGATGGAGCTGGGCTGAACACCAGTGCACTGTAAACACCAGCATAAACAGTTACTTTACTGTGCAGCTCAGGGGGCTTCAAATATTGGAACAAAAGGCAGTGTTAATGAAGAGCTGTATTTTTCTGTTACTGTATTCAACAGAACATTGGGTACCTATCTTGCTTGTGTATTCTCACAAACCAATTTTGTTTTGTGTATAAAACTGACAGCAAACCACCATCTAGTTTAATGATTGGCAACTTCTGTTGGAGACAAGAGCTGTTTCTAAGATTCAAAAGACAGAGATGTTTGTTCTGTAGGGATCAGGTGCTACAGCAGAACTTCATGAGGCACTGTCTGAATTACTGTTGGTTCCAATGATTGTACTCATCTCCTTGCAAGCATTTCTTCACAGTTTTTATATTTGAAATTGCAGTCAGAATCAAAAGGCAGAGCAAAAAATGGCAGTAGGAATCTTTTTATTTCAATGCAATAATGCACATTTTTCCCAACAATTTGTATCTCAGAAGCATGCCTTCTTAGAACTGATATTGCTCCAGACGCTTCTTGGAAGTGAGTGATGTTGATCTGCTTTGTTTGAACAGAGGAGGATACCATGGAGGCAGCCCTTACACGCTGGGTTTGACATCTCTGACTTCTTATAAGCATGGTGTTGCCAATGGCTTTGGCTGTACAACTGTGAGATTTTTAATTTTTTTTTTCTTAATAATTTGGGTAACTAACAGTTTATTTGAATATTTCAGCAATTGCTATGTTTTTTGTCCTCGAGTGCTTTATGGTCACTAATCAAAACTGCAGTGTAGCAGTTTCTGCTGTGTAAATTCAACAAGAGCCAGAGTCCCCTTTTCTTCTATGTATAGTTCCTTAGGCCAATTTTGAGTTAGGACAGCCATAACATGAGTGATTTATGATTTAAAGTTCTTTAGTCGTTCTTAATGCTTGCATGGGAATCTTTGTAAGAAGCAAAATAATGGTTTGAACCCCTTTCGTCAAGTTGGTTTTGGCAGATCTATGCAAAGCTGCTTTCGGATGGTCTGGAGCAGATCCTTCACTATAATGAAAAGGAATTTCAGCAAGACAGAAGATATATCTGTTAAGGAGATCCACTGAGGTTAAATGGCAATATGTTATGTCCCTGCCCTTGAGCAAATTGGAGTAACTTTCTGTCTGGAAGCCGCTGTTGGTGACTCCAGTAGTTACAGATGACAGCTCAGCCACATTATTAACCATAGGAAGGCTCATTTACAGCAGCTTCCCAGCCTCTCAAACTGAGTGGCCTGAACTCATGTACTATTTCATCAGCAGCAAGAATTAGAAAGCTGGAGTTGTCTCTATTAGATCTGCCTGCCTCACTCTATTTTGTAGGTTTTGTTCATACTTCAGAAATAACACCAGCAACTCTTAAAATGCTGGCATTACCTTTAGATAACCAATATCCTGACTAAGAACAAAAAAAAAAAAAAAAAAAAAAAAAAAAGAAAGAAAGAAAGAAAAAAAAATCTGTTGAGTGACTATTGCTGGAGCAGTTTAAACTTGTTGGTTCCAAAACTGTGCTGGTTATGTGGTGTCACTCTCAAGTGTTCTTCAGACAAGTTACTTGAATTGTATTTGCCCCTTGACTCTAACAGCTGTTCTTCTGTTTTGCCATTAGTCATTAGATCAAAAGATCTTTCAGAAAGGTGTCATCTGACCTGTAGATATTTCTCTTATGTTTGACAGACAATGTTACCAGATGTTTTTCGTGGTCCATGGGGAGGCAGCCATTGTAGAGATTCTCCAGTGCAAACTGTTCGAAAATGCAACTGTACTGAAGGTTGGTCCATGACAAAAATCTGGTTTTCGGATTACAAAGTACTATAGGGCAGTGGAAATAGGTTATAGTTACTTCCTCAAGCAAAGTACATGTCTGGTTAGGTTTTGCAAGGCTGAACAAAAAAAATATTGCAGAGAATCTCAGGACCGTACATCCCAATGGGAAAAATTTGGGACAGATGACAACACATTCTCAGATATTTTCTTGAAATCCCGGTGTTTGTCATGATCAACTCTGGAAGCTGTGGAACTCACTTCAACATATCTGAAAGAATGGAAGTGTTGATGGTCTTTTTTGCTGTTTCTGAAGGTCTGACAGCTTTCCAGCTTCTATATTGGAGTAAGACAAAGTAAGGACAACCTGCAGCCAGCAATAGGCAGAGGCTGTACATGGGGCAAAATATTCCATACACAACAGAGCATGAAATCTCCTCTACTGCTCTGCAGCTAACAACAATTCCAATCAATTTTTCTACTGTTTCAATAAGCATTTTTTATTATTTTAATTCATATGCACACATAACAGAATGCTTTGGTTTTAACTTTACTGTCCCCAGTGAACAACAGCATTAGCCATACAAATTGCTCTGTTCTTTATTTAAGCACAGAATGTATTCTCCAGAATCCTCCAACCTGCACTAACCATGGTTTAAGAGAAGAGATTCTCTCCTTTAATGTTTAGTTTTCTACTGTTCATTTGAGAGGTGATATTTACCACACAGTCATATAACTTGTTGTTAGATGCATAGTTTCACGTTTTGAAGCTAGGTTTGTGTCATATTAAGTAAATTCCCTTCAAACCATTTCCTCTGTAAACAGGTGCATGTCATGCAAAAGACCAGTACATTGAACAGTTCAAAGATACTCTGAATACTTCAGTGCCCAAGACAGTAGCTGGATTTATTGCTGAACCAATGCAAGTATGTAGTTTGCCATTTCTCAGTTGTGATAGCACAAGTAGTGTGTAATACTCAAATCTGATATTCTTTAGCTACAACCTGAACATAGATGTTTGCCGATTTTTACTGTGGTTTTTTAATGCTTTAAAAACTTTAAATGTTTGAAATATTGGATGCACTGCCTTCAAATTTCAGCTTTTGTCACTGACTTCAATGAACTACAATTTTTCCCATGAAATCAAACACAGAAGCATGATTAAACATACACATTTTTTCTGCATTTAAATATTGTGATACATGCTATGGTTTGGTTTCTCTTATCTCCTTTCAATTTTCATTACTATTTCTGTAAACTTTTAACTCAACCATCCTTCTCCCTCTTTTAGTCATGTTGTCCATTGTATTTTTAACAGCTGTCCAGCAACTGATTCATTGTCTTAGTGTTTCACAGGATTCATTGTCTTAGTGTTTCACCCTACATTCACAATTGCTTTATATGTGGTTCTTCAACAGGAAAAATGGAGAACTTATCCCGGGCAAGAGAAACAATGTGAGAACTGTGACTACAAGGGAAAACTGTAGCAGTTCTCTGTTTTTGCTGTTTTCTAAGCACTGAAGTCTTGAGTCTAAAAAGCTCTTCTGGTCCAGGTGTAGAGTGGAATTGAATTTCCAATGCAAATACAAACTGTCAAGGTGAAAAGACATTGAGGAGGCAAGGTTCTAAACAAATTAACAAAGAGGGAATGTGAATTCTCTGGTCATCTTCATCAGCAAACAGTTTCTGGGTTTTGCTGTGTGTAGATTTTCATGGTCTTTGTTTTGCCAGTTTATTGTTAATTGACTTGGTCTTACAACCATCATGGCCTCACAAACATTCATGCCAGCACAACTAACGGAACAGCAGGCAGCACTGTGGAATGGGAATGCGTGACCTGAGCAGGAGCTTTCTGAAGTGGTTTCATTGCTGGAGCCAGAAGCTTAAAACAGCAGTCCTGCTGTTACCTGAGGGCTGCTTGGTTTTTTTTCAAGTAGAACGCCTGTTTCCTTGTTTGTTCCTGAAAACATTGTGTTTCTCTCTTGGCAGGGTGTTAATGGAGCTGTTCAGTACCCAAGAAATTTCTTAAAGGAAGCTTATCAGCTTATAAGGGAAAGAGGGGGCCTTTGCATTTCAGATGAAGTGAGTCAGAATTTTTTACCTAAAAATTCTAGAGTGGGGTGCCTCTCAAAGTTATCATAAAAGAATCCAAGTGAAGCCTGGAAATAATCTAAGTGAAATGCAATACACTTCATAGCTTAACACAGTGTTAAACTGCATTTTTCCAAGCATAGGAGCCTCCCAGTTTCTACTGCCTTTATTCTCATTTTGGGCAAAGGTAATATTTGTAGCAGACTTCAGTCCTTACCTTCTGGGAGCAGTAAATTTACACAAATGTGCAGCAAATGCTACTTGTGATGGAAGATTTGTCAAAATAACCCTTCCTTTTATGAGTTGACAAACATAGAATACAGACGAGAGTTGATTGCTCTACATCTGCAAATATGTTTTAGAAGTAGAATTTTTTAGGTAAAACAATATTAAAATAGTATGAAATGCTTCAAATGCTTTTTCATTTCCTATCCACCTTGAAATGGAAACTGCATCTTATTTGTGCATCTCACCAGGCCTAAGATATGATGACATGTTATCACATGAAAGACAAACCCAATTACAGTAAGTACCATTTTGTGCAGAACCATCTGAATAAGAGTCCTGATACAAGTTTCCTCCAGATGTAATTGCTGTTTAATGCAAATCACTAACAATAGAAAGACAAGTGAATATGTCATAAAGTGTGAGAAATTGATGAGTGCTTCTCTGAATTTTTCCTTTGAAAGGTACAGACAGGATTTGGACGGACAGGCAGCCATTTCTGGGGATTTCAAACACATGGTGTAGTCCCTGACATTGTTACTTTGGCAAAAGGAATTGGTAATGGCTTCCCAATGGCAGCTGTTGTTACAACAAAAGGTATAAGTGTTCTGTTCCACTGTGATGCAAAACCAAGTAACTGCAAAATATAATACAAAATAATAACTTGCGGAGCGATGTGTGTTTAAAAAGATAAATGTTACATATAAACTTTATCTCAATCTATCTTTTGACAAATGAATTGGATCCTCATTGTTTCACTTGTTCTACCTTGTGTTGTGCTGTATCAGTACAGAGCTGTATTTAAATGGGTTTAGTTGTAAAACTGAAGCAGGAATGAACTTGTGAGTGGTTTGTAGGGCTGGTAAAACAGCCTGGAAATCCTCACTGAATTCATTGTTATAGTGATAAATATACTGTGAGTAAAGAGGGCAGGATGTTAGCCAGATGCTTGACTCCTAAAATGGCTGGCTCAATCTAGTGAGGAAAATCTGTAGACGGCAGGTGAGAGCGTATGATAGAAGCATGACTTTTAAAAGTTTTGTTTTGGCACCTGTTAGGTACTATAGTTTTTGGATATATTCATGTTTTGCAGACTGCTTTTAGGAAATCTTACGGTGTTGTCTACAGTAGAATCAAAGTTGAACCACAGCAAATGCAATTGTTGTTACAGTGACAAATGTTTAAAGTAATTAAATTACCAAACAAGGCAGAGGAGACCACCAAGATGATCAGAGGGGCAGAGCACCTCTCCTAAGAGGAAAGACTGAAAGAATTGGGATTGCTCAACCTGGAGGAGGCTTTGGGATGACTTTTTGTGGCCTTCCAGTGTAATAAAGATGGAGAGAAACTTTTTACAAGAACGTGGAGTAACAAGAAGGAATGCTTGAAAATGAAAGAGATTAGGTTTAGATTAGATATGACGGAAAAAAATCTTTATTGTGAGGGTGATGAGGCACTGGTACAGATTGCTCAGAGAAACTGTGGATGCCCCATCCCTGGCAGTGCTCAAGGCTAGGCTGGATGGAGCTCTGACCTGGTCTGATAGAAGTTGTCCTTGCCCATGGCAGAGGGGTTGGACCTCGACTATTTTTAAAGTTCCCTCCAGCCCAAACCATTCTGTGATTCTATGATTCTGTGATTTTATGAACTGAAGGAGTAACCAGTGTTGTTCTTTTTCTTTTAGAGATTGCAAGTTCCTTGGCTCAAAACCTTCACTTTAATACATTTGGAGGAAACCCTTTGGCCTGTGTCGTTGGAGCTGCAGTTCTTGATGTAGGGAGACCATTACATAAATTCATCTATACCACAAGTTCTTTGTATTCTATGTGGGCAATTTTTTAGATAACTAAGTAAAGTACATATAAACATATGCGTGTATACATGCATGGCCAGTGGGCCCCATGCACAGGAGAAAATTCTGATTAGTTTAATTGCAAAAATTTTCAGATCTCTAGAGTCAGAGCCCTATAATTATGGCTTCAGAATAATCTTTATCTCCCTTGGGTACTTTGTTAATGAAATCATAGGAGAGTACTTTCTCAAAAGCCTTATCTAATTCTTTCATAGTACTACACAAATCCCCAGGTAAAGTAAATCTATTTTCTGGAACATGTGCTTGGGAAAAATTTTTAACTTAACAGCTTTTACATTATGCTTTAAAAAACCTTAATGACCAGACAGTTACAAATACTTAAGGTCAGAAAATCTTTTGGAAAAAAAAAAACTTCATTAAAAAGAAAACAGAAAAATGTGCAACATATTTCTCTCATTATCAAGTTGAAAATCAGTCAGTGGGTAGTAGGTCACTGCTTAATTTGTCTTGATTATGAACAGAACATTAATTTCTGAAGCTCACTTCATTACAGCAGACACTATTCCTATTCATGTTACTTTCCTGAGTGGTTTGTGGTGTTTAAGCTATTAATAAGATGGATGATTGTATAAAGAACCCATATTCTGGGCTTTTTCAACTCTGAAATAACTTGGAACCTGGCTCTGAAAAAATTCCAAGGAGATTGTTAGAGTCAGGAAGAATAAAATGGAGTTGAAAGATAAAGGGAAAAAAAAAGAAAAGTAGAAACAACCACTTTATCTTCTGTAATTATTTTTTAAATGCAATTTTTCTAAATGCAGACATTAAGCTCATTTAATGGTTTGTGTGTAGGTGCCTGCAAATAAGAACTCTGATTAAGGAGGACAGCATAAAGAATGAAGAAAAGATTGCCATTAAAAAACATGTTGTTGCTAAATATAATACAGTACTCAACCTGTTCCCTGCCTAGTACACTGCCTTGTCAATTATATTTTTCTCATGATACTGAAGAAAATTAAAATATTCTTGTAAGATTTTGAAAATAATCCTTCTGGTCAGGTATTTTCCAGTTACGAGTACATATGAGCAGGAATTACTGGATTAAATTTAAGTTATAAGAAAAATGTGAAATGTGCCACAGGAACATCTAAGTATTATGTACAATTGTATTCTGATGCTGCTAAGAGGATTTTAAGAGAAGGAAAATGTGAGCACCGAGGTAGTGAAGGTATAGTATCAAGTTCAATGGGGATTAACAGAATGTGTTGAAAGCTTTTCCTGCAATACTGTCATGGTACTTCATTTTAACCAGGCTATTGAAGAAGACAGTCTACAAAAGAACAGTGAGGTTGTGGGAACATATATGCTGCTGGAGTTGGCTAAACTACGGGATAAATTTGAGATTGTTGGAGATGTCCGTGGCAAAGGACTTATGATTGGAGTAGAAATGGTGACAGATAAGGTTAGTGACCTCTTCATTCCTTTTGATTTACAGTGCCATTGAAAGATTTATCACATTTTATTTCAGTTGAAATAACAGAAATATTTCCTGTTAAAAAGCAGACAGTGAAGTGGGAAAACATGGCTCTGGCTACAAATAAGCCAAAACATTCCATCATTCAGCTATTTCACAAGCTTTGAGTAAACAGTGACATGCACCTTAACTGCACAGACTCATAACAGCAGATAAGTTATGCAGCTAACATTTTCATCTAGAGGTGGGATTTATTGGAGACATGGAATATACATCTTTGTCACAGAACTAATTTAGAGTATCTAGGTGAACTTTAGTATTTCCTTTCCTTAGGACAGTCGACGCCCTCTTCCAGCTGAAGAAATCAACGAGATCTGGGAGGACTGTAAGGACATGGGGGTTCTGATCGGCAGAGGAGGGCTCTACAATCAGGTACTGAACCTCTGGTTATGAATAAAGTTTACTTTCTATGCTTGGGAACTGCATCCCCACTTCCCTCCAGTTAAATTCATTTAGTTTAGCGAATAAACTAGAAAATGTACACTCTTAGCAGCTATCTCTGGTTAATGTTGCTTATTATAAAAGTGGCATGAACTATTTGATTATTTTCAAATATTCTGAACAAGCTCAAAGCTTGCAGTTTTCCTTTAGAGGGACAACTTCCCTAGAAAGCCAAGGTAGAAGAATTCAGTAATACTCACAATCAAGTCTTTGCACAGTTTAGATTATCACCTGACAACACATCAGTACAAAACTAGTAGTTCTTTGAATCTGGGGAGCTGGTGATGTTTTAATTCTATGGTAATTTAAAAAAATAAAAAAGGTGTTGACAGCAAGTTCAGCAACAGCACAAAAGAGAGAATTGGATGTGAAGGCCATCAGCCCACACCAGCTGGGGATTACATTACATGCTGTAGCCAGGACACTGCATCAGCTCCCTGCAGCATTCAGTTAATGGCAGAGAATTGCCTCAGGGCTGGTCCAGTCAGTAAAGCCCTCTGACACAGAGGAGGCAGCTTCCGTGTGAGATGGATGGAGGGTTGCTAAAATAAATCAAACATTGTGTCTGTCACCTCATCAGTTTTTCCCTAAGTCAAGACCAGGAGGCAGGTAACAAGCTGAAGCTCAGTGCAGTAAAATCTCATTATGTTTGATAAGAGGGCTGTTTATCTGTGAGTGTTTGCTTCAGCTGGGGCTGTGGGGTGGGAAAACCCATTATTCCACTCTTCCTGTATTAAGTCCTGTGACGTGATGCCAGAAAAATCCAAAATTTAAGATTCTCACAGAAGATAAATGCTCTTGGAAACATAGATAGAACATTCTCATTTAAGAACCTGTTTTTGACAAGTGTAGCTATACATATAATCCTTCCTGATCAATATGCTTTCCAGCTATAGCACCCTAACTACAATCTAGTGATTCATTCATAATGTATTCTCTTAAAAGGCCTTTGAAAACAGCCCATAATAAAACAGCAAATCGGCTGACACAATGCAAGAGCCTGCCACTCTCAGCAGATACTACTTTTCCCTGTGGTAGAGCTGCAAGAAAGGAAAATACGTCTGTCTCTGTTCTTTCTTTGTACAAATCCATCTGAGATTTTACTCTGTCTGCAGTTACAGAGCTGCAGACGCGACCTACTCTACTTAGGTCTTTTGTGGAGGCAGTTAGGTTATCAAGAGGGGGTCATGAGTCAGATGCAATTCAGTGCAGTCAAGTTCAAAATTGCTCCACTTCAGAGTGCATTTATCATAAGCCTCAGTGCTGCACTGCTGTTCGCCTTTTTTCCCCACTTTTTTGGGGTGGGAGTGCTGACCCAGACAGGCTGCTTGAAACCATATTCTTTCCATACAATTTGAGCATTTCTTTTTCTCTTTGCTCTCTCTCCTCAGACATTCAGAATTAAGCCTCCTATGTGCATTACTAAGAGGGATGTCGACTTCGCTGTGGAAGTATTTCATACTGCTTTACAGAGACACATGGAAAGAACAGCTGCAAAATAGAATTGATTTGTTTCCTTACATGAGAGGCACACAAAATCTGATACTTGCGACCCAGACTGGGCACTAATCTACCCTGGAAAATAGAATCATAGTGCGACGATTACATGCTTCTTCAGTATCATAAGAGCATTCTGACAGACATAGTGTTTAACAAAGGACATGGTGTAATCCATTTTGTAAATGTACAGTTTAGTTCTACAGTGTTGATTTGTATTAACTGCACCCTATTATCAAAAAAACCCTTACTGGATTAACAGGGTATCAAATGGAGAGGCAGGCCTATGTTCTTCTTCCCCCTATGAAAGTTGTATCCAAATCAGTAAATTTTAGGAAGAGGGACAGAAAGAGTTGGGGAAGAAATTTCAGAGTTAAAACTGTTTGCCCAGACTACAAGGACACACTGTAATTAGAGCATTACAACAAGTTTGCCGACAGTTGAGGTGTTTCTAATTACAGTAATTATTTTTATCATGGGGATAAAAATCCAGTCATCACCCTCTCCAAAACACACTTCTCTTTTCCTCCTGCTGCTTTTGGGATTGCACAGCACATCCATTAATCATTTTGTAAAAGTGCAAACTCTGGAAGGTGGAATAAGATGTTCTTTCTTACATAATCACTTCTTAATGTGTAAAGTCATTGCTTCGTTCAGTTTTCAATTAAAAAAAATATGATGCTGTGGGCAGTCAGCAAGAACTGTACATTGATAATTTTACTTTTATTCCTATTTTAATATTTGAAAAATTCCTTCACTCAATAAAGCACCACATGAGGTTGGGGGGAGGAGAGTATTCTTCCAGTACCTTAGAGGAACTTTGGTAACGGAGCATCCTTTCCAAATCTTACTCCGTGAGTAAATATTGCACAGCCTTTGCTGAGCACTTCCTTCTCCAATTCCATTGATAACTCCTGTGTACAACCCATTTCCACTCCAAAATCAGGTGTTTGTTATCCCATCTTTTTTTTTCTACTCAAGATAAGGTGGATAAGGCTTTAAACAGAAGTGCTGTGTCTTTCCTTAGAAATCAGAACTAATTAATTCATTTGTGTAACTCATTTATTTCTCCTTCACTTATTCCAGCAAGGCTGTTCCACTAGACTTTTTTCCCCAACACTTCCCATGGAGGTAGATGTACAAAACACATAGGAATTGTCAAAACTGATTAAATAGCTTTGTCATCTAACTCCTTCCCTTCTGTCTGCTGCCTAATGTAATTAAGTAATTTGAGGCAGAAGAAAAGCCCATGTCTTGGTGGTGATTCATAGGATCAAAGTATCAAATAATATTCTGAGTTGGAAGGGATCTACAAGGATCATCAACCCCAGCTCTTAATTGAATGGCCCATAGAAGGATCAAACCCATGACCTGGGTGTTACTAGCACCATGTTCTCACCAACTGAGCACAGGCCCTGCTACTGGCTATACTCAGCCTGAACTGAGCTCTCTCAAAAGAAAAGCAACAGCATAAGTGTTAAAATAATTTATTATTTCCTCTGTATGGGTACTTTATCCATGCAGGTTTCTACAGGAACACAGGGTGAGCAGCTTTAAGTTACTATTTCCCCACTCATGGTGTGAAAGCTGCTGCAGGGTAAGGGGCTTTAGACAAAGTGGCTTGGTGGAAGGAGCACCTGCCTGTGCCATGACACCAAACCATTCTATGATTAAAGGAAAGCTGTTACAAACAGAAGAAAGCACAGAGTCCTCTACAAGAGAGTATTCCAAGGTAGTGCATCTTCATTCTTTTTCCTACATTGGTACCTGCCTTCTTTGTTTAACTCCAGACACAGGCACTGTGCATGTTTCACTTCTGTAAGAGTGTTAATGTACAATTCTGAAGACTGTCACTATAGCAAAGTTCTATCTGTTTTTACGTTTCTCTTTTTTGGTTTTGGCATTCACAGCTCCATTTACAGTCGGTGTTGCTGTTGCTCTTGCGTGTCCTGTGGCTTTCAGGTGTTCAAACAATTTATTTCGCGATGGAAATGCACAATTGCAGGTTACACAGTGGATGGGAACTTCATTCTACAATGAGAAAAGAAAACCTCAGAACCTCAGCTTCACATTCATTTGGAATATGTCATCACTTGGTGCAATACACCAATTTCTTGCACAGTTTCTCCTTGGCAGTGAAGCAGGAATAAGCTGTTTGTTCCTATCATCAATATCCCATTACTCATTGGTAATTAAACACATATTTTTAAAAAATAATGACATATACACCTTAATGAAATTTTCAACTGTTTTAAGTAAAACCAAGAATGGAAGCCTTGCAAATCTAATTCAAAGTAAAGAATAGTTTTGATCTCACCTGACCATAGAGGTAATACTTTGGGCTCTGAGATGCAGTGAATTTAGTATGCCTTAGCTGTAGTTACTACAAAGTTTCGCTCTCCAGCAAGCATCAATATCAAGAAAGATGCAAATAGTACTGCCTGTCACCTGCTGGGTGACAACAGCTCTGTCCTCAGATATTTAATTTACTTGAATTGCCTTGCACACAAAACTTTACCAACTCTCCTAGAAATGAAGCTTAATCCTCCATTTCTCTGTGAGGACATGACCTGAAGTTTCAGTTCTGTTAAAATCACAGGGATAGAATTAATGGGCTGGAGGTGACCAAAAAACAGCTTTCTTTGTAGTTATATGACCCCCATCTTTTAGCCCTCCTATAAAGATGGGCTGAGAGAGATGAAGAGAAGGTTCCAGGGAGAACTCATTGCAGCCTTCTAGTGCCTAAAGGGGGCTTAAATAAAGGAGGGAGAGTGACTTTTTATATAGGCAGAGTGACAGAACAATGGGCAATGGTCTTAAACTGACAGAGAGTGGGTCTAGATTACACATTAGGAAGAAATTCTTTAGTGTAAGGGTGATAAGTCATTGGCCCAGAGAAGTTGTGGATGCCTCATCTCTGGGAAGTGTCCAAGGCCAGGTTGGATGGGGCTTTAGCAATGTGGTTCACTGGAACTAGACGACCTTTAAGGTCTGTTCCAACCTATGATTCTCTTTTAAATAGTGTAAGTAATTTGACATACCGTTGTTGAGCTCTCTGAAGATGCCTTAGCAGATTTTTTTGCTTCCTTGGCTTTCTTCCCTTTAGGCTTAGTGCTGCTAATAGACAGAACAAGATCAGTGCACAGAAACATTCAATATTTACAAGCTTCTGATGTTTTTCAGTTTTCAACATCTCTGCCACTTCTCCCTGCTCTTGCTTCACAGAACAAAATATGTCCAGAAAAAAAAATTAATTTATACAATCAATTTTTTATCTCAAAATGTTGAATTTGCTCCTGGGAAGTGATATGGCAGCAATCTGCAGTCAAATACCACTTTCAGAGAAGCTCCTACATTCTTTGTTCAGTATCGTATTTATTCAAACCAGTTTTGGTGAGCAGACCCCCAGAGTCCACATTTGAGAGTAAATCTATCATTGTTTGACAGTATCAAACATGACACAGAATGACACAATGACTGCAATGTTGCAACCCAACACACCTTTTTGCTTCACTTTTTGTTTCATTCTCTTGGCTGACATCATCTGTAACACCTGTGTCCTCTGACACAGCACATCCTTGGCCATCATTTACCAGCTCCTCTGTTGAGCCACAGTCCTCCATGCTGGGTACTTCCTTTTGTTCAACTATTTCTTCATCAGCACTTTGCTCAAAAGAGTCCTCATAACTCTGTCCAAACAGAAGAAATCCAAGTTAAATACTTTCAGTTCATTAGTGACTATGTTTATAATATTATACTTATTTACCTCAAATATGGGTGGGTTGGGAGGAGAGAAAGCCACGGACCCTCTCAATTTTACTGTGTATTTTCAGTGAGACTATAACATGTAAAACCTTAGTTCTCCTGTTTTGAAAGATGAGGCCACCTGTGGTGAAGGGAAGAAACACCAAAAAAACAGCCTCTGAAACTACAGAAGAGGAGAATGAAGGTCACTTTTAACTATACATGGGGTTCATCCTGTTCTGACTACCATTTCTTATTTAACAGATGGTGGTTTGGCTTATAACTTTGCAAAAGGTTAATTATTTAGACTAGTTTTCTGTGCCAGACAACTGCATTAGGACACTCGAGCCAAAATAACTGAGCTGACTGAAATTAGGTAGACACACTGTAATTTCCTTCCCTAGCAGATACTGGTAGCCTTTTCCATGCCCCAGAGCAGCAGTTTCGTAAAATATCAACTCCCTGTCTGAAGCAGAACAGAAAAGCTCCCAAATGCACAACAACAAATTTGACCCAACACCACATTAATGCAACTCTTACCATCTCTAGTGCACAGTCTCAGTTACCTGAAAAAAAATTTTGCTAATCCTAACTTCAGGAAAAGAAAATAAAATCCACAGAGATTCCCTGTACTACATAATGCTTGGCAGAGGATGGAGGTCAGGATTTCTCAGCAACAAGATTCCATCTTGCGTAACGCAAGAGTGGCACCTACTGTCCAGGCTGTAGCAAACTGATGGAACAGCGACTATGTGCCACCTCTGCAGTGAGAACAGACCTTCTGGTCTCAAACAGAGGAGGACAGAGTTAACTGAAGCCTCATAACCTGCACAGAAACATGAAGGTCAAGCCAATACTCAGACTATGAAATTGGACCAGCCAATGTGAAGCCAGGAAACTTCAGCTGCTTGAAAGTCTCAGAAAAGCATCTAAAGAGCAAGAGATAATGGTGCAGTGGGAGAGGGCAGAAAGGGTAAACAGAGAATAGGAAATTAGAGGGGAAAGCATGGAAGAGGCAGGACATGGTACAGACAGCTAACTGGAACAAGGCCAGGACTGAGGAGTAAGTACTTGAAAAGGATAAAGTTTGAGGAAGGCAGACAGAGAAGTGTACTGACTATGACACTCCTGCCACTCAAGCCTCAAACAGCTCACACTTGGTGAATTCCACCTGCTGCTGTCAGCACAGATCTGTGATAGTACACACAGACTCAGATCCCGGAGTACAACAGATTGGTGTCACTTTTGTTTGTAGTCCAAGAGAAGGGTGGAATGGATGTGCTCATTCCAACAGTTACAGTGCCAACAGGAAACCAATACTGTGGGTGTCTTTTTGACCCCCTCTAAATTAGAGACTAAAAACAATGCATTATACCAACTCCTTCAACTAAAGCCAGAAGTGACCACCAAACTGAGCTCTTAATGCACCAAGGCCACTACTGGTCTTCTTGATCAATTCCTTGTATTCTCCCATTTTGCCTGTTTCCATCTGTTTTCCTCACACTTCAGACTACAGCCCTTTTAGAGTCACCTTCTAACAGAAAGAAGTGAGGCCTATAATGTTATTACAAAGATATATAATAAGTCTAGTACAAGTTATTCTGGTGGCAAAGAAGAATTAAAAATATTTTTAAATAGTCTTCAAATTCTGTGTAATTTCAAGTTCTCCTATTTTGCAAGACAGAAAAATAATTTGTCAGGAGATAACAAAATTGGGTTGTAAAGGTCCCAGAGTATCATTATGACTACATACCTTCATTGTTTTCTGTTTCTTCCTTTGTTTCTTTGACAGTCTGTAAAGATAATTTTAAAATTACTTTTTTTTACATGAAACCCGCAAAAACTACTAGGACTTCTAAAAAGGTATCAAGCTATACTTTTCCGTTATCCTCTTAACATGATATTAGATAGCCACAAAAAGAAAGTTACTCATGTCAGAAATTAAAACAATATGTCACCCAAACTACTCACTACATTTAGTAAAACATTTATTCCACTCAGACTGCACCCAAAGATACTAGTGAGATAGCTAGGACTATGCTCTGGCTGTTTAAAAAATGAAGTTGTGTAACTATTTTGATTTTGAGCACATTCATTTTCCATTTATGCCAGCAGTCAATTCACAGTAAGTACCAAATCAATAAGAACTGGCTCAGTGGAAGTCCCTCCTGCTTGAAAAATAACAAGCTCTTCGTTTCCTTAACATACAACTTAAAGCAACAGAGAAAACATAAGCCTGTTTTTCTACAGCATTCAAATGCAGTCACGCAAATGCATGCATTTTACTGGAACTCTGATTCTAAGAAGTATTTCAAATTGCACAGTACTGAGAGCAAATGCAATGGCAAATCATCAGGAGCTCCCTTTAAAGACCACTAAGACTTAGTAAATCATGAGTCATGGTAAAATTAAAAATAATTTGAAGTACTTCTGTTTGGGTATGTCTTCTGTTTCTTCCTCCTCTTTGGTCTGTATTTCATCTGCATCATCCAAAGACATAGAAAATTTCCCTTCCTCCTCTTCCAATTGCTGTCGTAACAGTGATACCATCTCCCGATGCTTCTTTGATTTTTCGTGATTCTTCATGCTGTTAAGACCAGATTGTTAATGCAATGTTTGCTCTGAACAAACATTGTTATATTTACATATAATTAATAACAGGCGCATTATCCAGCACTACTAAGCATGGAAATTTCTGCACTGACAATGTATTTACTGGAAAGACAACACTAACATTATTTGAAGTTAAAAATTATTTAAAATGCAGTTTTAAATTACTTAAAAACCAACACCTCCACCCCCAAATCCCCAACCACAAATACTTACGCTTTCTCA
This sequence comes from Muscicapa striata striata, assembly GCA_030060385.1. Taxonomy (NCBI): domain Eukaryota; kingdom Metazoa; phylum Chordata; class Aves; order Passeriformes; family Muscicapidae; genus Muscicapa; species Muscicapa striata. The sequence continues at coordinate 2,759,819 of JAREIS010000142.1, forward strand.
GTTTTTAACAATTTGTCACAAGCAGGGCAGTACAGACCATCAACAAATTCAGCTTCTTCAGTTTCATCATTCAGTTTATCTGAAGAGATCAGCAGGGATCAGAGAGACAAAGTCAGATGAAAAATTTCTGATCAAGCTGCTCTTTAAGCCCCAGAAAATATTCAAAGCACTGACATTCAACTTCTCCACTACTACTGACACAGACAGCTCAAGATCACCTCACGAAATCAGACACTGGTAAAAATTAACAGCTGCAGCTTGTTCAAAGGAAAACACCAAAGAGGGACAGACTCTAGTCCAGCACTCTCAGAAGGAGGCAGTGAGTTCATTACAGACAGAACTGCGAATCTGAGGCTGTAAATGAGCCACACTCATACTGCAGTGACTCAGTATAGATCACCTCCCCACACACCATACCTTCAATGCCTTTTGTCTCCTGTTCTTCTAATTCATCTTCACCACCTGATCCATCTCCAAATTCCTTTTCATATTGTGCTTCCATCTCTTGCAGCTCTCTCTCCAGATCTGACATAGTTATCCAGCTCTGCTCTTTATACTGCTCAGCAAGCCTGCAAGCAGAATACAGTTGTGTCCCCGAGATAGGAACTACAGGAACAGTGTTACTTAAAGATAACTTCTATTTAAAGATAATTGTTCTTGGGCATCTCAGGAAGAGATATTATAATGGAGCAAACAATTGGAAATCTGAGCAATCTGAGTTAATTTGTGATGTCAATGGGCACCTCTACACTTCAAGCAGAGATACTAATGTAGGCAGGTGCTCACTGAATTTCAGGCAGAACATGCTGTGCAGCATGGGCAGTTATCAAGCTGACAGCAATGAAGTCAGTTCAATCCTACTCTAAGGTCCACAAAAAATACAGGACAACAAAATCCACAAGCACATTACTCCTTGACTGTGTGCTGTGGGAACGTACCAGCTCAGTTTTCCAAACCTAAGTGTGCCCCAAGTTATCAAATAGGGCATCACAGGACAGCTGAACTTTGCTCCAGATAGCCCACTTGTCAATAAATACATAACTTTACTTTATTGTGCCTAAAGGGAGAAAGTATATATGTATACATAGAAAAACAGTACATAATATACTTCATATATGTTATTACATAATTTTAATCAATATGCCATTACTTTGCAAGTGCACTCTTAATAAGAATTTAAGCTCCTCCCTCATTTGTGCAGGCAAACAGTTCTTCAGTCGAAAAAAATAAATTGTGGCTATAGTCAGGAGAGCACCTCTTCCTATTCTGGCGAAAAAGCCAAACTTTTGACACTGCATTTAGTCCAAGAAAAGGGTCCTTTCCAAAGAATTAAAAGGAAGGCAAAGCTAAGCTCATTTTCCCCTCTTTCTTTTTAGCAGGTACAGCTCCAAAGTGAAAGTGATCTAAGTCCAGGTTGTTACAGTCCTGTTCTCCCTTATTCTACAACTTACATTCTTTTTTCTTTAAAGGAACAAACATAAATTTTATTTCCCCAGCTAAATAAAAGCACACTGGTTTCTGTGCTATTACAACCAGTTACTCCCAGCACCCAGATTACCCAGTTATCTTAGATCTCTACAAGTCAATACAATGCAGAAACCTGAGCTTTAAAAAGCTCAGACTTGTTACCAAAATTAATACCTAAAATTTTCAAGGATGTTTAAAGGAGAAGTGGAGCTACTTTTAGAATCTATGTCTATATTGTATCCTCATGGACAGTTACTCCAAGTTGTAAAAAAAAAAAACAAAATTAAAAAAAACTGTTCACGTGTACATACTTGGCTTGTTTTAGCTTCTGTTGCCTTCGAAATTCCTCTGCTTTCCTAGTTTTTTCTGCATTTTGTTCTTCTAAAAGTTTTCTGTGAGCCTGTACTCTTTTATCCCTTTTACGAATAAAGGCTACTAGCTGACGGATCAGTTCATTCCTCTCTTTCCGTGCTTTCTCTCTAGTTTTCTTGTTCTCTTTTTCCATAGCTCGTTTCTCCCAGCGGTTTGAGGCTTGTCGTGTGTCATACTCTTCTTTCCAAGCAAAGTTTTTCTGAGTACAGAAACTCTGCCAATACGCATAGAAAGGGTGGACTACCTGTAGCAAAAAGCAAAACTAAGTCAACTTGTTGAGGAGGGACAGAAAAAACAGATAAATAATTCAGGGCCTTTGTAACAGTTTTTTTCTGAACTTCTATACAGGCCACAGTTTTGCCTCAGAGCAATGAAGATTCAGAGAAACTTCTAACATCATTCTTGAAGTCTGAAAGCACATCAATTCAATGACCTTGTCTAAACTATTACAAACTGCATCTTCTAAAAATATCCCCTTCAGGATTGGATCACCCTGACACTAGTGTCCAGTTACTTAGTGCTGTATTTCTCTGTCAAACTAAAAGCACAATCAGAATCACACATGCTGCCTGCAAGCTGGTAACTTAACTACGAACTTCCACATTAAACCACACCAGAGGTCAGCCACACATTTCCACAGCATAAAAAAAGCAGCAAAATAAATACATAATGCTACTTCTTCCTTGTATATTCTCTCTGCTTTCTGAGAAAGACAGAAGTGAATAGCCCTTGATGATACAACATAAGTGAGCCATGACTTGCACAGTTTAACAAATGTTTAAAAAATGTGAAGAAACATTTACTCCTGTTTTGTTAGCAAACTACATGATTGTAGGCTAAAATTATGCCTCCCAGCTTTCACATTAAAAGAAAAAGTAAGTGATCGTTATTTATTCTCAATCCTTTCACTAGTCATGGGTAAATGCTGGAGTAATAACACAGCATCATTATCACTTTGGGTTTGTTCTTTATTTCTCTCCAAATAATGATTGTCCTTCTGCATTTTGTATATTCATATATTCAGCAATCAAGACATGCCTAAACTCCCTTCTTAGACTACTTGCCCCACCAACTCTCTTTTTTACTACTCACTTCTCTATGCCCAACTGCCCATATTTCGAGATACCTCATAGAAATGTCTAACTTAATGGTTTAATATATTGTCTTCTAGTGAATCCCCTTCTGCCATTTTTATTCACAGGAACTACAAGTATCAATTATTATTCACAGAACAACTCAACAATAACTTCCAGTAGCCTATCTACATGCGAAGTTCATGGCTGTGGCTTCTGGCAGGTGACTCACTAGAGTTTTTCTCTGCTATCACAAAAAAATAACCAATAAATATATATATTTCATCCAATAACTTAAGTAATATTAGACTACCTAGCTCAGATTTCTGCTTCAGAAGACAATATTTCTGTGCAAAAGGATGCACACCCATCAACTGATGACAGGGATCATCCTCCCCTTCCCCAGATGTATAAGGTCAGACTGTCCCCATTCTCAGCAGCTACCTTAACAACCTGCACGTGTCTGGCATTTTTCAGCAGCCTGTACAGCAGCCCTTGCTGAACTCCTAGGTGGATTTTGTTTTGCCTACTACTCATACCTGGAGCTGACCACTTTTGTTTCTGCATCTAGTTGACCTGCAAGTCTTCTCTTCCCATGAAGGCTTCTGACCTCATAGCCTTGAGAATATTTTTCCTGGCTGCCTGGCACTGATCAAGCTGTCTCTGAAGCTTCTTGTAAATTCACTGAGTAGGCCAAACCAGAGAGCATTCACATCATAGATTTTGAAGCCTTTGTATAGTTTTTGTAGCTCCCTTCTAAAACACTTTTCCCATTAAATTCCTACAGCATAGAGAAGTGAACACTGCAATGCTGGAATCCTTGACAGTGTAATCTCTGTCTGAATATAAGACAACAGGGAAAATTACCTTTCTACTTAACAGAGGTTATTTCCTCTAAAATACCCCTCTGAATCCCTAGGGGGAAAAAAAGTGAGCACTCTGCTTCCAGAACAGTGTGAACTAGGCAGATGTCAAAGCATGTTTGTGTTAAAATTCCAGTCCTTTCTGCAGTTATTAAAACGATTACCATTAAAGCTATTTTGAGTCTACAATTTTATCTATCCCACGGCCTCAAAACAAGCAGTTTTCAAAAGGTTTCAAGATTACTACATTAAAAGATTTTAGTTGGCTCAGAGATACTATGTATTCTCCCTGGGAAAGACATCCACTTGTAAGCCACCCTATAAGTTCTCCCGACCTCCAAATAGCCCTTCTGGCACCTCTTAAGAAGTTTAATTGTAACTTTTGTTTCCAACTCCAGCCAAGTTTCGTACCACCAAAGCTACTAACTTCTAAGGTACCTACCGACTCAAATTTCATAAATAATTAGCCATACAGAGAAAGTGACAGGGAAAAGTACCATGCTGGAAGCAACATTTGAGTGCACTTCACACTGTGCAGTTATTCCCTAGGGAAAGTGTTATCACCTCATTATTTAATTTCAACACAGAAATACTGGCAACCTTAAAAAAAAAGATCCTAAATTTTATAGTGTGATAGATTATAACAAATAGCTGGCAAACCAGATGGCAAAAATTCAGGTCATACAAGTACATGCCCATACAAGACATACCCATATACTTTCTTTGCTTCCTTCAAAGAGGAAAGTATGCAGTGTTTTCTGTCATTGCAGATGACAATGTAATCATAATGGAAGCTCACACTGCCAGTCAACATCACATCTATTTTCTAAAGGCTATGCTACACACTAAGTGCTATGCAGTCTTCCTGTATGAGGCAAGATATGTCATAGGAAGACAAAATTAGCTCAATACCCTTTCCATAATGTAAGTTGTGTTAAACACTGCTAAACTACTCTCATCAGAAAGCAAAGAAAACGTGCATTATTTTGCTTTATAGGTCTTGCACCAGACTTAAGTTCCATTGGCATAACTGATGGCTGGCCCTGTGAAGTATCCGTCTGACAACTCACCCTGCAGGCCTGGCTAACACTACAGTCCAACAGAAAATACCAATTTTTATTCACATAAATGTGAATCAGGCCACAAGCACCTCCTTTGCAGTAATGGTCTACAACAGTAGAAAATAACCACAGATACATGGTATTTACCTCAGAGATTAGCAGGCACCTTTCCTCTTGGACAAAGTAATGGTTTAACTCCATTACCTGCAGTTCAATTTTACACTTGCCCTTACCGTATCATAGTCACTATCGGAATACCCAAACATGGGGAATTCTTCAATATCTTCCTGTGTCATATATTCCAACTCTTCCTTTGCAATCTTCTCAAAAACTTGTCGATAGACTGCAAAGAATCCCTGAAACAAACAAATAAATAAATAAATAAATAAACAAACAAACCTTTTGCATGCCTCAAGAACAGATGCACAAATGCTCAGGTGCAGTGTATTTTAGGGAAACACTGCCACACTGCAAGAGCAGCTCAAAACCAGGGTAAAGGCCTTGTAAGCACCTGCTTGAGGTACAAGACCCTTCTTAACAAAGTTCCACTATCTCTCATGCCTTTTATTTCTACCTTCTTCACACAGTCTCTGTCTCTCACATGTATCATCAAACACAAATTTTAAAAGAAAAAAAGTATCTATATGCTGGAGATGGTGAAAGTTTCTAGTTACACAGGATTAAGTTTCATGAAAGTTCCAGACATAAATTTCACTATTAAAAAGCCTATATTTTTCTAAATTAATATGCTACTAACTGACTGCTAGTACAGTAACAAAAGAACAGGTAAATATTTTCTCTGGTGGATGTCCTCTAATCACCTGGAGCTTTTTAATATATGGTGAGTGTTTTAAAATCCAATGGAGAATTTAAAAAGCCAATATGGAACTGAATTATAGCAAGCACATTCATCCTCGAATACTGTTGTTACAATGCTTTTGTGTAGTTTTAAGTATTCTAGTTTGATAAAGGTATTTCTAAATAAATAGATGGTATTGCAAAGCCGTGGAATGCTTCACTATGTAAAATAAACAATATGCACACATCTGCTGCTGTACAGTTGGACATTATGATTAAGTAATTGTTAGACAATATGCAAGAATTAAAGGTTCTTTATCCATCCAAGCTAAGTTTTGTCTCAGATTTGCATAAGCTGTGCTAACAATTCTACATATAACTTCAACACAAAACAAATGCCAACACTTATAATGGAATTTAAACTGATCCATTAAAGATTAATTGATTCATTACCTTTTCATCATCCCCATATCCAGAGTAACAGCTAACAGTGAAGTAGTGCAGCAGATCTAAGCTATCATCTTGATAATCTCCATCAACTCCCCCTTTCAGCAGAGCCTCCCTGTGATTATCATACCTGGAAAAAATTCATAGCATCAAGGATGTAGAGACATAACACTCCTCAGTGCTGACAAACTAATGCAGTACACCTATCATATCACTGCATACCTTAACTCACTATCCAAAATTTATCTCTCACATCCAAAGTCTTCGGAGAGAAAAAAATTATGACAGACCCAGTAAATAATCCCTCTTGACCTTTACTTTACATACTTTATCTGCAATGTCTATAGCAGTAACTCCTCAACAGCCAGCTACCAACCAATCACATTTGAGCAAGGTGCCTCACCAAACTTCCAGAAACGGGTAGGACATTTTTTAAATCCCCCAAATCCTACATAAGCACATAAAACCTATAAAACACTCCTGTATTTTCAAGGAGGACAAACTCAGGAGAGGTAGGTTTGGCTGTGTGATCCAGTACATCCTTCAGACCACGTGAAAAACAAGGTACGCAGAACATTCAGAATAGCGACCCCTCAGAGATGTGCATGTGTGTATTTCAAATTAGGACTGAACACCTGTATGCCCGGCCCACGGCCTGAGGGCTGACCAGAGCAGCCGTGCAGAGCTGCCCCGTGCTCGGGGAGGAGGAAGCAGGCCAAGCCCGGCTGCTGGCAGGGCTCCTCGGGGCCCAGCACGCCGCCAGCTCCCGGCACACCACGAGGGCGGTGAGCGAGCGGAGCCCTGCCGCTCCGCGGGGCTGCGCGGCTCTAACTCCTACAAAGCCTAAAGCCAGGCGGCTGCTCCTGCCCACGGATGCCCGCGCTGACTCGCAGCGGGGAGGCCCAGGAACAGCACAGGGCAAGTCCTGGCACAGCCAGGGCTAATAAAGCCTCTGCCAGGCCAAGCGCCGCTCACCAGGCCCGTTCCTGTGGGTCGCTGAGCACGTCGTACGCCGCCTGGATCAACTTGAACTGCTCCGCTGCCTCCTCCGCGTTCTCGAGGTTTTTATCTGCACGACAATTCAACGAAACCGTGTCAGCGGCGGTCAGGCTCGGCGGCAGCAGCCGCCCCGCCGCCGCCGGCACCGAGCCAGGCGACAGCGCGGTGCCCCCGCGCCGTGAGGGGCCGGAGCCGGGGCCGGGGCCGGGCCCGGGCCGTACCCGGGTGCCAGCGCAGCGCCAGCCGGCGGTACGCCCGCTTCAGCTCCTCCTCGGCGGCGTCGCGCCTCACGCCCAGCACCTCGTAGTGGCACTTCATGGCGATGGCGGCGGCGGCCGGCGGGGCGGGGACACCGGGACACCGGGCACGGCCGCCCCGCGCCGGGCGGGGCGAGGCCGGCAGCGGGAGGAGCGAGGCGGGAGGGGAGGGACCTGAGGCGCGGAGTCACCCGGCTGCCGGCAGCGCGCTGGGGACGCTTCTCCCCGGCCCGCGGCCGCGTTCGGGCGCTGCAATCTCGCGGTGTCAGGTTAACCGGATACCTTGTGCTGGAATTCAATCAATGAGGGTGGAAAAGATGTCCGAGATTATCGAGCCCTACCTGTGACCCAACACCACCGTATCAACCAACCCATAGCACTGTGTGCTGCTCCACGCTTTTCTTAAACACCTCCAGGAACGGTGACGCCACCCTCCCTTGGGCAGCCCATTCTAATGTCCAATCACCCTTTCTGTGAAGAAATTACTCCTAATGTCCAGCGTTAACGTCTTAAGCACGTCTTAAGGCTGTGTCCTCTTGTCCTGTTGCCAGCTGCCTCAGAGAAAAGTCTGACCCCCACCTGACCACACCTTCCTTTCAGGGAGTTGAAGAGAGCAATGAGGTCTCCCCTGAGCCTCCTCATTTCCAGGGTAAATATCCTTGCATCTCTTAAGATTTGCTTTCCAGGTTTTTTCGTGCTTCACAGCTTGGTTTCCCTTTTCTAAACTTGCTCCAGCGCCTCAAAGCCCTTCCTGAGCTGAGGAGCCCAGACCTAAACACAGGACTCGAGTTGTGACCTCACTAGTGCTGAGCACAGGGGAAGAAGAGTAGCTTCCCTAGGCCTGCTGGCCACACTATTTCTGAGATAGACATTTCTGATTCCTGTGGGTGTTTAGGAGCTGAGGCGCAGCCAGCACACTGCACATTCTCAATGTAGCTTTTTTTATACCTGTACTCTTCAGAGATTGGTTGGTACTCTTCAGGGTTGGTCCTAGTTGGTTTCCTTCTTACTCACCTAGGTCAGGTGTGTATCAGTGGGCACTACAAGAACAGAGCTTTGGATCAGATGGCAAAATCCGGAGATCCTAACCTCAGCGTTTAATCCAAACATGGCAAGCTGAACAAGAGTCAGCAGTGCCCTGGCAGCCAGGAGGGTCAACCCTATCAGGCACAGCACCACCAGCCGGGCAAGGGAGGGGATTGTCCTGCTCTGCTCTGAGCTGGGGCAGTCTCACCTCGAGTGCTGGGGGCAGTTTTGGATCACCTCAACACAAGAAGGATATAAAACAATTGGAGTGCATCAGGAGGGCAGGTTAGATGTGGAGAGGTCCGGAGGGCAAGACTTGGGCACGGCTGAGGTCACGTGACTTGTTCAGCTTGGAGAGAAGGACCTCACTCCAATATACACTTTTGTCACAAGAGATTTTGGCTGGAATAAATTTTCTTCACAGTATCAGGTAGGGAGCTGCGTTTTGGATTTGTGCTGAGAACACCAGTGTTGTGTTGATAGTAACAGAAATGCTTGCATTATTGCTGAGCAGTGCTCAGACTCATAGCCTTTCCTGCTTCTCACCCCACCCGCCAGAGAGGGGTGCACAAGAAACTGAGAGGGGACGCAGCCAGGGCAGCTCACCTCAGCTGACTGCAGAGGTATCTCACACAACATTGCACCACGCTCAAAAGGCACCATGGCACAAAGCTGGAGGGAGAAGGAGGGAACATTCAGTGACGCATCTGTCCTCCTGAGTCACTGTTACATGTGATGGAGCGTGGCTTTCCTGGGAGGTGAATACCCACCTACCCACAGGACATAGTAGATAAATTGTTTTGTCTTGCTTCTGTGTATGGCTTTTGCTTTACAAAAAGCTTTGGTTTTTCCTAAACAGCCTGTATCTCAACTCACAAGTTTTCACTCCTACCCTTCAGATTCTCTTCCATACCCTAACAAGGGAGAATGAGCAGGCAGCTCACTCCCTTGCATCCTTCACACAAACTCTATTACAATAAACAACAAAAAACCCCTCTCTTTTACTCTTAATCTCTAAATAACTTAAACAAAAAACTCCCTAAACAACTTTTTTTTTTCTTAAAATTATTCAAACCTACTCTAAACTAAAAACCCAAAACCCCACCAAAAACTCACACCTATAACCCACTAACAGCTGGGCTGAGTTGCCAGCTGCAGTTAAACCACTACAGTGTTTAAGGGAAAATTCCAGTTGGACACCAAGGTTCTTTACACACAGGGTGGTTAGTTCCCAGGGAAGTGGTCATGGCACCAAGCCTGTCAACAGTTAAAGAGGATCTGGATGATGACCTTAGCCATATGGCTTAGTGTTACTTAGTTCTGCACAGAGTTAAGCTCGGCTCAATGATACTGATGGGGGTCCTTTCCAATGCAACTGTGTATATTAGACTATATAACTGTTATATATTAGATTATGTGAACTGAGCACATGCCTATATATTCACGTCTTTCTTTCCAATCATATGGAACACAGACCACTTTGCTGCTGAAATTATACGGGATTTCCCTCAAAAGGTCAGCTTCCTCTTGAGACAGTTATGCCCTTTCAGCAGTAAGATGCTGGAAATTAAAACAGAGTAACCAAGCAGAAACCGGGCACAAGCAAGACTTTAAAAGAAAGTCTGAGGGAGTACACAGGGAGACAAACTAGTCAGTGGAAACCCCAGGTCAGGAACTGTGAACTAGATTAAAGGCATCTAATAAATTAATAGCTCCAGAGAAGTCATCCAGAGAGGTTGTGGATGACCCATCCCTGAAGTGTTTAAGGCCAATTGAATGGGATGCCATGTTTTTTCTCAAAACCCAGAATCCCAAAAGACAATAAAAGAATGCAAACTCAATCTTTATAAAGAAACATATGTTTTGTTTACTTAAAAACTGAAGTTCAGACATGTTTGTCTGTACAATGTAAATTCAAATATTTACAATATTCAGCTGATATTGTATGAAGTTTCATCCCTTGTACACCTATGCAGATCCTTCAGTTCTGAATAGCTTCTTTTGCTTCTTTCTCTGAATTTTGCGTAGCTTCTTCTTATCTTTAACAATTGGCTTTGACTCTGGTTTCACAAGCTGTATTTCCACTGGCTTCTCTTCAGCTGGAGTTTCAAAGACCACTTCAGTAGGATCTTCTTCAACAAGGACCTTAGTCCCTTTTTTCTTAATCTTTTGCACTTCTTTCACTTGCTGCTTCTCTCTAAACTTAGCTGCCACTGACAATCTAAGCAGCCGGCGATGCTATAAAAATAAGAATTTAAATTTCATCATGTTTCAAGCAAGATGGCAGAAATCTGGTGTTAAAGAAACATATGGTAATTTCTCTGCTTAATTGTCAAGACCCTCAGTGTAATGCCATCTTTTCAGCTGACATGACTTCTGCATTCATTTGATGATTACAAAACTACTCTGTTCCCAAACTGTCATCAGTTTAGGATATTACAAAGGGTCACGGGGAAAGGCACACTTGATGCTCCGGCACAGACTGACTGCAAGGGTGGTTTTCAAATTTGCTGCTAAATAAAATAGAAAACAAAGACAGAACTGCTTACCATATTCGGGGACTGGTAATGAGGATTTTCATATAGAGTTGGTCCTCCAAAGCTACCTTGGAAGATTTTTATAAGGTTCAGGACAAAACGAGGCCCAATTTCAACTAGAGATGCATCTTCTTCTATTATCTGCAATAAAAAGAAAACTTTCTCCATTTCTCACAGATTGAATCAAAGTGTATGACCTTGCAGGCACCTTGCAATACACATCTAATTAAAATTTGAGATTCAGTACCTGATTAGCTAGATTTGTATAAACCCAGTTCTGTACATAAAGCAGTTATTTGAAATTCAAGCAAGCTTTTGGAGTACTTGGTATTTGTGAATTCCTTCTACAGAAAAGTAGAACTTTGGGTCAAAGCAGCAATTTAGGTTAAGGCACAGTTTAGGCCTTGGGTAGTACATCCTGCTACCAAGACATCCCTCACAGAATCACAACTCAACAAATGCAAGTTCAGTGAAACAGATCTCTCCAGAGAAATGGGATTAGGTAAATCATTTTAGGACACTGAATCTGCAAGCATCAGGGTCTGGCATATTCTAATAACAACAGTAATGGTTATTATCTTAATTAATGGATTTGATACAAAATTACTCCCTGAACTCCTTCTGAAGAGCTAAGAGAGACCACTCACCTGGTAATTGCGAAACCAGATCCTTTCATCAGTGACAGTGAAGGTGAAAACATGATCAACAAAAGGCTGGCTTTTCGGGTGGTACTGTGGTGTACTAAATATCTGTAATAAAAGGCAGTGAACATCTGCAATTTAAGAGGTCAAACATAAATGGCTCATTTTCAACTCCTTTTAATTTACTAAGACCTCAAACTCAGGTTACATTTCATAACCCAAAACATAAGAAAAAGTGTCTGCGTCTGATCATAAGAACACGATCCCAATTCTCTGTGATCTTTTCAAAGTTCAGAATTGTAAAACTGCTACTTGAAAGAAACCTTTTTAAAGTATGTTGCCAAAAAAATATCTCACATGAAGAAACACCAGAACTACAGACTGACCTGAATAAACAATTCTTTTAGCAGGGCATAGTGTGGCTCCCGGTCAAATATCTACAAAGAATAAACATGTTATTTTACATACAAGGCAAGATGCAATAGTCATGCAAAAAGGATAAAAACATACCGAAACGAAATAAAATCTACTTACTGGATCAAAAGACAAAAGGGGTCTTGAACCCCTTAGGCAATTTCCTGTCATCTTCAATTCAGCCAGTGTGTGAACTACAGTGATTAAAAAAAAAGTTATTACTTACAGAAAATATTTCAGACAAGACAGCAAAAATACAAACACAATAATGTCCACCAGCTTACCATTCTGCACCAGGAATTTAGCAGATGGTCCCTGTGGCGTGTTTGAAAGCCTGCAGAGGACAGGTGGTGGTGAAGAGAGAAAGAAAAATGTTAACAGCAGCCAGAAGACATGCTGGATTTCTACACTACACCCCAATCAGTTATTCCTGCACTGAAGTAGTTTCTGTCACTTTTATAGCTGTACAGAGTTCCTTTAACATGCTTCATAAACACTTGTTTTCTAAATGATTTTGTAAAATGCTTCTGCAAAGAGTCTCCAAAAGCTGGTCATGCACTGTAAATCTGCACCATCCACAGAAGTGCAATATTAGAACAAATTTAACTAAGCAACACTATTTCATGCATCTTCACTATTACAGTAGGAAACTTCAGCTAGAACTGAAGTATCTGCAGCTATAAACAGAAATGTAACAGAACATAACATTTCCTTACCACATGTAGAGATCCTGCTTCTTTTTGGCTTCAAAAAAGATGCACTTATTGCAGTTTTTCATTTCACATACCTATACAAAACATATCAAATTAGCTGTTTACAAGCATTCTGAAGACATTTTTTTAAGCTTTCCACATTCATCTCTAGTATTTTCCCTCTGCAAGTTCAAAAGCAAGATCTTGTATTAAATGACACCTACTGATACCCAAATTTTGGTTATGTTTTTTTTTTTTTGGATTGAGATTTTTAAAAATCTCATGTACTCACTACAAGGAGTAATAACTTTATTAAAGCTACAAACAACCTGATAAACTCTCCAGCATACAAATACAAGAGCAGGAGCTGAGACATTAAGTTCTAGGTTCAGAATTATCAATGTCCTTCTAAATTTGGGCTGGCTGCATATTTGTGTCCTGCACTGTTCAAGTACAAGATGTACTACACCTCTTACCTACATAGAAAAGCACATTATGCTGTATTTCTTCATGATGAAATTCTGTATCTAATTAAAAGTTTCATTCTGGTTTTATTTATCAAAAGTCAACTTTGTGTTTAAACATGAGTGCTTTTTGGATATCCATAATTTTTGCCTATGAAGTTACACTTTGACCTTGATTGCCCCTTTCCCTTGCACACTGAATTATCATAGAAAATAAAATAAAATAAAGAAGCACCCAAGATAAATCCTGAATTACCTCATTGATTACAAATAACTGGTCTTTACGGTCCATTTTAGTATCTGGAAGACAAAAACAACATTTACAAGGCTGGAAAACCAATTTAATACAAGAGATTCATCTTGTAACGTTTTTTGAAAAAAATTAACTAAATTATAAATGCAAGGGTAATTATCAAATTGCTTCTGTCATATTATGGAATAAATAAACAGCAACAAAACTAACTGTGCAGGTTTGGGACTGATGCCATAGCATTCACCAGAAAACATCATGATACAACAATTACTGTACTTGTTGGCTCAAAAGGTGCTTGTTTAAGATACAAGTTTCATCAAAAGTTTTCTACCACATTTTTTTTAAATAAAAGAACAGGTTGGTAGGAGCTCTTGGTTTAAAAGTATTCTCAAAAAATAAGTTAGGAATTATGTTCAACCCCCACCTGCTTTAGAGTGAGGCATCAATGTCCTTAAGTCCTGCATTAGGTGTCTTGTTCTGAAACTAATTCCACGTGAGGAGAATATGAGCACTCGCTCCTTGTTTTTCCATTTGCCCTAGAGAAAAGACACAAGTTATGTGGCAAGCTTCTAGCCCTAATACTATTGTAACACAGTAAAAACAGAAGTTTGGACAGTAAATACAGAAAGACACAGCATGAACCTTTGTTTTTATCTGCCTGGTCAGACAGAACCATGCTCTCAGCAAGAGTGGGGATTCCCTACAGAGCAGGCGGGCACTGCTTGTACAGGAGGAACCGTCCTCATCCTGATCCACTCCCAGGCACGGCCTTTCACTCCCACCGAAGTACTAAAAAGCCACGTGCATCCCTAATTTTCCTGCAAAATGGACTCAGGGACAGCCCCGGAGCACAGCCCAGCTAATCCTGTCGATATTAAGAAATCTTTGTGCTTACACGCAGTACTTTACGTTTTCCTTACAAGCAAACTATTACCGAAACCTTCCCCGCATGACCCCTAAATGGAAGAGGCTCAATTTCCATACGGCCCCTGTATACAACAGAATTGCCTAACTCTTCTAAGTATTTCTGAGATTAAGCTAACACATCTGACCGACATCGACCAGAACAGAGCTTTTCGCGCATTCCCACGGAAACAACGCAGCACCACGTTTACTTTACTCGTGCTGGTATTGTAAAGGATGACAAATAACCCTCTCTGTCTCGGCTTAAAAGCCGTGCTCCCTCAGAGAGCCCGAGCCCCGGCGCGGCGGGGAGGCCGGTGCCCCGGGCCGAGCGGCGGTACCTGGGACACGGGCGGCGGGATGCTGTATTCCTGCTGCGGGATGCTGTTTTCCTGCGACGGGATGCTGCGCTCCCGCGGGCCGCCCTCCGGCGCCGCCTCGCCCGCGCTCGGGGCGCTCCTGGCGCGCTTCGCCTTCCCCGCGGGCAGCGCTCCACGCTTCCTCTTGGCCGCCATCCGTCCCCACGCCATGCCGGGCTCGCCTCTCGCCGGCCCCACTTCCCGTGTCGCGTTTCCGGCGCTCGCGTTTCCGGCGCGGCTCTGATGTCACTTCCTGCTCGGGGGCCGTGCCTGTCTGCCCGTGCCCGCGCTCCCTTCGCTCCCTGAGCCCCGCCCGTCGCGCTCCCGCTGCCCGCCCATGCCGTTCTCGGCGCAGCCGCCCGCCAGCGGCGAGCGCTACGCGCTGTCCGCCAGCCTGGACAATGCCCGGCACCTGTCCAGCCTCCTGCGGGCCGTGCACTTCCAGGACCACGCCACCTGCCTGGCCACGGCCAGCGGGCTGCGCGTCACGGTGGAGGATGCCAAGTGCATCCAGGCCAACGCCTTCATCCAGGTACGGGGACATCGGCGAGGGACAGGGCACGGCTGCCACACACCTTGCACGGGTTACCGCTGCTGTCGCAGCACCGGGAGGACGAGGAGCCACTGGACAGGGTCCAGCGGAGGCCACAAAGATGATTAAAGGACCAGAGCATCTCTGTTGTGAGGAGAGCCTGCGGGACCTGGGCCTGTTTAGTCTGGATAAGAGCAGACTGAGAGAGAATCTCATTAATGCATATAAATATCTTAAAGATGGGTGCCAAGAAAACGGTATCAGCTCCTTTCTGTGGTGACTAGTGGCAGAAAAGAGAACAATGGGCACAAATAAAACACTGAAGTTTCACCTCAACATGAGGAGGAACTTCTTTACACTAAGGCTGGAGAGCACTGGAACAGAATGCCAGGGAGTCTCTCCCTCTCTGGAGACATTCACATTCAAACCCTGCCTGGATGTGCTCATGTGTCATCTGCTCGAGGTGACCCTGCCTTGGCAGAGGGCTTGGACTGGGTGATCTCCAGAGGTCCCTTCCAACCGTAACAATTCCATGTGCTCACCTGCAGAGAGAGGGAGACTGCTGGAACCAAGGCAGAGGTGCCTGAGCTGGCATGGAGGAAGGTGAGGCTGCCCTTGTTTATGGGTGTCCATGCTGCTGGAGTTCCAAACCCTGCAGTACATCCCTGCACACCTGACTGTAGTGAGTTTGCACCCTTGTCTAATGTGTTGGTGCCTGCCAAACTCACAGCTCCTTCTGGCCATGCTGTGCTTAGTTGCACAAACAAGCGCTCATAGTATCCCTCTCTAAGTGTTTTTATAGCTCATCCCAAAGCCAAAAGGTTGGATTTACGTTAACTCTGAAAGAGTACAGATTCACAGACACTTAATTGAAGATGGTTGTGCTGTGCTCAAAGCACCCCAGTTTTCCCTCTAGGCTGCCAGTAAAATAAGAAATTACTTTTCCAAAAGCAGTTTTTTCCAAAGTGCCACCAGGCTTTATTTCTGAGGTGCTCTGTTCTGTTTCTGAGATGCTTTACCACTTTGTAGGTGCCAGAAAGCAGTGAGTGCCAGTGACAGGATAGCATGGAGCAGTTTACCCCCATCAGGCTAGTCAAAGGCATGGTTCAGCACTTATTTCAGAGTGGTGAAGTCACTGTTCTGTTCTGCTATTACGTACTTCTAGTATTTGGAATGTTTATTCATGCTCGGAGCATAAAAAAAGCAAGTATTGTTACTGGAGAAGGGTGATACATTGTATAGTTCCCTGAATGTTTCCAGCTCCAACCGTAAAAGATGAGGGTTTAGGATTTCGTGTTTATGCCATCCTACCTTGTTTCAAGTGTAGCCTGGTTGTGTTTTCCTAGGTTTGAGGATGAAGACACATTTTCTATAATTGATGCTGTGTTGCATGTAGAAATCACTTTGTATTGCACTGATTTCTGAAAGGGAAACTCTGAAGTGCAAACTAAAATAATTGCAGAAACTCTGGATTCTTCATTTCTCTGCTTTAACTTACAGGCAGAAATTTTTCAGGAATTTTCTGTTCAGGAGGAGTCTGTGATGTTCCGGGTCAGTTTGTCTGTTCTTCTGGACTGCCTCACCATTTTTGGAACCAGCTCCTTGCCAGGTGTGGTATATTTTCCATGAAACTAGATACTCTGGTGGAGTGTAGTGATACCATGAGAGCTTTCTGGGCAGTTCTACCCTCACAGCTCTGTATTGAACTCCTCATTCTCTGCAGTTTTAGTTGTGGCTGACCTAAAGATCTAAATCGAGTGTGCTAAAGAGCACTGTGATTTTGGGAAACCAGAGGTTCGGGTGGTGATAACCTGCAGCAGGAGGGTGTGATCAGAGCTCAAGCTCAGCTGCATCAATTTCAGCTTGGGTTGCACAACTAACAAGAGCAGTAAGGAAAGATGATGTGAGCCAAAGAGCCAAAGTACCACGAGCATTTTCCAATTCCTCTGAATTATTTGTGACATGTCTTCATTGTCACAGCTTGTTTTTCCTGGTGGTGAAATGATTTGGATTTGAGTTGTCTACACACAAGTAATTTAATTTTACTGCAGAACTGTTAGCATTTCAGAGGGTGTCTAGGAGGCAGCACTAAATGTGCTTCAGTAACATGTTGGAGGCTGGACCAAACAAGGTGAATCAAATTGATCTGTTCCCCTTGTGCCAGAAAAATGTGAGTTTTCTAAAGTGGTCAGATGTCCTAGCTATGCTCTCTGTGGAATGTTCTCTTTTTCAGGAACATCAACGGCCCTTAGAATGTGTTATCGTGGGTATGGGTATCCCCTGATGCTGTTCTTGGAAGAAGGAGGAGTAGTAACAGTGTGCAAAATCAACACTCAAGAACCTGATGAGTTGTTAGATTTTGATTTCTGCAGTACAAAGGTTGTTAATAAAATTATCCTGCAGTCGGAGGGACTACGAGAAGCATTTGCTGAACTGGATATGACCAGTGAAGTTCTGCAGATTACCATGTCTCCAGATAAACCCTACTTCAGGTACTCAAAACAGCTTTCAACTCAAATGTTCTTGCTTGGCTTCCTTTGGTGAGGACTGGAAGTTTGCACAGTGGAGAGAGGGGAACTATTTTAAAATACTGGTTCATTTCAGGAAGAATTGTAATGAGTGTAGCAAATCACAGTATGTACTCTAACACAGTAATGAATGTTTTCACAACCTGGTAAATGTGACACTGGTGTGAGCAGTTTAGCATTTTTGATTAAGTAAAGTGGAACAGACAGCAGTGTTTTGTGAAGCAGTCATTGAGTCATGTACAATGAGTCATTTTGATGACTTTTTACAGAGCTCTCAATCAGGTATTTTGAGATGGTGCTTTTTGTCTTCCAGGTTATCTACTTTTGGAAATGCTGGAAGTGCACATCTAGACTACCCTAGGGACTCTGATTTGATGGAAGCATTCCACTGTACCCAGACCCAGACAAACAGGTTAGAAAGTCTGTGACTGATGTCCTCTATGCTAGGTCATGCATTCTGGATGGGAAGTTTAAAAAGTGTTTTTGCATTACTGTAGCATTTATTTTATTAGTATGGGGAGCATAAATATTCCCCATCTGATGAAAGTCTGTGTCTGTAATCAAAAGCTAAGTGCTGACAAGGACTGTTTAATGTTGTCACCAGGTAAAGACCAAATAAGTGTGTTCTTAATTGTTTTTTGTTTATTCTGGGTCTTTATTAATTACTAATGTTTCAGCTGCTCTTTGCACAATGTATTTTTTTCATATTACTGTTTTTTCTCCTGCAGGTACAAGATTTCTTTGCTTAAACCATCTACAAAGGCACTGGCTTTGTCTTGTAAAGTGTCCATTCGAACAGATGCTCAAGGATTTCTTTCACTGCAGTATATGATTAGGAATGAAGATGGACAGATCTGTTTTGTGGAATACTATTGTTGCCCTGATGAGAACATCAGTGAGGCAGAGCTGTAGGTGTGTGTGCTGGCGTCTGTAATATATTTTGGTTTATATAAAATATTATATTTTTTTTACAAAACTAAATGAAAGCTGTAAAGTTTGATAGAGCTAATATTGTCTTTATTTTTAAACTCTGAAATAAGAAAGCTCAAGACTTCCATTTTCTTCCACTGCAAACATTCTTTGCCTTGACTCAAACTGAAGCTGAGAAAGTCAAAAGGCGTAGTTGAAAGGCATAGTTTATGTCCTATAAACATTGCTTCCAGCACAGATGTTAAAGTACTGTTTGTGTAATACATTGATGGTTTTTACAATGTTCTCCAAGAATTTTTGTTTGTATTATGTTTTTTGTCTTTGGCTTTTAGTAAGCAATTACACAAGGGAAAGTCTGAATACTAGTTGTATATTAGCCAGTTAACTTTCAGTGACTTAAAACCAAATTTGTCTTGGAAGAGAACAACGTTTTCAAATTGATCTCTTAATAGTAGCAGGTGGTTTCTTGCTGGCAAATGCTGAAATGTTGTATCAGTGAAGCCACTAGGCTTCTCCTCATCTTGATTAATTCTTATTATAACTCAACTCCTTGGAATTCCATCTAACACCAATTTACCATTTTGTCTGCAAACTGATGTTGAGTTGGTAAATTGATATAGAAGCCAGGATTTACTGACTCATTATTCATAACTGTTCTGGCAACATCATTGTTTTGGATCAGTGGTTTATTACACATCTGCAAGAGTGCTGCAGCTGAACTGTTTCTGTATATTCATGTTGCTGTTCTTACTCTGCTGCTCTCTATTGGTGGTGTTAACAATCGTGAGAGAGGAAAGTTTCATATTGAAAATTATTTATACAACTCATTTGCCTTCTCAGTAGCCTTTTTCAGCATCAGGAGTCACTCCTGAGCTGCAGCAGGGGAATATCTGCCTGTGTCCCATGGAGCAGTGTTTTCAAATTGCTGCTAAAAATGGGGCTGACCTCATGCTGGCTGAAAGGGAGTGTGGTTCCTGGGCAGTTCTCTGCAGTGTTCTCCCACCTCCAGAGCACCAGGTGGGTTGTGCTTAGGTCAAATCTCCACTTGTCCTTTCATACCAACCAACCTGCTCAGAATGGGAAGTATCTGGGAGCAGCCAGGCACTGGATGCAGCATCTGTGGATCACACACAGAGACTGAGCCCTCCCTGCCTCTCTGCTGTGGAATGTGATCAGAGTCACCAACCTGCAGATGGTTTCTGCAGCTTTAGACTCTGGTGTAGTTTTGTTATCTGTCAAATGGGGTCTTGCTTTGTTTTCTGTGGAAAACAGTGTGTCAATATGTTACCAAGTTGATTGCTCCACAATTCAACAGAACCCTTTGGGTTTATTTTAAGTTTAAAACGCTTTTGTGGATAATTTTTCACGTCTTGCTTATTGCCAGCAAGAGTATACTTTTGGAATGCACAGTGTTAACAGTTCACTTTTGTTGTTTTTTGTGCAAATCATCCATTTATTGCAATAAAATTTACAGTAAAGTTAGTAATTTATATATAATTTATGCATTTATATTTATAAATTAAATTTAGAAACAATTACAATTTTTTTAACTACAAGGCTGACATAGATACTTAATATTTTAAATTCCTTTTATTCACTGGGGTTTTTTTTCCTAACTAAAGTGTAGTCAGGACAAGTATAAATGAACTTCCTTCTGGCTTACTGTGTCAATTTCTTCAATGAAAAAAAACTATGGTCTCATTGGGAATTGTTAATGCTATCCCTGACTACTGAGTATCCAGGATGATTTACATAATCCCTGGGCAACAGGATAAAAATGAAGTAGAACTCACCACTTCCTTGGTGTGATTTATTTTAGAATATCTGAGTTTCTTGTATTGGGCTCAGGAATTGTGGCTTAACATTTGAATTTTTATGTAATTGCCTACAGATGTATTGTGTTGCTTCTTGAAATACTACTTTTAATGATTAGCCTACCAACAGTGATCATGGAAGTAATACTCTAAGAAGTTAGAACACCACAAAATACCAGAAATTAACTTGCATTTAATAAATTATTAAATAAATGTAAATAAATAAATGTATGAAAGACACATATGGATTGTGCAGGACTCAGTGTCTGTACCCCAAATAGGCTGAGTCCTGGCCTAGGCACCCAGAGGTAGGGGACTGCTTGTGCACTTTTGACTTCATGGATATGGTTTTAGGGAGACAAGAACATGGGAGGTCTGGCTACAGATTTGGTGCTGAAAGGCAGTGAATTGATTTAGGATCCATCTGTGATGTATTTGATACATTTCTGTGTTCAAACACAGTAAAATAAAAAGGGTGAAGAGGAGGATGATGACTGGAAGGGCACTGCATCTTTTTGACCTAGTAAATTACTTTAATTCTGCAGATATCATTGCTGCATTAGATATCCTGCAACACTTTGCATGGGATCCAAAACTCAAGTTGCCTTTGCTACATTTTGTTTCTGCCATTTAACAAGATTTTGGACTACAGGAAATCTGCAGCAGAAGAAATGTTCAGCTCATGTTTTTTTCTTTTAGTAGTATCACAGAGGAGGCTTGTCATAACTCAGATTTTCCCACCTGCTTTATTTTAAACTGGTGCATGCAAGTTCTCAGGATTACTTGTCATGTGAAGTAAACTAGTTTGTGGGGTGGGAGCTGTAAGCAGTGCCTTCTGCCTGGGTTCAGCTGGCAGCTGCCTGGCAGCTCTGATGGGCAGCACTGGGAGCTGTGGGCATCCCACATCCAGAGGCCACAAAACTGGCAAGTGATTTTCCCTCCAATTATTTTGATTTCTGATCTTCAGAGTCGGAACTGACCTCAAGTCTTCAAGAAGACCCTTCTTCGATTCTACCAGAAAACTACTGCCAATAGGCCTTGGGTCCCTGCCAGTCTTTGAAGATTCCAGAAGTCAAAATAATGCCTTTGACTCCTGGTCCTGAGAATCTTTATGCAACAAAACACCAACAGTGCTGGTGCTGCTATTATCTCCTGCCTCCCAACATGTGAATTTTTGTGTCTCCTTGGCTTTCTATAACGATTTGGATCCGTAAAGCACAGAATTCCCCAGGAGGAATTCAGTTCTATACCTCAATTTCGAAATTAGTGGTGGAAAAGAATCAGTTGTTTAGTTTTTATTTAATTTAGTTGTTTATTATTTATTTACACGTGGATTTACAAGGAAATGTGTACTCTTGTATACTTGACTAGATGAGTCTTTAGTGAGGTTAGTGGAGCAGCTGGACGTGCTGAGGTAAGCCATATGCTGTTTCCTGTAGGTGTCAGCTTTTAACCTCATTTTGTAACAGCTTGAAGAATCCAGCAGGTGGGTCTTACCAAAATAAATATGTAGAAACCATGTGTAGTAGCACTAAGCAGTGCTTTTGATGAACATTAACATTAAAGAACACTAACTTTACACTGAACAAATACCAGAATTATTTTTAAAATGCTGCTATTACAGCAAGACATCGCTTGATGTCTTCTTGTTGAGACAAAACCTCATTTTTATGTGAATCGCTGTTTGAGAGGGCCAGGGCTGTTTAGGGATAAATGGAAGAGGTAACAGGTGGGTTCAGCCTCTTTCTACCCTGCTTCTGCACTTAGCTGGGTCTAAGGACGATAGGAGCAGTGCTGGAGGGAGATGCAGTCAGGTGCCCCACACAGCTCTGATTGCCGTGGAGTAACAGACTCCCACAGAAGTGAGAAGTGGGCTTGAATGTCCACCACGACAGTGAACATCATTCCGTGTATTTTGGAGGAATGTGTTCAAGGGAGTCCAGAAAGAGCTGCTGCACTGCCCAGGAAAATCTTCACTTTTGTAATACCTTTGAAAATCTGAGCAGAGAGACAATGGGAATTTCACTCCCACTTTCATCCCCGACCCATCAGCGTTTGAGATGGCGTAGTGGGTGGGGGCCTGGGTCCGTATGTGGATTAAAACTCTCAGTGGAAAACTGAGCAGCCTCCTACCCCTTCCAGTTCAGATGGGACCATGGAGCTGACCAAAAAAGAGCGAGTCAGTAGAAAGCCGGAGGTCTGAGATAAGAAATCTGTCTGAACATATGTTTGGATTTTACCCTGTAAATGCCAGTGGAGTGCAGTAATGGGTTTGCAACCTTAGGGAGGCGTGGAACCACTCCACCCAATTAGGCACTTGCACCCGTAATCAACCTGAAAGGAAACTTCATCCGTGAGACAGCAGCTAACAAGCCCTAAATTATGTCCAGGTATTGGAAAGATAAATTACTTGTTGGCAGAATTGCCTTGTTAACCTTCAAGGATCTCATACCTAGGGGGCAGTTAACATAGCTTGGGAAGAGGGATGTACTATTGATAGTAGGTAGACACAAAGAATGTAGAGCTTTAAGGCCACAAGGACGTATGGCAGAACTCCCAAGATAAGGAAGAAACTAATAAAGTCAACTCAGCAACTGTACTGAAACTGACTCCAACTGGGTAAAAAGAATTCCAGCAGGGAGAATTCACGACAGACTGACTCATGGCCCACCATGCCAAAAGAACATGAAGACTGAGGGTGCCGACTAATTAGCCTAAGAACTGAAAGAATCATTAATCGATAGAAGGTAGAATACTAATTAATAAGAGGACTATGTCCCTTCTAGCCCATGAACATTAATGCCTATGTTTGCAAATGCACACATCTAGTGCAGGCAGTTGCGTTTACAAGCTGAATTTGAGATTCAGGTTAAGCTGTGGGTGGGAGCCCAGAGAGAGACAACAGGTCGTGAACTGCCAACCGTGTGATTAACAAAGAGCACAAAGCCCGGTGAAACCAGCCAGGGTGAGTAGGAGACACAGCAGAGGCCGGCAATTGCAGACATTTTGGATAACAAAAGAGATGAAGACGGGTGATACCCGCAAGGTGAATTGACACGGAGTGGGTGGCAGGAGTCGACTGGAGAGGAAGAGCTACACTTGCACCTGGGCTCCTTTTTTCGGAGGTCTCTCCTCGGAAGCATCAGCACAAGCTGTTTCTGTGTAACTGAGCCACGAATAAATGGCTTTGTGGAACGAGACGTGTGAGAGTCTTTCATGGGAAACCTGGGGTGGAACCAGCAAGGTAACCTGGTCTGACTGTGAGTGGAGTGTTTGGGGCATCAGCTGCACTGATGTGCCTGCTGTGGCGGGGCTTCCTTCAGTCCCAGCTGTGAAAGTCTGGGAGCGTGACTGCCGCAGAGGCTCAACAGTGGTCAGAGTCTCCTTAACACCAGAATGTATAAATAGCAAAAAGTTTTGAGAGTTGGTGTGCTTGATTTGTAGAATACCACATAATCAGTGCTTCCCTAGAGTGTGTAATTAGTTGCCTGTTGCACACAACGTTTTAAACACGTTTGCTCTCCTAATAAACTAAAGAGTGGCACGGAACAGGTTCCGAGGGATCTGGGGTATATCCAGGCTGCTACTGTGAGCAGTCACTCTCCGGAGCTGACCAAGACTCCAGAAAAGTTGTCAGAGAGGAACTGGCTGCACAGAGCTCTGCAGAGCTGCATGCCCTCATCTTCCTCCATGCTGCAACCCAGCCTGGGTGATCCCGGTCGGCTTTAATTACGCGGATATTTGCAAGGGAACGACGCCAGACACTCACCGACCAAAGCATCTGCGGAGGAAACACTGCCAGCCTGCCCCTCGCCGCTCGCCGGACGGTGACACGAGTTCTTCACGTGGCGCAAGGGCAGGAATTTCAGAGACCCTCTGAAAACCACACAGCCGCCCTCAGGCAGCGCAGGGCTTGGGGCCAGAGCCGCTCCCACCGCCCAGTCCCAGACCCTCGGCACCCGTGCAGGGGACAATGCAGAAGCAGCACAGTCAGGGAGCACCTGCCCTCCCCACCGGGACCTCCCTGCAGGCGCCTGGCCGGGTCTGCAACATCTGTCCAGCTGTGCTCACACCCAGCTGTGGCCCCACCAATTGCTGAACGCAGCGCTGCAGTTTTGGGAGCTGCACTTCGGAGAGCAAGAATTCAGACAGCCTATTTCTAGGAATGGGGCAGTGCAGACCGTTGTGCTTTGAGTTGTCACTCCCCACAGTTTTCCAGCTGCGATGGAAGCTCTGACGAGAAGGAATGCCAGGTTTCTTTCTCAGGAATGTTTGAGGTTTTTTTTCTTTTTGTCTGGAAAATGCAGTTTAATCCAGCACCAGATGCTTTTTGGGAGGACTCCTGGTGGGCAGTAGTTTGTTTACAGAGACCCAAATGTATCCAAACGTTTTTGGCCAGGGATTCTGAATGTATAGCAGGTGAGGCCTGTTGCTGCTCTAAGACAGGGAATGAAGAAAGAGTGCTTATGGGCCGGAGCCCAGCCATCACTGAGGAGCACTTCGGCTAATCCCGAAAGGAAAAGTGACTGCAGTGGAGCAACAGCTTCCCATACCGGCACACTGGTGTTTCCATGCAGGCAATGCCAGTCTCCTGAGGGTCACTGGGTACCAGCTGCAGCATCCCCCGGGCAGGGTTAACACCAGCACGCCGTGAGCGTGTGGGGCTCAGCAGGGCAGGCAGGAGCAGACGGCCACCCGCGGGGACAGGGGCAGACGGGCTCCAGCCCTGAGCTCCTTGCAGGAGATGATGTCACTGAGATGTGCCTGCTTCTAATCTCCAGCTGCTGGTAGGAGGCCCCATTACCAACTGTCTGAGCATTTCAGGCTGTTGGAAAATGTACAAAGAGGGCCAACACTGTGAACCTGGACAGATAGCATGCAAGCAGGCTTTTAAAATAATAGACTGAAAGCCCAATGATTGCATAAATATCTGTGTTAAACTCATCAATTAAGAATCTATCAGGGCAGCCAAAGGTTTGTAAACACTTACAAATGCATTGCCATAAAATGCCCCAGGAACTACGGGTGGTACCACAAAACAGACCCTCCTGAAGCCACCCATAGGATTGGGGACTGGCACAAACCTTTGCTGCTTGTTCAAAGGCAAGAAATGGTCATCAGAAGAGCCATGCAGGTTGCCACTGTCATGCCTGATGTGTCAGAGGCTGTCATTTCTCCTAGAAGATGTTTTGTCACACAGTACTGAAGCTTAGGGAATCTAACTAACAGCTGTTGGGCAAAGCACGACTTTCTCACCACCAGCAGTCTTGGCTGGTAGATCTGTTCTGTGGTTACAAAAATTTTAACTCAGGCTTCCTCAAATTAATAGACACTAAATCACTGATTTTTATTTAGCTTTTATTTAGCTGCAATTCACCACTGTAATTCTAAGACAGGGTTTTGAGGAAATGACTCTTGAGGAGAATGAATTTGTTACTGCCCTGAGAACAAAGATGTAAAACCATAACATAGTTCTAGTCTGTGCGAAGTGTCTCTGTACTTATGTTCAAAAGGATTGTGAAGGATCCAGAGGAGGAGGCAGGGATGAAGAAAAGCATTTGAAACTTCACTTCTATGAAATGCTCTGCTGAGAACTGGTGAGTACCCACGAGTATGCAGAGTGACCCATGGCTACAGAACCAAGTGGTGATACAGATGAAGGTTTCAAAGTACTCAAACTCTTGTAGTGTGCTTTGACATTAAATTCAGTACTTTGAGTATTCTCTGTGGCAGACTAAACCCACAGTTAATAGATGATTTAGGTGACTGAACTGTCCTAAAATCTTGCACCAATTTCTATTTGCTTGAAAAACTTTGCTGTGTTACAGCTGTGCCTGTGGAACATATGCTGGGGTACATCACATCTGCCTACACTACTCTGAAACCTCCACACCTTCCTCCCCCAGAGCTTTTCCACACAGTTACTCAACAGGCACAGCTGCTCTGCAGCCTGGGTCCCCAGCAGCACACTGAGGCCCTGACCCCCAGAGAGCCAAAGCCACGGGAGGCTGCCTCTGCTCCAGGACCTGCCCTGCACTGCGAAGCCTGACCACACCATTATTCCCTGCACCACTTGGGTCTCTGCCACGTTTGAGAGCAGATTGCCTCTGCCTTCTGTGTCTGCCTCTTGCTCAGGTGAGGGCTGGCGCTGGTGTGAAGAAGCCCTAGGATACTTTGGTGGGCCTGACCTAAGCAAGATCCTCCCTGGGAAAGGTCAGACAGGCAAATGGCATGACCAGTGCCATGTTCCAGTGCCATGAGCCAGCTCTCCTCCCATGTCCCACTGGTACTCCAGCCTCTTGGCTTACCCTCTCCCCTCCTGAACACTCTCTCTAGGGTGGTACCCCACCCTGCCAGACCCCTCCAGAGAGCAGATTCGTGGTCTAACACTGCAGCAGTAATTTATGTAGCTCCAAAGCACCCAGCACTGAAATCACACGCCACCTACCTCTTTCTCCCCAGCCAGCCACTCTCCAGCAAACTCACATGAATTGGGCTTTAACAGCTCCATATTGTGAAATGGCATCTGCCAAGGGATTTCCTGCCAGATTCTCCACTGACCCTTTCTTGGCAGCTTCTCCTGGGGCCCTCTGTGTGGTTTGCTGCAGCACACAGCAGCATGGTCTTCCCTGGGTTTTTGCTGTCTTATGCTGACACACAGCACATCACATCACCATGCAGCTGGCGAGAGGAGAGGTGGGAAGGCAATCAGCAGGCTATTCTGCCATCCCTGAGCCCCATGCTCAGCCAGCATGGGGCAAGACTGGCTCTCTACCTGTGCCTCCACCCATGAGGCTCCAGCAGGAAGTCTGCTATGCAACATGCCCGGGAACCCAGGCTCATCTCAGAGGATAATGACCCCTGTGCTCAGGTGCTGGGTATGTGCCACTATGTGCTGCTGCAGCCAAAAGATCTGTCCAGCAGGGACACATGGCACACTGCAAAAAGTTCTCCACTGATTGCTGCTGAAATCTTCTGGGTTTTCACCCTCCACCATCTTCTCATGTTGATTTGGGTTGGCAAAAGAAGGGCCCTGTAAGAGCCAGAAAAGAAATAATCAGGGCAATACATGCTTACAGGAATTTGTCCTTAGTTTACACAACAAGAGAAAGGGGGAAAAGAAAAAAAAGAAGCAAAAGAAAACGGGATCTTAATGCAGATCTAGGATGTGGTCTCCTCCCATCTTCCATCTGATGCCTGCTACCATCCTTTGTCACTGTGACAGGACATAGGGTGGGTGAGAAGAGCCAGTATGCCCAAGCTCTCTGACCAAATTACATCTGTTGTGTGCAAACTGCAGTGAGTAAGTTTGGCAAGAGGAGTTTATTCCCAGTACTCATACACTTAGTGGAGAGAGGGAAAGGCATTCACTATAAAAATGCTGCTCATGTTTTTAAGGCTGACCATGCAGGAGGTCAGAAGCAGGTGAGGATGTTTCAGAACAGCAGCTTAGGCAGAGGTACCCTGAAGGCCCAGACTCTGCATGTCAGCTTGTCTGTCTTCAAAGGAAACCTGGTGCTGGGCAGCTTACAGAAATTTGCTACAAGAGGCTAAAGAGCCCTGGGATGTGATCACAAGAGATGCAATTCCTTCAGCCAAGAAGATACTAGCAAATTAGTCATTGATGGAACAGTTTCTCAAATAAAACTGAGAAGAGACAACAAAAGACAATGGGGCTGACTGTTAAAAGGTAGATATATCCATATATCCATATGCATGTACACTTATATACACTCCCATTGTAGTTTTGTGTGTGAAGTGCTGAAGAACTGTGGGACATTGCTGTATTACCTCTAGCAGGATGCCTATGTGAGAAATGGCTACAAACTTATCAATGAGATAGAAGGCATCATCTGCAAAACTCACAGCGTGGAGTTTGGACTGGATTTATTCCACACAACAGATCAAGACAGTTAATAATGAAGATGCAATTTCAGGGAGGAAAACCTAGTTTTTGTGGCATCCATTTAAACAGGAGATATAGAACACATCTGTACTATGTTATAACAGTGTAGTGAGATTTCCCTCAATATAAAAAGTAAATGAAGACAAAAATGAAAAAAAAAATTGGAAATAGTTTATTTGCTGCATGAGGAAACTTCTTGTAAATTACATATAAAGAAACTTGTTATGCTGTAGTATATAATTTCCATTATTCCACAAAGATAATTGTAATAAATATACAAACCAAACCAAAGTAGAAGACTAAATCCATCAGGCAACCTACAAAATGGTTCATC
This sequence comes from Muscicapa striata striata, assembly GCA_030060385.1. Classification (NCBI taxonomy): domain Eukaryota; kingdom Metazoa; phylum Chordata; class Aves; order Passeriformes; family Muscicapidae; genus Muscicapa; species Muscicapa striata. The sequence goes on from JAREIS010000142.1 coordinate 2,788,489, forward strand.
AAGTTTTATACTTGCAGCATTAGCATGCTTAAAATTTTGTTCTTTTTGAAGTGATGCAGCAAAATTGTTTTCACATTTCTTTGGAGCAATTTCAAAGCTGTCTAACTATAAAATACTGTTCAAAACTAGATGGCATTAGTTAAACCACTCAAGAAAAGTAACATCAAGGTCTAACTGATGCAAAGGTGGTGATTTTCTTTTTGCTTTTGAAATCCTTTTAGCTTTGCCAGAGTTAGGAATTATCTATAGTGCACTATGAGTCCAGTCAGCCTGAGGCACTGCTGACTCCTGTCATATTATGACTCTAGATAAACTTCATAGATTATATAGCTCTGAAAGATTTCTCTATTAATAGAGACATATCCCCATAGAATAAAAAACACACAATACCATATTGAAGCTGCAAGCTTGTTAAAATGGTTGTACCCTCAAGTGCAGTGTCTGCTTAAAACATTTTTCCATAGTTTCACTCTATTCCACATCAGGCATTTTTATTTGACTTTAAATGTAGAAGTGCTGATAAAGGCGTTATTGATGCCCCTAGCTTCTCAAAACAACATACAGAATTTTTTGACACCTCCTGCTGTTCTCTACCTATAATTTCTGTATTTTTTTGGAACAGCAGGCTGAATTTTACACTTCACTGCTCTGGACCACACTGACAGACAGGTCTACTATTCCGTACAAATTTCTTACAAACAGAAAACACTTCACTATGCTTCACTATTACTGAATACTTGGGGGTATAAAAAGAAACTCTAAGACACAATTACCTAAAAATATTTGTTAATAAGCTTAATGCAAATATTATGTAGAAAAAAATGGTTTAGTTACAAAAAAATTCATTAGAGGGCCAGTAAAAATATACCAAAGAGAAGATCTTTACAAAAGTGAGGTTAGGAAGTATGAGGCATTGACATTCACTGTAAACATCCTGTGTTCACTAGATTCCCTTGTCTAAAAGTTTATGACCTGGTTTTGTTCCTGAGCTTCATGGCCAACGCTTGCATAGACAGCTAAATCTATGATAAAGGGCTGTTTATAGAGACAGTTCCATTTTTACATAACTTCGATAAACTAATGTTTTTACCTTTTGAAATAGTTTCATTCCACTACCAGGTAGTTAAGGAAACTATGAAGCATGGTACGGGTTTCGTGTACTCAGTGCATTGGGTGAATTGGGGCAGCTACACTTTAGTGTGTTAATCTTAAATAATATTACACCAGGAAGTGTAGCTGTTTGACGTTCTGGCTTAGCATAAATATCAACTCCAGCTTGCTGCTGCAAGGGTCACTTCTGCTCTGCCAAAGACTGCATATAGCAAAATGCAGTCAGCAATCTGAGTGTTGCAGAATCAAACACACCCAGTAAAGATGCATCTTACAATCAGTACAGAAGACCTCACAGAGTTTCACCTTTACCCAGGCAACACAAGTGCTTTCCTCCAGGTTAACCTGCTGCTGTTGGAGGAAGCTGGAAAAGTACACACAAGGTAAACATGACATGGAGTGGCCTATGTAAAAAGTCTGAAGAACATACTTGCATTTTGGGTATGAAAAGCAGGCATGTGTCTAGCTACTGCACATGGAAATGCACATGAAAGTGGTACAGACAGACAAATATATCCCCCTCACAAACAGCACAACAACACAAAAGCAGCAAATTGCCAATTTGAAATCTTATGTTAAGGCAAATCTAGATAAAACAACCATAACAGGATTAATAAAAATAGGGAGTTTTCCTTGGCTTTTTTGTTTACTTTTTCTGTGATTGGCTTTTACACATTGACAAAATTTGTTTAAGCACTTTCTGGACATCTTCATCCATTTGACCCTAGACAAAGGGAGAAAGAAAAAAGATAATTAAATTAATGCAGCTCTAGTCTTTCAGAATATTGACAAACTATTTTTCAGGTATGATAATTAGATCCATTTCCCAAGTGGAAGCAGTGTTAAATTTGTTCTTGAACGGTCATACCTTATGGGAGGGATGTCTTAGTGAAAAGATGCTAAATTCTTACTAGATCTGCAGAAGAAACATCTTCAGTTAAAAATACTAACACTGAGTGACTGACAACATTCAACCATACCTGCACAGCATAGAGAAGGTGCATCCTGTAAACTGAGACTATTTCCTGGTGTTGTTTCTTTGTTTCCTAGAAAACAGTTAAGCAGAAAGGCAAAGAGCATTCAGAACTATCGAATGGGAAACTTCCCATCTAGATTCTGACTGGGGAAAATTCAAACCTTAGTCTTATGTAATGCATTGAAAACTAGCTCAGACAGTGTCATGTCACCAGGCACTCTGATTTGCTGGGAAGCATGTCCAGGAAAATGCTGTAGTTCTACCGTCCTCAGTAAAAAACCTGGTGATATCATCAGTTTGAAGAAGTGCTGTGCTGCAAAGGTGTGGAATGAGCACATACTCTATTTCCAAACTCATCAGCAACCAGAACTGAGGAAAGCCAACAGTACTCTGACAAATCAACTCTCAACTGCAACTCAGCTCTTCCCTGAAGGCAGTGACCCTGATGCCTTAGGATTTTAGCTTTTATGTTTTTCAAATCCTGTACTGCTTTGGAGTATAACTCTAAAACTCTATAGCTTGTCAGCTTCTGTTCTCCTGCTGTATTCAGACAAAACAATCCCTCTAGGCCTGTAATTCAAGGACACCCTACTGCCTCAGGCCCTGAAAAGTATAAACAAAAGTGAATTGGGGGGAGCAAACTGGGGGTATATGACTGTATTACCTGAAGCTGTAATTGGAGGATTAATCCCTGATATGTAAATGGACCAAACTTATAATTGTTTGAAAAACTCCTGATTGTTGTCCATTTTGGTGTAGCCCCTTTGGGGAAGTTTTATCTGCCCTTAAATACCTGAAGATTTTTCATTAAATACATCTGCTTTTAATCTCTTAATTCTGTCTGGCTCTGTTTTCAGGTGAGCCCGAAAATGGCATCAATCCCTCTGTTAGAGCTGATGCCTTCCAAGGTGAAAGGAGGTGCTTACAAAGGTCTTGCCCTGCAAGACCCTGACTTAAGGAAAGCCACCCTTTTCAATGATTACAGCCTGGCACAACTCAGAAGCTACCTTTCCAAAGATACATGGAGCTGTTAGGAAAGCTAACCTACTAGAAGGAAAGAGTGTTTCTGTTCTGTTTTAAATGCTACCTGCTCTCCTAAAGTGCTGCACACCTTTGCACTTCACACTACTTTGCTGGTCCTAATTAATGGGAGATGAAGGGTTCTTTCAGACAGGGAGGACTGGAGTAAGACAGTTTGGGCCCTCACACTGACAGGATAGTCTGCCTACTACTTCTGTTGCCTGCAAGGGAATTTTTCTGGCATACTGAGCCCGCTTTTTCTGCTGTGAAAGGTAGGAAGCAGACACCACTTAGCATGTCAGTCTGGAAATTCTCCTTTCAGAGGCACTCCAGAGCCCTCAACACAAGCCGCCACTGGACAATACTTTCTTTTCATCCTCAACAGTGAATAAAGTGCTCCTTTGGGCAGGTAAACTACAGGAAATATCAATTATGACTCAACCCAGCTTAGAAGACTGCATCTTTCATGCACAAACAACAAAATTAGAAAAAAAAATGTAAGGCATTCAGAATTTCAGAGAATAAACTATGCTCCCCATAAATAATGCATTTGCTTGACTTGAAACCCCATGCTTTCTTCCAAAAAGCTTAAAAACCCAAATCAACTTCAGCTGATGAATGTCTTTGAAAATCCTCTGCACATTGATCATACTTTTCCCCAAATTAAGGTTTGAGCAGCAGGTTTGGTCACTCCACTTTACTTTAAGAAATTTGCTTCTCAACTGGTCTGACAAAAAATACGTGGAAAACCAGCTTTCTTTAGTTATGCTCTTTCTAAAGTGTTATTCATGACTTACAAATTCCTTCATGTTTCAGAGAAAGAGAAATTACAGATTTCTTGGATGAAGATTCTTTCCATGTACTCACTGACTGTACTCTATTTTAAACAAGGCAGAATGAAGAATAGTACATGTTTCTTTGGAGAATTGGGACTAATGTTATGTTTACAAATTATCACACTTACAATCAGTTGGTTTTGCAACTGCTTCACTTGTTGCTGTAACACCTCCAGCTGTTGGCTTTGTCTTTTGGGGGCACTGGTTGAGTAGGAGAGCTGAGAAAGGCTGTTCAATGCTTCTTTTAATTTGCTAATTTCTTTGGACATTTCATTGATCTAGGGAGGCAAAACAGGTTTTCATTAAAAGATGAAAGATACTATATTCCTGTGTGTCTTATCTTGGAGTTATTTGTGACTTAAATTTAAGAAGTGGGGAAAACCAAATTGTAAATAAACTCTATGGACAGAGATGTCACATAAGCAAAGGGTTACAATGCTCCTCTATTCCCCATCTTAGTCCAGTCTATTCAAACTGCACTCCTTGTTCTGAACATCACCAATATTTAACAAGAAGGGCTGCATTTACCATCTTTACAAATTCTGTTGCTGGACCAAACACAGGTTACCTATCACAGCTACCAAAATGCGCAGCTCTTTACAAAGGAATTTGTAGTGACGGATGTGGTAGCTGCAAAGGAAAATTAGTCAAACCATGCTATGGCTGAGATGATGTAGTAATATCCCAACAGTGAATTTTTGCTCCTTCCTGGTATTTTGTCTTCTTGTCTCCTCTGGAATACCTTCCTGCTGTAAATCTCACTTCTCTGACTTCAGCTGCCTGAATAGCGGGAACCCAACCTAAGCAGAATTTAAAAGATCATGTGTATCTCCACAGGGGAATGAAATGAACTGCAAAGCCAAACACACAGAAAACTCCTTTGCCTTCAATACCTGGACTTTCAGAGGGGCAAATGCACTCAGAAGTTACTTGAACCAACATTGTCTGTTAGGTCACTCACGCACCAGCTTTGTACTCTGAACTCGCATTACCCCTCCACTGTACTGAGTCACTGACCTTTTTGTCTTTATCTTCTTCTAGTTTTGACGAGTTTTTCATTTCAATAAGAGCTTCTTGAACCTGGTGGTACTTCTGCTGAAGATCAGACACCTCCCGTTCCTTTGCTTCAAGCAGAGTATGCATACCTTCTTTTGCTTCTTTCAAGTGCAAAATTTCATTTCTCAGTTTCAGGGCATCTAAGGATATATTTTCCTTCTCTCGAATTACATCCTTCAGTTTAGATGACAAAGCACTAATTTCACCCTCCAGTGAGGACTGGAGCTTTTCATATGAGGCCTTGGGTACCATGGCTTCATTAATTGCAGCTTTTTCTTCCAGTAACACCTTTTCCAAGTTTCTTAATTCGCTTTCCTTGTTGCTAAGCAGTTGTTTGAGCTCATTTATTTCTTGCTCCATCTCTTTTATGGTATTTCTGAGTGCATTGATTACCTGACGGTGTTCAGTAATTGGTAAAGAGTTTTGTTTCTGAATGTCTAACAGTTGCCTGAGTTCCTCTGCTTCATCTAATACTTTTGTGTACTGGGATTTAATTTCTGATAACTCATTTTCTGCTTTGTATTTCAAAGAATTTGTTACCTCCATCAGTTTCTCATGTTCGTCTCTAGGAATGTAGTCTGAAGCTATATCATCTAGGGTTTTCTTCTTCCTATAGTCTTCAAGCTCTGTTTGTGCTTCTTTGTACAACAGAGACAATTCACTAAGTTGCCTGTTGAGCTCGTCTATCGTTCTGTGCATCACATCTTTCCTTTCTCCAGCTTCAGTACCAGATTCCAACTGCATCTGATTTGCCAGCTTGTCCTGTAGCCTTTTAATTTCCTCTTGCCCTTCCTTGTACCTCTCAATCAGCAATGCTTTCTCTTGATTAATGTTATCAATAACTGAACAATATGAATTCTTCATTTCCTCACACTCTTCTACAGACAATTTACCTGCCACATTCTGCTCTCTGTCTTCAAACTTTTTCTGTAACTCTCTCACTTTTTCTTTTTGTCTTTCACTTTCCTCCAATGCTTTCTTCAATTCTTGTTTAAGTGCTTCAACTTCTCCATAAGTAACCTTCAACATACTCAGATCAGAACTGGTTTCTCCACTTTCAGAGGAAATAAGACCTGGCTTCTTTTGCCTTTGTATGTTCAAAACCTCTTTCACAGCTTCCTCATGCCTGTTTTGAGTTTCTTGGAAGCTCAAATTAAGATCAGAACCATTTTCTGAAATGTCTGGGCTATTTAAATAATCTGTTTCGGGGATTCTAGAGTGGACTTGAGTTTCCACATGCTTTCTTTTGGCTTCAGAATTCTCTAATTTTCTCTGCACATCCTTTAAGTCTTCCTGGAGGTACTTCATTTTTACTTCTCTGGGGCTTGTCAACTTTTCTTGGATTTGAATGGCATTTAATGTAGGATTCAGCTCCTGTGCTAAGAACTCATTTTGTCTCTCCCCTGTTTGCTCAAACTGTGTTTGGGTTGAATAAAATTCTACAGCTGAATCCCCTTCTTTAGGTGTTCTTTCCTGTTCAAAAGAAACAATTGCACAATAAAAACAAGCACATGATTACATTTTTTTAGAATAGAGTAAGCAAGGGAGTATTGCCACATCCTACAGAGACAGACGATTAAAGAGCCATAGAAGAAAGTTCTAGAAAGTTCAAAACTCAGCTGCTCTCATTTCTCATCTACAGTGAGAGAAGGCAGTAAGCGCCAAGCTCCACTGAAAGTCTGGACTGAGCTCCATAAGCTAATAATCAAAGCTATGCAAATTAAAATTCTGCTAGCACAACTGTTAACAACATATTTTAGAATATGGTTATCATAATAAACAAAGTTATTCAGTAATTAATGGGAAAAGTGAGAAGATCAAAACACTGATTTAATCCTTTGGGGCAGAGTGTTTCCATGATCTTACCAACAAGCTTGTTAAAAGATCATCACAGTACAACTCTTTAAAATAGTAAGGAGCTCTTTGTTCTTCAAGATTAAGAGAGCATCAGAACAGCACAAAAATATGACACCTGTAATTTGTCCTGCAGCTCCTTGTTGTGCAGTGTCAGAGAGGCAATTTTTGCCTGCATCAGCAGAAGTAGATCTTGTTGGTCAGCTTCAGAACTCACATCCAATAAACTATCAGCACCTTTGGAGGAAAAAAAAAGATTCAAAAGCTTTCAAAAAGCTGAAATACTAGTGAGTTAGTTATTCCAACATTTCAAATTAAACAGTTTGTTCCCATGACCACTAAATGCAGTGAGCATGAGAACTGTTCCTACAAACTCCCCAAGAATGTGTTAACACAATAGAAGCAGGATGTTTTGGTGGGAGTTGCTTGTGGAATTACAAAACATCACTCTCAATAGTTAGTGTGTCTCATGTTCTAAGTGGAAAGATACAGAGGTTTTCAGCATTTCATGCAACCTAAAACGCCTAATGAGATAATTGTATACCTGTTGTGCTGTCACTCAGTCTTTCTTTATTATCACTGTGCAAGGAGTTGAATTCTTCCTGCTAAGATATCAAAAGAAAACATTTTCACAGAAAGCAGATGTAAAGCTGGACAGTTCACCAAAAAGAACTACAGACAGTATAGATTCTGCTGGATAAAGCCTGTCCAAGTGAATGTCTTTTATTTCTGAGGTCTTGTTTAATTGTGTAGCATGTATCCAGTATTCCAAAATGTGCTAAAGCCATTCAAGTTCCATTGCCCAATTCCCATTAAATACTAATGAAATACAGGGAGCTATCTTGTAAATAGTTTGGAAAACTGTAAGCCCTGTGATAAGTAATAGCAATATACTGATATGCATTTAAAAAAAATCTTCAGCAACATAAGGCAAAGATCAGATAGAACATACTCAACTCTTTCACTGACATTTTTGGTTAATTGGTCTCTTTTTGCACTGCCCAATTCCATGCACTTTGCTGGTATTAGAAATTGAAATCCAGGAACATTGATGCTTTCATAACCATAATCCTAAACACTAACTCACCTATGACTATGTATATATTTGCTACATATTTAAATAATTTACACTTGTTTACAGTTGAATTGCACTGAAATAGATTTGGATTCATGTTTGCTCCTAAAATTCTGCTAATTAAGTCACAGGAGAGCCTGCAGTCATCAAAACAGAACATCAAGCAAAACATCTCCTGTACTTTCCTTCCCTAAGCTCTTCAGAATGGAACACTGATACCTTGCACACTTGATCAGCAAAAAAGGCCTGCCCTTTTCCAGTCATGGGAGTTGAAGTTGAGGAGTATGGAGAGGACAAATCATTAACCTGTAAAAAATTTTATATAAATAGCTATGTATACGTACATGCCTATACAGCTACCTCTCTAACATGTGCCCATATATATAAATGTATCTATATATGTGTATATCTATATATCTGTAATCTGTATACACACACACATATATATATACATGCATGCAAATGCATTCAAGAGTACTTTCACCTGCACTAACATAAGTCACAACTCTAGGTAACTTTCAGAGAACAGACCTTATTATTTAGTGCCCTTCTGTGTTGGTATTACATAAAGAGTGTAACTGTTACACAGGTTACATTCTGGTTTAAGATTAAACCTAGCTATTAAATAGACTTATATAGTATTAAATGGAGTTAAGTATTTTATTTTGATATGGATATATGGTCATAATAATACGTATCCATACATATATATAACTAAAATATAAAGAACTTATTATTTACTTATTGAAATCAGCAAAAAGGAAAACTTCAACTTTAGTTGGAAGAAGCAATTGCACAGTAAAATTTGTACAGTTATATCTTAGACCATGCTGTATTTTAAGCAGTTTTGCTTAGTTAATCTAAGAAACATATGCTTTCATGGTGTCATCCTAATGTCAGGAAAAGCACTCATGGTAAGCCAGGCATATAAAATAACAGTGACAGAGAAAATCCTGCCCATATAATTCTAATAATGTTCAAAATTCTTTATATCACCTAAAAGCATCTCAAAATTGGTCTTTTCTTTACCTGAATAGGACTGATAGGAGGAGGTGGGGCTTTGCGTTTTTTTGGAGTTCCACTTCTTTCTGAACTTAATTTAGAGCCTTGATCATGCTGAAAGTTTCACCAGCCAGAAAAGGTAGGTTTGTTAGTTTGGTTAGTAAAGTCTGAGCAAGTTGTTTTATAAAAAAACAAAACAAAAAAATCCCACATTAATATCAACTTTAGCAGCTCATGCAGTGCCTTTTCCCCCGTATGTAAAGACCACATCTCTACTAACACAAAGATATTAAACATGCCTGACAATAAGAATCTGCTCCCTTGTAAACCATGCTTCAGTGAAAACAAACAAGATTTAGTGAAAAAGCAGAAGCTGACAATAGGTTTAGCACCAGTGACCTTAAAACACTTCCACTCACACACAGCCCAGTCATGCCATTTTTCACAGATACCATCTTTCCTCTTCACCAGCTTCTGCCTAAGCCCTCCAAAAAACCCACTTCTGCACTCAGAGAAGGAATGAACCAATGCATGGCACCCTTGTCTACTTCCCAGCCACCAGCAGGTCTACAAAGTCTACTTGCACTAATTTAAATCTACTAATTTAATCGTCTAAATCTGCAGTGATTCTCATAGGAAGGGGTCTCCAGCAATCAGGGACAACTTTAACTTTTATGTTTTTAGAAAGAGTTTTTCTAGATCCTCTTTTCTGCTGTTTAAAGAGACAGGGCATTCAAAAGCCAAGCTCCTACACTAAACATGAGGAAAGCTGGAATCATCCCAGCACACGTGCATATACACACTCACTCTCCTTTCCTCCCCTCACAAGAGTGCTGGCTGCTGTTACACAGAGAAGCTAAGTCTAAAAGTAATGTTCCTGAAACACATTTCTTAACTAAGCAAGAGAAACCTTTTACATTACATAGTAGTCATAGCAACCCATCTCACAGCGACATTTACTAGTGCTTCTGTTACTGTTTTTTGTTATGTTACAAGTCTAGAGAGTCAGAGTATTTTCAAAACCAAAATGACAAATACCTGCTTTGCTTTTGTTGGAGACTTTGCCTCTGTGGAGCAGAAAAGAAGTGAAATACAGAAAAGTTACTAAAGGAAAAGTTATTTGCCATTCTTAACCCACCTTTCTGTTCTACTTCCCATACCACAGATGAATTCCTGTCTGAAACTTGAGAAATACAATTTGCAAATTTAATTTCAATCACATCCTTTCTCTGCTACTGTTTGGTTTCATTTTGAGGAAAAATCTGAAGAAACATGACAATTCTTATTCTATTACAGTCTTGCTCCATTCTTATGCATTAAGCTTCCTACTTCAGAAATCCATTGTAGTTTGACCATAAAATGCTCTGCCTGCTTTAGTTCCTTCTCCAGCCCCTCTACAGAGGGGTTCCATGTATAAAAGAACCCATTCCAAATTGTATGCAAAATTTCACGATGGTGCTACATCAACTTGTCTTTCTCCAAAACACCTCTTTTTGGCCTGCTCAGGGCTTTATCCCATGCTAAATATTACAATCTATGGCAAAGAGTTTTCAGGAAGTCTCAGCCAGATAATCTTTAAAATGGCTCCTGCAACATTTCAGGCTACATTTTGATGTAAATTTGTTCAGCGCTGAATATTCATGTAGCCTGTTCAAGAAGTTACAAAGTGCAGGTCAGCGTGTCTCACATACCCACATCCTGCGATATCTTTGACGACAAGAGATTCTGGATCCCTGTATTCTCAGAGAGCTTGGCATAGTGCAGGGCATTCTGTCCAAAGACATCTACTAAACTGACATCTGCACCTCTCCTGAGGAAAGCTTCCACCATGTGAAGGCTGCTAGCTTCACAAGCCATCATCAAAGCAGTTCTGAGTAAGAGAAAACAAAACAAAACAGAACACAAACAGCAAGTGTCAAGGGCATTCTCTTTAGCAGCTCATTTTTTTCAAGGAAAAAGAGAGGTGTGACTGTTATTGTGCAGTAAAGTCCAAGATTCCATCAACATATTTATTGATACATAAATGTAACTCCTGTTCCTCATTACAAACAAACACTTGCCAGCTCTTCCTCCCCTCTCTCATACACTCCAGCTGCAAATACAGGTCTGCAAACGTTTCTAAAAATGGCCTCCTGAGGCTGAGAGGAGAGTCAAAGATATAAATGGCTGAAGGATAAAGTCAGACTAACAAACCTCACTGCTACACTCTGATTACAGTCATGGTACAGCATGAAAACCTTTATTTCATTCCTGCTCCTGCACACGTGTTCGAGACAAAACAGACAAACAGATTTCAATCAAAAAGACAAACAAATCTAGATCTTCACTGAGTCCAAGAAATTAGTTTCACCTCAAACCCCGTGCTACTGTCAGCCTAGAAAAACAGGAAATTCATGAGAGCACAAACAATTCCCTTTCCAACATATGGCAGCTGCACAGTAAGCATAGCATACAGAATGAGTCTTCTCCTAACAGGTTGTATCTGCTTTTCTCAATTATTTGAAGGGGCCATAAGAGACATACAGTATAATTGCAAACACACAGAAAAGCTCATCTTTCAAGCATGCTCTAATACTGCCTTCCTGCTCAGGCATAGTTCTCCTTTCTAGGCATGAAAACATGTCTAATAGGTTGGCCAAGTTTACTGCCAAACACATTGCTCAGTGCAGATAAGATGCTGAAAGGTTACTACAGCGATAATATCTGCTAACTATTAAGACAACAGTTTCACTAATGAATTAAACACACTCCCTGTAATGGGTGAGTCACTTGGAAAGTGACTGCTGCTGCAGTGCTGTGCTAAAAGTAGTGGTGAGTGATAACTTGGATAACACCTCCAGAGTCACAGGGATGGTTTAAGATTACCAAAATAATTCACTTAGTCTGGACACGATAGGAATCTGGAGATGCCATTCTCAAAGGTTATCCTTCTCTTCTCCCAGTGAGGTTTCTCCTGTTTCAGTAAAATCTTAACTACTTCTGTGAACATGAGATGCAGCAGTAGTCACTTCCCTCATCACAAGTAAAGCAAAAAGTAAACCAGCATATTCCATGTTACAATGTTTTGTTGCTTCTACACACAGTACTATCTTAAAAAAATACAAAAATGGGAGTCCCATCTATGACAGAAACTCCTTAATCCAACTAAAGCAGGAAGTCTAAGCAGGTTCTGCTAGGAGAGTGAGGGGAAGGCAGAGGCCTCAGAGTGTGCAGCACCTCAGGTTCAAAGCACCAATGAGGCAAGAAAAACTGACAGAAAACAAAGAGGTTTTCTTCAGACAACTGGAAACAAAGAGCACTCTAATGAACTTTGGACTGATAAAAAACAAGTTAGGGTCCAGTGTTATGTTCACAGGTGCCACCAGAGAACAGAATCAGCATTGTGTTACACAGAATAATCAAGATTGCTATGAAGTGTATGTGCCAAGTCTTCTCAGTATCCCACTTTTACCTCCACAGTTTAACCAGCGGTTTATAAAACAGTCTGTAATTTTCTAAGAGTCTTGATCTTTGTCAGTATCATCAGAACAAGGACGTCGCTTTTTAAAAAGTTTTCTGATACATGCACTATCTCTTAATGCAGAAAAATCTCTAATTGGCACCTTCTAAAATAACAGCATCTCCACTATAGAGATTTACTGTATTTTTTTCTTGCTGCTGTAGCTGCATTATGGCAAAAAAAAAAACAAACAACCCTCCACAGACTTTGCTCAAGAGTAGAAGTTTTAAGGATTTCAGTTGGAGGTATTAACTCATTCCAAGAAGAGAGCAGCATTTCAAACTGGGACACTTAGAAAGTGATGTGTGGGTAAGAGCTATCAATCATATTTACATAGGAATAATTTAAAAATGGGCTATACTGCTCTGGTAGCCCAAGGGAAATCTTGCAGGCAGATTAGTTTTATAGTCACATAGTTTCCGCTTCATCTTCCATTTCAATCAGAGTTCTGTAAGCCTTCTCAGCAATCAGAATATGCTGTCTAGTACAGAAAGCATTATTTCACCTAACATCAACTATTTTGGGAAGGATTTGAGAAGAAATCTGCTGTACCTTCCATTTTTATCCCTGGTGTTGATGTCTGCTCCATGATCTAGAAGGTATTTGCAGACTTCTGTATGACCATTTTGTACTGCAAGCAGCAAAGGTATGTTCCCATCCTAGAAATGCATATAAAGAAACTATGAACAATATTCCATCCACTCACAAAAACACACTGAGATTTAAGGTCGTCTATAAATTTTACCTTTACATAGCAAAAATGAGGTGCTATTAGTACATTTTTGCTGTGTACCATAAACATAGCTGAGTGTGCTATAATTTTTTTCTTGTCTGCTGGGAATGATGCAAAACACAAGGAGTAGGAATGCTTTTTGCTTTTGTACTCCCTTTGCTGTTTGCTCAATGCTAAAACACAATTATCTTGAAACTACAAAATATCTTTCTGTAGCTCCACAACAAAAATGGTAATTTTAACTAAGTACTAGGCAAAAATACAACATTTCGTAAAGTCATAGAATAACACAGTTGGAAGACACCTTTAGAGATATCTGGGGGTTCTCTCACTTTTTCCTCAATCCAAAGCTAGGCAAACATCAAGCTCAGCACATTGATCAGAGACTTGGACAGTCATGTTTTAAGCACCTCCAAAGGTAAAGACACAGGTCTAGGTGCCAGTTTCAGTGTTTGACCACCTTCAAGGTGAGGTTATTTTTTTACTAGTAGCTAACTGGAATTTCCCAGTTAGGTCTACTACCCAAATTCTGACCACTGCTTACAATTTTGTCATGCACCCCTGAGATTGGTTCTCTCTCTTTCCTATAGAAAGCCATGACGTAGCTGAGTACATTTTTAAGATACTCCTACAGCCTTAAGACTGAACAAACCTTGTATGCCTTTAAAATGCATCTGCTGAAATCTTAGATCAGATGTCTGTGACATATTCTTTTTTGCTAGAAAGACCAGATAGAGATCAAAGCCAAAACCAAACAAGTTTGAGTATCTTTATCACTCCCTGCCTGGCCAGTGCTTTACAGATCACTTTCTCTTGTCATTAGGTTTTCTATTGGACAGTAGCATCATTCCCAAAGCCAGACCTGGCTGGTTGTAGACATTTCATATTAGTGAATGTAGTTGTCTCTGAGTCTTTGGAATATGTCAGGTACATCTTTTTGCCTCAGGCTTATCATGCTCTGATTGGGCATTGTGAGCATTTTGAAGCCCTTGGCCACATAATGGGCCTTTTCCAAAGCCTCCTGGGGACAATGGAAACACTTTTAATTATGCTTTGAATGTGTAATAATTGATTCTGGCTACCTGTGCCTATGTTCCAACAATCAGCAAACCCTGTCATTATGGTATCATTGTGAAGTGCTTCCACACCTCTGCAATGGCAAGCTGCAAAAGGAACTTTCTCCAGCAGAGAGATCCCAGAAGGTATGAGCACATGAGCTCTGAACTACTGCACCTGAGATGGAGTGTGGTAAGGGCATGCAATGAGGGTGATAAAAGCTCTGAACTATCTGCAGTACACAACAGGAGAAGAAGTACATACCAAATCTTTGATGTTAATGGGACATTTGTGCTCACACAGGAGTTGAACTGCCTGAAGACATCCACATGCAGCTAAAACAAAATAAAATTTTATTTTAAAAAATAACACAATCATGAAAGTCCATTAAACCCTAATTTCAAAATTTGTGTCCCACACTTCCACTTGCAATACTGCAGCATTACAGTGGAGTACAAAAAATAAATTCTAGGCTGATGAGCTAGGAATATCCAGCACAACAAAACAGAACAAACTTTCATCAAAGAAGTTACCTGCATAATGTAAAGCTGTTTTCCCAGAATTGTCAGTGCTGTCAACTGGGCATTTACTCTGTGCAATTAAATAAGGAAAAGAAAAAAAAACAATCAGAGAAATACAAAGAAAATAAAACATATATTTTATATAGCCAGTGCTTAACATCTTTGCAAAAATATTTATGTGCTGCTTCAGAGAAGAAAATTGAAGGAAGGTACAGCTTCTCTCTCTACCAATCTGCTATTTCTTGTCTTCATATCAACTTATATTGAAGCTATAGGAAATCCACATGGTTAAGAGAACTGGCCCTAAAAATGTTACAGTTTCAGAATAATCTAAGTCAGTAAATAAAAATGTAAATAAATGCATAATAAAGTAATTAATGAATCAGTAAATAAAATCTCTCCTTTGCTTCAGACTTTTTTTTCTTTTAAACACTACAGTAAAAGCTAAAGCAACCATGTGCTAAGGCAATTTGTCCTGCATTATTTCATAGAACCCTGGCATGGTTTGGATTAGAGGAGACCTTAAAGATCATCTTCTTCCAACTTCCTGCCATGGAGGGAGGGACACCTTCCACTAGACCAGGTTGCTCAGAGCTCCATCCAACCTGTCCTTGAACACTGCCAGCATGGGACATCCACAGCTTCTCTGGGCAACCTGTGCCAGTGCCTCACCACCCTCACAGTAAAGAATTTCTTCCTAATACTGAATCTAAACCTACCCTTCTTCAGTTTGAAGCCATTACCACTTGTCCTATCATGACATACCATGTAAAAACTTCCTCTCTGGTTTTCTTGTGTGGCCCCTTTAGATATTGAAAAGCAGCTCTGTGGTCTCCTAAGAGCCTTCTCCAGGGTGAGGACCAGAGTCTCAGCCTTTCCTCCAAGCTCCATCCCTCTTGATGCCTTAAGTTTTAGTTTTCATATTATCCAGATTCTGTACTGCATTAGTATATAACTCTGAACTCCATATAAAGTGTTAGCAAGTTCTCTTCACAGTTCAGTTAGACAAAATATTCCTTTTCCAACCTAAAAACCAAGGACACTGTTGCAGCTTCAAGCTGAAAAAAGTATAAACAGTGAATTGAGGCGAGCAAGCTGGGAGGATGGGACTGCATAACCTGGAGCTGTCACTGGACAATTAACCCCAATATGTAAATGGACCAAAACTTATAAAAGTGTGGAAACTCATGACCCATTGTCCATCTTGGGTACAGCCATGGCCAGGCTCTTGTACTGCCCAAGGCATACCCTTTGAAGGCCTTTTAATAAACATCTACTTTATTCCTTTTACACTGCCTAGCCTCTGTTCTAGGTAACCTCTCAGGGCATCACTCTGACCACCTTCATGGCCCTGCTCTGTGCTGGCTCCAGCAAGTCCCTGTCCCTCCTGTGCAGGGACCCCAGCTCTGGCTGCAGTGCTCCAGGTGGTCTCAGCAGAGCAGAGCAGAGGGGCAGAATCCCCTCCCTGCCCTGCTGCCTACGGGGCTCTGGATGCAGCCCAGGACACGTTTGGCCCTCTGGGCTGACCCAGGTGCAGCACCAGCACATGGCCTTGTCAAAGTTCATGATGCTCCCATGGGCCCATTGTCGAATGCCATACAGATTCATTAGCATTTTTTAAAATAAGCACCAACAATCCAGTTATATCTTATTATATTACAGTTATCAGATGCTACTGATCAATCTAGACTTCAAAGCAATAAATAGTAATGAAATAATAATTCAAATTCTTATTAAGGCTTATTTTGGTACAGAAGATTTTTGTTTTAGTTACAACAAAGACAGAGTATCATAGAAACTTAGGTTCATTTGGGTTGGAAATAACCATCATGATCATAAAATCCAACTGTTGACTCAGTACTGCCAAGTTCATCACTAAAACATGTCTCACATCTACACATCTCTTAAATCCCTCCTGGTGAAGAAATTTTCCTAATATCCAACTTAAAGCTCCCAGGGTGCAACTTGAGGCCATTTCCTCTTTTCTCATTATGATATGGTCTACCCTAAGCTTCCTTTTCTCCAGGCCAAACACCACCAGCTCCCTCAGCTGCTCCTCACAGGACTGGTTCTCTAAACCCTTCACAGGTTTCAATGCTTTTTGTTGGACATGAGAGGACACGACCCTAAAATTATTTGTTTCTAGAAAACAAATATAACTTTTGACTTTTACATGCAGCACTGTCTCCAACATGCCTATGAGTATCTAGGAAAACAGGATCACATAGACTGTTACATTCTGTAACAAAAAATATCATGATTCTGCCTATGTGAAATAATTATTCAGCCTGTTTTAGTTCAACACCACCGAGGCACTCCTTGCACACACTTTGGTCCACAGAAGATAATCCTAAGAGCATGAATTACTGGAGAATATTACCAACAGCTTTGCACTTAGGAACGTGTTTATAAACCTGGATATTGAAATAAAACTAGGAAAACATCAGCGAAAGCAGTGCGGGGGTGCAGCAGATCTCGGTGTTGAGCACGGCCAGCTCCGAGCTCGGTGCTGCTGCCTGCGATGCCAGCAGCGACAGCCTGGTGGCGACGTGCATCGCGCAAAGGGATGGGCTGAGGATACCCCATCCCCTGCAGGCAGCCTGCAAGGGGCATGGAGTGGGAGCCAGTGAAACTGGACCCTGTGCTGCCAGAGACACTGACAGAGGTCAGTCACAGGACAGCTGGAGAGCCCTGAGGCAATCAGGGAAAAACAGTCTGCAGGCTGGGATATAGGATCCATTCTCTTTCTGCACCATCATGTTCAAACGGAGCTCTTAATAATTATTTCGTTCGTATTCTCAGTCTGTATGCATTATTTATCTGAGACTTACTGATAACTCCAAACTCAGAAAAACCTGTTCTGTTTCTCTGATCACCACCATGAAATCATACCTGTATTTCTGAAATGGAGCTGAGATGGACAATGAGACTCTTCTGCTTCTTCACTTTTGTTTTTCTTATTTTCTCTCCCCATTCTTTCAGCTCCCTTTCTAACCGCTCACTGTCCTTTACCCCATTTCATTGAAGATTTGATTACTTCCATATTATTTTTTGATCTAAACTACATTTTTATCTCCTATGGCTTTAAACTTGAGAACATTTCTCTGGTGAAACACAGAATCCACAAAAAGTATTCCAGTGGAACATTATCACAATCCCCCAGAAGTGAAAAACCTTTCCCCCTGTAACTCTTAATCCACCTAATTCCAAATCATCCAACCACACAGACAAAACATAGGAAGTTAAACTGAAGCTACAACTACTTGAAACACAGCCAAGCTGTGTCAGAGCAGCTGGACATGAAAAACTGTATTTGCAGACTACTGAGGGAAGACACCATTTTCCATCATTCGGTCACAGTGCCTGAAAGGTCCTTAAACTCTTTATGTTTAAATTCTTTATTTGCCTCTCTTGATGCCAAGGAGATAGAACAATATAGAAGTATGGTGCAAATTATTAGCACAAAATCAGTTCACATCTAATGGAACAAAATGTAAATTTCAAAAATCAAAATAAATTTGATTTTTCTTTTACCTGAAGTAATCTCTTAATGCAATCAGGGTGGCTGTTCTTTGCTGCAAGATGTAAAGCACTGTGCCCTAAATGAATAAAAGCAAAGCAAATTAATTATTCAATCATGCCAAAGCACAGAAACAAAACATTCCATGACAAAGGCAAAATCCTGAATTATCTGTCTTGCTCCTATCACGAAGCATAAAAAGTAAGGGTAGAGAAAATAAAGTAAAAACCTACATCAAGCAGAATGTCTTTACTACCTGTTGTTCAGACAAGCAAAGAACAATCTGAAGACTTAATTCATATAAAGGAGTGACACAAACATTGTGTCAGACTACACCTTGGCAGGAATTGTCTAAAATGGTACATTATGACTTGTTTCTTAGAAAACAATTTTCCAATATTACACAGCTTCCCTTATACACAGTTGTCTCTTGGTGTCTTCATGATTTTTGGTATTTGGCAATGAAAACGTAACCAGCATCAAGAGTAAAACCTGTCAAATTCGCCACCTACAACTATATTAAATTTGTGTCACCCATGAAGTGCACATAAAAGACTCAAACATAGGCATACTTTCATTTGTTCCTCCCAAATTCCCTATTCCCTATCAAACACAGATCCACATTGGTTTACATTTCAATTAATTTATTTAGCACCTCTGCATTCATATTTAGCTATGCAATGCCATGATTTACTGACTATGGATTCATGATGAAACACTGAAGTCTCTCCTCCAGCTTTATCTTACAGAGCATCTGAAAAATTGAAGATGACAAGACAGCAAAAGAAACTATCCATGCAACTAAGACAAGAAGGACCCAGGATTTAGTACTCAATAAAGACAAGGACACTTGTGACAGTAAACACTTGTTGCAAGTGATGTGACTTTTACATAGAAGGATTTCACTAAAGAACACTGGGCTGACACTCTCAGGTGGAAGTAGGCAGGCAACCTCTTACTACCCAAGCAACCAGTAAATTATCAGGCAAGGTGAAGCATGAATTCAGAATTATAGTCTGCATCAGGTACATACATTCCCTTATCATTATGTAAAATATGAACGCTTCTTCCAGTATCAGAGACACTTCTTTATAGAGGCAAATCATTCCCACGTATGACAGAGATTCCCTCAGGCTGCAGTAAGTGGCAAAACACAGTCCATGAGCCCAGCAATTACAGATCATTACTGGAGAGACAGAATGCTGACAGGTCATCCAGGTGGCTCAGCTAGCCAGAGAAAATGCTGGGCATAGATTCCACAGATGTGTCAACTGAAATCTATTTAGAAGAGCTTGCCAGTTTCAAATTCAGCTCCCATCATTGTCCAACTAGAGCAGTAATTAAGCACAAGACTTTTGAGAACTGAAACATCATACTTAATAGCTCTCAGCTCTGTTTTGGCCTGTATCAGCTGTTTTCACTGTGTCATAATCCTGAGGAAATGTCTTACTGCAACTCCTGTAAAGTTAATGGGATTAATAGCTTGGATAAACATGAAAGCAAAACTGAAGATCTTGATGCAACCTGTAATAATAAGAAGAGGTGGGGGAGAAGAATTATTTTCTTTTTTTTCTCTCTTTTTTTTTTTTTTTTTCCACTTAAAAATAACAATTCAAAAATCGAGCAACTATTTTACATCTGGAACCCACTACAGATGCTGAAATTTATATTATTAGGAAAAAAGTTTTTAAGGACTTTAGATTCTGAATTGTCTGTGCAGGAAAGCAAGTATGCCCAAACCTGCAAGTGTTACAACTGCTTTTGCTACAGGGTGTGTGGGGAAAAGCAAAATTGTCAAATCTGTATTTTCACTCTGCACATCAATAACCACATAAGCAAATTGAGTGTATCATACTACTTGTATAGGTTCAGAGAGGCATACCTGCACCATCTTGGGCTGTCACATCTGCGCCATGTGTCACCATGATCCTGAGGCACTCTGCATGCCCCTTCGTGGCTGCCAGGTGAAAACTGGAAAAGAACATTTGCACATCTTTTATTATTATTAAGGTATCTTTTCTCTCTCATTCACTAACTGCATACTGGCAAATTCTTTCCTCCCTGTCCTTAGATGTTTTGGCATCCTTCCAGGTAATTGCCTCCCAGGAAGGTAACAGCTCTGGAAGTGAGATGACACATCAAAAAAACTTTGTAGTCATACTTTCATACTGCAGCTCAAATAATGTGTTCATTTTGAGACCCTCATTACAAGAAAGATGCTGATGTGCTGGAGCATGTCCAGAGAAGGGTAACGAGGCTGGCAAAGATTTAGAGAAAAAGTTCTGTGAGGAGCAGCTGAGGGAGCTGGGGATGTTTAGTCTGGAGAAAAGGGACCTTATAGCTCCCTGACAAAAGGGTGTAGCCAGGTGGGAGTTGGTCTCATCTCCCAGGGAACTTAGGATAGGGTGAGAGGAAATCACCTCGAGCTGCACCAGGAGAGGTTTAGATTGGACATGAGGAAAAATTTCTTGACTGAAAGGGTTGTCAAACACTGGAAAAAGCTGCTCAGGGAGCTGGTGGTGCTACCATCCCTGGAAGGCTCTTGGACATATTTAAGAGACAGGTAGATGTGCAACTGGTGGATATGGTTGCTGGGTTAATGACTGGACTCAATGATCGTAGAGGTCTTTTCCAACCTGAAGAATCCCATGACCATGATTTTACACAGGCGGCTGTCTCATCAACTCATATCATATAGGTTATGCACATCTAGTCCTACACGATTTCTAAATTTAAGTCCCTAGTGATGTAATATACCCCCAAAGAATGCCTGGGCTTGGGGAATTAATAAAGCAAACAGTCACAATAACTGATTTTGTTCTACACATTTTAGTCAGAGTAGTCAGATTTACTTAGATTTAGTCAAGTTTAGTTAGATTTTCCCCTTTCAGTGGACAAAATTTAGTTCCTCTAAAATATTATTCTGCATTTCCTTAATTAAACTACATCAAGTTGTACTTCTGCACTGTCCTTTATAAAGCTCATCTTTCCTTCATGTATGGGCGGGGGAAAATATTTTACTGTGAGTAACTGGAGAAATCAAAGCTGTATTTTTTACAGAGATGTATTTTTTACACTTGTGGTTTTGCTGTTCACCCAAGCACCTGCTTGTTTAAACAGTGGGAAACTGCAGACATTACCAACCACAGCATGGCACTTTCAAGCATCAATTACCTAAGATGTAATTACAGAACAAACCAAAGAAATTGTACTCAATTCAAGCCTTTTTACAGCTGAAATTTTATGTTTGACATTCTCAGGCTGGGCACATTAAGATTCGTAGAAGCAGTGCTACAGAGATGCTGCTGACTTCATTTTACCCTGAAACAAAAATAAAGGAAAAGCTTCTGAAAACAGAGAAGTTTATATCCTGCTGATGCATAGCATGCCAATGTTGTCAAGTCTTTGACATGGGCAGATATCCTGCTACCATGTGAGTCCTACCTATATCAGTCTGATGTGCACAGAGCAGTGGGAGTAATGTAAAACAGAAGTTCAAGTTAAAACACTTCTAATTATTATTTCTTTGTGTGTGGAAAGTTAGGACCATCATCAAACAAGCACCAAACTGAAAGAGCCAGTATTCCTGGGATAGTTTCTAATATCCTTCAAAGGAGGTATTAATTTTTAACATTATGCACCCCTGTGTAAAAAGGATTTTCCCCTGGAATGTAAAAGAAACATCATAAATCATGGAGCCACATCAACTACTCTATTTAGGAGTTTATATTTTGAACAACTGCTTCCTTTAAATGTTAAAGCCAACACTGAAAGTTCAGCCTGCTAACTGGGGAAACTTGGAAGAACAGGCAGGAATGAAATGGGTATTTCAGACACAGAGTCTATGAACTGCAACACCATGTTTTTCTAAGCCATAGACTTCTTTGCAGCCTTCTTGAAAACTCAGCAGAGAAAGAGACCTACAGACAACATCTGGCAAAGAAAGGAGAATTAATCAAAACAGGCGAGGTCCTGGAACAGAGCTGTCTATCAAGTACAGCAACTACCTCACTTCCTAGGAGTCCCTCCTTCTACACTGGCTGCTGCTGATTGCAAATGGCAGACAGGCAGTGCTTAAGCCTTAAACTTTTACCTGCAAATACAAAAGCATTCTGTGTGTTAATCCTGTGAGTTCTACTGCCATAAACAAACTGAAGAGTTAACACTTCTAAGAGCACAAGCAGCACTGCTGCTGTCTGTTCTCCAGTCATTCGTAATCAAAACTTCACGTACTTGGTGACCAATGCAAAGTTGTGCAAACATTCTTTGGAAGAAGTGGTTTCTCAAGCTCTGGGAAAATGACTGGGGGAGGGACATAAGAGGAGTCTGACAAATTCCAACACCTCTAATTTAGCCAGCACAACATACCAGCAAAATACCAAAACAATTTCAGATATATTTGTGTAAACACAAAATACAATCAAATTCACTTATGTATTAGGAAGATTGTGAAGCACACACTTGGCTAACTTATATTTTACAATATTCATAGTAATAATAAATACCTGAATAATAATAACTTGGCTATATGTGGGACACTGAGGTTTTATGGACAGACTTTGTAGGATGGTGCCAAATGCAACATGAACACACAAGTGCTAGAGAAGTTTTATTTAGGTAAAATCTGACTGCAAAAAAGTATTGGAGAAAATTAAAAATAACTCTTTTCAGGCTGTGTTCCTATGAACACATGAATCCCACCAACAAAAACAATTCTCATGGCAGTTCTCAACAAGTCATCACACACGCAGATGTTTCATTTCACAAAGAATGGCTTGCTGTGTGTCTCCTCTCTGCATCCTTTGTCTGGTACTATCTCTCACATAAACCTGTCGTAAGATATTTTTTCTTAACAGTCTCAAAGCAATTAGAGGGGAATGAGGGATACGGTTACTTAACTGCTGGTTTAGTAAACAGAAATCCTGTTCTATAGAGAGAACAACTCCAGAATGGAACGAACCTATAACAGTCATATTTAAGCTAAATTATTCACATGAGTGTTGGACAAACCCTCCGCCTCAAGAAGCAATTCTGATTTTAAAGTCAGTAGCCTTGCTTTGGTTTTGCTTTTTTGTATGTGTTTTTGGGGTTTTTTGGTTTAAAAAACTCAAACAAACAAAACAGCTGACCCAAAACAAACAAAGAAAAACCCCAAACCCAAACACTTGGGTAGTAGATACTGAGGAGTCCTATGTAGCAAGGCAGGCTCTCAAAACAAAGAAGACGGTAGCCATTCATTTCAGTACAGAGCAATTCTTTACAGCTACATAATTTCCTAAAATATTTGAGGCAAAACCTGCAGGTTTCCAAACACTGGAGTTCTCACCATCTGGACACCTTAAGGAGTGCAGCATTTGACTTGCATCTTCTATGAATAAACTTTCTTTGATATGAAAGCAAACAACTTTTCCTCCCACTTCCTGGTTGTGCAATGACTTAGGTAAACAAAAACAAACATGTAAGACTTGATTTGGACCAAGGGCCACACTGAGGGTTAGATTCTCATTCAGCTAAAAATCCCATTACAACATAGTTCATTTTCCGTTCACAATAGATAAGCCTGTTACTGCCACTTAGAGCCACATCTTGATAGCCCAGCCTGAACTGATTTGAGATAGATTTATTTTATTGCTGTAAAACATTTCTGTTCTTCCTGAGGAGTGGGATGGTCTCTTTTGATTGTATCCAGGCATTTCAGTGAGCAGAGGAGAAGCTACCATACCCAGTGGTTCAAGATCCACCTGTGCAGCAGATGAAAACTCAGTAGGTTGACGCTGCTATTTCTGTGGGAATGTACAGGTCTCATAATTACTCAGTACTTAACAAGAAAAGGTGAAAATTATGTTCGTTGTGGGGAATGCTAAGCCCAGTGGGAGTAAACAGACATTTAGAGTAAGAGTGAAGTAATTTTATTAGTTCAGGTTCAACTGGAGAACAGCTACAAGGCTATCACCTCAAAATCTTGTCAGGACCTCAAATTTCTTGACCTGAAATGGTACTCAAATAAAAATCCCACATTGACAGATGTTTTCAACGATGCTTGCTGCCTGAACAGAGGGTACAACTCTGTATGACATCCCTGAAGTATTCTGAAGCAGCAGATTTTTTATAGATATGAGATGTCAACGGGTGAAGCACTTACATCTGTCCTAAACAAGCCCATGCCTTATTCAGGGCATTTTCCACATTTTGGTCACAATATTAAACTAGCAAGGGAATGAAGACTTCTTTAACCAGGAACTGACAGACAAAGTACAAGAGTTCAGATAGAGCCAGTCTTTGCTGAAAGACCAAAAATGAGTGTTTTCAGAAATTATTTAAATGTCAGTCTAACTCAAACAAAAAAGGATTTTAATTTTTACTACTCAGCTCACATAAAACTTTTCTTTACAAATCATTACACCATAAGTAGAGGAACACAAATAATCCACATTTAGGTGTTAGACTTGTAAAACTGTAACTGATGGCAGTTGCTAAGGTGGTATTAGCAGTAAGACATGGCTCTCCTACATTCAGGTTCCCTGCTCAACCATTTGCAGAGCTACTTCCTGCAAATCCTCTTACAGAATGGTATTTTGACAGCTGGCTTAAAACGATATATGGGTGGTCCATATATCATGGGGAAGTGCCACAAAAGTAGAGAGGAACATGATAAAATCAGAAAAAATAAATATCAAGACTTAATTTAAGACACTAACCATCTAACAAGGGAATTTACATTTGTGAAAAGAAAAACAGAGGAAAAAAAGCAGAAGAATTACACCCAATCAGAAGGTTCAACCTCTGTTTGGCAAGGTCATGGTCCAGAGTTTTTTCTGGGCAGACTTAGCATTCCCTGTAACACAGATTTTTCTCCTTGGCCTGAAAGCAGTTCAACACACTACTTACCAAGATCCAAAGCCAATAAAGAATATGGCTGAATGATGGATGCTAAGTGAATATTGTAGTTGCTATTTCCTATTATGACAAACATGGAACCCAGTCAAACTTATATGCAAGTGTATAATACTATTGTTCTCTGTAATTTCAATCTGAGTGCTCTGAAAATATTTTAAGTGCAAGAATGTTTGAAAAACACTATGAACTCATATACACTCATTGTCAAGGTTTATTTTGAGTAAAAACATCTCTCCCCAAGGCAGATCATTCTTCTTCATTTTCTAATGGATGTCAACCCTTTGTTGACTTTTTAAAAGTCTAACTTGCTTTCCAACAATTTGATGACTTATCGTTTCCCCACCAACCAATACCTTCACACAAACAAATAAGAATGATAAAGATACAGAGCTGCCCAAAGACCTTCTTATACTGCTGATTAAATAAATGAAAAAAATAGAAATTGAAGACAGTTAAGTTTTGCTACTACCAGATCAGACAGGCAAGCAATTCACCAGCTATCTCAGCCACAAAGTGACTTACTGATAACCTGGCTGACTTTCTGAACTAAGTGGAGCTTTTACATATTTTAGAAACAGCATTTAGCTTACAGAGTTATCCCTCAAGGCCTCAACTCCTCCTTCAGTAACAACAGCTAAAATAAACACAGTAGATGACATCTGGCTTTTGATTACTTTCCACCACAGAAGCACCAAAGTTCCTGAGACCTGACCTGAAGGAGAAAGGGCCATGAGTTACCACTAGAGCAGCACATCCTGTGCATGAAGATAATACTTGGTGACACACAGGAGGAAGTCCAGTGTGGTCTTGTCTCACAAGCAGCACTATGACCAGTCACTGTAGAAGAATACAGTTTACTGATCTGTGAAAGGCTTCAGATTTTATCAGCATTAAAACAACTTTGAAAGCAACCTAATAATATTAAAAATACCACCCTCAGATTAAAAGTCTGGGAAAGCCCCAGAACAGTCCTGAAACTGGAGATGCCTTCTGCCTTCCTCTGCAAACCCTCTCTGGATTCTGCTTCCTCCTTGCACCAGCACAGGCAGGTAGGTGTAACTGTGTGGCTGGTGAGATGGCACAGAAAACAAAACCAGTTGAAAACCAAAGCTGCCTTCCACTGTTACATCACAAAGCACAGGTGCAATCTGCCAGTGAAAAATAAGGAGCAGCATGTAGAATTTCACCTTAAACCTAAAATTTAACCATGAATGTTTTGCTATGAAAGTCAAAAGGACCTTCATCTTTTCCTGACTGCATTACCAAGATACTGTCATTTGAGATAATGCATGTTGTAGGGAGAACCAGTCATTTTGTTATGGAGGAGCCATACCAATGTTTGGCAGATCAGACTGTCTTAAAACAAAATCAGACATCTACAGGTAATCACTATTAATACTTACCAGTTCTTTGGGCTTTTTTTTATTTTTAGTAAACAAATAAAAATTACAGCTTTACACTGCACCCATTTTACATACACACAAGAGCAACTATAATAAATGTGGCTTTTCAATGTGGCATTCCATATCATTGTCCTGTCACTTGCATACATGCAGCCAAAAGAGATAAAAAATTCTCTTAGGAGAAAGAGAAGAAATACATTTTGTTTTCAAATCAGAGCTGGCACAAGTACAAGCCGTGAAAATTATGTTTTCAGAGTTTTAAAACATTCAATCAATGAGTTGCTGTGAACAACTTCTAGAGTGCACTGCAAGATTTTAAATTGACTGAGGCAGGTATGGATTTACCAGGAGCTGTGTGAGATTATTTTCCCCTCTCTCCCCTTTAGCACCAGCCACAGTAAGTGAAGTGCTGCACACAGCTTGTGCCTATTTTAACATGAGATGGCATCTGCCCTGTCCCAATACACACAGAACTCTCTGATAAAAAACTTGCATGTCCCTTCTGAGTGAGCATGTATTCTGGGATAGCTTTAAAAAAACAAAAACAAAAAACTCACCACAGAAACCAAAACAAATGCAGTTTTCATAAAAAGTTTTCAGCTTTGCATTATAGCATGAAAAGTCTTGTTTCAATCATACACACCTCAAACTACAGGACATTAATAGAAGGCAAGCCTCTTTACTGGCTGTTTTCTTTCAGAAAAGAAGCAATTGCATCATGCAACACAGGAGCTGCAAAGCTACAGATTTTAGCCTTCAAACTCAGGAAAATATCCACACAGCTGCTCTTCAGAGAGATTTCTGGGATCCCTGGCAGCTTTATACTTTTCATTCTCAGGCTGTGCTCCAGCAGTTACATTTTTCCATACAGTTTTCTATGGCAAACTCCATTATCACATTAACACAAACTCCCACTTCAAGTCTGAGATGTATGGACTTTCCCTCCATGTACCATTAATTGTAAGCACAAGTGCTCACAATTTAGATTCATCACATAAAGTTTCTTGCACAGTGTCTATTCTGAAATTCCTCAGGAACTAATGTCAGCAAAATGCAACAGAGATTCTGCAAGCAGAAGCTTCAGGGCACTCGTAGGTGTTGACCGAAAGTCTGAAATTTAGACATACTTTTTTTATTTTTGGAGTTGTAGGGTAGAAAAATTAAAGTATGACAAATGAGAAAGTCTCAAAACACCTAAAGAACCCAGAAATCTGTACAGTGTGGCCTGAGCCTCCAAAGCCAAGTACTGAGGCATAAGGAAGGCAGACAAGTAGGGAAGATTACTTCTGATAGTTTCTTTAAGACCACATCCCATATATAAAGTCCAAAGAGCTGCTCAGTTACCTTCCTAATTTGTACGCCCTCTGGCACATCATCTTTTTAGCACAGGGTGAAATCCCTGAGGATGTGCCCAGGTAATGACGACTTTTTTCCTGAAGCTGGGTAAAATGAGCTAGCCATCTTCAGCCCTTTCCAGGCCCAAGAGAGTTCAAAGTATAAATTATGCCCAAAAATGAGAGCAATGACTACATCCTCCAACACAACTCACTTGCATATTGCCTGTGGGTCAACAGTTGCTAATAAACACCTTAGTATATGGAAAGTCATGAACATTAGAGCAACTTAATCCTGAACCATAACCATATATGTTGGGATAACAAGAGGCCAGGAAAAAGCTCAAAAGAATGACAGCAATTGAGTAAAGGTTAATCTAAACCAAATATTTTTGTAGCATGAAAATCCAGCAAGACTTAAGAACTGCATCTAGTCCTCCAAGAACCAATGAGCAGAAGAAATGCACCTGAGGGATATTGACAAGGGACAGCTCAGTACATGTTGTCCTTGATGCTTCTGTACTTTTCAAGCTCACAATACTTCCCATCTTTTCAGATTTGAAGCAACTGTTTGGATTTACTTATTTTTTTATTAAGCTGTACAAAGTGAACTTCTCTTACTTCATGAGATAATTGCAGACCAAGAGCACGAATATGTATTCATAGTAATAAATCTACTTGTAACACATTCTTCAAAGACCACTAGTTGATACGACCATTTAATACATATTTTTAAAGAAAATCTTTGTATTATTATGGTAATATAATTTTTATTTTGTATTTCAGAATAACTATACTACTTAAGGTTTCATATTTTGGAAGAGGACTAGGGGCTGGACCACAGGCATGTGCAATTTCAGAGCTTTTCTAATTTTTTCAGTTACTTTCCAGCTACTTTTCAGCAGCTTCCTAACATGGAATGCACCTGTAAAGAAGGTAGCAGAAAACAGAGCAAACCACATGTCCAGTAAATAAGCAGCTACCAGCAAAATCTATTACCTGAGACCTCAGTTTGAATTTTAAAAAAATCTTAAATAAATTCAACATTTGCACATTGCTCTGTTTTGGCCGTTTCTTCCCCTTCCTAGATTAGAGCACATTTTTAAGCCAGTAACAGCCAGTGGGTATAATTAAAATCTACACATACAGCTCATTTGGTTGCATAAGTCTTTGAAAAACATGTAAAACAACTGCAGCCCATTATGTAGATATGAATCTGAAAAACAACTACAGCCTTAACCCTGTCCCCTCCAGCCTTGAAGAGGCTGATTCTGGCCCAACCCATGAGAGGCACACTTCCCTCATGGCTCTCCTGCCAGCTCAGATGGGACAAGTGCAGGGAGCAGCCACAGCATTCCCCATAGAAAGTGGGGTGCTGGGTGTTGCCTCCACATGAGCCAAACTGCAGCTGTTTCAACCCAGGCATACAAAAACTCCCAATTATCCAGGCTGTGCTCTGATCCAAACAACTGACAAACTTGTTGAAAGCTGGCCAGGTCTGGCAAAACCTGGGTATTTGGCAACTCTGCAAATGGAGCTGTGTTAACAGGGAATTCCAGCGGCTGATGCTGCATTACAGGTTTGGCTGATCCTGCCTGTGGGCAGGAGGCTCACAGTCTACCCAAACAGGAGTACAAGGGCCCTTCAGAGGAGGATTTGCTTCCCTCTGAGATGAAAACCCCACTAAAAGACAATGAAATACAAAAGCTCTTAAGAATAGCCATCAGCTGTGTGAAAAACAAATATGGAGCAGAAGACACAAGCTGGCTCCTACAAGAAATTGCAGACTGATTGTTTCATTTTTGAACTTTAGATATCATCTGCATGAAGCCCCATGAATGTAAGATGCAAAACCCATTGGGATGCTTCTCAATGCTCAGAGAACTTTATACGGAATAGGGAGTTTGTTCTTTAAATACATGGAATTTGTTTCATTTACAACATAGGAAATCACTAGAGATAAAGTAAGAAGTTCAGGATCCTTGTAACAGAAATTCAACTAAAGATGATTAATTTCTGCTTCTTCAGACGACAGCCTCCTCCCTTTTTTTCCCCCTAATAACATGAAGGTATAAAAATGCTAAAATGTCTTATAAAAACTGCTTTAAAAATGTGTATAGTAGAGCCTGGATGCTGTGGATTTCAAATCCTGTCAGAAATGCAGGCAAGAACTAAAAACTGAATCATGAAATTTTCCAACTCTAGTTGGAAGGGTCAAGTGAGGGGTCAAAACCATCAGAAAGAGTCTACACAGTCTAAGTCAAGAGCCAGGAACAAACTAGTATCATGAATTCCACTGCATGGATCTCATTTAAAAGCCTGCATGACTGTCAATACAGTGGTGTTTGTAGGCAGTGTGGATTTTTTCATGTATTGCCAAATTATAAAATCAAAGTAAAGTATTGCTCCTCTGTCGTGGAGATAAAAGCATTCCCTCTCACCATACATTAACTATCAGTGCATACTGAACATAATAGAAAGTTAATTAGCCCAATTTAGTATCCTGGCAGTGGACACATTCATCCAACCGTGGCCTAGAGTTTCATTAGCATTTCTGAGCATTTGTCTAAAGTGGAAAGCAATTTTTCAGGAAACTTTATATCAACATCTTAATTAAATTATATCCCTAACAATGCTACAGGGCAGGGGAGGGGATAAAAAATGAACAATCACTATTTGAACCTAAAACAAACTTCAGAAAAGATTTAGAGAGACAAAAGCTTTTACACCCAGATCTCCCATGGAAACAAACTTCACAAGAAATTTTGGAATAAGAACCAGATTTCAGCCATCTGTTGGCTAGAGATAAAACAAAGGTTGAGATCCCTGTGGTCTTTCTTACTTTGTCCATATTCAGAAACCTAGACATTATTGTGACCATCTGGACAATCAGAAATTAAATACCGTGATAATTTTTTTTTTTCTCAGAGATCAAATCAATGTACGGCTCTTCAGTAGCCTGACTCTTGCATTTGCATGCATCGACATGATGCACTTTTACAGCCAACTTCTCTACCTGGGCAGTGATGTCTTGTCACAGTTCAGCAGCCCAGATGGGTTTCCCCCCGCACTGATCCTTTCTGTTGGTCCAGGCACAACCACAGAGTGTTTGCCAACATCCACAAGACAGCAAGACAGTGTAGAGTGTAGAGCACTGTCCATTTCTCACATTCAGTGATACGTAAAGCCAGCAGGACAGCTTTCAGCTCTGCAACCTATGCTTCAGTCCTCATTACTTCTGAGGCAGCCCAAACCCCTTCATAAACTGCCAGAATCTCTCAGCTGGGATGTAGCTGGCCTCAAATCCTCTGTATCCCAGACTCCAGAACCCAAGAGGCCATCCTCAAGTCTCTCCAGGTCCTTCCTGCCAGAGACTCCAGAAAGACCATTCTCCCAGGCTGCTGTACAGCACATTCCTCACATCCTGCCCCATTCTGACTGGCCTGAGGACTCCTGCATGGGTAATCTCCTGCTTAATTTGTTCAAAAGCTTCTTGTTTTTCAGGGCCCCATTAGAGATCAGTCCTCTTCCATGTCACTTGATAGAGAGGGCTGACAATCTGACTGTGCTCTGGAATACACATTTTCCAAAGCCCACAGCGCCTGGGAAAGCCTCTGCTTCCTTCTACCTGGTTGGCAGGGACACAGCTGCTATTTTTTGTTGGCTGCACCCACTGGAACCTGACAACTTCTATCCTCCCTCTTTACTCCTAAAACTGGATTTTGTGAGCAAGTCCTTTGACCTTACTTAACTTTATGTCAAAATCAGCATTCAGGAGAACCTGGATAATCCTCTCCGCATTCAAAAAAGCTTCCCTGCTGTGTTTGCCCATATGATGATGCCATCAATCCATATCATAAGTGTTCTGGAGCCTTGCCCTTTTTCCAGTGCAGCCTGGATCAGTCCATGGCAGATGGTGGGACTGTGCTTCCAGCCCGGCACAGCTGGTTCCACATGTACTGGATGCTTCTCCAGCTGAAAGTAAACTGTGGCCTGCACTCTGCTGCCAGTGCAATGGAAAAAATGCATTGGCAATGTGGACACTGACATTTCAGTGCCTTGGACTTCAGTTTATACTGAAGCACCAGCATGTTGGATACAGCAGCACCCAGTGATGGTGTGACTTCAGTCAGGCCTCGACTGAACACTACCAGTGTCCAATCTCCACTGGATTTATGCCCTGGCATATGGTGCTGGCTATTAAAGGGTAGTTTGCAGCTTGTTAACAGAGAACGTGTCTCATGAGTGAAGAGACTGGTGGCTGTCTTGGTCCACAAAGTGATCAAGTTTAGAATCTGTTGGCAGGAGGAGAAGTGCCAGCAAACCCTCAGCCTTGAACAAGAGGAGAGAAGACTTCAGGCTGCTCAGGGAGCTAGTGAGTAGGGCCCCTTAGACAAGGCTTTTAAATGCAATCCATCAGCACTAATCACTTTCTAAGTGACCTCCTAAGGGCACAAGAGCAGGTAACTCCTAAGTGTTAGAAGTCAAGAGGGGAGGCAGAAGGCCAGCTTGGCTAAGCAGTGATCTTGTCTGGGAAATAGGGTGCATAAAGAGGTTTATATCCACTTTACGGTGTAGGTCAGGTGCTATGGGAAGAATATAGAGATGCTGCTGCCACTGTAGGGACAAAATTCACATGGCCAAAGCTCAACTGGAGTTGAAGCTGCCCAGTACCATGCAGGACAACAGAAAGAGTAATTTTAAAATACATTAATGGCAAAAGGCAGGGCAGAAAAAAGATCAGCGTGTTACAGGATTAAGATGGACCACTTACAAACATAGACATGGGCAAGGCACAGACATGCAAGGCTGACAACACGCTAAGGAGGTCGCAGTGGCCTGAGCTGAAGGACCACAGCTGCGAGAATGATCAATGCTCTGTTGACCATAAACTTGTGTGGGATCAGCTGCTCCAGCCAGATCCCTATAAATCGATGGGGTCTGATGGGATTCATTTGAGAATATGCAAAGAGATGGCTGATATCACCACAAGGTCCCTCTTGAAGACTTTTGAGCAGTCCTGGGAATGTGGAGAGGTTCTAGCTGACTGGAAGCTGGCCAATGTTGTCTTTCAAAGGCTTTCAAAAAGGGCCCTAGAAACCAAGCCTGTCAGTATCACTGCAGTGCCTGGTAAGGTTATGAAGAAGATGCTTCTGGGAGGTACTGAAAAACACCTGGAGGACAATGCAGTCACCGATCACAGCCAGCATGGCTTCATGGGGGGAAAGTCCTGTTCGTCAAACCTAATTTCCTCTCATGACAAGGTAACCCACCTAACTGATCAAGGGATACTAGTGGATGTTATTTTTATCTTCTTGCATTTCAGCAAAAATATCACAGGATCCTTCTGGGCTCACTGCTGGACAAATCATGATGTGGTGGGTTAGCAGTTGGCTCATGGGTGGGACACAAACTGTTACAGTGACTGGGGTGACATCACACCGGTGACCTGTCACTACTGCAGTTCTGCAGGGCTCCATTCTTGGCCTTTTGCTCTTCAATACCTTCCTAAGTGACTTGGACACAAGACTTAAAGGGATACTAAGTACCTATGGGATGATTGGGATGAGCTGTTGACTCCCTGAAAGGCAGAGGGGCCCTGCAAACAGACAATGACAAATCAGAGGGCTGGGTAATCACCAACCATATTAAGTTTAAAAAGGGGAAGTGTGGGATTCTAAACCTGGGCCAGAGCAACCCTGGTTGTGTTTATAGACTGGGGAAGGAGATGCTGGAGAGCAGTGCCATGGAAAGGGCCCTGGGGCTCTGGGGCAATGGCAAGTGGAACACGAGCCAGCAGTGCTCTGGCTGCCAGGAGCGCCAACCCTGTCCTGGGGACATCAGGCACAGCATCACCAGCCAGGCAAGGGAGGGGATTGTCCTGCTCTGCTCTGAGCTGGGGCAGCCTCACCTCCAGTGCTGGGGCAGCTTTGGGTGCACAGTGTAAGAAAGACATTAAACCATTAGAGAGTGTCCAAAGGAGGGCAATGAGGATGGTGAAAGGTCTGGAGGAGAAGCCGTGTGAGGAGTGGCTGAGACTGAGGGGACGCCTCATTGCAGTTACAACTTCCTCACAAGTGGAAGCAAAGGGGCAGACACTGATCTCTTCACTGTGGTAACCCCTGACAAGATCTGAGGAAATGACCTGTAGCTGAGTGAGGGGAGGTTTAAGTTGGATATCAGGCAAAAGTGTTTTCACTCAAGGGTGGTTGGGCACTGGAACAGGCTCCCCAGGTCAGTGGTCACAGCACCAGACTGACAGAGCTCAAAATGTTTGGACAGTGCTCTCAGGCACATGGTGTGAGACACATGGCACATGATCTTGGGATGTCTGGTGGAGGGCCAGGACTCGGACTTTGATGATCCTTGCAGGTCCCACCCAACCAAGATTATTCTATCATTCTATGTATTCTTCCAATAGCATCTTTTAATAGCTTCTGTTAAATATTATTACATACAAGGAAACATTCTCTCTCAAAGTAGTTAAAACTTTATCTAGTTTTTGAAAAGTGATGCTCTTTATGTCACTCACCCCCACCTCCTTATACAGTAAGATTCGAAAGGAAGAAAACAAAAATGAATACTATGTACATAATAAATATCAAGCATTTGCAGTTGGAATATGCTCTTAAATTTATTTTTCGCTCAGCCCTCAAGGCATGAACAGTCTCTTTCAAATGAAAAGATATCTTTTCTATAAACTGCTATTGGGAGTAGTTTTGTGAAAGAGTCCTTAAAGAATAAATCTGCAGGGATTTCTAAAGCTTTCTTATACTATTGTTATAGTAATTTTACTAAACAACAGCTGATTCAACTGCAGTTCAAAAAAATGTACAGGGATCTATTGTTTCACTTAATAGCCAAAAGCATTTAATTCTAGTTTAGTACCTTGCAGAAACATGCAAACATGGCAGTAATGGACTGGCACACTGACAAAATAACTTCAGGACAAGGAAGTGCTACCATTTATACACTGCAAATCCTTTCCAAAATGATTCTCCCACCCCCATCCCTCCACTTCTCCTCAATAATGGCAGTAGCTTCTTAAAATAACAGCCCATTTGAACACTTTTATCTCATGGAAAGTGCAGCACGTGAATGAATCCAATCCTATCAGTTCTCAAAAAGGGATCTTTTTGAAAACCATTTTTTGTTAGTTTAAGTGGATTTGAATGATCAAATTCCAAGCTGGAAAGCCCCGTTTTGTTGTTTAAGGAAGCTGGACCAAAAGAAAAAAAACAACCAACCTATCTGGCAGAGTAAGACTACAATAACAGAGTCAGATTTCCAGATAGGTTCTATTACAACTATGCTTGGCAATAGTCTGTGCTATGTAAGTGGGAGCAACAATGGGACTGTGTCAACTTATGCCAAAGGTGGATTTGCTCCATGGCCTTAAAAGTGATTTATTGTTTATAGAAAGAACTCAGTCAAAGGCAGGGTGATGGTGTGGAAAGTCAAGTGAGTCTTAAAAAACTATAATTTCATTACTCTGACATGGAATTTTTTAAATACCTTTCTTTAAAGAGATACTGCTGAAGAGTTACACCTCCTAGTGAAAATTTGTAAATATTATCTCTAAGAAATATCTATCTTAATACTGATACCTTAAATTAATGAGGTACCTAGACCTCATTATTTTAAGCACCTTCATTTTATTGCATGCCAACAAGTCACAAAGTAAAGGACCTAAACAACAGGGACTAAAGAGAACACAAAGAGGAAATTTAGGTGGTAATGTCCAAAACTGAGCCAAAGCTGGAGCACGTCATAGCAGGACTCAGTGGGATGACACATACAGTATTCAACAAGAAAAATAAAGACTACTGTCAGTTCTGGTCTCTGTTCCTTTCAGTTCAAGTATTTTATAATAGGAAGCCATCTAATTATAAATTGAAAGTACCTCTCTAAGCATGAAAAATTATCCTCTCTACCTTCTATTTAAAATAATGCACTATATTACTATATCTCAAAAATCTGGACAGTATTGAAAATTTTGTTTGTAGGGCTGTTAACAAAAAGAATGAGAAAGAAAAGTCTTAAAAGAAATGTGTTACACCTTAAGGGTACAGACAATGACGGAGTTAACAAACCTGTATTTGTATCTACAATGTGTAATTGTTTCTCCTTTTTGCTTTCAAGCACATTCCAAAGTCTTTAATCACATTATGCACCCTGTTACATAATTGAATCCACCATGTTCTTCTGGTTAGTCAGCTTCATCCTAACTGGGTAAACAAATGCATCAATATATACTCACAGGGATCAATAGAACACTCATCCAAAGAGCTCCCTTCCCACATGGCACTGCAGAAAACTTCCTGAAACGTACCCAGCGAAACCACATGAGCCTCATGAGGTTCAACAGAGCCAAGTGATGGTCCTGCACCTGGATCAGGGCCAATCCAAGCACAAACACAGGCTAGGCAGAGAACAAGAGGCAGCCCTGCAAGAAGGACTTGGGGGTGCTGGGGGACAAGAGGCTGGACATGTCAGCTCACAGCCCAAAAATCGTATCCTGCTCTGCATCAAAACAATTCTGTGGGCAGCAGGTCAAGGGAGGTGATTCTGCCTCTCTACTCTGCCCTCATGAGAGGGAGTACTGGTCCATGCTGCAAATCCATGTCTCTCCAGATTGCAGACAGGAGTGCTGTAAAGGACAGTGACAAGTGTTTCACAAGTCCAGGCAGACGTTGTTCTTCTCTCATACACCACAGCTGTGACTCAACACAGAAGGCCAACAGATTTGTTAGGCATTATTTGCCTTTACTGAAGCCATGTTTGCTGTCACCAATCACTGCCTTATTTTCCATGTGCAAGGCTCATGTGAGGCTCTGGAGAGGCCTTATAGCACCTTCCAGTACCTAAGAGGGAATCTACAAGAAAGCTGAAGGGAGACCTTTTACAAAGGTAGATAGAGACAGGGCAAAGTGAACAGCCTCAAATTGAAAAAGGCTGTATTTTGATGAGAAATTCTTTACTGTGAAAGAGGTGAGGCACTGGAAAGGGCTGCCCAGAGAGGTTGTGGAAGAACCATTTCTGAAGTGTTCAAGGCTAGGTTGGATTGGGATTTCAGCAGCCTGGCCAAGCGTGGGTATCCCTGCTGTGGACTGAGAAATTTAAGGTCTCTTCAAATCCAATCCATTCTATGATTTTGTGAAATTTGAGCACAAGGAGGACAGCTCTCCCAAAAAGTCCTGTGTAGATCATGATTTCCCAGCACAGGAGTTGCTGATGTTACAGATGGGGTAGCTAACAAACCAGCACCATGCTCTTGCAGCACACCAACAGACCTCAGTATTGGGATGAAGAAGGGTCTACTCTCTAAGCAGAACTTCTGAGGCCAGGTAAAAGCAGCTGTGTCAGGCACCCAGGCACACTGCAGGGATGAAGCACTGGTGACACAAACATAGGAGAAACAAGTCTATACAGAAATGACGGCTGTACTCCATTGTGTACACACCAAAAAAATACTCTGGAGTGATAAAAACACAAACAAGACACAGTCCAATATTAATAAGATGCTGGAGAACATTTCTGGGCCACCTTTGGTAGCCATGTCTCTCCAGGTTAGTGTCATTGCTTCCAAACCTGTCAGTCTCTATCTTTCAAAATGTAGACAGAAATAACCTGAGTAGGTCTGCTAAATTTCCCAAAGCAGTGGAAACAGAATGAGACTTGACATGCCGTATTTCTGCATCACAGTAACACTGCTTTTCTTTCTTCTCTCTTAAGCTGCCTCTTAAACTACAACACAGAAAAAAATTTAGAAGCAAATTACAATTAAATAAACATACAGAACAAGGAGCAGCAGAGATCTTTATAGCACTAACTCACATTCGTTCCAAGCAATTGAAAGAAGTATTTGCAACTGCATTATTAGTAACAGCATCATTAATATAAACATATGCTTACTGACTTCTTAGTAGCTGCAAATAAAGAATGAAAACAGAAATTTATATTTTAAGCATGTAAAGCTGAAAAATCATTGCACCAATACCTAGTTACATTCTTAGAGTTAAGAGATACTGATAAATTCCGTCTGGGGTGGCTCCCTAGAAAAATCCATAGTATCAATTTATACATGAAACTTGCTAAGTAGGTGTTACAATGTGTCCAGTGTGCAGCTTAAGAAAACCTTAAGAATCGAGGTCTGAAGTTATGTTGATTGTAAAAACATGAAATGCTAAATATAGCTGTAATTCTGAAGATTCAATGGCCAAAAGAAAAACATATGTATGCAACTTTCTAAAAATTAAAAACCTATTAAAGTATGAGGAGAAAGCCAGCTTGACGTAACTGATGACTTGGACGTCTGCAGAAAGAAATTGCAGGTCATTATGAGTCAATCCACCACTCAGTTTCCTCAGATGCAGAGCAGAAAGAGAGCAGATGCAGGAAATTGAACCAGACCAAGAAAGAAGCAGAGTATGACTCAATAAACGTAACTCAGAGGCAATTTATTAGAACTTAGAATTTGGTAAAAAGCGCTTTGTGGTGCCCTTCTCAAGACTAAACCGCCCTTTCAAGTCCTCCTTTGCCCACATCTATACAGAATTTTCTCAAGGTTTTGGTCTTGTCACAGGATGTTTGTTTCTCACTTATCCACCGAATCATCTTTCTGCATCATATGGAAGAAAGTGTAAGTATAGCAATCTTTTGGCAGTAATTTTCTTAGTGGAATCTTTTATCTTCCACAGTTCAGAATGTTTGCAGGAGAACAAGAGGAAGAACAGAAGATGAAAATGCTACATGTGAAATATACAGCAAAAGGAATCTCATTTACAAAACTTTCATTAGCATGCTTCCATCAAAACAAGGAACACTTAGTGAATCCTTAACATCCGCAGGATGTTAAAACTCTGTCACCATAATTCAGTTCAGTCAAACCCATTAGGATGAAAATATATCTTAACTTCTGTCTTATTAAAGTAATGTCCATAGGAAAAAATATCCGCAAAGATTAATGACCTTTGGAGTGTGCAATCTGCAGTGTTCTGTGAAATTCAAAAATCCCCTGTCCTAAAATGGTCCCAGACCATCCAGTAGTTTGTTAACCTTCAAGTTACCTCAACGGGTTTTTGATTTTGAAATGGCAATTTAAACCATGGAATCACAAATCAAGACTTGCAGGATGTGTTGTGCTT
Organism: Muscicapa striata striata; assembly: GCA_030060385.1. Lineage (NCBI taxonomy): Eukaryota > Metazoa > Chordata > Aves > Passeriformes > Muscicapidae > Muscicapa > Muscicapa striata. The sequence goes on from JAREIS010000142.1 coordinate 2,827,528, forward strand.
CAGAAGAAAAAGAAACCCTCATTTTCAGGATAGTATCTGGTTTTTAACTCACAGAAGTTGCAAGTGCTTCTAGGGCTGGGGTTTGCCATGAGTTAAATCACAGGTTTTGGTTGAACTTACGCAGTTTTGCCCTCACTGTCTTGTTTGGTGGCACTGGCTCCCTTTTTACCCAGCAGTGAAGCCACTTTCTCAGGGTCTCCATTCTCCACCGCCTGCAGCAGCCGATCATCATTCTTGTTCCACTCGTTGGTCTGAGTAAAAGGACAAGAAAGGAGAAATATTATCAGTACCAGCTCTGTGTACAGGCTCTCCAGAATGATCCTGCATGCATTTATCACCACTGAAAGCTTAAACAAAAGCCCAACCCAAAGAAATGGCACAGACAAAGCTGCATAAAAGTAATCTGCAAGCTGTGCGACAGAAGTTCCCAAGGATTTGATGGCTTAAGCTAGGGCCTAAGTGATGACTGAAGATGAACTGTAACTTGGAAACTGTGTAGATTAGCAGTGCAGGAAAAAAATACCATATTTTCTTACTGTATTTTTAAAAATGCTCCTTTATTTCTTTAGTTCTGGTTTCCATTTCAGAGCTGCATCGGCCCCACTGGACCTTCACAATATACATCACATGGATGAGGTGCCTCATCTTATCCAGACCCCACCCTAACAACCCAAATCAGTCAAAACTTTCCATATTAAAGCTCACATATTTCCATATTTCCAGCTCACATTTTGTAGAGGTTAATGGGTTAAGTGACTGCTCTTTGCAGGCTGCAGCTAACTTTACTGAGTTCTTTATCCTATGTTGGTCTTTAAAACAAACTAACAAACCACTTACACAGCGCTACTGAAAGAAAAGAAAACCACCCTACTTTCAGATCTTTCCAAACATAATCCACTAAATCTTTTTGATCCCTGTCAGCAGCTAAATCAGGAATAGGACATGATTTCCCAACTTGATGACTCTCCCTCCTCCTCTGAACAATCAGGACAATGGCCTGTTTCCTCTAAAAGACTTCCAAGTTTAATCTAGCAAGATCGTTAAGAAAACAGAGCACAGTTAACTTTCTGTATTCCATGTGATCACAGCAAAACCAGCTCTGGAAAAGCAGTTGAAAGCTGCACACATGCATTCTAGTCTGGACCAGCAACAGTGTCCAGTCTCCTGGAAAAACAATGTGGTGCAGTTAAAAGCTGTATCTGAACCAGTGTTAGCACCCTGCTACACTCAGGAGAGTTAACTTCAACAGCTGTGGCGTTCTCTTTGACATCAGTCAGCTCATCTCCAGCATCACTGCCTATTCATGAGCACTTCATTTGTACACAGCTTCTCAAATTACTGAATTCATATTAATACACACCTTGAGAAATACTCTACTAAATAAAAAACAATAAAAAACACACACACACCTCCTACCCCCCCAACACCTTGTCCTGATGCTCTATACAGACTTTTTTTCCTTCAGATACATAAAAACTCAGACATTTCTTTGTCTGGGCTTGTGAGGAGAAGTGTATGATGTGCACACCGATATGTACTAACCCCACAGGCTGTTCACACCCGAAAAACTGGAGGAACAGGAGGAAAGTGTCCCAGGTTAAGAGTTACTTAACAAACAAATTAAAAGAACCATTAGGGAGAGCGCAGGGCAGGAGAGCAGACAAGAGTTGAAAGACCACCACCTGGAACCAAGAGTACAAATGGCAGCTCTGTCAATGGAAGTGGCATGCAGACACAGCAACTGCAGTCTCTTCTGGCAGTGGAATGACTGCTGGGTCAGTGCACATCCAGCAGAATACAGTCTTTACCCCTATGGCACTGCAATACATTTCTGTAGACTCTAGAGCAATAATTACATCGGGGGGGGGAAAAAAAAAAAAAAAAAAAAAAGTTTCTCTAAGCAATATTTAGACTCCATGACAATGAGTGCCAGCCAAGCAGCAGGCTCCACCCAAAATGAGACTCATTGCCTATTCCGCATTAGGGGAATTTCATGCTTTAAAGGCAGCCAACTATTAAAAGCAGATGTTAACAAAAAAAATGTATCTTACTTGTAAATAAAAAACTTTAAAGTTAACACTCTTTATTTAACAGTATGTCTTTCGTTTTGTTTTGGAGTTCAACCAGTTTCTGAGCTTTTTTGCTATTCAGTCATACAAGATATTTAAATACAGGCTATTTGATGAATCAACCTTAATCTACACACACCAAACACAGTCCAGTCCAATACTAACCTATATTTTGAAGAAAAAACCACAACACCTAATTTAAGATTTTTTTTCCTGAAATCTATTTAAGATTCCTGAAATCACCAATTACTTTTGAAACATGAAATACAGGAAAATGTTAAGATTAAGGCCTGCTGAAAATCCTTGGCAGAACAGCTTTCAGAAGAACAATCAGCTTTAGAGCACAAAAACGGCGGCATCTTCAAGATGCACTTTCATGAATATTCCTTTAATAGTCAGCTATTAAACTGAAATGTTATTGACATATAATCCAATATTTAGTGTTCTGGTACAAGTAAGTAAGCACACAAATACTGACTCCCATATTTAAGAAATATCTGAGATAAAGTGTCAATTTCCCCTTTGAGAAGCTGCTGTGGTAACTTTATTCATCTATAATTACACTGCCATTAAAATTCCAGACTAAATAGGAATGAACTCAGTTGTGTCCCTCAGTATTTATGGAGTGTGAAAGTTGCACTGAGGAGATACTCTGATATTGAATGGAGAGCCCTGGAAAACTCTGAAAGTGATTCTGATGATGCACAGTGATGTTCACACTAACAGTAAAACCTTCTATGACAAAAGGAATCATTCCTTTACAAGGACAGATTCTTTAACTAACTCCTCTTTACTTTAGTTCTCAGTCACATCCTTTCAGGTATCCTAAAATGAACACTTACACACAAACACAATTAAGGAAAGACTTAATGATGCCTCACTAAAAGCTACTGCCTACTTATCTGTACAGCTAAAAAGATTCCCTCATACTTGAGAAATAAATAGAATTGAACTTGGACAAGCCATTAAGTGACACTGAAAACACTCAGTAATATCAGATGTATCTCGGTGTCAAGGAAAGGCTATCAGGGTACATTTCCTTGTTTTTCACATAAAGCTGGAGAAATAATTCTTTTTCCTGCTTAGAGGAACATTGTAGAGGCTGGTGGCTAGGCTAGGTCTGCATTTGGCATAATTTTACATTCCTGTTTTCTGTTCTATATCTAATTAGTGTTTCTTCTTTCCAGCATTGTGACTCAGAGATGCTAAAGGAATGAGTAATTTTATAGATTGTCACATACCTAAATCCACTTATATTAGTTCTTGCAATCGCATGTTTAACATCTATTACACTACTGTACCTGAAACTTTGTTTTGCTCCTAGAAAACAAAAGGATACATGCAGTTTCTCTTCATCATTGCACAGCAGAGTTATGCTTATTTATAAACTAAAATATCTGTGTCCTACTTAAGATGTTCAAAAGCCATCACACTCTATTGCTTACATAAAGTCATTCATTTTTTCATTAAAGCAATAAAGATTCCATTCTAAAGCATCAACAATGTGTCATCATTGTAATTGTAGATTAAATATTGACTTTATGCAAGCTACAAAAATTTATTTACAGACCTTGTTTTATTTTTGATATGAAATTATGCATAAATCTGTTCACACTGAAGAAACAAGTATGCAGGCATCAACTGTTGCTCAAATATTCCTCTGATAGGATCAAACTGGTTTTTTTCTTCCCCATTCAAAGACCAGTAGTGTACAATGCATTCCAAAAGTTAAAGGTACAGCTAATAAAATAAATAGCACACAATAGACTCTCAAAAACCTACTTCAATATGGAATTGCAACCCTATGGTCCATGTTTTTCAGGGGAAGAAAAATCTCGAAGGACAGAGAATATATATGACACCCAGAAAGACACTCTACCCAGGATTTGACAAGAAAGTAGGAGATATTTAAGTCAGTAGGGCTCTTACAGTGCCTCATGCAATCAAATATTGCACAGGCACTGTTGTCCATAGCAGATTAGAAAGCCCAGATTTCTGAACAGAGGCAGTGACTGTTGCATTACATTACATTTTTTGAATCTCCTGTAATATTAGCCTGGTTTTGACCCTGCAAGTCACATGTCATCAAGTATACACCAAAGACTTGGGAGGTAACTTCTGCTGGGATGATGCAAAACATGGGTACTCCCTGTTACTGTTCATTGTAAAAGCTGCCTTGAACTGACACCCATCATGCAGCCACCAGCATTTGTCTATCCTGGAAAACATGCACATGGGATATGCTCTCTTCTGCCAGGAGTACAGGATGGCCAGCAGAACTGGATACCTTAACTTCATAAACCCACTGCATCAAGCTTCCTCCACCGCAGCCCCCAAACCACCCCATTCCACTTTTCCAAGCTGCCCAGACATTTCGGTAAGGCCCTTGCTTCAGCTGTGCACCACATCCTGCCCCCTCTATCTAAAAATTCCTCACTTTACTTGCTTTCAGCTCTCACCCAACTAGCATGGCACCATCCACCACACAGCCCTTGGGAGCTTCAGTTCTGTTACACCACTCCTTCAGGTAATATAGGAGAATGTTTTCTTTTGTGTTAGAAAGATCTCCACATGGAAAATTCCGAGCCACACAAAGCACTTCAAACTCAAGGTTAGCACAAAATAGCAGCACAGCTTTCAGGAAAATCTTTACTATAGCACAAGAGCAACAAAACCAACAGCTAAGCTGGTACTTTTCATCACCAATAAAACTGGGGGTCCTTTCGTTCTGTTTTGAGATGCTTTTTGCTTGTTTTATGTTAAGACTGCTGCAAATACACAAGTTAGTCAACTGAGTATGAAGCATTCTAGTAAAAAAAAAACCCCAAACCTGAGCATCTCAGCATAAACATGTATGTTAAATGAATTTGGAAGAATCTAATAATAGAAAAGACTACACATGTGAGTTCTCTTCACCTTCACCCCAACTCTAAACACACACCCCCACTCCCGTAGGCCACATGCCAAACAGTTATCAACAGTCTTCCTTCCAACAATTAACATTTTGCAATAACAATGGCTTGTGAACACATGCAAAATTGATGAAACACATATTTCAGCTTCACAGACCACAGCCAGTGCTCCACTCAGTAATTCTTCAGGTTTGGGGGAGGGGGAAGAGTCAGTTTGTTGTTTGCCTGGGTTTTTTAAATGTTTATAGTGTTCAGTATAGGTATAAATAATGAGTATAACATATGCAGAGACAATCTGATCAAAGCTCAAGATGTGCAAGTTTTTGAATAAAACAGGTGTTTTTCAGTCATGCCTAAAAATAGTAAACATTTTCCTATTAATTTGCAGGGGATTAGATATCTGTCATCCCTAATAAATTCTAAGATACAATACTGACAGCTGAAAGGATGGCATGCTAAAATTTAAACATTGGGTGGCACTGAACATCCCTCTCAAGCATGCTTTTTCATTCTTGATCTACAGTTTTCAGATGGAAAACTGTGCTGGAAAAGGGCCTCACTCAGAAGCACCTCCCTGGTAACAGTTCAGTGTTTTTCATACTGAAACACTCATGAAGCTAAGAAAGGACCTGGCAGCACAGAGGTAGCCACGCTTAGGACAGAAAGTCACCCCTACACAGGGCACTGTGTGGTCAGTGTTAACAAAGTGAGGCTGAGAACTTGATTGACTTGAATCTACACCACCAGTTTGTGACTAGTGATTAAAAAGGGTAGTACCCAAGCCAATGCAGAGTGCTCACACCACCTTCAGTGACCACCATCAGGATGTCCTCTCAAAACCACGGCTCCATCACAAACTTGGGCAGCAGTTACCAACAGCAGCTGCACTGGTAGCTGTGAGTCTCCTGCACGCTCTCTCTGCGCACAATTTATTTCCAATTTTATCATTGCAAGATACTTACAAAGTACTTATCATACTCAGGGGGCTGAAATTATCCAGTAAAAATCCTTCATATTTGGGATCACACATAGCATTGACAAGTTGACAGATTTTGAGTCCAAAGACAAACCTTCATATCAAAGCCCATTTTCCAGCTTTCCAGTTAAAGCTTGCACTAGCTGTTTTTATAAATTTTCTCTGTCACAAAGTGAACGATTTCCTTTCCAGAAGAGAAGCTGAGGAATCAAAACATGTTCAAAAAAGGTACCTATTCTTTTTTCATCACCATCTTATCAGGATATTAAGCCTCAATTGTCTGAGATTGCCAGCACACATCATGCAAGAAATAACATATAACAAGAGGTGATAGTTCTACTTAGCACTTGTACAACGTTTTCCATGAGCAAATACCTGAGCAAACATTAACTGGCAACAACTTTGTTTCTTTATCTTTGGCATGCTGCCTACAGGAGATGATTTAAGTGACCTTGCATTGTTGCAAACCTACTGGAGACGGAGTTATTTTATCTCCACTGAAATCAGAACTGCAGGGAAGCTGAGTAGCAAATTGAAATTCTTGATAATTTCAAATTCAGCAACTCAGTGTCTGAAGAGGAAAGGAATACTTAAAGACTGGCGTCACAAACAAATGCATGGCAAAGACACTGAACACCACTGCATCACAAGGTCATCCACTAAAGTCCACATGTGCTGGACTTCCCAAGGGAGTTTTAAAAACAAGAACAATCTTATTGTACTGAACACATTCACTAAACAAAACAAAACAGAACAAAACATCCCTTGAAGTTAAAACAACAGATGACAGTTTTTCCCAAAAGAATGGCTAATTGAAAACTAAGAGCCAGTGTATGTAGGTACACCTTTCCTGGCCTTCCCCTGTGTAATTTAGGGATTGTATTTGCCAGCAGCAAGCTTGGGTGGTGGGAGTGGAATCTCAGTTGCAGAATGGCAGGATGTTGTTGACCTTATCAGCAACAGCTTATTCCAGTCTGCAGCAGCTTCTCCCAGGACATTCAGAGCTCAGCAGATGCCAGCAGCTGCTGCCTCCCAGGCTCCTTCCAGTTGCTGTGGCTCCAGTCCTTGCTGCAACTCCCAAACCTGCCCTCGGCACGGATACAGCTCAGTGGCACTGCAAGCTGACCTCTGCTGCACGGCACCGACCAAGGCAGCGCCCTGAAAGGCCATGCCAAAAGGTGCTGTGTTCATCAACTCCATCACAAATAAGGTCTAGACCTCTAATTAAGTTGTCAGAAAAGCAAAGCATGACAATGGCTTTCGAAGTATTCATAGTGATATTATCTAAAGTTAACTAATTGCTACAACCCACTATTTTCCAGCTTCACTTGACCATCCATGCTGCCTGTTTTAGGTGAGTGATGGCTAATAACATTAATTATATTTACATAAGAAGATGAAACAGTTGCAGCTCACAAAATTATACATGCCATTTTTTAAAGGTGGAAATGGCAGCAATGCAAGTAACCTGTGCACATTTTACAACCAGAATCACCAGTCCATTGCCCTCCTCTTGCCTCTTGAGCTATGGTGCTTAGCTGGGGTAACTGGCCTTGCGAACTGCATGAAGTCTGTTTGATACTGGAGACTGTATTTGTGCCAGACCATGAATTCCATTTGAATCAGATAAAAAGCACAACAGGGAAGGCAGGAAGCAGTTGGAGAGAATGGACAAGGAATGGTAACAAAAGACTAACGGCAGATTGTCAGTAAACCTTGATAATTGCCCATTCACTGGGTAGCTTCTGTAGATAAAGAAGTGATTATTATCCAAGCAAACCATTTTTTCATGCTGAACCCCAGAATAATGCAACTGAACAGCAAGTCACTCAGCAGGGCATTTCCATCAGCCAGTGAGGCTGCCTGGAAACTTTCCTGGCAGAAGGGGACCACAAGCTGTGAAAAGAAAGGGTCTTTCACCAAGAGAGAAGGGGAAAGATGAACTGACAAAAATGGTCATCTGAGACTACAAGTCTGGGGACACGAGTGTGGGGGCAGGGAAGTTGTAGAAAAAAGTTAGTGTGGTCTTTGCTTAAATGATGACTGGAATTTGCAGCAGGTTTTGAGCCGTGATCCAAGAGCACTCAAGAGGGAAATAAAAGTGGAAATAAGTTTGCTGCTTTGTTGAGATATTTGTATTTCTTGCATGCAAGCTTCTTGGGTGTTTTTTGCCTGTTTTGGTGGTGGTCTGGTTGGGTTTTCTGAGTGGCGTTTTTTTTGCTTGTTTTTTGTTTGTTTTGTTGTTTGTTTGGGTTATTCTAAAAGACCCCTGTGGTTAGAGTTTCCGTCAGGCTTTGAACGCAGAGTAGCCATAAGGTCAGGAAGGGAACATGCACAGTTAAAGCATGGAAAAGCAGCCACTTTGTAACTCAACTGCAAGACCTCATTTCTGTAAGAGCAAGAAAGAAAGCCTGAGAGCCAAAGTCAGCAAGGGTGGCCAAGAGAGTGTGACACAGTTCACTCAGACCAAGGATCACAGCTGGCCCACACTACCGAGTTTGAGGCACATGGTGGAGTTTTGTGTGGGCTGCGAGGCGCCCACATGCTGCTTGTTTCACTTCATACTAAAGACTACAATTCTTTTTTTTTTTTCACTAAGATACTACTTCTTAGCCTTTTTAAAAAAGATAATTCAATCTTTGCATTTGAGGAACAGTGGCATTTCCTGCTAACATTATATCTAGGTACATCACATGTCCTCTTTTCTTTTAAGCATTTACTGATATTTTCATGTAAGCCATTTCATTCCATTGAGAATAAAGGAAAAGTGATGAGCAAAAAGCTCACAACACACAAGGCCCTAGAACAAAACAAGAAAAAGTACATCTGAATCATTAGTAACATACAGCCAGAGCACTGGCAGTAAGTCCAGCTACTGTCCATTGTTTATCATCTCACACATCATCAGTACAGCAACTGAAGATTTATCTTTATTTTCAGATAGCAAAGGACATAGCAGTAACCACACCACATGCAAACAATCACTCTCAGTAAGACAGAAGAAAGTAAAGCCAAGAATTAATTGTGTATATTTGTATAAATGAAACAATGTTTATCTTAACACAGGAAAAAACACAAGGGACTTTCTAAAAATAAAGATGTTCAATCTATTCTGTTTGAAGTGACCATCTCCCATTGTTCTGTCTTTTCTCAAAGTTCTAAAGATCTGAGCTACAGAGAACTCAGATGACTGTTCTAATCTTGAAAATACTCAATAATTGTACTAAAACTAAAACATATCTAACAAACTATGGATTACTGCTGGACAGTAATCCAGCAGTAGGGAGCTCCTCCCTTCAAAAAATCCATGGGGTGTCAAAACACAGACTTAAAAATGACCACACTTCTCAAATGGTTATCCAAGTGTCTTCAAGTTATCCTTACCCTTAAATATAAAAACATATATAAACAAGAAACTGATAATCAGCATGAAAAAGACTGCTTCTAACAAAGTTTTAAGACTGTAGAACTACTTAATCAACAGACTTTAGTTACTTACAAAGGTCAAATAGCAACTCACATAAAGCCTTTCAAGTTTTGGGATTTCCGCTGCACAACTGCCTCACTTGGGGAAAAAGGGGAATTTAAGAAGTTCAAAGTAAAATCTCCTGGATAATCTAACATGACCTTTTATCTGGTAAGTGTATTTCAGTGGTAAGTAGGCTGTAAGATACAGGGAGAATGCTAACTCTGCAATCAAAGTTTGTTTATTCAGCTATTGTGCTGATGATCTTGACAATCCTCAATACTATGTTGGACACAGTGGCCTGCGAAGACCAGAGTGTGCCCAAGGACCAAGGCACACATCTAAACTCCTTGGTTCTAGACAGGGACAGCAACAGTCCCTTAGATTTCAACATTTAATGTCACAGGCATATGACTTCCTTAGTGGAATGTTTGTAAATTCTGCACATTAAGCCATTAGAGAGTTCCCAAGGAGGTGAAGGATCTAGAGGAGAAAATGTGTGAGGAGTGGCTGAGGGCACTTGATCAGTTCAGCCTGGAGGAGACTGATCACTGCAGTTTCAGCTCCCTCACAATGGGAAGAGGAGGGGCAGACACTGAACTCTGCTCTGTGCTCAGAATGACAGGACCCAAGGGAATGGCCTGAAGTTGTGTCAAGGGAGGTTTAGAATATCACAAAAAGGTTCCTCATCCAGAGGGTGTTTGGGCACTGGAACAGGCTCCCCAGGGCAGTGGTCACAGCACCAGCCTGACAGAGCTCAGAAGCATTTGGACAACGCTCTCAGGCATGTGGTGTGACTCTTGGGGTGTGCTGTGCAGGGTTGGGAGCTGGACTTAATGATTCTGATTGGGTCCATTCCAAATCAGCACATTCTACGATTCTACAGCTTGGTTTGGGTATCTGAGCTGACTATGTCTACCTAGATTTTTAACAGCATGCTCCAGTTTCTGTTGACTAGTAAACTTAGAAAATACCAGTAGTTGATGGATCTTCTTGATTTCCAATGGCCAAATGCACAAATCCATCATGTACTGGCACTTTAGACCTAGGGCACCATCTTTCCTCCTGCCTGTTGCTAAATCTCAAAACATTGCTTATCTTGCCACTTCTGCACAGTAAGCTGATTTTCATAATGTTTAGAGCTGCTACCCATTTTTCCTCCCCATTTTTCTGCAAAGGGAAATACAGACACAAAGGCTGCAGAAAAGGAAAAAAAATTAAACCACAGAACTGCACACTGTCCACAACTGATGTAAGATGTACTGCTGTAAGCTGTGTTCATAAGGTACAAGCCACCATGGCACTTTGTGTTTGTGTTACAAATGCCTACATGAAATTTCAGCTCACAATTAAAGTTGCTACCTTTTCCCCCCTCTGCTAGCAAGGCAAAGTGTGTTACTTGACTAAACTTCACCATTTAATATTTTCCACAAGAGCCAGAAAATATCTTAATCTTTTTAAAAACACTTCACAATATTTTTATACCTACTAGAATGCCATTGTAGGTAGCAATACAATTTCCAAATTCATAACAAAATACATATTAACATTTCAAAACTATTCAGAGTAAAAAACAGTCTATTTATAGTTGAATTTGTCATTCTTGTAAAGGACATAACCACTGTTACAGGATTATAACCTTCTATTCTGAAACCCATGACAAAGCCAAACAAAACACAGTGCAAGCATAGAGACAAATCCCTCTTCCAAGAAATTATTTTGCTTGGAGTCTTCAAGGACCCAACTCAATCTCCAAAAGTACTTCATGACTACACAAGAAGGCAAAAAAGTTTCACTGTTTGATCTTCCTGAGGCCACTAACAGTTGTTAGTGCTGTAGATTGACCTCTAGATCTAGTATTTGTCAGTTTCCAAGATCAAATATTAAAGAAGCAAGCTAAGCTCATTTGCTTTTACTTCCATGACTGCAATGAGGGATAAATCCAAGAGTCATGGGGAAGAGCAAGCAATTGTTCTACATGAAAATAAAACCCACTTCAGCTGCCAGTGAAGAACATGTGAGATTCCACACCACCACATCTTCCCACGTTGTTTATCCTCCACATCACATGCACTGAGAATCAGACAAGTCTTTTATGCGTCAGACTCTCTGTATGCAGAATATCAACTGCCCACACATAGCAGGCCTGAAGCAAAAGGAGAGAAAGAACAAGTAGGCACTCACCCTGGTTCCTTTCCTTAGAAACTCATCCGAAGAAGGAGTTCCATTTCTCTACAGGCACGAATAATGGCATGCACAAGTTTTCTGTTCAGCAGTCATGGACGGCCTTGCCTTCCATCTGATCAGAGCCACAGCTTGCACGGCTTTCTCCAGGCAGCCCCTGGAAACCCAGTTTTGGCTGCCCCAAGTCAGTGCTGGGAGTTTAACTCTTGCCATTTGATCACTGATTGAGTTATCTGCTGCCTGGCACAACCACCACAGCTCAGTATAAATGGACTAATCTGCACATCAATAACCTGTCTTCATTTGAATATTCTTATCAAATAGTACATGATTTACTAGAACACTCAGTCCTTTCACTACAGTGCTTTTGCTAATTTGGATACCCTGCAACTCGCCAAATGCATTAGGATGGCTCACACAAGATGGCAAAAGCTACAAACAAGCCTCTGCTTTTTTGTTTTAATTAAAGATTCATTTGGCTCCAACTAATTAGGCCTAGACTGGACTATATTTGTATGTCACAATCATCAAGATGCTCTCCTGTTATCAAGAGAAGTGCTGCCAGTGGTTTGTCTGTCCTTCCTCTCTAAGGAACACTGTTGCTGCTCTATCAAGACACCCTATTGCAGGTTGTCTAATTTATATTCCAATTTCTTCACAAGAAGCTCAACAACATAGAGATTTTCAACTTCCCAGTACAAAGCTACTGCAAATTAAAAACCTATAATAAAATTATGTACAAAGCACAAAATTCTGAAGGGCAATCCACTCCTGAGTATCTCTGGAGAAAGAGCACACAATCCCAGGAAAAGTGAGTGGGCTGGGCTGTGCTACCAGCCCTTTTCCCATCATTAAAAACATCCCTGCTATAACCACTTCATCACAGTTCTTGCAGGGGCTGATATGAGAGAGAAATCCCTAATAGTATCATAAATGTTATAAAACATTTTCCCTTTGATGCTTACAAGCAAGACTGACCTGACCAATATCTCTAGCCATGCCCCCCATCAGGATCAGTTTACTCTAAACACATTTCAAAGACTGAGACTGCACACAAGGGCTATGTTGGATTTTGTGGAAGAGTGCATCTTACACAACAACTTTGAGTAACTGCTGAATTCAGACATGCTCTCAGGAGTAAATGGCCAGTCAGCAGCAAAGTAATTCTCATCTTTTTTCAAAACACGCTTTTCAATAATTCATGTGAAAGGGTGGAGGAGCAGAGGGAGAGCAAGGATTTGTAACAGGTTTTAAGTCTTCATGGAAGAAGAGATAATACCTCAGAGCTTTACGAGTCATGGCAAAAATGCAAAGATTGTGCATTCGTTGATTTTTTGGTATCTTTTAGGAATTCACGTCACATATCTTAGGGGTTCCCCTCCATCTCATGAGATAGGAAACCCAAAATAACATACAAGCATCTTTTTTTTTTCATCCTGTAACAGCATCCTTAGCAGAGTCAGTTAATAACTGCAAAGGATTATATAAATAAGTTGAAAATTAGATAGTTTTCATTGCCAGAGACAGCAGAAGGTTTCCAAATTTTACGGGTTAAAAAAACCAATAAATTCAACAGTCTTTTGAAGATGCTAGTATAATCCTTCCAAAACTGAAGAGAACAGATGACTCAATCATATGGCTGAGTTCCACCAAAATTCTGTCTTGTAATCATAAAATATGATGTAATGCAGTTTGGTCCCAGGAGAAGGAAAGGCGTTAGACATATGTGACATGCACAAGCATTGCCTGGATCCATCTGGCTAGCTATTTAAAAAAGGTATTACACAAATGAGCAGGGTTTTCTAGAAGACTCCAAGATAAATATTCTTAAGCTTTCTCTTGGACAAGAAATGGGTATTGCTCTCTAAAGCAACATTAATACACCAGCCATTATTGTTACAAACTAAATAGGTATAATGAACAAGTTGTTATACCTTTCTGCAGCAATGCAGCTGTAAAAAATTTGCCGTTATAAACTTTGAGAGCAACCTGTGTTTTATCACTACTACATGCTTAATAGCATGAAACTTCTTGGAAAAAAGAGTTTAAAGGACTATTTGGAAGCCAAAAGAAGATTACCTTTTAAAATATCTGGGAAAGAGAAAAGAATGTACATCAATTCAGAACATATTAAGTGGCAAAGGGTGTTATTTTCTGCATTATGTAAAGGCTGAGCTGAAAAAAGTTGCTGCGAAGGAAATTGGAGTAATCAACTGTAACACGTAAAGTACTCTTCAATTCTCTACTGAAACGTGCAATAGAAGCCATCAATACCTCAGTTACTCAAATATTTCACACAGTCCCTTGGAATTAATAGCAGCTATTTGGCACATTGAATTCAGGGTGCCATTTAAGAAGGTATGAAGAGATGCCTTAATTAAGCATGTCTAAGTATTATATAAAAAAACCTCCACTTTTTATAGTAGATGGTTTAAATCCACCCACAACTCAAGCCAGGCTCCCAGAAAAATAAAATTATTTTTGCATAAAAACTAAAGAAAAATGACAAGTAGAACTAGTTTTGTTTCTTGTAGAGACAGAACTAGCAAAGAAAATTTTGGGGGGACTGACTCAGGTGTAACTACTCCAAAGTCTTTCTGGAAAACACCATGTTACCATTACCTCCATGTTATAATACCTCGCTTGCAAGGTACCCCAGCCTGTCAGCCTGAGCACACACAGAGTATCCTTTTTCTTCTAATAGTGTGCACACTTAACCACAACAACAAAGAAGTTTAGAAACTAAGTTTCAGCAGAAACTAAGAAGCCAAGAGAACACACAACAGAACCAGGAAATGTATCCATGCTTCCGAGCCCTGATCCAATTCTTATGAAATCAAAGGGCTAGGAATCATTGGGAAAGGCATAAAAACAGGAACAGAACAACTATGGACAAGACTAACAACTGTTAGTCTTCACTAACATGCAGTATTGGTCCCTTTCTTTAAAACTGCCTTAGAGCTGAAGACGACACAAAGACGACAAAAACCACTGAAATGGGGGAGGTGGGCAGGGGTCAAATCTTACAACACAGATGAGGGACCATCACATGACAGTGGAACCAGGTCAAAGTAAAACAACATATAGACAATACCAGACTTGTGGAAGTCCTTTCCAAGGATGTTGCAGACAATAGGTTCATGTGAGTTCAGGGAGGGACTGATCAAACATTGGCAGAAGCGTTTGCTACAGGTTTGGAAGAGTTTCCACAAGTGTGGGAAACTGCTTGAGCTGAAACTACTCAGCAGCTAGGAGAGTACTAAGGAGAAGTGTCGTGTGAGAGTACTGTGACGTACACACTTGCTCAGAGCTTGCTCTTTCCTAGATATGTCCCAACAGGCACTACTGAAACAAAAGACTAGGGATCCTCAAACTGAGTGTTCTGTTCATAACAGAACAAAAATTTGTCTGGCTCCATTGGAGCTTTTTGTGCCACAGCTCCTGTTCTCCCTCTTGCTCTGCAGAACAAAAACCAACAAGGTATTGGTGTCTGTACAGTTAGATTGGCACCAGGACCAAGTCAGGCTACAAGCACTGCCCTAAACCAGTGGCTAAGTACACATGACAACTGCTGTTTTTCAGTAGTGAGAGATGGAAAGTAGAAAGAAAAAAACTCAGAGCTGCTACCACTCGTGTGCTTAGCCTCACCAACAAGCACAGTCCTAAGCAAGGAACCTGTGCTGAAGCAACCTCCACAAAATAGATCTCTCCCCTCTCTCTCGAGTACCCCAAGATAACAAAGGAAAACGAGGCAACAATCGTGAATTCCACATGTCAGCTCTGTATCACAAGACCAACATTTTTTAAAAGATAACAGAGCAAAAATGGTTTTAAGCCAGACTTGGTTGGCTATGCTGCCTTAACCACTCAGGCAAAAAGTCGGAATACTTTTGATTGCATGGTCTTCTCAGGCCCTAGCCACCAATTCCTATAATCTTCTGGCAAGAGATTTTAATGGTAACTTTCGTCAAGGGATGAAGTCTAAACCAAGGGCAGGCCACAGCCACACTGTAATTCATGGTTTGAATAAAAAACCTCAGAGTGGATAAAAAAGGTCATTCTGACATGGGCCAAGGACATGGATCTTTACCATGTAAGGATAGAACTTCAGTAGACTATCATCTCTTATGTTAAATATATTTTATGCTATGCACATCCCATCATTGAATTATTTGTTGAATCAGCCATTCTGAAAGCTAAATATCTTATTTATGTACCAATCCATTTATAAATATGGATTTGAAAAGGAAGTTCTCAAGAACTTTCATACTAGTAAAAGAGTATTTTTTGTAACTAATGACTTATCACCACATTTCAGTTTTGTTTCATCCTTCTAAAAATCTTCACTGCACTAAGGAAAAAAATAAAAAAAAAATCAAGGACTTCTATTTGGAAAGCTTCACATGGTATTTCACAACAGCCTGCAATTACTTCTGAGAAATCAAATTTTAAAGCTTTTGGCCTGCTATGTTACTTGAATGGGAAGAGGCTGACAAAGCTAAGAAAGTGAAATCAACCTCCTGTTACTCTTCCAGAAGGAGTTGTAGTGAAGATATTGCTATCAGAAAAATCTGGGAGTAATATTACTGTAGTGACTATGGAAATTACAGTAAAGTGGGAACAGACAATTCCTCCATAATCTCACCACAGAACATTGCTATGTGCTTGAGAAAAAAAGGCTCAAAATGCTCTTCAGCATCTCTAAAGAACTCTACAAGACTGAACGATTATGCACTGGAAAGTGTTTCCTTAGGAATGAGGAAAGTTTTGGCACGCTCTCTGCAAAGTCACTATAAATTAAACCTCTGTGCTGCAGCTGTCCAAGGCTTTGTACTCAGTCCCTGACACAACACGTTGCCTCAGGCTGCTTGCTGAATGCCTGCCCAGCCACTGAACTGGTTTTATTGTGCTCCCCCTTGTAAAACTGGGCTGTTATGCTTGCTACAGCCTGGCCATCTCCAGTGCCGCTTTCTTTTAGGAAAATGCCCAGGACTGAACACGACATCAAACACTGGGCCAAGGCTTTTTGATTGCTTGATGGTTACCTGCAGCCTCCATGGCATATTAAAAACAGCTTTTTGCAATACCTTTTCACACTGTAAATTAAAAGAAAGAATCAACATGAAGTATAAATGAAGGAAGGAGGATTCCACCATTCCACATTTAGTTTTGTTTTGGTATATTGCTTTGTTTGTTTTGGTGTGGGGTTTTTTTAATTATTTTGTTTGTTCATCTCGCTTTGTTTTTTAATGAAGGCAGCAAACATTCCAGCAAATGAGAAACATTCTGAGAATATTATATTATTTGGAAATAGAGGTTTTAGATTAATATTGAGCTTCATGGGTAGCTAGCCACTTCCTTAGCTTTGTTTTATTTTAGAATGCCTCATTCTTTTATTTCTATGCCTATGCAAAAAGTTTTCCAAACACTTAATGTCAGACAGGAAAACTGAAGTGGAAAGTGGATGACAGCCAGTCTAACTGAGCTTTATCAACACAGTCCATACATCCTGACACACTATACATGCTGTAAGTAACCTCAAGCACTATAGCCAGTCATGCCACTGCTGTTTGAAGAGAAGTCACAATTTTGCAAACAGAAACTATGGAATTTCAGTGCAAAGTCCAAAATAACACACAATGTTGTTTATGATCCATATGCTGCTTGCATGAAACTGGAACACACAATAAAAAAGGCAATAAAAATAACCCTTGCATGTAAGTAGAACTAGAAAAGTTAGGTGCTGCAGTGCGACACTTTTTTACTTTTAAGCCATCAAAAATTATTATGTTTAAGAAGTATATCATTAGCCCACAAAACTCCAGGCTTCATTATGTATTCCTCTGTCTGCATGTGCACCTCCCACCAAATCAAGTTGAGATTGCTCTTCAGTAGGCTGAAAGAGCAATCACTGTGGAGACAAGCACCAAAAAGATTTATTCTCAACCCAAGAAGTTAACCACATTTCAAGACATGGCCTCTTCTGACTTTGGCAGCTTGGAAGTGAATTCTGAACACTTTCAGAGAGGTGGCAGAGCCTGTCTCATATAGATGTAGAGATGATCTCTACAGAAAACACTGGACCTAAAACAGAGAGCTGATTACTTGAGCTCATTAAAAACTGATGTTCCTTGCTACTGTCCAGAAAACACTGGACCAAAAACAGAGAGCTAATTACTTGAGCTCATTAAAAACTGATGTTCCTTGCTGTAGCCACTACTAGCACTTATTTTAGATATAGCTATTGAGTTATGTCAGAAAAAGCTTGGTTACCCTGGAGATCACTCCCAGACAGCTCTGGCAGAACTCACAAAATGTATTTTAGCAACATTTTTCTCTCTTTTGCATACAGTCAGTCAATTTCTATGTGCTTGAGCAAAACACAAGGACACTAAACAAATAACCACCAAGTTCGTTCATATTTCAACTACTCTCCCAGCATACCTAGAATTTCAACATGAACTAAAGGGGAAAATAATTGCGTCCAGATCCTACTCTGTAGGTGAGTATTAACATCACAATGTGATAGAAGGCTTCTGTACACACAGGAGGTTTTGTTGTTTTGTTTGCTTTTGTTAGGGATTGTACAGACAACAAGTAGGCATAATACCAAAATTATTCATTTAAGTAGGCTTTCCTCCCACCAAATGTAGAAAATATACCAATTATTTTATTGGTTTAATATAATCTCTGGGATGAAGGACTGGTATTTTGGGACACACACTAGAACAAATACTCACATTTACTTTTAAAATAACAGAACAGCAGACTCATCTTGAAATTGCCCCTTCTAAACTGAGCCTAAAATCATTTGTATCTTGGAAATAAACTGTGAAGCACTGCAATAAACAGTCACAGGAGAACTGGAAGATCTATGAAAACAAGAGCTCAACACATCTAACACATCTGTGATGATGCACAGTATTCAAGAATACTTTTGTCCTGTTTCTGAAGACAGCATAAAAGGGCATTTCTTGTACCAACAGCTGAACAAAAAAAAAAAAAAAAAAAAAAGGCAAAGAATCCATTCAAATAGTACAATTGTATCTGATTCGCATGGTCAAGCATTCCAGTTTCCTTAATTGTTTACGTGGGAGGATGCAGTGCATTATCCAGCTACCTTTTCCACAGAAAGCCAGACTGAGCTGTAAGCTCTGTATTTACCTGTGTTACCCACAGCTGGGTTAGCTGGCCTTCAACACGATAAAAAAATTAACTCTTTGCAAACTATTCACTTCACAGTCAATCTATGAACACAGACAGGGGGAAAGAGAAAGTTTATAACCACTAAATTAAAAAGAAAAAAGCACACACTTCCACATATGTGTTTTGAAACTGCCATGGAGAATTTGAACCCAATTTTCTCCCATTATTAAGGCATATACATTTCAGGAATAACCAATAAGCTAGAGTAACATGATCAACAAGAGCTAAAGGCTGGTCACAACAAGGAAAACATATGTTTAGAGGTAATTGCATTGATTTTACAATTTTCTCCTATTTTAGCATTTCTTCAGAACAGACACATGCACACATATTTAAGTTTGTACCTTTTCTTACTGCATTTGCGCAGCTCACCTACTCATATCAAAATGATATGAGTACTTGCACTTTTTCTTTTTTTAGAAAAGGCATGTTTATCACCAAATTAGAAGTGAAGTCAGAAGTGAATTCCTGCATAAATCAGGCTCTACGAAATCAGACAGCTCCACTGCCTCGCTTTAATTCTGTACACAGCGTTGTCAAACAGGACTTCAGATCCTTTCAGCAGAGATATGTTCCCTATTATGTTAGCACTTGTAACATCCTCCTGCTCTGTTAAGACTGCCTGAGGAGCTATGAGTGATCTGTGCTGTCTCCACTGCCCTACTGACACACATCACTCAGGCAGTAGATATGCTTTTGCAAAAAACTGACTTGACGTTCCTCTTCTCTCAGGAAGTCAAGCAGACATTTCCAGAACTCTACAAAATTCAATCCGTCACACAGTTTAAGCTCTTTAGCTACTTGCTCCCAGCTTTGCTCTCCAACTCTCAACCCTTACATTTTATCGGAAGTACAGCAGAATTGATACCTTACTTACCACTGCAGCTACCTCTCATACCACTCAGCCCCTGAGCTACAAAACTCTGCAGCCACACCACACAAGAAAAAACATATCTCCCACTAGGGAAATACTCCTTGTCTGCACAGAGAAGAGCCAGGGGAGCAGGGAGCAACATCAGGAGCTGAAGTTAACCAACTCAACAGCACACACAACTTGCAGACAACATGCTTTACAAGGAGTGAAGAACATCAAGTCTTTACAAAGGAAAACACTGGTTGCAGAAGGTTCTCCCTTTCCATAGGGCAAACTATCAAGGCTAAGCAAGACAGACAGCTATCTTTGGACATTATGTATAATTAAAGACCTATTTTTAGACTTGAAATGTATATTTTCCCTCCACCATCTAAACACTATGAAGTTGTACACAAAAATAAGATGGCTTTTTATTCATTACGTACATTCCAAACCTCAAACAGGCATCAAGCTCTTCTTAAGATACAAATAGTTTTAAAATTCTTTCTGCTTTTAATTTGTTTTGGTGAAAATGCTCTAAAGAACAGAGGGTAGGGAATGGAACATACTTCTGTTCATATTTTCTGAGTTAGCCATCCCCCCTCACCCTGAACTTTCACCTCCTTGCAGACGTTCATGTCTGTTGACAATTAAAATGTCTGCATTGCAGGATGGGCCATTATAATTCAACACATGCTGTTTTGGAGGAGAAAAAGCATGGTTTTGAAATAGCTCTGTTACAGGTCAGGAATGTAAAGCAGAGTTCATATTTCAGATGACAATGGGAACCAGAGCTTTTTCTCGCAATCCCAACCCAGCTTACAAGCAATGAAGGCAAAAAAAATCCGTGCAGTCAGGTCTTTGCAGAGTCCTGGATCAGGCTTGTATTTTACAAAGGGCAGCATTACAAAATTCTGTTTTTACCACTGAATGCAAGTTTTCAAGACCTGCTTTTCTGAACCTTGCTTTTTCCTGCTGCAGTCTTTGCCACAGATGACTCAATGGGCAATCACTTGCTCTGTATCCTTCCAGAGAGCATCCCAGGCTCACAAAACAACTGCACTATTGATATACCACAAGCAGAAACAGTACAGCTCAAACAAGATGGTATCACAAGTATGTATTATATTCCTCAAACTATGAAGACTGTGGTTTGATGCATTTTGTTACAAGTCCCAACAACTCCCCACAGAAGAGAGCAAAATCTCACTGTCTCAACAAACTTATCCCACTGTTTTGGTTCATCTACTCCAAACAATCCTTTTTTGCACTTAGATTCACGCCTGTGCTTAAGAGACAAAGATTATGAAAGTCATGTAGGGTGTGATATCAGTGTCAATACCCTACAGTGGAGCTATCTTGCTTGCTGGTCTCAGAAGGCAGAGGGGAAGCTAAGAAAAGCCAATTAAGACCATGAAGAGTTAATTCTCACAGAAAGAGCATCAGTGGAGCAGCTCCCAAGCTCACAGAACCTGTGTTGCAGAATTTGTCCACCCCTCACTTGTGTTTTGTCTGAGATGCAAGAACCTGTCAGACAGATTTGCTATCACATTTGTAACACATTTGGACTGTTCACTAGGCTACAGCACCTTACCCAGGTAACAGGCTCGTGGGAGGAGCTCCTGAGAAAGCTCTATATATCCCCCATTCAGAAGATGCAGCTTTTGCATGAAAATTATTTAATGACTGCCAGTTTTTAGGCAACATCTCCTGAAACAAAGCATCTCAACTGCTTCCTCCCCTTAAACCTCTGCTACCCTAAGAGAATGGAGGAGACAGCAACCTGGACAGAGCAGGCACCAGGCAGATAGCATTTCTGAGCATGCATTCTCACACATGTGAGAGTTAATAACCTCTGAAGGGTGAAGCTGGAAAATTTGTACCATACAACAAAGCACAATTATGATAATGACAAAATACCTTATTCTCTTTCATTTCTTGTCTGAATAAGCAGTATAAAAGTAGCAAGAAACAGGATGCAATTTCTATCATTAAATTTAACAAAATATTGATAGTGACAAAGTATGACTCTTCTTTGCGAAGAGGTTACACTTACCAGCATAACATACATGATCTTATCACTATAACATACATGATATCAGGTAGAAAAAAAATGTTGTAATCTCACGAAAGGCAGAGATCTACTTATTTTGTTAGAAACAGTGCAGGCAGATGAGTGTCAGAGTTCAGTTTATCCTAACATTTTCATAACGGTTGAAAATGCCATTGCACAAGACACTAGAGGAAAAAAATCTTAATTATTCTCAGATTACATGGATAACCAGAAGCTTCACAAAATAAAGACAGTCTCCAGAAGAGCCACGTTAGGTAGTTTTAATTAAACAAGTTCAATACCAGACTACTTTGATAATTCCAAGTATTTTACAGAGTTGAATCAGATCTCCTAACGAGTTTATTTAGCACAGGAAGAAATCACATTCCTATACTTGAATATAAATTGTCAGCTTTAGAAAGAGCTGGTAGCTTTCTGTTAGCACTACTTTGTGACCAAGAGAAACCTTCGTCCCTTGATAAAGCTGCTTTTAGCAAACTCAGGTTTGAGGGTCTTGTTTTTGTTCCAGAATTGTTTCTCTAGAAATAAAATTTAATTTAGTGCCATTTCCTCACCCTCCCAAACCTCCCAGAGATTTATGCAATCATTCTATACCAGTATAGGTACTTCAAGATTACCAAAATCTAGAAAGCAGTCTCCATGATAAATACGCTCGTGCAAGTTTCATGAAAAGCTGATAATATTGACAAGAATAATACTGTGCTTCCACCAAAGGCTGCAGTTGTCGTGAGCTTAGCTGCTGTGTTTGATCTGTCAAATGCCAAAGACCTACCTGCACTACCTGCTTTAGTAATTTGGAACAGCCCCAGCAGACACCATGTGATGCCTGGCAGGCACACGGGGGAGCCTGGAGAGGGTGGACTCTGCACAGATGTCAGAGAAAGAGCAGAAAAGGCAGACTGAAGGCTAGAGTGGGAAAACCACTGGCACTGTGATAAAGTGGAGGAGTACAAAACAGCCATGCAGGGAGGCCATGCTTCACTAGTTCTGCTACCCACAAAGGACTTCGTGAAATCTAAGGAATCTAAGACTGATTCTACCCAGCCTCAAGGAAAACTGTAAACGCCCTTAAGATATTTCCTAAATGGATCACTTTACCTTCTTACAGCTTCTGCAGTGTATGTGATCATAGTTGCAACATAGATCAGGGAGACTCGTTTTGCTCAGAAAGGAGGTTTAAACTGAGGGATCAAGAAGGAAGGTAAAAGAGATCACAAATAGAAGATGTTTGATGCTTTTTAACACCAATGGCAGCAACTCCAACACTCACTTTGCATACAAAAAAATAAGTTGATAAACTCCCTTAAAAGCACTCTCTGTATTGAATCATTGTGGAGGGAGAACTGCATGAACACTATGCTGCTTTCCACTACTGGAAATAAGATTCTCTGTCATTCTCATCAGCTGAAATTACATACTCCCCAAAAACTTCTATGCACGGCAGCCCTGACAAGCTTACATACTAAAAGACTGAGACAGTTAAGCATTAAGTAACAGAACACAAATTAATGTCAACTGCTGATTTTCCCCACCACTGCTTTCTTGTAACAAAGACTAAAGACATTGTAATTAACTTTCCTCGTGAAATGCTATGTTCTAAAGTTGGGCCTAATTAGATGCAATATAATTCTTGCCAGAAACAGATAATGTGTGTCTTTCATCGACTTGGGTGATTGGAATTTATTAATATTCAGCATGTCTGCATAGCACAAATCACATTTTACCCACTGCTCCACAAACAAGCACAGTGTCTCTTTTAAGGTATGATCATCTGCATTTGGTACTTTGCATTTGGTCCCCTTTGCAAGAGGAAAATGGGGCTTTCATTTTAGAATGAAACCTCATAAAAGAAGAACCCCTCAAACTGGAAAGGCAAGAAGGGAAGACAAAAATAACAGCAAGATCCTGGCTCAGTACGAGCTTTCTGTGGTACAGACAGACACACAATAAGCTTGCAGGGAACAGCAAAGGGGTATGGAAAGAGAGAAGAAGGCACGGCTTAGCAGCAATGCTTTTCATTATAGCAGCAACAGCAACTAAGATCTGTTGGTAAGCCTAGTGCCTCAAGGGCAGTGTGAAAAAGCCACATGAAGAAACACCAAAAAGATCCTCAAAGCTGCAGGAGGACAATGGAGGCCCAGGCCAACGCTAACTCACTCCCAAGTTGGTGTCTTCTGAAGTTAGTTTAGCTTGAAATACTTTTGAACTCCACCCACTATCAGCTGAAGAGAAAACAAGGAACAGAACATGAATGATGATGATTGATGTCAGTGCAAGCTTCTATTTTTCTATTTCAAATAAAACTCAAACCCCATGTCAATAGACATATTCTCTTTTCCTCTAGTTTTTCTGTTTGTTTTGCTTCCAACCAAGAACTTTTCTTCAGGGCTCAGCAATGGCAGGCAATCTCAAATGTCTTAACCCATTTCCCAAAAAGGGAGACTGAAGTGACCTCTCCACCCATGCAGAAAGCCAGTACTGTTAAAGATCCAGCAAAGGTCTCAAGCTGACTTTTCCAGAGTATTCCTGAAGTAGAAAGAAAAATGGTAGGCTGTCTCCTCTGTTGGTGTCCTCCCCTACCAAAGGAGCCCAGGAACAAACAGAAAGCTGACCAGAAATACAGGGTGAGGAAGGGGTGTAACACCAGAAGATCTATAATTTTGAGTCTTGCCTTACAACCCCAAGCTGCAACAAATCACACATTTGATAAGGATCAATTGCATGGAAAAAACAATTAAGTCTTGAATTACAAATGTCAGAAAGACTACAGAAGACCCTCTAAATATATTATAAGGTCCTGTCCCCATATTTAATAAGTTACAGTACACAACAACCATGGTTTTGATATGTAGCAGGCACTCAGTCCAAGTTGTAGATTCTTTGCATACTACATGCCTTCTACACAACGATTCAGTGTTAATTATTGTTATGGGTGATGGATTTCATAACCACAACTCCTAGTCTTTTTTTAATAATTACTGTTGTGCAAATATTTCTGACTTCTGTAAACACTGTTACAAGAGATCACCTAATCCTGGTGGTCAGCAAAGCTGCTGAACCCGGGAAAGCCAAATCACTGTGTCCAGAAGCTACAACTGCATAGTCCTAATAGGACAGGAGCTGGAGATTAGTATGTTTACACTCCTGGTCATGTACCAACTCTATTGGTCAGCTTATCTAGTTCTGTCATACTTTAGACATCCTGGGTTGATATTCAAGTTTGAAAGAGCCCAGGATAATGCCTAATGTGACTATTTAAGGACATTTTAAGATCAGCAGTAGGTTTTGAAACTTACACTTAACATGCATGTGTTTGAAATTACTCATGAAGAGACAAGACTACAAAAAATCCACATCACACACTCTATGAAGGAATTCAGCACATTTCTGGTCTAGCCTCGCACATTCATTGTAGCAGCACTCTGGTAAACATTGTGAATGTTTTCAAGATTTGCCCTATTAAGCAACCACCAAATGAATCTCTAGAATCAGACAGGCCAGGTGTGAAAAGATCTATGAGCTTTTAGACCAGAAAACAGGTGTTAGGAGAGCCTTCACTACTTCTGTTCAAAGCCTCAGAAAGTGGTGACTTACTCTAGAGCAAGTAACCTTCCCCATAGAGGAAGGGACTTACCTCACCTATGAATAGCAGGAAGCCCAAGTTCATGCTGTGTACAGATCACTGCATCTCCCCAAAACAAGCTACTTCCCCCGCAGCTCTTCAAAATACCTGATTCCAAAATTTCTTTACTACAAGGTGCTCCTTCATGATATTTAACTGGATATTCCAGGTGACAAGCAAAATCAGTGAGGAGATACAAATGGATAAATGATCTTCAAATAATTCAGTTAGTGTATGATACAGAAACACTTAAATATGGATTTGGGTTGGGGGTTTTTTTGTTTGTTTGGTTGGTTGGTTTTGGGTTTTTTTTTTTTGGTTTGGGGTTTTTTGGAGATGAGGGTTGATGGTTTGTAAGAGCATGGATTTGGCAACATGTCAGTTTCTTCAAATTTCTGTACTTAGACTTGAAGACAAAAAAATGGCTGCTTTGAAGAAAACCTATCTAGAAACAGAAGAATTAGAATTCAAGCAATAAAGTCAATAAATAGGGATAGTACAGCATAAATTCACATGCAAATTGCTGAGAACAGTGATAATAACTCGAAATTGCAATGAATATTATTTCCACATTAACAGTGTCAATAAGATAGCACATCTACCACTTCTAACAGATCAGAAATGCACATAGCAAGATCTTTGTTTCACCACACTTGGTCTGTATACAGTTGCATTTAGAATCCAGACAGTTTTCTTCTTTAAAATGCAGGCAAAGGAATATGAATGATGTAACTTAAGAACACACCAAAACCTGTCCCTATATTCAACCCAGAAATGCTCACAGCACCTGAAGCACGCAATGTGAAATAAAGCTGGTTAAGAAAAGACAAGGGAATTGGTTAGGGAATAGGGGCTTCTTGGCATTCCTTTAAACCATTTCCTGTTCACCCTTGTGGAGTGTAATATAACCCTAAGAAAATATATCTGACCTCACTCCTTTCAGCCGCATTAAAAAGATTTTAAAAGCAATTAAAATATCAGATTGCACATTCATAAACAACAGACAAGAAAGAGGTTATACATATTATTGCCTTCATCTTCCACTAAGACAAGTTGGGGGAGTTTTTCTTGGTTTTGTTATTTTTTTTTTAATTTAATGAGAACTTTTGATTTTCCCTTGGAGACGAGGTCAACAGACTAGGGCACTTCCTGTCTGCAGCAATGTTGTATGCTTATGCAGACATGAGTCTTCTGACAAACTGATTTATTTCAAAGAGGGGGTCATTGCAACCATGGCATATAGCAAGATCACATTCTTTCCTACTTGTTTTGCTTAATCACTATGGATTACTCAAACATACTTGAAAAGAAGATGCATTTCAGCTGTGTGTGAAAACTGACAATTAATCCAAAATCACACACACACACACACACTGAAAGTAGAAGATCAGGTCAGAGAATGATCATGCATTGACAAAAACTGGGAGTAATCCTACAGCTGAACTACTAAAATGTAAAAGATGTGATCCTACAAGTCCTTAGCATCTTGTCACCATAAATAAACATCTCAACTTCTCAGAAAAGATCATTAAAGGAGACTAACATCAGGGATATTTACACTTTCTATACTTAAAGTCATCCCTCTGAATCTTACTGATGAAACCCTCATGCAATCCTATTACACACATTCGGGACAAATTCAAGTGCCCTGCAAAGCAGGTCTGATCTCCAGCAGGGAGCCACATTAACTACCCACTCATTTTAAACAGCGGGAGACTCAAGAGGCAGAGTTTCTTTTTTCTTGGTCACCATAGCCAGCTGACATACCAAAGTCAGAACAGTCTGATGAGACCCAAGCGATGTAGAATCAGAAAGTTGTTAGTCTGGGTACGGTAGAAGCTGCCTGTCTCTCCTTAAAGAGAATTTACACAATCCGCATGTTTCCACAGTATTTGAGCACTGCAGAATTACTATTCTATCTGCAACAATTATCCCATTTAAATATTTTTCCACACCTCTACCTTATTTTTCAGATGTGAAAGTGGGATAATAAGCCCCTGTACAAGGCTGCAAAAAATTGCATTGAAAGATGAGGGAATAAGCCTTTTTTCCAATCTCCTGACCTTTCCTTCCTTTAGTGCACTGCATTGCCAGTTCTCATGATTTTCAAAGAGCAGCCTAAATAAATTCCAATGGCAAGATTTACAATGTCCATTCCCGCCCCCCACCATGAGATTGTGCTAAGTCTGTTTACAGGCACCTTCAGTACATGTACCACATACAAGGCTGTTTTTCTTATGTCAAAGAAAGCAATTTTCTAATTGCGTTTGCCTTGTGTACAGAGCCAAAGCAACCCTACATTCACAAAACTGAAGATATTGAGCACTGCTGAGGTAATTTACAGGCCAATGGAAGGTGGGAGGAAGGGAACCAAACATCAGAAAACTACTAGTGTTTCAAAAAGAGACATAAATTTAGGAAAATTAAAATTCTGCCCCAGCCACAGTTATTAAACCTATGGGAGTTACCTAGGAAACAGGAGAAGAAAATGAGTAGAAGAATTGCTACTGCCAGAGAGCAAGAAGGTATTTGTTGTTAAATAATATTTATGTACAATTTCTAGATAGCAGGCTTTTTTCTTGTTACCTTATAGGCAGACACAACCACAGCCACCACTGCAGTAAACAGTTAGCTTAGCATTTCAAGAATAAATCATAAAATTACTTGATCTTTACCTAAAAGCATCATGATGCTTTGGGTTTGGAAGTGGGAGGAAGCAGATTATAAATCTAAATTCCAGGCATGGAAACTCCTTTGTATTGGAGTTCCAGGGCATAATAATTACATTCTTATGCTAGCAGATGAAACACACTAAAAATGACAAGTACATTTCAGCCAGAAGTTAATTTGCTAAACTCACCTTCCTGGTCTCTGAAGAACACTTATTTATGTTCTTCTATTTTGCATCAGAAATTCTCAAATTGGACTGGGTGCCTTCAACACTGCACAGCTAAATTACACAGATACTGTGTATTTTACAGGGAGAAACAACAGCCATAGTTGCTCATTTGCCCAAAACTACGCAAAAATATAGTGAATGAGAAGACTCTGGACACAAACTTCTATGGTCAGAGCAGTGTCCCATGCTCCTCCAGCTAGCCTAAATTAAAAGAAGAAAATAATAAAGAAACTTTGGTGTTTACCACGTCATGTGTAATGACTGAGCAAGCATCACACATAAAAAAGAGAAGAAAACCCATACTATAAATAATCCCATAATCCCAAGTAATTTAACAGAAACCGGTGGGCACCCTTGAACAGAAGAAACATACCTATAACCATTTTCCCCACACACTGCTCATGTTTGTCCCATCTCATTAGCTATATCACAGTTTAGAAAACAATATAAATTAACATAAATCGTATTTTTTTTCCTTAAATGACCCTTTAAGGAAAGGAAACTTACTCACAAACATTAAAAAGCCAACAGCCTACATCTGACCTCACACATCTTACCAACATCTGAGCAAACGGAGATAGCTGCAGTGCATCACCGCTGGAAACTTGCAAGAACTTTTTTGCTGCGACATTAATCTGAGCTAATGTTCCTCACAAACACATGGAAACACAACCTTCCTCTTGAGTGCACAACATGCTAAATAACCAGCACAGCAATCCAGCTGAAGCGAGACCTGGCTTGCACACAAGGAACCTACACTATGAGAAACAAAACCAAAACACACTGAGCAACTCCAAGTTTACAAGCAAACAACATATGCATGAAGAAGAGGTATTCACTAATGGAAAAAACCGCTGCCCAACATAAAGTCTAGGGCAACTTCTTGCTGTGCAGCACTTCACATGCACAGCCCTATTTGCAACACCAGGCTGCAGGGATGCACACCTGCTGCCTGCTGCATTTATATCACACTTTGACACAGGACTGGAGACAGCTGTGAGACAAATCCAGCAAAATTAGACAGCAAGAGGTAGTTTGTACCAAATGGGACAGGAATATAACTGGGTGGTCAAAATGGAATCCACAAGAATCCTTAAGAGTGCTGTTACTGTGCCAGTAACACACTCCAAGACAGTTTGAACTTGTAGTCTTTCTCAACAATGTAAGGCATAATGACGTGGTATACTGCTCGGGTTCCCATAGCTACAGTGGAGGAATTAAAGAAAAGTATCCTGCTTCTTCCTCCGATAAGCACATAGAAATAATGTCATCAACACATGGCTTCTCCCAAAATCCTCCTCTAAACTGGAGATGTATGGCTCTGATGGACTGTTTGGTGAATACTGAATTGGCTGGATGGCCACATCCAGGAGGCAGTCATCAACATCTCAATGTCCAGATGGAGACCCTCATGCATGAGTGGTGTCCCTCAGTGGTCTAAACTGGGACCAGTACTGCCCAATGTCTCCATTTGTGACACAGCCAGTGCCATCCAGTGCACTCTTAGCAAATTTATGGATGACATCATGCCGAGAGGTGTTTGACATGATGCCATCCCTCTGGACCTGGATAAGCTCAAGAAGCAGGAGCATCATTGGGTTTAGAAGGCCAAATGCTGGTGCTGCACCTGGGTCAGATCAGCCCCAGTATCAGCACAGCCTGGCCATGAACAGCCCCAGCCCAGCCCTGCCCAGAAGGACTTGGGGGTGCTGTGGGTGAGAGGCTGAACATGCCCCAGCCATGGCACTCCCAGCCCAGAGAGCCAAACGTGTCCTGGGCTGCATCCAGAGCCCCGTGGGCAGCAGGGCAGGGAGGGGATTCTGCCCCTCTGCTCTGCTCTGCTGAGAGCACCTGGAGCACTGCAGCCAGAGCTGGATGTGCAGGGACCCGCTGGAGATCAAAGCGCTGGAGAACCTCTCCTTTGAGGACAAACTGAGAGAGATGGGGTTGCTCAGCCTGGACAAGAAAAGGCTCCAGAATAGTTTACTGTGGCCTTTTCATACTTTAAGGGGGCTAGTAAAGAATAATGGAGAGGGGCTCCTTCTCCAGACCTGTGGCAATAAGATGAAGGGTAATGGTTTTAAACTAAAAGAGGGTAGACTGAAACTAGATGTAATAGTTTGCCATTGTTGCTGTCAAACAGAATCACATCATGCCCAACAAGCAATCATCCTCCAAAGAAAATAAAGCTGGAGGAACAGAACAGAAACTCAACATCCTCTAGACCCCAAAAAGAAGTCACTGTTGGATAACCTATCAATCTTAGCATCTTCAATATCCAAGTGTATTTAAATGCTACATTGGAGGAAAATCCAACCCTCACTGGAGCCCACTCTATGCACCCATGGAGCCCGCATTTTAGTTTTTGTTCTTGATTCAATGCTCATCCAAGCAGACCAAAGTCTTTCTTCTGACTTCAAAGGGCCCTGTTTCAGGCTCTGAATAAGCAGACAGTTTACCCAAGCCAGCAGGATTCCTAAGAAGTTTCCACCACACACAGCAAATAAGCAAAGATGAAAGAGAAGAGGTATGCATCCATGAACTGAGCCACACAGGTATATCAGGCACATATATATATTGGTAACCACATCATTTGCAAAGTTATTAAAATACTTTTGCTTCTATCATTGCAATCAAGTCAATGCAAGTGTTCTGGACAGTTAGCTGTGGATTTCATCTGAGACCTACACAGCAGCAGCATATCTGGGGAATGAGAGTCCTCAGTTATACAGGAGTAAATTAAGCTGGCTTCAGCTGGTTATATTTTGCTAATTACACTATGCCACCTCTCAAAATCCAAATAGTAGAAATTAGCACTAATGTCATGTGGAATTAGACCACTACTTAACAGTTTTCTATCTCAAAATACTTCAAGGAAAATATGGAGTACACATAACAATCCAAATACAGGAAGAGACAGTACCTGTGGTAACAATAAATGTGGACTTAAACTGTGAGTCTAAGAAATTAAGACATCTTGAAGCTACAGTTAAAAGACATTCCACTGTGATGGCTTTTGCTAGCTCAATGCTAACAGTACTTTTAAAAGCTTTAAGGCTGCAGCTTTGTCCAGATCATTTAGGTTTTGAAGTAGGCAAAATAGCTCATTAAACAGATTTTCAGATGTCAGAACAGCTACACAAGTCCACACTTCCCATTTCATGGGAAGAATAGCCACTGACACAGTGATTCTACTCTATGCTTTAGCTTCACACATATTCAGAAAATGTATGAGACATATATTCAGCACACCTCAAGTGTCATAATGTGCATGGAACCAAAAAAAGGTTTTGACATGTCCTTAATGCTGGATACTTACCTGGACTACACACAACCAGAACAGCTTCTTGAAGAATAGTACTAGAATATATTGCTGGAATAAGGTATTTAATACCTTATACCTCTTTCACTCTGACTCATTCCTTAGCATTTGTTGTCTGCTTGTATCATTCATAGTCTACCAAAATATAAGCATAGAATGAAAAGGCTTAAATCTCCACTAAAACAAAATGTATGGGTGTTATAGTCACTAGATAATATTACAGATAATAGCAGATATTCACAGCAAACTGTCTTTACTAACAACTAAAGACAAGACAAAAGCCTTCAAACAAAGACTGCGCCATTCCTTAAAATCTTCTTCACATGAGTTTTAACAGACAATTTCATACCAGACCAGATCAGATCAGGCACAAGCCATGCCAGAAAGGAAGAGAGGACATAGTGTACCAGAATAAAGACACACAGACTGCTCATTCATAACTTTTAATTGATTTTACTTTACATTTAAATCTTACTAAAGATAAACAAATAAATTTAAAAATTACAAATCCTTTTTTTCCAACTCTTCCAAAGTTGGAAAGCCTTTGAACTTTTGTGCTGTCTTTAAAGGGACACAAAAGAAATGTTTCTACACAAAAAGATTCCTTTCTTGTTACCAAAATTCAAAGATTCAAAAATACTAGTTTTCTCCAGCTTGTATATACCAATTTGCCTTTCCTTTTCCTACTCACTCCCATTTCATGATCCTGTTTAAGGAAATAACCATGTGTTTATTCAAAGTAAACTAACTTCAACCCAGGTTTGTCTACTGCAATTCCAAACATCACAGCACAGTTCTCATTTAACCAATTCCCTCTCCTTTCTGTCTCAAACATTTGGAGATGCTGCAGGTTGTTTACAGAATACCTGAAAGTTATTTAGTCTTAAACACTTTCCGTATTTTCCCATCCAGAGACAGATGATCAGCAGGCAACCCACAGCAGCCCAGTTGCTTCTCACAGAACAGTTACCAAAATAGTAACTCTGACCCTTCAACTGTTCTCTTCTTTCCTCTCCCTTTAAAACCTTCTGGCTTCCCTTTTGCTTTCCCATACCCTTGTCAGTCTTCACTTGTCTTCTCCATTACATCTTCTTTTCACCATTAAAAGAGATGTTACATAATTTTTGGGCTGATATTGGCCCCCTCACACAGGACTCCTGCACACCAGAATTATAGTTCACCTGAATAAAATAACTTTGTATGTACTCTGAGGACATTCCTGTTGTCAATAATAAAGAAAATACACTACATGATGGCAAGAGATTCACCCTGAACTCACTGGAACCACCAGCAGGTCATACTGTAATATACTCAGAACATGTTTAATTTCTTTCCTGGACAAAGCAGAGCAAGCTGAGTAGAGCAGAGCCTTATGCTGTCCAGAACTGGGGGCACGAAGCCAAATAGCAGAACATGTGGGCAAGGTGTAACCCTTGACTCCTAAGAGAAGGAGGGAGAATCAGGAACCACAGCAACTGTTCCAAGAGGGAAAGAAAGTTCAATTTTCCATTCCCAAGAAGAACTGTTTGAGGGCAATCTGTATGCTCCAGAGATCAAGCATTCCATCACACACTGTACAGTGGAATCAAAGATTACCACTGAAGAACACAGTAAACTGAGGAAAATCTACAGTCATGATGATGTGTTTCAGGCTGATTCAATACAACACACAATAAAAGCAAGATACTGAAATAAAAGCGAGCTTCAGTAGTTCATTTTCT
Source organism: Muscicapa striata striata (assembly GCA_030060385.1). Taxonomy (NCBI): domain Eukaryota; kingdom Metazoa; phylum Chordata; class Aves; order Passeriformes; family Muscicapidae; genus Muscicapa; species Muscicapa striata. Next base: position 2,860,832 of record JAREIS010000142.1, read on the forward strand.
AAATAATTTTGTACAATGGTCAAACACTGCCATTTCACTTTTCTCGAAAGAGAGAATTTTGTACTCGGTGTTTTTTGCCACAATTGCCCTGAAAGAAAGTATCTAGGCACAAAGCAGATACTGCAAATTTCAATCCCATGCTCCTTTTTAGGTTAATTGTAGCTTTCAATGGACAGAGCAATTTCACAGCTGTTTGCAGGAGATCCTGCTTTATTAGCACTCAAGTTGCCCCACCCAAGTTTTGTTCTCCCACACATTCAGCCCAGAGCACAAAAGAATACAGATTTTAATTGAATGTATCCCAGCAATCTTTCCATTCCAAACTCTCAAGCAGTTTAGCTTTTTAGACTTTAAAAACTGCTAAATGTAAAATCACTACTTCAAACATTTGGCAATAAAAAGAAATGCCAAGCCTTAATTAGCACAGTGTCAGATTAAGACTGAGATTTTACTTCAACATACCTAACTGCCTCACCATTTTGAGATTTATGGAACAATGACTACAGCAAAGGCCAAAAAGCAGAAATTTTCATCAGAAATTCCAAAATTCTCAATGCCCATGTGACTGTACAACAAATTGGCATTTCTAGAAATACCAGAAGTTAAAGCTGGTAAGTAGCATTGGGGAATCCCAGCCTGTCTCTGCTTCTGACAATAGGTACCTTTCCAGGTGGACTGCACAGTCAGTTTTCAATTTTAAAAGACACTTTATTATTTTAATTATTCAGTATTGAGGATATTTGGAAACAAATCTCAATTCTAATCTTCTTGTCCATTCGACAAGATAGCAATTGTAAGAAAACTGGTCTCTGCCAAATTGCAGTACATGTTTTTCAGATGATCTTCAATACTTGCAGAAAAGAGTCCTAAGACTTTTCAGTTTTTGCCTATAAACTTAAGACAGTGAAAACAAACCAAATCATCAGAGCCTTCACACAATATTCCTTTTCTAGAGTAACCAAGAACATAGTTTAAAAGCAATCTACCTGAACAAATCACTTAGGCACTTACATCATCCTAGTATTAAACAGCTAGATACTTAAATATGTGTAGGTGCCTGAAAATGTTGATGAGCATCTTGTCATATTTAAGAAACAGGCAAAACTTGTTTAGACAGGCTTAATTTTCACACATCTGAAAATCTACTTCGTTTAAGATTCCAGACGCTTTTGAAGTCAGGTCACAAACTGACTCGTTACTCCAGAAAACACTCCAATCTTAAATATTTGAGGCCTAATAAGACATCAGGAACTGTATTTTTAATTATAATTTTTCAAAATCTTCTTTTTAAGCAGAAACTATGAAGAGCTTCGGTCTTACTGGATAGAAACATTCATTCTCCATTAAGTTAATAAACTGTGGACTGCGTATAAACAAATTCAGCTCTGAAGTGATAGCTCCTGGTATTACTATAGCAACTTTTTCAAGTGTTACATGTGATAGCCTCTAGTAACAATTAAAATGGTCAACCTTTTAGGTTGTCAGCTTTTATGTGTTTAACGGTGGGTTTTGAGTTTGATAAGGAGAAGCAAGAGATGAGGAGAGTAGAGAAAATACAGCTTCTCAGACAGAAGAGACTTGTTGCTTTGTCAAGACATGATTGCAGTTTCTGTTGTCTACACATTCTTTAAGTGTGCACATCCCCTGCTTAGCTTCCAGTTTTGGCATTTGCTCCCACCCAGGCACCCTGCTTACAGATTCCCAGTATACAGGCATCCTCCTGTGACTACACATCATGCTTTGACAATAGTAATTTGTGACAGAGCAATAAATCTCAATCCTTCTCTCCAAATACACGTGTTCACATGGCAACAGTCACCCCCAGGAAGGATTTCACAGTGATTAAGTGTGTCAAGGACAAAGGGTTCTCCAATTAATGGGGCTGGCTTCACATACAGTAAATCAGGTGAAATACAGGGATACAGCAAAAGCATGAAGTGAGGAATCTCACTTCTATCGAAGAGTCATACTGTGGACTATATCACTCCTGCTAAATATTGAAATTAGCAGCCTTATTTGTTCCTTAGCAGCCTTATTGTGTGTTCCTGCAACTCCTTTGCTGGCATGCCCACCCTTGTGCCTTTTGTGCCAATATTCTCAGGGTGTGATCTCACAATGGAACTAAACCAAGCAGCAACTGGAGAAAGGAATGTCCTGCTGACATTCCCAGGGCTGACTCTACAATAACACAGAGCAGAGAGTTACCTGTCTGACACTCACTCCACAAAGTACTTTTCCATCACTTCTTGTCCTTGACCTGGCTCACTACAGGGTCAGATACTCTCAAAATGTGAAGAGAAGATGTGAAAAAAAGAGGGAGTAGGGCCATCTCTTTCACAAGCATCAAGACTGGTGTAATGCCTTCTGGCAGGGACACCAAGAAATATACTTGAATATCAGCAGTTATATTAATTTTCAATTCAGCCACTGCTGGAAAGCCTAGGGAGCTTCAATACGTCTGTGAAATTTCCTTCATGGTCTTCATTCCGGCACAGAGTTTTATATTATCAACCCTGCTGCTGAAGAAGTGTTTTTTATCCCTGTTTCTCATGCACATCTTGAAGATTTACCTCCTACTCTTCCCACTCCTTATTTTTTAATGCTAACAATGAAGTTATAGAAAGGGTATTCTTCCTTACCCCAAGATATCTTCAGTTCTACTATACAATACATTAAAAATTTCTTTTAGGGAGGAATGAGAAAAATACTCAGTCCATCCCTTCTGACTTTACTTTCATCTCCAATCCAAGAGCAGTTACCACATCTTATGAATTAAGATACAAATACAATCAACTAATTCCCATTAAAAAGACATCCTTTCTCCCCTCCTCAAAAACTGTAATTACAAGCAGCTTCTGGAAACTGAAGAGAAGGATTACCTTCCTTGCTTATCTTGCACAAAATATAGGACAGCTCCTGTTGGTTGCCTTGAATTATGCCCCTAAGGCTTGGCTTCAAAACAGAGGAAACCAGACTGTCATGGATTTAGACTGCTGTGTTCTTAGAGCTGCAGATCTAAATTTTAGGTATCTGAAAAATCCTTTGCGGTCAACCTTGTCTCCAGCCAGTAGACAGCAGCAGTATCAAAATAGCAATTACATTCAGACTGCCCTTGATTTTGGGGAGAGGCGCTCACAAGTTATCAGGGCTAGATAAGCAAGGAGCTAGAGATCCAGTGCGATTTACGACAGTGACTGAACTCCTACAGCAAGGTCTGGTTTCATCACACATGTCACTTAGCCTTTGCTCTAGAGCAGCAGCCTAGCCAAGCAGGATAAAAGTGTGAATGAAGTCATTCTAACACATGGGCACACCTAACTTCCAAGTGTGCTCATATATTAGCCAACAGACCGATCTCATTACCCAAGCAGATGCCTATTAAAAGTTTTAGTGGTGTAAGTGAACTCAAAATAGCAATTGCTGCTGCTTGTTGCAACAGGAGTAATGTCTGACCACGGAACTTTAGCAGTTCTAAACTGAAAAGCAAGTTCAATGAGACAGGACACCAGAGACCTGTGATATTATTTTAATTAGTTGTGAAGTGGCACAAGACACTGTGCCACTTCCTGATTCAATCTGGTAACCAGCAAAACCAAATACTGCTTAAATAGTGAAAAGTGCTTCTGTCTGCACCTAAAATTAAAATATTTCTGGAATATTCTAGAAAGCAAAGGTTGGTTTACTTATCTTGTTTATAGAGGCAGTCTTTTAAGAACTACCTCTTGCTAAACTGAAGGAACAAAGCATCCACCAGAATGCCCATTCAGCAGCTGCACCAAATGCTAACCTACAGCTGAAAAGACTTTCTGAGCAGTAGCCAGCACATCTGTACCACAACAGTGACTCTACCTTCTGCAGCTGATGATGTGCACTACAGGCAGGCTAAAGACATGTTACTCTAATGTGCCATGAGACAATCTTTCCATCAAAACACCCACTGAGAGCACTGTGTAACTTTACTCATGAACACCAAAACTTCTTAAGACAATCCATTTTCAAACCTAAGCATCTTCATCCAACATGCTGCCCCAGGACCTCACGCAAACCTGGCAATGACAAACAATACATCACTTCTCTCAAAAGGACACAAAAACTCAGGATGAAGAATGAAACACTACATTCTTCACAGATGATGAAGATTTGTTACAAGTTCTTACCATATCTGGAAGGTCAACTAAAAACAAACTCACCTATTTTAGAGACTTCTTACTAGCAACACAAAAACCTGGAATGAGTAGTAGTAGGAACAGAAGGACAAAACCAGGACTAGACTATAGGAGTTCCACTGCTCCAAAGGAAGTATTGCTTACTATACATGTCAAAGTTTGGGTCTCCATCAATACTTCTAAAAGCAAGATTATATGCAACCTAATGTCTCCCTTAATGCTGTTCTGGAGATTCCCCTGAGAACCTCCACATTTATGTCTCCCTTCTCCACTGCTCAAGCCTCATATCCAGCCCTCCTGTCACACTAGAACTGATAAACCACAGCTGCCCTAATTGCTCAGCTGGTTCCTGTATTCTTGCTGACAAAGAAACCCTGCCATGGACTGAGGAGACATTACGTTAAGTGCTCAAACACCACACTGATAAGAACAGTATTAGGCTTAGACAGAAATATGATTGAGTAGTAAAGTCCTTATGAGGCTTAATCCTAAACCTGGAACAAAGTTCCAATCTGGGCACCAGCACAATCTAACAGGAGTTCTGCAGACCCCACAGACATGTGTATGATTCAGCTATGGGGACCAAGGTAGTAAAATACTGTTAATTTGCATAACAGATAATGGCTCTGCAAATAGAAACAGCCTACTCCATACTGTACTCAGCTGTTGCCTTTGTGTTTTCTTCTCTGTAATTCATTAACCTACAGGCTTATCAAGGTGGGAGTGAAGAACTTGTTTCCAGCATGAAAACCAGCAGTCAAATTGAGCAGAAGTACTTACGTCACTCTTTCTGAACTTTGCTTTTAAGCTCTTCATTCTGATCACATTCAGCCTTCCAAACTTTTGATGAGCTTCTTATTCTTCTTCAATATCTAAACAAAAAAAAGAAAGAAAGTAAGATGCCATTCAGTTCACTGGCAGGCAAATCACAATTGAATTTGCATACCTCTATCACTCTTTGAGGATTTAGCCCTCAAGCTCTAAAAAATTATTAACAGCCACTTAAAGGAAACTTTCTAACTGTTTCTCTAAACTCAGAAATAAGCCTAAATCTGACCACTGAACAACAGAACAAATGTTTACCAAAAATGAAACTGTGTATCATGTGATACTAACTACATCTCCACATATTTAGATCACCAACACATTCATAGATGAGTAGATTCCTCTGACCACCGCCTATTTTAATATTATTGCCAGGATGGCCATTTTTAAAGTGGCAAAATCATAATTAAGCATGCAGTCATTCATTAAAACTCCACCATCCTATCACCACAGGTCTGGGTAGCAGAAGTACCACCATTATTCCATGCACAAATCTAACCCCTAACCAAACTCAAAATCGTACTTCAGCCATGCAGGACACACACTGGGACAGCTCAACACAACACAGCAGACAGAATTGCCTGAGCAAAACAGAGGTTGTTGCTGGAAGAATTGTTTTGGATTCTTCCCCAAAAGGAACTGAATGTGGGTTTTTAAGATCCATAGTTGCTTGTAATTTGGCAGCGCACTATCACAGTCGTGCTCCCCCTTCCTCCCTTTCATATGAAGGAAAGCAGCAGTTGAACAAACACATAAAACCAACCTAACAGACAAGCTGCAAACTCTCACAGAGGAGAGTGAGTATCTAGGGCAAAGTTTTATACAGGAAGCTTCAGTGATACCACACCTTGCCAATGCAACATAATGGTGAGCAGCACACTAAAGAAGCATGGCAAGGTGCTTTTTCTTAGAGCACAGAACAAAATCTTAATGAGAGAGGAACATCTGGATTGGCAAATGCACCAAAGCAAAAATGTTCCATGTTTCTAGTTTTACAGTATGCTTACTGAAATAGTTGCTTTCATCTAAAGTTTTAGCTGCTATACAAATTCTTTTTGAAGGAATAGTTTAAAGTTAAGGATGTTCAGCTGTATAAACTTCCTCTCCCCACCCTAGAAAAAAAAAAGTAGAAGTTTTACAAGTCTAGTCAGATAAATAAATTACTGAAATAGGGACTGAAGCATAAATTCAAATAGGTCATGCAGGGTCACTATGTTTCACTCTCCAGAAACATAGATTACAATTTGATAATCAAAGTGAGATTCAGTTTCTTCATAAAAGTACATCTCATCATTAAAGGCAATTTACTATGCTCTACATGATGCCTCAACTATGAGGTTCAAAAACACAACTACGCAGCACACTGTTAGTAGAATATATATGTATATGAATACTTCCACAAAATACAATCCTAACTACCATCCAGGAATAGCAATCACTGCTAAGTAAACATGTTATTTAGCTCAACAGCCATTTATCTGACAGCCATTTAAGAAAAACTGTAGTACATGCCTTAAAAAAAGAAAAAAGAAAAAATCCCATACACAGAAACACATTTCCCACAGGCTACACCTCTCCAGTAGGTAACTACAGGTAATCTGGATGGGGTAATTCTGTAAGTTGTTAAAAAATCATTAAATTGAATTAAATTACTCTTAGTCTAATTAAGCAGTCATTTTCAAGCCATGTCAGATCCCTGACTGCATCCAGGTATATGAACAAGTGGTTTCATTCAAAATTCTTGAGTTTAATCACGAGAATGAGTTTGTGGCATTTTATTTAACTCTTTAGCATTAACAAAAAAAAAAAAAAAAATAGATTTTGCAGAACATTTTCACTCCCCAACCAAGGTCAAAATTTCTTAGCTTTTTCCTGGGTGGAATGAAGTATTTGTAAAACAGTAAAAAAAAAAAATTAAAATGTTAAAAAATAATAACTGAACAATCAAAAAAAGGAATTATTTCAGATTGCTATGAGAAAAGGATACCACTTTGTTTCTGCTACACCTACCCAAACTTTTGAGAAAGTGTTTAAATTGCACATTAACTGTCATAACCTGGACTGTAAAGGAGCCTGGACCTCAGCAAGAGCCCAACAATTGCCTAAATTATCCTCTAGTAACATCAAGGATGATGAGAACTGCAAATGCCAGGGTACAGACAAGACAAATATCACTACTCACCTGGCTTTCTCTGCATACCACATCAGCCAAAAAAACCCAAATCAAACCAAACCAAACAACCCCCAAACTTTTATGAAAAAAAAAAAAAAACAACAATGTATAAAAACTTTAAAGCTGTGAAACATTATACAACATCCCACAAAACCCAAAACTTAACAGGACTTTGTATTTTATAACTTAAATATACTTTGACTAAAAAAAGTAAACTGTTTAATTGGACTGGTTAATGAAGTATAAATAAATCCTGTGCACAGGGAATTAAAAACAAGAAATCTTTCCTCACATACAGATTGCCAAAGAATTGTCTGCTGTAGGCTGTCTTTCCCCTTCCCACTCCCTCAGCATTTTTGGCTCCTATGGACAAAAGATTTATTATAGCTCCCAAGGAAGAAAAAGTGCTCAACTACAAGGCTGTGAGAGAGATGAAAACTCCTTGTAGGTATATGGAGCAGCTGCAAAGCTGGACCCTTTTCTCTGAGGAACCTGTAGGAGAGTCTAATTAACAAGTTTTGCAAGCACTCCTAATACATTACTCTCCCTCTTGTGAGAAAGGAAAAAGCACATTTTATACACAGAATGTGAAACTCAAATCCTCAGCATAATTAAAAAAGCATGTTCAAGCACACAAAAACAGCATTCCTAAGCTTAGTGTGCTTTTCACATCTGTATTTTTTCCATACAATGCAGTTAAAACACAAACATCAAGATTACGGTTTGTGCATCATAATGCCCATAACCCTTCAACTGTAGAGATAAAAATGCATGAAGAGGTGAAGGCTGCCTTTTCTTGTCACTGTTTAAAGGAGCGATATTCCTCTCAGAGGGTGTTATTATTGGAACTGATGCAAAAAAGAGGTCAGCATCCTGATTCGGCAGAGCTTTATGACAACTGTTCATTTGCCAGAGGGGGGATAAAGGAAGTGCCATTAAAATTACTCTCCTGTTTTACAAGATAGGAAGTGACTACTAGAAATTCACCAGGGAGCATCAAGACACTTCAAAACAATATTTCTGCAATGAATCACAGGTATTAACAAGAAGCAATTTTTACAAATAGTGGCATTTCTGTGCTTTCAGAACGAACATGGTAATAAATACTGAGCACTGCCATTTTATAGCTGCAGCAAGTTATCAGCAGACAAGTGCTAAACTCCAGGGATTCTCAACAGCTAATGCTGATCACACGCTTTTAACCGTTAGCTCCAAAATTAAATAGTTAGTCCTCTATCTCATCTTTAGCTTAATGTTAACAAACATCCCTGAGGAATACAAGCCACAAAAAATATCTTTAGGTAGGCAGGTGGTAAACCTATCTAGCTAAAACAAGAGTCATTGAAGTGGTGGTAATCTTTGACCTCAATAATTTCATTGCAACTCTGTTTTAATACACAATACAATCTTTAGGTCTAAATGTAGGGAACAGATTAGGATAATCTTTCCTGCTGATTTATAGTGAGATTTGTGCAAACAACAGTCAACAACAATACTGACATTTTTTTCCCTTTCATTAAATTGCATAAAAATCTGAGCAAGGCCTTTCAAACAATGTTACAATTAACTCCTTGAGGGGACCAAAATCCTGTGATGCAATAAGGAAAATACTTCGTTTCCCTAAACAAAAGTGGAAGTTTACAGTAAAACCATATATTATACACAGTGTTCATGCTAATGAGCCACTCCTCACTTATAAGTGCTGAATTCAATCAATTTAGGTGTCAAAAATCTTACACCTCTTTCAGAATACCCTGAGAAGCCTTCACTTACACAGAGCTCTTTCACAGCAAAGCATGACTAATGTTTCAACTAATTTCCCCTTCCCCTCCCAAAAACACTTCAAAAAAACATTTATAACCTTGAAAGGTTACAGGAAAGATTTACAGACTCTAGGCAAGATCTGGCAACACACATGGAGGTGTGGGGGAAATGAAAAAAGGGTCTGGAGTGTGGAAGAGTACTCCTGCTGCTGCACACTTACGACCTCCTTTGTGTGACTACACCTACTCTCACAGCGAAAGTAAGGGGTCCCAGAAGCATCTTCCCCCAAAGCACACCATTATTTACCCTCTGGATGATCACTTTCTAAACCACAAGCCCAGCTCTGACCCAGAAGTACAGCCTAGCAGCAGCCAGCACTGCAAAGCAGCCAGAGGCATCAAAATTAATGCATCCCTTCTGCTGATCACCTTTAGTATCCAACTTCATAAATGCTTCACGTCCCTGAGCTTCCCTGACCTACCCTCCAACACCAAGAATGTCCTCCAATGCAAGCTGCTCTTTAATATTGCCAAAGTCACAATACTGCCTGGAGACATTAGCCATTGTTCAGCCTCTTTGGCTGCTCCCACATAAATGCAAAAAGCCCATTCTGTCCTAAAAAAGAAATCCACTCAACACTCCACCTCCCCTGACTACTTCCTATTTCCATCCAGCTGAGCATATTCTTCCACGTTTCAGGCCAAATCAGAGAAGCATGTATGATGTGACCAAAAGCTACAGGAACATTTCTCCACTCTTTATCAGCACAACTCAGTTTTTCCATCTTGAGTAACCCACCCTCCTATCATAGAAAAAGTCAAATGGAATAGAATTTTATAAACTCAGTGTTACCTATAAAGACAAATAATTCTTGGCTTGGTTAATCTACTGTTACTTACTAATGAAAATACACTAAAAAATGCACTGAGAAGCCCAAGCACCACACAAGAGTGGGAGTGATTTATATACAGTTAATCCCACTCTAAACAGAACCAGACATCAGAGATAGCAAGAGCCTTGGGTAACCTAGTGCATTCCCTCTATCTGCTCACAAATCACTGGCAAGGATGTGCTGAACTGTACAAATTTAAGTGTCTGAGCCCAGAAGTTAGAGCGCCATAGATGTTGCAACTCTAACAAATCTACAGCTACAGCTCCTCTCTCCAGGACACTGTGTATCAACTCTTTACTCTTACACATCCTTTGATACTCAGAATTTGCAAATGTTGAACTTTATTTTAATGGATTCAGCTGAAGCAGTACCAGCCTCTCAGGATGCCATACAGCCAATATAAACCCAGGCAAGATGTAGGGATACGTGCAGCTTGTTTAAACAGCGTATTAAAAGGCAGTTCTAGAAAGCCAGAAGAAAGCTAGCACCAACAAGGCCTTATACACAATGAACAAGAGCAGGTTAGAGAAAAATCAAAATGTGACATTGCCCTGATTTGTTTACTTGGCATATTAGACAAGACTCTGGGCAAAATTCTAATTCCAATTAAGTCCGGGTAAATTTGTTGTGCACTCCTTACATACAATTTTATTCCAGTCCCAGTCCCATTCTTTCGTCTGGAAGCATTTATCAACACACACTCAGGAACAACAAAAGAGACAAGAGTTGTTGCATGAACTGGGACATACTGATGCTCCTTCTCTGCCTTCAGTCTTCCTGTCTCTAAAACAAAGATGCACACTCATCCTTGCACAGCCCTTAATTTTGAGACCATCTTCTTCAGTTTGATCGTGCATAAAACCCGTTGCAGTCCTGTAGACTTTTCTACATTCAATATTTAGTCCAACTGGATGAGTTCAGTGCTTTATTGGAAATAAAGCATCAAGCTACCATTAGCAATAGAGAAAAATGCCTTAGAGTACCACTTCTGAAATGTAATTTCTTAAATGAGAAACCCACATGGATAACAACAGCTAGTACTTGTTTTTACTTCCTTCCTAGTACTCTGTTACCAGCCATTCAACTTGATGTTCCTCAGAATCATCAAACACAACAAACTATACAGCTGCAACACTAAATCTATTAAGAGATTTCAGAATATTAATCCATGACTTTATGGATTAATATTCTGAAATAGCCTAAGGCAGAGCAGTCATCTATTAGGGGTGGAATTAGAAAGACAGGAACATCAAAGCAATCTACCTAAGACATTTGACAAGCCCCACTCCCACAAACACCTTGGAAGGGTATCCTACTGGAACTAATCTATAAATACCTCCAGAGACTGTGCTGATAACACAGCTCCCCTACTCAGCTATCAAGTTCCTGGGTAAATGCTTTAGCTTTTTAAACATTATTCAGAAATTGAGCTTCATGTGTTTCTAACCTTCAAGAAAAAATTCAGATTTTTTTCTACTCTGGAAGACTCTCAATGCTATAAACTAGCAAGACACCAGCAAGATTAACACCTACATTTGGTAAGTGATATTTCTGGAATGGTATCTATGCTGCCATTCAATGAGATCTGGCCAGGCTAGAGAGGTGGGCACAGAGGAACCTCATGATATTAACAAAGGCAAGTGTGGGGTGCTGTAGCTCAGGACCAGCACAGGTTAGGGGTTAGTCTGCTGAATCCAGCTGTGTCCCGAAGGACCTGGAGTCCTGGTGGACAAGTTAAACATGAGCCAGCAGTACGTTCTTGTGGCCAAGAAGTCCAGTGGTATCTTGGGGTGCTTTGGGAACAGTGTGGACAGCACACTGGAGGAGGCTCTTCTGCTCTGCCCTGGTGAGGCTATATCCAGAATGCTGTGTCCCATTCCAGGCTCCCTAGCTCAAGAAAGGCAAGGAACTTCTGGAGAGGGTCTAGTGGAGGGACACAGATGGTAAGGGAACTGGAGCATCACTCTCACAAGGATAGGCTAAGAAAGCTCAGTTTGTTTGGCCTGGAGAAGAAACAATTGAAGGGGGATCTTATCAAAGCTCACAAATATCTTAAAGATATGTGTGAGGAGGATGGGGTCAGACACTTTTCAGGCATGCCTGGAGACAGGACAAGGGGCAACAAACATAAACTGAAACATGGGAAATTTCATCTGGATATGACGAAGAGCTTCTTTACTTTGAGGGAGACACACAGGAACAGGCTGCCTAGAGATTCCAGTTGTGGAATATCCTTTTCTGGAAACATTCAAAACCTTCTGGATCACGATCTTGTGCAACCTGCTCTAGCTGAAACAGCTTTGGCAGAGGGGTTGGATTAGATGATCTCCAGAGGTTCCTTCAAACCTCAGCCATTCTGTGATTCTAAGATCTTAATGATAATCAAGTGATTTTTTTTTCTGATTTTATTCAGGTTTTTAAAATTCATATTCAATAGCAGCAGCACTAGGTGTTATATAAATATTGGAACTTTGTTTAAGATACTTCTCCCAGCCTTCACAGACTTACAAATCTTCACCTCTCCCTTAGAGTTAACATGCTGGTGTGTCTCAGGCAGGTAGCTGTAAACAAGGTCCTCAGAAAGTACTTGAGTGTCAAAACTCTGCAGAGATGTTTCAGGGTGGTCCAAAGTGCCTTTGGGAAGTCAGACACCTGCAAGAACTAACAGCAGCTCCCCGACTCTCAGAACTTGTGAGAAAAGAAATGGAACATTCTCAGCTACTGAAGTACAGAGTCACAGGCAGCATACAAATTCTTTTCACGTTGTAATGTTGCACAAATTAGGCTTTCTCTTTCCTCTACCCATTCCCCCAACAGATTCGTGTGGGAGGGGGAAAAAAAAAATCCATCTTGTTTTACAGTATTTTCAGTACTGGCAATGGCTTCCAGGCAGAAAACCAAAAGAAGACTATGACAGCTTTAGAAAATGTACATAAGTTACTAAAGCATTCATCTAAAATGCAAGTTCTGCCTGCAGAGGAAGAACTTGTCAAAACCTAAAATGCACTAACCATGAGGCTCTCCCTAACATGTGACCATCTCAAGTTCAGCACTTGACCACCACTATCACCTCTGGGTGTTACTGGCCATCTTCTTCAGGACTCAACACAAGGGAAGAATGCATTCTTTCACTGCTGTGCGCCTCCACTCCTGTAGTCCTTGGCAAGTACCTGCACTGTCAGCTAGTCCAAAGTGCCAGAGAGAGCTTCAGTTGCTCCCAGAGTTCAGCAGACTGGTATGTCTCTGGCAGCTGGACAGTGACAAGCTCTGCTCTAACATATTACCAGAATTATACTTGTTTGCATTACTTCCTCTGAACCCTAAAGCCCATGATCAGATGACTCTAAATATAAGGAGCAGCCAGGATTGACAATTCTGGAAGCAAAGCCCAAGCTACCTCAAATACAGAGCTATCACCTGCATGCATGCACAGGCACCTAGACAGCAGCTCCAAAAAGTGCTGGCAAGCAGGCAGGCTTCTCAGACATGCTAGAGGTACACACACAGCAGGAGCCAGCTGCTCAAACTATAAACTCAGAAGATGTTATGGATTGCTGTGCTTCTACCTTGGAATTTTTAGTACTCTACTAAAAATTAGTAAGTCTAATCTGCCATTAAGCAAGGTACTGAAGCATTGAATCCATTTGTTCTAGTTTCACTTGTTTTGGTTTTTTTCTCTATATTTATTTCAAGCATTATCCCTGTGCAAAAAGAACTAGACCACAATCAGCTCCCAGAAAGAATGTGATTAGGGCATTGTTGCAGCAGGATTTAGAAATTACCAACATCTTACACAAGAACTAGCTTTCATGTTTCTCCAATCACTGCTTCTCCCTCAAAAAAGGCATGAAGTTTTCAGGGAGAGAGAGAAGGAAAACTGAACATACAGAAAGAAAAAAAATGAAAGGAAGAGATGAGGCAAGCTTACATCACTTCATGAGATGAGCAGCCTTCCATCTAGTCTCTTCTTCAGTTGATGTTATCCACCTCTTGGTTCAGGGAAACAGAGGGGAGGAGGTAGCATTTTATTGCCTTGCTAGCAGATGCATTCTTGGAAGGGGAAGAGAATAGCAGAGGGACAATATTTTTAGAGATTGGAAAGACGGGTGTCTGCTACTGCACAGTGGCTTATTGGCACTGAGCTTGGCTTCAAATCAAGGCAACCCTGAGCTCATACGATGTGTTGTTCTACTCAAAATGCTTTTTCACTCTGGTTCATATGGCTGTGATTCAATTCTTCTACTAGTAAATAAAATCTCATTGACAGCTTTCCATAAGTGTCCAAAGACAGGAGCCAAGCAGGTCACTGACAGATATTTACTAAATTCAGTTACTCCTAGTTAATCCTGCATATCAGAAAACCTTTCTAACATGATGTATGCGTAATTTTTGGCATTTGATCTATTTTTTTTTTAATGACACAGCTAATCTACAACCTGCTAGGGTAGATGAGAAGAAAAGAAAGAGGAAAAAGGAGACTACAGCTTCTATGAAAGTAGCAGTAGACGAAGTGTTTTATATCAGTGCTGTAGTAAGCACATTCATACTCATTATAGAAGCAAACAGCAGAATTTGTTAGAGATCCTGCAACGCTGTTAAAGCCTACTCTTTTCACAAGGAGAAAGTTAAGAATGTCACAAGTGGCAACAGAAGAGTACAGAAGGCTTGTGCTGCCAAACGCTGTGCAAGAGGAAAATAAATCTTTCGTACGCCCTGTGAGAAGTTCGAATAAGCACAGGTTCCCGATTAAACTCCATGCTATTCCTAAAGCAGACTACTTAATTTACTTAAATTTTTTTTTTTTTTTTTTTTTTTTTTAAACAGCAACAGTAAACCTGGATCTTTTAAGCCTGGGCTGCCATAGGAAGGCGCAACCCCCCGCGCGCCCGTGGTCCGCGGCTGGCAGCGGGGGCGGGGGGACCGGCGGAGCCCGGCAGCGACCCTGCCCTCCCACCAAACCCACCGGGACAGCCGGGGCTCCCTTCTGCCCGGACGGAAGATTCTCAGGGTCCCCCGGCGGAGGATTTAACTCCATCAGGGCGCCCCACGACCGGCACTGCCCTGCGCTACCGGGGACCCCCGAACCTGGGGCGGCTCCGCTCGGGGCCGAGGGACCTGCGGAAAGCCCGGGGCAGAGGCGCGGGGCAATGAACCGGCGGGGCCATCCCTCGCCCCGCGGGCAGCTGTCACTGCCCGCCACGCATCTTGAGAGGAAAAACAAAACAAAGCAAACCAAACACAGAGTAAATAAAATAAACAGTCAAGTGGCAGCGACCCACGGGCTGCGTCCCCCCGCTGCTCCCCGCTCCCCCACACCGGGAAAACGGGGCGTTCCGGCAGCGCCCGCCGAAAAGAAGGGAGAAGTTCCCTCCTGTTGCGCCCTTCAGAGGTTTCCTCGCTCCGGGGCAGCGCCCGGAGCCCCCGCGCCGGGCGGCGGAGGCGGGAGCAGGTGGGCGCCGCACACAAAGCCCCACTCACAGCGCCCGCCGCCGCCGCCGCTGCCACCGAGCGCGCACGGACCCGCGCCCGCCGCCCGCGCCGCGCCGCGCCCTCACCTCACGGAGCGCCCGCGTCCCGCTACGCCGGCGCGGCTGTGGCGGACCGCGCGCACAGCGACCCGCCGCGCTGCCGAAGGGCGGAGCGCAGCGCGAGCGCCCAGGACACTCGGGGGCGGGACACGGCGAGCACGTGACGGCGGGGGCTGCGGCCCGCGGGGAGGGGGCTCGGGCCCGCCCTCGCTCGGCGCGGCTGAGGAGGGCGAGGGAGGGGCGCGCTGGGAGGAGACCACCCTGCTGGCTGAGGGGGCCGCGTGTGTGCCTCTGGAGGGGTGTGGGGAACCACGGAATCACTGAATATGCTGGGTTGGAAGGGCCCCACAAGGATCATCAGAGTCCAACTCGTGGTCCTGCACAGGACACCCCAAGAGTCACACCATGGGCCTGAGAGCATTGTCCGAGCACTTCTCGAGTTCTATCAGGCTTGGAGCTGTGACCGATTCCCTGGGGAGCCTGTTCCAGGGCCCAACCACCCTCTGGGGAAGAATCTTCTCCTGATATCCTACCTAAACCTCCCCTGACACAGCTTCAGTCCATTCCCTCAGACGCTGTCACCACAGAGCAGAGATCAGTGTCCGGCCCTCCTCTTCGCTCATCAGGGAGCTGTAACTGCGATGTGGTGTCCCCTCAATCTCCCCCAGGCGGAAGGTGGGTGCCAGTCCACTGCCATCTGTGCATTCTCTCGGATTTCCTTGGGATAAAGCTGGGGAGAGGGGGCAGGGGCCAAAGCCATGTTAAATTCTTAAGGAAACACAAGTGCTTCAGCACATGAGGGAAGTCCTGCGTTTTGGTTCTCCCCAAAGCTTCCCTGTATGTCAAACGCCCCTTTGTCAGACCTCTAGGTAGAAAGGATTGCTTGAGAAGAAAGAGAAGTGGGCCACTTCTTGTTCAGTATCCAAATTAATGGATGGTGTAGTGTTTGGCTACCCAGGAGCTTAGAAGTCAGAGAATCACAAGCAGGCTTTATCGCAGCACCAAGGTTCTGATTCACTGGATGTGCTCTAGGAGTCTGTTTTCCATGTAGGCCAAAGTCTTCTGCTCAAAGTTGAACTTCTGGAGTGCCCTTTCTTGAGTCTTCTGTCAAACCACCTTGATAACTCACCAAAAGATCACCTATGCAAGACCTTGCACACTTTATCTATGAGTTAACCTGTTAAGTGAGCCTCTGCCTACCATCCCACCACAAAGGTCCCACCAGAGCTGCTTCCCATCACGTCCTGCCAGAGCTGCTTCCCATTTACTGGTCCCAATGACCACAGCTGGGTCCCTGAATGAGCTCTCCTTTAATCTCTGCGATCGTTCTTATCTTCTCTGTTCTCAACAGTATCCACACCTTCTGAAGTGGCAAACAGTACAGGGAGGAAATGAGCACTTCAAAACTTTAGGTCATTATTGTAATAGTGGCAAGTATTGTTATTAAACAAATACACTTGATTATCATCAGAAGTATACTTTCCTCTGCTAATCTGCACTCCTTGCCTTGGTCAATTTGTTCTGTAGGTGTTTTTTGTCTGAGAACAGCCATCATTGTGCCAGCACTGTTTCTTTTTTTTATCTTTTTTTTTTTTTTTTTTTTTAAAGACACTCTCAAGATGTTAATCTAATACAGTTAATGGTTAAAACTTAATTTGCACAAAACTAATAGAAAGGAAAATCAACCTTTCTCTGCAATGTTAGTTCATCAAACACAAAACATGTTCAATTTACTATTGAGCTATCTTTAATTCCTGTTATTTTTTAAAGTGAAATACATGTGAACAGCATTGTTAGAGAGTCTCTTGCCTACTTATACCAACACCAGCAAAAAGTTGTGTAGTCACATGTGACTAACCTGAAAATGCTAGTCATTATCTCTCGCATTTGCATAGTTTGACCAAGAGTGATTTTTATTTCCATTCTCAATGCCAGTATAGACTGGAGTGGATATGGAGTTTGGATATGTTTGCATGGGATGTTCACGTGTAAAATGACACATTAATCACTGATAGTACCTTCTGCCTACAGTATCATAAAATGTTCATTTCTTGAGAAGTGGAAAATACCATATTTACTGCTTCCCAGAGAAGTATTGTTCATCATAAAAGCTGTGGATGAAGATAAAGGCTTTGGGGTGTGTTGTGGCAGCAAGCTTAAATGCATTAAACCCAACTGATCTGTGTCTCAGAACCTGACTGCCCTCTAGGTTAGTCTCCTTGCATGGAAGGCTGCCCTTTCATTGCTTTCATCTCTTCTTTCCTGAGCCCCCTTTTGGGTCCCCTTCCAAGCGCCGGTCATTGCCTTATGTTTGAAACACTCCTATGTAATTTTGTGGCTGGAGCCTCTGCAGGCAGAGGACAAAGCTGGGAGCCTGGTGAGCTCAGCTCTGTTCCAAGTTTCGGCAGCGTTGTGCTACAGTACTCTGCCATAGTCACGTTTTTCCACCTGTGCCTCTACTCTGGGGCAAACACAATTCTTTGAAAGTTTCATTAAATGCTCAGCATAAGCTAATTTTAGCTAGATGGAGAGGATTAAATCTGTGAGGTAAAGTACATCCTACACAAGCAGCTTCTCTCAAAACCTAAATATTAGCGTGTTGGCAGTGTGACACCCCTCCCGTGCCCCTCCATTCCTTTGTGCAGCAGGCGTGATGTGAGGATTGGGGAGCAAGAGAATACCCTCCTCTGCTCAGTCTCATGGAAAATGTGAGAGTTTACACTCAGTTTTGCCTTGGAATTGGCTGCCCACAGCAAGGATGTAATGAAACCAGCTATGCATTTCTAGCAACTTCTCCAGAAGGGAGAGGCCTGGAAGTGGCTTGAAGATGTCTTTAATCATATCTTATCACTCTGTCTTGATAGCATCTGCTAATTAGCTTACCTTGAAATTGTTAATTTTTTTGTGCTGCTCCTGGCTAGTGAGTTTTTTCCCCCTGCTTCTGGCTACTGCCTTTAGGAGAACACAAAGCACTGGCCAGATCTCCACCTAGAAATTATTTGCAAAGGAAATCACACTCCTGAGCTGGCTGATCACTTCCTGCTATCCCTTCAATCAGACTAAACCTGTTCCATAAGCTCTAAGTGCTGCATTTTCAGTTCCCTTGTTGGACTTGTTCTGATTTGGTTATTTTCAATTGGAATACAGTTCGATTTACTAATCCTGGCTGTTATTTTTCACTGAAGTACAATTTAAAGAAAGTTTAGGTTTAGATTTTAAGACATGATTTTGTTTCCAGACTCTTCTTCGCCTACAGTAAAATATTTTTTTCATTCTTTGTAGCAGATGTCCCCCATAAATGCAAGAATCACTGTGGTAACAAGTGAGACAGTTAAAAAGTGTCATTTTTATCTGCTTCCAGCAGAGCACTTTCTTTTTTTAATAACTTGTTAGCACAGAACGGAGGTGATTGATGCCTCTTCACAACATGGTATGTTTAGAAAACTTGGTCGGGAATTTTTTGCCTTTACTGTTTCCATGCTCTTTGTATAGCTACAGCAATGAGCCTGACAAGGTGAGCGCAGGAAAACACTAAAAATTGAAGAAACTCACAACAGCTGCTCAAACTGGGCTCTTAAATGAGACAGGATCTTCAGAGAAAGGAAAACCTACCTAGGGATTTCTTTTACTTTGAACTTTCAAAGAGTGAAGGAAAAAATCCAGTAATGGTTGCAGGGAATTATCTAGATTATTTCAGCTTTCTCTTTCAAGATGAATTTCCTCCACCTCCAACAACCATTCTTCTTTCTCATGATTTATATCTATACTCACCTTTGCCCACCTTTCTGCGAAGAGCCCCAGTTTATAACTTGATCTCTTCCCAGTCCCAGGTGACATTTCTTGGAAGGCTCCAGTGAAGTTTTGCCTTTGTGATTCTTCCTGTACCACAGGGTCCTGCTTTGCCATGACCCCAGGTGGCACCACGAGGGTGGGCTGCACTTTAAATCTGAATATTCCTTCTTTGCCATAGGAGCAGAAATCAGGAGCCAAGGCAGGAGGAGGCCAGGCTTTCTGTGTTACTGTTGCTAAACCCTTCAGCAGCCTTGCAGCAGAGATCGGGTGAACCCTGGGGAGCCACCCTAAGCTGCAGCCTTACCTGAGTGGGACTAAATAGGTGTTCCAGTTAGCAGA
Organism: Muscicapa striata striata; assembly: GCA_030060385.1. Lineage (NCBI taxonomy): Eukaryota > Metazoa > Chordata > Aves > Passeriformes > Muscicapidae > Muscicapa > Muscicapa striata. The sequence continues at coordinate 2,880,311 of JAREIS010000142.1, forward strand.
GAACAGAAATGTAGTTTACTGTTCTTTCCCTGTGAGAGAGGGGACATTATTTGCCTCTGGTTATACTTTTCATCTTAGTTTGTAGCTACTGGAATATACAAAAAGGAATTAATGCAATCCTTCTTAAGTACAAAGAGTAAAAATGGTATTCTTTTCTCTTTCTCACATTATTATGGAAATCTGTGCTTGCATGTTAGTGTCTTTGATATGAAAGTGATTTACATAGGTTTAACAAGTAGAAAAAATTTTTTTGGTCTTTTCACCAACATCCAATGTAAAACAAGTTTATTTTGTATATCTTCTCTGTAGGGACAAACTCAGCTTTGTTGCCTGGAAGTGGGCTTCATGATCTAATGTGGCTTTCCCACAGAGCCTCAGAATTACTCCATAACATATTTAATTCTTGAAAGTATTTTGAAAGTACAAGCCCATGGAAACAACAAAAGAAAATCATACACTCCTTACACAAGCAGATTGTGCCTGAAACAGCTGAGCATCTATGGTTTTTTTAGTTTAAAAAGGAAAAAGTGTTTAATTTCTTCTCATAGAAAAGCTCATCAAGCAGAAAAACAACTGACCAAACAGACATCAAGACCTATGAAGATAAAGAACAAAGCTTTCTTAAAAGCTTATCACAGAATCAACAGGATGTATTTCAGATCTCAGTACCATAAATACTGTTTATGTGTAGCATCTACTGCTTTGTCCTTGAGTTAGGACAGCTTCATCCTCTCTTGCTCAGGGCCATGGAAATTCTGCGCATATGGGCGTGGTCAAGTTTTCTTAATTTTTCCACGAGCGAGAGGAAGATTTTTCTCTCTGCTTGGCCCCATAGATGAAGATGGAAACCAGGATAATTTATGAGAAAATCCTCTACCCACACCCTGCACTTAGAGGCTTCCCTGAAAGCTTGAGGGCTGAGATTTCTTGAAAGCCAGAAGGAACACCATGTGTGAAGCATGGACTACCACAGACAGGGAGAGCTCACCTTGAGCAGAGCCGACTTCCACCCCTCCACAAATATAAAAGGCCCTTTGAAGGCACACCACTGAAAGTCCTGAAAGGCCAGTTGCCCAAGAACAACCAAGAAGAAGATTATACTAATCTGAGGATCACTAAAGAGCAAAACTCCTAGTATTTAATTACACTGTTGAGCACCTTGATTATGTTGTAGTAGCACAAAAGTCAAAGCAGTTCCTACAGAAAGAGGCGGCTACATGCTGTATACACTCCACACAGGAGTGCAGGGAGTTGCTTTGTCTTTAGTCTTGCTCTAAGGTTCCTATTCCAGTCAGAATTTGTAAATCAATTTCCTCTTCCCATTCAAACCTGAAAAAACCACATTCCTGCATATTTTATATGACTATTTGCATTACACAGAAGCCAAGCACCTTGCAAATGGCATTTCAAACTGCCTATTTTTTGTCTTTGCTCTTCACAGGATTTCTTAATGCGCTTGGCATCAACAAGCTGGAACTCCAGTTCTGTCCAGTGCTGCATTCCCATGACAAAATTTCTGCTGCTGATTTTGTTGTGGAGGTTCAAAATCCCATATGAATTCTATCTTTGTTGACATTCTTCCAGGTTTTGGGAAAGAAGTTTCTTTACATCTCCAGGGGAACTGAATTTCACTTGGTCTGTCATCTGTTTTGTTTTTTAAAATGCTTCTCTGATGCAGAGGATTTCAGATCATATTAAAACTTGTATACAAAGAAAAGAGAAAAGAAAATGCAAAGATTCTTTCCACTGCATCATAATAATCAAATTTTAGGTGTCATTCATATTTTCATGCAAAGGCCCCTGCCTCTGCTGGGGTTGGTGTCAATGACTGTCAGACATTCCTTTTTACTTCTCAGAGATGGCTACAGCATTTAGCCTGGATCACAAGAAAAAATATCAAAGGGTTGGAAAGTGGGATGGGATCCAAGTTTAAGGCTGTGATTTAGTGTGGAGACTTTGGAGATTTGTACACTTTGCACAAGGACAGATATAAATCTTAGGTAATCCTGCTCCAGCAGAGAGGCTTTTCTTAAGGACTTCTACAAATGAAGCCAAATAAATAGCAAACAAAGGAGTGAGAGTAAATCTTTAATATGGTGTAGCAGTCCTTAAAGATTGTAACAAACCAAAACTTCACAGAGGAATACAATTGTACATAGAAGTTTATAAATATGGAACTGAGGGCAGAGTTTCATGAAGTGATAGCAAAGCCACGTTATTCAGTGTAAGTTCACTCTCCTCAGTAGAAATTATTCATGCTCTCTTGAGACTTTTTTCAAAGTGATTTCTTCTTTCTAGTAGAATTTTTCTCACATGCAATATTACATATCTGTATAATGCATTGCTGAAATGTCCTCTATTCTCACAGTTTTACACTGTGTGCTTAATCTTTTGCTTGAATGGTCAGTCTCAGGCACTTCACTGCCTAATGCCAAAGTAGCTTCAGTTCATCTCTTTAGCAGGCTCCTCTGGCTTTGAGGGAAGAAATAACTTGCCACCATGGAATGATCCACAGGATCACATCGTCACCATCATCTCAGGGCTTTGTCAAACGGTCAGTGGTCATTGCCCAGCTACTCCACCCTTGTCCTTGCCACACACTCACCCATCCTTCATGGCCAGTTGGAGATTCAAGAGTCTGTGACTGAGTCTAGGCCAAATATTACCCTTCTCTCCAATCAGAGAAACACAAACCTATCTGCTGCTTTCCAAACACCAAACATACCACAAGCCTTTATCTTCTAGGAACCATTACCATTAGGTCCCTTGTGCATATCAGTGTAAACACCATGTGGTAGATGTGCTGATCTGATGCCAGGTTAGAAGTGCTGCGATTTAAGGCAGATCCTGCTTGTGCTGAGAAGTGCCTGGCTATGCCCAAATCCATTAATAATTACCTTGAAACCATGAGCTGTTATGCAGTATGGGATGGCATGCAGTGCTCCTAGAAGTTAAGGCTCTTACCTTCAATTCCTAACTGGGATCAGCAAAATCTTCAAATGTCTTACTGTTGTCTTTCAATAAACAAGAAGTGCAGATTTCAATTTGCTCCTGCGAGTTCTTTTTGAGGAAAGAACTCTTTTTTGGGTTTGAACTTCTGTCCAGGAAATGAGAAAAAAATGCTTTTTTTTTTTTTTTTTTTTTGATGAGTACCACTTATGCAGAGACATCTAATTTTAAAAAAGGTTCTGGTGGTCCTGACCTCTAATGAAATATGGAGCCAGACTTTGGAACATGTTAGCTTTTGCCCTGGGCACCTAAGTCTGCTCTTGCAGGTTGTGACAGTGAGAGCCCAGCTGACAGTCTGGTGCTGCTTTCAATTCCTTTAGTTTTCAGGATTAATAAGGATCATTAAATACATTAAAGACTTTCAGAACATTTGTTTCTAGTTAGCTGCTCTACTTCTGATGCCCTGAAAGTAAGAATGTAATTACTGAGAGATATGGATACAGTTTATTAATCAATTTTTAAGTACATTTAAAAACAAAAGACAAGAAACCATAGCCTCAGGTTGAAATTATTACTGGAAGGAATGGAACCATTTACAATAAAATGTAATAAAAAAGCACAAAAATAATTAAGAAATAATTACTTGCTTGGGTACTTGCTCGTCATTTTATTTTACTCTGCAATTTGAAAACATATATCTTTGCAAATAATCAGTGCATACATGTTAGCATTATGGATGTTGTCAATTGCATTTTAAGTAGCTGAGAAACAAAATTATAGCTGCAATGAATGCTGAAGAGTGGAGACAGATGGATACAGTACACTTTTTTTCTGTGAACATTAGATAGTTGGCGATTGTTGGAATTAAATGAAAACCAAGTACCTTACAGTAATTTTATTGCCTTTTCTCAGTATTTGCTTTTGCAATCATATGCAAAACCAAGAGGTTTTTCTATAGAAAATTCAAAGAAAGGAAGAGTCTTGAGAATATTTGCACACATGAAAGCTTGCAAAATGTTTCTTAAACCATCATTTTTAGTCGTTTTATTTTGAAAGAAGTGTAGGTCACCTTCCCCCTTTTGTCAAATGACTCTTCCAAACTCCACAACTTAGTTCTCTCTAGGCAGCTATCCCTGAGTAAGCATATTTAAATTGGGTTGCTAAATGGTATACTAAAATTATTACTTGCAAATATTTCAAGTTAAGATGCTAAAATCTCTATATTTGGATATATTTGTGTTTTCTGTCATTAGCTGGGCCCATACTTGATATCTGTCCAGAACTGATTTCCTGCTGAACAAATGTCTTAGGTCTGCTATTCTACCTTTTGGATCAAGTTTCATAAACTTCTCCTTCTCTCATTAGATATCCAACAAGTTTCAATTCGGCTCAAAACATCACAGTTACATTAAATCACTCTTAAATTCAGCCTTGCTATTTATTCCAGAATCCTGCATTGATGTTCTAAGTTCAGTTTGTATATAAAGTAGTATACTGAATGAAATGTGAATCACATTCACCATTATTGTATCTGGAGGATGCATTATTCAAAGGCTGCAGTGAGATACTATCTGGTTGGAATGAGAGGCAGACTGGTGAAGATTCAGATTGCCATCAGTATTTAGAGGAATTTCATCCACACAGTAGCACAAAACTCTGTATATGCCTGGTATCTGAAGAAGCATTTATCCATCAGGAATGGTTTTGTGCTTCACTAGTCCAGCAGGTTAGTGAGCAATGTGATGTTCCTCATGAAAGACATAACTGAACTAAGAAAATTTGTTTTAAAAAAATCCTTAATTAGGTTGCACTTTTTACCAGACCTCAGTAAGAAATATTATACAGTTTATAACTGTTTATACTTTTGTTTGGTTTGGTATTTTTTTTCGTGGTTTTGTTTTGGTTTGTGTTTTGTATTTTGTTTTGGGCTTTTTTCCCCCCACTTCTTCCTCTCCTCAATAGTCAGAGAACAGTCTCCTCCCTTCAGTTTACTGTCCATTTGTATCAGTCTCGGTATAAGGAGATTAGCACAGAGTTCTGCCTTGTGCGTTTGCATTTAACATCAACACTTTTGTTTTCTGAGGATATTTATTCATCAATAAACCTTAAATTAGCTTAAGCTAATAGTTCATAGGTCTGTGGTTGAGGAGCCAGCTCTGCTTCCATTTACATGGTTACAGCTCCCACTAACAGTAAAGGCTGGATCCTTATGTATTATCTCATTATTAAAGCTAATTATGGGAGTGCTAACAAAAGCTGAGTAAGCACTGAATCCTAAATTCCTGACTATATCCTTCACCAGCATTCCAGCCATACCAGTATGGGTGGCAGATTTGAAAGCTTCTTTTCATAGGTTGTGGGTTTTTAATTCTCTTTACTTACCAACTTGGAATCTCTGGTCTTCAAAACAAAATAAATTGAGTGGAAACCCTAATAATCAAAAATCTTGATGTACCATTAACACAGGGCTACGTTATCTGATTATGTACTTGTTCTTTGGGTTTGGTTGCATCACCAAAGACCAGCTCAAAATGGCTAAGCACACAGCTAAGCCAGACACATCTTTGCACAGAAATGTTACAATACTTTTTAGGAAAAGCAAATTATCCTTATAAATTATGTTGCCAATAAAATTTTTTTTACTGCATATCCCATCAACTAATAATTGTTGAAGTATTCTGTCTGGAACTGCAGAAGAGGCTCATTGTTACTTTCTAGTTCTTGAAATTCTCAGAGGACAGACATTCATTTACAGAATTAGAACGAAAAAACACAGATGGCCAGAACTGATAATGATACTAAAATCAGTTAAGGATCAGTCCTGAAAACACTTACTTAGGTAGCTTCATCTCAAGAAAATAGTTATATTAAAATAGAATAGATTATAAGCATAAGAATGTGATCCATAAATGACAGCAAAATACCTAAAAACTATGGTGGTGTGTATTATGTCTAGTCAAAAATGCTCCAACACTTAGTCATATTCTTCAATCTTTTTATTTAATATAAATGTAACATTCTAAGGTTTTCCTTTCCCTGCTACAGAAGTGCTTTGAAGATGTGCTTAAGAGACTGAGTGCTTCTCATCATACCTCCAAGTAGTGGAAGGTTGAGACTCTATAAATATCTAAGCAATAGGACCAATTTATGTTTAATTTAAATATTCATCCATAGGAACACATCTTATGATTGTGTTGCTCTGAGATGAGTTGAAATCCATAACAAAAGAATGTAAGAAGAACATTCCATGTTTCTGTTGGATATAAAGGCTGTTTCTATTAAACTGGAGATGTATAAGATTCTTTCATAGTCTATTTCCTCAGAGCTGTAATTCAGGTATGCAGGATATCCTTACTAGTGTCAAGATCAGCTATTGAACATCATTTATGCTGACAGTTCTCTTCCCTAATCAGAGTACAATAGCCATGCATCTAAATAAATTCAAAGCCCTCCCAGGCTACATGTGTAAATTTTTGAGAGGACCTTTCATCCATCAGTTTTTTTAAAAGATTTCCATTAGTAATGACAATAATTTATTAAACAAGATACTCTAGTTCCTCCTCTCTAGCACCCTTCTCCATACCTTTTGTCTTTCAGTCTCCAGCCCGTTTGCTGTTTGTGTGAATTTTTTCCTTTACACTTCCCCTTCACCCTTTTGCCCTCTTCCATGATCTGTGTTTTCCCTGTTTTTTCCTTTCTGTTTGCCTCTGGTTCTCCCACACTTGTTTTTATACTGCCTCTCTCTCCTCCTCACCTCTCTCTCGTTCCATCCGTTGTTTCTTCCCAGGAACTGGGGCAGAGAGGGCAGCCTTCACAATGAACTTTTCTAGGCTGCTGATTGTGAACTCATCTTTTTGAAGACTATGTTTTAATTAATACATCTAGAGTTACACCCAAGTATGAGTACCCCAACAATGCAAAGCTTTATATTGTAGAGCTGAAACCAGAAAAAAAAAATGCTTAAGTGTTACTAATTTTCCAGGCTATCACTCCTCAAAATATATTCTCTTCCCAGAATATACTACTTTTCTGGGCCACTGATCTCCTCACTTCCCCCATTAATTACCTTGGAACGAGAAGGGCACTTGAGTAAGCCCTGAAGGCAAAAGGAATATGAACAAAATGTTAAAACTGAGGATAAATTCCCATTTTCTGGTAGGTCTAAGTGGGCACAATTTTCACAATACAGCAGAACACAGTTTGCCACCAGGATTCCCCACTGGCACATCAGGTAGCTATATCTGGCCTTATGTATACTTGGAATTTTAGTTATTTATGCATTTGAGACTCAGTTGTATTTGTATTAAATCTTATCTACATGGCTCTGCCAGTGAAATATCTGTAAATTACAATAATAGCTCAGACTGGTGTGATGGGGCATTAAAGGAAAGTAGTCACTGTCCCCTATGATTCAGCACAAATCTAAAAAGGAATTTTCGAGGCACACAGATATCATTCCAGAACATGAGTGTGTGTTCTTCCAAGTTATTGGACTGGGTAAATGGTTAACTGTGAAAAAATTCTGAAATACAGGCTACACCTGTGATGAGGTTGAATGTTCACAGTGGTCACTTTATAACTATAAAAATACATTAATCTTTTTTTTTTCCCTGTAGATCTTTATCTTTTTGTTTGTTTATTTGCCAGCAACTATAGAAGTTTTATCATTTTTGCAATGGTAGGAGAATAAAAATACAATAATATTCTTTGTTTGGTTTGCCTTTGAATATAATTTACTTTCTTACCTTTGAACAGAATTTACTGGCAAAATCACAAATAAACATTTTAATAGGAGGAAAAATCATGTGAGGAAATGTCTACCTGATGATGATAAACTTGTCTTCTGTTTATAAACTCTGATGTTTCCAAAGAAGATTTTTAATAGAAACCTCATGTTCATACCCAGTTGCTGATAAAAATCATTGCAATTTGGGTGCTGTGATTAACTTAGATCGGTAAGGCAAAATTTCTGGTCCTTCCCATAGTCTCTGCCTCCATTAGTCCATTCTCTGCCTCTGAGGAGTAACAATCTGGGAGAGACAAGTACTTGATGACTGTGATTAGGTCCAAGTGTTCTAAAAATGATTTTTAAAGCAATAATAAAAATGTGCGAGTAACGACAGATAACACTGGAGAACGTCTCTAATTGCTCTAAAGATGTCACTCAAATGTAGTTTCTTTTTCAAAGTCAACAAAAGAAAGTCACTTAGGAATTTAGATCTAGACTGGGACTTCCTGTAGTTTTCATCTTGGGTAGAAAAGCAGAATGGGTATGATATTATCTCAAGACTGGATCAGAAAATTCCCCTGCACAGCCTCAAGTAAAAGATCTCTCTGTGGCTGTTACAAGTTTTTGTAGACTGCTGGCAGCCTGAGAGGAGGAGAAGGGGTTGGGAGAATATGCTTGGAAACCCTTAAGCTAATGATAACCCTGGTCTGGATCAACTATAAAGATACAAAGATCATTTTCCAGCAAAACTTCTATGCTGGAATGAAAAAGTTTTCTGAGTTTGAAAACCAGAGAGGATTTTACTTAGATAATTTCCAAATATAATTAGGTATTTTCTTATACTTTCCAATACTTTTCTGTGATTTGCAATACTGCAAAAATGTGTACAGCATGGCCTCCCAAGCAGTTCTACCATCTCAGGTGGGGAAGCTATGAGCTGACATCCCAGCAGAGAGTATACTAGTGATTCTTTATGCTGGCATTGCCGCCAGGAAAGTAAGAAATATCTGTAACTCTGCCCTAAAAATTCAGCTGTGTACATTTTTGAGCTGTGGATGTATTTGTTTTATGTAAACAAGATCAACCTGAACCTGAAATGAAGACTCCTTTAGCCTGGCAGGAGTACAGAGACATGGCCAGGGCAGCCAGGGGTTGGATTAGGGAAACTAAAGCCCTGATGAATTAAATCTAGCCAGGGTTATCTAGTGCAACAAGAGAAGCTTCTGCAGGTACATCAGTGATGAAGACTAGGGAAAATGTGAGACCTCTCCAGGAGAAAACAGCAGACCTGCTTACCCAAGATACAGAGAAGGCTGAGGTACTCAAATGACTTTTTGGCCTCAATCTTCACCAGCAAGTGCTCCAGCCACACTGCCTGAATCACAGAAGGCAAAAGCGGGGATTGGGAGGATGAAGACCTGCTGTAGGACAAGAGGAAGTTCAAGAACAGAATGTGAAGATGCACAAGTCCATGAGGCCTGCTGAGATGCATCCATGGGTCCTGAGGGAACTGTCAGATGAAGTGGCTAAGTCATGGTCCATTATTTTTCGGAAGTTGTGGCAGTGCAGTGAAATTCCCACTGACTGGAAAAGGAGAAAGATAACCCACATATTTAAAAATGGGAAGTAAGGAAAACCAGGGAACTAAACATTGGTCAGTTTCTCCTTGGTGCTTGGCAAGATCATGGAGCAGAATCTCCTGGAAATCATGCTAAGCCACATGGAAAAGAAGGAGGTGATCTGTGCGGCCAACATGATTTCATTCAGGGCAGATGTGGGAAGAAGGACTTGGGGCTGTTTGTTGACAAGAGGTTCACACAGCAACATGTGAGCTCACAACCCAGAAAACCAGTCTCATCCTGGGCTGCATCCAAAGGCCCGTGGGCAGCAGGGCAGGGAGGGGATTCTGCCCCTCTGCTCTGCTCTGCTGAGACCCACCTGGAGCACTGCAGCCGGAGCTGGGGTCCCTGCACTGGAACAACATAGAGTGAATCCTGAGAAGCGCCACAAATGTGGTCAGAGAGGAACGCCTCTCCTGTGAAGATGAGGCTGTTCAGCCTTGAGAAGGAGGAGTCACTGGGGAGGCCTTGTAGCACCTTCCAGTACCTATAAGAAGCCTGCAAGAAATCTGGACAGGGACTTTTTCACAAGTCTTCACAACCTGGTCTACTGAAAGGCATCCCTGTCCATGGCAGTGAGACTGGAATGAGGTGATCTTTAGCATCCCTTCCAACCCAAACTGTTATGAGATCTTATATTAATATGTGTCCAGCACTGACCAATAGAAAAGACAAAACACATTTTAAAAATTAAATAAAATAGGCATCTTTATTGAACCTAGTGGCAGAAAAAGGGAAACTATCATGACATGAGGAGAAAAATAAGGAAAAGTCGTCCTGGGTTTTGTGGGTGTCAGTGCACACCCCTGTCAGCAGCCATCAAGCAGTTCTCACAGGCTGGCTTTAGGAGCTCATCTATGAGTGCTTTGCAAGTTAGTAGTATATCCTCATTGTGCCTATTAGTTTTTAAATTTCTTCCTTGGTATTCTGGAAAAGCAATTTAGCAAAGCTTCTCTATCTATTCAATGCAATCAGATTTGGCATAGAGGAAAAATCCTGATGCACTGAAATAAATCTGCCTGTGATTCTCCTCCCCAGCACAGACAGGGCAGTAAATCCTTATCTGGTTCCAGAAAAGTCCTGTGAAGACCTGCTGTTAGAGCCCTCACAAGTTCTGGTGTCCTCTTGTTTTGAGAAATGTAAAGGGCAATGACACCAGGAATCTGCATCTCCTACCCATCCAGTGGAGAGGTGGGTGAAAAAAGCATTCCCAGTCCACAGTTTCTACAAAAATCTGGTATTTGTAAGTCTAATTAGAGGAGGGAACTGCTGACCTCCACCAACAGACCTTGCCCTTTGTCAGTCCCTTTGTCCTTCTCCTATAGCCCCTGAGGCTGTGAATCTTGTTATGCCTGCCCAGAGGGTGATCAATGATGTATTGGCCTTACATTGATTCAGTTCAGCCTCGACATGGACAGCAGCAGCATCGACAGAGGAGGAGGCTGCTTTGGAAGCAGAATCACTGTTTTCAGCCCATCACCCTCAGCAGGAAAACACACATGTTTTTTGAATTATGAAAGCCTAGACTCTGCTGCTAGTGGGTATCTGAAAGCTGTGTATCTTGATACTTGGGAGGAAAACTAGAAAGAAGCCAGATGACACACCACATCTTTTACTAGCTTAAAATCAAGAGTGCTTGACTTGTGAAAATCATGCAATTTCTGCATCACCTTTATTCTGGACAGGCACATGCAACCCATAAACATGCTGGGAAACTCCCAAATTCTTAACTCAATAGACAAGTTAGCCTCAAGCAGTATCAGATTAATCCACCCCAATAAAATCGAAATGAAAGGCACAAATCTTGACATCATTTTCAAAGGGAATTGTAGTTGCCAGCCATCTAATTATGCTTACATGTTTTCCTGCCCAAAATGCAAGTCGTGGTACACTGGTGAAACAGGAAACCTACACATTCCACAGGGTCCAGACATCACAAAAACAACTGTGAGAAGTTCACACGGCAGGTCAGCTCGTCCTGCATTGCTTCAGCCAGGCACGATGCATTTGTAACTGGGAAACCCATTGTGAGTGCAGCCCTGGCAGGACTGCAGACATGGCAGAAAGGGTGCCTGCACACTGCTTAGGGCTGTGTGGGTGTGCAAGTGAGCTGCTATAGAAAACCATTAGTTGTCTGACATGAATGTGCTCACTATTAACCCAGAATATTGCAGTTAGACAATCCCCCTTTAAGCTGATTGCAGTTGTCATACCTCCTTTATTAGACATCCTGTGCAATTCTTGGCTCCTCCCATTTCCTTGACACAATAGTGTTCAAAAATGACACAAGTCAGTCTAAATTCCTAGCATGGTGAATATAAATTCTTCCAAAAAACCCAAACAAACCAACTTGTTTTCCAGGAATGACCACAAGCCTGTTTAGCCTTCAGCCTTCATTATTTTGAGTATATTCATCAGATAGGGGGTTTAAATTTGGGAGGAGTTAGAATTAGAAACCTGGATCCTCACCAACACTCTGACCTTGGGCATGTTTCAATTATCGTCAAAGCATTTCAGCTGGGCCACTCTCTCTGAAAAAAAAAAAAGACCAAACCTAAGTGCTTAATCTGGATATGCTGAAAATGCAAAGGGATTCAGTTTCAGATTGCACATCAGTGCCAGATTTTGCAAAGATCTGACACCAGTTTGTCATTACAAAATGATAGCATTGAGTACTTCCTTTTTGGGATATTGGATATGCCTCAATATACTAAGATCTGATTTTTTTTAATGCGAATGCTCAAAATATTTTGAATATTCAGGTATTTTAGAAAGGCTCATACCTGAAGTCACTTATCCTGTTTATGCATTTCTTCCTCCACAGAACTGTTTAATGGTGGCCAAGACCTACTCAAAGTTATTTGTTTGACAGGTAACTAACGGATGTAATAACAGAAAAAATGGTGATTCTGTATATATTAACTCATCTGGCACACTTCAAAGTATTTGGAAGTGTAATTCAATGTGTACAATTCTATGCTTCTGCTTTACCATTGTGCCAGCAATGCAATCCATATAATTCACTCAAAGAGGTCCAATGAGGTTTCACACTTCAATATGTACTAAGTAAATTCTGTAAATAGGCATGTAACTTTCCCTGCACTTTGGCACCACAAGTAAATACATCCTGAGCCTCCAGATTGTAATCCAGAGGGTACTCTGAGAAAAACAAGCCTTCTACAATTTTGTGTAAAATGTTCCTTTAGCCTGCAAGATCATCTGGAGAACAGGCTGAGGTGAAGGTAATGTCCCTCTGCAGAGCTTGCCTGATCTAATGGTGTCATGACAATGAAGCATGGCAAAGACAAAATTCAATGACAAGGAAACTATGCTGGAGTAAATGGCAACAAAACTCAAGCCCAATGTGAAGTCCATCCTAAATCAATTTCAGTATGTTTAATATTGATAATCCATTACATTTCAACTTAGCATCTTGCCCATACAAGTCTCCTGAAGACTTTCAGCACAGCAGTCTATACTTGCATCCAGCTGTCCTTAAAATAGCACTGTACCAAGGCTTTTGCTGAAACACACTTTCTGTTTACTGGCCTCTCTCTGCTAATGGTTTTTTATATGAACCCAAAACACACGTTTTTCATTTCCTTAGAATAGTAAGAAATCTTTTTACAGAAACTGCTGCCTAAGCAAATTACAACCCTATAATATTTCCATTAAGAGACCTTTCTTTTCCTTATGTCAAGTGCTTTTGGTGGTGTGTTACAAAGTCCAGAAACATGGAGTGAAAATTGTTCTTGTGACCACAGAACCATTTTAGATTTTTCTGGTGAGGCCCATGTCCAGGTCATTTAAACTTTGGTTTGATTTATGCTTCCTTTTTCCTTTTGTAAGTCATAGGGATTTGGAAGAGAGAGAGATTTCTTTATGAAGGTTGTTGTCTAAATGAGAACAGAATAAGTTTCACAGGACTTACATTACACTTCGCCTTACTGGGAAGAAATGGGCACATCTGGATGGTAGCTGCATCAGCAGGACACAAATATCTCACGCTGGGGATCCTTGGGGGCCAGTATGGGTTAAAGACATCGATGGCTTCTGAGGACCTGGTGGGGTAGGAGGCAGGGTAAGCAGAGAGAGATGTAAACCCTTACTCCCTGAAGTGATTAATTTCCCTTTTGTTCCACACAAAGCTGCTTCTCTTGGGAATAAAAATACTCAGTTGGGTCCAACCTAGTGGAGCACAGTGTCCAAAGCTGAAAGCCATCTACAGTAAAACCTGTGTTACTGTGTTAGACTCAAATACATGGCCTGAGAGCCTGAGTTACACACGCATGTGGGAGGTTTTTTGCTTTTTTAGACTCATATCGTAGATCTATGCCAAACTGAACCTCGCATTTACTAGCCAGGTTTTCAGCCACTTCAGGTGTAGTTTCACATTACACCACATTGTATTACATAATCATGTAATCACAAAACAGCTTTTGCAGGTGATGCAGTTGTGTTCCTGTGTTCTAGCAACTTTCCAGACTGCCTGGTTGTGTGCCCACGGGCTGATAAGAACCAGCTCCCAATGTATAAGGCCTCTGACAGAGTATGTCTGTGTATACAATGTCTTGCTTTTCTTTAACTTTTTTCCCATGTTATCTGCTTCCCATTTCATACAGCTAGAAGGAGACAAGAGTGGGTCCTTTTATTTTATGAAGCTAAACAGATGTCACAGTGCAAACACCCAAGATGGGGAGGGTACACAGCGGTTTATTTACATTAGTTACTGGAAACAAAACAAAAAAAAAAAAAAAAAAAAAAAAAAAAAAAAAAAAAAAACAAAAAAAAAAAAAAAAAAAAAAACCACTGAGTCCCACTTGGACTCCTGCCAGCTGCAGAGGAATGTAAGGATAAAGACAGAGGAAGAGTTTACTCAAGAATAAACAGAATGTGGCTTTGCATTACAAGGCTGGAAACAAGGTTACAATAAGTAAACAAAATAGAAAATCTTTACTGCTTCCCTGGCCTGTAGCTCCTCTGGCCTGCTCTGTACTGCAGATGTTGGGATACGTGTGCCTGGCATCCCCTGCCTCAGCAACCAGCTGAGCCAGGCTCCTTCTGTCCCCTCAGTTACAGCTTTCTAGCTACACTGGCACTTTCATACCCATGAAAAAGCAACACAACTTAATCTGACTGTGATATTCAAGTGGTCCTGGTTGCCATCTTGTCTGTCCCTCCATTTGGAAGGCTACTGTCTTTGTCTTACATTTTTCTAGAACTCTTCCTTCTGTGGAAGCATAACATACATGACAAAATCCTTCTCAGCTCCACTGTGTTCATACCATGCTATGTATTTTCTGCAAAATGCTTATATTTTGTTCAGTAGTTTTGGTTTGCTGCTGGAAATCTCACAGCCATAAGGCAGGTCAGACCACTGGGCACCTCTGCCCCAGCTTGCTGTGAGCTGCAGGACTTCCCCACGTCACAGGTGAAGAGGTCACTGCTAAGAACTTGGGTTCAAGCTGGTTGACTTCATAACCCAGTTAGCATTGGGTCTGGAAGGAAAAAACAGGAAAAGACTACGTCAGAAGTTGTGTGAATAAGCTGAGGGAAGGCACCCAGACTGAGGTCTGGATGGGATAATAAATAAAGGTGTAATGACAGTCTGGGAAATTCAGGTTCTCAGACCTTGATTCAATTTGACACTAGTTGTGACAGGAAGGGGAAAGTCTGATCGAGCTGATTAGGCTGGGATGGAACAATTCCGAAGGACTGCAAAGGGTTAGGGCTGATGCTAGTGGGGACTGGCAGGGTGGCTGTGTGCTGACCCTGCAGCAAGGCAGGGATTCATCCCAGGGGCACTCAGAGACAGTGTCAGGAGCTGATGAATTGGGTTGTGGTTCAGAGGTGGTGCTGAGCCAGGGGAAGCAAGTAATTCAGCTGTGTCTCTGTCTGACTCTGCACACACGGTCTGTGAATCCATTCCTGTAACCTTCTCAGTTGTCAGGAGTCAAAAGGCAGCTGGTCAGGCAGGCTTCCTATCTCTCTTGATCTCCTGACTGGCTGTGATTGTCTCTTTATCCACCACCATGTCTCACAAGTCAGAGGAAAGATGGCATTTGGAGGGGAAAGGTGAAAGTGGAAATGCTGTGTGTGCCGGGAACAGAAACTTTTATTTGAGCATCCATAAAGATTTTTAAACCGTGTCTTCTTTACCAGTACATTCACTAGAGTTAGACACAACTGCTTGATGTATTCAGCTGTGCCCTCCAGCAATGGTTCTTGAAAATGCCTGAATCGTGCTGTGACAGCAAACAACCATTCATTTGGTAGGCTGGATAAAAGTAACAGTGATACACAAATCAATCACTTCTGCCTCAGAAACAGGATCTGTAACTTCATTTTAGATTTGCCTCTTCCAGAACTGTCCCACATGTCATCTGGCATGTTCCTTCAATCTGGCTTCTGTTCCTTCACTCCACTCAGCAGCCTTTCTCTCTCCTCAAAATGCTGTTCTCCCTCAGTTTCACTGCTCTGTCTTCTCCTGGTGCTTCTCAGACCTCCCTGATTTTCCACTCCTCTTCCTGTCTTTGTCCACCCCACCATGTTCAGCTGATCCTCACATTATCACACTTTCCCCCCACTTACTCACAGATTAACCCCTCCATTTCAGAGCCAAACTCTGTAGATGTTTTACCCAACAGCCACACCTGCCTAACCAGTTTGTACCCACGCTTCTGGTTACGTCACCCCCACGCCTCCCTGTTATTCATGTTTATGGTGCCACATATGACAGATAGTGCATGCTGCAGCGGGTCACTACACTAACCCTCTGTGTGGAGAAGGAGAAAAGGCAGCGCCCATTTGCAATTCCCTTCAGAGCCCCCCCGGCTGCTGCATGGGAGTAACATGGGGGTGGCGATGGGAGACGAGCGAGTGCTGGGAACGCTTGGAAACCACAGGCTTAACTCGGCTTCCTTCAGACAAGCCCATTGCTCCAGGCATCTGCCTGTGCGGTGCATGGTGAGTAGATCAGCCTCGCCCTGCCTGTGCCTGAGGCTGCCTGGGAGCCGTGTGACTGGGTTTGTGTGGCCCAGAGTCCAAACAGAGGAGCTCCATTAAAGACAGGTTATACAGAACCAGCCTCAAACCACCCTCCCTTGTGCTTCATCTGTTCTTCTCACCACTGACAGAGACAGAACTGAATTCCTCTCTCTCTGGCTTTCTTCCTTGCACAGCACACAGCACCACAGGGGCTCCAAATCAACTGTGTCCAGCACATTTTTCCCGCGATTTTGTGCACATTCCTCAGATGTCAGCCTCATGATCTTAATGCAGTTTGTGCATGCTGATGCCTACAGTGGTACTACCTTGCAGATCCTGTCGGCTGCATTGCTGCTTCTTCTACGGAAAATATTTACCATGTCATAAGAATGAAAATAATGCTATTATATGGGAACAGAACTGTAAATGTCTGACATGCACCCTGCAAATGAAAATTCAATACTGAAGTAGATCCTTCCAGGTGAACTTTTAGCCTCACCTAAGGAATTTAATAGAAAATTCTATCCATATTGTAAAAGGTTATAGACTGGTTTAAATATTTTGTCTGAAGGCATTAACCTTCTGTGAAATTTACTTGGCCCTTTCCATAACGTTTCTCAGCTGCATGCATTTAATATTCTCGTTCTAATGGACAGCATTTTCTAGACTACACTTTTGTCCAAAGGTTTAATGGCAAAATTAAAGAGAAGCCTTAAAAATATCAACTAATATGATTCTCATATTGGTGAGAAAAGATTCAGAGCTGAAGACTAAAAGGTTGCTTTGCTCCAAGGTCTGAAATTCTTTGGCATGCCAACAAACTTGCCAGCTGGCTGTAAAAGAACAAAAATGAGCAGAGCATCTGCAAGATATTTACAGTAAGGGTAGAGGGAGGAGGGGAGCTGCCCCCAGAGTTTATCAGTGGTATGCAGAGGTCAAAACGTTTATCAAATTTGATGTGAAAAACCCTGATGAGAAAGGGTCTGAGCAAGTCCCAGGATGATGAGTTGCATCTTCCTGAGTGCACTTTGGTTCCCTTGGGAACCGGATGGAGGGGAAGGGGAGGGATCGGGGGAGGGAGGGAGGGAGGGGGAGGAGGCTGAAGGAAGCCGGGTCCTGTGTGTGAGGGTGGATGGCAATGATGTGGAACCGCTGGGCTGCTGCCTGTGCACAGCCAAGGCCTTGACTGGGGCTGTCTGGGACGCCTTACCCGCCATCCCCATCCTGCCGGACCTGAATGGATTTCATTATCCCTGTCTGGAATGCAGAAGAGATTTCTTCCAGACAGTAATACACATATATAAACAAAATGAAAATGCAGAGGAAGCAGATGCTGGTCCCGCTCAGTCTCAGATGGCCCCTGGTAACTTCTGTCCCACAGAGGAGGCTGGAGAAGGAAAGGAAAATCCCCTCAACATCTTCACCCTCCTGGATCCTTTCCCCAGCACCCTCTCCCACTGTCCTTCACCACCCTACAGCTCCCAGTGCTGCTGTTTTGCAGCATGCCCTCGTGGTGCCCTGTGCAGACCTTGTCTGGCCCTCCAGGCTGGCTGGGCTTTCCTGGAGTGCAACACTGATCATTTCTAGTTTCTCTCTTCTGCCTGGAGCTGCTGGAGTTGCAGGGGATTTCCAGGAATGGGTTGATTCCCCATCTTTTGCTGTCACTGCTGGAGCACAAGGGGCTTTCCGATGCACAGACTCTTACTTCTGACACAGACTCAGAAGGAGGGCCAAAGGGAGTGGATGTTTTAGTCTGACTCTGGCCCAAGAAGTGAAATGTGAGCTTTAAATCCCCTGGTTTAGATGAGTTCAGGTATTCAGATTTAACGGGTATGAAAGCAAGTTTTTTCTTCCCATTTTTCTCCTTCCAGCTCTCCCCATCAGTGAAAGTGTGCAGCCCTTGACAGCCACTTCTTCCCCAGTACAGGGATAGCTAGGATTCTGGAGAAGGAATTTTGAATTTCATCAGCAGGAGAATTCAGTCCACCCCCTTCCCTGTTGCATGTCTGATCACTCTCATCCCGCATCTCTGTGATAATCAGTTCAGCCAGAGGTGAAGTGCTTGGGCTGGCAGGGCTGGGAAGGATCGGCGTGAGAAGCAGCGATGTTTCCGCAGTTCCTGGGCAACCCGGGGAATTGCGTGGAGCTCCGGGAGCCGCGCTCAGCCCAGCGCCGGGGGCGAGCTGAGCTGCGGGGCAGCGGCGTTGGGCAGCCGCCATCTCCCACCCGCAACCATTCCTCGGGGATTAGTCACTGCCTTCCCAGGAAACGGGATCCAGTCCCGAGGGTCTAAAACTTTGTTCTCTGGTTCGTGCGCCGTGGCTGGGGTGGCTGCTCTGGAGCAGATGCGAGCACAGGACTGGTTTAAGCAAGAGCCTTTGGCTTTTTTCCTCCACACCCGCCTGAGGACATTTCTCAGCCGCTGGTGGGGGCTGTTCAGAGGGAGATGAGTGAAAACACAGTTGAGACATTAGCCGTGAGCAATGGCAACTGGTTTCAGGCGTGTGACTACCTTGTTCCCCAGGCTGTGCCTACACTGCTTGCAGCTGTAGTGTACATTTGGAGCTGTTTTCTGGCTGCACTCAGTGAGTTATTTAATCCTAAGAGACTAAAACCACAGCAGTGCTAGACTGTATACAATATGGTTTTCTCCTCACCCTGGCCCTCTTTGCCTTGACAAGCTGCTCTACTCTGAGCTCTGACCTGGTCCCCTGCTGTTTGAAAACATCTACATAAAAACCTGTAGTAAAGTGTTTGAGCTAAGATTGTCGAAATTAGTGCCTGACCTCCTATAAAAATTGCATGAGCTTATTTACAGCATTCTGCTAGTAATTTCAGTGTTGTAAAATTGGAACTAAATAGAAGTTGTGTGGTGGATGTCTTAATTAAAAATCTACCAGCTGCTCACTGAGTAGCAAGTCTGATTAAGTGATGGATGGAGGAGAGCAGAACAAGATCCTTTGCTGGTCCTCAAACACTTCACACTAAGCTTTCTTGGCATGTACAAGTCACTCTACTGCCCACCTCATCAGCCAAGATAATCTGTTTTGAGACAGAAGTGACCATGGAAAGTTTTGGAGAAGACTTTCTTCAGAAGACAGCTTGTCTGTGCAAGGCATTGTGAAGCCTTAAGGACAGGTAAGCAAGGTGTTTGCAGCCCCTTTTCTCCACTTCTGGTGGAGGGTTTGATGGGGAATTTAGTCTGAGAAGTGACAAATGACCAGTCAATGGAGAAGAGATTAGGAAGAAGGGGAAAGGAGAGAAAAGAGAAGATAATACCAAAAGAATGTTGTTTTTGGAAGAACATTCTAAAGAGGAAGCAGATCATGTAACAGCCATGGGCAATACCACTTGCATCTTTCATAAAAAGAGAGGAAACCAGCACTATGATTCACCTCATAGCATGATACCACCAGTCTTTGGACAAAGAGACAGTGAGGGTCAGGGCTGGCTATGCATCTGTGTCTCTTGGACACTCACCAGCCTTCTGCTCCCTCTGTCATATGATTTACCTAGGAAATGATGAAATATCCCTGTGACTATCACTCCACAGCACAGCTTAACACATACGATGTTTTTTTTCTTATATCTCCCTTGAAAACAGGGCATAAACCCACTTTGAGGCTTCATAACATGCAGGCAGCCCTGCTCTGCTCCAGGGAAGAGGAGTGAGTGCTGCCAGCCCGTGGAGCACAGTGGCCAGGCTGACTCCAGCTCAGAGGGAGAGGCCGTGCAGGAAGGCGATGCAGAAAACAGCTGTGTCAGGCCATAATGCCACAGCAGGGTGCATAAAGCTGGTATCAGCACCACTCTGATATCACCGGATTTCATTGCATTTGGAATCACAATTACTGCCCCATTATACGTTCTTCCTGCAGCTGGGACTCCTTCCCATGCTCATAACCTATTTAAGTGCCCCTGTTTCAATTTGAGAGAAACCAAACCACCCACAAAAGCACTGAGTCCTTCAGTGCCTTCGTTATGTGTCTGTTTTCAAACCTGTCATTGCATTGCCTTGAACTTTGCATGTCCATTAAAGGGAGTGTCAGCTCTGATCTGCAGCAGGCACAGAGGAGTCATGCAAAACTTTCCGCTTCCTCCAAGGTCAGTGCCTCCTGCTCTGCAGCATGGTTCCTTTCCTTGGGGCACAGTGTTGATTCCAAACACAAATTCCATCTGGAAGGGATCTGATAGCTCATTGTCTGGCAGAAGTAATTTCCTTTAGGTAAAATGATTTTTTTTTTTTTTTTTTTTTTTTCACTTGGCATGTTTGTCTGTTTCCAAAACAACTCTGCATGGAAGTGTTAGCACAGAGAGTTTTTCTGCTGCTGTGCCTCTGGACTCTCAGTAGGAGACATTCAAGGGGACTGTTCAGATGGGGACATCTCAGCAGAATGCAGTCTTCTCTGAGCAGCTCAGTGGGGTCTGACTCTGCCAGGCCCTCTATGCCTCCCTGCAGAAAAGCAAAGTCTGTGCCATTTGTCCTCATGGTGTGAGAAAAACAGTCAAAGGTAAATAGGAAGGCACACCCAGCACTGCTGGAAAGGGAGTTCCAAGAGCTATTATCTCACTCATTTCATTATTCTGCTTTTCCTTTGATAGGTCCTGTATTTTTGTTCTGTGAGGTTTTTCAGAGACTTTTTTTTTTGGCAAGCCACATACTCCAGGGACAGGAAGGTACATGTAGAGCAACCTGGTGTGGACAAGCTCATCTCCTTCAGATGTGGGCTGCTGGGGGACATTGCATCCCAGTGCAGCTGCAAGAGAAGCAGGAGCTCTAAGGCTGCTGCCAAACCATCAAGAAGCCTGGGGCAGGAGGTGGCCCACAACAGCCTCACCACACTGGTCTCCCCCCACACCACAAAGGGTGGCCTGAATCTCTCCCAGATGTCCACATACCACAGCCTGCTTTTCCTTCCAGGCAACCACAGAAAGATTTATTTGTCTAAAGAAAGGGGAAGCAAGGATTTTAACTCCTCGCTACTGCGACTGGCCAGTGGGTTGCTCCCTTATGTAGTTATCGACCAGGCAGTCTGAATCTACAGGTCGGGCAGCCCTGGGATCCTGGGATGCTGTTTTTTAAGTTATTTATCAGCTTGGGAGTGGTGGAGACCTCCCTTCATCACAAGAGATAACACTGTCAATTGCTTCAAGTGTTCAATAAGTGGTTGGACCCAAGCAGCTGCTAGAGATTTCAGCTAAATGGTCTCCCCAATTTCAGTACAGCTGTGCTGAAATGTTTTTGCTTTAGTTTGTGTTCCAGACACTCCCAAACAGCATTTCACCCTTGTTTCTTTAGGTCTTCCTTCTTTAGGTCTACCCACACAGTGTCCCTTGCAGCGTGAGTCACAGGCCTTTTGTTTATGCTGGGGTGTTTCAATCTTCATCACAAGTTCCAAAGAAACTGCCACTGTCCATAGGCTTTATTCTTCTGCAACTCTGCCACCTTGGCAGATGTCATGCGGAAAATGCAATCAAAGCAAATACTGACACTGCAGGAAATGTGCTTGGTGGTGCAAGGACATTGCTGCTCTCTGCCAGAAGCTGGGCTCTCCATCTCCATCCCACTGCCCCATTCTTTTCTGGGCTCAGATATTTCAGCCTCATAATCATCCTGCTCAGTACCTTATCCAGCAAAACTGACTTTGCTTGTTTTTTGCAGCTTTGCCCTAAGCTATGCTACAGGCCATTATTTATTTTTCTGTAAAACATGCTGAAACTTTGAGAAGCTACAGGGCTTTATATTTCTACTCTGTTGTGGAAAATCTTCCACTTCTCCGTCAGGAGGAAAGAGATTTCTTAATATGTACACAGAGGAGTAGAGACTGCAGATATTACACAAAATGCCTGCACTAAAAGGCTGGGGTTTAGGCATCTTGTAATTTTCTAGCAGTATTCAGTTTGTTCCTTGTTCAGTGTCTGTAGAAAGTGTGCCATGGTGTGTTTGTTTAACTGCAAGTGGTGCTGTGGGACCACAAATGCATTTTACTAATAATACACACTTTCCATTCTATTAAGTCACTATGGAGCACACATAACTTTGACTGGATTTTCTTCATGTCTTGCTGCCTAGAGCGCTATTTATCCTCCTCTGGAATTTCTGTTATTGTACTTAGAGCTGAGACTTCTCTTTAGGCTACATTTCTTGAAATACACAAGAACACTTGATATCATTTTATCAGCAGTGAAAGATGGGAAAAAAAAAAGATGGAAAAACTTCTCTCTCTCTCTCTCTCTCTCTCAAAAAAAAAAAAAAAAAAAAAAAAAAAAAAAAAAAAAAAGGGCCATGAAACATACAGACCTCTGTGATTACAGAGTGGGATACCACACATTTAATTTTAGCCATCTGAAAGTCATGGCATCTCACCTAAACTATTTGTCTGGTCTCTCTCTATAATCAGTGAAAGGAGATAAGCCTGTCTGGTCATGACTCATTCCATCTATTTTAGGGTGGGCTGAATCACCCCTTTGCAGCTGCCTTGCTCTATCTATTGACTACAGAAGAAATAAGAACTCTTAGACCAGAGATACTTAGTCTGCAATAGCCAGAGTTAGTGCTGAAATCACCCACTCTTGGTAATACTGAGTACAACCAAGGGACCCTTTTTGCTGCCTGGATGTTGTCCTGTGTGAGGAAAGGATTGAATGATACCCAAAATAAAATAATACATCTTCATCTCGTGTTGCTGTGAAGGACTCCATTGCTCCTTTTAGCCTATTACATTTTCCCATCTGTACCTTCCTTGGGTGCTAGGGAAGTTTTTCAGCAGTTAAATAAGTTGTCTGAATGCAGCAGTGCCGGCTCTCCCAGCCCGTGTCCTGCATTCTCAGAGCATTGGGTTGGTCTCCACGAGCCACACCGGGCACAGATGGAAGAGTTAAAGGCCATTTCCTCAGGAACTTCCAGTTCTGGATGGCTGGCTGGCTGCAGAGGCAGGAAGAACGCGATGTATGATACAATGTATAGAGTAACTACAAATGCAACTAAGCATCACAGCGCCTTTCCTATGACTTTGACCTAGAGCTGCCTCCGCTCTCTATTCCCTTCTGAGCATGATAGCTCACTTTGATCTCGCTCTCCACAGCTGCACACCAGTGTAATCACAAGTTAAATACCAGCCCAAGTGAGATGTGGATCTGGCCTGGCTCTCCACTGTCTCTGCTGCCGTCTTGCTCAGCAAGAGCAGCCCCAGGGCAAGACCCCTTCCCCAGCCCAGGTAGACCAGGTTCCCCCTTCCCTAGCCTAGGTAGCCCAGCTTTTCCCCTTCCCTAGCCTAGGTAGCCCAGCTTTCCCCCTTCCCCAGCCTAGGTAGCCCAGCTTTCCCCCTTCCCCAGCCTAGGTAGCCCAGCTTTCCCCCTTCCCCAGCCCAGGTAACCCAGGTTCCCCCTTCCCCAGCCCAGGTAGCCCAGTTTTCTCCCTGGCTGGCTGGCTGCAGCTGCAGACAAGAAGGGCTGTAGAGGGGCTCTGGGTATAACCTGGGGGATCAGCAAATCCCCCATAGGCATGTGGCCTGGGCTGGCCCTGTGGGAATGTCATGCAAAGCTGAAGTGGGGTGTGGCAAAGGGAAAAAATTCAAGAAAAACAGATGGGAGGTAGGGAAAGGCAAGTGGTTGTTTTTTTAACACCGTGTAACATCAGTTTGTAATTTCTATCTTCATGTCTTACTAGGTGCTTGGGTGGTCTTATGACTTTCATGCTTCTGTCACTGTCTAAAATTGTTTGGGCAGTGTGTAAATTACAATTAAAAAGTATCCATTCTAGCTTGTCGCAGGGGTTGATTTTGTTACTCAGAACCTGGTTCCAAGCCAAGGTCTTTTCCTCAGGATGCCAATGTGCTACGTGGCAAGAGCTTCTGTTTCAGAATTTTCCATCCAGGCTTTTGAATCCTAGGCAATTGCCAAGCCGCCTGCCAGGCTGGTTAAGAGCTTGCTCAGGGTAGCAGACCAGAGACAGTTTAGCTAACATTTTCCTACAGTTACATAAGGAGGGTGTAGAATACCACTTAGGGAGGAAAATTTAAGCTTGTCTCTAAAAGGCAAACTGAATTTCCCTTGTCTCACTTATTGTATCTGAATAGCTCGCAGTCACTCAATAGCTGTTTCCATCTTCTGTTCTAGTCTGTCACAGAAACCTCTGTGAGAGCACATTCCCTGGCCAAGAATATTTGCTTATTAAGTATTTCTTTGTCAGTCCTGGCTGATTTGTTGTCCCTTGGTTTGCAGCTCCTTCTCTGGCTTCCTTTTCAGTATGTCCAAACTGGTGGTAACTTCTGCCCTGGTGCTGCACTGGGTTCAGTTCCTCCTCAGGTCCTTCCCCAGGCTGCAGCTGCACAGTCCCATCTCAGACAGGCAGTGCAAGTCCAGATTCTCACCAGCCACTTGTTCTAACATTGCTTTTTGGAGAGCAATGATGTGAACTCTGGTATACCTGGGCAAATTCCAGTTGGAAAATCTTACTTAGAAGAACTTCCTTTGGTAGTCACTGCAGGAAATGTTGTTTTTCCCTCTCCATCCTCCCAAAACAGGGGGCAATCTCACTGTTGTCATCCCATCCTTGGCTCAATTTCAGTTGGAGGATGGGAATAGGATAAAAATAGCTCAACAACAGATTTATTTTAAAAAGTTTCCTCAAATAATTAATAAGAGGATCAGTCTAGGAAAAACTTATTAACAATTCACAGGTAGGTGTTGAGTGTCAACTCCCAAAATCCGCTTTCATGAGTCACCTTAGAGTATCCCAGTGCCTTGATACAAAGAAAAATCTATCTGCAAAAGAGTTGTCATGGAAACATAAAAATAGCTCTGGAAGGGATGTTGAAGGGCCAGCTAGTCTCTTCCCCTCCTACAAGATAAGATCAAATATAATTTAACCATTTCCGACAGATGTGCTCTAACCTATTCTTAGAAACCCCGTCAGCTTCCCAGGGCAACCTGCTCCATTAGTTCTATTTTTCTGAAAAGGTTTCTAGACTGCTAATTTTGGCATCCTTAGTCCTCTTGGGTCTACAACATTTTTGAAGAGCATTTGCCCCAAACAGACTCAGGTTCTGCAGGTGAAGCTCTAGTAGTGGCAATCTGAGGTGAATTATTACTTCCTGCATCTTATTTATTACGTATCAATGCAGCGTTTACATTTTTGCATCAGTATGACGCTGCTGGCACATGGCAGTGACTGCCAGAGCTCCCAGAGCACATGCTCCTTCTTCAGAGGAGAGTGAATGGAGTGTGAATACATTGCTCAGTTCTAATAGCATATTACCAAGTGGGCCTTCCCTTTCCACAGCTCCAGAAGCCTTCCATAGCAGACTGATTAGGACGGCAGGAAGGATGGTGAAATTTAGGTTTGGACTGGAATGTTTGCAGTCAGGACAAACACCACGTCCTCCCGTGTGGGTCCAGAGTTCACTGCCTGGAGCCCCAGATGTGTGTGGAGCAGGCCCAGGGTGGCTGTTCCCATGCACTCAGAGGTGACACCTTCCCTCTGGGAAAACAGTGTTTGTGTCCCTTGTTTGCCTGTGAGCAGGGCTGTTGGCAAGGTCTGCGTGTGAGATTATTGATTAGGTTGTGCTGGGGAAAGCTGAGCCACCCAGAGTCCAGAGGCTGTTCCTGTGTCTGCTGGGGGTGGTGCGTCTTCTCATGCTGTCCTAACAGGTTTTTTCTCTTGGTACTATTTGAAACAAAATTATTTTATAAAATTTGTTGGACTGGTTTATTTAAATAGTTTTATGACTGAGAATTTTCACTGCATGTGCTTTTTAGGGAAAAAAAAATTGTTCCTTCAAATTTCTCTTTAATTCATGCACTGAAATGATCTAGTTTGGACATTGCCTTTGACCTCTCAGGGAAATGGTGTAATCTTGTTCCTTTATACTTCTGAACTTTCCTATACTCAAGTTTCTCAGCTGATCTACATCTCCTGTGATATGATTCCTGCAGTATAACTGTCTCTCTTTACCATGATGGATAATTGTGATATTTACAATTTGATAAGCTTCTATGTAGGACACAACTGAAATCCAACTTCTGTTTTTCAAGGAAGGTATTTCAAGGTTCAACCTCTGTGACAGTAAAAAGCTATCTTTTTTTTCTCTCTTTTTCCTCCAGAGAAAATTGAATTATAATATTCTACTGAAAATGAAGTTTGTGACCTGAGCAACTCTGGGTCTGCCTGTGGACTTGAAAGGTATCCATTTGTAGCAGGGCAGGTGCAATGCCCTGTTGTGATGACACCTGTCCTTAATCAGGGAAACCCTCTTAAACGTGTTGCTTGAAGATATCTCCTGGCACCCTCATCTCCTCACCCAGGAGGTACAGTCCCTTTACAGCAGCACCACCCTGCTCTCTTTCCCCTCTGCAGCTGCACTCTCCCTGCAGGTGCCTGCTGGGCTTGCAGCTGTGCTGGGATTAATTGGCAGCACTGCCCACCAGGTGCAAAGGGCTGCAGTGATTTCATGTGGCAGAGGGGCAAGAGACAAGCTTGCTGCCAGCTTTTGTTAGCCACAAGTGAAACATTAAAGCTCCTTGGTCACTGCATGTGCTGGCCATGTAACCAGCAATTTCAACTGCTTGCTAACAGGTGGATGAAACTCTGCAAGGTCATGTTGTTTTAGTGCTTGGACAGGCGTTTGATGTCTGGTGGGGGGTGGATGAGTACTGATAAGGTGGAAACCTAGATATTGTGTAAGGAAAAACGTGCCTGGCCAGGAAGAAGAAACCTGCAGCAAGGGCAGCTGGCAGTGGCCCCAGGGCATCCATTCTCACCACAAAAAAAGGGTACAAAGAGTGCCACCACAAGCCGTCCCCAGGGATTTGTTGCTCACCTTAGGGCAGGAGAGGACTGCATGTGGTGGGGACTGTGCACTCGGGACACATCTGCCTGTGCCAGCTACAAGGACCAGGGCAGAGGCTCACCTCCCTCTGCTCTTTGATCATGAGTGCATCTCACACTCCCAAGGACACCAGCAAGGCCAGTGGGTAATGTGAACCAGGGACAGTTTTTGTTAGGCCAAGAATGTGGGCGGTAACTGAACACAGGGTTTTCTGTGCCTTTTGCTCCCAGGACACCAGCATTCCCTCCCTGAAAGAAATGAGGATCAACTGGGACTCAGAAGATGCAGCAGCCAGTGTCTGAGCTACAATGGGCCACACAGATACTGCAGGTGTTGAAGGATATGTGCAACGTCCTCTCCTGCAGCACCTCATCCAAGGAGCTCCATAAAAGATGCCAAAGATGGCTCATCTATGACCTGAGGCTGTTCTGTGTCCCCTTGGACAGATGGATGTGTGTCCATTGTATCCAGGCTGAGTCACAGGGCTGAATGTCAAATCAGCAACATGACAGGCAATCACAGGAAAAGGAGCTGTGTCTGTGACCATATGGTTGCACATCTGGGAGGCTGAGGTGTACAGTACAAATGGATCCAGGGCAAAGATGGTGGAAGAGCTGGAAAGGTGATCTCTGGGTGGCCAGAGGAGGTTACTCTTGCTGCTTATGTCAGCATGCTTCCCTGTGTCTCCCCTGAGGCTGCTCTGTCCTGGCCTGTCTTAGGACCAGTTCTCCCATGTGGGCACTTTTCCATGACATCCTGTCTAGTTTCTGCTGCGGAAAAATACAGCAGCAAAAATAGGTTTTCCCATTTCAAAACAAATGACAATAATGAGGATAAATGTGATTTCTCTTCCATTCATAGTAAACATGAACTTTGCATAATTAAGATACAAATGCCCAGTGAAGGGGGGACAACATAATCTTCCTCTTCATTGGAGGCAAGATTTCTTAACTAAGCAATATGACTCAATTCTTTGAATACCTGCATCTCTTCACAGTATGAAAGAAAAATTGGATATCACCTTCCTTCCTGCAGCTGGTATAGCCAAGACTTTTGAGGCTGTCTGCCTGAAGCTATGTCCCCAAGCACACTGTTCAGCCATCTGCATAAGCTGTCTGATTTTCAGACATTCTGAGCCTTTTACAATTCCCATGTGATTCTGCAAACAGAAAATCTTGGCCTCTGAGCTATGCTGTTAAATTAAGCAGCACCAGGTCTGGCTGTGATTATTAGAGCTAGAAAAACCTCCATTTGTGTCCCACTGCATGCCAGGCAGTGTTGGCTGGTGTCCCGAGCAGACCTGTGCTAAGTTGCTTTTGCAAGAAAATTTGCACGGCTGTACGTAAAACAACCCCCCAAAATGTGGCCCCACATTTAAAAATACTGTGATAGGACTCTTGTAACTCCAGTATCAAAGCAGCTCTGAAACTGGTGTAGGTACAAGCATTGAAACCAATGAAACAAGCAGTGGTGGAAAAGTCTGCTAGGATATGAAAATCTGAGAAATTTGATATGCTCTGAGAAGTGGAATTGAATTTGCTGATGTTTCAGTTCATGAGATGGAAAAAAAGTCCTGTTTCAACACATGTTTCTGGTTTGTATACAAAACTGCTTTCACTTTGACGATCTTTAATATTCAAACATTTTTCAATTCCGTATTACAACACAAAATACAAACTCCCATTTTGTCAAAATGAAATCATCATACGCTTGAGACAAGGTTTCTCTTCATGAAATAAATTCAGAAGGTTTTTTCCAGCTTCAAATGAATTAACCAGGAAAATCTTTAAACTTTTAATGGGACAGAACTTTCTTCCTCCAGACATATGTCAGCAGCTGCTGCAGCTGGTGTGTCTGCCTGGATCAAAGGGATCAGGAAGGGGCGGTGAGACGGTGTAGAATTCATCCAGCATGTGATAGCAAGAGCAAGGGTTAGTGCCTGAAATCATGATGTCATCATATAAATTATAGAAAATAATCAGGGTCAAGGGAGACCTTTGTGTCTGTTTCCTGGTTTGGAGCATATTTATTTTGCAAACTGTCTGTGGAAATACTTAAGCACAGGTTACAGACAGTAAAACCTTTACATTTCAATGAGTGCTTTGAATTAATCAGGAATAAAGTGTTTAAAAGTCAGACTGAAGTTTCTGCAGATCTGCTCCACTTGAGTATAGAGATTTGAATATTTTAAGCACTGAATGGGATACTTGGCATGATGACTTTTAGAATGATCCTGTTCTTCTTGTTCTGTTTTTTCAAGGAATATTATTCTGCCAAAGTTAATTCAAAGTGGTGCAGAATTTGCCACCTCCCAGGTTGCTAAGCTCAAACATGGTCAGTAAGTTCATGTGACTTTGAACTCACGCTGCTCTTCTCCCTCAGCCTTAGCTATTTAATGGTGTCTTTTTGTTGATTCATTGCCTGCGAGTGCAGAGATAAGTTCTCCTTTTCCTTGCAGCTCAAATCCTCGGTGAGCACAATATAGCCTGTATGATTCAGCTGTCTGAATACCAGAGCTCCCTGGATTTGGAAATGAGGCATCCCATGCCCGTCAAGTTCCAGATAATCAATGGGAGAAGCAGTTAAGAAATCACAAGTTGCCGTCCTGCGGCTTGAAAGAGAGCCGGGGCTGGCGCTGGTTTACCTTAGCATGCCGGGTTTAGGACAGCTCGGGAGTGTTTGAGACGTTCAGCCCTGCCTGCAGCTGGGGAGGGAACCTCCAAAACCGGGGTGGGATAGAGGGAAGGGCAGGCGGTCAGCTAGCTCTCCCATACCTGCCGTAAGCCCGTTAGTGAATCACAGCCCTCGCTCCCTGCAGCCACTAAAGCCTGGCGTGTCTCTGCTGCTCCGGCTCTGCTGCCAGGGCGGGTGTCAGCGCCAGCCCTGCACAATCCGTGTGCTCCCTGCACAATCCGTGCGCTCTCTGCACAATCCGTGCGCTCCCCGCACAATCCGTGCGCTCTCCGCACGCTCCGTGCGCTCCCCGCACACTCCGTGAGCTCCCTGCACAATCCGTGTGCTCCCCGCACAATCCGTGCGCTCCCCGCACAATCCGTGCGCTCCCCGCACAATCCGTGAGCTCCCTACACAATCCGTGCGCTCCCCGCACAATCCGTGCGCTCCCTACACAATCCGTGCGCTCCCCGCACAATCCGTGCGCTCCCTGCACACTCCGTGCGCTCCCCGCACAATCCGTGCGCTCCCCGCACCCTCCGTGCGCTCCCCGCACAATCCGTGCGCTCCCCGCACCCTCCGTGCGCTCCCTGCACAATCCGTGCGCTCCCTACACAATCCGTGTGCTCCCCGCACAATCCGTGCGCTCCCTACACAATCGTGAGCTCCCTGTGTGCTCCCTGCACACTCCGTGCGCTCCCCGCACAATCCGTGCGCTCCTGCACAATCCGTGCGCTCCCTACACAATCCGTGTGCTCCCTGCACAATCCGTGCGCTCCCTACACAATCCGTGCGCTCCCCGCACAATCCGTGCGCTCCCTACACAATCCGTGCGCTCCCTGCACAATCCGTGCGCTCCCCGCACAATCCGTGCGCTCCCTGCACAATCCGTGCGCTCCACACACTCCGTGCGCTCCCTACACAATCCGTGCGCTCCCCGCACAATCCGTGCGCTCCCTGCACACTCCGTGCGCTCCCTACACAATCCGTGCGCTCCCCGCACAATCCGTGAGCTCCTGCACAATCCGTGCGCTCCTGCACAATCCGTGCGCTCCCCGCACAATCCGTGAGCTCCCTGCACAATCCGTGCGCTCCCTGCACAATCCGTGCGCTCCCCGCACACTCCGTGCGCTCCCCACACAATCCGTGCGCTCCCTACACAATCCGTGCGCTCCCTGCACACTCCGTGCGCTCCCTACACAATCCGTGCGCTCCCCGCACAATCCGTGCGCTCCCTACACAATCCGTGCGCTCCCCGCACACTCCGTGCGCTCCCTGCACAATCCGTGCGCTCCCCACACACTCCGTGCGCTCCCTACACAATCCGTGCGCTCCCCGCACAATCCGTGCGCTCCCTGCACAATCCGTGCGCTCCCCGCACAATCCGTGCGCTCCCCGCACCCTCCGTGCGCTCCCTGCACAATCCGTGCGCTCCCTGCACAATCCGTGCGCTCCCTGCACAATCCGTGTGCTCCCTGCACAATCCGTGCGCTCCCTGCACAATCCGTGCGCTCCGTGCGCTCCCTGCACCGTGACAACCACGGGCACCGATGCTCGGGAGGCAGGAGGAAAAGCTTTGCTTCGGGACACTCGTCTCGGCTGGGTTTGTGCACCTGCCCATTGCTTTGCAAAATGTCTTTTATTAGAGAAATACCGTTTTGAAACAAAACGCAGTAATTTGTCATCGCAAAACTCTAGGTGTAATACTGGGAGTGGGTTCTTTGGAAGGTGTAATACCGGAAGTGGGTTCTTTGGAAGGTGAAGGGAATGCTATCACTGTATAGAATTATCTCAAGGGGAAATGTGGCTGATCAGGCAAGAGCAAGTCACCTGAAGTGGTATGGTGGTAGAACACGAGGAACTGACACAAGTCGGAGTATTAGAATGAGCGAAAAAACTCTTTGATCATGTGGACAAACAAATCTTGAAGAAGGCCTCCGAGATGCAGGGAATCTCCACACCCTGAGATTTACAATACACAGCCAGAAAAGTGTCTGAGCAACCTGGTCTCACCTACTTGCAACAGGGTGTTGAACTGCACAAACACCACTTGGGTGTCCACCCCAAAATTATTATTTTTAATCATGCTACGAATGTGACTAGACAAAGCCCACATGTGTTGCTCAAAAACAAACGAACAAACAAACAAAAGAAAATTCCTAACAAGAAAAGTAGCAGCACTCCAGCCCACCTTGCTTGCATCTCTGCTCCTACATATGTGTTGCCCTCTCCATCATATTCATTGAGCCTTCCTTGGGGCTGCCTTGGCCCCCAGCCCCAGAGTGCTGTCAGGAGGTGATGCAGGCTCAGGGCACGTCAGGTCTGTCAGACTGAGGATGGTCACGGTGTTTGGAGTGGCCGGGATGTGGCAGAGAAGGACCACCCTTCCTTTCAGCGATGATGACCTGTTCCATTTTAGCTCGAGAGGATGCATCCAGCCTGGGGGCCGTTCACAAAGCAAAAAGCACAGTCTGACACGGGAGCATCCTCATGCGGAGATGCAGCTCCTCATTTGCGAGACGATTATGCCTGAAGAACTCACAGCAGATATTAGGAGCGCTACATACCTGTGTGCTCACGGTACGGGCACTAGAGGAGGTTTCGCTCCGTTTTCCAAGGAGATGATCCAGGGTAGCAGGGACCCGCTCCATCCCAGACCTGTCACTGCCATCCAGCGGGCTCTGCTGGAAGTGTCCTGTGTCCTTCCCTGCCTCCTGGCCTGCCTTGCGTGTCCCTGCTGCGCTCTGTCCCACCGGCCTTTGCAGACGGAGCCGCAGCCACCAGGCCACTGCCCAGCAGAGCCCTTGGGCCAGCGGGGGTGACCAGTGCGCCTTTTCATCGCTAGTGACCGAAGACACTGCGTTTATCCCCTGTTGCATACGGCTACCTGGAGAAAGCCGGTTTGGGATTTTTTCTCCTCAAAGAGAGTAATCCAGGGCATTTTCTGAGCAGGGCATGTGGTTTAATCCCAGCCTTCCAGCCTCCTCCCACCAGTGGGATGGGGGAAAGAACTGTAAAAGTGTGAAAGCTCATGGACTGAGGTAAAAACAGTTCAACAGGCAAAGCAAAGGCTGTGCACAGAAGCAAAGCAAACAAGGACTCTATCCACCACTACCCATGGGCAGGCAGGTGTGTGGCCATCCCCAGGAAAGCTGGGTTCAATCACACATAGTGGTGACTTGGGAAGACAAACACAGCCACCCCCAGCGTCCCTCTGCTTCTTTCTTCTCCCTCTGCTTTATTCACTGAGCATGGTGCCATATGGTATGGAATGTCCCTTTGATCATCTGGGGTCAGCTCTCCCATCCATGTCCCTTCCCAGCTTCCTGGTACACAGCCCCCTTGCTGGTGGGTGGAGTGAGGAGCAGAAAAGACCTTGTCTCTGTGCAAGTGCTGCTTAGCAATAATGAAATCATCCCTGTGTTATCAGCACTGTTTCCAGCACAAATCTAAACCACATCTTCATACCTGCTACTGTGAAGGCAATTAAACTCCACCCCAGCCAAAGCCAGCACACAGGACCAATGACTGCATCGAGGAGACTGAAAACACTCCCACAGGGCAAAGGCCACTTTGTGAGCTCTTGCTTTCCCAGTCTGCAAGCTGCTGATGTGGATGTTTTCTCCAGACACACAGAGGACCATCCGGCAGCAGCAGGCTGGTGTGAGCTCTAACAGAGCCTCTGCTAGGCTGGGCTGCCACAGCGACAGCAGCGTTTCCACAGGAGTGGTGCTCACAGTAATTATTAATTCAGACTCCGAACCAGAGCTCTGTCCCGCAGGCTCCGGTCGGGGGAGCGTCCTGTGCGCCGAAGGACCAAAATCCTGTGTGAGCTCTGGCTCGGGCACTGCTCCTGCTCCCAGGCATCACTAGAGGGAGACGGAGCACTGTCTCCAGGCGCTGCCCGGAGCAAGCTCCTCTGGCACCATTTTCCAAACCTTGCCTTTCTGTCTGAGGTTATCAGTGGGACATGCGACATGCCGGAGCGCGCTGGAGCACCCCGGGCTGGCCGGGCGCTTGGCACCTTCTGCCGGGACCGCGCTGGGCTGGGGCACCGAGCCCGGCCCGGCACGAGCACAGCCGGTCCGGACAGGAGCCGAGTGCCAGGGTCTGCAGCCAAGGTGCCAGAGCACACGGGGAAGAGCCGGCTGTGAAGGGCCTGGGCGGCTGAAGGGTAAAACAGAAAGAGGTGCCACCAAGCAGAAGTGTAAGTGACAGTGGGGGGGATGTGGAGAACTGAGCATGGCTGAATTGCAGGAAGAGAATAGGGTTTGGAGACAAAAATCTGTTCTTGCTGAGCAGTGTTCATATAGATGCAGCCCAGGCACTTTCCCCATACACAATATCCTGGTTGAAGCAGTGGGTGAGTGGGAGCTGAGTGAGCCAGAGGGAGGACAGCAGGTGGTGGCAGCCACCCCTGCCTGGTCACAGCACATCAGAAGGGACCATCAGACAGAATTGGGGCTTACTTCACAAAACTTTGTCTGAAGGTGAAGTTGCTAGAAGCTGTCTCATCTCCCAGTCCAAACAGCAGAGAAACACACCACATAAGACAACTGTCTCTTGGGGCTGATGTCTGTCACACACAGATGGTGTGATTCATTCTCTCAGTTTACTGTCTGTATGGGCTGCAGAAGGAGCCTACACACCACCCCGAGAAGAGCTGCCTTGTTGCTGGTCTGTGCTGGACAGGCTGAGCAAAGATTCTAATTGCATCTGCTGTGCATCCTTGCCCACTCCACACCAACCTCTGTTAAGTATAAACAAGCACATTTTCCAACAGGGCACTTCCAGGCACACCAAAGACTGGGCAGTGCCCTACTTGCACAGATTTTTTAGTTTCTGGTTTGAATCCTCCTGGGTATAGCTTCTATTAACAAGTCCCTGCAGTATGTTTCTCTCCTAGTGTTTTCTCCACATGAGTTTCTTTAATCACTGTATTCAAATGCACTCTCAATTTACATTTTGAAAGAGTTTTGAATATTTTCAGTTATCTTACTCCTTGTGAAAACAGCATTGCCAGCAGAACAGCCTGCCTGGGTCCAGAGCTGGACTCATCAGCACTACTCCCAGGATCAAGATTACCTCTCTGATCACATGTGTTTTTCCCTTGGGTGCAAATTCAGTTTTATCACATCATGCTGGGAGATTTTGCTGAGCTGTTGAACCACAATGACTGTTGTGTTGTTTTACTGCTGAGGTTCCCTGGACAGACTTCACAGTGTATGTATCATATTTTTGTCTACAGCTGTATAAATTTCCTTTGGTTATGTTAGAAACACATTTTTAATGTGACACTCCTAAGAGAAATACTGTAGTATTGGAAGTTTTGCCCCACATTATTTTCTATTACATGAAATAAGGACTTTTGAGAAAGTTTAATTTTGTGTCCTATTTCACTTCCTATGTCTCTTTTATTTCTGCATTTTATTTGCCTCTCTTCTGCAATTTATTTACCTCTCCTCCTGCTTTTTTAGAACAGATATGCAGATACAAATGAATCTGCATGTCTCAACCATTTGTTTCCTAGTCTTTGTCATGTGGGTTCTATTCCCAATTCAAAAGTTAGGCAAGTTGGAGTGCTTGTATTTTGAAATATGTATGGCACATTACACAATAAGATTGTTAGCAAACAGCATGTAATCCAGCTATCATGCTGTTCTCAGCAGTTATTTTTCTCTGGCACATTATGTTTTTAAATTTATGCAACTGCTGGTGTAATTCAATCTTATGTATGAAAATTTGAGATATTCTGATGTTTCCTTCAAACTCTGTACTGGAGATAGTAAGAATACACCAGTCCCAGGACTGGAGGCAGAAAATGTCTGGGAACTGGGAGACTTCATGTGACTGTATTTTAGCAGCAGGCAAATAAATTTTCCTTCTTCTATTCGATTTATCCACTTGTCAAATAATGGCAACTGCAATGCCATATTGCCATAACTTGTAAGATTATTTGAGACCTACAGACAGGAAGTGCATTTATAAGCAGGGACTTATGATTAGAAAGGAATAATTTGCAGTGTTGCAAATTGCAGCTGCAAATGTGCATTAAAAGGCAAAGCAAAATGCATGCTATTGTCATCATCACAGTGCTGGGCAAAAACAAAAACCTGTAAAAAGTGACATTCTGCAAAGAAGCAGCAGTGGACAAAGAGAAGAGAGTGGTAGTGCCTGGCAGCTGTCTCTGCTCCAGGGACTGCACCAACCCAGGATGCTCCTGGGTTGCAGGAGAAGTCAGAAGCCAGAGAAGTCCCTGTGCTGTCCCACAAATCTGTCACTTCTGCCCCTGTGGGTCCACCACATTTCCAACAACCTGCCCCTCAGCATGGCTTGTCTGCCTGTCCTGCCCAGCTGTGCCAGCTCTCAGTGTGACTGGCTGTCCTTTCTGCTCTCAAACCAAACTTCTCATCACTGGAAATCAATCTCAGGGACCTGAAAAACCACTCCACAGCTTTCTCACAGACCATCCAAAAGGTTGAGATGCTGCAGGTTTCTCTTATTCCAGCTCCTGGCAGTTAAACCTGGCTGAACAGAGCCTGCTGTCCTTCCCTGCTGAGTAAGAGTGCTGCATCAGTGCCACAGCCTCCAGAGCCCTCTCTCATGTAGCTGGTGTTCTGTGTGCTCTCTCCAACCTCAAGCAAATGATCAGCTATGGAATTGACAGAGTGGTCACGAGGCAGTGGGGGAAGGAAAAGAAAAAGGAAAAAAAAAAAAAAAAAAAAGGAAAATGAAAAATAAAGGAATAAGAGAAGAAAAACAATAAGAAGAAAAGGAAAATAAAAATAGAGAAAACTAAATAGAAATTGAAAAAAAAAGGAAATGCTCCCAATCCTTGTGATCAATACGTTACAGACAGCAGCAGCCAGGTTATGTCTGTCACTAGAGGTGTCTGGAGTGCCTGGAGGTGACCTCTGCTCAGCCTGAAAATCAAAATGGAGGGACTTTGAATGCAGCTCATTGCTCTTCTTTCTAAACCTTCTTGTTGTCAATACCTGGCTGAGAAAATTCCAGTACTTGCCAGAGAGTGTGGAGCATCTGTGGACATGTTGCCATTACATGTCAGAGCTGCAGCTGGTTTTCCTCAGGCCATCCCAAGCCCCAGGTGAGGCTCCTCTCCAGATGTCTTCTCTGAAGCAGGACCCATCTCACATTGGGCAAGGGCCAGGCTGCATGTGAGCCTCCCTGTTGCACTTTGAGCAATGAGTCATGCATATGGATTTCCAGTGCTCTCCAAAAGCCCTGGGATGTCTCTTGCACCCCTGCTGACACCCACAGTTCTCCCAGCTAGGATGAACACCAGCTCTTTGGTCTGCCTGACCCTTTTTCTGCTGTGTCTCCTGCACTTTTTTGCCCCACCACACAGTGTTTCAGACGCTTTCATGGATCACAGCAGCTTCTGCTTGTTTCCCCCAGAAGAAATCCAAGCTATGCCCCAGTGTAGCAGCCCTCATGGCCTGCCCACCCAGATTAACCCATGGGGTTAATACTGACATGCACTGAGAATAAATTGTGCCTATCAAAGTAAAATCTGGTAGCAGTTAGCTTGCAGGGAGGACTTCA
This sequence comes from Muscicapa striata striata, assembly GCA_030060385.1. NCBI lineage: Eukaryota > Metazoa > Chordata > Aves > Passeriformes > Muscicapidae > Muscicapa > Muscicapa striata. The sequence continues at coordinate 2,917,660 of JAREIS010000142.1, forward strand.
TAGGCCCCATACTTGCATGGATTTGCTTCTGTTATTTTCAATACACATGCCAATATCCACTCTTGTCTCCATATTTTCTAATTAGGGAGGCTTTAGGATTCACAGTCATTACATTTAGTAATGACTGTGAATAAACTTTAAAATATCAGGATTCCAGGGCACAAAAGCTCTTTCATAGTCTTCATTCAAAACTGGGCTTTGGCTGCATTCTTGCCATTTTAAAAAGACCCTGATATCTTGAACATTGCATCTTGTGATGCACAAATTGGCTACAGGAAAAGGTTTCTAAACCAACATAACTCATTATTGATAATACAATAGTTGTATTTTATCTACAAATCTCTAATCTAGGAAGTCATTATTTTTCAGAGCCTTTGCCATAGCAAGGGAGAAACACTGCATAGCATTGTTCAACATTATTGTGTAAGAGCAGCATATTATTTTACAGTATTTTCATAACATAGCTCCGTTCCAAGTACCAACTGGAACATGGAGGAGTGCTTTTAAACACTAGCTACAAATTCCCCATTGGTACCAGCTTCAAAGTAGTGAAACCTCCCCATTCCTCACATGTGATTCTCATCTCACCTGAAATGCAAATAATTATACAGAGCCTCCCATGATGGCAAGGAATCCGATGAGATTTATCAAGTGTATGTCCCAAATTCATAAATTATTTGCATACTCACCTAGATTATGGGCTCCTCTGCTACATGACCCTTTTGACACAGTTCCTTCCCCACTTCCCCCCTCCCCCAGCCTCTCCTCCTGTTTTCCTGTTTATTCTCCTGCATGTTGGAATTTCTGGCTGTGTGTCTCCACATTCCCACATGACCTTTTGGGAACAGGAGGTCACAATGTCTGCTGAGCATTCACCATTTGTTGTGTGAGTGGGTGGTGCTGGAGGAGCACATCTTCAATTCACAAAGAAAAGCCTGTTTATTTTTCTAGGTCTTTATGGCACAGGGTAAGTGATGCTGAGGAGAGTCAAATTCCAGTTGAATTGGAAAGTGGCTCCTTTAATTTAAACAAGAAAAACCTTGTCTTACATCACAGTTGTTTTCATAACAGATCTAGAATCCTTGTATAAATCATTCTTACTTTTACACTAATTACTTAACTGATATTTAGCTAATAAAGCACCATGTAAAGGGCTGGCTAAACCAGTCCTATAAGTTGTTCCCCAAAAGTTCACCCTTCCTATGCAAACGTACTCCCAGTGTTCATCTCCTTCCCCAGAAACCTTTGAAAACACACAGGTCAGCTATGTGAAGTGGTTCTTCTGGTTTTATTTGTGCTGCAGAAGTGAATCCCACTGTGGCAGGACTCATGGTGGACACTGGTATCACTCTCAGCCAATGCCATGGCCTCAGCAAACCCTGTGGTTTTCCCAGACCGAGGGAGGTGAGGAAAGATCCCTCTCCTTCAACCCAAGCAGATACAGCAGCAGGGCAGAGATGAAAAATACGTACAAGAGAAACACTTGAAATTAGTGATGATAAATTACAATGCTCACGGTTGTGCAAAATCACCAGCCCACTGTGCCCCTGGCTCAGTGCACCTCTGGCAAGGTCAGTCTGTGTCAGATATAACCCAGAGCAACCAGGGCAGCCCTATAAAGAGGGACATCTATTCTTGCTTACATTGGGGTCCTGTTTTCCAGCTTCTCTTCACAGCTTCTCAAGACAGAAGGTCAGAGATGAGCCTGGAAGTAACAACTTCATCTAAAGTGATGGTCCACACAGATGTTGAGGAGAGATATTGATATTTTTCTTAGCCAGTTTAATTAACAGGAATCCCACGTTCTGTATGTATTTTAAGATAGGGTAGCACTGAAGTCTTTTCTGCAGCACTTTGGTTTTTGACTCTAGCACTGGCAAGTCTAGCACTCTCATATGGCTGTTCCATAGGCTTGTAGCTCCTCCCAAACTTGTCTCTGCTGTAGAGAGCTCTGAATTCAGAGTTACTGTTTGGCAGCTGAGTGTTGCAGGGTTCTGAAGGTCAGCTTGAACTAGCAGGAGAGGTGTAACCACAGTGGTTCCTGGCAGTGCCCAGACTGCTGCAGGGAGAGATGTGTTTTCCAACAGTCACTCTCCAGACTATTCAAAACTCTCAAGCCTATTTCATAAAATCCCTTTGATTTTCTGCTGTGGCTGTGTGTGAAAGCTGCAGAGGAGTGCCTCTGTACCATCACAGGCATATGCAAGGGGAAGGGCAGGTTTAAGAACTAACTTGCCCTTCAGGATTGTGGATGAAAGACTGTTGTAGCCTAAAATGGATGCAAAGTCAAAGCACCAAATATATACCTGATACAAGCTTGCTGTAAGCTCCTTTTTCAGGCACATTTTGGTCTTAGTTCCTTCCTACACTGCTTCAGGCACTGCAGTGTCTGAAGTGTATTATTCCTTTCTGTTTGTTTGAATGAAGGTCTTAGACTTTGGTATCAGACTGTGGGTCTCACCACACCAGGACATTGAACATACATATAAGAAGCAAATATCAAGGTTTGAACAATACAAAAAATGAAACTCAAGAAAATATTTTCTTTGCTCTTAAAAATATGTTTTTGTAGCTTTGTAGAATTGTCTTCATATTAATTTTCAGGATGTAGAGAATATGTTAGCCCTGGGCAAAGTGCATGCATCCAAATTTAACTACTGAAAAGGACTTGGATGCACATGGGCTGGCATGACAGGTGTGTCTCCACCAGCAGCCATCCCAGCTATTTTCAGAGATAGAGGTGCTCCAGAGAATGTGCTGGAGCTTGAGATTTCAGTGTCTGGGCAGGAGAATTGAAGCTGCTCCTCTTGCTGGCCAGAGGAACAATGCTGGCTCAGGATAACCTGCAGCTGTGGCTGGTCTCTGTGGCCTCCTTGAGGCCAGGTTATAGTTTTTCTTGCTGGTAGTTGTGCTGATGTGGAGGTGAATAGTTCTGGGTGATTGGAGAGTAAGGGGCGTTGGCTCATACGATAGAGAAAAAGACTTGGAAACAGGCAGACAGTGCTGGTAAGTGTCCTGGCAGCTACAAACAATCAAACAACTCTCTGTCTACCTTTCTTTCTTTGCCTTGAAGGTTATTTTGGGAAGCAGATTTCTTCTGTGGGATCTAACCAACATTTTCCACAGGGCTGGGGAAAGTGGAAGGTAAATGGTAGAGTGAGCTTGGCATGAGCACCAACATCCCAACTGCAAAGAGTGCCCAAGAAAGAAACCAAAGAGGCAAGACTGGAAACCCCTCATGGACTCTTTCTCTCACTCCTCCCCTTGGGCCCAGAAGATCAGGAGGACAGGAAGGCTGGTCCCTGTGATGTGCTGTGCTTGCCTGAAAGCCCTGGCTGTGTTGAAGCAGAGTGGAGTATTTGAGGCCAGCATTCAGGTTTCTGTGTTAAGACTGAAACAAGGACAAGTCTACACTTAATTAAAATGACATGCTTATTTGGGGTTGTGCAAGTACCATGTGGTGTCCAAGGCCCAAAGCTGAAAGGTGCCTGTGTGACAGGGGTGTTGTACTCAGATTTTAGCAAACTTCTACCTCCTGTACACACAATACTCCCTGGGCATCTTCACCAGTGTATGTTCTCAGAATTGCTCTCCCCAGAAGTGATTTGATCTCTGATTATTCTGTGGGTAAAATCCAACCTTGGTGGTCTTTCTGATGAGAAATTATTCTGGTTTTAACACTACATTCTTGTGTCCAGGACTCTAACATGAAGCCTCCTGCACTCTTTCCCTGCCTGATGCCTTTTTCTGTGTGTCAGTCTCCCTTCAGCTCTCTGGGAAATGTTGAGCATCTGATGACAGAGCATCTTCAGCTGTAGCCTCCCATACTGTGAAGCTGAGACCCCACCACTGGAGGCTGGAATGCTTGTTCTAAACGTCTTTCACCTTCCTGTGAGATATTCCCTTTATTTTCTCATAACATAAAAGCCAGAGCAGACAAAAGTCAAGCACGGATAAATATATTTACTTTCTGCAGTTTCCCAGATTTCACAGAGACACACCAGTGCTCCTACATAAAGCACTTTTGACTGGAGGGCAGTGATATCCTAACTTTGCATTTGCTATTTCTTTTTCCAGCAGCAGTTGCTTCCCTGATCTAGATGGAGGTGCATAAGGAGTGTGTCAATCAGCTGTGTGCTGTCTTGTGTGCTACGGAATGTACCCACCTCCAATTTCCTGTGCCACTCAAGTGTCAAGGACATCGTGTATGGGTATTGCCAGTTCCAGGCAGCCCTCGCACTTTCTGTCTGCACAGGAAGGAATCCTCAAACAATTTTGATGAGTATTTTCCTATCAAAGTCTGTAATGTCATTGAAGTTGAAAACTTCTGTGAAAAAGCCTTGATTTTGGACCAAAATCTCAACATGAAAAGTGCAAATAAGTAACCTAATGAAGTTCTGAAAAGCAGATAACAAAGAATGTTTAATTTGTGCACTCTAGCTTACTCTGTTTCTGCCTTTTAAAATCTTTAGTTATCCCCCTTTTTTAATATTGTCACACTTTTACAGTGGGATGACAAAAGGAAAGAACCATTCCAAAAAAGTTGGAAGAAAACCAGCTTTATTAATTTTTTTTCTTATTTCTCTTCACATGTTAAAACTTCAAGTGAAAACTGAGACTTGATGTTAAACAAATGTCAGTTTTATTCTGATATTTTATGTAAGGAAACCAAACACTTGAATGTGGGGAAAGAGGAGGGGATTGGAAGAAATTACATTTTCCATCATAAGGTATCTCAACCGTAACACCGATATCCAATTTTCCAAACACAGCTTTGAAGTAAAGGAGAACAGCAGCTTCCAGTCTCCTCTGACTCTTTCAGCACCCTCCTTCAATTCCTCAGAACAGTGTAATTTGTCTTCTTCACCTCATACTCAGAATTCAGACAAAGGAAACTTTTGGCAGTCTTCCTGGATAAAGCAATAGGCAAGGACTGCAGGGGGGTGGAGGTGTGCAGCTCCTGGTAGCTTTGCTCTGCTCTGGGATGGATCCTGGAGGTCCTGTGGCCATACATGCCACCAGGCACGGTGCCCTGAAGAACACAGCACTGATGAATAATTCTGCCCTGAATGTCCTCCTGGGTGCTACTGCTGCAGACACGTAGATTGCAATAACTTAGGTTACTCCAGTGCCTGCAAAAAGCACATTCTGTGCTGTGCATATAACAATCAGACCTAAAGATCATAATTGCCAGATGTTTTTCTGAGTAACTTAGACTGTAAGACACTCTTTACAGCAGACTAGTTGAAATAAAACATCCCCTCTCCCAAGTCTGGGTCTGTGAGCATAGGGAGTTTGCCCAGCTTGCCTTGGCTCCAGCCATCTGCACTGTCTGGACTCCCCAGAGGAAGCTCTCACTAAGGGAGAGCGGCAAAACCTCGATAAACAGCAGCATTCCTCTCCTAAGCCACGAACAAGGATGTCCTCCTATGAGTGTGAGCTACAGGATGATGAACAGCACAATCCTAATAGCCCAGGAGATCCCTGTTCACATTCCATGGTTTGCCCTTGTCTGCTCCATAGCCCAGACACTCTTTCATACATTGGCTCACGCTGCTCTGAGGAAAACAGAGAGGAATTTTCCACCGTTGCTATCAGGGGTTAGCCACAGCAATGTGAGAGCCTGGCTGCCAGACAGCTTCCAGCTGGAAACATGGCTTTCAGCACAGTGTCATCTAACCCTTCTGTGAGCAAGTGACAGGAAAGCAGCCCAGAGAAATGCAGCCCCTCAACCAACCAGACAACGATGGGCGTTGCTGCTTGGATAAGAGGCATCCTGAGGAATATGCTCAACCTGATGTTTAGGGATCAAAAGAAGCCTTGAATGTATTTTCCATTTTCAGTGGTTTTAACTTCTTGAGGGTCATTCCTATACTGCAAGACTGCTGGAGAAATGTGAAATCAGCACTGCTTTTACCAAGTTAAAAAAAAAAGCCTCATAGATAGGGCATTGTTTCTGTAAAATGAAAAAGCACTTGTGATTCAGCCCTATGTGTCCAATGGATCAGGTTAAATTATCCCAGTCTAAGCCCTCCTTGAAAATAAACATTTTCCTCCTTGTTTAATTTCTCTGGCATATGGTTTATTTCTCCTAATCGTCTTCTGGACAGGAGAAAAGCTCCTGTGATTGACAGCACAGAGAGCAACAGATGGTGCTGCCTTTGTTCAAGCAAGACCAAGAGAAATAAATAGTGCCATTTATTCAAATAGCATTGCTCTATCTCCTCAGTCACAGTTTTTTTGGTGATGAGCTATGTCATTACCTTTTAAGTCAGATATTCAGATACACACTAACTTTAAATTAAACAACAACAACAACATTACCCATATTTCTGGCTTTGTATTCCTTTCCAATACCTCTCACAAGTTTAAAAGCAGATGGTTTCTCACACAAACATCTGTAAGTGTGTTGTAGTACCCAGCAAGATATCTATGGTGCAAAATTCCCTAGTGATTGCTCAAGGATGATGGTACTACTCTCTACACTGTACCATGTAATGCATGTGGGAGGCAAAAAAAAACCAAGTTTCACAAGCGCAAAATTAGTTGCAGAGATATGTATCCAGAGTAATTATAGACACTGTTTTGAAATGGATTGGCATAAGGTGGTAATTTAGATTAAAAGTGTTCAGCAAGATTCTGCCTTGATTTCTCAAAGAATGGATTTTCTATACACAATTTTTTCTGTGCAATCAAAATATAGCAGGGCTGGCAACCAAAGCCCCAGTAATCCTGATGCACAGGAAATACCCTGTGTAAAGGAGAATTTCAAGTTCTTAATCTGCGGTTTTGGTAATTTAAACTAGTGATCTCTCTGTGTTTTCTGATCTTGCTCTTTCCCTCTCAGAAGCATATCAAACCCACATGGCTCCATCCATCCATGACACATCCTCCTCTTGTGGGCTGGAGAAGTTTCTGAATGACCTCCACAAGCCTCCTTAGTACTGAATTCCAAAATTCTCCCTGGTTCTTGGGGCCAGCAGCAGCTTCTTGAGCCCCTTCAGCATTCTACCTACTGAGCACAGTGCAGTTCCTGGAGTTGCCCCAGGCTAGAAAAGAAACATAAACACTTGGCTGAGCAAAAAATGATGAAAACACAGATTTAAGGATTTTCTTCAAGTGGGATCAGAACTGCAAGTTTGGTGTTTTGCTGGAGAAAACAGGGTATATAGCTCAGGCATGCCCACCCCTGTGACCACCACAGAGCCAGCACAGGGAGAGCAGCTGCTGGCAGTGCTTGCCAGCAGCAGCTCCAGCTGGCCCAGGCTCCCTGGCAACATCCTCCTGCAGACCCTGTGTCTCACAGGGCCAGCCAGGTTCAGCTCCAGTTTTTCCTCAATTAGAAGGGATTTGTGGCACCAGGCAGGATCTGTCTCCTTCATCACCAAGCTGCAGGCATGCAATGCACTCCAGGCATGGAGAAAGGTGGGGCTGACTCTTCTCTCTGCTGATGAAGCTTGTATCAAATAATCATATTTTAGATAGCTGGGTCTGGCCTCAGCTGAAATGTTCCTTTCCCCTTTTTCACCCTCTTTGCCTTCTCTCTGCTCCAGTGTCTCAGTCTCCTGCAGAGATCCATACTGGGCACTGCTGGGAGCTCCTGTGGCAGCTCCTGCTGCTTTGCCCACTGCACATGGAGTCTCCTACTTGCTTTGATTGTAATGTCAGACCGTTAGAAATTCTGGTCATTTTGGGGTTTTTCACCCCAAAAGCAAGTATTTTCTCTCTGCAGTGCCCATGATAGACAGATCCCCTGTCACGTAGCTAATTCCTTCTAGGCATGAACCTGTTTGGATAAAGAAATTAATTTACAGCAGGACCTGCAACTCAACCAAGCAGAAGAGTGTATTTTAAAAGAAATTTGCATATGTGGTGGGCAGTCTCTGGCTCATACTGCCTCCACTGAGGACTCAGTTCAGGCTTGCTGCTAGGGAGGAGGCAGATGAGGTCCCTCTTCCCTGTGGCTGCTGAGCAGAAGTGGGCTGTGTTTGACAGAAGCTGTGAGTCTAACAAAGTGTTTGTAGCCAGCTATAATTTAAACTTTAGCAGATCTCTCCAGCTCCATCCCCAGCTCCAGCTACATCACTGCTGTGGGATGGTAAATCTCTGTTTCTGACTTGCACAGGTACTTCTCTGCTGCTGGGTTGGGTGAACACCTTTAACCTCAATCTCTGATGCTCCTCATTGCTTTGCCTTGCAACCTCCTGGCATCCTTCTGCCAAAGCGAATTGATTTTTCCTGGTTTTCAGGAAAATGTGTGGTTTCCTGTTTCCTAGGACACAGGTAATCTGTGCCACATAGTATGTTTTGGGAGGCAAGGGCAAATGGGAATGAGAATCCCATCAGCTGCAACATGTGGTAATGGCGTTACTTTTAGAAATTATTTGAAAGGATTAAATTTCATCTTTCAGAAGCATCCCGAGAAGTACAGACTTCCTCTGGAAAAAAAAAATTACTTAAAGGGGGGGATTTGTGGCTGGTGTCCTGCATCAATTTTGACAGTAGACAAGTGAAACTGAGTGTTCAGAGGAGCTGAAAACTGCTGCCCCAGGGAGAGAGGGTAAAATTGCCCCAGCCCTAATTAGCCCAGCCCCTGCTCAGCTGGTGAGGATGACCTTGGTCAATGCCATGCAAGTTCCCTAGTGGGGTTGTGGCCCACCAGCTTCCCCCAGGCAGGCAGGCAGGCTCTGCTGCCTTTGCTGCTGTAACTGCACATATGTGTCCAAAGGCTGCTGTGGGGTGCAGAGTTTCTCTCCCTTGCTCACCCTCGTGATGCTGCTGCACCCTGGCACCCTGCCTGCTTCACCCATGCCTACAGCTGGCCACAGGGTGCAGCAAAACAAATGAGCTGATGGCAATGATAGCATTGCTTTTCCTGCACCCCATCCTCATAACTCAGCCTGAGGTGCAGGCGGAGGCTGGGCTTGCTGCCTCGTGCTTTGGGAGTGTCTCCTCTCAGAGATTTGCTAACAATCCTGTGGCTGAGCCTTTCATAAAAATACTCAGGTTTCTTTCCCACCAGAAACTGAGCTTGACATTACTGAAGAAGTTAATAGAAATTACAGATGTGGAGTGAAACTTGCTGAGCCAAGTGTGTCCCATTGCAGATGAACTTTTGGCCATAATTCAACAACCCATCTGTTTTTCTTATGAACTAATGAGCTACATTAAAATCAGATCATTCATTTAATGTCTGCTTTAGCAGCTTCTGTGTCCTGAGGTTTCTGAGGCTTTTTTAGAAATGTGCTAGAGAAATCAGCTCTCTTTATTTCTCTCCAAAGCCTGTGTTGCCTGAATGAATCTGAGCCATATATGAAAAAATGATACCTCCTATGAACACATTCAGACTTCTACTCATAGAATCATAAAATGGATAGGACTGGAAGAGGCCTGTAAAGGTCATCTACTTCAATCCCCTGCAATTCAACCTGATCTTGAATGTTTCTACAGATAGAGTATTTACCACCCTGCTGGGCAACCTGTCCTAGTATTTCACCACCCTCACTGTAAAAACTATGTCTTTATATCTAATTTAAATCAAACCTTCTTTATTTTTGAAGGCCTCTTGTCCTGTAACAGCAGACTCTGCTATAAAGTATGCCTCCATGGTTTTTTTAAGCCTCCTTTATGTATTGAAAGGCCACAGGAAGGTTTCAGGAACCTTCTCTTCTCTGGACTGAACAATCTCATCTCTCTCAGCCTGTCAGAGAGGTGCTCCAGCCCTCTGACCATTTTCAGTCTCATCAGACAAGAGACTCCACCTTGTTATCTTCAAATTGACAAATATGCCAAGATGATTCTCTGAAATAAAATAAAATATTAAAAAAAATTAAACCGTTTTTCTCTTAAATAGAAACCGTAATAAGTTAATAAAAAATTAAATTTATACATCTTAGCAGCAATTGATTTGGAACAGAAGACTGATGTCTGTGAGCTTTTACCAGGTAAGGCTTGTAGAAAGAAATGTTTTCTTTCCATAAACTATTATTAAAAATTAAAAGCAACACATCTTTCCATAGCATGTTCCTAACAAAGTAAATTGACATAGTTGTGCTGTGGTGGCCATAACACAGCCATCACATTGCCTTGCATTATACTGGGAAGGTAATTTTGAAAATGAACCTTCTGGCAGGAGATGACAGCAAAGGCACTAGCTCAGAATCCACCCATTTCTTACACAAATGTAATACTTTTTACTTATTATTTGGAGTAAAACCTCAGGATGTAAATCTGCTCAAACCTGCACCTTTGCTGGGGTAATTTTCACCTGGAGCAGGTGAGGAGGCAGCTGTGCCTCACTGTCAAGTCCCTGTGTTTGGGGATGTGTGGCTTACACTGTACTGGAGAAGATTCACTGCTTGTACAAGGTCCTCAGCTTCTCATGTGACTTAGTTTTACGTTACAGAAAGTGAAACTTTTTGGCTGTCCTATTTGTTGACAAAACTCAGTGGGGAAGAGCCAGGCAGAGGCTCCTGCTGACATCAGCAGCAGGGTACAGAGTAATTGTGCTGGATGGGGTGGTATGATCCACCACGTGGATCATGGCACTCAAGTTTGAGAAACATCTAACACTTGTTTAAAGCAACAGACAGGCAAAGAGAGGTGGAAGCAAAGCATGAGAAATTACCCAGTTCAAGAAGGTTCACAGCTTTCTCCACCTATGAAAGCTCAGGAAGAGCAAGAACCAGAACTGCTCTGTGAAAGATTTATCCACAATCCTACAACCCCATGGCTGTCCCTGATGGAAACACCACTGTCTGAGGTTGGGCCACTACCAAAAAAGTCTATTCTAACCCACTTTGGGTTTTCCAGAGCATTTGTGTTATCATGAAAGTGAAAAGACATGACTCCCAGTGTTGCTAGCAGAAAGAATCTGGGGAAATCCTTCAGCATCTGAAGGCCTAAAGGGCAAATACCTTAGGCAGTGTTGTTTTCACCCTTAATTTTTACACTGTCTGCTGAATTGTAGTCTTTTTATTTACTCCATGACAGAACATTTTATTCATCTTGTGAGGTTGTGCTCACAAGAAATCGATTCACATGATGCATTTTCCCCAAGGGCAGTGCACCATGGGCTGGAGACACTGCCTCATTGTGATGCCTTAGGATTTTGCTTTTGTATTTTGCAAATTCTCTACTGCTTTTGGGTATAACTCTGAAACTGCATAGCTTGTCAGCTACTGTTCTCCTGTTTTATTCAGACAAAACAATCCCTCTAGGCCTGTAACTTGACTGCCTCAGGCCCCAAAAAGTAAAAACAAAAGTGAATTGGGGGGAGCAAACTGAGGGTATATAAATTCATTACCTGAAGCTGTAATTGGAGGACTAACTCCTGATATGCAAATGGACCAAACGTATAATTGTCTAAAAAATTCCTGATCATTGTCCATTTTGAGTGTAGCCCCTCTCGGAGGCTTCTGACTGCCCAAGGAGTGCCTATTGAAGGCCTTTAATAATTACCCACTTCTACTCTCTCAGTCTTGTCTAACCTTTGTTCTAGGCAGCCACTGCAAGGCTGTGCCTGTGGGCAGCAGAAGGGGCTTCTCCAGGACTGCAGGGCACTCTTGCCCTCCCTGACCAGTGCTGAAATGGCATCGTTGCTCTCAGAGAGCCCCTCGGCTCCGTGCAGCACCTCTCCCTACCACCCCTCTGTCCTGAAGATGCTGTCCTGAGGGATCTGGCAGGTTAAAACATCACTCCCTACATACACAGGCATAAAGAGGTTGCTCAGGTCCTTAACTGGCGGCAAGGATGTGGCAGACTGGTCTTGTGTCTTTGATAAAGGAAAAACTCCAATAACACAGACACTTGAAGAAGCTGGAGAAGTAGCTGTGCCTATGGCACTGCTAGAGAACTGTCCACCCAAACCATTTAGGTCTATTTTGCTTTTATTTCCACTTCACTCACTCTGAATCAGTCCAGGGGCTGTCAGAAGGGCATGAACATTTGGTAATAAATGTGGCAGAAAAAATTCGGAGAAACTCCAGAAAGTCTTGCAAGAGCTGTCCCCTCAACCAGAGTCAATGCTGACAGTCTCAAGACCAAAGGCTGGATGTGGCTGGTAACAGGTCTATAAATGATCTGTAAGTGTCTAGACTTTGTAGGAACATCTATCCTTTCCTATGGATGAATAAGTAATTCCTGAAGTGTAAAAAGCCGTTGTATAAAATACAATATAAACCCCCCAACATGGTGATATAATATCCTTTCAAAAGTATCTTTTTTTTTTTTGCCCTATGAATATTTAGAACCCAAATTAGGGAAACAAGCTTAGCTTTTCCTCGTAGGAAACTCATTCTTCTCTGTTATAAATGGTGCTAGTTGGCTGGGCTTTAACCCAGCAAGGGCTGCCAGCCCTCTAAGAGAGTTTTACTTGTCTTCAGTCCATGTGGCTCTTTCCCAGTTCTTATTGCAGCATAAAAATATTTTTAGTTCAAGCAGGCAAGCAATGAATGAAAGTGAATGTGCCAGATGTCCCTCTCCATTCTGTCCAGTCTATCCATTTTCTCCCTCTTCTAGGGTAAACAGATGGCTGTGGACGGGGTATTTATCACAAACCTTTTACAAGGAGAATAAACAAAGCAAAAAGTTAGGCCTGCAGCACATTGCAGCTGCTGGCTTTATACACGAGGTTGGTTTGTGTTGTTCTGACAAGTCCAACCTTTTCCCCAACCTTTCTAAGGCTGGGTTCTCAGCTCCCCTCAAGCTCGCCTGTTTGGGGTATGTATTTTTGGTAGGTGGTGATGGACACACCTCTTCCTACCACAGTCTGATTTATTTTGTCCCTTTCATGACCCAGGCATGGTGACACAAGTTTTTATTATTTTGACTGCAGCCTGGACACAATGTGTACACAAGCAAGGGTTTGGACCTTTTGCCTAATTATCTCAGCGGAGATCACCTGAAGGTTGAAATCTGAACCCAGAGTGCTACCACTTTCCTGACAGCCCTGCCCTTAACTAAGAGTGTTCCCTGTCCCAATATATGAATAAAACAAAGACTTGAATAATCAGATATATAATCACAACAGTCAAGAACTATCTCATTAACAAGATCTTATCACATTAATGGATTATGGATCTGCCACAGCTCATTTTCATCCTGGGGCCAAGCAGAGGAGGGAGAACTGGGAAAGTTTGACCATTAATATAAACTCTGTTTTTCACTTGACAGCCTGCTTTCTTGAAGACTTTTGTAGATTATCTCATCTTTTATAGATCTTTGGAATCTGAGAAACTGTTAGAAATTATTTGTGTGATACTGGGTCATGCAAACTCTGGAATTCTGCTTGCAGTCCCCAGACAAATATTTTACAGTTTATTCTTAACCTTTACTGGATATGAGAGCACACTGAGAACATTTTGTCTTTGTGTCTTTCATTGTGTAGGGCAGAAGAAACCTGCAGGCCTCAAACTGCTTCTCAGCTTCCCACCCAAAACCAGCACATCTCACCTGAACTCACCACACCTCCTGCATGTGCAGAGCTTGAGCTGAGGGTGCAGTCAGAGCAGGGGTTCTCACAAGACCTTCATTACTGATTGCTGGGTGGTTAAAATAACGAGTAGTTGTTCCTGTGGTATTTCAGCTGTGTACAGTTTTGGTCCCAGCCAGGGCAAAGGAACTGCAGAGAGGAGCATATTTCAAGAAATAAATTTAAACATTTTGAAACTTGAGGGGGAAAAAGAGTGAATTAAGAGTAAGCCAAAGATTAGAGTTAGATCTTATTTAATCCAAACTAGGATATCCATCCCTGACAAAAATGTTGACCATGGCTATTCTCTTGGCACAGTGTCTGTTCTCTCCCCACCCTGCTTTCTGGGAAGTCACTGTGCTCTGGCTCTTCAATTAGAGACGGATAACTGATGCATTGCACACTGGAAAAAGCTTATCACGCTGCATTATTTGTTCCATCACTGGAGCCCTATCACCACTGTGAAATCCATTTCTTCAAGTTTGAAAGGGATTTGGATAAACCACCTGGCCATCCCATCTGGGACCATCAAGTGTTGGATCCAGGCAGTTTGTCACAGACCTGTGAAAATGGTATTGATGAAGTGGATGTGTCTTTGGTACATATTGTGGAGCAAGGGTTTCTGCAGATGAGCTGGCAGAGGCTGAGCTGTGTTTTGGAGGATCATGTGAACTGCAGCTCTCCTGTAGCAGGGAGCTCAGGCCTGAGTTTCTGTCCTTTTAGGGGATCCTTCAGTTTAGGTGTATGGGCAGGGTGAGAAAAATGTTTTTACGCTGTAAAAATGGAGGGGTGAGGTAGCAGGGGTAGTCCCAGGCTGCTGGAACATATCACCTCAGGGTATTACCCTGGGGAATCCAGGAGGTGGTGGAGAGTGGATGGAGACACAGGACCTCAGCCCCAGCTCTCATAATATACTGGAAAGAAAACTCCAGTGACAAGAAAGGTGAGAGGATTTCCTGACTGATGAAAAAGTCAGTTAGGGAGAATCAACACATTTCTGGAAAGTCATCTGCACTGGGTGGGGGCAGAAGCCATGTAATGGAGCTGGATTTGCCCTCCTCTCATTCTCCACAGCTAGTGGGATAGCTTCCCATAGCCAGTTTGGGAAACACCTGTAAAACACACTTCTCTGCTACGTTCCTTGGGGAGCTGGTGTGACTGCAAACCCCACACACCTCGGGTGCCACAAGGCAAATGGCACACAGCATTTACTGCACCACCACTGTCTGCAGAGCTCAGTGGCTGTGGGTAACAGGAGAACAAAATGTTTAACCATGGAGAAAGTCGTGGGCAGTGACTGTAAGCTCTTTTTGGATGACAAACACCTGGAAAGCCCCATGAATCTGTGTTCCCCTTGGTGGCCCACTCTGTAGGCTGTCCTGGGGAGGAGGGTGATGGGTTTTGCCTGAATCCCTGTTGTTGACCAAAACTGCCACAGAAAAGGGAGAAGATCACAGAAACTTTTAATTTGTTCCTGTGGTCATCACAGACAAGGGAGAAGGCCAGGTGCCAGGCTGGGGTCTGAGGGCTGTGCCCAAGGCTGCTATAACAGTGAGCCAGAGGGCAGTGCAGTGCTGAGTGTTCTTCCTTGGCACCAGAGAGAGGAGACTTCATCCCTGTGCTGCTGCAGGAGTCATGGAAGTTCCATCTAGACCAAGAGGGCAGGCAGCCCTATGAGGGCAGGATGAGAAGTGTATCCATGGAGTAACGAGCCCAGAGAGCTACAGTGGCCTGGGAGTTTGGAGTTGGTCAGCGTGTCGTGGTGGCACAGAGCAAGGTGACCTTCATCCCTTCAGCTGTGGCCTGTCTCTTTCACTCTCTCAGTGGACACTTGCTTGTGAAACTGCAGGTGCAGATTATCTCTGTGTCTGGTATGGAGGAATTATCACTGCAAACAGGATTGGCTACAAGTGAAGGAGCCATAAATGTTTAATTGCAGATACAAGCCTGTCTGGGTCACAGAATTTTTTTTCTTTTCTTTTTTTTTTTTTTTTTTTTTTTTCTTTTTTTCTTTTTCTTTTTATTGTAATACTTCTGTTTTGTTGCCTCTTGAAACAGTAGTTTTCAATTTTACATACTAACCTCATCAATAACCCACTTACCCAATGTCAATATGAATAGCATGGTTCTAAGAGTCGGTCCCCCTTCTCATGGGGCAGTTTTTGCCTGCATACAAGGTGGGGAGCAGCTTTCACTCAAGAGTTTTAGCATTTTAGCTGATATCTCATTACCTGACCCTAACAAACCCATGTTCTTCACTTCATCTTAGCTGCTGATTAGCAGATAGAGGCACATTTTGCTGCCAGAGACCAAGAGGACAAACGTAATGGCAGCCGTGTGTGTGTTCAGCTGCCAGAGGCTGGAAGGGTGATGCTAGATGTGCAAATGCATAGCAAAGAGGTAGGGAAGGGGTCAGGTTTTACTTTCTCTGTAAGAACACCTGCAACACACCAGCCTTGCACCTAAAAGCAAAATCAAACCTTTTAGGTCAGTCCTTTTCTCATCTCCAGATCAGGGAGATCTGTTTATCTCAGCATGAAGCTTTTTCAGTGTTTTATTCTAGCAGAAAGTTAATTCAAAGCTGCTATTTTCATGTCCCATTATTTTAGATTCAAGTCACACATTTGAATGAGTGTATTTGATCATTTGGAGATCAAGAATGGAGAATGAGAATCAATTCCTCCATTGTTTCTTTACTTCTGAGTTCAGAATTTCTGTCTTTAGACAATGATTTTGTGGGACAGCTATTCCTTGCTGAAGGCACAGAGAAGAATAATGGGCAGCAAATATTTCTGCAGATGGGATTCTGTTCAAAGGATTGGAAATAAAAGAGCAAAGTCTAAACTCTGCTATTAATTGGGACCAAGAAATGTGTGTAGCATCAAACCACAAGAGTAGTGATGGGCAGGGACCAGGTGGACTCTATTACTGAGCGAGGAAGAGAAAGAATCTTTTTTCTTCCTAATAGCTGCCAAGAAACATACTTGTTTTAGCTTTTGCATGAGATGATAGATGGTGGCTTTGAAGCCTGAATCTCTTTGCTTTTATCCCTTCTCCTTTTGGGACATGGGTGCTGTGGATGTTCATTACTCACATTGGAAACATGTGCCACAGGAAGCTCCTGGAACAGACTCTGGAAAGCTATGAAAGCCCTAATGTCAGCTGAAAACATCAGTGCTGTCCCATTTGCTGAATCAAATTATTAAGTGCCAAGATAAATTAATGTTTGTCATTCCCAATTTTACAAAATCCAAGGTTTTCAAACCTCCTTCCTGCCAAGAAAGTCCACTCTACTTGAAAAGTGAACCCATTTTGGTGGCAGCAGCTTCTGCAGAATCTGCAACTGTTTTCTGAAATCTTGCTTCACTCTTCTGTAAATTCCCTTCTATCTCTGTTTCCCTGCTAAAATAACCAGAATATTTGCATTTTTTTAAAAATCAGGATTTTCGGTAGTCATAAAGCATAGGCTAATGAGCCTCTTCTGCAAGACTATTTAGTTAATCAATATTTATATACTGCAGCAAGGCTCAAGAGCTAATCTATGAAGTGTTATTTAATAATTCTGAATATCTGCCTTGAGGACCCGAGATTGAAATTCACTGCAATTGAATTAAGGTTCAATTAAAGGTTCCTGCCATTAAGTCTTTAACGTAGGAGCAATAAAAACAACAAAAACATGAAGCAAGAAGATGCATCTCTGCCTGGCAAGCCTGTGGACTGAGATAACCAGGAGCCCACACTCCTCTCCAGCCAGTGTCTCTCCCATGACATGGCTTGTCCTGCTGTGTCCCACAGAAGGAACCAGAATATGGAACTGAGAATTCTATCTCACCATCATTCAAGCACTTTCCTACCATCACTCAGCAACCATCACATTGCAGGGCTGGGGATCATTCCTGGGACTAACACCTCCTTCAATAATGTCGTTGCAGCCATGTATTGGTGAAGACTTGCTCACAAACCTAAGAGCTAGTTATTTTTGGGGAGGTTGGGTGTGCTTGTGCATGCATGTACAGAACTGCATCCTGCAGTAATGGCTTTCTAGAGAATACTAGTGGGTGGTTCAAAAAATAAAATAAGGATATTATTATTATACACATATAATTTGATTCTTTTGGTCTGAAATAAGCCCCCGGTAAATTTATATTTACTCGGCAGTGAAAACATAAAACTTGGTTTGGCAATTACATTTAGGAAAACATTAGGAACTTGAGGGAGAAAATATTATTTGGCCAAGTATGTTGAACTAATGCTGAGAAATGGAGCTGAATCTGAATCTGAATTCAACTCAGTTTTTTAAAGCTACTTACCCGGTCTCCTTCCACTGTTGGCCAACTGACAGAAATTCAATATTTTTCTTCTAGTGAATGAAAAGCATAGTCAGAAACAGGCATTGGGTCAGGTTCATATGCAAAAGCTCCTCTTGTGCTTTTGTTTCCTAATTGCTTTTGGAAGGATTTTTCGGACTGGGCTGACGCAGTTGTGTGTGTGAATTTCCTGGCAATAAGAAAGGTGACTGTGTCCAAAAGACATTTAAGAGTGTGAATTCACAGCCTTTCCATGTCTAATCAAGGAGCGTAAACCATTAGCCACATGTTCCCCATTTCCATCACATTTTTTCACACTTAAACAAAAACATGCCAAAGGAAAGGTGCTACATTTTTTAATGCCCCCAAATAGGAACCACAGGAGTCCATTAAATGCTGTGGTCATTTCCAGCATACAAATCAATTTTCCTTGTGGTGGTGAAGCAGTGAATAATGCCTGGTTTGTTTAAAGGAGCATGACTGATTTTGGATGAAGGATCCTGTCACTTTGGCATTTTTAGTTTTATTTATTGCATGCAAGCATATAAAACCTGGTACTGGTCTCAGTGCCAGGCTTACTAGTGGAAAAGCTGAAAGGACCATATAACGTCTGCAGCAAAGAGGTTCTCCTTCTGCAAGGCATTTGCTGGACTCCTGAAAAACTATTTTGATTAACATGGCAGAGAAGGATTTCATCAGTTGGCACCTACTGGCTTTATTTTTTCTTCCATTTTGCCTGTGTCAAGATGAATACATGGAGGTGAGCAGAAGATCTTATAAACCAGTGGCCAAAATATTGCAAAGTCACCACCAGACTGGTCACAAAGGTTCCAGAAGCAGGGAAATATTGAAACAGCGGAATCAACTTATAGAATGGACTGTTGATAATAGCACATCTACAGACCATAATGTCCTGAGACCAGAGGTAGATGATGTAGAACTGACTACCTCAGATAGAGTCCAGGTACTCTGAATTAATCTTCTAAAGATATCTTTAAAGCTAATGAGATTTTTTTTTTTTTTGCTAACATTATTAGTTAAATATTTATGAAATAATTATTATTAAAGTTGTGTATTGGTCTGTATCCTGCTGGGCTGCTTTATAGGGTCTTTTAATGAGCTGGTAGTACTAGCAGTGGTTGGGGACACTGATTTCAACACAGTCAGCAGTGCTTTGTTCTGTTGAAACTGTGAACTTGTGAAATCATATATTCTGAAAGACAGTCTCTTAATTATCCCAAGGTATTAATTATTTAGTATATCAAAGCTTTAGATATTGCTAACTCATTTGCATGTGAAGGAAAATTACAGCATTTCTAGAGGTATTTGGAGAGATTAAATTAGCAGAGAATAATTTACTTTAAAGTTATGTATATAAGTTATATTTCTTGAGCTTGAGACAAACATAATGAAATTCTGAATGTTCAAAGATTTTATTCTAAGGAGTAGCTTGAAAAAAACAGATACTAATGTAATGAGTAGATTTAATAATATAAATCAACTGAGCATTTAAGAAGAAAAAAGGCTTGCAATGACACTAAATTGTCTGTAGTATCTGCATTTTAAACAGAGAATCTTTTTATGCCTTTCATGGCACTTTACATACTACAGTCAGTAGTTTATAACACAGGGAAAATGGCATAACTTGATTATATACAAAATATTGCAGTCCAAATTTGAAAGAAAAAAATCTGAAAAGCAGAAGATGAAGCTTTTTCTAGCATTAGGCAAAACAAAATTCCACTCAAATGAAGGAGTTTTTTTGATTGATGTATTTGAGTAACAGCAAGAACATGAATGCTCTTTTTCTACAGCTGATACAAATGTTTGAGTTGTGTATAGTTCGCTTTTTACCGTCTGGGTAAAATTTACCATCTGGTAAAATATATATAAATATTTTTTCAGATCAAAATATGATATTCTGAATTGTCAAAATCAAGAACATGTAGATAAGTGTTGAATAATAACCGATGTTATGATAAACAGAGAAGAACGTTTAACTGTCCTGGGCTGAACATATCACAGTATGGGAATAGGTTTAATACACCACTGTATTCCCTGTATTAAAACTTCACAGTGCTTTGCATTTTGTATTTCTTGGGCAGGAGTTAAATGTTCCTCCAGGGCACGCAGCAAAACAGATATTTAACTGTAGGCATGTTAAACTGTGCTTGCAGAATACAAGCAATATAAAACATAAGGTATACAGTCCAAAGAGCCAGCCACTGTGTGCAGTCCTCCTTTCTACAGGGAGAATTCTGAAGCTGTGTGCTGCAGATCATGAACAAAAGATTCCCCTTTAACAAAACACAATGTCAGATAATGCAGGATTTAATGCAAAGCCACAGCCTTTTAGGGCTCAAACTCTCCCTCGCAGAAAGTGTCACTGTGTTCAGGCTGCATGTGTCTCTTGTCAGAGAGTTTAATGCAACTCATCTGGAACTGCCTGCTGGGGGAACTGGTTGTGATAATAAAAATGAGCCCTGAGTCTGAGTACAGCTGATGGCAGTCATTTACCTGCCAGCCCATCTCCAAGAAGCAATCTTTTCTGGGGAAATGATGCGATTTTTGGCTTACTGAAATTAAATGGAGCACTAGCAGATGCATGACAGGGATAATCAATCACAGTGGCTTATGCAATACGTGTTTTCCACTTCCAGACTCCAAGAATTTCGAGGCAGAGGAAGAACAAAGGTGGCACTGACATATTTTAATTCATGCCAAATCTCTCTCCCTTGAGTTATGTGGAAACTATTCAATTCCTATGTTCCTGCTTGCTTGGTTGTTTTAGATGGAATAGCTCCACCCAGCTAAAGAGAATTTAGCCTGGGGAATTTCACCCTCTTGCTGATGTGTTCTAAAGGTCCCATTCCCTGTTGTGGAAAAGAGATGATAGCATTTTTTGTTACTATTATCTTTCCTGCACTGGGTGCAAGGCCAGTTTCCACACTGGTGTTAATTCATATAAAACATAAAGTGCATTTTTCAAGATCAAGAACTCTTAGTGACTAAAGAGAGTCATTTTTGCATTTCAGGTTGCTCTTAGAAAATCTGTAAACATGGCTAGCCAAGCAGTGTTTTACCCTGAATTTTGGCAACTTTTGTTTGTTTATTTGCTTGGAGAAGGGGCATGGAGGGCCTCAGTGCCCACAGAGAGAGATTATTTTCCATTCAGAACAGAAGCCAAGAATGGTGGAGGTACTTGTCTTCTGCATTGTCTTAGATAATAAAACAGAAACTCATAAAATCAATCAGGAAGTCAAAACAGGCTGGGGCTCCAGTTATAACTCGTTCACAGCTTTAAATTAAGGGAAGTTTATAGACCATCTGTTGTCTAGATTATTCTTCTATATACTAAATCATGGGAAATTCAGCAGATAGCCTCAGAAATAGTTCCAGTTTTCTATCAGTGTTAGGATATCAATGTGGCAGACATGTTTCACAAGATCCTAAATCATGTTCATGTTCTGTCAGCAGAGCCAAAGATTCACTGACAAAATTTATGCATGAATGGCTGCAAAGGATGCCTTTGGCAAAGAGATTGCAACTAATCTCTATGTCACCTCTGAGCATAATTTTACTTTGGGAACATGCTTTTCCTTTAAATGTAATCTTCATGAAGCTGATTGCCTTTAAAGATTAAAAAAATCCTAAATATTCATCATCTTTGACCATGAATAATTTTTTCTCCTAGTGAAAGAATCAATAAAGGTTATATATTAATTACTTTATGGCTTGCATAAACAGCTATTTTGTAAACAGTGGAACTGTTGCATACAACCAGACAGGCAGGACTTGCCTTCTTTCACACCTAAGAACCTAATAAGCTTTTCTTGAAGTAATGCCAAATAGCACTTGGCTATGACCATTGCTTGTACCTATTTTATTTTAAAATAGCTGTTTCTCTAATAAAGTCATTCAAGATTTCAGTGCATTGTCTGAAAAAGACAAATTGCATCTGCACAGAGAGAGTCTCACACGCAGTCCACTTCTCTGGATTAATGTCTTCTCCCAATTACAATCCACCATTCTAAATCTTTGGATATTTTTAGGCTGATATGACTTCTTTGCTCTTGGGAGGAGTGTATTTATTTCACCTTCCCATTAACATGAATATGAAGCATTATCTAAAAAAAGGTGGAGATTTTAATCTCAATTAAAAAATCAATGTTATTCTTTTAGGGGGTACAAAAATTCCAGTCCTCTTGTACTAGGCTTCCTTTCAAGGACTAAAAATGAGCTGAAAAAAGAGCTACTTCTTGTCTCATATTAGGAAAATTATAAAAAGTGTATTGGGTGATTGTCAGTAATGTCCTGCCTAACAACTGGAAGAGACAAAACAGCCAGAAAAATACAAACAGGTTCTCCAGGAAGAGACAGTTCAAGAGGCAGAAGTTATTTTTCTCATTAAGTACAGATCTTGTCCGGAATTACTCTAAAAAAGCATAGTCTTGACCAAACCCCGAAAATATGAAGCCCTTCTGCCCATTGGCAAGTCTTAACTTTTCCATAACTCTTTGAATATGAAGGATATTTGTTTAGCTGTCAAGTTGGGTTTTATTCCCATGGTAACACTACCATCATTGGTTCCAGCTGGACAGTGCATGTGTCTGTCTCATTGGAGGGGCTGCAATATTTTGGTGGTGGTAGTAATTGAATTTTCTATATCCATAAGTTCATAAGCCTCCTGAAATCAATGTGTTCTAGGGGTGTGCTTGGTATTGTCCTAAACACAGGCAGAAAGTTTCAGATGACATCACTGATGACACTGAGGGCACATCTATGTTCATTTGACAGCTCCCATCCTGCCAGAGGCTCATCTTCTGCCACTAAACCAATAAGTCCGCATTGGGCAATTAATTTGACAATGATAAAGATTAGGGAAAAGAATTGGAAGGAAGGCAAATAGTAGAATGATTAAAGAAAAGTAGTAGTTGGATTTGGGTAATTATCCCTCTCCAGATCTTAAGAACTCCAGGTTGGCATCTCAGGGTGTTAGGAAAGAATTGTAGAGGAAAAGAAAAAAGAGGGAACAAATGAGGAGATAGAGAAATAAAATTAAACACTGGACCTTGGCCTTTTCTGACATACTGGAGGATCAATGGCAACTAAGTAATGAAATCCAGTCAGAATTGAATGAGTCTCCATTAGTATAAACACAATAATATGGAAAAGAAAATCACTTAAACAAAACCATTATTAAACAGATTACTATAGTAGATGAGCTGTACATAATAAATTCATTCTTTTATTTATGCTGTTTTATTAGTCAGCACACAGGTTTTCATAGTTACATATTCACCACTACAAATGATCAGAAGCCCCTAACATCTTGTGTGTGGTAAATTTAAATTTTTGTCTTGTGTTTTGGCACTTTTTTAGGGTCTCCCAACTTTAGTATCCTTTAAATACACTGGTCTGGGATTAGGAAGAGGAATATGCTGCATGGATTTTTTTTTTTAGTATCTTCTTTGGGTGGTCCAGCACAGTTGTACTTACGTTTAATGAAGTTCATTGCATTGCTGAAGGTCAAATCAAGTCCCTTGTGTCCTATCACTTGTTGTACATAGGCATGTTTGCCATCAAAGGTCAGTTGAAATGTGGGATAAGTATGTGAATAATTGAAATGTTCATCTAAATTTCATTACTTGGTATTATTTTCAAAACCTTCATTATTTAACAGGACAAGATTTTTTTTAAATAATTGTATAGATTTTTGAATGCTTTGAGAGCTATTCCTTTAAATCTTCCAAAAATAACATCTTCAGGGATAACCTAATTGTGTGAGAATTTCATGCCAGATAAGAACTGTTTTGAAAACTTACTAAGTATATAAACAGAAATATATAATGAAGACCCTGTAACCAACATGCCTAAGATTGATGTCCTCCATGAATGAGCTACTTAAAGCTTATTTTTGTGCACTTAGCCCCCCCAGCCTGGACCGCAGAATCCAGACTGCAGTTCCTGCTGCCGAGGTGACTTTGGAGTTCGACTCTACCAAGGGCCCCCAGGACCTCCTGGGCCCCCTGGGATGCCAGGTAAAGATGAAGTTTAATTCACTTTTTTATCACTCTAAACGAGGGCCATAAATTAAAGGTTATTCTATGAATTAACAGAGAGTGGTCCAAACATCAGTATTTGGGGACAGATTCAGAAACAAGCTTTTCTGAGGTTTCAGAGAATAAAATAGATATTTTCAGTTATATTCTAAGGTATTTTCCATTGAAAACCTATTTGTTATTAAAATTCAGCTTCCACAAGTTCATACTGAAAGTAATCTTATTACATCTCTCAGGAAAATTAGTGTCTCTTGAAACAGCATGAAGTTCCTAATAAATTTGGAAAAATAAATTTGTTCCCTGGGGCTGATTATTGTTATCACCTTTGTATGTCCAGCTGTGTTACTGTGTACTGCATTCAAGGGCTTTTCTTCATCTACCATCCTGCTAGCCAATATTTATAGAAATACATGTACTTCTGCTCTCTCACAGAAATTCCTTCACTTTCTTCTTTGATCTTGTCTTTCATAATAAAAAATCCTCTTTTTTTATATTAAAAATGTGCACAGAAGAACAGCATACACAAGAAGAGTATATACTTTGATCTAATAATTGATATGGAAATAGAAGAGCCTAGAGGAGGGAAAATGTTACTTGCATGCTAGTGTAAGTTTGTTAAGTTTGTAAGCTACCTTCAAGGATTTGGAAATCACCATTCCTAAAGCAGAGGTGCAACATAAATGAGAAGGTCACTGAAAGACAGACTTTTCTTCAGAAGCTTACATCTTCTGTTATTATAATAAAAATGCAATTCAGTGATCTATTACTTAGTAATGAATTGTTGGACTCTTAGAAGCAGGATACAATTTTATACTAGACCCACATATTCAAGGCTGCAGTGGACATACTGGAGTGTGGCTTTTTCCCAGTTTTGCCCTTCCCTCGTGTCTCAATCCCACTTTCTGTTGCCACAGGGTACCACAAACACACAGCAGCCTCCTGCACCCTGGGGTTTCTGTCTCCTTCATTTGCTGGATTTCATGTTGTTGTGCCTGTAAGGGGAGCAGCAGCAGTTGATTTTTCCCCTTGATTGAATCAAATGTTGCTTGCTTCAGAACAGACTTCTGAACTGGTAGAACAGTTCTGGCTTCACATAAAGGATCACTCTCATTATTTTTAAGGGCTGCAGATTCCTCTATCCAAACACAAAATGTGCATAATTTCTTTCACTACTTGGCTTCCTTGTTTGAAGGTTTGTTTTTTTTTTCTTAATAGAAAAACTCTGAAGGATCACTTCATCATCAGATTTGATCTCAACAATGCTTTCTTCTTGTAAATTTGTAACCAGAGGGAATAATCACAGAACAAGCAGAGTGGCAAGGAACCTAATTTCAAGTCAGGTAGAATTAGAACAATGATTACATTAATTAATCCCCTGAGCTGAAAGATAAGGCTTTTGCTGCAGGAGGCATAATAATTGCTCAGTGATTCTAGCTAACTTTAAAATCCTGAGAGCTGCATAGACATTTGCTCAGTAATATAGTCAGTAAACACCAGGAAGTAAGTAATACTGCAGATACATGCGTATGTTTTGTAATGAATCTTTTTACTCATTTACTCATAGTAAGCCATCTCAGAAAAGCTTAATTATAAAAATTTTGTTTTTCTTTAAATCTAGGACTATGCAATCAAATTACCGCTAACCAGCACCCTGCAAATGCACTGTCCTGTTTTTAGCACAGATTTTTGCAATTTTAATGCTACAGCCATGCATTATCTGTGTGGCTGTGTTTTAAAGATAGCAAAATCTTATTCAAAATTATCTTATCCTACCATGATTTACTTAATTTACCAGGAAATATTTATGAGGTTTTTATACTAAAGCAGAAGCAAGACTACTTCTGCAGGCTACCTAGTATGTGTCCATAGAAAGTGGCTTTTGTTTTCCTTAAGCCTTCTGTCTTCTGAGGTCTTGTTGAACATCTCTACAACAAAGCAATGACTTGGGACGCAATCAGTTTATACAGCAACACCAAGGCAACATGAGGGTTAACTCCCAAAATCTATGTCCTTCTGGAAACTTGCTCATCAAAACGTTTACTGTCAGCCTGACCACACAGCAGTTTCTTATCCATTACAGCTCAGCCTGGGGTTTATCACACTGCAGAGTACCTGTGTTGCAAGCTAGTGGAAGAGGACCCTGTCACACTTACCTGTTAAAATATGATAAATTATTTAAATAAAACAGAAAGTTTTGTTTCCCTTCAGGAAATCATGGAAACAATGGAAATAATGGAGCAACTGGTCAGGAAGGAGCCAAAGGTGAGAAAGGAGACAAAGGAGATATGGGACCAAGAGGAGAACGTGGCCATCATGGACCCAAAGGCGAGAAGGGTTACCCTGGGATTCCTCCAGAGCTACAGGTACAACATCTCTGGCTTGTATTGGCTGCAGCAAATCTCAGATTATGGTTTTCTTCACTGAAAAAACAGCACTTTATTACTATAAAATATTTAAGAAGCAAACCCTCTTGTAAATTAATACTGCATCAGCCACATACAGCCCTTGTCCTTACTGAAAAATGTTCTCTGCCAGATCTTTCTGGAAAAGAAAAGCTCTAGTCAGAATCCAGCTGAGAAATAGGCAGGAAGAAACATATATGCTTCCCTTTGAGGGCAAAAAGCCAGTATCTGGGTTATTAAAGGAGAATAGCAGGGACTATCATTTTCCTACCAAGCTGTATCACAAAAATATGTATCACAGCATATGGAAAGAGTAAAAGAGTAATTTTTCTCAGAGCAGCCAGGCTTTGTGAGATTCTCAGAAGCACACGTATCCAGATCCTCAAAGTATGGGCTCACAATTTTTGAATGCAGTAAGAGTTGTCTAGTTTAAAAAAATACCCCTCAGTAGTTTTCTGTATATTTATATGTCTAGATACTTTAAATATGTTTGGGGACATGTAGGTTCTGCCCATGAGTTAATAATTCAAAAGCCAGACAAGCATTTAAATATGGGTTCAAGCCTGAACTGTTGAGCTCAACTCTTATATTGGCATAATCTTTTTGCATTAAAGCTTCTCCAAATCCCAGGAATCTAGCAGATGGCAGAGAGTTTGTGTGTGTATGTATACACATACATACATGTATATGTATATGTATATGTATATGTATATGTATATGTATATGTATATGTATATGTATAGATATATTCATATATATGCACATATATATAATATATGAATGTATAAATATATAAAATATATACTCACAGTATAGCTGAATATCTCATAAACATACTTTAATTATATTTAACATATGTATTTCTACTATAACGAACTACCAGTATTTTTTTTCTCACATAAAGACAATGGCAGTCATGTAATTTGAGTTGTGAAAAAGGATGAACAAATATGAGCAAAAGTTCATATTGTTATACCTATTTCGCACACTTAAAATTCCATCACTCCTTTCAACAGATGTGTTTAAAAATGTTTACAGTATAGCATATTATTTCTTACCATTATACTTCAGAATTTTACAGTCAGTGGTGGTATAGTGGAGAAAACACTTTTGAATACAATACTGTTTTAAGTACAGGATTATTTTGAAAAACTTGGTGTATCCATGTTGACCTGCTACTTCATAAAGAGTAGTGGGGAGAAAAGACATATTTTTCTGCTGTTCTGATCAGCCCACAAAAAGTAGCTCAGGGTCAAAGAGACTGTGAAATGGAATCTAGACAAAAGCAATAAATTCCATCAATTTGCCACTGCAGCTGCTTTCCTTTAACACACAACGAACTTTGATGTGATCTTGGCTGAGAAGCAAGATATTAACAATTTACCATCACAGAAAATGCATCCATGCAGTGGTAAGGAAAATCAGCCCAAGCTTTCAGCTCACATCTGGAGCTCCTCAAATTTCTGAACAGATGGCTAATGATTTCCATTGTTGGATCCAGACTTGCATTTGATTGTCTGTTTTGGATTTGTTCTGGTTTGGTTCTGAAATCAAAAGGAGTTTGGGCTGATTTTTCTTTTTTTAAATTTTTAAATACCAGCACAGCTGGAATCTCACAAAAAAAAGGTCATTTTTGTGATGGGTAGTAACAGCTGCACCTGAACACTTGTTATTTAAGAAGCTGAGATAGAAATAAAAAGCCAAGTCTATGTAATCTTCTGGCAACAAGGTGCAGCAATTCTGATGCTACCCAATTTACTCACATAACAAGGGGGGTGGGGCATGACAGACTTTCAGAAAAGGTCACTCCTTTCCCTGTCCAGGGCAGCTAGCAGCTTCCCTTGTATCTTGCTGAGGGAAACTGAAATTGTCTGGTATAGGTTGTTTTGCACTGCCTCCTGTGAAACATTTCTATGGCAAGAAGTGAAACATGAAGCACAGTTTTCATTTTCTTATTTTCCCCTCTTGGTCTCCACCACCCTCTGTTTTCAAGACTGAGGGCAACTGACAAGATAGAAAAAGCATTGAATATTGAGTCCTAGCTGCTGCATTTCCAGAAGACCTCTAACAAAAGTGCTTCATATATCTCTAAGCAAGAAACACTAATGTGCATGGATTTTACTGAGCACTGTTTATTTGCACACATGCAGTTAAAAGCAATATCCCATTTAAATGCATGGAGGAATACATCAAAACTATATAAAACCATTTTGTCAGAAACACCATCCATTTCAATACTAGGTTGCTGTTGCATCATTCTAGCAAGACTTAAAAGTAAATAAAATCAGAAATTAAGGTCCTGAACTGCAAACACTTGACCATAGCTTACTTTTACAGTCATGAATAGTCCAATTGAATATGAGAACCCTAGTCTTCTTCCAGTTTCATTCAATGGGAGTTTTGTTAACTGGAGTTTATTGGCCTTGGAGCAAGCCCTAGAAGAACGTCTCTGTCAGGAAAATAAACAGACTGCAAATACAGGATAAAATCTGTACCTGATTGCCCTACACATGTGCTTTTCGTGAATGACTGCCTGAATAAGAACTGGATTTTTGCAGGTTGCGTTCATGGCTTCGATGGCTACTCACTTCAGCAACCAGAACAGTGGGATCATCTTTAGTAGTGTTGAAACCAATGTTGGGAATTTTTTTGATGTCATGACCGGGAGATTTGGTGCTCCAGTGAATGGTGAGCATTTGCAAAATAAAATAATGCAATTATTGGAGCTATAGAGAGAAGGGTGATCAATAACAATGAGGCATTATTTAACTGCCTTTGCACTCTCTCTGCATAGCTCTTGCTGCCTACTTTCCAGAAAAATGAATTGAAAACTGAGCAAGCTGAGAGAGGTCTTGCCAGCCAGTGAGACTAGTGCTGACACAAAGGCAGGAGGAAGAGGCATGGCAAGGGCTCGGGAGGGAGCAGGACTGTCTGCTTTGCTGTGGTTCTTAGCCCTTTAGCCACTGTGATGACAGAACCATAGCCTTGATGT
Source organism: Muscicapa striata striata (assembly GCA_030060385.1). NCBI lineage: Eukaryota > Metazoa > Chordata > Aves > Passeriformes > Muscicapidae > Muscicapa > Muscicapa striata. Next base: position 2,946,894 of record JAREIS010000142.1, read on the forward strand.
TGTAGCAAGCAGCAGCAGCTTCACAGTTGCCTCCTCTACCTCCTGCCTCCTGTCAATCTCTTCATCCCCATCTTCCCCCATGCCAGTTCAGCTGTGAGCTGACCTGCAACAGATGTGTAGCTGGAAATGAGGCATTACAGTCCTTCATGGGTTATTTTTCAGCTGCATCAATCTCTCCTCTTATGCAGCTGTGATGCAGGAAGAACAACCCCTGCCATATGCAGAATTAAAATTAATCAGATTTTGGAACACTATAAGCAGAAGCAAAATATCTGCTGACAACTGGAAGGCATCTTTGTCTGCAGCTGTCATGTTTTTTAAGCAAGAAGCAGAAATCCACAGCATGATTAGTTCTTTCTATGAAGCAAACAAGTTGTATTTTATAACCTTTTCAGGGGTGTATTTCTTTACTTTCAATATGATGAAACATGAAGATGTGGAGGAAGTGTACGTGTACTTGATGCATAACGGTAATACAGTGTTCAGCTTATATAGGTAAGTAAAGGGCCAGACAATCTTAATACAAAAAACATTTGTATGGATGTAATAGCTTGCTCACATTTCAAGAACTGTAAAATTGTCTATTTTTTGAAAGAAATTCTCTAGGGTAAAAAAAACAACTAGGAAAACTATTTTATTTTGCCATCCTCAGCTTGCATATTTGGACCATACACACCACAGATGCTGGACCTAAAATTCAGCCTTGATCACCATTTCCTCAAACTCAGGGGAAAGGAGTTAGCACTGCAAGTCAAGGCTGGAATTCAGGGGTATCATGCTGTCGTTCTGCTAAAATATATCTTCATCTTCATTTTGCTTGTCAGAGAAAGGAAATAATGAAGTGTCCAGTGACTAGTTAGAGTCTTGCTAACATGAGGGCAGAGAAATTTACTTTAAAGTTGGAAAGTGTTTAAGCTGCAGTAGTAAGGATGATTAAGATGAGTAAGTAGTAAAGGTTTCATTTACTGGAATGCTCGATTTTATCATTAGCACATCACTACAGGCTACTTTAATTCCAATAGATATTTTCTGCAAAAGAAAAAAGTGCTTCATTTCTATTCCCCCTGAAGCACTGATATCAGAAAAGGCAAGAGGTGGAAGAAAGGGGACCAACATTCATACTAAGCCAGGAGGTTAGCCCACATCAAATGTGGGCCATGTTCCAATAAAAGGATCAGTATGGAGCAAGCTGCCTGTCTCTGCTCACTGCCTATGCTGGGAGAACAGGGGCTCAGCTCACATCAGCCTCTTGGCCTGGAGGCATTTAAAATTAGCTGGGATGAACTCAAGGGGAAAAAAGCATCACAGGAAATCCGTAGTGTTGTGATCAATGAGCAGCGTTTCATTTTAAGCAAAAAATCTGCTCCCGTGTTGTGTAAAAAAATAAGTTACAATTACAGAACTTCAGAAAGGAATGAAATAATTTAGCACTTAGGTAAGCTGAAAAATTTGACTAGGAGATCAAATGCAGAAAGTTGCCAAAATTTCCTCATAAAGCTGAAAAAATGTTGGCAAGTCTTTCAAGAAAGTTTTACTCAGGATAACAATGTACTTAGATTTTTTTTAAAGTTGTTTGTTTGATCATTGTTGAGAAACAAAAAGCTGACTTGTTAAAATATTCATCTTTAGCTATGAATCCAAAGGAAAAGCAGATACTTCAGGAAACAGTGCAGTCCTAAAACTTGCCAAGGGAGATGAAGTTTGGCTGCGAATGGGAAATGGAGCCCTCCATGGGGACCATCAACGCTTTTCCACCTTTGCGGGGTTTCTTCTTTTCGAAACGAAGTAAAGAAAGGAAACAACCCAATATTTTATCTGAAGAAACAGCTGTTTTGGAAGTGGTATATTTCACTGGACTGTGAAATAGCATTGTAACATTGGAGGATCAGGAAGTCTTTTTTTGAAGAAATGTGCTGCTACTTGTGTATCAGAGATGAGCTGAATACGTAGGGTAGCTGACACAGATTCACAGAGTATGTATTATCGTCTGGGTTGCAGCTATTTAATCATTAAATGTTGTTATTACTCTCTTCCCCAAAAGTGAATAAAAAACAAAGGAAAATGAGTTTAAGGAATTTAAAGAGCAGTTTACATAAAGTCAATTTAATCTCTAAATATACTTTAGTTAAATATATGTTAGGAATTGAACAACTGATTCAAAATTTTTGGATCATTTATTCAGTTCTTCTTACATGTAAAGTTTGCATCATGGAAACAGGCCTGAATGTATTATAAGCAGGCTCAGGTGAGACCAGATCTAAAGGAAGAAAGGAAGAAGTTTGTGCTGGATTGGAATGAGCTCAAATAGAAGAAGAAAATGTGAAAATATAGATGTCAAGGATTCAGGTTTATTGCGTTCCCATCTCAAACCTCTGAAGATGTATCTGGTATCATTTTTCACAGATTTTTAGCACATATTTATGCTTAGTCTCTATCTCTTAGAAGAAGAGCCTCAGTAGTTCTTGCCTTAGTAGCAGCTTGAAGCTAAGGTAATTTAGTTTGCAGTGTGAAGGGGATCAGGCAGGGGAACTGTAATGTATTCCCCTAGCCTTAGAATTTTTAAAACCTGATATAACCCAATGCAGGGTGTCAAAGCAAAGGCATATATGCTAGAGAAATCAGGATACGCCAACAGCACAGAGATACACAAACTCTGTGGTGTTTGGAGCTCCTTCAGAAGGATGTACCTTATAATATTGCATATTTACTTAACACTGAAGTTGTTGAAACAGTTTTCCTAGCAGCCTTCCAAGAATCAGTATTTCAGGAAAAGCCATTGCAAAGCAGCAGCTAAGCCAGTTCAGTATTTAAACTGGTGAAAACAAATTCTAACTGGCTTAGTAGTTCTGGTCCCAATACACTAGGCCACTTTTCAGCATTCATGTAACTGGCTTTTCAAAATCTAGGTACCTGAAATTCTGTCCGGCTATTTTCATTTGAATAAGCATAAAAATCAATACTAAAGTTTGAATGTATCTTGTTCTGGCTCTCCACACAAAAGTTAATTAAATATAAATTCCTTTTTACAGACATTACATTTTAATCAGCTATTACCTGCCATTAATGTCTAACAGGAAGGTGAGGTTAGGAAAATATTTTTTTAATTCTTTTATACTAGGTACAGGTATCAGTAGCACAACAACAGAGCAAATGAATCAAAATCTGTCCTATAAATTTGTATGTCATTTTACACATTCCTAGCATATGTAATCACATCTTACAAAGAAAAATGCATGTTGATACTTGATGATTATGACTTGTGATTTTTTTAGTTTTATGCATCAACCACTGAAAATATTAGCTTTAATGAACTGTTGTCTGATGAGTTTTTATCATTTCTTTATGAACTTTATGCGTCAGGTCTGTGCCACATAGGTTTTCAAAACCTGAGACCGCATTATTTTGTTAAGCTTACTTTGTAAACATACATTTATCCAATAAAGATTAAAGGTTACAAAGCTATACTGGTTTGTTCATATTTATATTTACCAAGGACATCATTTGGACACAATAAAGATGTGTTTGTTATTTTTAATATGCTCTTCCTAGGCATTTGTTTTGCTACTGAATGGGAGAAAGCCAGCATTAAGGATTAAAATATATTTATTTTACATACACACACACATATATACATAAAATTTAAATCTGTAAGGTTTCCTCTGAGGACTTGTTCTTCCTTTGTGACATGTCCATTTTAAGCCATTTTGGTCAGACTGAAGCACTTAGAAACTGTACAACATAGGCTAATTTTAAGCTTCTTACTATCTTATTATCTACTGTAATGGCCACAACACTAAAGAAAGTCATGTTTTTCCATACCTATTTTCTGTTGTTTTCATGAGTTTTGTGCAACTTGGCCTGCTTACAAGGGAAAGTGACTAAGAATTACCACAAAAGCCTCTTTACAAACAAAGAGAAGTTCCAAGGTTAAAGCTAAACAGTTTTTTATATCAAGGTTAAAACTTCCTAGGTTTTGACTGAAATCTCAGCAATCTTTTCTCTGCAAATTACTGCATGCAATCTCTGCTAGAGTTACATGCTGATATAGTTAACTTACATATATACTTTTCCTTCAAAAGAAGAAGAAACATCCTTCAAAATACAGCAGCTGATGTGAACATGAGGGTGTGTATATGTGTGTGTGTGTGCGTGTGCTTCTTTTTAAAAATCAACAAGCTTTATATTCAGTAAGTCATGTGGAATATATGATCCTTTTTCTCAGAAATGTTCATGAAGATTAGTCATCTTTCTATTGCTGAAAACTGAAAGACTCTTGCTTAGCAGGCTCTCAAGACAAAATGTCTTCTTCCAGAGACTCTTATCCTCTGTTACAAAATACATGGTGTCTTGCAATTTGTATTACAACTGAAAAGCCTTCTGGAAAGCGCAAAGCTGTAATTTGGAGTATGTTCAATGGTTTATTGTCTTTGCTAAAATTAATCCGTCTCTATCCCCCTCCCTGAGCTCCCAGATTTAACCAAAACTTGGCAAGACCCACAAGTGCTTGCCTGCCATGAGAGCTGTGGTTTGGTAGGTGATATTCGACCTCTGTGGTAGGTGCTGGCACCCTGGCAGCTGAAAATGCTTCTCAACACTGAGCCAAGTTGAGCTCTGCCCGGTGTAAAATCCTAGTCTTCCCTTCCCTCAGAGTTCCAGGGACTGCTGTCCTTGCCCGTGACATCCTTGCAAGGCAGCAACTCTCATCTCTGGCTGTCACGAGCACTAATTGCTGTATTTTGCAAAACAGGGCTGTATGTGACTCAAGAGGTATTGGGTGCACCCCCTTGCCAGGAGTAATACACAACTTCTGTGCAAGAAAAACAACTAGAACGAAACCAAACTGGGGGAAAATGTTACAGATCTGGATCTCAGTTTCATGAATAGTGTTTAAAGAAAGGAGAAAAGAGAGAGAGAGCCTCTGAGAGAAATGAAAGATGTTTATAGTTTTACTTTCAGAAGTTAGTCCATTGCCTGATTGACTGAAGAAGCAGTTTAGACTGATGATAGTTTGCAGTCTCAACCTCACTGAAAAGGCTGTAAGCCAAAGGGAAATCTTTAAATAAAATAATATTTTTCTAAAGAGAGAATAAGGAACAAATTTTACACTCAGATCTTTCATCTTCCCCTCTCTTCCACTGAGCTTCTTATGTTGCAACCTCCTGTTTTCTGAAGCAGTTTTTAACAAAAGTGGCTTTGAATTAAAACTTTTTTTGCTTCCTTCTTAGCTCAGATTATTAAAATAATTCTTTTGAGCTCAGAACAAAAAAAATCACAGAAGGACAAAACATGCAGGAAGTCATTGAGTAGTGTGTGAAAAGATACAGTTCTTAAATTTGGTGAATCAATAGCAAACTTCTCTATTTTGCAGTTAGTTCTGCTTCAACAACCAAAGAAAATATAACCTGGGTGATCAGTTTGGATTTAAAAATCTGAGGCAACAAAAGACTGTCATGCTCAGGTACCAGTGAAGAAAGTCATGAACTCTAGAAACTATCCTCATAAATTAAAAGAACTTGACAGAAGGTGCACTTCCTAGGTTTCCTCTTATACCAAACAGCAAGAGGTCCTTTAGCTCTTGGGCAAAACCACACAGTTTTAGAAGGAATTAGCACATCTGCAGCCCCCCATTAATTTCCAGTCTTCTGCCGCTGGACTGATGACAGATGCTGACATGAAGACTTAAGGATGGCAATGGGAAAGACTCAATTTTGTGCATTTGTATTTGGAACAGAGCAAGCTATCCTCTGTGAACACATTCATAGAATAATAAAACCCACATGGGGCAAAGTTTTATTAAACAAAGAGACTCCTTGTTTTAACTGGTGAAAAATTGCACAAATGGAGAGCTATTCTCCTGCTTTTCTGGAAACAGTCCATCAGACATTAAAAAAAATTCACAAAATGCAGTGTTTTAAAAGAATCACATTGCTGTAACACCAAGAGTGGAAACACCCACGTTCAAATTATCTTTGACATCTCAGCTTCTGTTTCCTGTGGATGTGTCTCATGGTGTGTTCCTCCCATCATCTAGTCACATGCTACTTCTTGGCCTTGTCCAGCAGCAAGTATAAGATGCTTGCTGAATAAGGACTTGCCCATGTACTCGAATGTGATAGGAAGAAATGGATATATTGAACATCTTCATTCAGGAATTCCATCTAAACATACAGTTAAGAAAGTGATTTTACTGTACAAAATAGAGCACACTAGTATGTAAGAAAGCTCAGCAGAATTTAATTAACTGCAGCTACCTTAGTTTTAGAATAGTTTCTAATAGTTCTGGTGTTTTTTTCAATCCTGGCAGTCTTTTGACAGAAAAACACTCCAGGCTCTTACAGCATAAAAGTCAACGAAAGTCAAAGAAGTCTGCAAAGACTAGAATTTCAGGCCAGGAAACTGGAATTCAGACATTGTGCCATTCTGCCATGTGCAAGACCTGGTCTGCAGCTGGAAGTGCTAGATGGAATTTGATTTTTCTCCTGTTCATTTTTAAAGTAAAAAATAGTAGAAGCATGGCTTTTTTAAGGAAAATTTTTCAGATACTACATCACTTCAGATCAACATTTTCTTTCCTCCAAGACTACCTGTTTCTCAGAATGCTTGTTCTGTCAAATCATTAAAGACTCACAAAATAAATAACACATATTAGGTATGCCATAAGACACACAGTAAACAGCTCATGGGCAAGATGATGGAAACAGTTCATTAAAAATAAAGGTTTCTCAATCCATAGCCCTGGCAATGCAGGAGAAATTGTCTCGAGTGAATGTGGCAGACAACATGGCTCACTGGAGGTAAGTTTAGGTCAGAGTGGTTAAACAGTAGCTCATGTGGTGTCCACTTCAAGCTCAGCGTTCAGGCAAATAGAATGGGGAAACAACCCCATTTTAGAGTTTCTAGCCTCTACAATAGTGGTTAGTAATAAACTCAGAGAAAAGTATTTATTTTCTCCTAATTACCAAAAGATTATCTGTATAAAGTTTCTTGCCATTCTCTTCACCTAAATCATGAAAGTACAGTAAAACCATATGCTGTATCTCAAAGGAAAGAAAAATATTTTGCTTCAGGTACAAGGGTTGAGGTCCAAAGTACAGAAACCACCGTCAGAGGCATCAGTAATTTGTTTTCCTACTCATCAGAGTATCAGGGGGCAAACTTCTCACAATGTGAAAGCTAAAGGCAAAGGCTGTTCAGTACAGCTGGGACAGACCACCACCTGAATGCCTGACTGGACTAAAAATACTTGCCAATTGTAGTTTTTCAAGAATAAGTCTATTTTAGTGAACAGGGCAACTTATACAATTACTTTCTGTGGATGAGACAGAGCTTTTATTTCTAAATCTACAATTCATGATCTCAGACAGACATAGATTTTCAAGTAGCATGAATTCACAGCTGCTTTAGAAGAGTATAATGACCTCAGGATAGATTTCTTGCTACTGAGTGGTGGGATGCACACTTGGGAGAGCAGCAGCAGTGTGCAAATCCACATTCACACAGAAGCACAGAAACACAGAAAGGCAAAGTGATGCTCCAAGCTGATGAATCTATTGAAATGGCAGAGATTAGGGTGCCAGATTTGGAAAGTACACTGTTCAAGGGACAGTGTGTCTGTCACAACAGCACAAGATAAGAGGTTAGAAATGTGCAGTATCACCCATGCTATCTTTGTGGATATCAAGAAGTGTTATGAATGGAGTAGAGCTTCTATTTAGGCAAAGCAAAATGCAAGCTTTGAAATAAAGCTTGTTTGAAAGCTTTGACAAGCTTGGGACACAGAACTACAATCACAATTCCATAAGAACTTATAAAGTTCTCAGTTTTAATTTAATGAAGGTATCTTTCAACTTTCTAGAAAAAATTCACCTGTGACTTACATTTTCTGGCAATTATACTTACCAAGATTTGAAATATTATACCAAATATAATTTTTTGCTTTTTCATTTAACAAAACCAATGCAAACTGTACAGATATCAGTATCTCTTTAGCCATGCATTAAGATGGACTAAATTTTAAACTATATACATGTGAAAGAGGAGAATCCAGAGTTTGCATACAGCTGTAACTTCATAGTGCTGCTTCAGTATTTTTCCAAAGGACTAAAATGTATGGATAATTGTAACCAACAAATCTGAGACCAAATGTAAAAGTCTGGCACGCAGTCTATATTGCAAAAGTGCCTGCACCTCTGCAAGAAATTTTGATATAACTCACAGTAAAGATAATTTCAGTCTTTTAACACTGACTGTGAAATACGCATTTCACAGGATGACACAGATAGCAACTCACTGATGTAATACAATAAAGCACACAAAAGCACTCTGACACAGTGTGGATTCAATCCCAAAACCACTCCTTTCCTATGCCCATTACTTCTACAATGATGAATTCATACACCCTCGTGTTTGCTGCTGCTTAATAATGAGAAATATTAAATAACATTGCATAGATGAGCATCACACTGTTTTTACTGCAAGCCGATAGTAGAGAAGATATCCTTGCTTTTAACATATCTTTTCTGCTGGCCAATTTGCTGGTTCAGGAGAGTTTGTGGGACTCAAATCATTAGCCTTCATCTCATGGTTAATTAGAATATCCATTTCTCTCTCATGCCTGCTTATTTCTTGGTTTGGCAAAATCCAATTTTTTAAATTGGAATTAATGCTCATAAAATGCTGCCCTCATCCTCCCTGAAACTGAAATAGCTTAATAGGGTTCTGACTTAAATGTTTCTGCCACAGATTACCCACTGTAATTCTGGATGACAACTAAACAGCAGGTGCAAAGGACTGCTCAGTTAAACTATAGCAAAATCCAGACATTATCCAGTGTGTGATTATGGTGTTATTTAGATGGAGTAAACTAAAGAGCATCAGGTGTAATCAAAGGTGACACAACAGAAATTGCCTGTTCGTATTCAACGCAAACTCCAGGACCTGAAGGTGTGAGGGGACAAATGAAACTGAAAATTAGTTGAGAAACACAGTGTCACAGTAACATCATAATGTCTGTGAAAACAAACCCTTATATGAAATAGTGTCTCTAAGGGAGATGGATAACAAACAAAACTAGCCAGCTTCATTTGAACAAAAATGCAAATACTTTTCTCCTGGCCATTTCTTGTGGGTGGCATCATAATAGTGGGCATAATCAGTGCCTGCATTACAGGACCTGATATCTGCACAGAAAATTAAGGGTATTCTGGTGACAGACCTGTTATTGCAGAATGAGAAAAAATTTTGCATTCATATTAGCAGCCTTTGCACATCTTTGTAGTCTAACCAATTTGAAAAAATGTATAAAATGAGCATGGGATTGATATTAAGGAGTTCCTCGCTCTGTCTGCTTCCTGGTAACCTCTAATACCGGGAGTAGGGCATAAATATGTCAATACAACGCCAAAGGTTTCATTACCCTTTCTGGATATACGTCTGTTCCTGTAAGCAGCTGATGCCGCAAGAACAACAGGGCCAGAGAGCCCCCTCGAAACAAACATCTCGTGAAAAGTAACCCCTAGTTTTAATCACGCGTCCTGCAAATATGCCATCGTGGTACCTGGGGGTCTTGGGTGTGTGGGTTTTGGCCCATCCAGGTGCCCCGGGCATGGCTGGAGCCCCAGGCTGAGAACTGCTGACCCTTTTCCTAACAATGGGCACAGGGACCTGTGGCCAACAACACTCAACCTCAGACTTCAAAGGTTGCAGCTGACGATGTTGGAGATCTTTTCCATCTTGAAGGGTTCTGTGGTTCTGTGGGATTCCCGCGGCTGTAAGGGTGTAAAAGCCCATGGTTTCCTTTGTTCGGGATCCCTATCTGGAGGCAGCAGATCACTCTGGGCTTTTTTGTTGTTCGGTTATTTCATCACGGTTAAATTATTTTAAGGATTTGGTCGTCTGAGCCTCTGCTATGGGAGAGCTGGTGTGACTGTGAGTGTGAGGGGCTGTGCAGCTGCCAAGGGGCCTCGGTCCCAAGTGGCGCGGCCAGGGCGGCTGGTTCCTGGACGGTCAGGGAAGCTCCCCCAGGACCAGCTGCGTGCAGCCCAGCAGCAGGAGAACGCCCACCCCTGCTCACTGCGAGCCGGGGCTGAGGGCACTGGAGCCGCCCGCGGGCTCTCACGGGCTCGGGGGTGAAGCAGCACCGGGAGCGGCAGGGCCGATGGCTCCGGCGAGGGGCGGCAGCAGCGTGCCCCGGCCCCAGGGGCCGCGCGAGGGCGGGCGGGGCGGCCTCGGGGCCGCCTCCGCGATCGACATGTGGGCGCTCGCCAGCGGCGGCGGCGGCAATGGCGCTGAGCGGGGTGCGAGTGCTGGAGCTCGCCGGGCTGGCGCCCGCGCCGCTCTGCGGAATGATCCTCGCCGACTTCGGGGCGCAGGTGGTGCGAGTCGATCGCCTGTCCCGGTCCGCGGCCTCTGCTCACGGAGACGTACAGTCCCGCGGCAAGCGCTCCGTGGCGCTCGACCTGAAGCGGCCGCAGGGCGCCGCGGTGCTGAGGCGGCTGTGCCGCGGGGCGGACGTGCTCATCGAGCCCTTCCGCCACGGTGAGGGGCCGCGGCCGCCGGGGAACCGAGCCGCGCCGCGGCGGCGCTGCGGAAGCGGCAGCCCGGGCCGGGCCGTGTGGGGCGAGCGGAAGGTCGGAGCTGCGCGGCCGAGGTGCTGAGCGGCTCCCGCTAGTCTGTGGTCTCTGCGATGCTGAGTGGAAAGCGGGCAGGGAGCAGCTTAGGAGGTGTATTCCTGTGACGGGGGCTCGGGCTGTGTGGCGGGTTGGCGCAGTGCAGTCGCCATGTGAAACCGCCGGGAAAGGCCGCCGAGAGCGCTCGAACAGGGCCGTGCTTCCGGCCGGGCTCCGGACGAGCAGGAGGGTGTCCGAGCCCCGGGGTCACACCGAGTTTGGAACCCCGGAGGAGCAGGAGGGTGTCCGAGCCCCGGGGTCACACCGAGTTTGGAACCCCGGAGGAGCAGGAGGGTGTCCGAGCCCCGGGGTCACACCGAGTTTGGACCCCGGAGGAGCAGGAGGGTGTCCGAGCCCCGGGGTCACACCGAGTTTGGACCCCGGAGGAGCAGAGTGGAGCCCCGGGGTCACACCGAGTTTGGACCCCGGAGGAGCAGGAGGGTGTCCGAGCCCCGGGGTCACACCGAGTTTGGAACCCCGGAGGAGCAGGAGAGTGTCCGAGCCCCGGGGTCACACCGAGTTTGGACCCCGGAGGAGCAGGAGGGTGTCCGAGCCCCGGGGTCACACCGAGCTGGGGGCACCACCTTGTGTGATGTCCAGGCCTGCTGCTGAAGTCCAGCTCGCTTTGTGGTTACCGTGCAGGTCAGGGTATGACGTTACAATTCCTGTGAAGGCGACAGATCTGACATTATGGTTACACATTTACAAAGCACGTATCTCAGGGGGATGAATAAAAGAGCATGTAAATAGAGTAGTATGATTCTGTTATACAGGGTTACTCTTAATTCAGGATCAAATTCGAATTTGTGGAAAGCAACTTTCTAAAATGAAATATTATCTTTGACGATGAAGACTTATTTTTTAGGAAGTTGCTTTCCACAAGCTAATTACTTCCTGCCAGTCTTAAATCTAGTTCATGGAAACCTTCCTTGTGTTTTTGCAAGTACTTTACATTTTTAACAGGTTAAAAGTAAGACAAATTTATCAAATACTCAATTACAGAATTTTTCCATTTTCCAAAGCTGTCTTTTAAAGAGAACTTTTTGTTCATTTTTTAATTACAGTATGCATATTTACTAATTTACCACATTTAGGGGTGCTTAACATCTGATTTTCAGTAGCAAAATTTATGCAGTTTTAAGATCAATAGACTTTTCAGATTGACCATGTTCCCTTTATAAGCCATACGCAAGCACTCACCTGGTGGTTATGTCAGTATCCCTCGGTGTTCCTCAAGGATGCTGTTCTGTTAGGAAAAATGCCATCAAGGTTAGGTTGGACAGGGCTCTGTTTACACAAATCTATTTGAAGATGTCTGCTCCCAGTAGGGGGCTGGGCTAAGTGATTTTTACATGTTCCTTCCAACCCAAACCATTCTGTGATCATGCTTCACTAAGGAGCTAGCTGAAATGTTTTGAGGATTTTACAGTATAGAAATAGGAGACTTTATCAGGCATTGCACATCATGGACAGATTGTGTGTCACAAGTAATTCTTCTGCTTTGGAAAATGGGTTTGTTCTTACCTTAAAATTGTTTGTTTTACTCCCCATAGCTGAGGGAAAAAAAAAAAAAGTTAAATTCCACTTCTTCCTTATAGCTAATCTCCTGGTTTTTCCTTATGAAATTTTGTTTTCTTTGGTTTTATGGGCACTTGCTGGGTTTTTTTCTTAGTTGGAAGTGCAGGCAATTTTGTAACTAGATACCAGGTTTTAAGGGCCTGTTAAGTGAACTAGGCAAATCTGTGAGCTATCATGAGACTGCTGGAAAACAGTGACAAAGTGAGGGCGGGCCCAAGAGGCAGAGCAGTTTCTTTCAAGGCATGTGTGACTTTACAGCAGTGACTATGATACCAGGGGTATTATTTGTCACTCTGTTTCCACCTGTGCATTTGAAAATCATGCAGTTTGCTGAATTTCACTGCTTTCTTCTTGGCAGTCATCACTTGCCACTGCCCATTAATTAATACAATAGAATTGGATCTTCATGAAATTGGCGGTGGAATAGCGGCATGGATTAGTTTTGTTCAACAAGCCTGAGTAATAGATTCTGGGGTGGAACAAGTATTGAAATTACGTTATCCCTTCCATTCCAAAATGTGTGGCCCTGCTGTGCAAGTATAGATCGTAGGTAAAAGTCTGACCAAGCTGCACTGAACCAGTAAGAAAATATAATTTATTTGCAATTCGAATTTCTTCTCTTAAAACCACTGTTTTAGGACTGCAAGGTTAAGTTTTAGCCATGTTTTCTGTAAATCCATGCTGATTCAATCTACCTGCCACTGATTTCTAAAAGTTGCTTATTCCCTGCATTAGAAAAGAAGGTGTTTACTTGTTTGATCCTGCAGATCATCTGTGGAATAGTGACATGGTTCATTCACATCAGTGAGTTAAAACACACAGGAACACGAGGTACTGAGAAATGGTGAGGAAAGTATATTCCAGTGAAATACAGATGAAATTTCAAGTGATTTTAATACAGAAGATGTGGGAGTTTTCCCTCTCTCATTCTTACTTGTTTTACAAGCCTTTGGTAGCTTTCAGCCAGTGGTGCATTGTTTTCTGCCAGTCTTTTGGAGAAATAAAACAGGAAAAAAGGGTGGAAAAAAAGACCCCTGAAGCCTAATTTCCACTTGGTTTATATTAAAAATTTATGCAGTATGTTGGTAATTTATAATGTTCATGTTGTAACATGGACACTGAAGTAGAATGTTCTACTTCATAAAGTGTCGTTGAGTTCTGCTGTTGCATAATCTAACTTTGAGCCATTATGTCATGAGTATTATTATAAATATGAATTGGAATTCCTTGCTTATGTCTTTTTAAGGTGTCATGGAAAGACTTGGGCTTGGCCCAGAAGTCCTTCTACAGGAGAATCCCAGACTCATCTATGCTAGACTTACTGGGTTTGGCCAGACAGGAAAATATGCCAAGTCTGCAGGTCATGACATCAATTACTTGGCTGTATCAGGTAGGCTGTAAAATTCCTGTTAAATAAAGTCTCTTTCCTCCCTTTGTTCAAGACTCAAGAACTTGTTGGAAGCAGGTAGCTCAACATTTATCTGAGATGCAGTCTGATGAAACAGCTGATCTGAAGTGTCTGTTAATGAAATGGGGCTTTCCTTTCACTATGCTTTCCCTGATTCTTTCACTCAGCTGTGGCACTTGCATAGCCCCTCTGTAAACTTCCTCACATGTAAAAAACTGGTTAGAAGAAATTAGGATGTTTTCTGTCAGGTTATTAAGGTGAAGCAAATTGAGGGATCTTACCAACCAAGAGGAAACATATACTGGACAGGCTGTTTGTTTTGTCTGCAGCAGTGAGCTGTTACAGGCTGGATCAGCATGTCTTCCCAGGCTGTACATTATTTTTCTTCTTTTGTGCTATTCTATCTGAATAAAGTATCTGTATATTTATCTGAAGAGAGGACTGAATATTTTCTTCAGGCCCTTCTTCTGGTAAGTCTATATACTTACAATGCTGAAAGGACTGCTGATTATTTTATGTGCTTGTGAGCAGATTTTTTTTTTTTTGAGCAAAGAAAAACTAGGCAGCACAAGACAATCGGGCTCTTGTACTTTTCTGCTTGTAAATATGTCTCCACTGATACCAACTGAAAGGAAGTAGACTTCAAATAAGGTGGAAATGCTACATTTCATTAAGATGTTGTGGACATTATTCTGATTTTAAGTGGTATGATTTTACAAGTATGCAGTAGAAAATGGAAACAAAATTTCACACCTCTGGTGCTGTCCATCCATGCATGGCCCTGCCTCCTGCTCTTCACACTGCTTCTGTCACTGATGCTTCTCTGAGCCTGTGAAGGAGGAGAGAAAGTGGCCCAAAAGTTCTTGGCTTCCCACTGGATAAAGTAGTTCTTTTAGCCCCAGGAAAGGATGGGGCAGAGGTAATGCAAACTTGGTGATCTGGTATCACCTACTATGAGAAGTCATAGTGTTGTGGAATTAAATTTCTTTAGAGATGGATTCAATCTTCCCTCATGGAAAATTTTTAGAGAGTAGAAAAGAAAAAGATGCCTCATTTGAAACACTTTTGACTCATGTCAAGATGATTTCAAAGTATTAGGGTGTTTTTATCTGTTACTAGTGGAGGGAAGGAGTCTGTACAGAAACATCATAGTCCATTCCTACTTTAGTTTGTATTACTTTCTGGTTTACAAATAGAGTGATTTTTTTTTTTCTCTGGAGCTGATTTAATCAGTAGTGTTTTGGTTAGTGATATCTTCCTAAAATAATTTTGCTTGGAATTTCACAGATCAAGTTTTTCTGCCTTTTAAAAGGATATAGAACAAGGTGTTTAGGTGATAGGTGTCTTTCTTCAAAATGGGATCTCGTATTATGAGTATTTTCTAATGAGTTTTGGATTCCTTTAACTAAAAACAGTTTATGTTAGGAACTCTTAAGAAGTCAGTATATTAATTCTCTGGTGCCTTTGACAACTTTTTACACTGTTAAAAGGAAGGTTTTAAGCAGCAGCCGGGGTTTTAGTCCTGCAGTACAGGATTTGGAAGTCTTTTATATTGTGCACTCTGTTGCTTCCCATAGGTAGTGCATTAGACCATTTGTTAACTAAACAGTGCATCAGAACCGTGCAATTCTCAGGAAATTCTGACCATGTGTTCTGCATGTCTCAGCCTCAGGCCACAGACACAGAAGAGGGATGATCACACTGCAGTTTTTTGCTTGTCCAAAGGGAATCACTGTGAGGCAACTACAAAGAGTAAGGTCACAGTAAAGAGGTTGTTCAGGATGGCAGAGAACTGCTAACAAATTCAGAGCTCTGACTGAAGTAAACTGGCTTAGCCTTTGCTCTAATTCCTTTCATTTCTGCATAGTTGCTGGCATAAGTATACATTCCCTGTGTTTACATTACGTGCAATCAGAGATGACCTTTCTGTGATAGTCACTTGTTTTTATATGCAACACTTTTTTTCCTAAGAATTGTTGGAGAGTGAAGATAGGATTGAAGCACAGTTTTCAGTGTGAGATCCTTTGTTATGATTATTAGTTCATTTGTTATGAGCACATAAGACTACACATGTGCATTTTTGCTTTAAAGTATTCAAAGAAGAGCAGTTTCTTGAAGTATCTTTGAGACACATTCATAATGCCTCTTATGGGTAAGATTCAGTGCATGTACAAAGTACTAATATAGAATTACTGCACACTGGGTTGGGTTTTTTAGTAAAATTTTGACCCTATATAGTCAAAATGTCAGTATTTATCTGTGAGAATTTTGTTAATCTCTTTAATTAATTATATCTTCACTAATGTGATTTCATACATTTTTACTCTTGTGAATTGGAGTCTGCCAAGCAGAAATGGAAAACATTAGAACATGGCTTTATGCCTTGTTTCTTTGCTTAGATTTAAAATAATGAAACTATAATTGTAGAAATGAATGTTTATAATTAATTTTATGCTGGCTTTGTTTTCTCTTTTTGCAGGTGTACTGTCAAAGCTGGGTAGAAAGAATGAGAATCCTTATGCACCAGTAAACCTTCTGGCAGATTTTGCTGGTGGAGGTGTCATGTGTGCACTGGGCATTGTTACAGCCCTCTTTGAACGTGCCAGATCTGGCAGAGGGCAGGTCATTGATGCGAGTATGGTAAGCTTGTTCTCAAAGAACTTGGGGTTTCTTAGGCTTGCTTGGGTGTTCTCCTACTCTGAATCTGGGAAAGGGAGGCAGTTGTAAGTTTTAAGAATAAGAATTTGGGAAGGGAAAAGTAAGTGATCTCATAAAATGGCTGTTCCTTCACATGCAAGCAATTTTCTTGAATCACTGCTGCCATAACATCCTTACGACATGGAGCACATACTGCAACCTCTCCCTACTTTTGTCTGTCTGGCTTCTTCACAGAGTATTAGCTGTATATATTTGAAGAATAAGTGTGGTGCATGGAGATAGGGTGTATTATAAACAATTGGCTTATTGGGTAACAGCAGAAATGACAATACTGTTGGAATAAAAATGGCATTAGCTTTATTCAAGATGCATCTTCTTATGAATTTGTGATGGGTCATACCTCATTTAGAAGCACTGTTCCTTGGGAAAGTTACACTGCCCATGAATCATTGCCAAGAAGTCAACTTCAAACACTTTGTGAATGTGCTCTAAAATAAATGGAAGGCTAAATTAGCTTAATAATAAATACTCTAGACTTTTTTCCCCTGGAAGGGCACCCACTTACACACAGAGGAGAAATACTTATTTACGTTTATCCTTGAAACTTAGTTACCTGCAAGTGTTGTTTCTTTCTTGTTCTCCCATTTTTCTTTTTGAAGAATATTGCAGTTAAAATTTGATTTCCCTTTGAGGCATTGTACATTGAAAACTAAGGTTTTGTGTTAAATATAAATTGGAAAAAAAAATTAGTTGAAACCAATCCATTTGTTGAAGTGGTCTTGAAGAGGGTAGAGCACCAAGAGATGTTGGAATTCAATAACTTTTTGACAAATTCACATGATGTTCTTAGAAGAAGAAGTCCACGGCATTATGGTCTAGATGGAAATTCTATAGGAACAGTGCCAAACAGGACTAATGTTTTTACCGCAACAGAAGTTTTTAGTAGTTAATCATCAAAACAAAAAACTTAACAAGTGGAGTTCTGTAGATGTTTGTTGGGGTTTTTTTCTGTGTTTTCTCCAATAAGCTGAATGATGGAGGAGAGATTATGTTTAGTGAATTTACAGATGATGCACACATGTGAAGGACTACAAGTATGTTGGACTTGGATTAGAATTGAAAATGACCTTTTCAGATGGGAGACCTGATAAAACTGGCTGCCATTCATGGACATTGCTGCTCTGTAGTCCTCTGTAGGCAGAAACAATTTGCTGCACAAACGCAGTAAGAGAACAATTGGCTGAAGTACAATCCTGGGGGTTTGTAGTAGTCACAAGCTGAACATGAGTCAACAATATCATGCTGTTACAAAACACATACATACTGTATTAGGAGGTATAAACAGGAAATAGAGTCAGCAATGTTTCCAAAGCAATTATTCTAACCTATTCAATGTTTATGAAGTCTCAGGAAAATAATGTTTCAGATATTGACCATCATCTTTCAACATGTAGCACAACAAAAATTATAACTCTAAAAACATGAACTAAAAGAAGAATTGAAGAAGATTGTGTATTTGTAAAAGAAAAACTGTGGAGAATTGTGACAAGTCTTCAAATATTGAAAAATATACTTGTCATTTGTAGTACTACCAAATTTTGCTTATCATCCTTCGGAGTACTGAAGGAATTTGTTAGAAGAAGAATTAGTTAAGTCTGCTAATGTCCTAATTAAATTTGTAGCTCATTTGGAGTGGAATGTATTGTCGGAGGTTTTTTAAGCCTCTAAAAATTGTCTCTTCCAATTTTTTCTTGTCTCATCATAATTGTGGAATTTACAGTTCTCTGCTGATGTGCATGACAACCTGTGAATGGATGAAGTATTGGCCAGTATCACAGGATGTACTTTACCTGGCATTTGGTCATATTCCTTATTTCTTGAATAAACTTTCAGTGACACAGTTGATGAAAATCAGCCATGCATCATCAGTAG
Organism: Muscicapa striata striata; assembly: GCA_030060385.1. NCBI lineage: Eukaryota > Metazoa > Chordata > Aves > Passeriformes > Muscicapidae > Muscicapa > Muscicapa striata. Next base: position 2,965,137 of record JAREIS010000142.1, read on the forward strand.
TAAAGACTGCAGTAAATTGACTGGTGGATGAGCCTGTTTTTACACCCAAGTGTTTTTTTGTGGAAGAAGGTATTTTAAAGTATCCCAGCACTGCAGCATTTCAGTTATTTTGTTTCAACACTGTTTGTTGTTTGAGAAACCCTTTACTTAAGCTGTTGTACAATTAAGATAGTCTGAATATGTTAACGACTCTACATATGGTAGAATTTTCTACAGTAGAAATTGCACTGTGCGAAACCCAGTGGACATTGGGGTCCTGCATTTCATCTGTCTGTCTCAGCAGGATTAAGTATCTGGCCTGGATTGATTCCTGCTGGTTGCTGGCTCTTCTCATTGACTCTGTAGGGATCATGGCCATCTTACAGGAAGCCAGATAGTTGCCACGTGGAGTGGACACTGTGATGTGACACAGTAGGCATAATTGTACCTCCTCATTCTTGCGCCACACTGGAACAGAGGCATGTGAGTCAGGGGCACAGTTTAGGTTCACTGGAGTTTCAGCCACAGAACATTCTGCTGATGGTAGGCATCTGACTGAGCATAACTCACTCTTTGTAAAAAGACAGCCACAAGAAAGCATGCTGGCAGTGATTGCTTGCATAATAGTCTCATGGCAGGAACATTTAGCAGTCCAACAGAAAACTGAGGTTCCAGGTTTTTCTCAGCCTAGAGGTATTCAAAACCAAAACTCCCACATCCTAGTAGCCTTAATCAGTCATGAGGATAGTTAGGTTAGTGTGGATTCATGCCCACTTACGTTTGAGCTGTTCTCAGTCTGTGGAAAGAACAAACAGTTTGTGGATCAGACAGGTCACCCGTTGGGGTGATGCCTCTGGATTCTTGTGCCTGCTTTGGAGACTGCAGATGTTCTTAACATGAGGGAGACATGAAATACATAATTACTATAATCATTCTGCAATTAGACTTAAGTGGAGTTTCTCCTAGTTATCTTTTTCATGGTGACCACATTAGTGAGTGTGTGGTATAATTTTTACATGCCTTTGGAGGTCTGGTGTAGATGTTAAGACACTTCTTTCAGGCAGAATCAAGCTGAGACAGGGATTTCTAAAGTCCCTATACCAGTCAAAAACAGATGTACTGTTTTATTTTAAGTGTTTCCAGGGTAAGTAGCGCATAGATATTGTACAGGTACTGACTAAGAGTTTTGTCAGCACCGAAATCCAATTTTCAGTTAGAGCTTATTCTTATAGTTTCCCTTTATTTTATTATCCTTAATTTCAGTGCTTTTTGTTTATTATTTGTGTATTACTTTTTGTTAATATAAGTACTGCAAGATCAGATAATTAGTAAAAAAAAACTTTATTTTAACATCCTTGCAATAATTTTGCAGATACGTAGATGGAGGTATGCAGTATTTTCTGTATACTTTAATTGACTTTAACATATGACAGTGAGGATAGAGGTATTCTTGTCCTTGAGGCAGTACTACAGAAGAGTCCAAGTAACACACATTGGATGAAGAAGCTTTCTTGACTGCATATTTCAGCAATTTGCATGTTTTAAATTTTTGCATAGAAGGGTATAAACTAACAGATCTTTCTACAATGAAAATTTAGTAGCCATGTTTTTTGTACAGTGTGCTTTTCTCTATAGAAAATATTGGGTTTGTTTCATGCAGCTGAAAATGCATGAATCAAGTGATAGAATAATACAGCTCAGGTTTTAATCTGTTCTACTGGAATGTTTCTGGCCATACACTATTAACTGGCTTATCTTTGCTTACAGTACTTTCAATACAATTGAAAGAAAATTAATTGTGCTGCTGAGCAAAACTGTTGGATATGATTTTTCTTAAATGACTGGCACAGCTTTGGTAATTATTGAAAGGCTGAACAAACTGAATTTTCATCTAGGTGTAGTCCACATAGACAAAATTTTGAGGAGCGATTTGGAATGGGATTACTCATATTTTCTCCCTCTGTGTTCACCAGACTCTTGTCTATGTAGAGATTACTTTGCTATATGTATGTAGCTGCCAGTGATGACAGTGAGAGAATAGTTTTTGTTTTAACTTAGTGTTGGAGATTTTATTTGATTTCCTTCAAGTTTTTTTCTAAAAATAACAGTCTTCCTATAATCAGTATTTTTAAAGAAGATAAAAATTTGGTATTTATGGGACTGATACTGGTATCTTGTTTTCCAGAGGTTTAGAAGATGTTGATACCTGTCAGATGCCTAATGTTGTATAGAGTCAAGAAGCTTGTCCCATTAGTTGAAGTTACTTATTCATTGTGAACGTCTAATGACTCTAAACTTGCTAAATGAAGCTTTGTGCATTGAAACTGTTTTATCCATCTGAAGCTGCTTTACTACATGTATGCTCTTTCTTACTCTCTAATTCTGGATTATTTCACGTACGCTGTGTAAACATAATTGAAAATTGTAAGAAATGAAACTGCTTACCAGACATCCTGTCATTAAAAATCCTAGCAAAGGGCAGAACTGGTAGTAGGTTTTCATTGTTTTGTTTTTTTTTATACAGAATTTAGGTAACATGACAATTAATTTACTGGAGCTTTTTTTTTTTTTTTTTTTTTTCTCTAAATTTTCAAGGTAGAAGGAGTAGCATACCTAAGTTCTTTCCTGTGGAAATCAGAAAAATTGGGACTTTGGAACCAACCTCGAGGTGAAAACCTGCTAGATAGTGGTGCACCTTTTTATGAAGTCTACAGGACCTCTGATGGAAAATTCATGGCTGTTGGTGCCATTGAGCCTAAATTTTATAACCAGTTAATAAAAGGTGAGTAGATTGGAGCAATTGTTTCGTAATATCAAAGCATGATTGAGTGAATTCTTTAACAGTTGTTTTTGATTCATGATGCGTGGTTCACAGAATCACTGGGTTGGAAGAGACCTTTAAGTCCATCAAGTCCAACCCATGCCCTAACACCTCAAGTCATGGCACTGAGTGCTATATCCAATATTCTTTTAAACACATTCAGGGATGGTGACTCCAGTATCACTCTTCAAGTAAAAATTTTTTCCAAAAAAATGGGAAATGTGATTTCTTTGTAAAAGCCAAACACTTCCGAGTCTAGTTGGATAGTTGTGTAATAATTTAATTGACTTTGTAGCCATTAATTTATTTCCTCTTCACCCTCAGCAATTACACTTAAATTGCAAGTTTTCTTTTGGAGTTATTGTAATGGTAGTCTGTGATGTGACTGAAGTGCTAAACAACTTTTTCTGGAAATCACTTTTTTCCAATGACTTATATTTTTAAAAGACCTTATTCTTCAGAACTGCCAATAGAATTTCAAGCAATTTTTATTATTTGTACTGTAATGAAAAATAAAACCTATTTAAATTGTTTCAGAAATAAATGTTTTGGAAGTAGTTTGTAGTATTTATTGATAGAAAACATTTCTGTGGAAGCAAATTCTGCTTAAATAATTAATTTCCACCACACAATTTCAGAGTGCTTTTTGTGTCTGACTGTGGATATAATATTTATATTTGACAAAAACTCCTTAAATATGACCATAAATTATGATTTATCTCTTCAAGAAATTAGAATGGATTATGCAAAATATTTAACTATATGAAAAAAATTAAAACAAATTAAAGGAAATTAAAACAAATTAAAACAAATTTTCAGGTGCATCTTTACTTCTGAACTCGTTGTGTGCTTCAACCCTTTTATCACATGGACTCTTCTTATTGGTCATTTAATTTAATTTTTTTTTTAATTTAAATTTTTTCTATTGTGCTTCTCTGGTAGATTGTCATGGTTTCCATACAGAATTTTAAAAAACACAAAAAAAAGTCACTAATTAATTTAGTATTTATTCTTTTTCCATTGCATATGAAGAATATGAAGGCCACAATAAATTTTCAATTTAATTTTAGTTTTGGTTAATGAATTCAAGGAATGTCAGCAAAGGATTCCTAAAGTGGAATAAAACCCTGGAAACCAGTGTTTTGTGAACCATGTTTGTCCATGCATGGCTCACATGGGGCCAGTCTTTGATCAGTGAGCATGTCAGGGGAGTAGTTCCTTATTCTTGCCCAGTGTCTTTCCCAAGGATTATTCTTTGAATTGTAGCATTCCTTGAATTATATCCATGCTACAGTTTGTGCTGATTTTGCCTGGGATAGAGCTGAATTTCTTCACAGTAGCATGGGGCTGTAATTCGGGTTTGTGCTGTTACACAGGGATGTTTGGTTCCTGGTGAGCAGCTCTGGCACAGCACTGAGGACTTTTCTCCTCCTCACTGCACCAGTGAGAAGACTGGGGATGCACAAGAAGTGGGAAGGGATCACAGGCAGGACAGCTGACCACAGGGACATTCTGTACCACAGGACATGGTGCTCAGCCATAAAACTGGAGGGGAGGCTGGTGGTGGTCACTGCTCAGGGACAGGCTGGGCATCATGCAGTTGAGGGTGAGCAATTGTTTTCATCTGCAGCTCTTGTCTTTCTTGTGTTACGGGGTTGTAAGGTGGAATATGCCTTTGGTGAACAGGAACCCAAAGAGAGAGCTTGTTCTTTACACTTTGGCTTTGTTTCTCTTGCAGCCTGTGGTGCTCCCCAAGTTCTTGCACAGCTCTAGCTGTGAGTGGCTGCTTCTCTTGTAGCTTAGAAAAGTCCATTTTGTGGAAGATTTAAATTGGTACATGCTGCTATGTGAAATACATGAGGAGGGCTCCTGGAGTGACTCAGGGACAGGTCCACCATTATATTGGACAGATGAGATGTCAAGTTCGGAAATGCCGTGTTCTTGGCTGAAGAGGATGGTGCTTTTTGTCTCTAAATATCCTGAGAATAACTTATTTGTGAACTCAATTTGTAGGCAACTTGATCTTGAAAAATAAAGTGTAGTTGTTCATTCCACATTGATTATTTGCAATGCTTTGAAATGTTTTTCTCATCCAATACCCTGAGATTTACTTGTTTGCATAGGAGTTGGAGAACAAAAATAAATATAAAACTGTATCAAAGTAAATTGCAAGCCCTTGCCCTGAGAGTTAGGTAATTTGGAATTTCAATAAATATCTTCAGGGAGAATGCTTGTATTAAATACAAAGCAAATGAGAAAAAAAGTAAGGCTGCATACTCAAGTATCCATATGTTTGGCTTAAGTGATCAAACACTGGCCTGCAGTATTCATGGCCCTGCAGTATTTTGTTCTTTGGAGACAAAGTTGAATCACACTTAAGCTGCAGGACTGGGATAGAATCTGTGCTTGTTCAAAAAGCACCAAAGTTCTGCAATGGCGTGTGGTTCTGTTTATGACTCTTTTTCTCTGTGAGTTTTTTTCTGGACTGTTCTGCCTTCTTTTATTAATCACTGTTATGGGGCAAGACTTGGGCTTTTCTCTGTCTGCCAGGTTATCTAGAGATAAGCCTCTGATGGATGAAACCAGTGGCCAGGTGATATAATGTAGTCACAGATGGACTCTGTCATCTTTAGATAACTCTTCACTGAGGAAAATGCTAAAATTCTGCTTTTCTTTTAGTTGTTGCTCAGAAATTTAGAGCTTAAAGTTAGAACAGCGACTGTGGATTCTGGTTATGTCGAGGCACTTACAGTGGACAACTTTATTTTCATGTTTGAAATTTTTCCTAATGCTTGCAGTGCAGAGGAGTTGCTTGATTTTAACAGCTGAGCTTACAAGAATAGTTAATCCAGCAATAAGAACTTGTGTGTATCCACTTCTAAGTAGACAACAACTGCAATCATTGTTGCACGTTTCAGTCTGTTTCTGCTGTATTTAAAAAATCCAACATATATGTTGCAGAAGATTTTGAGAAAATTTTGCTTTTTGCCTTTAATTGTATCATTATCTTTCCTTGTTTACACTCAGTGAGTTTCCTTTGTTTAATTTGTAAAAGTGTGTTGTTTAATGTAAATGACCAAACTCAAGATTTTCTCACAATATTGAATTTAAAGAACTGGTATCCTGTTACTGTTTTGAGGTGCATATCATGATCTGTTCAGACTTTCCCATAGGAAACATTTATTATTTTCAGTACTTAGGGTTTCAGTCTTTCTGAAGCAATAGTGCACTAAATTAGAACAGCAGAATTTTCTTGTGACTTAGGGATTATTTCCTTTCTAGGATATCTATTGCAGAAATTAAATTCAGAATTTAAGCCTTTGGATATTGTAGGGAAGAGAAAGGTGCCTGTGAGAATTGTGTTGCTCTTTCATAAATCTGAGAATCTCTGACTTTGGCTGAGTCGTCTGTTCCAGGCATTAACTCTAGCTTTGAAGTGAGTTTGAAATTTTATGTTCCAGTTGAATTTTCCATAACTTCATTTAATAGCTTTTCTCCATATTTCTGGTCAGTTCTGATGGTGAACAGTTTGGTGCTGTTCCAGATAAAATATGTTCCAAAACCACTTGTTGTCTCTCTGTCCATATTCAGAGGGTAGATTAGTTTTGCCACTCCCATAGAATGAGAGTACAAGGATATGGGTGTTGCAGATGTCAGTTGGAGATTTAAAGACTGCAAAATTGAGAAAGGAGTGTGATTTCTAAACCATTTGTCTCTGCTCACAGAATTCTGCTTAGCCAAAGCAGAACTGATTTCCTTTTAGTTTTGGTTCACTTCAGTGTTTCCCTGCAGGGTTCCTGCAGGAACCCAGTGCTGGAACCTAGTGCAGTTAATCACATGGTGAGGAAAGTTCTCAAGGAGGCTGCAGAGGGAAACTAAATTTAAGAAAATAGAGCATATTACTTTGAGAAGATTGTTGCCTTTGTCGATTGTGCTCAGCAGGGATAATTACATTTGTGCTTGCCAGAAATCTATTAATTAAATAAATTTTTTAAAGGCTTTGTGAGAAACTGAAGCTATGTAAAATAGATGCAGTGGAGAAGTATTTGGGGCTCATTATTTGTCAGTAACAAACAAGCTGTAGTCCTTTTGCAGGTATTAATTTCATTGCTACAAAAATCAGAAAATAAATAGCTAAAATGCCTTGGCATCTTATGAAAAACCTGATGGAAGAAACATTTGCTGCTGATGTTAAGCCTTAATCTTTAGACAGAAGGAGACAGAATGTCTTTCAACCAACCTGTGAATTGCTTCTGCAGGTTTGTTCTGTGTTTTAGCAATGGGTGCTTAGTGTTGCTGCAGCCAGGCTGCAAGGAGCATGAAGAACATAGTAAATACTATGGAGCAGGTGAGGGTAAAGATTCCATTTTGAGTTATAAGGTGTAAAGTCGGTTATACAAGGTGAGCTTAGTGTCCACTTATATTGATGTAGAAAGCACTGACAGTCACTGAAGTCCTGAACTTCAGTTCCTACCCCAAAGTACCCCTTTCATACTACTTCAGTACTCCTACATTGTATTATTTCTGTTTAAAAAAGGAAGGAAAAAGTTAGGAAGCAATTAAAAAACATAGTTTACATCATTATGAAGGATTTCCATGGGACTCTCCATTTTGTGAAGTATTGTGTACTGTATTAAAAGACTGCTGATACACTGAATGCAATGCCACATTGTTATTGAGACATGAAACATGGACAGTTTTCTCATTATTTTTTAGACTCAGTTGTACATAATGTTACATTTTATTTTAATTTATAAGCCTTAAATATTGTACAAATACTGTAGAGGGTCAGGCTCTTGCTGCATCAAAACATTTACAGTTGTGGTAATTAAGTATGTCAACTTGGAGTACAGCTATGGATGCATTTGCAGTGAGGCCAAGTAGTACTGTGGGCCTGATAAACTGTCACTTTCTAAAAAATTCTTAAGTTTCAGAAAGGTTGTGCCGAGAAAAAAATTTACATAGTTAGTTTATGAAAATTCACTATTCTTGGAATATTCTGAAATTCAATTCCATCTTACAGTGACAACAGATTTTATTTAGTCAGAAAAAGCACAATGTCCTTCACCTTGCAGTTGTTGTTTAGGCCAAAATTAAGGTTTCCCATACTGGATGATTTTACTTAGTCATGTTATGACAACATAATTTCAAAATTACTCTGCTATGACTGTACATTCTTGAAAAGAAAATTAGCAAGTTAAACCAAGAAAATCCTGAACAGAACTCTGCTTTTAAAATGGTATGACAGAAATAATATAAAAAAGTGTTTCAATTTGTGACATACCAAAGCAGCTTCACTGATTTATGTAATGAATTTTGCTGGTTTCTTTCTCTTTAAGTCAGTGCCTGATTTACTGAAGTTTGTCTAAGAAGTTCTGTCGAGATAGAGATTTCAGTTTGCTGCATCAATGAATGATGTGGGGATATGTGTCAATAAAGCTGTAGTATTTGAAGAAGATTTAAAGCTACATCATTATAGGGAGACAGTTTTTCATTTTTCAAAATTAATTTCAAAGTACCTAGAGTAGGTTGACTGGACTTTTTCATACAAAAAATCCTAGATGAAAATTTGAACAAAAAAAGTTGCAATTGCTTTATAAGATATTCAGTGTAAAAGATACTTTGCTTTTGATTACATTGAGTGAAGTCTGTGCTCCTGTGGTATCCCAGACAATTCTGTGCCATGTAAAAGTTTCCTTGTTGAGTCAGTCACTCCTGCTCTGATACTGCTCATATGCACCACAAATGCTGAGCGCAAGCTGGAAAATGAGCTGTGGTGCTTAAGTGCTCTCAGTTCATCCTGTTTAAAGTTGAAGTCTTCAGTGGTAAGCAGAAAATGAGCATGCAATATTAAATTCCAGGTTCTGGATATTGTTCCAGTTTGCCAGAGTATGTGCAGTGAGGCTCAGCCAACTTCCCATCTGCCACAATCATCAAAAATAATTGTGTAATGGGATAATGGTAGAGCTCTGCTCATGTTGGACTGGCTGCTAGAAACCAAACTGGAGTTAATAAGAATATGAGTACTGTGAAACAAATTTTCCACTTGAGAATATTTCATGCTTTGAGACAGAAACTCAGGTAGTGAGTATTTGCTTTTGTTTTTTGGAAAGTAAATTTGTCTCATCTAATGATTCATAAGTAAAACTATACTCCACTGTTTGTCTCTAGTGGAAGACTTTGAAAATCAATAATCAAATTAATTTTGAAAATACTGCTAGTTTTTATTTTATCATGATGTTCAACAAGTGTGAGGTACCTTCAGCTGTTCTCATTTTTTGGATGTCATGAATGGTTATGGACAAAAGAGTTTAAGTTCAGTAATTTAAGGTGCACATGGCTTGATGAAACCGTAAGGACTGATCATCTCTAGTGTCATCTATCCTGGTATCCACAGGCATTTCTATTAAGATGTGGAAATACTTATTTTGTCTTTGTGATGAACTTCTTCTGAGAGTAAACATGCAAGGCTGTGTTTCTGGATCTGGAGACTGGCAATTTTTGTGTGTTTTCCTTTGAAGTACCAACATACCATTTCAAAGCATCTATTCATTTTCAAAACTATGTTTAATAATCTTGTGATCAGCGGTGAAATTCTTAAATACTGTGTTAAACTGGGGAATACTTTGGGCCCCAGGAAGTGTATATTGTACAGATTATGAATGAAGAGAAAGAACTTAAGGAGCAGAAGAAAAGGCATTATGTCCCTTTCTTCTCCCCTGTAAGTTTCAGCAGCAATATACGGGAGCCGTAGAAAGGCAAGCTATTTCAGGTGTTTTCTACAGCTAAAGACGAGAGGAGGTCTGCATAAATTTTACCAGCAAACAGCACTCTTTTACCCAAGCCTGTAACAGTAGTTAGTCTAATTATCAATTTGATACCAGGTAACCAAAGATATAAAAAAGGATGCTCAAAATTCAATTCTGCAGAGATCAACGTTTTCTTTTGCCTTTTACAGGGAACTGCTGTTTTCTAAGAAGCTCATTTTTTTGTTACTTGTAAAGCATTATGATGATAGTTGTTTTCTAGTCTTTCTGATTTCTCAAATTAACTTTTTTTATACCCCTGCTCTTTGTGAATTTTTTCCTGCTATGTTCATGCTTCTGAATTTCAAAATGGGACGCTTAGAATAGCCTTCAAGATATCACTTCGGATTTCTTTTTGGTATCATATACTCTGCTTATACCTCTGTGCTATCTCCATTTTGAAAGTGTAGTTCAATTTCTCTTTCTCATTTTTTACCTCCTTTTTGAGATAATCTCTACAAGAAGTGATAAAAATTCTTGCATCTCCTTGAAGTAACAGAATGAAAGAGCAGAGACTGCAGAGAGCAAAATCCATCAGAACAGAAACAGATACTGGAAACTGGCAGCACAGAAGAGATGTAAGCTCTCCAGTGAGAAAGGCTATGATAGTTCAGGGATAGACCTAGGACTAGCCAGGTTCAGGAAATTGTCATTACAAGGGCTGTGTGCCTGTGCTGTGCTCTGGTGTCTCAGAAGGGATGTCTGTAGTGCATATCTGGTGGTCCTTGCAGCTGAGATGGAAAGCAGGGTTGTTGAGCAGTTAGTGAGTGAAAGGGCTGTGGGCATTGGAACCTGGGAAGTGTGCTGGAGCAGAGGGAGCAGAAGATACTGCTGGAGCCTCTTTGGACAGTGCAGTGAAGAAGCAGGTCAGTCAGCCTGCAGGCACCTGCAGCTTAGCTGCCACATGGGGGTCAAGCTGGGCTCATTCATCCACACCATCTCATCTGTGGCATAGAAATAACCCCATCATGTTGAACTTCAAACACTGTAACCTGCTGAATGCCTGGCTCTGGTAGATGTGCTGGCTCCTGAGAGACAAGTGTATTGCTGTAGTCCAGGGCCCATTCAGCAGATTTCTGTGTTGCTACTGCAAGGTAGAGAATATGATACCTATTATACAAGCTTTTCTCAGGACATTATTACCTCAAGACAGCTGCTGCTTCTGTGAAGTTTTCATACAAATGAGTGTTTATTATAGGTATGTACTTAAAAGGCTGTAGCTGATGAGGTTTAGTCTAATTGCAAGTATCATAAAAGATTTTATTCCTCTGCTTTTTGCCCTGCACAGATACCCAAATAAAGTTCAAAGTGACTTCAATATTGTCTGCTAAGTATTATCTTTTTGAGGAATATACGTAGTTGTGGGAAGCACTTAGTAAATTATCCAAGCTGTGCTGCAGTTAAACTTTGCTTTTCTCCTTTCAGGTCTTGGGCTAAATTTGGATGATCTCCCTGCTCAGATGAGTTTACTGGACTGGCCTGAAATGAAGAAAAAATTTGCATCCATATTTGCACAGAAGACACAGGCTGAGTGGTGCAGCATATTTGATAGCACTGATGCCTGTGTGACTCCTGTTTTATCCTTTGATGATGCTGCCTCACATCAGCATAACAAAGAAAGAAGTTCTTTTATCAAAAATGATCAGGGAGAGATAAGTCCTAGACCTGCTCCTGTTCTATCTAGGACACCTGCTGTTCCATCATGTAAAAGAGATCCTTTTATAGGAGAGCACACAGAGGAGATACTTCTAGAATATGGCTTTACTAAGCAAGAAATTGCTAAACTTTATTCTGATAAAGCAATAGAACTCAAGGACCTAAAAGCTAATTTATAATGTCTGACTACATATCAGATAAATTTCAGGCTGATACTGTAAGCTTTTGTGTTTTAAAATTTAACTATATGACAAATAAATGTTTGCATTATATTGCTTTTAAATAATTATTTTTTAAATTATGGACATTTAAAATTTAATTTGAAAACAATGGGACTTATGTACTTGGATGACCTGTTGTCTAGAATGATACTATAATTGTGTTCTGAAGGTCTACACAGTTTACTTGGTAAGCACCTCTGAACTCTCAGAATGTTTGTTTAAATACTGTATCCTTTGGTTTGATTATTTTAATTCTTGGTTATACCATTCATTTGTAATACATGTTGTAATTCCTAAAAGCAAATCTGTTAAAAAAATATATTCTTCTTAAATGAGTGATTGTGTTGTTCTTTCATTAATTAAAGGGGATTTTTAAATCTGTTTTTTCATATTAATTATTTTGCTTTATCATGCTGAAACTATGGTCTAACTAATGCTATTCTCTTATCTGCTGCTACAGAGCTATTATCTCAAAGTTAATCTGTTTAACAGCCTGGCTACATTTTCTCAATGCAGTCTCATTATACTGCATTTGGAATATCAACTTGGCTAGAAACTAAATTCAGAATTATTTTTTTATTTTATTTTATTTTTAAAATATCTGCCAACTAATAATCCTTTGCTCTCGTGTGGAAAAAATGGTAAGCTTTGCTGGACAGGTTTTGAACAATGGTTATTCCATGTTGGTTTTCATTTCCTTCAAACTTAAACTGTCATTTGAAACTGTCTCTTTCAAGGCAAAAGAAAACCTTCTTTTAAAAAGAATTAGTTATATGGCATTAATACAGTATTGTCTAGTCCGATTATGACATGAAGGGTTGGGTGTTTTGATAATTTTGTCTGTGTTTTGCTGAAGGTTGGTTTGTTGGTTACGAAGGCTTCCAAAGATGATTGATACTTTAGCTCATTTTACATATGTTGTGGCAAAAATGTCAACATTATTACTATTAAAAAACCTTTTACATTCTGCTACATAAGACCCAGCCTGGAAGCAAGAATTATTTAGTAGGTCCTGGCAAGTTGTCTAAATAATCAACAAAAGCACGTGACGTTTCCAGATGATAATCAGTCTAGTGTAAGTTTTTGAACTTTATACATTGTTGCTGTAGGAGTTGACAAGTTTCTTAGTCCCAGATGCATCTGATCATGATGGAGAAAAATCAGTGTTGTCAAATGTGATGTCCATCATGGATAAGTTTTGAAACCAAAATTACTGATGTCAATTTAAAACCTCATGTTGCTTCAGAATAGGTTTGATCGGCTGCCTCACTCAGGTGGCTAATTGAAAGGTACAATTTGAGTAAGGTCACTACAGATAGTTCTTTTAAGGCCTTCCCCTGGCAAGTAAGACTGTTTAAAAAACTCACCTCTAAGTAATTCTGGTATTCTTTGTTTTCAGAAACCAAGAAATAATCAGCTCTTTTAAGGGCAGTACACAGCACATACAGGAAACTACTCATCAGTTGCTGCTTGACAGATTTCTGTCAAGCTTTATATCTGCCTCCAATGCTCAAGGGCAATGAATAGGTTCACTTACTCATCCTTACAAGGTGCATTGAAATCCTTTTCTGGATTTTTCCTCCCAGGTTAGTCAGCAGGGAATGGTCTGATGCCCATATTTACTGAATGGAAAGATGAGAATAGGTTCCTGGTGTCACTGCTGTCTTACAGCAAGATCTTACAACAAGAGGAGCAGCTTTGTGTCAGGCTAATCCTGCTCCCAGACCATGTGATGTATGTTCCCGTTATATGTGTGCTTCATGCGTAAACAGTAATTCCTCAGTTGTGGATAGTCGGGAGCAGTGCAGACGCCCAAAAGCTCAGATCTGCTAATGTGAACACAGGATTCCCCGCCCCCTTCCTGGCATAACTTGTGATCGCAGAGCCATGAAAGTATGTGAGTCCCTCCCCCAGCACGGACCGATCCCACCCGGCATATGATCTGGGCCCCATGTCAGCCCGAGCAGGCAGCACCAGCTCGCCACGGCACTGCTCGCAGCCGGAGCTATGACCCTGGCAGAAGAGAGCTTCCACGGGGCTCTTCCCCCCACCTCTGGAGAGGCCAAGGCCGGCATGGATGGCACCAGCGCGAAGGAGGCAGCCCCGAGGCAGACAGGGATGAGGACTGGAGCGGCGGTGCCAAGGAGGCGAGCGGTGGGCAGGCTGGTCATGCACAGCATGGCCATGTTCGGCCGGGAGTTCTGCTATGCCGTGGAGGCCGCCTTTGTCACGCCGGTGCTGCTCAGTGTAGGGCTGCCCAAGAACCTCTACAGCCTCGTGTGGCTCATCAGCCCTATCCTGGGCTTCGTGCTGCAGCCCGTGGTAGGTTCAGCCAGTGATCACTGCACCTGTAGCTGGGGCAGGAGGCGACCTTACATTCTGGGTCTGGGCATCATTATGCTGTTAGGCATGGCTTTGTACCTCAATGGGGACGTGATGATCTCAGGTGAGTGAGGGGCATGCGCTATGCTGACAGACAAAACTCATCCTAGCCTTTCAAATCAGAAAAAGAGAAGGGGTTCCCCTTTTCCTTCTTAAAACGCACTGTTAAAATTTGCTGTCATGTGACTTGGGTGCACTGAAGGAGCTGGGGAGTGCTGTAATCTTTGTGTTCATTCAATCCTAAAGCTGCATGTTATGCACCCTGTGCATAGTGTTCTGTGCTCTGTGCATGTGATTGCAGCCTGTTGTACGTTGGTTTAGTTGCCTGATAAGCTCCTACAGGTAAAGATTTGCTTAGGCCGTAGAAGCTTTCTAGAGCTATGATCCACCTTGTTAGCTAAAATGATAGTATTGTTTTTGTGATGGAATACATATACAAACTGAATCCCTGTTCACCCCTGTTTTAGATGGATTAGTATTCAAAATACTTGTCTTTAATTATTGCAGCCCTGGCTTTTCTCGGGGCTGGTGAGAAACAAAAGTCCTTAACTGCTTGGAAATCCTGTTGGAGCTGAAACATGCGAAGTCAAACAGGAGTTACATCCCTATTGTTACATTTTATCTTGGGATGTAGCTTCTTAAAGTCTTCATAGAAAGTTGTTGCTGACAAGGCAGACGGGGGAGGTGTGTGTTCTATGGATTGATTTGTTCTCTCTTCCTTGATATTATTGATGTTGAATATACTTGATTTCATTGACCCAGAAAGAGATGTTGCAGTCAACTCTTGATTATCTAAAACAATATAAGGTGGAACAAAGAGATTAAACTAAAAGTATTACAAAGTGGATGTCTTAGCCTACCAGAGCGTGCCTTGAAGGTGTAAAGGAATAGAGATGCTCTTGGTCTTGGATCTTGAAGCATTCTGAGCATGTGCTGGGTCAAGGCAATAAGTCACCCTAGCCCAGCTCAGCGCTACTCAGACTCAGCTCTCCTGCTTCTCTGATGAGATTCTGGTGTCACTGGACTCTCTTGTTATTTAGATTTTGAGATATCAGGAAAGACTAAATGTGGTTTTGCAGAACATGGCACTGTTGCTGTCAGAATGAGGGTGTTTTTCTTTTTTTAGCTTTCATCGATGAGAGAGACAAGCAGCGGACGTGGGCAATAGTCATTACCATGCTGGGAGTAGTACTTTTTGATTTTGCAGCTGATTTTATTGATGGTCCCATCAAAGCATATTTATTTGATGTCTGCTCTCATCAGGATAAAGAGAAGGGTCTGCATTACCACGCTCTCTTTACAGGTACACTGATCCCTTCTTTTCCTCCCTACCTCTCAAAAGAGGTGAGGGTAATTGCATGGATTTTATCCTCATTGTGTTTCTAATCTTGAATGAACTGGTCATCTGATCCTGCACTTCAGTCACGAGACTTTTGTTGCTGGGTTTCACTACTCCAGAGAACAGCAACTTGTGACTGCTGCTACAAGAATTCTGAAGAAAGCTGCAGGCACAATCAATCACAGCAACACAGACATGATTTAAGAGTTATTAGGTATTTTAAAAAGTGAAGTAGTGTTTGTTCAGTTTGTTTTGGTTTTTTTTCAAGTTTTTGCTGAGGCAAGAATTAATGGATGTAGCTTGTTTTGTTGCTCATAAAAATAGCATTTTTGACTTGTCATGTGACATGGAACAAGAGCTGAACAAACCAGTTGATTTCCATTCTTCAGTAGTGCTCCAGTATGTGTTGTATAGAAACAGGAGTTCTGTGTAAAATTCAGAAATTCACAACTCCCACAAAATAGGTCCAAGTGGTTCAGTTCCTGAAAATGAAGTTGACAGCTTCACTTGCCTTAGTACATTTTTGGAATGTTGCCAAGTTACAGAAGGACACAAAGGTGTTGGAACAAGTCCAAAGGAGGGCCACAAAGTTGATAAGGGGGCTAGAGCACCTCTCCTATGAAGACAGGCTGGGAAGTTGTGGCTGTTCAGCCTGGTGAAGAGAAGGTTGTGTGGAGACCTCAGGATCTCCAGTGTCTGAAGTGGGGCCACAGGGAAACTGGAGAGGGCTTTTTTAGGGAGATGAGGGAAAATTTAGGCTGTATGTTAGGAAGAAATTCTCCCCTGTGAGGGTGGTAAGACACTGGAATAAGTTATCCAGGGAGGTTATGGATGGCCAACCCTGTCAGTGTTCCAGGCCGGGCTGGAAAAGGCTTTGAGCAGCCTGGTCCAGTGGGAGGTGTCCCTGCCATTGGCAGGGTGGGTGGGACTGGATGGTCTCTGAGGTCCATTCCAGCCCCTGAACACTGATTTGATGAAATCATCTGTACAATGTGAGCCTTGTGTTGAGGAAATTCACAAGGAAAACACTGATGGCACCTAAGGCTGTTACCTGTGAAGTGACCCAGGAGGAGCCTCCTGCCATGTCTGAGAGCAGTCCCTGTGAAGGCCCTGGGCAAAAAGCAGACTACATGAGAAGTCATGCAATCTTGGTTACAGCCGATTTTTGTGGCTGCTGGGCCCCTACCCAGAGCAGAGACACGTAGACTCAGTAGCAGTTACTCAGTTCAAGGAGGGGGTGTAGTAGCTGCTGACAACAGGATGGTTTTGGACATAAGAAATACCTGTGTCCAGGAACACAGAGTGTAAGGGAAGCTTAAAGCTACATGGGAATTAAATCTGTATTATCCATTAGACACTGACAGATAAAATGTTAAAGAATCACTTGTTTGGACAGAGAGAGGAGTGAGTCTCTATGTATATTCAGCACAACTCTGTTGCAATTTTTTATTTGGAGGATACTAAGAAGTCTCCAATTTGAAGCTACAGATTTAGCAGATTCAGTGTATTGAGCTGCAAAAAGGGACGTGGGACAAATAACATGGAATAAGACTGGGGCAGAGTGCATGACTTGGTCCAGCACCCTGTGCTCTCCACAGCAAGTTCATCACTACCTTAACCTTTCCTAACTGAAAGTTTCCTGGTCTGTATTGAAATCCTCTCTTGATTGGAATTCTATAATTTCCCAAGGCAGTATTCTCCAGCAATTTTCTGGCCTTGGTGCTAGTTTTCCCCAAACTGTAATATTAATATCCATTCCCTACAGTTTATATTTATCATTCTCTGTTTTATCCCTATTGGGCACAGACAGCAATATTCCTTTTTTTTTTCCCCCAGTTTCTGTTTTAGATAACATTTCTTTTTCCTGCTTTAATTCCTTCCTTCCTTTTATCCTTAATATTTTGTACTTAAGATTTTACTTAAGTATATACTTAAGTATTTTACTTTATTATATACTTAAGATTTTACTCACCAGTTTGCCTTCAGTTTAGGGTTTGAACATGAAACTTGATAGCTTAGTAGTTATGAAATCCATGGCCATTTATCCAAGTGGAAGAAAGAGTGCACATGCACAGCAACACAATATTCAGGCTGCGTTCCAATATCATGATGCTTCTTTTTCAAAATTCCATGCAAAGACATCCTCAAATGTCAAACATCCTCTCTGCAAACAGACACTAAAAAAGTGTAGTGTAGATTTTCTTTAAAAAGATATTAATAGCATAATTATTTTTTATGAGAACAAGCAAGGATACAGACCCCTGTGAAATGTTGTAGGACACAATGAAGGAGGGCCATGATCAGACCCAGGAGGGCAAAGAAGGCACAGAAAGCCCAGAATGAAATCAAAATCCCATGTTTTGTTGGGGAAGGAAGTGCAGATGCTGTCAGTTTTTGTAGATGTGGGGCTTTGCTGTACACTGTTATCAGTTCTCCTAAGCAGAAGGGTAGAAATGCTTCCAAGTTCTTGGAAAGTGCCTATCCTATAGAACTCCCAACCACCCATCCCCAGAGCCACCTGGTTAACAAGGTGTCAGGACTCTACAAAGGTGCCACCCCTACCAGAGCTCTGTACTGAATGCAACAGGGGGCACGTTCCTGTGCAACTCTGTGTGCTATTGTAACAGAGAAGAAATTGTAAAAAAACCCAAACTGACTGAAAACTGCATTTATTAGCTTCAAGGCACAAAGTAGCATTCTCTTTTCACCCTTTAGTCTGCCTCTTCTGAGAAAATTACTAAATGGGATTCTATTCCTTTTTGTTTTCTTTTCCAAGTGGTGTGATACTTGGATTTAAGTACAAAACAATGCCTTTGGAATTATTTCCTTTTTTAAAAGAATTCACATGGTGGTAGTATTTCTGTTCGGACTAAGCTAAATAAAATACATTTTACAAATCTTAAACTATAGATACTCTCAATATAATTTAAAATTTCTTTTTCTGTGAAAAAAAACCACACATAAATTTTTGTAGGATTTTATTTAGTTTTACTTGTATAACTTACCATTTCAAAGAAAATAGAGCTTCAAAGAGTCAAAAAAAAGAGATGGATCCTATGTTGTTGCCTGTTCAGGCAATATCTGGAGTGCTCTGCCTGACAGATCTGAGATTTTTCAATAGATGTTTCAGTAACTGCTGATGTATGTGATTAACTCAGTATTCCTATTTCTTGTGATAAATATCTGAAGAGTGATTATTCCATCATTTCTAGAGGGCATCTCATATTCAGGATATTATGTACTCTGTTCATTTTATCAATGCCAGTAGACATTTTTTTCATTGTTTTTTTTTTTTTTTTTCCCCCACTGTAGGTTTGGGAGGAGCCCTGGGTTACCTTACAGGTGCTATGGATTGGGGTCAAACTATACTAGGATATACCTTGGCATCAGAATTCCAGGTGATTTTCTTCTTCGCAGCCTTGGTTTTCATAATCTGCCTTACCGTACATCTGTGCAGCATTCCTGAAGTCCCACTCAGACACGAAAACGAAGAGGCAAAGTTCTTGTTGGAAGCGACTGAACCCCATAAGTACAGCTCCATCGAGGAGGAAATTAAGAATGGTTACTTAAAATCAGCGTGTGCCGAAAGAAAGGCTGCGGCCAAGCCAGGGAAATGCGCGGCTGCGTCACGCACAGAGGTGAGTGCAGAGGCGATTTTATAGGACATATTTTGCATCCTTGGGGACCCCTTAATTAGCTAATGCTGATTGTTTGTAGTGGAGTCCTTTCACACACAGAGAAAAGAGCCCTCCACCAGGCTACAGAGACAGAAGAAAGCCTGCTTGGTTTTCTTTCTCTTTTTTTTTTTTTTTTTTCTTCAGAAAGTATTGCCAGCAAGAGGGATAAGACGAGCAAGTTCTGATGTTTTGATCCATTGACAGGGATGAAGGAGAACCTGGCTCAGTTTTCTGATCAATGTTAATCTCTTCATATCCTCTTCACGTGAATTTTGTAAATAGGATCTACTTTGTCCTTTAGTCGTGATATATTTCACATAAAATTGTGGACAACTCTGATGTAGGTCTCTAATTCTCACTGAAATCCACAAGATTTTGTACATAGTACATGTGAAATGTATGTTCCCTGTCTAGCAAACATTTGGGTTGTCTGCTACTCAACATTTCATTGAGCACTAATGCTTTAAAAGTGCTGCTTGTGCAGCAGTGCTAACTTGCTACCAGAATTTGAGTTTTGAGTGAGATTGTAGCTGTGCCTTTGTCAAAATTTTGAGGTGCAAGAGAACAGTGAGTACTTTTAAATCCTCACTGTTATTTTGTTTCTGATGCATTTTTATGAGAGATTTCTTCAATCTTAGGCACCTTGGAAGAGGTGTACCTACCAGAAAAATATTTGGGGAGCCCACTTCTGGAATGGTCTTGGAAACAGATGATAATTCTTACTGTTTGGTTGACTTTTAGTGCTAGAAATCCTCATGGCTGTCTCGTGGTACCTACATAAGCAAAATATAACACAATAGTGGTGACAAAATTGCTTCTCATTTTAATTCCACCTTTGATTTCTTGGAATTATGCATATCCATCCATGATACAAAGGTTTCATAAATCAGGTAAAACTTAGCACGTGCAAATGGTTGCAAGTAAGAAAGCAATACTCTTGTTTAATCTGTAAATAAAAGGGATTTATTATCTTTTATTGTTTGTAATTTGTTTTGTAATAGCACTTGGTATTCCTAACCGGAAGAAAAATATTATTACACCAGATGCAAGACATATGAAATGAGCATTGCCTGGTGAGAATGCCAGGCAAACACAGAGTGGGGCAGACAGCAAGGCAACAGCTGTGGGCAGAATCTGACACAAGCACTGTGATGCTGCCTGAGCATCCCCACTGCAGGCCAGCTTGAGCAGCCAGCATCCTTCACCAGCCCTGCTCACTCTGAGCATCCTCCAAATTGTTAGAGATGAGTCATCAATTGCTTGGACCATGTAGGTTGCAAAAAACAAGAAGGCAAATGAGGATGAGAGAGTGATGCAGTGAAAGAGAGGGGAGCTGACTGTGGTTTGGGGTAGCCTCTGCCTTGGAGAGAAATAATTCCATGGAGTCAGCAATGTGAGTAACATGGAGTTCCATGTCTGAGACCAGAGGTGAGGCTGTGGTGTCCACTGTGGGTGAGCCTGTGCCATTGCCCTCCCCTCTGGCTAGCCTGGGCAGTCTGTTGGAGTCCCCTAGTGCTTTGATTAGTCTTGTGTTTCTTTGATGTGCATTTCTTTCTGTGTATGTGTTCTAGACACTCACTGCTTTAATGAGCCTGTGGCACATGTTTGCTGAGTTCATTCATTACCATAATCACTTCCTTGAAGAAATGGTTTGGCTTCCTGTTTTTCTCTCTCTCTCTTTTTCTCTCTCTCTCTCTCTTTTTTTTTTTTTATTTTTTTTTTCCCCAATTGCAGGCATCATGGCCATATTTCTTCTAAATTAAGAGCCTCTGCTCTCACATGCTAATAGCTAACATGATTATTTATGAGATTTGACCTTTTACAGTATGAGCAGACACCCAAAGCAATTGGCCTTGCAGTCTTTTGAGTGGTGCCAAATTATTCAGGGTCCACTGCCATAAAACCCACGTCATATTGCTTTGTCTGTATTCTTATCATCTTATGCCCTGAGTTGTGTAATTTTGTAGAGATTATTTGGTATTGTGAGCTTTTGAAGGATGAAGTGCTTAAACAGAGCCAAATTTCAGCACATTATTTAAATTAGCATGCAGTTTGTGTGCTGGTATATTTTGAATGTGTGCATTAAACATTCTTGTTTTCCATTTCCACTCTGGAATATCTAAATAGAAAGAAAACATTTCTATGTAGCTATCAAATTATTGTATCTAATCACTGCAGTGTACTTTGTAATTCTGTGACCTTATCTTAAAACTTGGATTGGAAAGGCTATTTTAAAAAGCAGTGTGGAAGAATTGCAAACTAAATTAAGCCAAGTCAAATGATAGTAATTGTCCTTGAAATAATACTAATGAGTCAATCTGGAATTTGTTTTCTTTTTATAATTGTAGAAGAATATAAAGCTTACCCTGTTTAAAAAAAGACAGTGATGCCAAGGGAAATTCCAAGGGATTTGGACAATATAAAGTCCAAGGTGGAAGTCAGCAACTTGAATTTTGGCATTCCTATGAGGATTAAAAACCTCACACTGAAGCAAACTATTTTCCAACTTTATATGTGGTGTTAATTCATAGAGTAGCTTGCAGCATAGCCGAGTTCAAAGGAAAGTAGAATTGTGAAAAGTAAGTACAACACTGGAGGAAGAAAGGAAAAAATGACATCTTACAGAAGACTGAAGACAAGATCCCATCCAAGAATTTCCAGTAATTAGCATAACTGTTCTTCCACATTTCATAACATAAATCTTCCCTAACCATCTCTCCCAACGCTGTTGTCTCCAAACATTATGAGAGAAAATTGGAAGTTTTCATCATGCACAGTTAAAATAGGGTATTTTTCTTTTTCTTTAAAAGCAGTGATCCAGGCAGGAGCTTTAATACAGGACGAATTATGTGTGAAAATACCTGATGTCAAGTGTGCCTACAGTAGTTAAAAAAAAAAAAAAAAGAAATAATACAAATGATCTGATGAATGTAACTGGGAACATGGGGCATTAAAGATGGTGAGAAAATGTGATTTTCCTCATCAGTGAGATTTCTTACCCAGCACCAATTAAGTTGTGATTGTGAGATGAGTTAATTCTCCCATGGTATGAGGTGTTCAGATGCTGGAGCTCACATTCTCTGTGTGCTACCATGGTGAACTACAGCTTCTCCCTGCTTCAAGGACAGTGCATAGTGGAATCTCATGATATATCTGAAGAAGCAGAAGTTTCCCTAGAAAGAGAAGTTTCTCAGGGAATTTAGCACATAGAATGGAAAGGGAATAAGGTTTCAGAAATCCTCAGAAATCCACAATTTTAATTTTCAGGAAGTATTTTGAGCATTACTGTTTTCTGTGGCAGCTTTAAAATTTCAATGTAGAGCTGATGGTCTCTATAAAGAAATAACTTTTGTTTCTGGTTGTTTCTGTTGCTGGTTCATTTGGGGTTTTTTTAAACTCTCTGAGTCTGCTTTGGCAGAAAATTTCCCTGTGATTTTACATGTAAATAATTGTCCTACTGATTATAACAGGAAGAAATGTTACATTCCTGCTGATATACTCCATCTCTTCTATAGTTTCTGTCAATTTTATAAGTTGAAGGAAACTCAGGACCCAAGCCACCCTTCCTAGCAAAAAAAAGAAAATACTTTGGAAGTTTAGCAATGAAAAGATGCTACTAAGGCCTTCTTCATTTGCTGTCAGCTATCTCATTAGCCTTCAGGACAATAATACTGTATTATTCTTGAATATTTGCTTTTAGGAAAAAAGGCAGATGACCCTTAAATCCCTCTTGAAGACACTTTCAAGCATGCCATCCCACTATCGTTATCTGTGTGTGAGCCACCTCTTTGGATGGATGGCTTTCCTGTCCAACATGCTCTTCTTCACGGATTTCATGGGACAGGTAAAGCATAAAATCGTCTCACCACTCCTTCCTTGTTACATCATCTCCTCCATGAAAAATAAATAAAATGATGTTGCAATCCTGAGGAAATGACACTGGTGTCAGAGCCATTTATATCTGGTCGGTTCAACAATAGTTTTGTAAACAGCTAATTAAGGCTAATTAAGCTAATTAAGGTCAGGCCCTCGTTCCAAGCCTTTCTGTGAGATGGCTGGGGAAAACCTTCAGTATTTATAAGGTTATTTGTGTCTAACTGTTCCAGGTGAAGCTGGAAGCTACTCTCAGATGGGCAGGTTTTCCAGCTGGGGCAGTGCTTGGATGCAGCTGTCGTGTATCACATTCACACAAAATCCCCACCTGCACTGCAGCCCACCTGGCCTCAGGCTGTGTAGCCCTTGGCACACAGGAAGCTACTTGGTAGCAGAAGATTTTATCTTCTTGCATTTGTCTGCCCTGAGTCCCTTTTCTCAGCAACTGTTTGCCTTCACAATACCCAGTGGTGCCTTTTTCATGTCATTTCCAGGGACTGTATGTCCTTAATGGTGATTCTTGCCTATATGGACGGGTCTGCCTCCTTTCTTCCAGAGTACTAATATGCTCCTGGCACAAATCTCTCACTGCCACTCCCTGCTCTTCTGTGGTTTCCACACAGTATTCCCATTTCCTTGCCTTTTTGTCTGTATAGGCAAGGCAAGAGGGAGGGGGTTTTTCCCTACAGTATAGATGAAACTGGAAGAAAAAGGCTTTGCTTGTCTAGAAAAGTAACTGGATAAGACAATAACTGTATGGAAAAGTGAGTGTGTTGAGGTAAACTTGAAAGAGAAAACAGAAAAAAAATGTAGGTAAATTAGGTAAAGAAAGGCTAAGGCAAGAAGGCAGAAGCGAGAAAAGTTAGTTGGAATTTGGACACCCAAAGGATAAAAGAGCAAATGTGTTGATGCAAAGTAGATGGTCCAGGAAAAGGCAGAGGGTAATAAATGAGGCAGAGCCTGGGATGTGATAGTCCAGAAGATGTGAATGTGAAACCTGGAGAATTACAAATTACTGGTTAGGACAGTGCTCAACAGATTTCTTCTGTGCTCCCTAGCAAGGATGGGCCCTGTGCCCTAGAGAAGGAGGCATTCCCTACGTGCAGCCATCCCTGCCTCCTGTGACTGTCGTGGTCTCTTTCAGGTTGTGTACCACGGGAATCCTTATGCACCTCACAACTCCACGCTTTACCTCACCTACAAAACAGGGGTAGAGATGGGATGCTGGGGATTGTGCATCAATGCAATTGCTTCGTCAGCCTATTCTTGTAAGTACCCAGGAATGAGCTCCAACCCTGTGCTTGCTGTTTGCCATTGTTTAAAATCCCTGAAGGGATGCCCAATTACCTGGATTTTTGTCTACATTAAAGCATTAAGAAATGTTACATTCTCAGCGTTGCTAGAAACTTATATCCTAGCCCAAACTGTTCCTGACCACATGAGGGTCACTTTGTGAGTAGGAGATTGTTCTGCATGTGAACTGACCCTGGACACTGAAGATCATTCTGAAATTAAATGCCACACCAAATTCTTAGGTGCTCTTTCACCTAGCAGTGCTGCTGCTGCAGGCTCTCAAAGGTGGCCTCTACCCATTTGCATTCCCCATGCAGAAGGTCTTGCCAGAACCTTGAATCCAAAGCTCTCCAAGGCTATGTGTAAACATGCTAGCACCCCTCCCCAGGTAGATTTCATCATAACTTCTCCCAAGGATTAAAAAACTACCCATGATCCGAACACTCAAACAGGTATCATTTTGGGGGTTGATCTGAGCATCTAAAAGAGGCTTGAGGGAAATGTTTTCACCTTTGGAGCTTAACTGCAGGCATTTCTGTGTGGCCTTTCTGTGGATGAACATCTATCCAGCACAATTATCTCTGGGCGCAGCTGCAGTGCAATCTGCAGGTTGAGCACTGGGTGGTGTGAGCAAGTATTCCTTGGCAAGTTTAGACCTACAATAATTTGAGGTAATTTCCAAAATCATCAGCTTTACAAAATACAACCTTCATTGCATTTTACAAAATACAACCCCTTAAAAGGAACTCCTTGATAAAATGTGACCTGTTTTTTTAAATCTCACCAGCACTTTTGCTTTCTTTTCACAGACTTGCAGAAAGTCCTTCTGCCATACATAGGATTAAAGGGACTTTATTTCATTGGATACCTACTTTTTGGACTGGGTACTGGATTAATTGGCTTGTTTCCCAATGTCTATTCCACTCTGGCTCTTTGTTCACTCTTCGGAGTCATGTCCAGCACACTGTACACAGTGCCATTCCACCTCATTGCAACGTACCACAGGGAAGAAGAGGTGAGTGCAATGTCTCAAGAAGCATGAAGCTTATATCTGTCTGTGTCTGTTAACCTGTTTTGGGGGTAAACTGGACAGAAAATAAGAAGCTTTGAATTTTAATTTTGAACTATTATAATGACACATATGAATGGGAAGTTTTTGACAGAGAGAGTTAAAATCAGATCTCCAAATACTCCAAACAGGCCTTCAGTGAAACAGATAATTATTTATCATCACATCTGAAACAAAGCCAATCACAGTATGTGTTCAGGCAGTAAGCAGGTAACAGAGATCCACTTGTATTGTCTTCAAGTCCTACCTTCCTTATATAATTTCTTTCAGCCATATTAGCAGAGGACTTGACTTCTGAGTGCCTGAGGTTTATAACAAGGCTGTAAAGGCTGTAAAAAATTTTAGTTAACTGCAAAGTATTACAAAAGCTGACATTCAAGTAGAAACAGTTTGATATAGTTCAATATTAAATCATATACCACATTCTCATTATCTTTCTAAATGTCTGTGGTTGGGTTTTTGTCCTCCACAGCCTTAAATCCTGTTTCCAAGCAAAGTCTGGAAAAACTTGCACACCTTGCATCATGTTACTGGGCACAGCAGGATCTTCATGTATTGTAAAGTATTGAGTTCTTTAATGGAAAAGTTCTCTCAAGTCTCTTAAGTCAGTCAAACAGCTGGAAACAAGAAAGATTAAAGAGAGTTGGAAAAAATTAGAAAGTTCTCAGTATATCTTGGGACATCTGAAGAAATTTAAAAAGGCAACGTTGAGCCACTGGAAAACCACATAAAACATAGTTAAAAGCAGCATAGCGCTGGATCAAGTCCTAGACAACATGACCCACTGTTCTGTACAGCTGTCACCAGCATCCTCTGAATGATGAACAGAACAAAACTCTTTAATTATTCTACTGAATGCTAGGAGGATGTCTCAAAGTGATTAAATATTTCATATCTATGATTCCTAATTTTTCAGCTCATTTTCTTTGTTCCTTTCAACAGAGAATGGTCATGATTTTTTATAAACACAAAAGAAAAGAATGAGCCCAGGTTAGTGTGAGAGCTCAATTCTAAGCTCAGATCAGCCTACTCAGAGAGGAGGAGTAAATGCAAAATTTTTATCCATTCCAAGACAGAAGTGAAATAAAATATACTAAAGTGTGCATGAACTTTATGCTTCATAGGCCAATATATACATGTGTTAATTGTAAAACAACCCATTTTTTCTTGTTTGGTGTATGGTAGTTGCTATGACAGACATTAAATGATATATAATTCTATGTTTAGATTTGAATTAACATTATTAATGGGTTGAGGTTTAGCTCAAGTCTTCTACAATATACAAGATAGGAAAGAAAATAAAGTGTAAACCTTGAGCACAAGGGTGCATTCATTTACAGATTAATGTATTTGTGGTCAGAACTACTGCCACATAGGAGCACTGGGAACAGCCCAGCAAAATAAATATAATTTATTTTAAAAAGTGCCTAAAATTGGAACTTTATCATTTTAGAACAAGGAGCAGATATTTTCCCCCACTGTGCACTCTACCAAAATCATGTGCTGTGTTTTATAATGCTGCCATTCCAGCTCCTGTTCTGTGCTGCTGTTCCCTAGGATCCAAATTCAATTTTTTTTCTACTGGATTAGGAAGAGACTGTTAGTCTCCAGTACTTGTGAGCTTTGTGTAGCTCAAAGGAAATGTAATAGGGTTTGCAAAAAGCAAAAAAATCTTAATGGCTAAGGGAATTTGGATACCAGAACACCGTGGTGCTGCTGGTCTACAGTGTGGGAACTTCTTTTGTTGGAATATGACCTCTTCCATTTAACAGTCTATGCAGGAAGAAAATAAATATGTAAATTACCACATAATTTCCCAATAAAACAGAGTAATTTCTTTCTGGAGGAAGGGACCCTCAGAGATCACACAGATCCGGCTCAAGGAGGGCAACCTAGAGCAGTCTGCCCTAGATCTGGTTTGAATGATTCCAAGAATGGAGACTCCACAACCCCTCTAGTTAACCTGTTCCAGTGATCCACCAGCCTCACAGTGTGCTAGTATGCAAGACACTTATATATAATAAATGAAAGCTTTTGCTCTGCTATGTGTATCATAGCAGATACACTGATTAAAAATTATTACTAAAAGTGGCCCTCAGCAGTGTAGAAGAATCCTAGTCTGGATATTTGTTTTCAGGTTGATTTCATCCTCAGCAATAAAAGTACTACACTTGTACTTTAATACTGATTTCCTTTGTGTGCTTTGAGCCATAACTTCAGTTTTAAATGCCTGTATGTGTGTGGCACACAGCAGCACTGCTGTAAAGCCTTTGGATGTGGTTCCTTACAACATCCTCCCCTCTAAAGAGAAAAGATGCATTTTGATGAGTGGACTGTTAGATGGATAAGAAAGTGTTTTTTCACAAGAAATGGTCACATCCAGAGGGTCATGGTTAATGACTCAGTATCCAAATGAGAATCAGTGACAAGTGGTGCCCTCAAGGGTCTCTACTGGGACCAGTGTGATTCAATATCTTCTTTAATGATATGGATGAAAAGATTGAGTCCACCCTCAGCAAAATCAAGCTGAGGAGGTTTGACACACCTGAAGGACAGGATGCCATCCAGAGGGACCTGGACAAGCTGGAGGAATAGGCCTATGGGAATCTCACGAGGTTTAGCAAGGCCAAGTGCTGGTGCTGCACCTGGGTCAGATCAGCTCCAGTATCAGCACAGGCTGGGCATGAACAGCCCCAGCCCAGCCCTGCCCAGGAGGACTTGGGGGTGCTGTGGGTGAGAGGCTGGACATGCCCCAGCCATGGCACTCCCAGCCCAGAGAGCCAAACGTGTCCTGGGCTGCATCCAGAGCCCCGTGGGCAGCAGGGCAGGGAGGGGATTCTGCCCCTCTGCTCTGCTCTGCTGAGACCACCTGGAGCACTGCAGCCAGAGCTGGGGTCCCTGCACAGGAGGGACAGGGACCTGCTGGAGCCAGCCCAGAGGAGAGACACAAAGCTGGTCACAGGCTGGAGCACCTCTGCTCTGAAGAAAGACTGAGAGAGTTGAGATTGTTCAGCCTGGAGAAGAGAAGGCTTCAGACTGACATAATTGTGGCTTTCCAGTATCTGAAGGGAGCTTTCAAGAAAGATGGAGAGGGACTTTTCACAAGGGCACATAGTGATAGGACAAGTGGGAGCAGCTTCAAACTTAGAGAGAGTAAATTTAGATTAGGTATCAGGAAAAAATTCTTTACTTGTAGGGGGTGAGGCACCAGATCAGGTTGTCCAGAGAAGTTTTGGATATCCCATCCCTGCAAGTGTTTAAGGCTGGGTTGGATATACCTTTGAGCACCCTGGTCTAATGGTGTCCCTGCTCACAACAAGGGCAGTGGAACAAGATAATGTTTAAGGTTCCTTTCAACACAAACCATTCTGTGATTCTGTGATGGTTCTTTGATAATATGATGGCTCCTTCAGCCATGAGTCAGAGCTAAATTATTCATGACAGGATGACCTGTACTGTTAAATGTCAGTTTGACAGAGCTCAAGTTGACCTGAACTTGAAAAGAAGGTATAGCTTTTCTGGTCAATTTTCAATTACTTCCTTAAAAGAAGGAATAGAGGAAAAAAATGCTGGTGGGAAAAGCCGGACAATTTGTTGGAAGCTTGGAAAACTCACTGTTACTTGTAAAATCCCTGACCCTGGGGGGTGTAGCACTGTGTTGGCCAAGAGCTGCGTGTTGCTGACACTGCCCCATTCCTGGGGCTTGTTCTGTGCTTCTCCGCAGAGCCTGAAGCTGCAGGAGGGGGAGCAAGCAGGGGAGCACGGGCGAGGGAAGGGCATCGACTGTGCTGCTCTGACCTGCATGGTGCAGCTGGCCCAGATCATCCTGGGCGTGGGGCTGGGGCTGCTGGTGAGCGCTGCTGGCAGCGCCGTCACCGTGATTTCGGCATCCACCGTGGCGCTCATCGGCTGCTGCTTCGTGGCTTTCTGCGTTCGCTACGTGGACTAGGACTGCAAGAAGAGGAGCAGCTGGAACAAATCTCCCCAGGGGAGCGTTTTCTTTCTGTTTTCTTTACCAGTAGCACTGGTGCTGTTGCTGTGCTGACGCTGCTGGCGTCACCCTCTCTTACCTCCTTGGATCGGTTGCAATTCCAGAGCTTTATGAAATGGAGACCTGAAAAATCTTGCCTCAGACACACACCCTCATACACCTCCACAGTGTGTGCACATGCTGTGGCATGTGATGGTGTGTGTGGCCACAGTATTCTGATGCCCTACACCAGGAGTCATGAAACTCCTCATTACCAATTTGTGGAAGTTAATGGATGAAGACTGTGATAAATTGGAGTAATATAAAAGGACAGAGTTAGGAAGGAAGTTTTTATTTATCTTGTTTTTCAAGTGTCTTAAGTTGGAAACTGTTCCCTCCAATAGTCAAAAGCTGAAGGAGACTGAAACAGGTGTCAGGGGCCAGTTCTATTATGATTAGTGGTACTGCTAAATGGGATCAGTTATTACCAGCTACTGTCAAAAGCAGATTTGAGTGTGAAAAATGACTGGAATATAACAAAGATTGAAGCTTATTGTTTTAAAACATTACTGTAAAGTAATTATTTTGTACTGGATCCTGCTGCTTCTGTATAAATGAAGTGAAAGTACTGGCTGAGCTTGTCAGGAAAGTCTGCCTAAGCCTGCTTTGCAAATCCATGCGTAGGTACCTAAAAATCTGTCTTTGGCCAACAGATGCCATTTTTCCCTTCTTTAAAAAGTGACCTCTCAGTTTTGATGCTGTAATTGAAAAAATAAACTTAGCCAAAATAAGAATTTGACGGCTGGTTGACCACATAAATATTGGCATTGGATATGACAGCATTTGCCTTAAAGTACCATCTCTTTTCTCTCCTTTCCTTAATGCTTTGACTGAAATGGCATTTGCTCTCTCCAGAATATTGTAAATAAATTCAGTTCTGCAAAGCACTATCAAGAATTATTGTACAGTAAACACATAAGCCTGGTTATTTTTATTTAATTGCATATGAAGCTTCATTCTTATTTTTATTACACTGCCAGAGTTTTGAAAACCTATTTGTCAAAGCAATATACTGTATTTATGCTGTGCTTCCTCTGTCCTGAAAACTGTCATATCCATCCACTATGTTATATGTTAAGCCACATGAAGCCATCTGCTAATGCAGTATTGTTAATGAACATTGAGACACTATGGGCAAATAAGGTGTTTAAGGTTGTTTTTGTACTTAATGTTGCACATGTGTAATCAACACTGTTCAGAGAAATGCTTATCAGCCCTTAGAAGTTCTGCAAGACACGAACTGACAACATCAAAAATAAACAGTTACATTTGAGCATCAAGAGCCTCTGCAGAGATGCATCAGCTTCATCCTTTTTCTGTGTTTTCAAGAGTAGACTGAGTCACATAATCTCAGGAAAACCTTAGGTAAATTCTTATTAATTTTAACAAGCCTGTGGGAGCCTCAGATACCTTTTCTTGATGATGACTCTGTCTACACTCTCAAAAGGGGCTCATGTGCATGGCAAACCTCACTACAGCATCTGCATCCTGCCTTTTGAAAAAAACCCACATTCTATGGTTTCTTTTGGTTTGTGGCTCTTCATTTCACACCCATGAAAGAGAAAACCTGGGAGAACAGAGCCCCTGGACTGTGTTTGAAACTGTTTGCAGGCGCTGAGTCAGCCGGAGCATGAGAGCCTCAACCAGAACAAACAAGAGGAAGCCAGAAAATGAAGGATTGCTGTCTTCCCAATTAGCGTTATGCCATCATTAACTCACTTCGATTAACTCCTTATCTCCTGGGAGGAGGAATTTTCAAGGGAAGAGCAAGGCATCTATGAAGCCATAAAAAACAGATAAAGGAGGAGGTGATCTGGTTTTGTAGGACTGCACCGTGTAAAACTGTGCACCAGAAGCTGGGGTCATAAAGCTCTAATTCCACTATGAGGCTGCAAAAGAAATTTTGCAATGTTTACCTATGTCAACATTTTATTAGAGGTCTAACAGTATTAGAACATTAATATTTAAATGGTCAATGTTATCCCTGCTCTGTTACACAAAGAGGGTGCTGGCATTGATTCAGGCCCACAAAGGGACCACAGGTCTGTGGCAATCTGAGAAAGGTTCTGGACCTGCAGAGAAGAGCCCATCATGTATATCAGTGCTTTTATTTACAGATTTATTCAGAGAAAATTGTTTCAGGAACTCATATTATCATTTCTCATGATCTTTCCCTTTAATACTCACTGTGTGCTGCAGAAGACAGAAACATTAAAGTAATTTTTTTCTCTGGAAATCTCTGCAAAAACATCCTATATTGTTCCCAGGACTTCAAAACAATATCTTTATGAGTCTTTGTTAGAAAGAGCAAACTGACAAAAAAGTATATACAATTTGGAAAACCATGTCTAAACAAATAAACAAAAAAATGATGGTGCTCATTTTAAAATTGAATATGTATCTCAAGTGTTACTGAAAACAATATAAAATTTACTAACTCATAAAAGGGGATAAAATAAGTATTTCTTTTAGCAATAGAAATGTTACTAATGTATGTTACTAATATAATATATTACTAATATGTGAAAGGGGATAAAATATTTATTTCAGCAAAAGAAATGCTAAAATTTTTAAAATGTTGAAGGCATTGAAAGATAGTACTGTAATGCTATTAATTTAAGAAGTTCCACCTCTTCTGTGCTTTTACATTAGTTCTGGACTTGAGCCATCAATAAAATTTACTGTACTTAACATCAACTTCATAGCAATGATGCGAGTATAAAGTTACAAGTACCCTGTGCCTGATCTTTCTCCTCTGGTTTTATTTCCATATACAAAAAAATCAAATAAATAAAGATCCTCTCTGTATCATGTTTATGCAAATTATACACTTACACAACTCACACAGACCCACAGAATGGGTCAGGCTGGAAGGGCCCACATTGGGTCATCTGGTCCAGCCTCACTGCTCCAGCAGGGTCATCCCAGAGCACACAGCACAGGGTTGTGTCCAGAAGGTTCTCAGATGTCTTCTGTGAAGCAGACTCTACACCACCTCAGTCACCTCTTCTGGAGGCCAAACAAGCACAGCTCTCTCAGCCTTTCCTCATAAGAGAGATGCTGCTATGCCTTAATCATCCTTGAACTCATCCTCTGAGCCCTCTCAAAGGTGAGATGTCCTGTGACAACCAACCCTCCACCCTCCCACTCCCACCAAAATAGTCATGGTTGAATAAAACGAGGCAGAAGACAAGTCTGCCACCTTATCTTCGTGGCACTTCCCTTTTTCTTTCTCTTACGAACATCTGCCACTTATTCCCCTTTAACAAGCAGGCATGTGACACAAGCAAATCCTTAAAGGAACTTCTGTTTCTCTTGTTTAGAGGACTTGAAGTCTAAGTAATGTCACAAGTATTCTGATTTTCTTTTTCCAGTGTTCATTCTGTGTTTCATAGTATTCTCATTAAGTTTCTTTGACTTGCTTGAAAACAAGCAACTCAGGTGGCTTGTGGCAGATAAACCTTTTTTTTTTTTTTTTTTTTTTTTCTTCCCAGAAAGGCTACACAAATCAGGATGAATCATAAATGTCTCTGCCTAGGGAGAACTCACAGCTTTCTCATTGGTGCCTATGAATCACTACCAGTCCCTGCAGGATGTCAAAAGATAGTGTAAGTGAATGTGACAATGGTGACATTTGATATTTTTGAACTGTAGAAGGATTGGGTGGAAATATCTGATGTAAAATGTCTTTAAATGATTTTTGGGATGATAAAACTATAAAAAATGAGCTATAGACCAAAATTTTCCCCTCTAAGTTTCCAGCATTCTTTTCCATTCTCTAGCTGCTCCATCTTGTTTATTTAAGAGGCAAATGTTCAAGATCACTTGTTCAAGACTAAACTGTGAAAAGTGATTTGCAAGTTTTATGGGCCCTGATGTGATGCATCCACGAGTGCTGAGGGAGCTGGCAGACATCATAGCCAGGGGCTCATGATCATCTTTGAAAGGCCATGGAGATCAGGAGAGGTGCCTGGGGATGGGAAGAAAGCAAATGTCATCCTGCTCTTCAAAACAGGCAGGAAGGAGGACACAGGGGACTGGAGCCAGTGAGTCTAGCCTCAATCCTTGGAAGGGGCAGAGGCCTCCTCAGGATGCTCACTGATGACACAAAGCTGGGAGGGGTGGCTGATACCCCAGAGGGCTCTGCAGCCCTTCAGAGGGACCTAGGCAGGCTGGAGAGAGGGGCAGAGAATTGTCTGAAGTTCAACAAAGGCAGAGCAGAGCAGCTGGGGAGGAACAACCCCTGGCACTGGCACAGGCTGGGGCTGACCTGCTGGAAAGCAGAAGGACAAGGAGCTGTGGGTCCATGGACAACAAGCTGTCCATGAGCCAGCAGTGTCCCTGTGGCCAGGAGGGCCAATGGTGTCATGGGATAGGACAAGAGACAATGGGCAGAAACTGCACAGGAGGTTCCACTTGAATATGAAGAATTTTTTTACTTTGAGAGTAATGGAGCACTGGAACAGCTTTCCCAGAGACACTGTGGCATCCCCTCACTGGAGTTATTCAAGTTCTTCAACTTCTGGATACAATCCTGTGCCTTGTGTCCTAGGATAACCGTGCTTGAGCAGGAAGGCTGGAACAGACAAACACTATGGTCCCTTCCTACTTGACCCATTTTGTGATTCTGTTGCCTTCTATGATGTTCAGTTTCATGCATTGCTCCTATAGATATGCAAGATGAGTTAAGCAGTTGCATTTCCTAACTTTTTTTTTTTTTTAAATTGGAATTAATTTAATTGGAAATGAACATTTTGCCTCCCATGTATTAATAATTTATCTGTGTATTAAGGATAGTGACTTCACATCATGCAGAGCCATCAAACTGGAGGCTGTTCCCGTGGGTTAAGCAGCTGCAGCAGCAGGAAAACAGAAGTCAGTGCTTTCCAACCTGGATTGCGAAATGGACTGAGATGGTCAAGCCGTGTGTTTGCAGGAGAGAGCCGGCCTTGCTCCCCGGAGCTCCCCGGGCGCTTCTGGCCCGGATCATTCCCGAAGCTCCGCCCGCTCCAAGGGGAGCCGCGGCTCGGCTGCCCCCTGCCGGTCAGTGCCGGCACAGCGCCCGCCGGAGCTGAGCGCCCGGCCCGGCACAGCCCGGCCCGGCCTGGCCCGGCCCTGCCCGTCACAGCCCAACCCCGACCGGCCCGGCGAGGCCCAGCCCAGCTCGGCTCGGCCCGGCCCAGCCCAGCTCGGCCTAGACCCGCCCAGCCCCGCCCGGCACACCCCGGCCGAGCCCAGCTCAGCCCAGCCCGCCCAGCCCGGCCCAGCTCAGCCCGGCCCAGCCCAGCCCGGCCCGGCCCCGCACACCCCGGCCCGGCCCGGCTCAGCCCAGCTTGGCACAGCCCAACCAGGCCCCGCCCGGCCCGGCACAGCCCAACCCGGCCCGGCCCGGCCCGGCACACCCCGGCCTGTCCCGGCCCGGCCCGGCACAGCCCAACCCCGACCGGCCCGGCCCGGCCCCGCCCAGCCCTGCTCCTCCCTCCGCCGTCTCCGCAGTTTCCACCTCAGCGCTGCTGCGGTCCGGTTCTGTTTTGTTGTGCTCGGACAGGCCGGGAAAGCTGCTTGTGTCGGCTGTCTCCAGGTTGCCTAATGCATTGCAGACGCTGCCCTATGGGCATGCGGTGGTAGGAGTCCCCATGGGCACGTTTAGCACCGAACTCCTGGCAGAATCTGGCCTTGCAAACCTTCAGTGCTGCAGCCAAGAGTCAATCCTTGCACATTCCCGGCTTGTTTGGCACAGGAGTTTTTGCTGCATTGGCTCACAGCAGGTAATGTGTGCTTCAGGAAACGGGGACACTTGCACAGAGCGAGGCAGCATCAGAGTCTTGGACACTTCTAGTTTCAGGACCCCTCTGCTCCTTAGATGCTGAGAAGGAAACATGACAAACAGCAGATTTGTGGAGTCCAAGGAGTGGCAAGAGGGAAAGGAAATGTTTCTGACAGAGATGCCCTCTGCTGAAGTCTGGGAGTTTACACTGGGTAAACTATGTAAGTTTACTCAGTGTAAACTTATATATTTGGCAGACCGCTACATAAGTGCAAATGTATCTCAGATGATTTGAGGCTTTTTCAACATTCAGATCTGATTTTTTTTTTTTAATTAAATTAATGTTACCTTGCAATGCAACTTGCAAGTTATTCAGTTTCCATGGATTTGAGGGCTGAGGCATCTTCTTTCTTTAATAAGTGCTGCAGTTCCAGCAAAAAAACCAATCCCAACAAGTTGGCCTTTAGGAAATATATCCCAAATATTGTTAGATTGTTAGATTGCCATAACACTGCGAAACATGGCAATAAAACATCTTTTGAAACTATTATTCTCTCTGAGAGAAAAATGACACCTAATTGAAGGGTGGTGTTCTTTTCTGGACAGGGATTTTGCATTTTAGAATATTTTCCTTGGAATTACTTTATATCAAGCGTGCTCAAAATTCAGGATTTCAGTTTACATTTCTGAAAATGTAATCCCAGTTCTGAAATTTAAACCAGATTCTTCTTCTCCCTATTTACGATCTACTGTACAAAGTGAGCAGTTATTTACTACTGCTGTAGGATCTCTTTTACCTTCAGTTCAGGAGCTCATGGTTTGCCCTCTATATGTCTATATCCATCTCTAGATTGGCCTATGAATAAGAGACTGGATTTCAGCAGGAAGTGACTTTTGGTGGGCAGGAGGAGGACTATATATCCTCTGAGCCCCTTCCTGCCCATTTCAGCAGGAATTAAAAGCAATTAAAATATTTTTAAAAATCATTTAATAGGTGATTTGAAATACATGGTAGTAGATTATTTGAGGGCATAAAATTTTTATAGGTTTTTCAGAATAAACATCAAGCAAGACAGACACTAGTGCTAATTCTTCTGCATTGGAACAAAGATATATCTGGAGCAATCTATTTGCTATCACAGAATCACCCAAAGCACAGAATAGTTGGGGTTGCCTCTGGAGATGACCCAATCCGAGCCCCCTGCTCATCACAGGGTTGCTAAAGCAGTACAGCCAGTGCTAAGTCAGATTCTGAGCATCTCTAAAGTTGGAAACGCTACAGCCTCTCCAGGCAACCTGTTCCAGTGCTTGACCACACCATTTGACAGGGTTTTTCTTTCTCCTTACATTTAAATGATGGAATTTCATCATATTGCCTCTCATCCAATACTGAGAAGAGTCTGGTTTCATCTTTAATCCCTACCCACATTAGATATTTACACATATTGATAAAGCCTTTTCAGGTCCAGGCTTAACGCCTCCAGCTCTGTCAGCCTCCCCTCACATGGCAAATGCTCCAAGCCCTCCATCCTATTGCAGCCTTCCTGGAAAATAATCCAGAACTGGGTAAACTGCCCTGGACTGGACACAGCATCCCAGATGTGTCTCACAGGCTGAGCAGAAGGGAAGGAGCCCCTGCCCTGAGCTGCTGGCAGTGCCCTGCCCAGTGGAGCCCAGGATGCTGCTGGCCTTGGCTGCACTGGCCCATTGCTGGCTCATGTTCACCTTGTCCCAGCTCCTCTCCTTTCCAGTCTATTTGACTCAGCCCATGCTGGTGCAGGGAGTGCAGGAATTTGCCATTCCTTTTGTCCAGATGCCTAGGGTTCCTGTAGCCCATTTATCCAAACCATTAGGGACTCTTTGAAAGGTAGCACAATCCCTGGTGTGGGAGCCACCCTTCCAGATATAAGTGTGCTGATCAGACTTTTCACAAATACAGACACAAGTCATTTTCCACAAGATTCCAGTTTTATCCAGTGTGAAGTTCAGCTGAGTGAAAGTGGAAGGGTTCATTGACGCTTTTAGAAGTCAGTGTCGAACAGTTAATTTGATCATTGTACAACTGACCATACACATTTAGCTGATCTGAAGGAATAAACACAAGTCCTTGGAGAAACAGTATCGCATTGTCCCAAGAAATGGATGAACAGGGACACAGCTGGGATCTGAGTAGAACAGCTTTGATTTATTATTTCCCACACTGAATAGTAATCAGTCCTTTCCAAACAGGAAGTTTATGTTTCTCAAAAGTTGTTAATAAAGAAACTGCTTCTGTCTACAGCTGATCTTTTGGCCCAATTTTCTTAGCCATTCTGTGAGTCTGTATTTTACAGTTAAGATTTTGCAAAGGACTCTGAGGCTATGCAGACATAGGCAGAGAAACCTGCTGATGTATATTATCAGCCACTTTTTAGCACATGAATGAGTTAACTGGCTACTCATGGCTCCAACTGCTACTAGGATTGTACCTAGAGGAGATTCTTTTAACTGATCTTATCATGATAAAAAGATATTTTCAGTAACCCCTTTTAAATGGAAAAATAAGAATTCTCTTTTGAGAAATAACCCTCACTAAAAAAAGAAAATCCAAGCTCTCAATCTAATGTCCTTGAGCTGCACCACACTCACATCTATTCCTGCTCCAGTTCAGGGATACAAATTAGATCAGAGCTTCTCTGCACACACAATTGAATAATCAATTTTAGGGCAGACAGTCGTGAATGGGAATGAAGGGGACTGGACTTTTTTTACTTCTAAAGTGAGTGCCAGAATAACTCACTGAGAAAGTGAAACAGCATTTCCACCGAAGAGGCATTTCAAAGGGAAACCTGGAAATGCAATTGGAGGTTGTTATTACATTAAGATCTTGGTTAGTTATTTAAAGGGCTTAGATGCTTAAATATCCCTAAGGAATCTAAGTCTTTGCCTGATGAGAATATCCAGTTTTTAAGGGCTCTCTCTGTCACTAGATGTCAGCCTGCACCTTCGGCTCCCTACCCTTCCATAACCAAATGCATCTCTGCCAGCACCCCACCAGAAATCTGTAACAGGAGACCAAGCATGAAAATCTTGTCAAGAATTCAGTAAGTATTGTTTTGCATCCTTCAGCAATGTTTATTTTAATACATGAAAAGGTGATTGTTACAAACGAAGGCATGAACATTTGTAGGAAACAGCATTTTTGAAGCGCATTGTACTCATGAAACCCTGGGATACTTGGTAGGATTTGTTGTTGTTGAGCTGGAATGATCCTCTGCTGAGGCCACACACCTTATTCACACAGAACAACTGCACCTTCTGCCAAGACCCAGGCTCACACAGAGCAGATTTCATGCTGTTAGCTGGGACTCATGGCACAGGTGAAGCAAAATTTCTCTCTGCTCACGTGTTGCTAGAGCAGTGCTCTTTGACTGTGCTGGACACACACTGACCTGCACAATCTGAGCAGCTGGTCTGACCTAAATCAACATCTGGCCAAATGTGGATGAGTTGTGCCTCTTCCAAACAGCAGATCCATGACTTACACTTACACCTGGTGGATCAGTGGCTTGTGAGAGAGCTGCCCACAGATTTCATTGTCCAGTCCCTACACACTCTCAGGGTATTTTCATGTTTGGGTGATTTGCCAAATGAGAGGTTTTTATGTCTCTAGTGATCAGACACCTGGGGTTTCTCTGAGGGTGGTACATTGGCACTCTGGGCTAACTATGCATTGTTCTGAATACCACCTGCTTTACTGTGTTGTTTTCCTGGCACTAAACTATGTCTACATCGACATCCACAAAAGCACACAGATTTTGCCATGCTGAGCACCACAGAGGCTGTCTTTCAGGCAGCTTGCTATCTACTGAAATTCATAGTTACACTCTAGACACTTGGACAGCTGTTAATTTAAAGCACAAGAACAGTTAAACATCAGATAAGGTAAAAATTTCCAGCAATTTAAGCAAGAAATTACACTGTTCAAAAGCAAACAGTAAGAGCATCTGGCTCTGAGATTCCTCCCATGTCCTTAATTTAGATACTTTCTCCTGGCCTACAGCAACACAATTATGTCTCTCTGAACTCTGGACTTAAGAGCTCATGGTATCCTTTTCTCATAAAACTGTGCAACTTTCTTGACATGCAACATGTCCCAGAAAAGAAATGCAGTTTTTTGCAAATCTTTTAGCACATTAATCTGCTTTACCTGCAGGTCTAGAAAGACATCAGGTTCCTGGATAGCATAGTGGAACTTTAATTGAACCAGGACCTGGGAGCAAGTCAACCTCTATTCTTGGGAAGGGGAGACCTAGAATGCACATCTGGATCCAATTTCTATTCTGTATTAGCAGTGAAAAAAATCTCTCCACAATTCCTCTTTGGAGATTACACACTAAGCACTGTGCTGCCAAGCAGAGTTCGAGAGCTTTTGCTGCCCTTATGACCCAGCAACAGTGAGCTACTCTGGCAATGGGGAGCTGTTTCAAGCCAGAGAATATGACCACATTCACAAAGTGGCCCAGAGATTTAACCACTCCCCTGGGATGTGGAAAAGGGGAAGTTAAATCTCTCAGACTGTGGGGGATAGCTGTGCCCACTAATTTAGCATTGCACAAAGGAAGGGGAATGAGCATAATCCCCACATACATTGAAGCTGGGACAGAAGCAGCACATCCAGGCACAGATTCAAAGGGATGGGGGGAATGAGTTGAGTTCACAGCAGCTTCTGACTTAGTGTGGCCTGGCACAGGGTCTTCTGTGTTGGGATGCAGAGTTGCCTTCCTCACAGGATACACACTGTGGCCAGTCCCAACAAAGATATCCCCATAAAGCACAGAAATAAGTGCTACAGAGTTAAGCAGATTTAGGCATGCTTAAGAACAGATTTCTAGGCACAAAAATTTTACTAGAAAAAACTTAAGTACCTACAGACTTCACCACTCAACCAAGTCAGGATTTAGGAGGTTAGAGAGGCAGTTGTACAGTACTTAGATGCTCAAGTTCTTCTGTTCTTCGGAGTCTTTACATCTTCATAAGTATGCCCATCAGCCACCAGCTTACTTCTGCTGTTCTTCTTCAGACAACTTGTACATCGATATCTTCCCCATTAGCAAATGCCCGAGTCTGGAGAAATCTTTTCTGCCTTGAAAGAAAAGATAACAACTTCTCCTTGAAAGTAGCAGAACCAGCTGTTTTCAGACCAAACACTAACTTAACAACAGGAGTTACCAACACATACAGTACACCTAACAGAGTCTGAAAAGTGTAATTGCCACCATGGACAGAAATAACAAGTTTGCTCCATGTCAGTACTCAGAGGTGACAAACAACCCTCTGCATAAATGCCTTTTTAGCAGAACCAGGCAGATGTTGGAGTTAGACTGCAAGAAAAGGGGTTGGTAATAGAAAACAGTTTTGAAAATTGTATTTAAATAATAATCTTATATGCAGTACTAGGGGTTAATGAACTTGTGTTCTGAAAACAAAACCAGAAATGTTGCATTTTTCTATCATTTAAAACAAATACTTTAATATTTTGATTTCAAATTTTTTTCCTCATAATTAAAAAAAATATTTTAAGAAGTAGATATATATCCTTATCATAAAAACTTTCACAGCTTAAAAATACACTTTTCTTATCCCCCTAAAAGTTTGATTCAGATAAACCTCAAATGATTTCCCAGGCATTTCTCTGAAACAGAGGCTGGTAAAGGCTAATACCTGACATTCTCTAGGCTACATAAGCACTGTAGGCCCTAGGACTGCTCAGACTGAAGAAACTTCACTGAAACACTGGCAAGAGTCAGTGCAAACCCTTAGCAGAACTAAAGCCTTGTGCTTGGTTTTAAGTGAACGCAGAAGTATCCCAGAGCAAGTGATTTTAAATGGCTAGGATGGTTTATTTTTCCCCTTGTTTTTCGGTTTTGTAAAAATTTTAATTTTATTTACAGTTGTGCTGATGTCCTGAAGTGAAATATGAACAGTCTGAAGTGCAGCAAGAATTAAACCTGCAACCTCAGTGCCCTGGGAGAGATGGGGTCTTGCTACACACGGTCTGGAGCTGTGAGGTTTCCTTTCCCCTCAGTGGCTTGGAGAGGCTGGGGAACAGTATTAGGGGGCTCCAAACCCAGGGTAAGGAACACCCTATGAAGCTGCAAATTCTGTCCTTGGGTTTCTCCTTGGCTGTCTGGATTGCTCTATACCCTGGCAGCAGCTGAGGGGATGAGGGTAGCTAGAAAAGCAGATCCTGCTGGAGGGGAGCACAGTGTTCCTTGTCCCCGCTCTTTCCTAAAAGAGGGGAAAGGCACCAAGCCTGAACAAGCAGGTGCTTTGTTCCCACTTGTCCTGGCTGTTTCCCTCAGAGCAGGTTTGAAACAGAAGAGAGGCTGGCTGATCCCTGTGCCCTCAGTGGAGCCCAGGGAGCAGTGACCAGTCATGGTTTACAGGGTCCTGCAGCAGGGAGAGAGGAGCTCAGCTCCCTCTCCCTGCCACAGACAAACACTGAGGGTGGGAGGGCTGCTGGCAACTCCAGCTTCTGGGGATGTGCTTGAGGTCTTCCAGCCTCAGTCCACCCCAACCTCCCTGTGGTGCATTGCACATCCTACATCCTACATCCTCCCTGGCTGGAGTCCCATCACCCTCATTAGTTCTTGCTCCCCAGCACAGGAACAAGCACTAAAAGGCATCTCATAGAGACACCCCACCACTACCTTCTCCTAGTCCTGTTCTCCAGCTCAGGGTGCATCTTCCAGACAACAACGTCCATCAAGTGTCTCCGAGGGCAGACAAAATTGCAAAAGAGCATCTCTCACTAAGAAGTCCTCCTTTACTCATTCCCTCCTCCCCTTGTCCTGACCAGGCATTCAATATCCCCAGGCCATGTCTGGCACTGTCCCACCCCCCAGACCCCCTGCCATCTCAGCAGTGTTGCTCCATGGAGCTGGCAGGCAGTAGGTCGTAGCGGCTGCTGTACATCACCACGCCGGGAGGGTAATAGGCCACTTCTGCCTGCACGGCTGCAGCCCGGGGACCAGCAGGGACAGGGTGGACAGGTATCACAGCATGCAGGGCCTGCTCCTCCTTCTCAGGCTTGGTGGTGTCAGTGAAAGGGCGCATGGTGGTGAGGGAAGGTGAGGTGATCTTCCAGAGGAGGTTCTTCAGTGCCTTGCGGAACTCCCTGCGCATGAGGCAGTAGAGAACAGGATTGAGGCAGCTGTTGGAGTGTGCCAGGCACACACTGATGGGGAAAAGGTACACTTGGGAGAGAAAATACTCATTACTGAAGTGCACCACGTTGAGTTTGATGAGTATCCCCCACGTTGTAAGTGCTTGGTTAGGCAGCCAGCACAAGAAGAAAGACAGCACCACGATGGACACTGACCTAGTGACCTTGGAGCGGCGCTTGATGCTGGGGCCGCTGCAGGTGCTGCCCACGTGCTTGTCACTGATGAAGCGCACCAGGAGCAAGTAGCAGAGACTAATGATGACCAGTGGCACCACAAAGCCCAACAGCACCTTCTGGATGTGGTACAGACCCAGCCAGAATTGCGCATTGCTGCCTCGGCCCTCTGGGAACTTGACAAGACAGAGAACATCATCAAAGACAGTGGCAGTGGTGGAAAAAATGGCATGGGGCAGGGAAGCCAGGACAGCTGACAGCCAGATGAGTGCACAAAGCCACTTGGCAGAGCAGCAGCCCCCCACCGGGTCTCCCCGACGCTGATTCTTCAGGGCAGAAGCCACAGAGCGGTATCGAGCCACACTCATGGCAGTGAGAAAGAATACACTGGCATACATATTCATTGCTGTCACATAGGAGACGATCTTACACATTGCCTTGCCAAAGAGCCAGTTGAAGTCCAGCGCGTTCTCCACTGCCCAGAATGGCAAGGTCAGCACAAACTGGAAGTCAGTCACTGCCAGGCTGGTCACAAAGAGGTTGATCGAGGATTTCCTCCAGCCTTGCTTGCTTTTCATCAGGTAGAGCACCAGCAGGTTTCCCACCAGTCCCAGGGCACACACCACGGAGTACACCAGCGAGATGACAATCCTCACCACATCAGAACTGTCCCCCTGCATCCCGTCGGCTCGCTCCAGGTTGATAGTCTTCAAGAACTGCAGGAAGGACACGTTGCTGCCGTTGTCCATCTGAGAGCTCTCCAGGAAACCCAGCGGCGTGTCCCAGGACTGCCTGTCCGCTCCTTCCTTTATGCCAGCGGCTGGCGAGCAGGCACCGCGCTCGCAGGGCTCGCCCATCCCATGCTAGGGTGAGAGACGGGTCCGCGGGAGCTTTTCTTCCCCGAGGCTGACCAGCGGCGGCGGGCTGCGGGCACGGCGCGGTGCCGGAGCGCGGTGGCACCGCTGGCGCCGCTGGCTCCGCGCCGCGCTTTTATCCGCGCCGGCGGGGCGGGGCATGCGCGGTGCGCGCGGAGCTCTCCCGGGTGCTGAGCGCGGCCCCGCTGCCCCCGCGGACCGCCCCCGTTCTGTTCCGTTCCGTTCCGTTCCGTTCCGTTCCTGTCCTGGCCCTTCCCGCCCACTCCCGTCCCGTTCCATCCCTTCCCGCCCCGTTCCGTCCCGTCCCGCACACCTGGCCGAGAACTGCACGTGTGAATCAACCGGGCGTTCCCG
Source organism: Muscicapa striata striata (assembly GCA_030060385.1). Taxonomy (NCBI): domain Eukaryota; kingdom Metazoa; phylum Chordata; class Aves; order Passeriformes; family Muscicapidae; genus Muscicapa; species Muscicapa striata. The sequence goes on from JAREIS010000142.1 coordinate 3,008,660, forward strand.
CGGGCTCAGTGCGGCGAGCGCCCGGCCAGAGGCGATGCTCTCTCCGTCTCCCCCGTCCCTCGGTGTGATGCTGCCTCCTCCGATATGATCCCCCATCTCCCGATGTGTGATCCTAACTCTCTCGATGTGATCCCCTCTCCCCCGATGTGATCTCCTCTCCCCGATGAGATCTCCTCTCCCCGATGTGATCTCCGCTCCTTCGATGTGATCTCCTCTCCCCGATGTGATCTCCTCTCCCCGATGTGATCCCCACTTCCCCGATGTGATCCCCACTCCACCGATGTGATCTCCTCTCCCCGATGTGATCCCCACTCCCCCGATGTGATCTCCATTCCCCCGATGTGATCTCCTCTCCCCGATGTGATCCCCACAATCCCGATGTGATCCCTCTCCCCCGATGCGATCCTCCATTCCCCCGATGTGATCTCCTCTCCCCGATGTGATCCCCACAATCCCGATACGATTCCCTTCCCCGATGCGGTCCCCGCCGACCAGCTGTCACAGAACCTTTCCCCTCCTGCGTGGGGACAAGTTTTGGGGATGTCGCACCTTCGCCGAGCCACAGGGTGATCCGTAAACCACCCGCGCTTTCGCGCTTGAGAAACCTCGGCACCGAGCCGGACCGCGCTCCGAACGGACGCGCCTTCTGCTTTTGGGATTTCGGGAGACGGTGTCTGTCCCTCATTTTGAAGCGAACGGCGGAGAAAGAAGCAGTAAAGGCCGGGTCTCGGCGCAGCGCTCGGGCGAAGCCGGGAGCAGCAGCCGCTTCCCCGGAGGCAGAGGGATCCCGCCCGCAGGGGGCCCCCCTGTCTTGCGCGGGGCCCGAAAATCGCTTCTCCACGAAGCTCGCCGCCGAAACAGAGAGCAACCGGTGGGAATAGGAGCTGAGGCTTTCCTTCTTCTGTTCCGCTATTAAATAAATCGAGATAACTGCGCATTTTGAAAACCAAATAGATTCCGAATACAGCTAAGTAAAGCACCGTGAATCAGCCATCTGGGGGAGATTTACGGAACATTTAACAAGTATATTATTTCTCCATTGATTTATCTCACTGAACTTTCTGCAAAGACGTTGTCGTGTGTGCTATTTGTTATCAGCAGTCCACTCATCACTTTGATTTATATCTGCAGGGACCCTGTAAAAGTATTAGCCAGATCATGGTATGGGAGTGTTACAGGGGAACAAGACTAATTAGAAGTTTTAAACATCATTCATATTGCTTGTAATGAGGATGCAGTTTATTGGAATTAACAATGCAAGGCTCTGGGAAGGTTTAGTCTGCTGATTACCTGCTATAATAAATAGGTTAGTACTAAAACGACAAAAAAAAAAAAAAAGAATGAGAAAAAAAAAAAGAAAAAGAAAAAGAAAAAGAAAAAGAAAAAGAAAAAGAAAAAGAAAAAGAAAAAGAAAAAGAAAAAGAAAAAGAAAAAGAAAAAGAAAAAGAAAAAAAGAAAAAAGAAAAAAGAAAAAAGAAAAAAGAAAAAAGAAAAAAGAAAAAAGAAGAAGAAGGAAAAAGGAAAAAAATAGACCTTCAGAACACTGACCACATCAGGCCTCCAAAAATGGACCTCTCATATTTTTTCCTGTCATTGATTAACCCCAGCTGGCAGCCAAGCCCCAGGCAGCCATTCACTCACATCCCCACTAGTGGGACTGGGAGAGAATTGGAAAGATAAAAGCTGGAAAACTCAAGGGTTGAGATAAAGAGTTTCATAGGGAAAGCAGAAGTCACACATGCAAGCAAAACAAAACAAGGAGTTAATTCATCACTTCCCATGGGCAGGCACTTCAGCCATCCCCAGGAGAGCAGTGCCCATCACATCTAAGTGTCACCTGGGAAGACAAATGTCATCATGCCAAGCATGGCCCTTTCCCTCTTTTTCTCTCCCCTTTATATCCTGAACATGATGTTACATGGTCTGGACAGTGGCCTTTGGTCAGCTGGGGTCACCTCTCCTGGCTGTGTCTCAGCTTCCCTGCCAGTGTGGCAGTCTGAGAAGCAGAAAAGGCCTTGGCTCTGTGTAAGCTCTGCTCAGCAGTAACTAAAACATCTCTGTGTTATCATCAATGTGTTCACTACAAACCCAAAACATAGCTCCATACCAGCCTCTTTGAAGAAAATTAACTTCACCCCAACCAAATCCAGCACATCTTCACAATTTTTCCAAATAATAGATTTTTTCCGTACCTCTTAATCACTAACCAGGGTTGCATCTGGGTGGCATTTTCAATACACAGCATTAAGTTCATCTCTCAGCCTGCTGAATGGCAACAGTCTTTCAAATTCTTTCAACCAGAGGAAATCATCCTTGCAGTGAAATTTAACAACTCCATTAGTCCCATCAGTGTTGTACAGTCAACTGTAAAACAGTACATGCAGAAGACAAAGCCACTGATCCCTTAAAACCAGCAGTAGAACTGTCATATAAACAAGCAACATGAAAATGCTGTTTCAAACAGACCTGCAGAAGTTCATAAACAGTGCAGAGGGTGAGCTGCCCCCCAGCACACAGCAGCAATGACTGCCTTAGCATTAGAGTCAGCACTTGCCCAAAACTGAGGTTAGCAAAATATTCAAAATAAACAAATTCTTGTTCCATTTTCCCTCTCCACTTATTTCTGTGACTATTAGCCCCCAAGGAAAAAACAATCTGTAATCGAGCCATGCAGAGACTATGACAGTCACTTGGCAAATTATTAGTGCGATTGATAGTGCAGAAGTGGACTTTTTCTAGATTGAATTCTGACCTATTCTCATAATATTGCTATCTTCACAACCAATTTTAAGTATGTCACTAGAAAAACTGCAGCAAACATGTCTTGCATAGAATAATTTCTTCTACCATTTCTTCTGTTTGGCACATATTTTGACATATTGGTGAGACCGAACAGTAATAATGATTCAGAAAGCGGAAGAGAAGGGAAATAATGTCCAACCTAATATTGCTTTTTCTATTAGTCACCCAGAGAAAACAATGAATGCGAACTGAGGTACCTCCTGGGAACACTGGTAGTGGACTTTGAACTCAGGTTTGCAAGTGGGAAATGACTGTCCAAGGTTTTTGCTCATGTTTTGACCCCCAGAAAAATTCCTTTCTAGTCTTAGGTGGTTTTTCTTTTTCTTTTGTCATTCTTCATTTCAGAGAAGTTTTAGAGGCAAGTAGAGGAACTTGCAACACCTAGATAAATAAAAGAAATATTTGCTGAATAATTTATTTAACACACTGCCAGAACACTGCCATAGCTGAAAAAATGTTTTAAAAGCCATCAGCTACTTTCAAAAAGTATTGCAAAACTCATCAGATAGAGTCACAAGGGTTATTGTTCTGAAAGACATTGTTGTCTGTTTGTTCCTGTGTTGCTAACATGTAACCTTCCAGGGTCTTCTTTTTATCCAAGTGTCAGTGTAATTCCTGTTACTTACTCAAACTTTCTGAAAACGCCAATAAACGTGACAGGCAGAGGCTAGCATTACGAACTGTGGTGATAATGGTGAAAAAAATGGCTGATTTGTGTATTTTGTTAATCTCAATAAAGTAGGCAGAGGCTTTTTTTGCATATACATAAGTACTTTGCTGAAATAATCCACAGGGCTGAGATTGCCAGTTTGCCTGCAGGCAGCATCAATCAGTACAGTAGAGTTAAAAAGGCTTTCACTAGTTCAGACTAAACCATTGGTTTAGATTATATTGTGTCAGTGTCCTGCAGGTGTTTCTCAAATAACGTTAAAAAAATGTTTTAGTTAAATATGCAAAAAAAAAAAAATTGCTGAAAATTATAATTTTCCTACAATTTACCCCAAAGAATTCCTATAATTTTTCACTCCCTTTACAGACCTCATACACAAACAAAAGATTTATTATAATTACAACAGTGACTAAACCAGCTGTATGCTCCTCTGAAATATTTTGGCAAGGGAGATGGTGCTCTGTTTTCAATATGAAAGACATTTTTGTAGCTTAAAGCAGATTTTTAAAATATTGAATGTATTGCTAAATACAGCAACATGGCACTATTTCTCAGGATATTTTTGTAGCAGCAAGAGATTTTAATTTTTTTTTCTTATTTGACATACTGAAGCAAAAATAGTAATAACAAAGCTCTAAAACAGATTTTATTAAAAAGATTTACTAGTGTCTGTTGCTTAAATGGGCTTTACATTATTTAAACGTTGCATTCATGGAATTGTATTCCCTTTTATAAATAATTCATTTTATGCCATCTTCTCTCAAACGAAATTCTGGACCAGGAGAAGGAAACTCAAAAATAGGAAAGAGATATTTCACATTTGTTTAGCTTTTCGGTTCTAATTTCTGAAACCAATATGGTCTTCCTTTGGTTTTTTTATGAGCTCAGGGCTACAATCTCATCCTTCTGACCAAATTCAGACAGTAACTGTTAAACAGTTACATTTTCAACTGGATTTTACAACTCTACCTTCTCCATCCTGAGAGTGAACTTGGTGTGACTCAATGTATGTCCAACATGGGAAGATTTTCATGGCAATTCCTCTCTTAAAAGTGTAGCTGGAAATGGATACAGGCTTTCATTACAAAATCTCAGATTACACAATGGTCATACCACAATTGATGGACCACAGACATACCCTCCAGAAAGTATTATTTGGACACAGAAAGAGGTTTTAATAAAACCAACAAAACTCCCAAAAATACCCCAAAAATCTTTGAGTATGTTCATCATCCTCTCATCATTTGCTTTCCAGGCAGACTACTGAGAACATATTTTTCAGGCACTAAATTTCATAAAAAGATAATTTGAAGTGACCTGTTACTCCAAAAACATGCTTTTATTTGGTTAATATGGATAGTATGACCAATGAGCTTATAAACTCACATAGTGCAAGCATGAAATTATGATTTTGTGAATTAGCTCACCAGGTATAAAAAAACAATACATGTTTGAAGACTGAGTAGAAATCTGAGTGTGAGAACACAAAAAAGCTTCATGTTAAAGAATCACTGACTACTTTAGAGTTCGTTTCATTCTCTTACTTAAATCTGCCCACAGACATACCAGAAGTGAAATGTCAGCAAATATATATATATAGATATTTTTTTTTTTTTGGCAAAAGTAACTTACAAAGTCCCAAAAATCTGTAGACTATAATGAAATGGAAGTTGAGAGATCCAACAATGTCTCTAGCTCAATTACCAATAGTTAGCTGTGTTAAGAGGCTGCATCTCTAATGAGAAACATGGAGTAAGACTAAAGATTAAAAAAACCATAAATTTTAAAAAATGTACTCACAAACTTCAGTATAAATCTGGCAGAGAACCAATACGTCAACAGTGGCATTACTCAGCAAACTCCTTGGGGTCCTTGGAATTCAGAGTCATCCTCTTTCATTTAATCTCCCTGCCAATAGTCACAGTATCAGAATACCACAGAATCACAGTACCACAGAATCACAGAACAGTCTAAGCCCACCACATCACGTGTGATCCACTTTTTACCATTTCTAGTCTAAGCAAACTGTTAAGATGCCTGGATAGCTAACAGTCAGGTCTGGACAGTGTTTCACCTCGGGTGTGGCAGACCCAAGGTGTGTTACAAGGATGTGTTACACTCCGGATGTATCTCCCTGTTGACTGCAGGAGCAGAGCAAGTGTGTATTATATAATTTTGTATCTTTAAATTTTGAGCAAGAGACTTTCATTCCTAGCAAAGCAAAATTTTCTGACTGTCTTCACATGGACTACATTTTGTAGCAACTCTTCTATGCCAAATCATATAATTTGTGTTTTAGTTCCTCACTGCTCAGAACGTCTGCTTTTCTGTCTCTCTAAACATTTCTACCTACATATAAATTGCAATACATACATTTCTTTCATGGCTGTCCTGGAAGTCTACTTAAATTTAAAAGAGTCCAGTATTGTTTCTGGTTTGTCAGTCCAGGATTGATTGTGTCTCTTGATTGTGATCTTTCAATAAATGCACAGCCTCTTTGTGTGGAGCTGCACCTACTGGACTGCAATAACTTTGTTGCCACAAGAACACAGCTGATGTGGTACTGTATTCTTTTTCTTTTTATAACTGAGGTTGAGTTAGAAACAAAAAAAAAAAAACCCAAACAAACTCACTTTCTTTCAAAAAAGATTCCAAAACCTCAGGTTATGCCTCTTTGGAAAAGGAAACCACTGGGAAGATGCAGTGCCATAAATTCTGTTCACTTAAAATAGCTGGCCTCAGTATGTACTCACATTAGGAGAGTGCTTTCTACTTGTGCCATTGTTTCACATTTTGACTGTTTTTAACTGGGATAGATGTAGTTTTTTCCTTCATAGCTGGTATAGTGCTGTCTTTTGGACACTGTGTCAGCTACAGCTACAGCATCCCTGAAGCAGGAACCCTACCGTCCCCCAGGGTATTTTCTGACACTACACCCAGTGAATAATTTTTTCTGTGTATGTGCATGCTGGCACAAAGCCCAGGGAGTTATAGATGTCTCAGACCAGATTCCCACAGTTTTCTTTCTCCACTCTGTATGACTTTACAATCCACAAATTTTTGTCATAAAAAAAAAAAAAAAAAAAAAGTCAAATCAAAAGAAAACTCATTCCCACCAACCCTCCTGAGTTCCTAAAGCTTTTAGCTCTCCATCACTTCCAGGGCTGGAGAGAACTACGGACAACAGGAATTAAGTTTTCCTGCTGAGGAAGAAACTAAGATGGAATCCTGCATGAAATACTATCTGTCTCCTGTCAGATTCACCTATCAGTGAACACCTTCCTAAAGAGATGACTGAAAATGGAAGCAAATAGTTACATATCTCTCACAGAAGGGCTATTTTTCTGATGGACTTCAAGAAGTATGTTAAACCAATACTTTGTAAATATATGCCTGTCTCTTGAATCATCTACTTTCTTTACACTGCTCCTAGCCTGTTCTTCTCATTTTGTCTTATTCCTTTTTATTTCATTGGGTGTAGATACTTCCTTATTTGCTAAGTTAATTATTTTAAAATATGAATGTCAAATAGTGTGGCTTTTTCTATGCAACAATTGTCAAGTGTTTTCTAGATGTTAAATATTATATATATAAAATATCAATTTCAGGTCACACTTAGCTTTAAATTAATTTCAGAGAAGTATTGATAAATAGCTAAGCAGGTTATAATACGCAGTCTCACAACACAGCCTAGTGCCCACTGTGTGACTAGACTAAGAATCCTAATGGCAAGAGCACTAGGAAACTTGTCACTGTAACAGAGATAATGAGATAATATTATTAATGTGTAGAGTATATGGACAGACATTGAAATAAATACCTTGCAATTAACAAACCTTCTCTCGGCAAGTGATACTGTATATCAAATATTTCATGTCTTTTACATGGTCTGTGTCCTTCCATTATCTAGAAGAGAACACACAATGATTCCTAAATCAATTATCACCCTTATAAATATGATCTGTTTCCAGAGTTATCTGGGTCCTGGGAGATGCCACATTTCCTGCTGATTTAGAAAACCTTGGAGCTTTAAGTGTTTTTTGTGTTTTTGTGCTCTGGAATCTGGAGTTCACAGTTCTTATAGCTGAGGCAGTTGAACTGTGGCAGCTATTCATTGTGGAAAACTGAGCAGAGAAACAGACATAATTAAGCACAGATTGCTATGAAAGTATACAAGAAGTCCACGGTGGAGTCAACTTTAAGCAGGAGGCTATCAAAGCAGATGAGGAACCCAGCCCAGGTCTCAAGCATGGAACATCACCCACCTGTGGAGAGTCTTGAAACGGCAGTAACTACAGCAGATGCCACATAAGGACACTCCTGGCAGAGAGCACATGGCATGCACATAAAAATGTAGATGCCAAGGCTATGTAGGAACTTTCTGTTCAAAGAGAGGACATGGAGAAGTAACTCTGATGTGCCAGCACACTGCTAAAACACAGAACACCTTGAGGAGTTTTTAGGTGCATCAGGGGAGGTTTAAACTGGAGATTAAGGACCATTTCTTCACGAGGAAGGATGACTGGACTTTGCATGGACTGCCCAGGGAGGTGGTTAAGTCAGCACGCCTGGAGGTGTTTAGGAAAGCACTGTTTGTGGCTCATGGTGCCATGGCCTAGTTGACATTTTGATACTCAGTCACAGGCTGGACTCAATGACCGCAGAGGTCTTCTCCAACCTGACTCCATGATTCGGCGAGGCAGCCTGGAAACTGCTCTGGCTGCCGGGCCCCGAGGGGCCATGGGCTACGGGGTGCTTCAGCCGGGGAAACCCTCGCCATCCCCTCCTGCCGCCTCACAGATTTCCTCACGGTGGGAATGGGGTCAGCCTCCCGCGTGCCTCCCACACCTCCTCCCGCGGCTGGGGACCCTCTGCCAGGGCGTGTGCGGGACTGCGAGGGGCTTGTCCCGGCCTCGGCGGAGACCACCGGCCTGGGACCAGCGAGGGGCTGCGGGCCGTGCCGGGCCCCTCCCGCGGCTGCCGGGCCGCACGCCTCGCTCGGGCCGCGCTGCGGGCGAGAGGGCGGCAGCCCCCTCGGCGGCCTCGCCTCTCCTCCCGCCCCGCCGGCCCGGCCCGGTTCGTCCCGCCGCCTTAACCCCGGCGGCTCCGAGGCGGGCGGGAGCTGCTCCCTCCCCACAGCCCTCCTTCCTCCGCCGGCAGAAACCAGACACCGGGCCGGCCCCGCGCAGCCCCCGTGCGAGCGGCGCTGTGTCCGGCGCGGCCCGGCCATGCCGCGGCCCCGATAGGCGCCCCGCTCGCAGCTGCTCGCCCGCACCATGCCATGTGTCCCGCGGAGCCGGGCCGCACGCATGCTCTCCCTCTGCCTCCTCGTCCTCCGCGCCCAAGCGCCCTGCCTGGGCAGGGCCCCGCCGGCCGGCAGCTCCCCGTTCCCCGACGGCGGGCAAGGTCAGTGGCGCCGGGCGGGGCGGGACGGGACGGGAGCGGGTCCCGCCGGGGCAGCGCGGCTCCGGGGCGCTGCTCGGGCTGGGGCGGCCAGCCGGGCCGGGCCCCGGTGCTGCCCGGGACGCGCGGCTCCGCACCCGGCGCTCGGCGCTCAGCGCTCCGGCCGCGCCTTCTGCGGCTCCTGGGCGGTCATCGAGTTTGGCTCTGTAGAGATGAACGTATTGCTAAACCCTGCCTTTTGCAGATCTTCCTTGCTCAGAGGCAGCTCTCTAAATGCCAGAACGGTTTTGTGCTACTAAACCGAAGAAGTTTACTGTCCTGATTATTTATTTATTTATACCCAAGCGGTCGCTTCTGTACCAAAGCAGCAGGCGCTGCAGAAGGATTGGTATTATCAGGGTTCAACACCCACTCTGAGTTTCTCACATTTCGGTGAGGATGGTAAATTACAAGTCAGACTTCATCCGCGGGAGCAGTTTCTTTGAGGCTGCCCTCGCAGTTGGGTTATGTTCTCCCTCTTTTGCTGTGGGGAGCGCAAATCAGGAGTTTTATTTTTTATTTTGGTTTTTGCCTGTTTAATAAAAATCGTGGCTCCCAAGACAGAAAAATTGCGGGTAGTTGGAAGCCTCTGCCTGGTGGTAGAAGACCCAAAAGTATATGAGGAAGTTCTGTTTCCTGGTGCAATCAGCAGCTCTGATGCTTTCAGGAGAGCTTGAACACAAATGAGAAAATCTTCTGTACCCCTCAGAGAGCGTGAAAAGGAAAAGTGCTTAGATAAGGTGCCTAAAAATTGTTTCAGTAAGGTGCCTGAGAAGTGAATTTTCAAGTCTCCTGAACTTGGTTCCAGTTGGATTCATTGAAAGTGGATGCTAGCAATAATTACATCCCTGTGACTCTGCGGGACAGAACAGGGATGATTGTCTTGGCATATAGTGGCTGTTTAATTGTCAGGCATTAGGAAATGAATGTAGAATTAATTTAACTTTCTGGGCATAGAAAACAGTCTTTTCCAAGAGTTTGCAAATAGCATTGAGTTAAAATGCAGTTTAAAATGTGGCTTTTTTTTTTTTTTTTTTAACAAAGGAAGGTTTCTTGCAGTGTGAAGTGTGGACTGAAATTTGTACGTGGTACAGCTGAAGTGTTCTGCTTTCTCTACATCCGTTAGTGTGGCAGCTGGGACAGTTGGGGATGCCCTTGCTGAGTGCTGAAGGCCTCCTCTCTGCCATGAGGCTTTGGAGCTTGCTGTGTTTCCTGGGTATGATGCTTCCTCACAGGATGAGCCACATTATTTCCTATCTCAGGGTTTGAAAAGAAGCCAGAGGGTCTGAGGGGCAGATGTACACAAACTACAAAGTTGGAGATGAAACAATGCCAAACGATGATGTGTCACATTTTGAAGGAATTTTGTCAGGGAACATGTTATGTATTTAAAGTAAATTGTGGTTTTCCTGTCATGTGTGACAGATCATGTATATTTTTCTTTTTATCCTAGTTTGTTCACTTTGTCTACGGTCATTCTTAATAAGGCAATTCTCTGCCATGTGCGGTGAATTTGAATCCACAGAGGAGCAGAACACAAGGGAGTGGTTTTGAGTATTATCAGATGTTTTCAATGATGCAGAATTAGGAAGGTCTGCAGAGAGGATTTCTCTGACAACTTAAACAGTACTGGGCTCCTCAAACAAGTGTGAAGGGCCTGAACAGTTGCCTGTCCTGTGTGCCCAGAGGCTCTGAGCAGACACTGATTGCAGAACAAGGTCCTGACTGGAATGTGTGCTGCTCATTGCCATGCTTCAGTCTTGTTTACAGCACCAGTGCAAGCCATCGTGCTCAGGCTGTAGTTCTGGAAAGACAAAACATTCTCTGGAGCTACACAGCCACCTTTCCTGGCCTGTAAATCCTGAGCAGTGCCCACTCACCTGGAGTGGGGAGTATGCTGGGTGTAAGGGGGATGCTGTGACATGCCAGGGCCATAGCTTGTTAGTGGCATTCATTCTCCATTTATGCTTGCTGCTGTGAAGTTTTGTGGGAACATCTGGTGTTTTAATAGGAATTCATGTTACTATATGAAAATAGAGGCACTCAGTGTTGAAGGATGCAGCTCTTAATTTTGAGCAGTCTGGCTTGCATATACTTAGTTCTTTCCTAGAAGGGCAGAAAGGGAGCACCAAAGTTGCACCTCCTGTCTTTGTTTTACACTCTCCTCCAGAAAGTTTCCTCCAGGCAGAAACTATGCTATCTTAGACTTAGTGTGGAGCTCAGTAAATATTTCTCTTAGAGTTAGGATTGCCTTCTACCCAACAGTCTAGGCAATACTGTACTGATAATGGTTACTTGCAGAAATATTCCTCATCCTGTTAGACTTTTGTGTTGTAATCTTATTCCCTCTGGTATTTTGAAAACTTTTTAATAATTCATTTCTGTACTTGTATTACAGTACATTATTATTGCAGCACAAAGACCTCTCCAGTGACTAAAGAAGTATTTAATGAGCAGCCGGAAGAAGTTAAATTTCTCTGCTTTAATAATCCAGTGCTTCAGCATTATTTTCTGTCTTACTGATGCTGATGGTCTGTTTTACCCTCTATACACTAAGTACTGTAGTGATGAAGTAAAAAACTCCATTGTGTAGTTTTAAATCCAAAACCACAAGTCTTTGGTCTTGCATGGAGTTCAGCAGTTAAGCCACAACAAATTAGGTTCAAGACATCAGGCAGAGCCAAATTGCACAGTGACAGCAAATGAGTAAGTTTTCCTTTAGGCATTTAATTTGATTATTTAATGAGTTGTGCTGAAAACCGTGGAAATGGGGGCCTGGTCTTGCAGCATTCTGTGTTAGTCGGACTTGGCTATCACAATATGGGATGTGGGACTTCCCAGAGGTCTCACAATTTAACAACTGCAAATAAGCTATATTTTTTTCTTATCTCTTTTACCTGCCTTTTTTTTTTTTTTTTCCCTGATTCACTCTGGAGTGTGAAGAGGGGCAACCTTGGTTTAGCTTCAGCTGCTGAATTATCAGGCATCCAGGACCTTTTGCCCTGTCCAGAGGCTGTGCAAACTGCAGACATGAAGGTGTGCACTGGATTTCCAGTGTCTCAGTCCCCTTATGTGGATGAGGGCAGATGTCCCTCAGAATCTGTGGTGGGCATTATTGTCCATGTTGTCAAGACCTGGCTCTGTAAAACCTCACTGCTGAGGCTTGTCCTACAAGGGCTCCAAGTCACTGCAGGCTGGTAGGAAGGCTTGTGTACAAAGACATCTGTTGTGCAAGAGAATAAACTTGCTTCTGAAGTAAAGGTGCTGCTGAAACTAGTTCAGATTTTGGATGTAGTTGTGTATGTGCTGGGAGGCCAGGGTTTTGTGTGTTTTGTTTTGCTTTCCTTTCAATTGGAAGTGTTTCAGTGCACGTGTCTCAGGGGTCCATGGCCTGAGGAAACTCAAGCAGCCACGTCTTAAACTGCAGTTAATGAGGACAGCTGTGTTCCTTCCAGAAGGGGATGAATCCAGACAGCTGCCTGCTTAGGCAGGATTTTTCCTCTGTGACTTTGAAGGTAACAGGCAGTGGAGGGAGAAGTTCTTCTAAAAGGATTGCCCAACCAGACCTAGCCTGGAACCAGCTGGGAACAGACTAATTGCTTTTTTAAGCAGCTTAGTTAATGAATGAAGTGTAGTCACCTCATGTGTGTGTGGCTGGGACTTAGGGAATGAAGAGCAACTCTGGGTAAAGAGGAACTGGATTAATGTGTGTTGTTATAACTTCTTTTTAATTAAATATGTTCAGACTGTCATTCCTTGGGTAGAATTCAAATATGCCAGCAGATCTGTCCCTTAGGGCATGAGTTCTTATGGATTGTGTTTTTCATAGATTTGTGTTATTTGTGTGGGACTTTTGTGTTTCACAGCAATTAAAAAAAAAATAAAATTGGGTACAGGTGGTATTTCTTCTATATCGTCTTCTTATGTTTGTGTCCCATGTTGTAGCAGGGGACAACAGTGTCAGTAATGCTCTCCTCTCCTGCTAGATTCTGACAAGTGATAAGATTTCCAGTCTTACCCTGCTTGGAACTCTTTATACAAAACAGCTCGATTACTTCATTCTCTTCAAACTCTTCTTTGAAATTCTGAAGCTGCAGCAGCTGCAGCAGCTGATGCCACTGAGATGCTGTTACTACAAATAATCAAGCTAATTCGTGTTCTCTTCACCTTTGTATGTTTGCAAGGCTCTGTGTCGAACTTCAGGTGGTCAGTTTTTTGGATGCGTGAAGATCACACTCCTTTATCAGAGTATCATGTGCCGGAGACCTAGGACATGGAGGCTTCCCAGCCCTTGTGGGATTGGGAAGAGGGGTTGTGTGTGACAATCAGTCTTTTATATGTGATGACAAAATGTTTGAGAGGAAGAATGTTCTAAACTGAGTGTAACAGTGGGAGAATAGGAAGCTCAAATGAGGAATGTGTTCCATGGTAGTCTGTGCTCTGCCTGCCTTTGTGTCAATAGGATATTGTGGTGAATTGCTCTCACTTCTGATTTTTCCTTTAAATTATGTGAGATCTGAGCAGGCTAGCACTCACTCTGGTTTTGTTTTTTTTTTTTTCCCCATTCTCTCAGAACAATTTGTGAAGACAGTGCCAGAATACCATGTGGTTCATCCAGCAAGAATAGATGCCAGTGGACATTTTCTTTCTTTTAATCTAAACCATCACATCTCAAGCCCGAGGAAGAAGAGACATCTTGGAAAAAGTGAAAATGTGGTATATTACAAAATTAATCATGAGGAGAAGGATCTGTTTTTTAACTTGACTGTCCACATGGGATTTCTTTCCCATAACTATGTAGTAGAAAGGAGACGTGGCAACCACACCAGAGCAAAGATTTCGACTCACTCTGGAGTTCCTTGCCACTTCCTTGGCACAGTGTGGCAGCCTGGCTCTGGCAGTGGGGCAGCAGCCATCAGCACTTGCACTGGCCTGGTAAGTGGTGTGACCTTTACTGGGGTTCTGGGCTGTTTCTGGTCATTATAGCTGAGCTGGTTTCTGCTAAGAAAGTGGATAAGCCAGTCTGATAACTTACTATCTTTGAAAGAGGGTTTAATTCTATGGATATTGTTTGGATTTTTGAAGAATCAGAAAGTCAAAAGGTGATGCTGAGGCCCATTGGCATTTATTTTTAGCTAGTTTTTTTGTTTTGTTTTTTGTTTTGTTTGTTTGTTTGTTTTTTGTGATCTGACTGAGGTTTTCTATCAATCATGCAGCATGAAGCCATCCAAATATCGAGTCATTCTTTTGATTCCATTTGTAGTTGGATTGCATTTCCAATGCATGTGGATATGAGCTTCTGTTCTGTTCCTCTAAAAGGAATGTAACTCAAGTACACTGAAACTGCTCTGTGAATCACACCCATGGATGGTAGGTTAGGAAAACACAATCATTTCCTTAGGAACTGGATTGCAGCTTCAAATATAAATGGTAGGTTAGATGCAACCTTAGCCAGAGCTTTGAATTCAAGTGTTAACCACTGCTAGGTGGTTGCATCTCTCATGTCAAAGAGCACTTCTAAGACTGGAGCTTAAAGTCAAACATTTCTCAGTATCCTGTGGTTCACACTGAGACAAGGACATGGAAGCCTTTTTTTCCTCATGCTTTGTTTTTTTAATCACAGCCGTAGCTTAGGTTTCTGTTTGTGCTAGACCATGAGGTTGAGGATGCCTTTCTGGAGGGGAAGAGGAAGCAAACTGCCTGAGTATGAAGGGGGATGTAAGGAATTGGCACACATGATTTGTGAGAGGCAGAACCCAAAGGGTTTGTGCAGTGTGCAGGCAGAGGTGATGTGAAAGGTGTGCAGTGTGTGTGTGCTCTTGTGCCATGGTCCTGAAGTGGTGAATGACAATATTTGAGAGCCCATGAAGCAAGGGTCTTTTGCCCAGCACATCTCAAGTCTGCAGCAGGCTGGGACTGAGTCTTCACTTCTGAGCCTGAACACCAGTGTGAGCAAAGTGTGAAGTGTAACCTTTCCCTGCTAATCTGTCATTATCAAAGTGTGTTCCTTGCTGCTGAGCTGTATGAAGCTTTCAGAAACTATGGAAAGTCATCTGGCAGTGTGTGAGAAACAGCATGAAGACAGCACTGGTATATATGAAATAGGAAACTCTGGAGTTTACAGAAGTGCTGATAACACATTTGGCATGTTTCCTGGAGAAACAAACCATTGCTTGAGGCCAGAAGTTTCAGTCCCACAGGTATGAAGATCAGGGATTTTATTTTCTAGGTTACATTTCCAGTGGGGACCAACTTATCAGAGTTTCCCCAAAACATGTTTTGGTCATACAGAGTCAGTAAGTAAAAGGAGATACGATGATACAAGTAGTTCCTTTGGTTGTTTTGTTTTGTGTTTTACCAGAATGCCTTTGTTATTTTTTCATTAGGATGAGAGCTTGAAAATGAAGTGCTAGATCTTCATTATGTCTTTGGAAGTATTTGCAATACAAACTACAGAAAAACTCAATTTGCATTTTAAATCCAGCTTGTTAATATCCTTTAAAGTTACCTTTTCATTTGTGTTACAAACTTTTTGACTTTTATTTTCACTTGAATGTTTTGAAAAACACTTGTATCAGAAAAATCACCGCTGTGATTTTGTGTTCCCGTCCTGCTCCAAAATGAAACTTTGAAAAAATATAATCATAAATTAATTCAGGTTGAATAAATGAGTTTTGCCTCTGGATAAAAACATGATGGTTTTGATGTGATGATTTTTGAAGTCCGGAAGTTGCTGCTCTGAAGAGGTTGCAGTAGGAGTTGGGTCTGTATCTTGATTCCTCTGTGTGCCACAAGCTGGGGAAAGGTGATTTAGATTGCCTTTCCCCTGAAAGTTTTCCAAAAGATCTAGTGTCATATGAAAACATCTATTGGTGAATAATTTTGTCAGCTATGAGGAATGAAATCTTATTTTCATAATAAAAGCCTAACATTTCTGGAACTTTTTTTTGTGTGGATTCTCCATATTTCTGAGCTCTACTGTTGATTTATTTTCATTCTGGTGATCCCCAATTTTTTGCTCTTCAGCATCAAATCTATTTCTGTGTTTTTTTTCTTTCTGGGATGAGTTGTATTTTCCTATTGAAAATACTTTTTTCTGTTTACTCTAGTGAAGGAGGGGAGGAGAGCAGAGGAGAACTGAGAATAAGTAGCACCATGGAATTAGAGAAACTTACTTTAGATACTAAAGTAACCTATGGCATGAGGAGAAATGGATAGCTTATTTACTGTCATAAAACTGTGCTCATATGTTCAAGCCTCATAAACCCAAGAGCTGATGAAAACCGGTGTCTTAGCTTTGCAATACTGGGAGCAGGAATGTTAGTGATGCTCCATCCCTGATGCTGTTCTGACTTGACACTTCAGGTTCATCATCAAATGAAAGCCTACTGTGGTTTTGTTGCTGAGGCATTTTTTAATAAGCTCAGTGAAGCACCAGTTTACCATGGTAATGAAGGACAGGAAACTTTGTGATCCCTAAACTTCAAATTTTTTTGCTTTCTCAGTCATTGGAGCTGGTAAAAAAATGTAATACTGGAAAACACTGATTTGATTAAATAAGTATGTTTTATGGAATATTCTTTTGGTTGTCATTTTTACTGTCAAATTGTTGCATTATTATTTTGTAATTTTGCCCAAATGAATTGCTTAAGAATATATCCACCCCCATTTTACAACTGGTGCCCTGAATTGGAGCAAAATAAAATCTGAAAGATGCCTGTGGAAAGGGAATCCTGGTTCTAGTCTTCTTTCTGGTGTGACTTCTCATTTCAAGTCTGTTTGGTTAGTATTTGACAGTTCCTAATTTCCAGGACAATGGTGGTGTATAAGAACCAAACAAAGATGTGTGCTGTAGGTTTGTGTTTGTCATAAAAATCACTCACATACTGCACTAAAAACATAGAAAGTCCAGAAATGTATTTTTATCTCTCTTTCATTTTCACTTTGAAATATATTCCTACTTCCCTTGGCATTATACAGGCATTGCTGATGTATTTTTTGTGTTCCCAAAATGGCCTGCAAAGGAAATAACAGTGATACATGTGAGGTATAAGAATGGGTGGCACAGTCATTATGTGACATTGTTCTTTTTTAAAAAAACGTAAGTGTATCTCTGTTTTCAAAAGTATACATGGAAAAACAAATGATTCATAAAGGGATTTGGTCAGAGTTGGACAAGAGGATACAGAGAATAATTAGCAGAGATCTGGAGGAAATAAGATGTAATTTCCAAGTCCATTTTTTTTCTTACAGCTTGTGAAATCTTAGTTTCCCTTTCATGCTAAATGGACCATGACCTTCTTAGCAGGTTGAAGAAGATGATGCTGTAATCTCTGTCTCTTCCTGTCTGGGTCAGTTGTTCAGTAAAGTCTTTTGCACTTCTGAGCGTTTTTGAATAATGTGTGAGTTAATATGGGAAGAGTGGGACAGACCTCACTGTTTATTTTGGGTCACACTTGGATGAGGGAATCCCAGAGGGGAAGTCACTACTAGAGCACAAGAAACACCAAACTGTGGCACTTGTAAGGGGAGCAGACATGAAATCACTTAGATACAGGAAAATTTCCAAGATGAACTAAAGGGAGAAAATGATTCATTTTTGTATCTTTGAGTGAAAACAATGTTTGGATTGGCTGTCTTGGCAGACTATTTAGGGCGCTCTTTTAATAATGCTTTGAGTTTTCCCAGTGCCTTTCCATGGAAGACTACAATAAACTTTCCCAATACCAGTGCCTTAATTGTCAGTTGTGTGCTAGTCCTGTGAATCCCTTGTGTTGTAGCAGTGGTGTCAGCTTGTCCTCTCAGTAGGGCTGGGAGCAAGCAAAGCCCAATGAAGTTGAATGAATATCCTAGGTTTATATGCACTGAGTCCTACAGAGCTGGGAAGTGAGTTTTCCCCTGATAATCTATCCTCTTCATTAAGAACAAGGCCCTCTTTTATCCCTCAGTAACACAGACATTGTTTATAGTATTTTTAGATGACAGGGCATCATTAAGGCTTTGTTTCCTTGACACTTGTTTACAGAGCAGAGCTGTCAATCAGCAGTTGCTTCGGGGGATGCATTTGTCTTCGAAGGCAATGCAAACATTAGCATGGAAAGGGGAGGGGAGTGGGAGGACATTAGTATGGAAATTTGTGCACGTGGATCTGGTGAGGTCCTGGCCATTCAGAGCCTGTGGGCAGATCCTGCTTTGGTGTCTCCATCCAGTTAGAGGGTTGCCTCTGTCCTGGTGGACATCAGTGTTTTTCAGAAATGCTGGGTGCCCTTGAAAAGGTTTTTGAAAAGTTTCCCTTACCTCCGTTCTTCCCTCTGTGCTGAGCCACAGTCAGGGCAGCCCTTTGTGGAACTTTAATTGGTGGCTCTATGACTGTTTGTGTAGCAGCTGATAGGAGGAGCGGCTGGTCTCCAAGTGGGACCTCTCTGGGCACATCTTTGTCTATCCTGACACCTATGACAAACTTGTCACTGAAGTGGAATGGCGACTGAATTCTGCTAGAATGTAACTGTTCTGTTTATTGCAGGGTATCATGAAGCCCAGAATGAGCTCCTGTACTCATACAGTCCCACTTATCTCCTCAATGGGACATAAAAACTACCAGTAGCATTTTGTCTTTTGCAGACTTGAATCAGTTTGGGGGAATTTAGCATGATTAGTTTTCCTGCTACATGCCAATAAGCTTTTCTAGTTAGTGTGAGATGCCTTTTTGATGTTGACCCACATGTTGCTGTCTCATGATCTGTCCCAAGTTGAGCAGTTTTGTGCAGGTATCATAACAGTATTTTAGTGATAGTGGGCCATTGTATTTTAGTGACAATGGTTTAATGCTGCTATTTTGACTTTCCTCTTCTATAGACACAGAAAACATCCTTCAATGTATTAAACTTGGTGTTTTCCTTAGATGAGGTTTAAGAATAAAAGAATCTTTAAAACAGTTTTATAATATTTGTTCTAAAGTAATAGAAGAATAAAATGTCTTGCTAAGCTTGTAATACGTATTTTTATCTGCATCTGTGTCTCCCAGCATTTGAGCTTGATTACTGACCATTTGTTTATCTGTTGTTGAATTTAACAAAGCTAAAGTACTACACAAGTCACTCCTAAAGCCCAGAAAAAATAGCTGTGTCTTTTTATTCCCTTGTAGTACACATGCAGCTAGTAGAATTGTTCCTCTTCCAATGGAAGTGTCTTTTGATTATTAAATGTGGCCAAATATGTGGCAGTGAGAAAGACAGTTAAGGAAAGGGGACATGTAATGTTTTATTCACTTGAACTTTTGACCACCTGAAACTGGATTCAGCACTGATCCCTGACCTGTGACTGGACACTCCCAGAACATATTTGGGCACATGTGCTGTTTAAGTGGCTGTTTTAATTTTACCAGTTGAATTAGAATTTATTCCTGTAGTGCTTCCTGCAATACTTGAATTCCATTCTGTGAACAAGGCTTCTGGGAGACAAAACCAGAATCTCTTCTGGGGTCTCCTTCTCTCATCTGTCCTTTCTTTCCCTAAGACAAGTCTCTTGCTTCCTTCTTTATCTTTCCCCTAAGGGATGGTACTGGTGGGTCCTGCTTGTGTTTGGAAGTATGGCCATATCTGCCTGTCTGCCAGCTGTGTCTTCTTACTTAGGTGTCAGTGACATCAGTGACATGACTAGAGCCTCTCTTGGTTTGTCTGGCAAGGGATAATCTGGTGGAACCAAAATGTAGGAATATGGTGTTTGGAGAGTGGCAGGAATGAAGCTGAGCTGCCAGTCTTTTCCTCGGGGATGGGAATGCTCTGTGGCTGGATGCCATGAAGTTTCCACAGTCTGATTATTGCAATTTGGCTTGTTCTGGCAGTCCTAAAAATGGAAAGATCTGCCAACTAACCCAGTTGTGTAGCTGCTGTACATCTCACATGCAGTAGTATGGAAAATACTGTAAGTAGAAAAATCTACTCTGAAAGTAAATGCAGTTTTTGCTATGCTTCTGTTTTTTGTCATGCCTGGTTTGCTTTGTTTCTCCATTATAGTAATAAATATCTGGGTATTCTCCTTGACTGACTAATGTTATGCTTGCATTACGTGGTTGCATTGCATAGTTCAGTTTTTCTTTTTGAAGATGATCCACAGGCAAGGTGTATGGTGGTTTGTGGTGGTCTACCCCCATCCCCCAATAGATTAATCATTCAAACTTTCATTAGTATTTGCTACAGTACTTTAAGATCCATCCCTTTTCTTTGTCTTTGAGCTTCAACTATCCATCTGCCAACTCCCTTCCCCCAGTCTTTTGTCTGCAAAAATACTCTAATTGACTGGTCAAATGAATCTCATCAGTGATCTCAATACATGAGAATCTGACTGTGTTTGTGGCTCCTGCTTTTGGCCTTGTCACCTTTAACCAATATGAAGTTGTTAGACCAGAACTGACTGGAGCTTTTATAACATTGTGGTTACACTTCAGTGGAAGAGTCATTGATGGGGTAGTTTATAATGAGGGTTAGTCTTTATGAGCTGTTTTGGATGGAGTACCCAGATTTATAATGCTGCTTTAAGATAATGATTTTTTTGAGAATATGAGAGAATGACTCTTATAAGGTAGTTTTAAGGAATTTTAATCTCTTGTTCAAGTATGTATCTATATATTTGCTAATTATTTAGGTATAATGTTCATGTGCAGAAATGTCAATCATATTTCCAGTTTCCATGAGTCTTCAGTAAGTCCATAAGTAATCAATCGATGATGTCATGATTTCATTACTTTGGTGTTTTTATGATAAAAAATTTGTGTTTGCTGAAGGAAGCCTGTGAGATTGTGACTTCAGGTTCAGGATGCAGAAAGTGAAAAACATGCATAACATCTATTTTGCTTTGATTCTTAATAATGTAAGGTTTGTAAAATGGTCTGTTCTTTATTTCTTTTAGTATCTTTTATTATATTTGGAAGTTTTTGGCTCCTTCTCTGAAAGAGAAGTGCCAATATCAAAGCCATTGAATCCTTAAGAGTTCCGCAGGTAAAGGTGAGAATTTTTGATCAGTGAAATGATGGATGTGCACACTCAGCTTGGCCAGTGGGTCAGCACAGCTCTAAATTGTTACTGAGTGAGGTGCAGTGCTACCCATATCCCTGCTGATGGTGAGGAGCACTGAGAGTTCAGGAGAGATTGGAGGAAATTGCTTTGACTGGGAAGATGGAGCGCATGTGAGAAGCAAATCTGTGGGGGAACAAGATTTTGATAATTCTGCTGTTCATAGCATTTTTTTTCTTTACTCCATTTTCATGATGGCCTCTTCAATTCTCTTTGTCTTTTGTCTGTCAGAGGGGAGCAGCTGCAGTCTCTGCTCAGTGTCAGTGTCAGAACTTGGTTATATTTACACAAGCATCAGACACAAACACACACAAATCTGTATACATACGTGCAGCTCTGTCACTGCAGAACAGCTACACTGCAGCTAAAGCTCTTGAGTTCAGATCTGTTTGGTGTGCTGAAAAGTCTTCTTTCCTGTTGTGTGTGTTGCTTGTCACTAACCTGTGGCCAAAAAAGTTGTTGTGTTTGGTTATTTTTTTCAAGAATCTGGTGCTTAACAGTGGACTTACCCAACTGATTTGTTAATTGCAACAGAATTTAAGTATTTAGTGATTTAGTCTGGGGTATTTAGGTGATTTATATACACACTGGCTCCAGGTGTGCCCTGGAGAAGGACAAGCATTAAAAATGAGTAAGTGGTCTTTAAAAGCTTGTGGTTTTGGTTAAACAATGGCTGTTTTTAAACTCATTCATAGTGTGTTCCAGTATTCGTGGCAAACAGCAAATCCCTAATAAAGCTTGTTGATGCATGGGAAGAGTAGATCTAAATTCATTCTGGTTGGAACTCATGGTAAAGGCTCACACAGACGCAACTTTGGGTTTGAAGATTTCTTTTTTAAAATTTCACTCCTCCCTCCCACCCCCTTTTGAAATGTATATATTTGAAACAAAGACAATTTTAAATGATCAGTCCAAACTGGAATATTTGCTAAGTTTTATGCAGTGTTAATTCTGTCTTTTTCTTTATCTAGAACAGTCATGGACCAAATCTGGTAAAAGCCATGAAAATGGAGACTGTGGATAGGGTGTGTGTCTGTTTTATCCAGCATCCTCTGTCCAGCAATGACTAAGTAAATATCTGGATATGGGTAAGAACATGGGAGTTGGACATCTCCCATTTGGTCATCCATGCTTCTGTTTTCAACTCAAATCAAATTTTTGGAGGAAAACCTATTGACAAGTTAGTATTTCACATATTATCTGGGCATCCCTTTGCTCATATATATAAATATGGATCTTTATATATAAATTACAACACTTAAAAAATTATTTAGATGTATCTTCATTTGTTTTTCACTAGCTTTTTCTATCAGTTTCATTTGATGCTTCCTGCAGTTGTTGTCATGGAGGACACAGTGAACAGTCAAACACTGAGCATGGTGTTTAAGATGATTTACTCAGTGACATAGTGTATTCTTAATATTTTTTTTTTTTTTTTGTTTGTTTCTTGATAATTCCAAACGCTTGACAGCTTTGTTGGACAGCTGTTAAGATTAGTTGATTATATAGTTCCAATTTTTTTCCTTATGAGAACAGCAGCTCAGGTTCTTTCCACACAGTAGCAGTAGATCAGAGTCCACATGCTGCCTTTCCCCCTTCACTGTACAATGCTGTATCATTTTTCATTCATCTATTAATTATCCTCTTTTTCTTTCTTGACCAGCTGCTCACTCTTGGGAGTTTTCTGACATCCATTGGTTGTCCTTGTCCTTACTCTCTTTAATAGTAGCTTCTTAGAGTTTTCTAATATCCTGTATAACAGATTATAAACTATTTTTTTTTAAACCAGATGTTAAGACAAGGAAATTCTCCATAGCCAAGAAGCTTCATTTTTAATAAAAAACCCACAAAAAGAATTAAGTTTCTTTTCCAAATGAATTAGTAAAAAATTGCTGAATTTCTAACTGTGAGAACTAATCTATCATTTCAATTGACTCTGTAGAAGATGGGTAAATTTGTAGACAATGAGATATCTTGAATAGCAGGGAAATAAATGGATAAAATGAGCAAGTGGGGAGAAGAAATCCAGCAAAGTGATGAGAAAGTAGCCTTTAACTCAAGACATCCCAGACTGGAAGGTTTCCAGGACATCTGGAAGTCAGTGATTGTGTCTTTTTATCTTTGCTCTGTTCTTGCAGCTTTTCCATAAAAACCGGCTCATGTCTGCTGATGAAGGCTATTGAGTTTGAAGGAACTTAATATTTTAATCCAGTCTGGCAATTGCTGTGTTCTTATGGCACAGGGTATATAGCAAGTTTTTACAACCCTAAGTATTTTTTGCCATATCTGTTTTTCACTATAGATGCCTTCTCTTGAAAGTGGTGTGTAGAGTGGAAAGCATGAATTGGTTGTTGTTGCTACCATGAGGCATAGGAAATTCTTTTATACAGATTCTTTCTGGCTTTATTTTCTGTATGGAGTCTGGATGTTCTTTGTTGGATCTTTGTACTCAAAAAGCCTCAGTAGATCTTAATGTTCGTTAAACTGTTTTTGCCATATCTATAGACAATGCCAAAGTGTTTGAACTGCATTGCCTGCATATTTTACAACAGCTGTTGTCTTTTCCTAAATAACTTATAACCAAAAGGAGAAAGTGTATTTCTTGTTACATGTCAGTTCAGAGTGTATGAGTATTTGCTGAGATTTTTTGATGTATCTTTATACAATGTAGTTAAATCACAGCTGGTGGCAGATGTTTGTCAAAAAACAGGTGTGCTATAATCCTTTTTCATCACAAACCACTGCACAAGCTACTGCTGCTTCTTGGAAGTAGGACCTCAGTCCCAGCTGTCAGGAAAAAAAGGGATAAATTAGAAAAGCACAGGTTTCTTCTTACACAGAGAACTGTACGTTTCTTATTTTACTGCTAGCTAAGTTACAGAGACAACATGCCACTTGTTTATCCTATTAAGTGTTCTCTTTCAAATCACAAAATGGATTTCACTTGGCTTTGGAAAAGAGATCAAGAATCTGAGAGTAGTAGCAGTTCAGGAGAGAAATGCCAAGGAGAGTTATGAAGCTAAATGACCATTACTGCACCTGTGAAAGCAATCCATCTGTAAGGAGGGAATAAAACTGGAGAGTGTAAATTAGCTACAACTAACCACAAAGCCTCTGCCTGCAGTAGCAATCACTGCCTTCCAAGAAATTGGTAACTGTCTATTCAAAGAATATAAAATTTAATATTAATATTTTAGTAAGATAAAATAGAGATAACATTAAATTCATTAAATATCATGCCAGATCATCAGCTACAGTTACTTACCTGGGTGAGGTTTTAGGCTATTATATGTATTTTGCACCAGTGCTCTGAATTGCTTTGGTCGTTAGAAAGGGGTATTATCTCCAGCCCAGTTGTGTTATCTTTTTGGCCATTTTCTCATAATTAGGACACATCATCTTCTGGCAAGGCAGCAGAGCAGCTTTTGGCATAGTCCCTTCATGTTATGGCTGTGAATGTTGCTTTATATGGTACTATTTCTAGTTAAGTTGATTATCATAACACTTCTCAAGAAATATATTCTGTAAAGGACTGCATGGCAGTTAGACATTTTAAAATATAAACAAGCCAAGTTTGTTTATATCAAGCTTCTTCATGGAGACTGGAGCTAGTTGAACTGAGCTGCATTTTTTCATCCTTTGACAAATGTTCTATGTTTCCCCATTACTAAGAACTTCTGTTCTTTGAACTATAAAGTCCTATGTAACAATTATTCAAAGCCATTATTCATTCAGGCAGTCCAGAGTGAAGACTCAAGATGCAGAACATAAGAGCTCATGTGCAAATTCCATAAGTGGATAAATGGTGTGTGAATTAGAAATCCAAATGAGGAAAACACATTAGGCATAGTAGCTCAGATCCTCACAGTGGTTGGATTTCTGTGAAGTGTAGGGATTCGTGAATTGTCCATCTGCCACTGGCATTCTTAGCCCTACATAGGCCATTTTTGTGTACAATTCAGGAGATCAGAATGATCATAATTAAAAATAAAACCAAAAATTCAAAGCAGAAAACCTCCACTAACCCACCCCCCTCCTCCCAAACCCTCAAGCTTCAGCCAGAGTTCTTAGGGCCTTTCTTTTTGGTTTTCTAAACCTGATTACAAGACAAGATTTCTTTAGGAGTTAAACCTGAACTTGGCAGTAGATTGACCTGTTTATCTGTATAGGATCTGCAGTATTCTTCACTGTATTTTGTCAGAATTTTGTAGAATTAAATGAGGTCACTAATTTACACTTGCATGATACATCTACCATTGGTGAAGAGCCACTGTGACATTGCTAACTGGAGTCCTCTGAGGCTTTTGGGAACTGCCTATCATCCTCCCCACCCACCTGGCTGCATCCCAGTAACTGGGCTAACATCTAATAACAAGGTGAGTATGTGTTTATTTGTGTGTAGCATTTACTCTTGTGTATTTGGGATGAATCAAGGGTAATTCAGAGCTGATAGCTCTGTGTTTCAGAGCACCGTGTCACTTGGGGTGACACATTGCAGTTCCATGGTATTATTGGGAGAAAAAAAGAATGTTCATGTGGTCCCTTAGTCTCTGCTCTGGGGCTGCTTTTATTTAAAATTTTCATTGATACTCATGGGACAAGAATCAATAACATGTAATGAACTTTGCTTAGGATGCAGAACTATATCATCATGCAGAAAATATCATCAGTACAGGGAAGGACCAGGATATTGTGTCATTAAACGAGAAAATGGTAGGTGTGAAGTGGAAGAGAGAAAAATTCGAGTGTCATAGTGGAGTCTAGAGTCACAGACTTAGTGAATAATAGATATTTCTACCTTAAAAGCTTATATACTGGAAGTGTAAGGCTGAGATTTGAATATATTTGCTTTATACTTTGTGGATTTTTTGGGGGTAATTTGTTAGTAGAAGGATGTTACCTTGGAAAAAAAAAAAGAAGAAAAAGGAAGAAAGCTCCTAGGAATTGAGAGAGATGAGAAAAATATGGGAAAAGGTGACTAAAGGTTCACTCAGGATGCAGCAGGCATTTCTCATCACTGCATTTGAAAAAGGGTCAGAACCTGTGGGTAGTACCACATCTTATTTCACTATTTCCTAGGTGTTTGCTTTCAGCAGTTTTGAGAAACAGGATGGAGGTAAGAGCTGTTGGTCTGAGACAGTCTCTTTCTTATGTGAGATTTAGTATTTGTAAGGTAGAATTGACAACTGGATCTATAGATTTAGGGTTTCCCTTCTTATCTTGTTTCTAGCTGCCCGCGTTCTCTTTTAAACACCGAGTGATTTGTGAGGATTCATATTCTCTTCTTGAAACATGCAGGCTGACTTCCTTGGGAAGACCTGGAAAACTAAGAAAAATAAAGTTTTAGACTGGAGCATAAGAGATAAGGTAACAGGGGGAGATGATTTAGACATACCTGGCCCTGTATGAAGGTGAGATTTCAAGACGTCCCCTTTCAGCACTGCTCTAAATCTGATTAATAAACATCTTGTGTCCTTCATGGTCTTTGTTCACTTCAATCTTACCTTTCTTTTAAGGATATAGAGACAAAAATGAAGATAATATTCCAGAGTGCAGTGTACCTGTATTTGTATAGGTCTACATAGTGTGATTGAGATAAATAATAAAACCAACACCTTCCCCAGATATAGCCCTCTGATCACCCAAAGGCTTCTGAACGAAGTGAGATCCCTAATATAAGCTAAATTAACACATTTGTGGGTGAGGCAGGGGAGACCAGAATTAAAGCAGAGACAGAACTTTTAAGACAAGGGGGAAAAGAAAGAAAAAGGATAGGGTGTTGTTCATGCAATTGATTGCAGAGGAAAGATCTTGGCAGCTGTAAAGTTCAGTTGTCTGGGAACTGTTATGCGAGGAAGCTGAGGCAGCACAGAGTGTGTACATCCAGAGGAGAGTGAGCATAGCAATATTCCCTGTAGGGCTTGCAACAAGGGGTGTTCTGCTGTGGTGTAATTCAGCTTTGCAGCAAGGGAATCTGGCACATGCTGTTTGTGGCAGAAGGAGTTGTTCTGGGCAAAAAGCATGCTTACAAAGGGTTTATTTCAGGGTGTCCCATCTGCCTTCCCATCTGAGGCATTTCTGTTCCGTAGTATTAAGTGTTTCTCTACTGATCACCACAGGTACACAGCAAGAGAAAATGAAGTGGATCCTGAAAACAGGGTTTGCATGAGGACTGTACTCTGGACCCCATCCAATATCATCCTTTCCTTCTCACACTTTTGCCCAACCTCTTTCCTTTGAGGGAACCAAGGAAAGGTTACTGGGTGGTTTAGCTCAGAAAAGCAGGGGAGTGTGTCTCAGTACATTGGTATGAGAAATGTGCATTGTCTACAACAGCAAGCACTTTGGCATTGGTCCAGTGAAAGGAAGGAGACAAGCAGAAGGTGCAAACAGGGTATAGGATGTTTTTATAACATCTTTCTTTGTCCCATTCTGAGGTCAACCTCCTGATGCAAATACATTTCATACATGTCCACTGTAAAGAGTGAACTCTGGGGAGCAGTGATTGTATCACATCTTCCTGGGCAGCCTTAATTTAGAAAGAATCTTGGAGCACACCAGTGAGGGTTGCACTAAAGATGCACTAAAGAACATGAGTTCATTGTAATTGTTTTTACCAATATCGAACAGGAAAAGAGTTGCTCTTAAAATTTTCCTTTTGCTTTGGTCCTGCTGTAGTTGCTGTGGTATTTTGTATCAGTTAGAGTATATGCTGTCTGAAGCAAGTTAACTTTTCTGTCTTCTCATAACCTTGTCTTAAGACCCCTTTTATTCCTTCATGGGTGACACACTGATGCTTTGTGAGTTTAACTCTTTAGTGTAATAACAGCTTTCAGGTGTGACTTTTCACTCTGCCCTGTGTGGTGTGGCCTCAGCCCTCTTCTGTTCTTCCTTTGCTCTGGCTTTGGTTGCTCCCTCTGACCTCTGTTTGCAGGTGGGGCCAACTGCTTGCATGACCTCTCCAGTCCAAAAACACGGATGACACTGGATTTGGAGGTAGTCCTGGCGCCCCTTTCCCCCGCAGTGGCATCCTTTTATTCTCTTCAGCAAAGTGCTGTGGTGCCTTTGGGCAGTACCAGAAATACTGGATTGCAGAAGAGGTACCCCCATGCACTGAGGGAGGGTGGGGATGGTGGGGTTACAAGTTAGTCCAAATACAGCCTTTGACTTTAGCACTTAGATAGGCTCCAATTATTGCTTTCCAGCTTTTGTTGGTGTCTCCTGGGGCCGTATCCTTGCTTGTCAGCAAGAGTGGAGAAACCTGGGAGTGACTGGAGGTGCTGCCCAGAGTGCCCTGGAGCTCACTAATCCTTTGTCCAAAAGGCTTAATAGTGCTACAGTTTCTAAGACTATCATGTATCTTTTTTGGTGTTGGTTTCATGAAGGATTCAGATTCCTTGCTTTCTGTTGCTGAAGTAAGATAATGTATCTTACACTGGTTTGTTACATGATCACGGTGCCCTGGAGTTGCAGAGAGAGAAGCCTGGGCATTCTGTACGTGCATGCTGAATTCTGCAATGTAAGAGCCAGATTAACTCTTTAGAGAATTATTTTCTGAGCAGTTTGCCAGGGCTGGAAAGGCTTTTGGGGGTCATCTTTCACTTTAAGAAGTTAGTAAGCAAGTATGTGAGGCAGCAAACTATTTACTTTCTGGCTTGGATTCTTTTCTGCATAGACTTGCACTGGTTTTAGTCAGACAGCAGACATGGTGCTTACTCTGTAGTCTCTCCTTTTTTAAAAAACTCTGAGAGGCTAATTTGTGCTCCAGCAACCGTATTAAAAACAGAGGACTGAACCTGATGTGAACAGCAAGAAAATCTGATTGACTCTGCATAGATGTTGGATAACATCACAGAAAATGCACTCTAGTACTTCCAAATCTGTCTTGTGTGGAGGCTGAGGCAGAGACCAGCTCTTCTGTTTCACTCTGGCAGTGAAGGATGAAATGTGCTGTCTTCTTCAGCAGTGTAAACTTACTGGCAGGCTTGTGACACATTTCTGTGCGTTGTGTTATGTGTTACCAGAGCAAAGGTTACCCAGAGGGGCATTTTCTTTCTGTGGGTACAATTGGAAAAAACAAAGTAGTTCCAGGTTATAAAATGTGTTGATCTTTACTCACCAATTGTGCCAGACTTTTTAAATCTGGGAAATGGGTAGAATGCTCCTGCTAGAAATGGGAAGAGATGTGAGAGCAGGACTCAGGTGGGAGGAGTGATAGAGCTGCAGGCTGAGTCAGTGTGGTGGGTGTCCACAAGGGACCCATGGGTGCTGCTGGAGACCCTGCTGTGTTTTCTTGCTCTATGGGCAGTCTCCAACAGGTTCCTTCCATGAACTGGCCATCTGGCTCCTCTGCCCAGCCAGTCGAGTGGCTCCTTGCCCAACCTAGTTGTGAAATACAAATAAAGGCAGTATTTAAATGCAGAGAATTTGGTTTTGCACATGGATTTACTGTAAGATGTAATTCTACTTGGCATAGTAACTCATGAGGCTTTTGGAGTATCAGAAGAGCAGGGATTTTTTTGTTACAGGCAAAACATTTTTTGAGCCATAAAAATGATAAGAGTATTTGCAAAAGTCGGTCACAGCTAAGGGCCAAGTTCTGTTCTTGTTGTGTAGCCAAGAAAAGGGTAAACACCAGTGTGATGTTGAAGGTTTTTGTATGCTCAGAGAATTTTAGATCTTTGAGTATGTTGGTGCAGATTTTCTTGCTTATAGTGAAGCAGGAATGTAGTGCATTTAAATAATGTTTCCATTTTTGCAGGATTATTAGGCAACATGATGATCCCACTAGAGTGGGATCTATAATCTGTTTTACTGAAGAGTATAATGTCAGCATCTTCAGTGCAGCTCAGGTTACTTGTGTGGTTTTGTCAAGAGGTGTGTGTAGAAGTACTGTTGCTATCTGGTGGGGTTTATTAAATATGGTTCACTACCATTTGAAAATGGAAGTCTTGCTTAATAGAAGATTTTGAACTACTTATCTCTGTAACTACTAATGGTAGAAATAAGGGTACAGGAAAGTTTTCAAATCTGAGAGAAATGCTGGAATCATGTCTGATAAACCTTGTAAGGACCTAGAAGAGACAGGCATGAGAGGCAAAAATGGAAAGGAGCAGACAGTGGGAGGTTTGGGAATAGCATCCTTGTCTGTGGGCAGTAGTGAGGGGTGCAGGTTACCAGTGAAGGGGATGCCTGTGAGAGCTGAAAGTCTGCTTGCTGCAGTCCACACTGTTTTATATTGCTGTGTCCCCTGAGGTGTAAACAGCTGTGGAAACTGGATGTCTGACATGAGAATGCAAGACCACCACACTCCCAGTTTCTGTACTTCTGTTATCAGAACAGCTTGCACACATCCACACTGGTTGGGTTTTTTTTATTGTTCGTTTGTTTGCTTGGGGGGTTTTGTGGGGTTTTTGTGGATTTTTGTTGTTGGTTTTTTCTTTTTTGTTTGTTTGATTTTGGGTTTTTTTTCTTTATTATTAATCTAATATATTTTAATTTTAGCATAGAAAACAATCTCATTGAATACAGAAAACTACAGCAGGCTGCACATGATACTTATTGAAATAATAAGCTCATAAGAAAGAGAGGAGGCAGTTGGAAAGAATCTTCTGGGAATATAATCAAGGTTAATTCTCAAGCAGTTGTATTTTTTGTGTTGTTCCTGCTTGCATGGTAATGCCTTCAAGCTCACTGGGAAAAATAGAAAGTTCATGTCCTTAGGACAGGACAGACTTGAGCCTGGTTTAAAACTCAGAGGGAATTCTTTGCTACCACACATCGCTTCCTGCTCCTTTGTACTCTGTCCTGAGAACACCTTGTGTGTGTCACTGTGGAAACATACATCAGAGTCGTAATTGAAGGGCTGATAATGGGGACAGGTTTGGACAGTTCAGATCATTGATTATCAGGAGCTGTGTGTGCCTTTCAGAGGAAGTTAAGTGCTGTATTGCATTTGCCAAAATAGAAAAGGGGAGAAGCAAAGTGGTGGCAGTCACTGTGCCACCTAGAAAAGTGTGTTTCTGAGAAAATGTGAGTCTGCTCATTTCAGTGAGCAAATCTGCACTGACATGGAAGAATAACAGGGCGGCAATAAATATATCTTGAGTAAATTAAGCTCTAACTGTACAGACAAGAAGACCACGGAGAAAAATATGAAATACTGTGTGGCTTCTAGCAAAGCTCTTCTCTGCTGGGAATAGCCTGGATGTTGGTGAAAATGGAGGAAATGTATTGCTTAGGCAAAGCAGAGGTGGCTTTGCCATCAGAAGAGTTGTAAAGCAGCACTTGCAACAAGAGATGGTAGTGCCAGGAGAGATTCACTTTGTGATCCATTTGATCCATTGTGCACCTCCCAGGATTCTGTTAACCCTTTTGACTGCAGATGTATGTTAAGGACAGTTGTCAGCCATCCTAAGGTGAAACCAAGAATCGCAGAGTTTCTGCTTTGCAGCCTTGTTTCCAGAAGCACAGTTTCTCTTTTGTGTGAATTTTTGTTTGAACATGTAGAAATTTGGACTGTTTCCTGGAGTTCAGATTACAAATGGCAGTGGTGGCTATGTGTCTTATCTATCACCTGTCTTCCTGAGAAAGATGTGTTCCTGCAGTGTTTGTACTGTCTACAGATGGGACCAGGAACATTTTCATGTTGTCTTTCAGATCTTTGTATGAACGTTCAGCGCCAGGAGGGACAAAATTGATAGTTTCAGGGAGTTTTGGTAGAAATGTACCTGCTTGGTAATGGCTCCTCATTTATATTTGTAACTTCAGCTCTCTCAGTTACCAGGTTTTGAATCAGAGGAATGAGCATAACATTGATTTTTAAATAAAAAACATTCTTCATAAAAATGTGCCAAGACAAATGCCTTAGAAAACCTAAATGTGACATAAACATATGTTTTCTGGTCAAACTTGCAATCTAATTAGGAAATGTGATTAGAAAATGTAAAAAATGTAATCTCATTAGATAGGATCTGTTGGCTTTGGCCATACTTCCTGCTGTTAATTCTTTATCAGTCTGGTTAATATCAGTTGTCCTTCCTTCTTCCTTTCCTGCCCACCCTGACTCATGTCAAGCTGATATGTGATGTCCTATGATGTGCTGTGTGCCTCCAGTATATACTGTGCGAGCACTGACTCTTCTGAGTTCTTGAAAAAATTTCTCTTGTTTCTAAATTTGTTGAACACCACCTTAAGTTCCCAGGTGTTCTTGACCTTTCCTTTTACAACTCTTGGATACAGTTATCAAAATTTTGTCCCCCTAGAAATGTAAAGATTTAGGCACCAAGCTGCTGTGTTTAACACTTCTTTTAGTTATTTTCAAAGAAGGAATAGTCTGATGACATTGCAGGACTGTCTTCCCGTCTACAAAACAAGAACCCTTGGGTTAACAATTCTGGTTTGGTTTGTTTTGTTTTCTTCTATGTGTCAACAGTTCAGTAATTTCAATTTAATAACAGAGGTTATATTTGTCATTTGTCATTCCCAACAGGTATTTTATATTTGTGTTTCACTGCTTGTGCAATCAGTATCTGGGGGTTAGAAAGGGTGTAGACAAGGTAGATGTCTAAAACAGTTGAGTTTTTAAATTCTTCCTCTCTGCTGACCTAGGCATCTGTTCATTTTGCCTGGGGACACTTCTGGGGAAATTTGTAAATACCAGTCCTTGTTTCTGAGCCAGGTAGCATGACTTGTTCATGGATGTCAATGGATGTAGGTAGGTTCTGTTTATTAAGGTGCGTTTGCAAGGACTGTATCTGTTAAAATAACACAGTAGTATGTGGGCAGCTTTTCAGGCAGATAAATCATTGTTTAAACTCAATTTGGACTTGAAAAAAGCTCCAGTGAACAGATGCAGAACCATTGCTTAGATTTACCAGGTTTTGATTGCAATTTGAGCACCACTGAAAGGAACAGACTCCTTTTAAAATAGTGCTTTCACAAGTATAGTTCAGAGCAAATGAAGTTATTAAAATTGTGCCATGTGCATAATCTTGATATTTTAAAATACCTAATAAAAAAGCTGAAGCATTTAAGACCTGTACATCTGTCTCCCTGAAGGTTATATTACATCAATTTATTATTTTCAAAGATTTTTTCATTTTATTACTTGGTGACTGTATCATATTTTAGGATAACTTTTTTTTTGTTTTGTCTTTTCACATCTAGTTTCAAAAACCAGTGTGAGATAAAAATGCAAAATAGATAAACTATATAAATACCCAACATTACCAAAAATTTTGTTTTTCAGGAAAGGCAGAAATGCTCTAGTAATGACATTATGGCTTATGCGTCAAATTCTCCCCTGTTGATGAGAGCTTATGTTCACTCTCTTGGGTCTTTTATAAGTTTTGCTTCATTGTGCAGGCTTGTAAATCTCAATTATACTAATGGGTGTCATGCTTTCACATTATAGGAAAGAAGTGCCAAATACAGCCCACAGTGGGATGCCCTCATCCAGCAACTAACTCTTACACTATGGAGCCTTTCTCTTAGCTATCAAAAACATTTAACAGTGGGGAGAAGAACATTAATACAGCTTGTATTTGAGTCCAGGGACAATGATCCGGAAAGCTGTTTGCCGTTGTGTCTGTCAGGCTGTTGAGTATTGAAACAAGAGGCAAAACAGTTGTCATAGGAAAGGAAGTAAGTGGCATTTGCAGGGTTGATGGTCAGTTAATTATTGCTGAAAAATACATAGCAACTTGCTCTTGCTCTTTTTAGAGATGGCATTTGATATGCTACCCTCATTTACTGAAATATCTCGTAAAATAATTCTTTGCTGTGAATTAGAAGGCCAAACATTTGTGCTCCCCTGTTTCTGAGAAACCAGTTCTCAGAAGGGCATGAAACATGGGTTGAGACCATGATATGGCATTTTAATGAGACCTGATGTCCTGTCTCTGTTTTGAAAGAAATCGAGTCACAGATGTTAGCTGTACTTTCCTGAGGACTGCTGAGTAGGACGGGTAATTCTAATTGTTATCGTACTGTTGCTTTGGTTGCAGCCTTTTAGAGAGAGGCTCAACAAAGCCATGTACATTCAGAGAGATGTATGAACCAGTTTTAGGGGGTTTTGATGCTTTAAACCAGTGGTCTTAGAACAGGATTCATAAGGGTTTCTTTTATGGGTTTATTTTAGATGCTTACCCAGAGGATGCTAAGGTGCATATTTGCATGGGATGGGGGTCCAGCCTGCTAAGGGTCAAAGTCATCCTTATGAAGGCCTCTAGAAGTGTCCTGCAGCAGCTGAGCTCTGAACTGAGGTTATTGGTGCTTCACAGCTTTGAAAAGGCTTTATCTACCATAGGTCCTGTTTATTTTTCATTAATAACTTCCATAGGTATTTCAAGCACATAAATTTATGTGGAGGGAATCTATGATATCTCTGATTCTGTACATTCAGAAAAGAATGAAGTTACTATAGCCTGGATTTTTGCATTGGTTTTACTTCAGGGTTATGTCATACCTAGAGGCTCCTAGAAGTATACTCTGAATCCCTACCCTTTGACTGATTTAATGAGATATTTTGTCTAGTCAAGACACCATAATTTAACTTCATCTCTGGACAAAATGGTGTATTTTTGCCTTTTTCTGTCTGTTTCCCTTTACTTTCTCCATTCCAGCCAAAACAAATTATCTTGACAAATATTTGACCTCACTGAGTATGCTTGAAACCATAGCAGAACTGATGGGGGTTTTGACTCTGGGGTGCAATAAACAGATTGACACTGGAGAGATTAATGTTCTGGCTCTTAATATTCCCTGAAAGTCTCTGCTGCAGGTGATGCAGCTGTTAGGATTACTTAGAATTTAAAAACATGTGTGAGCAAGACAGTAGCAATACTTAATATGGTGAAGTAATGATTTCATATTATAAACTTTTAACTCAGAGGGAAAGCCATCTGGTTAAAAATATGTGCATTTTTCTCATTTCAAGTATAGCCTCAGGATTGTTTTTTCTCCTTTTATTTCTTCCTGCTTTTGATTTGGTCGAAGAACTAGTTAATGATGCGTGGCAATCAGTCATCAATAGCTACCAACAAAAATGAGGGTTAATTTTGGAATACTCTTGTCTCTCATTCCCCTCTGTTATCCAGTAAAATGCTAAATGAACCTATTATTCCTAAAGTTAAATTATTAGAAGCAGATACTGGTTTTTAGTTGGATTTTTTTGGGGGTAAGGGGGTTGATTTTTCCATCAATGTTTCCTAAACGTGTTTAGTATGTACAATATGGAGATATCCACAGATGCAAGAACAGAAGGATGTAAAATAAATAGAATTGTGACTTCATGCTCTGTTTATAAACGTTTTTATATTTTAAAAACTGCTTTTGTGGTATGATTTTTTTTCAACATAGAGTGAACTGTCTCTCAATGTGTTGTAGAAAGCACTGGATTTCATAATTGAGGGTCAGCTGTTGCTCTTGATATAAGAGATACAAGTCTGCTATGTTCAAGAATTATTTCTTCTCAGGTAGCTGTAATGAAGGGAGCAGACTGTAATGATATTCCAGGAGTGAAGAGCTGGACAGGGGTGGGAGGCAGCAGGGCTGTTGAGCTGCTACTCAGATGGACACGAGGGCTTAGTGGCCTTCTGTGAAGTGTGGGGTAGTTGAAGGAGAGTATCACAGAGATTGTGTAACAGCTCACCTCATCTGCACTTTGTGATGGGAATATCAAGGTGCATGAGTAAGGACTGCATGACCTCAGGAAGGCTCCAGCAAACTCCACCTCCTGACAGCAGCCCAGACACATCTCTCCCATTCTGGACTGGGTGAATTCAACACCAACCAGTGTTTTGCCCCATTGCTGCCTTGTGCTGTGCTGTAAACAAATACAGGCTTTGTTATAAGTCTTAAATGAGAGGCAGTTTATTGACATCTAAAAATATATTAAATAACCAGGTATCCAGGTTTATTCTTGTTATCACCAGCTGCTAAGTTACCATCTGATGACACTGACTGTTTGAGTCCTATCATTTAGCTGAACTTTAAAACTGGTGTGCAACTTTAGTTCTGACTTGAATAAACATTTCTGTTCAAAAACTTAATAAAGTCCAGAGTTTTCTCTCTGTGTTTTTGCCTGCTTTGCAGCTCTGGTGTGTGAAAGCAATAAATGAAATTGAAATGGCTTTTTCTGTGTGGCTCTGGGCTATAAGACTTTTCACACCTGGTGGTGTACAGGAATGTCATTGAAATAATAACTCATCTTTTTAGAGAAAGTGGAGGGATGTGCGTGACTGACACAGATAGCCTTTCTTCATACAATCTTCAAAGAAGCTCTTCTTTATTATTTTTCTTGTGGTCAAAGAAGAAGTAAAAATTAATCTAGAGAAATCCTAATCTCCCAAGCATTTTTATAGACTGCATCTCACAGTTGTTGGTTTGGGTTTTTCCTCCCAGTCATAGTCCCCTTATTGTATGTGCTGAACTTGGGAAACTGGTGAATGCTCTTTAGCTTGCATGGAGAGGGTATGTATGAGAAGAGTGGATTTTCCAGCTGAAGCATGCTTGAAATTCATTATAGCCTTTTTTTTTTTTTTTTTTTTTTCCCCTCTTTTTAAAAGCCTGTCGGATCTATAAATATGTTCTCCTTGCAGAGTTGCAGGAGCATAGATTGTCCCTGCAGTTGTCAGAGATTGCATTTCCCTTCCTCTGGTGTGGCAGCTGCAATCTCAGTCCTTTCTCATGTGGAAGCAGTATCTGAAAAAAAACTAGGTATGGTGGTGCATGGTCACTCTGTGCTTGATACACTTTTATTCTGTATAACACCTGTATAATTCATTGTATGATGTACTTGTGACAAGTGGCTAACAAAGAATTTTGGACAGCAGTCACTTCTGGGCATTGATAGTGCCAAATTAGTGACAGAGGTGAGGTATTTTATTTCAAAGTTGACTATAATGCTCAGTGAAATGGATATTAGTAGTTTGGTGGGTTCAGGACATCACCTACTTTTCAAAGTGGTGTTTGCTGAAAAACCTCTTGCATTCTGGCAAAAGTTGCTACAGTATGTATTTTCATTCAGTCCTGCTGAAGGGAAAAGAGGAGGACCAGACAGATGAAGATAAGATCCTGAATCCTATTTAATTATTAAGGCAGCTGTGTAAAATCTTGCCATGGTCCCACAAAAGGATTCAGGCTTTATGAATCTATCTATCTAGATTCTAGTGAAGGCAAGCCAAGGTTAATTGTACTCATGGCGATGGTTTTGGGAAATAACATTTATCCTTTGTGTTACAATCTTTTTGTAACACAAAGATTCTTCAAAAGATTTTGGAAAAATATTGTGCTCAGTAAGTAGGTGAGCCATGGCAAGGCTCAACTCAGGAGGTTTTCATTGCTCCCTGGCACATCCAGAAGATGCAGGACTCCTTTAGCCTTGGATCTCTGCTATCTGTAATTAAATCCTTAAACCTGAGGTGTATCTGCCTAAATAGGTGACTAAATTGATTCCATCTGAAGTATTCACAGCCACTGAGCTGAGAAGATGACTTCATTGAATAGCCCTTCCTTGATATAGACCACATCTTAATGTTTGCTATTTTCATTGGTTTTCTAAGGAAGATCTCCAAGCTTTCAGAATGTAAACATCCCAGAGATACAGAACTTTATTTTTGAGCCTTCAACTCCAGCTGTTTTCTGAACGTCCAACATCAGCAGCTGTACAGATTGGGAAATTAGACTGTTTTTTTGGTTTTGTCTATAGATTTCTTTAGACTTTGTTGTGCCCAACCCTTAAATATACAGTTGTTGGGGAACCAGAACAGGAAATCAGGAAAGTTTTGCTCTTTCTTTTGTCTGCATATACATAGCTCAGTTCCTGCTCTTTTTAGGGGAAGGCACTCATTCTCTCTATGGAAATGAAGAGGGAGACATAGCCATTTTAAAAACCCAACCTACAAAGAAAATCAAACCAAAACCCACAATAAAAAAATCCGTGACCAAAAGTAGCTGGGACTGTGCATGCTGAGGAGAAGCAGTGTGAGACAATACGGTAATAAAACCAAAATGGAAGATGTGCAGCTTCTTGTATTTTTTTTAATGCTTTAATCAACCAGTGTGCTAAACCTGAGAAAGATTTGTGATGTTCATAAATGGCAGAGATGGGTCAAAATGCCATTTGAAAACAAACACCTTACAATCTTCGCTGGTGTGGCTTCTACTGAAAATCCGTCCAGGCTGTACTGGAGACTTAATGTCATATAATGCTCTTCTGGTGAGTCTGGTATATGGTAGATTTGCACATTTGTCTTTTCTAGTATAGACAAAAGCGCTTTTGTACTACCCCATTTCAGGTCAATGGAGACTTTAATTTAAAGTCTTATTTTTCTGTAGTTTGATAAACGTTGATGTTGTCCAAAATTATTTATGTGTATTATTGAAAAAACCCCTTATTTGTGGGGTTTTTTTTCCTCCTATCTGAAGCTTTTTATGCAAACTTGCTTAGATGTGAGCTTTATGTTTTGTTGAAATTTCGAATGTTTATGTTTGAATTGTGGGTTGTATTGTAAACCAAATCATATCTGAGCACTACTTCTAAAAAAATTCAAAAGTATAAGCATGGTAAACGGATGGACTTGACTTTTTTTTCTGAGTTCTTTTGTTAACTTGAGTAAATTCTCTTTTTACAGGAGCTAGTAATTACACCTTGGCTGTATTTTTTGAATTTGTGACCATGCACTGGAAACTGGGTAGTCCCTAGTGTTTCTCTAGTAAGCTGCCTGCTTGAGCAGGAAAAATTAAATGGAAGAATTGAAACTGAGTTTAGGTCCTAAATGGAGGAATCCCACCTACTGCTTCAGGTTTAGCAATTTCGGAATTATTGTTTTCAAACTCATGCATGCAACATGCTATGAAATTACTTACTGGAATTCTAGTGAAACTGTGAGGGGGGAGTTTTTGTTTGTTTGTTTTTGTTTTTGGCTCAAAGTGATACCAATTGATTCATGTGACCTACAGAGATAATACAACATGTCTGCTTGATATCAGATATCAGACTCTTCCCTTAAATTTCAACCCATTTAGACATGTTTTGACAGTGTTTAACATTAGGAAGCTAAATGTCAATGTGCTGCTGATGCAGAAGGGAGACCAAGGGCTCCTTTAGTACCTGGAGTCCCATAAGTGTGGGAAATTGTTTGGTACATCCAGATGATTCTTGTAACTTGCTATATTGCCCAAGTGGTAGTGGTTCCTTTCAGATATTCCTTGGCAGTTTGATGTGAGGAAGATGCATCCTAATCCCACAGAGGGGTTAGTTTCATCTTCACTGCTTCATTTGGACATCTAAGGATAATATTTACTGGCACAGATTGCATTCAAGTTCTTTCAGTCTTTCTTCAGAGTTTTGTTATTTCTATGTAGATACTCAGATTACAATCCCAAATACGTTGGCTGTACAACAGCAGAGACCAAAGATGTGTCATTTCCCTGGCAAACGTGGGGTTTGTGGGTGTGTGGTATCTGGTTATAGAGGTCTGTTGGATGACTGTGTTACTTACTGAAACTTATCTTTTCCTTTCTTCTGGTTAAGATTGATAAGAAATCCCCACTGATGCAAAATATAACCATTTCTTTTTTAGAAAGACCATTAGAAATGAGTAATGTCTCTTGTTTTCAGTGGCCTTTGAACCTTTATTGTTGCTGTAGGTGCAAGGTGGCAGTTCTGTTCAGGTAGTCCTACTGCTTCCACAGTGTTTAGGTGAGTGAACCAGATGTGTTTTATCCTTCTGAGCTTGTGTGTTTCTTTGCCAGAGGCAAATTTTCATCGAAGGCAGTTTCTCTAGGATTTTTCCACAACCATGTGCAGCTAAAAATTTGATTAGGCTATTTCTGAAGGATATTACCACAAGTGTTTTTTCCAGTCCTTCAGCTGGAATGCATTTGCATCTGACTCATCCCAAATGTAAGCAGCTAGAGAGAACTGGTTTGAGTTTAGAATTTCATCTGAGACCTGAAGATATTTGGATATTCTCTTTCTGTCACTAAGGATGCCTTATCCATCATCAGTCTTTGTTCTTTAAAAATCTTCTTTGGTGAGGTTGAGAAGCACTGTCCTTCTCACAGGTGGTAAATTTATTCAGAAGTGTCCCTCACAGGTTGTTATTGGAGTTCCTGGGAGAGGAGAAAGTTTTCTAGGACCAAGGTGTAGATGCTGTTTGTGGCTGGGAGGTACAGTTTCAGCACAGGAAAAAGTGTGCACAAAAAAATCTGTTTCTTTTCAATCAGCTCTTGCTTGCTGGAAACTTTTATTTAGGACTCCCTTGGTTCTGGTTGTGTCAAAGTAAACTGAGAACTGTAGGTGAATCTGGTGAATCAGAAGAACTGATTCATTTTCTTCTTCAGGAGAAATTTTACTGAAAGCTGTCAAGTGCCCTGGAAAAACTATCCTCAGGTTCCAGGAATAAGATGCTGATTGCATGCAAAATAAATTTGGAGAAAAACAGATCCAAAATGGCAACAAAGAAGGATTATTGTATCTGGAAGATTGTTTGAGATGATGAATGTCTAGTTATGTCTAGATGTTCATTCGAAGTAAAAAGCTCAGTCTCTAGGAAGCATACTACTGTCCTGCATTCTTTTGAGCTTTCAGAAATAAGACTATGCTGATTTAATGTGTTTGTGAGTAGAAGGTACTGGAAAGCCAAATGTATGGTCTTTTTTACAATCCTGTAATTCTATTACTGAGAATTAGAATAGTTATGTTAAAGCTCTGTTCTTGCTGGGTTGTGTATGCTTTGTTTTCTTTCTGGTTTTGGTTCTATTTTTTAAGTAATTACCATTCCATGCTATGTGGTAATTTCCATTTTGCTGTATGCCCTCTATTATTGGTTGAAGATGCTTTGGAGCAGTAAGCATAGTGTACTTGTAAATATATCACTCCTGCAAAAGATGGCAATATGTGGGAAGAATGCACAGCAAATTGAAAAAAAAAGGGTTTATTGAAGAAATCCACCTTAACAGCTTTAAGGTTGAGAAATGCCTGCTGCAGTGTTTCTGTTACAAGTAGTATTGAATCAAGGGTGTGTGTGGTAGGAGATCTTTCAAACACTTGGTCATAAATGCTTTCTGTATTAATTTCTTTCAAGTGTTCATAATGACACTTAATTATTGGTAATTGAAGAGTTTCTCATTGCTTTTATTTGATGAGAACATTTGGGTAGGGTTTTTTTTTTTTTTTTTGAGAACAGATTTTGGTAGTTCTTTTGAATTTTTCTGTGCTGATCAGAGTTGATCAGAGTGACAAAAATTCATAGATTTTTCACAAAGCTAAATTGGCTAATGTGGTAGTTGTATCCTGTTTTATATATGCTAACTGAATACAGAGAGATGAAAATCAGACGTGCTCACTGCTTTAAAGCATTTGTTATAAAGTATCAGAGAGTTCATTTATTCTTTTTCTGACAAAAATCACAAGTATTTGTATGTTCAGCTCCTGTCAGCTTCCATTGCAGTTTTGATATGAAAACAAACAACCAAAAAACTGGTATGTTGTTGGAGCTTGCTTATGAGATTTTTATGTTTGTGATGTGCCCATGAATTGTATTTTGATGTTTAAAGAAATGTTAGTTAAATACTTGCACAGGGGTTGAGAAACTGTTGATTGTATTGGGGAGAAAATGGAGTTACTGCAAAAAACCGAAGTGGAATGTGCCCCTGTTTTTTCTGTTCATTTTATATCTTGGCTGACAAGGAGAATTTTGTTCAGAAATAGCCTATAAGCACAGTGCAATGGTCCAAAATCTGGAACTCAATGCCATATTAGGTATAGCTGCAATAAGTTGCAACTTCGTTGGAATGATTACACATAGGGACTGGAATTTGGAACATGAATAGCATTATTAGCACAAAAATACCATTCTGGTGGTTATTTAGCACTTAATTGTTTGGACAAACTACACTTCATATTAATGGAGTTTCTAACACTCTCCTAGTATCCTTCATCACCAGCCTGTGAAGTTGTTGCACTGGCAAAAGCAAAACTGACATAATTTGGACTACAAATAATGCTGTTCTCAGGTGAAAACTCTTATTTTTGACTAATGGAATCAGTGGAATTAAGGGGAAGCATTTCAGAAGTACCCTGAAAAGTCAGTTGCAGGCAACTGGCAGTGGCGACCTTGTCACTAAGCCTGTGTACAGTTTTATCCATATTGCTGTTTTAAAACCAGTTACAATTCCTAAATAGCCAGGAAAGGTCTCATTTGTCTAGTCAGCACTTCTGATCCAGGAGCAGCCAGAAATTCAAGGCAAACATGCTGTGTGGGACACTGCATTAATCCCAGTTTAGCTGCTGTTTGCTGACTCCAGGTTGCAATTACTGGAAGGCTGGTAAGGGAGCCTTAGCAAGGAGCAAGGGAAGAGGGTTTGAAAAGGATAAATAAACATTAGTTTCTGGCTGGTGTCTAGGAAAGGATTCTGCAGGCAATAAAGACCTGCAGAGAAGGCTTTGAGGAAATGATGTTTAGCTCCCAAGTATTTTTGTAGCACTGCAGAAGCCACTACACAAGAGAAGAATTATTTTTATCTGCCGTATCACATAGTACGTAACAGCTTTATTGGCATTATACTTGGGGAAAGAATGTGCTTGTGTTTACCACTCATATGAAACCAAAGATTGCCTCCCCTTTTTAATGCAATTGTCATGCACCCTGTTGACACGACCATGCTCTTTAAACCTTCCTCCAAGCACAGGCTACCCTTGCACTGGGAAGCACTGCAGAGTTCTCTGTGGCTGAATTCCCCTTCATGCATTTACGCTTTGAAAAAGATCAGTTTTCATAAAGGTATCGTATTCTTCTTGGCATCTGAGGTAACAGTGTTGGAAAACAGAAGCAGACAAATCTCAGATTTCATGTTTCAGTTTTCCAGCAATCTTGGGCAAATGAAAAATTAGTGCAGACTCTGGCTGTGCTTTCATAGTCTTGCATATCTCTTATGTTAAGAATCTAGCTTTAAGAAACTGAATGGTCTGAAGGGGTAGTGTTTCCTGATTTTATCTGCTTTATGGGGTCCCATAGCTTATGCTTTGAGAATTGACATAGTATATGTAGCACTGTGTGCTCTAAACTGTACCAAGAGAGCACATATAATAAGCATCATCTATATGAATTAGTAAAAATAATACAGATTAAATGACATTGTTTCAGAGTTAAAATCTTCCAGTGTTTATGCAGTGTCATTTTTACAAACTACTTTGTTATTTTTTTATTTCATTGTGGCTACAATTTGCTGATGAAACTGAGCACTGTAATTCAGCTGTATTGGAATGGGATAGAAGAATTAAATGTCATACAGGACTGCTTTGTGAGGTGTAAATACAGTTACAGGGAGGTAGTATTCTTTGAGTAGTGTAACTCACAGCAGCAAAAATCTACACAGAGGCGTAAGAACCGCACAGAACTGTCTAGTCCAGTATTTTATTCACGGGTATTGCCACTGTAACTTCAATATTATGCAATGGTCACCAAAAAGAAATAAATGAAAATAATAAATTCATAAAACTTAGATTAAAAGGAGAAAATGTCAGAAAGCTATGGTGAGAAAAATCCATGAAGACATTCAGTTAGATAAATTTATGAGAATATTTAGATATGTGTTTCTCAATTAAATACATTTTATATTTTGCTTCTAGTGCTTTATGGTTTTAAATGTTTCATTAGTTTGATGAATGAAGAATTACTGCAAATGGTCATGATCTAGAAATTAAACATATTCCAGACTACACTACATTCCTCATGTAGTGATTAGAATATCTCTGTATAGTAGAGAATATTCTCAGTACTGCTTTGTAGGGCTGCAGTGCTAAGTACACATGCAAAATTTTACCTAAGTTAAATGAAGATGTTCTGCCCCAGGTTCACACAGCAATACAGACTTGGCAGTTCTCAGGTTTTTGCAGCTTAGTAGAGGT
The DNA here is from genome assembly GCA_030060385.1 of Muscicapa striata striata. Lineage (NCBI taxonomy): Eukaryota > Metazoa > Chordata > Aves > Passeriformes > Muscicapidae > Muscicapa > Muscicapa striata. The sequence goes on from JAREIS010000142.1 coordinate 3,052,563, forward strand.
GGTGTTCACCAGTGTGGCAGAAAGAAGTCTACAGTGGAACAGAAAATACTGCAATGGTATCCCAGGTCATTGTAAATGAGATTTATTGGATGGAATATGACTCTGTCTCCTTCTCAGCCTATCCAGACCTACAGGATCAATGAGGAGGATACTTGCAGGGACTCCTTTGTGTGCAGTTTAACTCATTCCAGGACTGATGGTTCAGACCAGATGAATTTGGCTGTTCTTCAGTGATGCTGAAAGAGATTCAGAGGTCATAAGCTTAAGGGTATATATTTACATCTGGTCTAATGAGTGCCACGTCTGGAATTTGATATTGACCTTGAAAAATACTAAATTATGGGTGGAGCTGAATGGCCCAAATCAGCCCAATGCTAGGAGGGTAATTATTTTTTTGTGTCTTTCAACATGTAAGAATAAACTAAACATCTGGGATTCATTTTTACCAACTTTGCCAGAGACAAGACACTACAGGATCAGGGAGGGAATCCAAAGGCATGAAATTGATAATGAAAAGCCTCCCTAAAACTAGTCAATATGTGGCCTCTTTTCTAATGCAGGACATGGATTTACATGATTAAATAATAGTTTCCTTGAAATTGTTCTGTAATCATCTAGCACATAGCCACAAAATCAGTAGATGTTCCTTGGTTCTGCTGTAGAGTATGTTCTGTGTTACTTAAGAGCTGCTGCTGAAGAGTCTGCAGTCACCTTGCTGCATACTGTGGGCTGATGGTGGCATGAATTCCTTTCCTTTCACAACCAGTAATCTCTCTTCCCTTTCAAACTTACACTTCTGACTTCTGTCTCAGCCTAAGATCACTGACCCTCTGAGTATAGCCGTGAGTCCATTCACCGGAGTCCATTTCCCACTGATGGGAATTTACTCAACAAGATTTACAGTACACTCCCTCAATTTACTCTACAGTATAGCTGAGGAAAGAATATCAGCATAAACAAGGTCATTATTTCACAATAACTGCTTATGTGTGTTTGGTCAGGATTTGAACTGGTGGCCAGCTGTAGCCAGGGAATATATTTCTCCTGCTGTAGTGCTACACCTAGTGACTCTTCATGGTGTTCTTGAACTTGGTTTGTTTCATGTCATTACTGGAAGCTTGGTAATGTGACATAAGAACAATTTATTTATTTTAATTCTGTCTGTTATTTATAATTGCATGTATTGCATCAGAATGCAAGTCAGACTTGCATAAGTCAGAATTTTAAAAAAGGCACTTCCAGTACTGCATTCTGTGTGTTGCAGATTAAAAGAAATTAGTGTCTTTACCTGAGACAGTGAGTGCTTCTGATCACAATGGTAACAAAGGATTTGTCAGTGAAGAATAGAGGTGGGCAAACATGACTAGTCAATGCCAGAAGATTAGGAATCTTTAACTGAACTGCCCAGAGGCAGTTATTGTCTGGGGAGGAAAGCTGTTTCTTGCTAGTTCAAGAAGAAGAAGGCAGTCCATTTCTTGAACCTTCATGCTTTAGTACTCCCCATAAGTACAAGCAAGTGGGTTTTGGTGGTTGAGCTACCATGAAAGGTTTTTGAAACTATTTTTCCTCTTGGCTATTGACTGAATCCATTATTAAAAACAACAAAAAAAAGTCATCTTAAGGGAACAACTTCTGTCAAGCTAAATTGTTCAGTCTGGAGTCATCACTGGGTTTTGGTCTGTCTCTTAAATCACACTCTGAAACTTTGAAAGTTTGAGGACATTCTGCTTGTGAGGCTCAGTAGTTTCTCAAAAGATCAGAAAAGGACCTTTTTTCAAAAGACCTTCCAGACAAGACGTTCATCCTCCAGTGCTACAAAATTATATGGAAACCATGGGCTTGTCTATTTACTGTAGGTTGCAATACCCTCCCTGGGTTTTCTTTTGGGAACCAGCAGCAGAACTTCACATGAGCTCAAGGGCTTTGTGTAGTAGCTCTTTTGCTCCCCAGCCTTCTCTGTGGGCTTGACCATTCACATCCCTTCCAGTCTCTGAATTTTCAAAGATGCTTTGGAGTCTCAGTGAGGGAAGAGCCTAGTTCTGCTAAGCCTGCCATATCATTCAGCAACATTCAGTGTTAGAAGGAGCAAAGCATGAAGGAAGGAAGACTTTAAGGTTATTTCTTGCACCAACATGACTTAAACATTGCATTTTCAGAAAGTTAGAAAGTTTGTGGCTTATCTCCAGCTTGATAGCAATTCAGTCTGGAATCCCACATAGAGCACTGACCCCAGAAGCATTTGGGAGGTACACCAGAGATAGAAGGATGCCTGGAATATCAGCTTGAGTGGAGCAACAGAGCCTCTGTCACAAAGTCCGTCCCACCAGAGTCCAGATCTTCACATTAGACACCTGTCATGAGGTGATGACTTGCCTGAACAGTCCCTTAAATAATCCTGATGCCTACAACTCTTCTTCTCTGCAGGTTTTCACAACTTCATCACATCAGGCTATCAGCCTCAGAATCAGTCCTTGTCCTTCTAAAATATCTGACTGAGATTTAGCTCAGCAGATGGTTTTAGGTAGTTCTTGGATGGCAGGCTCCAGTAGAATTCTGCTACAGCAATCTTGAAAGAGAGTTGAGCAGAAGCATAAACTTTGTTATTTGATTCCTGCCTATAGCCCATGAAAACAAAACATGATGGCAATACCACTGGCTTCCCCAACCTTTTCATTTGTGTAGTCATGTCCAAATGAACAACTGAGACATCCAGTGCTGATGAAAGGGCTGTCAGAAGGATAATTACACCATGAGGAGGCAGTCACAAGAGTACTTACCTGGACACAGAATGAAAATACTGTGGAGTATTTTTCAGCAATATCTTTGAACATAATAATGTTTTCTGTGTGCTCCTCCATATGTTGTAAAACCATGTTCCTCTTTGATGGTGAATTACAAAAAATGCCATTTATTAAATGGATGTGTTTTCGAAATCCCAGATGTTGGTAGAAGGATGCTGTTATCTAAGTGCATAGGCCTGGACTTGGATAGAAATCTAATAAGAATTAATCCAAATGTACTCCTCATGTGGATTTCACTACTGTGCTTACACATACTTTTTCTGTCTGGGCCTTCATGTTAGAAATCAGTCCATGGGCTTTCCTATTAGAAGTCCCCTTGGAAGTCCTCTTGGAAGAGGGAACTGGGATGAAACCCTTATTCTTTCACTCCTTGCAGAGATGCCTGGTGTTAATTATCCATGAAAAGATTGCGTTTTATTTGCAGCATAGGGATTGTGAAACATTTCTGGGAATATAATACTGTGTTTGAAAAGTAGTAAATGTCACAAAATAGGAATGAAAAGATTTACCCCAGACTTTGTTACAGATTGGGAGAAGATGAATAGATTGCTGTTCTGGAGGGCCAGAAGTGGCCTGGATCTGTGCATCTGTGGAAGTACAGGCAGACAAACTTCAATTCACAGACAATGTTCTCATTTATAGACTGGCTTTCTGATGTGATTCTGTGTATTTTTAATCTGTATATGTTTAACAGATCCTGGACTCTGGCAGTCATTTTAAAAAAAAAAAAAAAAAAAAAAAAAGGAAGACTTAATTGGTGGCCAGTCACAGAGATCCATAAGAAGCGTGTCTTTATAATGAACTGTGCCTTGGTTACCACACAGAGAGCTTGCTGGGTTCCTCAAGAGGTAAAACGTGGCCCATAACATGTTGTTGCTTTGGCTGCAACATGGATTTTTTTGTTTCTGAGACTCACAGGGAGGTCTGTAAACCCACATATGCATCCCATTGTGGCAAATGAATGTACATTATATTGTTTATTGGATTGTTTTTCAAGCCATATCTCTATAGGGAGCCCAAACAATAAAATAAACCTTCCTCATGTGGAGTATTACTCATTTTTACTGTTATTGTTATAAAGACTAATAATTCACATGGCAGTAGTGTTGTGTGTCTGAGTCACAGGCATTGTGGTAGATTCTGCATAAATATCACCAAAAAATGCTGTGAGACTGTGAGTGTGGAATAAAAGGCAGTAGGATGAGTGCAGACTGGAAAGGGACTTTTTTCCCTGGAAGACGTTATGTTAGACATACATTTTGCTGTTCAAACTTTTCCTCTCAGCAAAAGGATTGAAGGGTTCTGTTTGATTCTGAGGGTTTGTTGAGCTTTTCAGTTCAGAAACCCAGCTTGCAAATGCTGGCAGTTCTGTGAGTGGCCCTAAAATGTGCAGATGGTGTGTGTCACCAAGGAGGCAGTGTTTGCTACTGGGTATTAGTGTCACTAATATTAGTGTTAGAATCTTCTTTTTATTGACTGTTAGTCCTACACGTAATTTGTGTGTTTCACTCTATTGTCCAAAAATCCATATGGATTCCTTATGTATGAAGAATCTGTATTAGTGGATCAGTAATATTGGCTGATACTCTCTGTGTCTGTCTCTTTTACATATACAAGAGCACACATGCAAGCAGGAGTGTGATATTTCTAAAAGATCTATGGTAGTAGAGGAAAATAATTTCTCTACAGTTTGAAAAGAAGAACATGTACATGTTTTTTTAGCAAATATTCCATCTGAAGGATTGAAAATTCAGTTCACCGGACTTATTTGTGTTTATATGTTATCAGTAGAATGAGACTAAGGTCAGAAGGTTTGTTGCAAGTTGAGGGTTGATTTGTGCTGAGTTCTTAGTTCTAGTAGTAGTAATACTGTAGTGCAGAGTTGCTGAAATCTTCTGTACTTGTAGGAACCCTACTGAGATGCCTGTTGTACTTCTAGTGTTCTGTATGTTCTTGATTTTAATCTATGTGTGTGTGTAACTGTATCTTTTGATTATCCCACATTGCTGTGGCTGAGACCTGAACATGGTTTCAGATGCTGGAGCTAGAGTTGATATTTCACTTCTGCAGCTGTGTTACAGTCTTCCTGAATTAGCAGGATTATTGTTTAAGGACATCAGACAATCAAATCCCAACAGGTTCCCTGGAGCCTCAGAAGATAAAGGCTGAGACTTGAACTGTGGAAAAAGTCATCAGAAAAGACTGAAAACTAAGGAGACCGAAGATAAAACATCTTATCTTTATATGTTTTTCTAATGCTTCTTAGTGAAAGGCAATCAAAGACTGTGCTAAATTAATGGGATCACATTACGTGAGGAAGCCAGACATGGGGATTTGGACAGATTGGGCAGTAAGTGCACAGGGAAGTCCAGAGCCAGAGCAGTAGAGGTCTGAGCAGTCTGGGCAGGAACAGTGGGAGGGTGGCTGTTTTCCTCACCTGTTGAAACTGTAAAAAGATTTGTGTGAGTCTTGATGTTTTGAAGAAAACCAGGCAGAATCCAGAGATCTCCTGCCCAGCAACAACTATTTTTGGCTGTAGAAGGACAGAAGAAACTGTATTCTAGGATTAGGTGGTGTAGCTTTTAGAAAACAGCCAGCAGCACTGGGGAAAGAAGCCTCCCAAAAATGATTTTTAACTGCCAGTTGCACTAAACCAGCCCTTTGATTCTGCCTCTGCTCTGGCAGAATCTGTCTTCAAAGTCTTCTCTTACAAAATTTGAGTTTCGGTCCTGTAAGTGCTGCCATGTTTTGAGTACTGAGCATAGAGTATGGTCATGCATATTTTTAAGTGACAAAAGAAGGGATGGGAACAATGCATGTGTTTTCCTCTGAGCCTAGAGGGGATTATTCATTGCCTTTGGAATCCACATGTAGTTTGTTGTGTGATGTATGTGTCAGGTCCATTCCTGTTGCAAATAAATCAATGAGGTTGAGAGCCAGGGATGTATTTGTTTATTTTCTGGTTTTCACTGTCATAGAGGAGAAATAAAAAAGGCTGACAAAGAAACACAGCTATTGAGAAAATCTTGCTTGAATTGTTTTGGAGAGGGACACACACACACACATCCCACACTTAGAAAAGCTCTCCCTTCCCTTGTGCAAAACCATTGTTTTTCAATGATAGCATTTCCATTACTGATAACTTCAGTGGAGTTGTCAGAATCTGGCATCATCTTGTAGAAAATACCTCATTTGAGAATGTGTCTTTCTAAAGGCCACAGTCTCATGTCTCAGTTGAAAAGATTTCTGCAGTAAAATTCTTGTTTACCTGTGCAACTCCAGCCGATAGTGGGAGCAGAATGAATTGCTTATTGTATGTACTGTTTAAGTTCAAGTTTGAGAGAGGTAAATTGTGAAATATCAATTATTCGGTCCAGGCTTCCTTCATAAATTTGTTTGTAAACAGTTCTCTGGCTGCACAAAAGCCTGTTAGAGGTTTATGAGTCAAATACACTCTCTTTTAAAGACCTCTTAAATCCATTGGAGTTCTGTCAGGACTGCTTGTGAACTAATATTTAGTATCTTCTCTTTCTTCCCACTGTTATCAAATTTTTGAATTTTTAGTATTCCTAGATTAGTAAGAGTCATGCTGAGTGGTAGCTGAAGATGCTTTGTATATTTTGTGTTTATGTAAACTTCTTTAGTAAAACATTTTATTGTGCAGAACCATGAGCAAGTCTTGAGAAACATGTGTCATTTGCAGACAACATCTCTCTTATCTGTAGAAAAAGTATTTTCTTATTTCTTTTGCATGTGTCCCTAAATATCACTGTATCAGTGTAATGTAAAAAGTATTGAAAGTCCTAAGGGAACCAACAGCTGAATTCTTAGAAAAGCTGAACATCTGTGCCTTTTTTATTTATTTATTTAAAGGGATGTTCATGGTTTCTGAATTCCTGAGAGGTACATCATGAGGATTTCAAAACATGCCAGTTTTAGAGAGAAAACTTTAACATCCTGTGAGCAAAAAAAGACAATTGAACTTTAACAGAAAGAAAATGAGTCCCTTTGTTATTATAGGAAAATACTTTTCCTCACCTGCTTGGTTCCAAAGAATGTTTTACTGCAATTTTTTCTCCAGATAAATAGCTCAATTCTTTTCTATTTTGGCCTTTTTTTTTTTTTTTTTTTTAGTGCTATGGCATACTGCGTTGAAACCTAAAAGGCTGACTGCTGCTTTTAAGACAAAATGAAATGCTTTTATTGCAAAAAATGTTGTATTTCCAAAACAGCGAAACCAATCTCTTTGGAGATAAAGAATTATTTTGATGGAAGGTCTAATTCTTGTCAGTTTGAAATAAAACCAGTAATTTTTTCAACTGTGAAGACCTGTTTTTTTTACAGAAATAGTTTACAAAATAAAAACTCACACATACCAAAACAGTGTGAAATGGAAATCTTAAATAAAAAATTTTTAGACTGAAACCATATCCTTTGATCCTTTGAACTCATGGGTGATTTGTACAAATAAGACATTTGCTTTTTGCAGGCAGGCAAAATTGTATTTCCCAAGAACGGTGTGTGCAATGGACACTCCTAAAAGGAGTGGTTGCTGCTTGCATGAGGATCCAAGATCTATGGCAGTTCAAGGTCAGCCCAAAAGCCCAGCCTGCCCCATAGTTAGTCAGGGACAAGAAGGATTAGTCTGATGTGACAGAGGTGTGCACATGTTCTGCTGTGATGTCCCTGGAGATTATCTCAGGCTGATGGTACAGCTTCAGGGAAATGGAAACCTGGGGCATGAAAGGTGCAATAGGAACAAGCCCTTTAGACTGCAAAAAGAATGAAGAAGTACTCAACCAAGAAAGCCTCTTTTTCTACTGAAATGTCTCCCGCAAAGATAGCAAGCATCTGAGCAGTAGATTGAGATTTCCTTCTTGGTGAAGGGTTTTAATTTTCCAGACCTTTGGCTTAGTTGAGTGTGTGACTGACTTTCAGAAGGAAATCATGATAAATAGCAGATTCCTGGCAAGAGGCATAAGAGATGGATGGAAAGTAGAAGTATCTCCTTGACGTACAGTCTGTTTCTAAGCTGCAGGTAATATATTTCTAGATCTTTTCTAATCTTTCCCACGTAGATTTATACAGCCATTTCTGGTTCCTCTCTAAAACATTTCTGATTTCCAGTCTTTTGTGGCATCTAGCAGGACTTGAGCAAAGCATTTGATGCTGTGCCACATGACATCCTTGTTTCTAAACTGGAGAGATGTGTTTGCCCCAGAACCCAGCTGTATCCTGGGCTGCATCCAGAGCCCCGTGGGCAGCAGGGCAGGGAGGGGATTCTGCCCCTCTGCTCTGCTCTGCTGAGACCACCTGGAGCACTGCAGCCAGAGCTGGGGTCCCTGCATAAGAGGGATATGAACCTCCTGACTTGGGTGAAAAAATGCTGTGTTTCCTGCCAGCTTGTTTTGAAGCTCCCGACATTTATTGCTAGGGCAAAGAGGCAGGAACTCTCCAGATTGTCTGTACCACTTGCTGCTTCACCACACTGTCTGTTTTCCAGCCTTTTCAGGCACTTATTACACACAGACTTTCTCTGGGAAGTGTTGAACTTCTCTGGGAAATGTTGAACTTGTTGATTTCCCACCAGTTTCAGAAGGACTTTAAAGTATTCATCACCTCAGACACCCCTGACATTTCATCAGATCACTCTCCCAGCAGAAGAGTCCTGGAAAATACCAGAGTTTTTATGCTAGTCTTTGTCTAAGTAGTTTACTGAGTTTTGTATCAAATTTGATTTGGTTTTTATTGAGTATGTCCTGCCAAGTTTTGAGCAGAAACCTGATTTTTAGTAGATTTAGGAGTATTTGTTTGTCTTGCAGGCTTTTGCTTTTACTGGAGTGGGATTTTGCACAACTTGTTTTTCACAATAGAGGTAATTTCTGTGCAGTTCTGAGAGAGAAGTTAATTTTCTGCCTGTGAGCTATAGTGTTTTGTGTGCACAGGTAAATTTGATGATATATCAGTGTGTACACTGTACCTCTCATATTAGTGGGAATGAGTTTCAGTCAGAATTCAGGCTTCAAGGAGGGATTTGCATCACATTCAGAGCTAACTCAAATGCTTTGTGCTTTTAAACTGACCTGAATCCCATGCTGATGCAGATCAGCCTCCAGCTTTGGTGTGTATGAGAGTGAGCTGGGATTCATACTAGATTTGTAAAAACACTCGTGGTGGTGTGCCAGATGCTGTCATGAAAGCACATCATTCTCCCTTCTCAGGCTGACAGAAATAACTGGGAAAGTCAAGTGGCTGGCATGTGCTTTGCCCGAGGCCAGAAGGAGTTTAGCACATCTGTGGTAATTGCCAGTTGCCATCATGCTGGTTCCCAAAGTGGCACCTGCTGAGCATGAGCTGTCCTGCAAGTCTTGGATCTCAGTTTGAATCCTATTTTTATAGTTTCATTTAATTTCTTCTCCCCTCTCTTTCCACATCTCAGTTCCTACTTTCAGTCCTTTTCTAAACAAAGACCAGCTCGTGGTGTAGAATAACCTTTTTGGTGTAATGTGTCACTCACTTGCTGCAGCTGCCCTCAGCTGGGACTGAATTTTCCTGTTTTGTGAGGTATTTGGTTTTGATAAGCTCCCTTCCCCTTCATTCCTCCCCAGGGAGAGCACAGCAAGCTGCAGCTTGAACATGGCTGTCATAAGGCTGTGCAGAGCAAATGGGGCAGCTGCTTGCACATAGCCTGGAAACAAGGGCAGTAAGTTTCAAGCTGCAGTTGTTGAGCAGAATCCGTGACTCCTCGTGGATTCGTTAGAAGATTCTCCCATGTCAAAGTGCTGCTTCTTTGGTACTGGGAATTCACCTTCTGAAAGGCATTGGAAACATGGGTGGTAAGTAGAGGCTGAGGGCATCAGTATGTGTTGCCTTTAAGGTCAGCTTGAAGCAGCACTGATGGTAAGTGATAGCACAACCCTTCCATGGCATGCTGAAATTCATTCCAAGTCCTGTCTGTGCTGTGAAGCTTCATGAGTTTGAAGAAAAGAGAGGCAGAATTCTCCTCTCCTGACACACCTATGATGACACATGCAGACCTAAAATATCCTGTCTACTCCTGACACAACTTCTTGGTCTTGGGCTGAACAGACTGAAGAGAGCATCAATAGCTGGATCAGTCTGATGCTGCTTTTCCTTACAGACTTCTTCATCAAGCAACATGATTTCTATAAAGAGGAAGAAGTTTAGCTGTGACCTTCCCTTGGTCTGCTGTTATGAGGAGTAAAGTTCCTGACAGACTTTCATCCACTGGAGAATGGGATAATTGTGCTTTCTTCCATCTATCTGCACACGTTGTGGCAGCTGTCGTCATTGGTATCTCTGCTTTCTGGCTGTTGACTGGGGGTCCTGTAGGTCGCAGTAATACAAACAATACTTGTCAATAGAAACAAAGCCACTTGTCATTTGATCAAATGTTTGCACTTAGTTATTCTCTAATAAAGTTTGAACTCTGCAGTATTAACATTGTCATGCTCACTGGCTTGAAATTAGTTTTAGAATGTAAGTGAGCAGGAAGCCAAAACAGCCATGGTGTTTTCTGTCTCTGTGATTAAAGATCATGTCTGCTTTGTGAATCCTCTTGCCTGTCTTTTCATTCCTAATAGAAAGCACTGTTTAGGCATGGAACCTCTTAACAATCTGGTGTTAAATCTTTACTCTTCAACATTAGATAGGTTTTAAATCATCAAATGTAATGTGTTTTGCAAACTGTGAAAATGTACTGGCTTCTAAATCAAACCTTTAAAACTTCCAATTCGAAGTGTCAGAGGGGATTTCAAATGCTGAGAAGTACAAACTATTTTGACATAGTTAATTTGCATTTTCATGCAATTTAAAAGGCAGTTTTAATATTAATGAGATAAAAATCCTCAGTTTGTACAATATAAGACCCCTGGATACAGAGCTTGCTGAACAAATTTGATTAGAAAAATTGGAGTGAGATATTCCAAGAGTATTTTCTGTGAAAAAACAGCTGTTTCTCTTTCTTACTTTCCAAAACTGTCTTTGGAGAAATTGGGCAAACTCTCTGTTTTGTCTCAGAGCAGTAACACTTGCCTGAGTTGTTTTTTGATCCTAAATGAAGTAAAAACTTGATAATCTCACCCTCTTGGGACTAAAATCAAAGCCTCTTGCTCTTGGAAAAGCAGTGGGGTTTTATTACTTTTTTCCTCACTATTTGCCATTAAATCTCCCAGTATAAAAACAGGAGAGGAGGGGAAAGGATACCGCATAAATATGAGGAACAGTAAAAAACTCATAAAAGATATGTTATTGTTCACCAAAGAGCATCCTTCAAGCTGCATAGCAAAGCTGATTGATTTTCAAATATATATTTAGCTTGCTATTGTATTCACCCTGAGGTAGAGCTTGAGACCTTATTACTTTTTCATAGTCCTTGCTTGATGCAGTGCCAGTGTGACCTAGCTGACTTTTGCAGGAGGAAAAAGTATATTTAGTTCTGAGTGTATTTAGTTCTCAAGGTAACTTATTCAACTGCTGTAAGTTGCTGTGTGTCTCGGAGCACTGATGAGGCACCACGCACCCAGGCTGTGCTGGGGGGGTGTCTCCTCACTGCCTTTGGACAGACCAGGCAGCCCAAAAAACTGTGACCATGTCTTCCTCAGAGACCCAGGGGACTCAGCAGCAACTGAGCAACAATATAAGAAATAACAATAAAGGAAATATTGACAGATGGAGCCTCAGATCTGCAGAGTGCTCTGGGCTTCAGGCACTCCTCGGTGGTCTGTCTCAGCTGCAGTGTGAAAATCACACTCATAAACAGAAGAGAGGTTGAAACTGTGTTTGAGTTAATTAATTATTAATCAACTGTTCCATGCTGTCTACCTGCTGGATGCTCAGCGTATGGAAAACACACCTTGTTTCAGCGTACTATAACCAGCACTCAGACCTGTGTAAAATTCATTAAATACTATCTTTGCTCTTCTTCATGACCATAAAAATGTTCAGCTGCTAGTACTCTAGTGGGCAAAAAAGTTTTACCCTGTTGGAATTTAATGCTGCTTTGAGCTTTAAATGCAGCAAAGAAGGACAGTTTTGTCTGGTGAATCCAATGGGACTTACTTCAAAAAGTATAAAGTGAGAGTGAAGAAAGGAGATAGACAACACGAAATGACTGCTGCTGGGCAGAGTTAGAGATGTAGGAGCTTCATGTTCTTCATGAACTGCTGGATTTCAAAGCTTCAGAGATGTAAGAAGGCTCAAGGAGACTTCACGGCCAGGCAATTACCATCATTTGTGGACCTCCTGTAATGAGAAAAGAAGATGGGATATTTCTACAATGCAAATATAGCAGCAGCAACATATTCACATATTCAACAAGTGAATGTAGGAATAAGATACCACGACTGTTCATTCTTAAGGAAAATCACAAAATAGTAGAAGTAATAAATGTTTTTAGAATGGACAATAAAGATGGTAGTGGAGGATGCCGTGACTGAATGAAGCATGAAGAAAGATGTCTTTTAAAATTATATGTTCCAAGTTGTACATTTTCAAGTGAGCATCTGCAGTCTCTACAGAAGATTAATTTCATAGAGAATTTCCTTCAGTAGAAGTGAATGTACCTAGGCTGCTTCAGATTCTGTGTGAGATGCAAAACTTGCAGTGGGTTCCAGGTCCATAGAAGTGACACCTGATTCAGAATTATTTAATGAAGTGTATCTGTGGCACAGCAGAGGGGCAAATGAAGGCATATTTTGGACTGTTTGCTTCTCTTAGATGTTTTTATAATAGCTGGGGGGTTTTTAATGCCTTAGCTTCTTGACATTTATCCTATATAACCTTCATCCTTTCACACTTCAAGAAGAGTGAAAAGAAGGAATTAAGTCGAGTGTGGTCACTATCAACCTGGTGCTATAACCCAGAGTATTGACCTTTGCCAGGTCTCTCAGCTGAGTGATTGTGTATCTTAAGTAGTTGTATGATAGCTGATAGACATGGCCCTAGAGACTTGACTGCTCTCCTTGGCTGAGGATGAGGCCCCAGCCAGAAGGACCCATCTCTGAAGCATCCAGGACTGATATCTCTCCTTAGGAACCTGGGAACTGGAGGATGTCAGATAATTCTTCCTCTCCAGATACCTTATTTTATTCCACAAAGTCCATCTTGCTGTAAATCTGGCTATTTTTCCCCCCCGTCTTATGTGTCTGAGCTTTCTGAGCCCACATTGACCAGGGCATAACTCTGCACCTCTGGCCAGATGTCAGTTCCTAAAATATTATAGCAAGTGTGACTAAAGATTGTAAAAATCATGGAATGATAGTATTCTATTATTTTACTTCCTTTGTCCTAAAAATAAGTTATTTTAATTTCAGACCAAAGCTATGTTAAACCTCAAGGCTGTGTTTCAGTATCACAACACCTTCTTCACTATGTCATGCTAAAAGCATAGGTTTTTTTTCTGTAGAAGTGTGTAAGAGCTAGAGTGCTCTCCTTTTCTATGGATGGTGTTCATAAAAGTCTTTCATCAAATTACTTAGGACCTAAAAACCCCAACCTCTTTCTGTTCTGAGCAACATCACAGCAGGTGATTTTTTTCTATCTCTGTCTGAGGATGTAGTGAAAAATCTCATCTGGATGCCAGGTTTTTCTTTTGGCTGAAATAGATAAGAAATTAGGGAAAAAAAAAAAAAAAGATCCTGGGGGAAAAAGGGACATACAGAAAGGGGCTAAGTGATTAGCTAAAATAAATTTAGCGTGTATAATGTTAACAGATCGTTTACTTCACCAACTGAGTTTAGATTATTTGCAGCTGCAGGTCTCTGCTAATGCATCTTTCATATGTCACAATTTTTTCTTTAATTCCTGTATTCAAACCTAATTTCTCTTACCATGTATTGCAGTTATAATAAACACCTGGAGCAAAGTACCTAAAGCTAAAACCAGGATCTTATCCCTTTATTTTAGTTTCATGTTGCTTCTAAAAGTCACTGTATTTTCAGATTCTGTCACTGTGTTTTTATCAAAAATATTGTATAAATTTTTTTATCAGAAATACTGTTTGGTTTCAGGGAGTTATTCACTGTTCTCACTACAGTGTTTTTTTGTTTTTTGTTTTTTTTTTTAATTTTTGTTAACGTTCTGGGTTATTGTAATTTTAGACTATAGATTGCTGTTTTTTCCTTACCTTTTTCTCCTGACAAACACTCATGAATTCCAGGCCTTCATGTCTGGCGTAGTACTGCAATTTCAAAGCCATAGCCAAGGGTAAAGCTGCTCTTTCCCTTCCCACAGGACTCGACTTCAGCTTCCCACGTGGAACTGATTGAAAAAAATATGCCAAAAAATGTATTTTGACAAACCCCCAAGCTTTTGACTGAAAGAAGTATGTGAAAAGTATGTGCTTTCCACTGGAAAATGCAGATTCTACTGAAAATCAAAACAGTTGGTTGAAAACTTTAGGTCAGAGGTGTCCCAGGATCATCATTATCCTTTTGGCAAGTGACATGCAATGTAGGAGATGTGATGTGTTCAGGGAGATGTTGGTGTCAAAATAATGAGGCACATGAATTAAAAATCCCATTATATGAGGTAGCAGCACTCCCAAATACAGTATGGTAATCATTTGCTGCCACACCATGTCAGAATCTGAGGGCAAAGAGTGAGATTTGAAAGAGGGGAGAACAACAGTTTATAAAAAAATACTGTAGTGGATTTTCACCCATAGGCTTTGAGGGAAATACATACCCCCTCAAACAAATACTTACCCTCACCCCTATTTTCTGACCATTTCTGTTGCTTTATTACATAGTAGCTTTTCATAAGGAAGTTCAAATGAGGGAAATTTCTCTGCAGTAGTTTTTTTCTGCAGTGATAACTAAACCCTTTCATAAATGTAAATATGAATGGCTTTTTTCTGATGATGCTTTCATTACTGCCCTCCATTGTGTGTTCTGACGCTGTGTGAATGCACTCAAAAGCAGGTGAAGCTGCAAACTCCTCAGAAAAGCTTATATTGTATTTACATAGCTTGAAATCTCATGGACTTTAAATGAAAAATTCTTGCTGTTATATTTGTGAGTCAGAAAAGAACAGCTATGAAGAGCAAAACTAAAGATGTATTTAATCAGCAAAGGGAATTTTGCCAGTCCTCAGTGCTTTGAAGTAAGTTTAATGTGAAGATTGGTCTTTTTTTTTCTTTGGTCTCAGTTAGTGTCAGCATTTAATTTCTTGGGGCAAAGCCTGTGCAGGGTGAAAGTGCAAATGCAAAGCAAGAGTTTGGTAAGTACTAGAAGTCTCTGGAAGCTTTTGAAAAGCCCCTGTGTGCTGGAAATGAGCTTCTACACTTTTGAAGTTTTGCTTTTTTCCCAGTTCCATACAGCTTGGATAGACAGCTGAATTTTAACGTGCAAGCATTGATGAGGCAGCTTGAGGTTATCACTGACAGGCTTACTTCACCCTTTATAGGATTGTCTAGCCTTTCTTGTTGCAGATAGACCTTGACACAATAAACCAGTGACTATTGACACTTACTCTGAAAAATCAGGGTCTCTGCAAATGAAGGTGGCTAGTTTTCCCTGGTCCCAACTGGCTTAAAACCCCACCAAAAAAAAAAAAAAAAAAAAAATCCAGTCACAAATTACAAATACAAAGGGAAAGCTTGAACCCTATGGAATGAAAAGGAATGGGCAAGGATTCTGTGAAGGTGCCTTGATTCCCTGAGCAACATGAGGAAAGCCAAATCAAAGATTTCCCAGTCTGACCACTGTAGGTGCATTTTTGCTGTATGGATTCACTCTTGCCTGACAGTTTTATCCAACGTGAATGTGGATAAAACTGATGCTTCTGTGGTGTGACTTTGGTCCTATGCCTTGATTTATCATTTAAAAAGAAACATGAGCATCTTCTGTGTGCTGTTTAATAATTAGAAGTCTCAATCTGTCTTTTCTTAAAAGTGAAACAGAACCCATACAGGCAGCAGCTGTAATCCCATATGAACAAACACACATGACTATGAGTCCTGAACCTTTGATGTTTTAGGGGTATAAACACAGCTTCAAACCAGTGCCAGCCTCTGGCTTTAAAATTTAGACTTCCATTGGAAAGAAAGAGTTTCTGATCTTCAGAACTGTTGGGTAAACTGTGAAATGACAGTCACATTTATTTGTAAAAGTTTGCTGTATTGGGCCTGTGGCAATTGGTGTGGAGGCAGAAGGTATCTCACTGAGCTGCCCTTTGTCTCCTTGTACATAGAGCCCATGGTTATTTTATAGTTCTATAAGAGTGGTTTTCTTCCATTCATATAATTCCTTTCATATTGTTACCCTCATACTGGCTTTCCCAACCATCCAGAGAAACTCTAAGGCTTTGAAGTGTTTAAAAATATTTTAAAATTTGTCTGTGAGTCTATGTTTGAATGCAGCAGCTCCAGGAACAGAGTGTTGCTGTTGATTTTACCTCTTCCAGAGTGGGCTAAGAGGGGTGCACTGGCCACAGCAAGAAGGTGAAGGGGAAACAAAGCCATAAGACTGGAATACCCCAGCCTCCTGTCACACCCCCACTGTGGTCTGGGTTGTCAGTAGATCCTTTGCTTTTAGATTTAGTACTGCTCCATACATCCTGACATGGAAGGCAATGCAGTGGTTTTGCAATGTTTGCAGTCCCTGCCAAAATGCTGAGACACAGCAGACCAAGGCCATACCTGTTTGGAAGTGTGTCCAGGATCATGGCAGAGTGAGGTGTAAAAGGATCCTGTGCAGTCCAGATTGGTATTAAGGGCTCTGTAGTTTAGGCAAAGCAAGGAGGCTGGCACAAAAGTTTCAGCATGTGAAGTGTTGCAGCCTCTGTTAGCTGATCTACTGGATGTTGTGAATGGCTTGCTAATTCATGAAAACCATTTACTTATTCCATTGTAGTGTTGGCCTGGGGGCCATTGAGGGTTTATAGTCCGAGTCAAACATGGGCCACATGGTCCAGAGCATCTGATGGGTTGGGTAATTGATTGTGGGACTGCAGCTGGGAACAGAATTTCGATTTGCACTTGTGAAACTGCTTCTATTCCAGTCCTGATCTCCGGGGAATGGGTGCAAAACACCAGAAGAACAAGATGCAGCTCTTCCTCGTGCATCATGTTTGGCAAATCAACTTTTGACCTTTTAGTGGCTTTGTAAAAATATGAGAGTCTTTGCCTCAGTTTCAGGTTATGAGGAAGGAGATATTTTTTGTGTTTCTCTTTGGATTGTAATGGCTGTGAGGTATGAAACAGCCTAGATGTATGCAGCAAAGTAAATACTGAAAACCTGTTGTGTTCACATTTCTCCAGTGTAATGACTAGCTTATGAGAAAAGCTCGGGGTTGGGGGTATGACTATATTTGTT
Source organism: Muscicapa striata striata (assembly GCA_030060385.1). Classification (NCBI taxonomy): domain Eukaryota; kingdom Metazoa; phylum Chordata; class Aves; order Passeriformes; family Muscicapidae; genus Muscicapa; species Muscicapa striata. Next base: position 3,069,700 of record JAREIS010000142.1, read on the forward strand.
TTTGACTTCTAGTACTGGGCAGAAGAGATTAACTCTTTTATGCTTATTTTCAGACTGGATATTTCCATCTGCCCCATGGGAATTACTTCATTGAGCCCATTAAAAAGCATCCACAGAAGGAGGGAACACCCCATCCCCATATTGTCTATGGTGCAAATAACCTTCAAAATGCTCTAAGGAGAAGACGGGCCATCCTGATTGAAAAGGAACAAGCATGTGGACTGAATGGTACTAATTTTGCTGGATTTCTGCCTATTTGCTTTCTGAATCTTTTAAAGCAGCTATTTCCCAGTGGCGTGTGCCTTTCCTTCTGCCAGGCTTTTTAAATTTCTGTAAGAAAAGATTATGCAAAATGAGAGCATCTCAATCAAAACACCACAGGAGCCACCCATCTGTTGTTCCTTTCTGAAAAGTTAAATCCTCCTTATGACTACTGGGATATGTTTATCACATCATTGATCTTTTCTACCCCTCAATTTTTCTCCAACCAGAACTGTTCAGTGAGTTTGAAACTTGAATTCTTGAGGAGTTTTGAGATGACAAGATTTGCCGTCAGCATTATTTTTAATAAAATATTCTCACTCCCTGCAAGTTCTTCAACATAAAATAACTCCCCTCTAATCCATGGTTTGGATTTAGGATTTCTTGATTTTCTGTGATTGTTATCAATTACTTAAAGAGTTTTATTTAATTATCCTGAGAGTGAAGTACAGGGCATCAACAGCAAGATTTTATTTTTTGTACAAGTGTAAGTAAAAATAACTTAAATATTGGTGCAGTGATAGTCAGGATCATGTCTTTTGTGAAAACAAACTAATACACTATGCTGGAAGGAAAGAGTATATGCAGAGGGTAGTTGGTATCTCATAATTACAAAATTCCTTTATTTAGTATAAATAAAAACACTAAATAAAATACAGAGTTCCTTTATTTAGTAAGATTATTTTCTTCATTTATTTCTCACCAAGAATGTACAGATTGTGTATTGGTTTTTGAGGCCTTGAATCTGAGTCTGCATCAAACTTTAGACAGGCATAGTATTGGTAGGGGTGAATCAGTAATTACATACATGACCTAAGGCCTGAGTTATGTACAAAGAGCTGCAGAATACACAAGAATGTGTTTTTGTCTTTCACAGGTCAGTGGTTTAAGAGAAGTCTGTTCCCTTTCAGGAATGGGAAATGAAAGGAGGAATGTAGGAATTTTTAGTCCCCAGTCATGACTGCTAGTGAAGTTTTACTGCTGTGGAATATGGATTGGTAAATTAAAGAAGCAAAGAACAACTTGACCCCCCTATATTTCACAGACCTGAATTGTACTTCTTGCTTCCTGGCCCAAGGTAGTGCAATATGGTAACAGGGGAAAAACATGAGAAAGCTTTTGGGAGAGTTACTGAATCTTCTGTGATACTGGGAAGGTAAAGTTAAGGGGAAGCCTTAAGAATGAATATGAATGCAGCTCCATTTTATTATTCATCAAGTAAAAATATATATCTACTTCATAGAAAATAACCTTCAATTTGAAAAACCAGGAGTTTCTAAAGGTGATGTTTATATTGGTGTCAATTTCAAATCGCTGCCTGAGTTTTCATTTCTTCTGGTGACTGGTGGACTTGACAGGAGAAATTAGTTTAGATTTGCCGGTGAAGAATGAGGAGGTTATTCTTGCCTACTGTCTTCCAGGTTTCTTTTATGGATGGGATAATGTATTTATGACATAATATCTGTATGCAGTAATTTTAAGTGTGGAGAGAAGATAGGAGATCCTCAGGAACATGCTGTGTACTTGCTTTGTGTGGTCTGCTTATTTTCTTTCTACCTCTCACTTTTTGCCTCTTGTATCTTTCTTCAAAGTCATGCAGAATGAGACTGAAAATGACTGGCTCTACCTGGGCACTGTAAAAAAAGAGCATAACTTCCCTGCATCATTTAGATTAGCTAAGACTGCTCTAATAGGCTTGTCAATTTAAATTCCCTGTCTGATGTTATTCATTCTGGTGATAGTATGTTCATGATGTTGCAGGCAAACAAAGGTAGTGTCTTAGAAACTAACAAAGTAAAAAGCTATAATTTATGTTTCTATTTTTCACTGAGCCACTCAGCCTTTAGAGGAAATACCTGATTTTGACTGAACAGTAGTCTTGGCTGTCATAAAAGTTAAGGAATCAGCATGAGTAAAATAATTTCCATCATTATATTTTTTCCCTGTGTGTGACAGCATATAACAATCATAGATTCATCAAAAGGCCTTAACATTTATTTTGTGTGTTATGTGTCCTGGGCTGCATCCAGAGCCCCGTGGGCAGCAGGGCAGGGAGGGGATTCTGCCCCTCTGCTCTGCTCTGCTGAGACCCACCTGGAGCACTACAGCCAGAGCTGGGGTCCCTGCACAGGAGGGACAGGGACCTGCTGGAGCCAGCCCAGAGGAGGCACCAAGATGATCAGAGGGATGGAACATTTTTAACCCTGGAGAAAAAAAGGCTTTGGAGTGACCTAAGTGTGGCCTTCCAGTACCAGAAGGGAGCCTGCAAGAAAGATGGAGAGAGACTTTTTACAAAAGCTTGGAATAATAAGACAAGGGAAAATGGGTTTAAACTGAAAGAGACTAGATTTAGATATTAACAAAAAAAATTTTATCTTGAGGGTGATGAAGCTTGGAACAAGTTGCCTTGAAAAGTTGTGAATGCACCATCCCTGGAATTGTTCAAGGCGAGGCTGGATGGAGCTCTGAGAAGTCTCTCTGCCTATGGCAGGGGATTGAAACTAGATGATCTTTCAGATCCCTTCCAAACCAAGCCATTCTGTGTTTTATTATCTCATTTCTGAGTAGCCAGCTTTTCAACAGGGATAGACGAAAGAAAGAATTCAATGTCGTCATCTGCTGGTACTCTGCATTGTCAGAGCAGTTGCTCTTGTTAGAAGTAAAATACAGAATAAAAAGGGAAAGCAATACAATTCTTGCTTTCTGTGCCAAATGTATTTACTACTTAGGATTTGGTGAATACTTTGTGCATAAATAAATTTTAAAGTTAATAAGTTGACTCTGCCACTTTTCAGGATTTTATGTGCTTCATGCTTTTGAGGCTAGTGCCAGAAAGCTTGTGCACCCACATGACAATAGATGACTTAGAATAATGCCTTTTGGGATCACTTCAAGGCAAAGCATTTTCAATTTGCAGTTCACAGCTAATTGTAAAAACCAGTTCTGTTTTATAGGTTAAACTCCATTTTGTGTTTTCAGCCCTCCGCAACTGCTGATGAAAAAGGAACTGGTGCTCAGATATTTTAATCTTGTGTTCTGAGATTCATCATACAGAATGTCTGCATTTGTTTATTTGAGCTCTGAGTTTGTTAGGCTTTTTAAAATTAAACTTGAGTTTAAGATGCTTGAGTTATTTCTGTGACTTACACAATGTGTGTTCAGGTTAAGGTGTAGTGGTGATTTTTGATTGAAGAAGTTGAATCACTTCAATGCTTATGAGTCAGTCCACAGAGTTGAGTGGTAATAATAGAAATCTTTTAGTCAGAAACTAACCTGTCAGGCAAGGAATATGAATACTAGTTGTACAGACAAAATCAGAGTAAAGGAATTACTGCAAGAGGGAATGGGTAGAGGTTGCTGATCTCATGTGCTGTCTTTTTCCAATTTGGGGGTTTTTTTGATGCAAGATCTGTGTCTTGGAAGAAGCCTTGGGCAACAACAACTTTTATAACTTTTACTTGGTAGCAACTGCATGAATATCCAACCTACTTGTTGCCTCTCTTCCCTACGTGCAATAATACTTTAGAATCAGTGACTTTCCTGTAGTCTTGTAATGATTACATCAATTGCTTTATAATTGGTATTATCTTTAACTGTTTCAGATATTTGGAGAAAAGTCATCACAGTAAATGATGGAAATTAAAATGATGTTTGTGCTGCACACTTCCATTGCTGCTCAGGCAAATGCCAGCTGATTCAGTCATTAGCTACATGCAAAACTGAGTTACTAGTCTTGAAAGTAGCATAACAATACTGGACACAGCTAGCACCTGTCTTACTGTACCATTTGAAATCTGTGTGAGAAGTAGCAGAAAAGATAAATTAAAAGTGTCCCTATACCTTATAAAAAACCTGCCTATTCCTTTGTGCCCACAGGAGAGGAAACTGAGGAATTTGTTTTATTCTTCTAAATAGGTTATTTAAAAAACTTGACAGTGCTCTGAGATATAATGTAAGGGAAGAGAAATTATCCTACAGAAAAAGAGATGATCTCCCATTTCTTCTGCTTGTTTTCATGCAGCCTGTAACAAGGTATTGTTTTTGTTTGTGAGCCTCAAAATAGGAGAAATTTTGTGAAGTTTGCAAGTGAAAATGCTGTGATGTAATGAAACTCTTTCTAAGTGCTACTAAGAGGGGACTGATACAAACAGGTGGACATCTTTTTCTTGGGCTGGAGAGAAGACAGGTTGCTGTTGGTCAGTTAAGTTTATTCAGATTGCAGCCCAATGATTGCTGCAGGAGGCTGTGGTTTATAACTGAGGAGTGAAAGGTTTAGGGTATTAAAATAGGTCTCTGAGAACATTTAATTGGAGCTATAGGTGTACAAAAAATTGTCATATATTTAACCCTCATTTTGGCATTGAAGTTTTTGATATATCAGAAGTTAGGATTAGTTTGTGTTTGACATGGACCTCCGGCTCCTTGTCTGCAGGGAAGTTACAAATCTTAAAACTGACTTTTTTGCAGTTGGAACAATTTTGCTCCAAAACAAACTGTGATGGGATAAAGCTGGGGTGGAAGAAAGGACAGAAGAGGCTGGCTGCTGTATGAAATGATGAGGAGGGGAGGGGGAGCTAAAGGAGCACAGGACGTTGTCTCTGCAAAACTGATTTTTAAGTATTTTGGGTGATGATGGCAAAATTAATTTGACAGAAGTCTAGAATGTCAGTAAGCTGTTTCAGACAATGACTACGTGTTGTACTTCCTATGTCTGACTGCAGGACTTAATCAATCATGATCTTGCTTTTTGATTATTAACTTGATACTGTCAAGGGCTTCCCTTCAGTTTTTATGCTTGCAAGTGTGCAGGATGAGCTAGTAATAATGGCTTTTGACCCTGAAATCCTTCATTTAATCACTTGTAAGAAGGAAGGGGAAAAAACCCAGGGAAATATTTCATTCTCAAGTGATAACCTATATTTTGTTTTAGAAGGACCTTGTGGCCAATATAAGCAGCTTTGCTTGAGCTCCTGGTTGTTAGCTCAGAACTCCTGGTGGAGCCTCTGTCACTTTTAAGTAAAGTTGATATTTTCCCAGTATTTATTTATACTTTATTTTATCACATCAGTTATAATTCAGCTTAATTAGCTTGGTTTCCCCAGGACACAGAGACTGTTATTCATAGGATGGTAAAATTGGCATATCAAAATTTAGTAACTGAGGTTAATTCAACCTCAGTTTAGGGAAAAGCACCTTTCTCCCTGCATGGCTGTTCTTCCTGTTCAGCCTAGAAGTGGCTCTTCTAAGCTGTTTATGAGATGCTTGTCATGGGAAAAAAAGAGCAAATAGGATTATTCAGTCAGAACAACCTATATTTTAAAGCAGGAACAACAAAGAAAACATCTTGCAGAAGAACACAGAGAATCTCTCATCTCCAAAGCAGTTTGTACTGAACTAAAAAAAGTGAATACCTCCTTGTGCAGAGAGCTATATTTAACATTTCAGAGGTGGGGGATCTGGGAAATAAAGACATAAGAATTGGTTTATCATAGCAGTCAATGAGACAGTTGCTGCTAACTAGTATCAAAACACTTCCCCCTTCCCCAGTCAACCTCATGGAATGAAACCAAAAGATTCCAACTTTCTTTTGGTTTTCAGGAATACAGTGGAGATTTTTTAGTTGCTCTCAGTAAAGGTAGAAGAGAAAGGAATAAAATACTGTATTTTCTGCCATTCCTCCTCTCCAGTGAAACAAGTGAGGAGTCAAAACTAGAGGTTTACCCAAGTGGATTGAAGTTTGTGCTGAGCAAGGGCCTGAGATGATTCAATGCTGACAGAGTGCTGGCACCTGCTTTCCCAGTCCCTGATTGTTTTCGCATTTTCTAATCTTTTCTGATGGGATTTTACTTTGTGTTTCTCTTGCTCCTGTTAACTGAAGCAAGGTGAATTTCCTAAGTGCTTGTGTTATGCAGGAGGTGAGGGAGAAAAATGTGGCAACACAGGATTGTTGTTACAAGGTCATAATTGTCGCTTGTCGCCTCCAAAAGCATCATATACACTACCTCACTCAAAGACTGAATAAAATTTAAAGTTCTGTGACAAGCTATTTTCCAAATAATGTGAATCACACTTACAAGGAGGGAGAATTTTTCTTCATTGTGATTCACCAGTCTTCCTGTTCAGTCACTGTGCCACTGGAAAGAAATGGTGTTTGCTACACCATGTTTGCTCACTGTACTTGGTTTCCTGTAGTTTTAGGGGTAGTCTGTGATCTCTTCCATGTCTTCATTGGAAGTCTGCTCATCAGATTGAGGAATCTCTGTCTGCATCCAGGCTAACTTAATTCAGCATGTCTAACTGAGTACTGTCTTAGAAGAATATATTGTGCTCTTGCTCTGTACCTGTAGCTTTCCTTATCAAACTGTGTGTGCAAACTATTGCACTTCTTGAGTTTAGCAGTTGATTTGATAAACAAATGCCTTGGTAATGTAAATATTGAATTGCTGAAGTATTGATTTGGAGAGCAATAGTACACTTTAAAATTAAACTGTTACATATCCATACCCTTTTGTAGAATAACAATAGCCTTGAATAAATGTAAACTGCATTTTCACAGGTGAAATAGAAAATCCAGAAAGCTAAGCTACATTTGATAAAACACTTTTGATGCAGGAGTTTGAAAATTTGCTCAGACCACTTGATCCATTAATGGAACAGTATTGGCAGAAATGTTCAGACTTCTGTCAAATTAGGGCCAGATTTCTCAGTCATGCTGAACTCCCTTTAAACCTTCTAATAAGAAACTACAGTTACCTTCTTATTTCTGGGCAGATCACAGATTTCCATTTTTTCTTGGAAGTGCTGGACTCGTTCTGTGGGGCTGATGAACTCCAAAATTAGTTTCTCTGGAGTTGAATATCCTTGATGAGCCTCATGTTGTAGATGACCCACTTTAAACAGGTGTCTGAGTTCAGATTTTCTGCATTAAACACTATGTCCTTGCAGCTTCCCCACTCCTTGCTTGTGGCTGTGTTCTCTACTCTTGGAGTCCCAGCAGCTGCCTGAACTTGGATCCATTTTGTGTGTTTGGAGCACTTGTACTTCAAAGGCATTCATCAGACTCCTCTAAGCACAGATTTTAGCTTTATGGTTAGCTGGGAATGAGGGGAACTGCATAACTTGGGAGGTTTTTTTTTCTATCCACTACTACTTCAGTTAACTTGTAAGCTCCCTCCTTTTTAGGATGAGTGGGGCTCCATTTCCATTTATCCTACACCATGCACAATTGCTTGGGCTGCACAGATATTCTGCATCCCTGTGCTATTTATGTACTGTCCTGAAATAAACTATGTAAATAACAGGCTGGAGAGACGTTGTTCACTGAAAGGTCGTATAGATTACACACGTTTTTTTTCCTAAAAAATGGAATTATCCCAAAGAAACAGACATCCATCTTTATGCAAAAAGAAAGGTGAACAGAAGATTGCTATGCTAATAGGTATAGAAAATGCTTTTAGTTCTACCCTTTAATACTGCACTTTTTTGTGTATTTGTGGAACTGTTTTCTTGCATGTCCAGGTTTCTCTATGAAAGAGCATAGGAGAGAATATAGATTTTTCCCCCCCATGATCTCATTTAGAGTTACCCCTTTTTTCTCTTGCAAATACTCAACCTAACCTTACTTCAGCAAGCAGCATAATAAGGTGTCTTAGCTGAAAAAATTAGGTGTTCCTGTGCTCGTTAAACAGCAGTGATGAGGTCTTTTTACACATAAATTAGACTGTTACAGAAAGTCTCCTCTAAGGTGTTCTAATCAATGTCAAGCAGCACTGTCCCAAAAATAATGTTTGTGCAAAATAAAAAGTCCGAAGCTTTTATGTCCTTTATAAATCTTTCTTGTAAAAAATGTCTTGATCTAGTATTTTGTTCTTCTGCAGAAAAGCTTTTGAGTTGCAGCTATAGAGAGAGAGATTTTTGTATTTTAAATACTTTTTTAACACAGTTCAAACACAATGTCAGCCTGTCTCCCATTCTGCCAAAGTTGAAATTAGCAGCAAGTTTCTTGCCTGCCTAAACTTTAAAACAAGGTGAATCAATTTCCTTCCTCTCTGATCTGCACTGTTGTCAGTTGAGCCCCCAGTCTGGGTTCTCCTCAGCTCTGTGGAGGTTTGGATTTGAATCAAACTCTTCCTTCAAATACTGTGGTTTTAACAAGGGATAATTCCTGTCATTTTATGTATGATTTGACTGACATTATGTGTCTGACATTCTGCAGATAAAATACTCACTGTACCACTCTCTGCTTTATGGCATTTTCTTTTCAGCATCCCAGTTGCATCCATTGCCCGTGGTGAGGTGCTTCTGTCAGTCAGGTCTTCCTTCAGAGTAAATGGAAGATGATGAGAGAGTTGAAATGTTGGCTGAGTTTTGTCATGAGTTTCCTGCAAAGCCTGGACTGGTAACATTGACAGGCAGCTAAAAGTTGTCCAAGCAGAGATAACCTTTATATTGGGGAATTAATTACTAAACAACCTTTTCCTTAGCTTCGAGCTATAACTTGGTTTTGTTCATCATTATATTTTTTTTTATATTTTTCTCTCCTTAAGCTATAATTAATCATACTGTTTTATGATGAATGTGAACTAGATGTTTCTTTCAGGCAAACCTATATTTTTCCCTCTTTCTGGCCCATTGTGGTTACATACCTTGATCATCTTAAGGCTTCCTGGAGAAAACAGGAGCCAGGGAATGTTTTCAAATAAAAACTGAAATTGTCATTTAGAAACAAAGCAGAGGCTCGATCTGTTGGCAGGGCTTTGTTTGATTCTCTTTCCACAGGAGTAAAAATTTCAAAGTTCAAACCCAGTTCTCAACAAACACTTTCAAACTTCTTGGCATTTTAGTGTGGAAACCCCAGTTGCTCCTGTCTGTGAAGGATTCTGGCATAGTTTTCTGTAGGTAGTGAACACAGGGAGTTCAGTTAATTAAAGCTGGTGTTACTGATGAACCTCCAGTCCATGCATGACAGAAATGCAAAGAAATTAATGGGCTTATGACATCCAACAGGTTATAGTGCCTCTGACAGTCAGTCCCTAATAGGAAACTGAAATCAAAAGAAAAAGTTACCCTCGAAACTCTGGCTAAAACTGGGAACATCCTTTAACCCAGCAGTGGTATTCACAAAGAGCTGAGTGTGACACAGCTCACCTGAAGCTGGTGTTATCCCAGCAGGATAGCTCATGCAAGGTGCCTGGTGGCAGGAGTTATTAACCTCTCACCTCAGAGATGCTGCCTCCCCTGAGATGATGTGATTTATGCTGTTCCTCCCCTTTCTCCTTCTAGGATTTTACAGATGCCTCTGTCTGCTCTCCCCAGCTGCTGGACTGAGTCTGTCCCTGCTCTGCTGCTTCAGTATCTGTTGTCTGTGTACGGGTGCCTCTTTCAGTGGCTCAGGCAGGCAAATTAAATCTTGTGTGCCCAGCTGGAGCAGGAGAGCCTCAACAGCCGTCTCGCAAAATGTCGTGAGGCTGGAAAATGTTGTTATCAGGACTTGCTTTAAGGATAGAAAATATTAACAGCAGTATGTGTCTAAGATTCTCAAGATGTCGTATTAGCACAATTCATTTTGGTAACTGACCAACCCCTTTCCTTCTTCAGGGGAAAGTCCTCATCTGTAAGAGCTGTTCTTTAAATGCTGATGTTTGTGGCAGAAGCACAGCAGGGTTGGGGCTGAGCCTTTGAAGGCTATATTGCTTCGTAACATCATCTGATATACAAGACTTTTAGCCTCAGCCAGGGACAAGGAGGCCCCTCAAAATGCTAGCATGTGGTTTTTTTCTTTGAGCACATTAGTGTGATTGGTATTTTAAATACAGTGGAGAAATGGAATGGAAAAAACAACAGCTGGTCCAGAGAAAGGCCAAATAAACTCTGTTGTGTAAGCCCAGAGATAAGAAGTTATAGCATATGCTGTGTTAATGATATCATATCAAACCTTGAAAAAATAGCATTTTGTTTCAAGATTAATTCCAGACTGCCTTTCTCTTCTTTTCCTTAAAAAACATACTAATTAAAAGTTGTTGTCTAACTACCACTTCAAAGACTATTCTGTTAGTCTTTCTATAACTGTTTCTCTTTCACGTCACCAATATTATACTTAATTTAGTTGAAGTTACTTTACACTTCTTGAACAGTGGTTTGAACATTTAAAGCTGAGATTTCAAGTTTCAGGAATTATGGATGAACTATTGTTGCTATTTTTCATGAATAATGAACTTTGGTGCTGGGAATGTTTACTTGATGAGGTGCTTTCTTGAGAATGTGGCCTCTGTGTCTGCAGCACACCTCGAGCATGAAGTCTTCAGATAGGTGCAAGAGGATTGAGAGATGGAGAAAATGGAGCACAGAATTTCACTAAGTTGACACCTGTTGGTTAGTGCTATCCCCTTCTCCATCTTCCTTCCAAATTTCATCTCACATGATGGTGCCAAGAGGACTGAACAGCCTACAGTATTTTATGGAAATATGTATTTATTTTGTGTGTTTCTAAGGATGGTTGATGAGGCAAGGAGTAGGATCCAGGCATTCTCTCCAGCCTTTACCCATGTTTATACAAAATGGCTTATGCTCATCTTGCTCCTCATAGTCCTTTCATAATGAAAATAGGTCATGATAGCTTGGAGTGATGTCTGGAAAATGTGCTGTTTTCTCCACAATTTCCGAAAAATCAAGGGAAAAAAGCAGTTGAAATTTAAGTCCTGTAAATGTAACATTACATGTCAAACCTAAGGGCTTGTGCAGTCCATTTGAACAGCTAATTAGTTCTGTTATAAAATAAATGGCATAACCTATTTGTTTAGTTCAGGTAAATGATTGCTTTGGTTCTGCCCTATTTCTAAGATCCTGAGGTGGGAGCAGGACAGTGACAGACTGGATGGGGTGAAGCAGGCGTAGCTGTCAGATAAAGTGTGCTTGCCAGACAGTGTTGGATTACCCTTTGCATTGGAAGCACAGGTCTGCTTCCTTTGCTCTCTAACCACATTCTGTGATCCAGTGTGTTTTACCTGCCATCCTCAGCATGGAGGCTGCTGTTTCTTCTAGATCTGCTGAACTTTCTGAGCTTGCAGTTAGCTACTGGCTTGCTGTTTGGCATGAAGAAAACAGAGGGGAGAGCTGAGCATCCTGCATGTAGAGAGGGTGCAAAAGCTGCTGGAGGTGAAGGGAGCACAGCTGAGATAGCTCTGGCAATATGGGAGTCTCAGAAAAGGCTTTTTTTCCTTGATTCACACATGACCTGAATTCTGTTGTGTTTCAGCCTGTCTGCTGTGCCATGTCCAGTATGCTGCAACAGGTTCTTGTTTGTCTCATGTAAACTTGGCTCTTAGTGAATTAATGAGCAGGTACAGTTTGTAGAATGGGATCATTGGAGAAGTCTTGAGAATGTCAGTAATACATGAAATAGCAAATGTAAGTACCAAATCTTGTCTTCGCTTCACTAAAAGCCAAGGACACCTGTTTTTCCCATGAGTTTGAGACAATTTGTAAAGCACATTACTGTCATGCTTTTAAATTAATTCTTAAGTCCTTTTAGTGCACACTACCTATTAACGGTGGAAAAAATATTTTTGAGAAAATAAAAGTGAAAAGGAATGTGTTTATACCAATAAGCTAAACAAAATGTTGAAATGCAGCACTGAAATAAAATCTGGCAATTTGTACAGGGACTCTAATGGACCTTCTGTTCAGCTACTTGGATGATTGAAAAAGTTTGTTTTGTTTAAAAGTTATAGCTAGTACTGCAAATGCTTTATATTTGGTTTTAGAGTACATTTTTTCCACTTGTCCTTCTGTGTGTTTTGCTAACAAATTGTATGATATATTTTCTTTGATATATCTTAGGTGTTTCTACAGCTAACGTAGAGAATACCTTCTGGTAAGTTCTGAAGAAAGCAGGGATCTGTCTTCCATGTTAATAGACTTTAGATGGAAAAAGGATGAAGTTTAATTAGATTTTTATTAGTTAGATTTATTTCTTTTTTTAAAATTTTCCTGTCCTTTTGTGTTAAAAGTCAGAATTTCAAGGCACCTAACTGATAATTTTTAAGCTATTCATTGTAAGCCCGAGAAATTCTCATTGCCAGTGCTCAGTGAAATAACTACATGTATATTTTACTGGATGCTTTGTTAATTTATATAAGAAAATGCGTCCCCATACATTTTTATTGAAATATTTAGGAACGGAGGTCAGATTATTTCTTAACCAGTCAATTCTGCAAGTAGAAAGGCAAACATCTCTCTGGAACCGTTTTTTAAAGATAAAAATAATTTGTCTGTTTTATACTTAGACTTGAAATTATCTGTTTCTATCTAGGGCTTCATAACTGGACTACCACGTTATAACTGGAGAATTCTCTCAAATCTATGGGTTCTAGTCTGAATTCTTGACTTATTTTCATGTCTGATGGAGTTACAGTAGATAAATCTGACCTCTAGAAATATACCCAATGCTTTTGTGGTGGCAGTTCCAAGAAATAAGGGCATAACAGTGGGGATAATTTCAAATAGGCTCCCCAATTCCTTTGCATGTGCATGTTCAGTAATTCAGAGCATGCTCTGTTAACATCTGGAAAGAGATTCTTTGAAATATGTCACAGTCAAAGCACTTCACTTTTTGAAGGCTGAACTAGAAGCTATTATTTCTTTTAAATGTGAGTATATTTGAGTAACTGAATGATAAAATACCAGAAAATACTAATCCAATGCCAGAATGTGTAGCAGAAACCTGACATAGTAAAAATATAGAATAGCAGCAAAATCAGGCAGTTTATATGATGAACATGAAGAGATCATCTTTAATAACTTTGCCTGAGGAATTGTATTTAAATTGTAAGACATACCTGTGATATTCTCTACGATATAAATTCTGGTTCACCATGTAACTTTTGATATGTAAGGTAAGTGCTGAGCTGGCATTTGTTCTCATTGTGAAACCCTGGATATTAATGTTCACCACTATTCTCACACAATGAGATTATGCTTGTGCTAATCACTGAAATACTCCAGTATTCTTTGGCATGGCTGCCAAATAGCACACAGCACTCTTTGTGCATACATTAAATTTTCTCAGTCTCTTGCTCAGAGCGGCCAGATCCTGACTGCTGAGAGGAATGGCTGGGCTGTGCCTCTGCCATGAGCATTCACACTGCCACAGCAGCTCTGACAGGCACAACTGTCTGCTTGCTGGTTTTATCTCTTAGAGCTGTTTGGAGATTCCTGGGGATGAGCTGAACAGCACTTTCCAAGCTGTCTTTTACCCAAATGAGCCTGAGCACAGTAAAGGTGTCAGGGCAGAGAGTGCTGACATATGAGAGTTGGCCTGAAAATGATGTGAGAGGCTCAGATCCATGGACTCCTGGGGGTCACAGCTGAGCTGGAACCTGGCTGAGTATTCAGTGAGGAGAGTTGTTTGGTGTTTTGGGAAAGGAAGAGGTGCAGTTAGGGAAGGAGGTGCAGAAGAATGCTGTAAGATCAGGACAAGGAGCAGTTCAGTAGTGGGATGATGTGAAATAGCTTTAGTTCATCAGCTGTGCCTTTCTTACATAGTTTCTAACCAAACTGCTGAGATTCAGCTTTTGTGAGGGTGAAGCTATGAGCTGGAGCAGAGTCTCAGTGTGCAGGGAGGCTGCATCCTCTTCTGGGATGCTGAAGGACCACTCAGCAGCCTGGGTAATCACAGGGGTGGTATCATCTCCCAGCTGTGCTGTGCTGCCTGTGTGTGTTTGCCTCTGACTTCCTTCCTATCTCTCCTGGAGAGGAGGCAGGAGCAGCTGGTTCCAGCTGGCTCTGTACTGATCATTTGCAAGCACAGAGAGATGCAAGTGGCTGATTCTGCTTTATTAACTTGAAGGGAAATGATGACCTAGTGAGGAGTTCCTGTGGTGCAGAGGTTGGGTCTTGGGGACCTAGAGGAGGCTCTTAAACCCACTTCAAATTGTGATTCTGCATGGGGAGCATAAGCAGTGCTGGGCCTGTGTTAAGATCTGATTTATGAGAGGTGCCTTTGCCCGAATTAAGGTGCAAACAAGACCATATGCTGAAGTTAACAATACGGATTTTATTTAACAATGAATGTGAGGTGAAGAAATAGAAGTAGAAGGGGGAGGATGGAGGAGAGTGCAAGAAGAGAGTCACCAGCCATGGATCAAGCACCATCCTGTTCGTCCTTCTTCACTTCACTTCTTCACTTCCTTCTTCACTTCTTCATACTGGGTGCCACTTCCATAGAGTCCAAGTTCCAGGGAGCCACGGGATGGTCACAGATGGTGTTCCTGTAACTTGGGGGATACATGGGTGAGCAGGTGCTTCCTTTTCCACCGTTTGCCACAGGAGGAATTTTTGTCCGGATGTGTTAACCAGGATGTGCTAACTAGATCCTGCTTCCAGACCTGGAATAGTGCCTTCTGTTGCAAATTCCTCCCTTCTGTGCTTGACTCAAGTTCTCACTGTGGTGATTTCTCTTATGGCAAGTTCCATCTGTGGCCTTTACTGTATTTGAGACAAGCACCTGTACTCCTTAAGCCCTTAAAACATACTGGTTTTGTCATGATGAGGATATTACAGGGCGCATTTTGCAAAGGGTGTCTGTGTGGAGGAAGACCTTCCTTGGTTGTTGCAAGGCTGCAAAAGCCGATATGGGCCCTTGGGTGTATGGAGCAGCAGTCTGTCCTCTCCAGGGAGGTGCAGTGGTGTATTGAGGTGTTTGCAGAGGGCTATTCTATGATTCTGTGAGCTAAACAAGAAAGCTGGTGGGAGCAGAAGCCTCTTGTTTTTCTGCATGGGGAAGTCCAAGTGCTCCCCTTCAGTTCTGCAACAGTTTTTCCCTGGTCACATCACAGGAAACCCTGTCTAAGGATGGACCAGTGTGGAAGAAAGCACATTACAGTCCAGAGGAGAGAATTATGCTGTCATACCTGCCTCCTTTGCTGTTTTACAGCTTCTGGTTCTGTTGGGAACAGAACAAAATGGTTCCTAATGTTAGAACTTGGTAAGTATCAGTACCATATAGACTTTGGTGTCTGATGAAAGTGGAGCTGGTGATTTCTGAAGTGAAATATTTTCAAAAGGAAATGCACAACTTTATTTAGAATCCATAAATCAAATGTGATTATTCTCAGTTATTCTTTCATGAGGAGATGATTGCTAATGAATATTACAAGATGCTGAAGTTGCTTTTGTGCAGAATTCTCCCCAGTCTCTGTGGCACAGCACCCAGCTTGCTGCTGCACGTGCAAACTTAATAAAGCCAGGAGCTGGAGGCCCCTTTGAGCTTCCTCTAGTCCCTTTAGAGGCTGGTTGCAATCTTCACAGCTTGAAAACCACATTCTGTCTTCTCTAAGCCACCTGCAAATAGCAAACCTCCCATGTAAAGCATTCACAGTGCTCGAATCTTTGGAATTACACTCCTTAGTAGTCATTCACTGTCCCTTGCTTCTTCCAGCATAATTGTTTTGTTCTTTATTTTCTGGCACCTTTCCTTGCATTGGTGCTCTGTCCACCATTACTACAGTCTTGCCAGGTCTCAGAGCTTGGCAGTAGGGCAGCCTGCAGTGAGTGCCTTTGAGAAAATCACTTAAGTGACTTTAAAGAACTAATGAGCACTCTAGAGACCTGTGCTGCCAATTTCTGAATCCTGCTGGTTCTAAGCTCTCTTCCTGTCCATGAAGCCTTTGTAAAGGCTTCATGTACCTTTAAAACATGTACCCTTTGAACATTTCAGCACTTTCTTTCTCTGCTGAGTTCTGTAGTGCCAGCCACAAACTTATCTGCAGCATGCAGGTAAGGGAATAGACTCACAGAATCGTTTAGGTTGGAAGAGATCTCTAAGATCATTGAGTCCAGCTGTTATCCCAACACTGCCCATTCCACCAGTAAAACATCCCTAAGTGCCACATCTACATGCCTTTTAAGTACCCCTGGGAATTCTGACTCCACCACTGCCCTGAGCAGTGTCTTCCAGTGCTTGGCATGCCTTTTGGAGAACTTGTCCCTAATACCCAACCTGAACCCCTGCTGGCTCAACTTGACACCATTTCCTTTCATCCTGTCCTGAGTTACCTGGGAGAAGAGACCACCTCCCACCTGGCTACACCCTCCTGTCAGGGAGTTGTCAAGAGTGATAAAGTCCCCTTGGGCTTCCTTTTCTCCAGGATAAACACCCCCAGCTCCCTCAGCTGCTCCTCATCAGACTTGTGCTCCAGGGTGCAGCTGCTTGGTGACATCTGATTGCCAGCATGTGATCAGTTTGGGTTTTTTTCATTATTATGTAAATTAAATTTATGGAACATAAATTTTTGGAACAAAAATATGAAACAGAAATTCTTGGAGTCTTCCAAGAGCTTCTTGATACTATTTGGAAAATCAAACTGAAGATCAGATCAACTCTGACATTGCAGACTGCTACTTCAAGGGTCACTCTAAGGTTTTTTGTGTAAATTTTGTGTGAATGAATCTTCAGAGAGACGTAAAAAGAGAAAGGTTATTAATAAAGTCCATGTGTTTTAATTCTTTTTTTCATCATAATGGTACCCCAAAACTGCATTTCTCTTTTATTTTTAGGTTAGCAGTTCTTAAATTATTTGGTAAGAAACCTTATTACTTAGACATAATTAATTAGGAATTTGTAATCTGCAAATTTGTTTCACAGTGAGTGTATTCTGGTTTAGACAATACTTGCCTTTCTTTGATTTTTAATAGAATTGTGCTGCAAGTTAAATTGTATTCAGATGCCATTTTACCAAGAGCTAGATTAATTCATAGAAATGTCACCTTATCCTTCTAATCAATTTCATTAATGTTTTCACCAAAATAAGAGGCACCAGATACTAATGTTGCCAAGTGAATGAGCATGGAAAGTTCAAATTATATGAAGTAATGTACTCCTAGGGAAGCATCTGACACAGCTATAATTTTTAATTGTCCCTTATTGACTTGGGTTTAATTCCTGGGTTAAAACATAAGAACATTCAGGCAGAAGGACAGTCATTGATGCAAAACATTGACAACTTCAGGCATATGTCTCCCACGACATTGTTCTCTGTGTATCTCCTGACCCAGCACATCTATCATTCCATCTTTACAGCCTGAGTGGTAATGAACAGCAGACACTCAGCAGCAGTATCTGATTAAGTGCATCAGTCAAGGCAGGCCCAATTTTAGCTTCATTCTCCTTCAGAGTGGTGTGACTTCACTGTTTGATATGCCATGTTTTTGACAGCAGGAATGTCAAAGCTAAACAAACCTTGCTGAGTTGTAAGCTTTCTTTCTCTGTGCTTGTTTTTGCTGGGACTTGGGGGTTGTCAGCATGGGCTTGTACGTGATTAAGTAGTTGTAATAGTTTCCTGTGTGAATACTTCTTCACACTCAGAAAGCATTTGTGTGACTTCGCTTGGCCTGTTTTAGAAATGGTTATAAAAAAGAGTTGGTTTGGTTGTCTGTTCAGTTTTAAATTCACACACTGGCTTTCTTTTTTACAACAGTTTTATCATTATGGCATGTGAGTCCTTACTCTCACATTGTCATCACCCAGACTTAATTTTATCTGTTTATAAGCAGATCTTGTGTGTACAAAACGACCTTGTTTATTTCAGGAGGGGGGCTTAGAACAGGGGAAGAGGATTGCTTGCTGCATTTGTTTTGTAATCAATCAGTAAGTTCTCGCAGTACATCAGCTATGAAAGTTGCTCAGTTTCTTACTAGTGAAAGATAATATCCCTTGTACAGTGACTGTGTTTCAACACAGTTTATTGACTTCTTGAAAAACTCACGCCTAAACTGTATCATTTTGTTAATACTTAAATTAAAGGCATGTCTTAGAACAAAGTGAAGATTTTGGAAGTCATAATGTAGCAAGTTATGAACAGCATGGAATTTATTTGTCTAGCATCATTCACACCTGGCTGGAGTTGTAGTATTTTGACTGTGAACAGTATAGAGTGGCAAAAATGATGGAGCTCTTGTGCAAAGAGAAGGGAGCTACAGGTAGAAAGTGAGTACACAAACCAATGCTACTATATTTTGTGTGACAGTTCTCCTCTACACCTCAGTCATTCTTCTCTAGGAACTTCCATACATTTTCACCTTGCTTCTGCAAAGCCCTGTGTACTTCCAAAGATGTTGAAAGCTGGCTATGTGTGGTTAGCACCTTGGTGTCCCCTTATGTTGCACTGCACTCTTCCTTGAGCAACACCAGCAGGAAACAAAAACGGGGGGGGGAAGCCTTTTTGTGGAAATCTCAGATAATGCCTTTAAGTGAGGTGAGTCATGTTTAAGGGAGTTTGGAGTGGTGGAAGGCAAGCAGAAATGAACTGCTTAACAGTCAAGCTCATTTTGAATGGATGAGTCGTTCAAATTGAAGAAGAACATATGCAGGGTTATTTTATAAGTGTGATCAGCTGATAAAGATTAGAAAGCTCTTTTTACAAAGGACTGGCAAAGAACGTTGTCACCAGATGAAAAATTAAATTGTTTTGTTAGACAGTAGAGCTTTTCTTTCATATACAGAAACTATGCAGCTTTAAACCTATCCTGAAGAAGTTTGTGCAATACTGCTTTTTTCTTATATGGTTGAATGTTACAGATAACTTAAAATCTTTCCTAGTAACTGAAAGTTAAGGATCTTTTATGTTGCTGCTACTCAAGTTGCTACTCAAGTAGGATTTGTAGGGTAGTTTCAAGGGACGTTTTTATTTTCACTAAAAACAGTTTGGAATTTGATCCTAAACCCCAACCATTTTCTGAAGTTTATCAGACATTTCTATCTAGAAGCTGATGAAAAGTTTTCATCTACACCATTTCTTCTGGTTATGCAGTTGAATGTCTGGATATCACATTTCCATGTTGGGACATGGTATGTTACTGTTGGGCTGAATCAGTTCTTCTAATAAAAGGTTCACATCTACAAAATTATCTCTCACTGCAGCTAGAAATTGTTGAGTGTTACTGCTTGAATTTCGTGCAATTTGTTACCTGAATCTCTAATCAACCTTTTTTTTGTTTAGTCTTAGACTGTCTTGGCTACACACTCTCAGCACTACATTCCTTTTCTGTTCGTAAAGATTCCAGCACTATTACTGTGTTATACCTCTTCTTCAGAAATCCATGGAAACCCTCCGGGTAGGAGTACCCCCTTTCTCCCTTCTGTTTCTTATGGAGGGCGCTGTGCTCAGCAGTAATGATGGAAGAGGGGTTTTCCTCAGGCAGCACTGTTCCTAGTCTCAGGCCATTTCTCACTTTTTGGATAGTCCTGGACTGGTGGGCTCCATCAAGACTTCCATGCCTAGACAACAGGGTGCTTGTGATTTCTCAGTAAATCTGAAATCACTTGTAACACTTTATTCATTGAAGGTAAAAGCAAGGTAAGGTTATTTAACTTCCCAGTTAGATGGTTAAAAGAGACAGTCAAAATTTGGAGAACATAAAAGCACAAGTAGAACTATACTTTGTAGCTGCTTGTTTTAGTGCAGCTCCAAGAGTTTGTCCCTCTCTGCTTTGTCTAAAAAAGCTGCCAGGAGACTCACACAGTGGGGATCCAGTCCTTAAATGTCACCTGTCCAGGTGATATACCCTGCAAGGAGGTTGTCCATCACTGAGGAGAGTTTTTCTGCAGAATCCTCTGGCTATCTGGCTGTCATTTTCACCTTGTCTCAGATTTTCATACCAGAACCTCGTGCTTAACCAGGACTCCAAACTTTTCCCTGAGGGGTTCACCCCTGCAATCGCTATGACTTTAAACATTTTTCCCTCCAGTGCTATCAGCTGCCCAGACAATTAGCAATACTTTTTGTTAGCTGTAAACAGAAAACCTGACAGCTGGCCTGAAGTTTTATTTGGCCATAAACAAAGCACTTAACCAACAGTCTGAACGGATTTTTTTGTTCAGATAGCTGTGGGAAAGCTTTTTCTCAGCACAAAACCCTTAAAAATGTAGGTAATGAGAACTGTGCTTCATAGAAATAAGAATGCTGAAAACTGTGCAAATGTACGAGGGAGGTTAATGAATACCAGGTCATAGAGAGCCCCTCATTGAAGAGACGATTGCTGTAACAGAACAAAGATTGAGGGATACAGCTGGAGTGGTGCTGCAGTGTGGGTTAGTGGGGTTGGGGTGCAGGTTATAGCAGTGATAGCTCATTGCTGCTGTGCACAGCATACTTGTGCACGGTGGCTCAGTTCTAAATGTGACCCATGTTATTTTGCTTATTAATGTGGCATATTTCAGTTGTACACATTATGTGTCATCAGGATCAAGGCATCTTTCAGGCTGACCTCAGAGAACACATTTCTGAAAACCTGAATGTACAAACCAAGGTACTTACCATCTTTTACACCGAGGGATATACGCATCCGGTGGTGCCACATTTTGTTAGGTACACAAGACGCTGTGATTATTCTGTCTGCTCTTGGGTCCAAAGGGAAAACAGCTTGTTCATGACAAAGGTGTAGCTGGTGTGAAGGGACCCAGCTGCCACGTCTCTATTTTTCGAGGGCAGAGTGTCTGGGTAACTGCTCAGCACTGGGTATTGCTGGACATGGAGGTAATGCTGGAGAACTGTCCCCTGCCAGAGAGTTATGGAGGTGATGCTGGAAAGGCTGTAAGCACTTGGAGCTGTCTTTCTGGCCTGTGGATGTTCCCCATCTGGAACTAGGACATCAACTTTCATGAGTGAGGTGGCAAGGGACTACTGCAATACATGTAACAGAAACAAGTGCTCCTGATCCTTTGTAGGACTTGGGAAATCCCACCACTGTAGAAGAACTTCTCAGGGTTATGGATTGGAAAAATGCCAGCAGTTGCTGTCAAGCTGGCATCGCATTTGCTCTTCAGGCCCTGCGTTATTTAAGTTGCTGGTATTTCCCTGGTAACATGGATAGCTGGCATTCAAAGCTGGAGTGGATGGAGAGGCATTAGCCCCACTGAAATAGTGCAAGGTTGCTAGCAACCTTACAGAGCAAAGACTTCTTCCTGAAAACATTAGACACACAGATCCCAAAATTAGAGTGGAAGCGGAACTGTCTGTCCTGTCATCAGGCAGAAGGCAGCAGGCGAGGATCCCGTGGCTGCCCTGCTGGTATTTAGATGACACCTGCTGGTCAAGTGTCCCCACTTGTCAAGGATATTCTCCACGCACCGAACAAAGCATTCTTGGATGCGCCACAGCACTGGATGTGCCTCCTGATGAGAAAATGAGCTGCCTGTGAGGAAAGCATATCCCTTATCTAAAACTATCAGCTGGTGTCATTAGAGAGGTCAGAGCCAAACCACAGGAGGTAAACTTGAAAAGGGCATCCCCAATTCAAGTGTTTTTTAGCTTGGCTCTGTCTCACAATGTAATCCCTTGTGTTTGAGTGGGGTGACTTTTTTATGTGTGTTTAATCCATTCAGGAAATTCAGAACTTCACTGGACAGGGCCCTTCGTAGTCTGGTGTCACTTTTTTAGTTTCCCCTGCAGTGGGTCAGGTGGGTGGCAGCCAGAAGAGTCATTTCCAGCTAATATCATCCTTTAAGTGTTACAGCCATACAGTTCAAGCTTGGAAATATGTTCAATACTGCATTGCTTTTTACTCTTCCAGATACCTACAGCTTTTTCAAACAGCAGGAGCATCGGAGAGAGAGATGGGAACAAAATCGCGCGTCTGTCAGAAGGGTTTCTCGGCGCTCTGTCAGCAAGGAGCGATGGGTGGAGACGCTTGTGGTTGCAGACAGTAAAATGGTTGAATACCATGGAAGTGACCATGTGGAGTCATATATCCTCACGATAATGAATATGGTATGTACAATATTTTGGGGTTTTTAGATAGACAAATGAAGCAAATCTGAATTTGATTATGCTGCTGATCTTCTAACCGGTCTGCAGCGTTGCTCATGGAGAAAAATGTAGTATCATTAATATATATTATCATGTAACATCATTACTATAATCATTAATCATTAATATATATTAATTGAAACTCTGTATTTTAAAGTATTTTTTACCTTGTATTTTGTACAGACACAATTTTTCTCTGGATTTATGCGAGAGAAGTCTGATAGCTATAAATGCTAACACTGGCTTTCTTTCCACTGAAATTCTCTGTCTCCCTTGGAACCTGTTGCTCACTGGTGATTTCAGATTTTTGGCTATGGCAGAAAGAAATTCTACAAGTTTTAAGCATATGAATTCTTTCACACATTTGTGGATGAGAAAGGCACACAGGGGCCTGCTGGAAATTGTAGTGGCTTTGCAAAAGCTGAAATACGAGCTTGTTACTGTTTTGGTCACAAATCCAAACAGCAATATATAAGTTATATGAAGCAAGTTAACTGTCCCAGTTGAATCCAATACAACTGTTCTTCCAGGTAAGTATCCTTTTTGGAGTACAAAGTTCACATTGGAATAAAGAAGAGTTGAACTTCAAATGCTTTCCTGTGTGGCAAGTTTCAGAATATAAGTTGTTCTGGGAAAAGCCATAGTATCTGCCCATAGATACGTCTTCTGTTTTTAACACCTTTTATCAATATTATGTGTATCATGGTAGATAATAAGCTTGAGAGTATATTGAGGATATGTTCTGTGTGGTTATCATGGAAATGAGCAATCCGAGTGTAATTCTAGACATGGTGACTGATCCTGTGAGTTTATACAGTATGTTCCCAGCTGTACCCCAAGCAGTCTGACTTGTGCTGAGGCAATGAACCTGAGTAAACAGATACAAAGGTTGTTTGAGCACGTGAGGTTTTTTCCACACAGAGAGAAATGCTTTGAATAAAACCCAGTCATTCTCAGGTTCAGGAACAAACAAGACTCAACATTTTCTCTGCAGTCTGACCTTAGATATTAGGGTTACTTAAAATGTTTCAATTTTCAGTAGAGCACCCTTAAAAAAATCCATATCCAAATCAGACCTCTGTAAACACAATTTCTACTTCATTTTGGTATTTTCTCCTTTAGTGGTCTTCTCCATAACAGTTTTGACCTGAAGGCAATCAATTTTGTTCATTCATATTTCCTGTGATAGATGGCATAGGTCACATGTATAGATGGGTTGTGATTGTCTTCTGCTCTGATTCCTTTTCCTCCAGCCTAATTCAACAATGTGATGGTGTCACTGTAGCGTTCGGGGGGCCAGGGTTAAGCTAGCCCCCCAAGGTGCTACGAGAACTCAGATAGCTCAGGGGGGTTCAAGTAGCCCTTTGGCTACCTGCCAGCGAGGAAAAAGACTGAGACCTGTAGCTGAATTATTCCAGAGACAGTTTATTCTCCGAAGGGAGTTCAGACTACAAATCCGTTAGATACAGGTAGAACAGAAGTATTTATAGATTTCAGAGGGATTCAGAAAGGAACCAATTAAAACACTAGTTAAACTCAATATCTAATTATATTTCACTTAACACTCTAAAAGAAACCAATCACTGCACTAACTTGAACACCAATGAGACTCTAAAGTGATAAAAAGTTTTCAGGCACAAATTGTCTCATGTGAAAAGAGTTTTTCTTTGTTTCTCAGGAGAAAACTTCCCAGGGATATTTCCCTGGGAGTTTTGTGTCACCCACAGGTCACGTTTTTGCAAAGTTCAGTTACTGTTTTTTATTTGGAGTATTTTTTGATTGAAGTCGTTATATTGGCTTTTGTTCTTACCATCCTCTCCTGTAATCTGAAAACACAAGGGTAGCCATCATTCAACTAATTTCTCTTTGCTTAGTATAGACTAAATTTTGCTTTTTTGTGACAGAATCCTGTTCATTTAAAACGGGATGACTTGGTATGCTGGTTTATTTACACCTTGAGTGGGCCTCTCCATCAGTGTTGAATGACTAGATGTTGTATTCCTTTCTGCTAGTGTTTTTTATGAACTCAAAAATTTTTGAAAGGGAAATGGACATAATATAATCTTATTTTGGCTTTTGCTGTTTTGTTTAGTAACTTTTGCCAAATGCTGTATCATCATTCATTTGCCAGAGTTACCCTTTGCAGTAGTTGTAATATTTATTGCATTTCAGTAAACTTTCAGAATTTGAGAATTTAAAAGGCAAAACAATCCCCAGATGAACATTATGCTAGAAGTAAACGTGTTTTCTCTCTGAAGTTGTGTTTGGCTGTAGAGAAATCAGTTAATCTCCTCTCCTCTGGCTCTGGCACAGGTCGCAGGGTTGTTCCACGATCCAAGCATTGGCAATGCAATTCACATTGTGCTGGTCCGGCTCATCCTCTTTGAGGAGGTGGAGGTAAGTTTTTATTTACCTCTAAATATCACCTACAAAACTTCTGGGTTCAATGCATTGGGCTGTAATCTTATTTGCTTAAAATAATGTTTTAAATTTACTCTATTTTTAACCTTCAACATGTCTGGTTTTAGAATAAATGCTGCCCTGGATAGCAAAGTATTTTAGCTGATGACTTCAGATATTTCTGCATAAAATTGCATAGGAAAATGTAATTAAAATAGGCAGATTGAAAGTGGGGAAATGGAATCTCCCCAGTGTCAGAAAGAACATGGGATGCCAAAGAAGGCTGGATGAGAAACAGAAGCTACATATCAACATTGAGGATCTAATTATCTAGCATTACCTGAAATGTATTATGAACTGTAGTGCTGTGTTATTTTCAGGTCTCTGAAGAGGTACATCTCTTAATGTGCAGTTCAAACATGTTTTTTTTTTAAATCTCTTTTGAAACAAAGAAAAATGAGGACAAAGTAGATGTTAATTGATGTGACTAGCTGTTTATTTATAGTTTCCAATGTCTGTGTTTCACAAATCTGTTAATATGTGCTTAAATGCATACTGGTTGTCATGATTTTATGTTTATTTTTTAAATGCTGTGCATGATATAGCTAGTTCTGACCAGAGGAACACCTTAAAGGGATTTTCTCAGTGGCTTAAAATTTATAACCACAAGCAAACTGAGGCAAGATAAAAGGAGTGTCCAAGACAAGAAATTAGAAAATTTAATTTGGGATGAAATTATTTTTCATACTTTTTTATTTAAGGTTTTCAGTAATTTCCATGTAAACTTTATAATAATAAGTTCAGAAAGAAACAATTATGACTACATTGTTTATCTTTGGAATTGAAAAATACTGTGAAATAAATACTCTGTTAGAAGCATGTTCTCTGAATATGACAGTGTTCACATAACATTGAGTGACAAATTTGATCACAAGGTCCCACAATAAGTAATCTTCACCTTCTCTTCAGAGGAAGATTTTATTTCAAGAGAATGTAAAATGTTTGAAAGTTTCAGTTCAGTGTTGGATCTTATGAAGCTCATTTTCAAAGTGCATGTAGAGTCTGCATTCTGTAATTTTTTCCTTTAACTGCACCAATTACAGAAATGTCAGCATTTTAACTTAATATTCAATGTTAGATAAATAGGTGTCATTGCTCCTAAAGATGGCTCTAATTTTAGGCAAAAGCATAATTGATTATATTTAGATTACCCATCTTCACTGCTTACTTCACTGAAGTGTTACTGCAATGCAGTGTGGTCTTTACAGTAATGTATTCCTTCATTTCCTATTAGCAAGGCTTGAAGATAGTGCACCATGCTGATAAGACATTAGCCAGCTTCTGCAAGTGGCAGAAGAGTGTCAATCCCAAGAGTGATGTCAACCCCACACACCATGATGTGGCTGTCCTTCTCACCAGGTATGACAGCAGTGACTGACTGTTGCTCAGTTGTATTTCTTTGGTGATATTTCTTTATAGGCTCATGCCATCACTTATTTCAGCCTGGACAGAGCTCAGAAAAGTGGTCAAAATATTTATGACTCTACGTGTGCATAGGGGTTAGAGATACATTTAGTCACAAAATAGAGATTTGTAGGTCCTGAGAGGTGAGCAATTTCCGCAGCTCAGGTAATTTCCTCACTTGATGCTATCTCATTTTGTGCTTAGTGACTGCTCTATTCTTGTTTGAGACAATATACCAAAACAAGGTAGCATGTAGATGAACAACTCCTGAAGAAGTGTGCAGGTGCAGCTCAGAAACAAAGAGTATTGTGCAAACATGGTGCCATTAAATTTTGAGCATTAAAGCATATGATTTTTAAATATCTCCATATTTAAGGAGACACAAAATATTTTTTAATGTCTGAGCAAGGATAAAACAGAAACCTTGAAAGTGAGGTTGTCTGAGGTTATGCAGGGAGTTTATGTCATGGCACAAAATGACATGGGACTTCTGCAGGTCTGTAAAAATTGATTCAGTTTGCACACAGGTGGCAGAAAAGATTGGGTCTATGGTCTAAAAAAACCAGGCCTTGACTAAAGTCTATCAGGCAAAAAAACCCAACCTAAAACACGCCTCCAGTGGCTCAGTAAAAATTAGTCACAGAATCATCATGTTGGAAAAGACCTCCAAAGTCATCAAGTGCACCTTTTGACCTTCTCAACATTTTCTTGGTCAAAAATCTTAAAATAAGAATGTGAAATAAAGCCTCACAATGATGTGAGATTTCACTCTCCGTATATAAAGTGCTCAGACAGTTCATTTGAATGAAGCTGAGCTATGGTGACTTTAGTAAATCATGCTTCAAAATGCTGTCACATGGAAGTTCTAAAACATTGGCTTTTGGGAGTTGGCAGTAAGTGTATGTATCTAGGCACTACAGCCACATAAATAGTGGCTAAAGACTATAGCAATATAGTGGTAGTAGAACAAGTAGATCAAGTAGAACTTGTAGAACAAGTGCATGTTGTTCCAAACATGTTTATAAAGGACTTACCACTATGATTTACTTAAAATGCAAATAATACGATAAGGTGGAAGCTTGCTACCCAGTGTCAGTGACACTCCACAGTTGGTTTCAAGCTCTTTAAATGGCACCTCTCTTTTGTGATTCTAGAAAGGACATTTGTGCTGGCATGAACCGTCCCTGTGAAACCTTGGGCTTGTCTCACCTGTCGGGCATGTGTCAGCCTCACAGGAGCTGCAACATCAATGAGGACTCTGGCCTTCCCTTGGCTTTCACTATTGCTCATGAACTTGGACACAGGTACAGTTGACAGGGAAGGGGGAGTGTGTCTGAGTCAAATTTGTTATTTGCATCGTAATACTCAAATTGTGAGACAGACAGAAAACAATACAAAAAGTGACTAATGTCTCTGTTACTAGAATCAAAACTTTTTTCAAAGCAAAGAAATAAGAAATAAATTCTTAGGCCTTTGACCTGTATTTTACACATACAACTATTCAGTACATCAGAATGAAATAATTAAGCTACAAAAAAGCATCACTCAATCGTGGTAATTTTTCCGAACATGCTAGATGTCTATGCCATTACTTTAGATAATCTCCAGTCAATCCAAAACATTTACAAACAAACCTGTTTCATTATGTGAAGGCATTTCAGTATTACAGATAAGCTAGAAAATGTTTTTAACTCATATAGAAAAACATATATTAGTCTTATAATATATTACAGTTAATATTCTTTTATTTAATGAACCAGTGAAGTCTTTTTAGGGCATTTCTTAGTAAGTGCTATTTTATGTATAATAATGCTATTGTGGGTGCACTTAGGTCAAGATTAATAAAGTTCCAGGGTTTTTTTTTATTTTTTAGTTTTAGACATGGTTAATTTTTTTTTTAAATTTTATTTTAATGATTGAGTATTTTTGTTGTAGCTAAATTTCTCAGAATTTTAGATTTTTGGAAGTGTTTCGGTTGGTTAGATGGTTTATTAACTCACTTGAAAAAAAAATTGATTTTTGAAACTGTTTTGACACAGCTGTCTTCCTCAGGGCAGAGTGTTGTCTCATGGATACTCTGGTTTGACTGTAATGCCTGCACTTTTCAACTGGACTATGTTGCTTGGCTAAGTCACACGTTCACTGCTTTATCTACAATCACATTAATTTCACTGTGCACCAGCCACCAATCAGGGTGGAGTCTCTATTTCTGGATAGGATATAATGATGATGATATGATGATGATGATGATGATGATGATGATGATGATGGCAATGACCCTGTCGCTCATTAATTGGACACTCTTTATTCAACCTCTCCATTGCCAGAAAGGAAATAGTATAAATAAATAACACTGAAATCACTAGAATTGGATCTGGTGCTGTGGGTTTAGGTCATTTGATCCCCATAGCCTGTTCCTGGCAGGGAGCTGTTTTCATTCACTAATGATCTGAAGAGACTTCTTCCCCATAAATTGGTCCATGTGTCTCCTTGTTCTCCTTGTCTAGCCTGGCTGGTGACTCTATGTGCTTTGGATGCTGTGAGGCTCAGTACTGCTGTACTTGCCCATGCAGGGCCTTCCTTAAGGGCTGTCTCCATAAGGAATGTTGAATACTGTAGGGTTTGTTATAACCCTGTTAACCCCAAGCCAGGTTAGGGACACACGTTGAGAAGTTCAGGTATAGACAAGTTTGTAAGAACAAATGAACAAAAAATAGGAAGACAGACATCCTCCCATGCCTTAGATGAATGCCAAAAGTCAGTTCTTCCCCACACAGTCTCTCTAGATGTTTGCAGCCTTAGGATTCAACAGACCCCGTTTGTGGAAAAGAGCCTCTCAGAAAGGGGAGATCCTTGCATTTATGCTTCTGACTCATTTCTGACTGAAATTAGCTCCGCTTTTGGAACTTTTGAATCATGATATGATTACATTTTTGAGAAATGTAGTCTTTAGTATTTTGAACACACTGTATCTGATTCGTGACTCTCACTGCTCTCAGGACTTACACACCTCCAGATGTTAACAATGTAGGTGTCAACATCTTCATATATCCATGTCTTTGTATGTTATTATTTCAGTTAATCCTCACACGGAGGTGATGAAGAGGCATGTGTGTTTGCTCAGTTGAATCCCATCCAAACTTTTGTGTTTATGATTTCTGCAAACTGTCGAATAAAAAAATTTCTCAGCAAGTCAGAGATGCTGGAGAGAACCTGCTGTGGAGATCTGTTTCCATAGATTGAGAAAATTAAAGAGGGTGAAGGAATAGAGGTTGAAGGCAAATTCACTGAACATTCAGTGATTCAATGATTTCAATTCATTCAATGATTTTGTAAACAATATCTCTGTCTATCAGTCTATCAAAAGTTTTGAAAATAAAAAAGCAGTAGAGACATAATTATGAGAGAGTCTAAGACAGAATGTAAGAAAGCTTCATCTTAGTTAAGTGGCAAAGGTTGGGTTCAAGAGTTAGGAAGCAGTCTTTGTTGTAACAGGTGTGGCATAACTTCAAGGTTTAAACTTCTGCTGAACTGTGCACCAACATTTGGACTCTCTTAAAAATACACAAATATAGTCTGTGACAGTCTGTTCTTTATTTGGTGCAGGGCAATATTGCTGTACATAATATATATTTGAAAGTCTGTGGGGCTGTAGATTTTTCTTAGATTTTGGGTCATATCTTCTGTGTGTGCATTTTCTTTCAGCAAGCAACAGCTCTGCAAGGGAGGAAGCAACGTGTCTTTTTAATCACAGAGGGCAACCTGTAGATAGGTTTTGTGGTATAGCCAATCATCTGGAGTTATTAGGTGTTGTTTTTATCTCCAGTTTTGGAATCCAGCACGATGGAAAGGAGAATGACTGTGAGCCTGCTGGAAAGCGCCCGTATATTATGTCCCGGCAGTTGCAGTATGATCCTACTCCACTCACCTGGTCACAGTGCAGCAAGGAGTACATCACACGGTTCCTAGAGTGAGTCATCAGGTGTAGAATTTGCCTAAATTGTGCACAACTGTGCTGGAGTTTAAAGTGCATCTTGTATTATTGTACTGATAATTGTAGGGGGTTTTTAATGGGCTTGAGTTAATTTCCATGGGGGACTACCACTGTCCTGTTGCTTACTTATTTGGGAAAAGCTCTGTATAATCTTGTAGTTTGGAAGCAAATTCAAGTCTTCTCATATTGGCTTGGATTTGGTGCAATCTGCAGCTTTTTGCAGTTAGCAGGAAGAAAGAAGCCTTTCCATCAAGGGCACTGACAGAACTTCATAGACTTTGCCTTTGGCCACAGTGCCCTGTGTTTGGCTTCAGTGACTTGCTCAAATCTGTTCCATTCTTTTTAAGAGCAGCAATGTCTTATGTGTAAAATAACTTCAACCAGAGACTATGGAGCCCTCTGCAAACTGTACTGAGCTCATGATAGTTCCACTTTGATATTTCCATTTTGCCATTTTAAAACCATGTCTTGCTAGACAAAGTGACTACTTTGCAGCATTTCAGCATAACTTGTCTGGAATCTGGAAGTATTATTTACATAGGCCATAATCAAAATTACCCCAAAGAAATAGATATTAAAAGTCTGTATAGAAGCATCAAAAAACTGTGGTGGTAGGGAGTTTTAAATACAGAATTTTTGTCTTTTAGTCGTGGATGGGGATTCTGTCTGGATGACATCCCCCAGAAAGAAGTTCTGAAATCCCCAATCATTGCTCCTGGAGTGATTTATGATGTGCATCACCAGTGCCAGCTTCAGTATGGTTCCAATGCTACATTCTGTGAAGATGTGGATGTAAGTGCTGAATGTTTTTCTTCATTCTCCTAGTAAGAATAAGTTTGCCTTGTATTTCACAAGATCTTTGCTGGATCTTAACCATATCTATGGTTAAGTGTCTGTCCTTCATCAGTAGAAACATTTTGGTTTTAAACTTCTAATACTAATTCTTAGGTAAATTATTAATGCAACTAAAATCCAATTTTAAAATAGTCTTCAACCTTGTGGCTTTCAATTGATCAAATCATTCTGGGAACAAATCTTCAGTTCCAGGAAGAGTTTTCTCAAGAAATTAGTGTTGTGTTCTCTTCCCATACATCCTGATTTTTCACACTTTTTATGATCTAAAAAACAAAAGAATATTTCAGTCTCTGTGGAAAATATTTCTTTTTTAAAAAAACAATATTTTTGCATGGAACATTAGATGTTTATGCAGAAATGTATAATTTATAGAGTGCTTTGGGGTCAGCATAACAGAACAATATTGTGAGGAGATGCAAGGGAATAGTGTAGCCACAGCAACCCTCCCAAGATCTTGGGGCGCTGAAAAGTAAGAGGTTGTGCTAGCTAAAGTACAAGTGGTATGGTATTTTACTGGTACCTGGAATGTTCAGAGCTCTTTGGGTCTGTACAGCATTTTTTTATGCATAAAACAGCTCAGAAACAGTGTTTCCCAGTGTCTTGGACAGCAGTGTTCAGTAAATACTGGAAACAGCACCAAAGACAGATGTGTTTTGGCTATTGGCAGTGCTGGTATGAGCACAGCAGGGGACTGGGCACTGCTGACGTTGACTGTTCTATTCAGATAATTATGTGTATCTTCATCTACCCTTCTCTTAGAAAAATTATTTCTGATTAATCTTTTCAACCTTAATAGATAACATGATTACCCAGTGTTGAACTACAACTGCTGAATCTGAATAAGGTATTGAAAGATGACTTTCATTACCTGCTGTTACTGTTTCCTTAGTTACTGTAATTTGTCTGTTGGTACAGATAGAAAATTAGGTTGTAATTTTGTGTATTGGCTCAGTCTGTCTCTCCTTGAGTTTGAACCTAATAGGCCTTTACATTCACATCTCCTGATTAACCAATTTTACAGCTAGACATATGTCAGAAAATTAATTGGTATAATTTTACATTTTACTGAAAGGCCTGTGTTTTGCTGGTAGTTGCACTGGCAGGAAATGGAATTGTGAGCAGTAGAGTCAACCTGGAATGTTGAGTCATCAGTCTTTTTGTCATTTGTCTAAGAGGTCTGACTCTTTTTTGCCTTTCCGCTATTTACTTAACCCTGCTCACTGACAAACTGCTTTTGTTTTGTACATTTTAATGTCTGACTAAATTTGATCCACAGATCCTTTTTGAGAGAACAATCTGCTGAAGATGCCCTGGGGTTCAGTGATTACACTTAGCAAAAACTGATATTTATAATTCATATAGTGATTTCCATTAAGCATTTAGCAGCAAAGCGCCCTGTGAAGTATATAAATATTGTCCCTCTAATAAGGTAAAGACAAGCAAAATATGTACTAGATGAAGGAATTTCCCAAGTCATAGCTAGACTCATAGCTTCCTACAGAGCAGCCAGTAAGAGATCAGAGCACTCATCTTTTTCTCCAAAGCTTTCACTAGCTTCAGTGAAACTGACTTTTTTTGGATTCAGCTTTCTTCAAGGCACAGACCCTGTTCTCACAGATTGGGTGGAAAGTGTATATCATACAGCTGATGAAAAGAAAACCCACTTGCTTTGCAGTGAGTCCGTGGCAGTCATGAATTTCTGCCTGTTACCTCCAAGGGCACGCAGTACATAGTTTGTCCTCTCATACTGCTGTTGTTTCAGTATTCTTAGAGATGGAAAACAGTTCTGGGACATGGAGATCAATATGGAAAAATCCTTGCAAAGCTAAAGAATTCCTTCTGTGAATTCTTGACTTTTAAATCTATGGGTGCACAAAATAAAGAAAGTAACTGCCAATGAAAAGCTGTGTTCATTTCTGTGCCAGTTTCTCTGGTGTCTGAGGCATTGTAAGAGTCGGTCTGAAGTTTCTCTGATCTGCCTCACGACCATCATCTGAGACTGAGGCCCAGGACCCCACCACTCGCTCTGGACCTGAGTTCTGGCCTGGCCGAGGTGGATGCTTGCCCAGGACTGTTTGTTGGTGTGGCTGGTGCTGCCATGCTACGCTGCTCTCAAGCAGGGTACTGGTTATAGCATCCTGTTCTAGCACCTGTTTCTTGGAGCAATGATCTCCTCATACAATAGTCCATACGTCTTCCCACCTTTTGGCCAGAGGCCACTTGCTTTGGAAAAGGACTATAAAAAATTACTTTCTTAAGGAAGACTCCGAGATCTCTTTCTCCCCAATGGATCGAATTCGCGTCTGTCATCGGACTCGAGGATGACATCCCTTCTGTTGGTAGCTATATCCCACATCCACTCTCTTCCTCTCCCTCTCTCTCTCTCTCCCCTTTTACTTAGCTCCTTAACCTCTCCCTCTCTCTCTCTCTCTCCCTCTCTCCCTCTCTGTATGACAAAACTGAATTGCTACAAGCAATAAAGTGCATTATTGCTTGCTGCCCAATAAAACTTGATTCTCTTGCTTTTGTCTTTTGCACCTGGGGTTGAATGAACCATCACCACTCCCACTCAGATTGAGTGGATTGTGCAAGGGTGCACTTTGGACACTGAAAGCACGAAACATCTTTTGTTCAAGAGTTACAATAAAGGATGACTTTCACAGCGGGAGAAAATTAATCAGCACATGAGAACACTTCAGCAGCTCTGCCTTAAGAACCTGGCAGTGATGGCTTCACAAGGCCTTCATAAGGAATGCTTCCCTTCAACTATAAACAGAGAACTGAAAAACAGTTTGTCTTGTGTACATTGCCCAAAAACAGTGAACCAAGATGCAGTGGCCCAGACACTGTATTCCTGGAGGAGTTGGAGTGCTTTGAGATGTTCCATGCCATCAGGTTTTTTCTGGTGCTCTTGTTGATAGACCAAGGTAAACACACAATGGAGAAAGTAAATAAAAGTGAACTCTTTCTAAGCTTGTGCCCAAACTTAGCCTTTTTACAGAGAAGCAAGTCAGAAATGAGCAGCCAAACTCTGCATTTCCCACTTGGATGAACATTGCTAGCTTGTTGGGGCCACATTTTTGGAATTACACAGTTTATATGTTGGTTTCCAAATCTGGCATGTGGCTTGCTGTCAGAATCCCAGTGGGATCTACTAATGGGATCCTTCTTATCTCCTCCTTAACTCTTTTCTCTGATGACACTTGGAGCTGTCCCTTGTTCACAGGTTGATGCTGCCAGCTCTGTTCCCTTCTCCAGAGCTGGACTATGGCATGCAAACAGCCTGAGTCAAGACCTGGGATTTTGCTCCTGCTGTTCCCAGTGGCATTGTGTGGTCTCTCTGAGAGCCCTGCTTTCTCCACCTTGGAAGTGGTGTTCCACACAAAGCCCTGATCAGTCAGGAGTTCCCAAGCATGCAGGGTTCCTGTGTGCCAAACAAAGAAAAGCTGGTGTGCATGTCACCTTAAGAGGGAGAAATGGCCCTCCAGCCCTGTCCTCCCTTTCTAGAGAATAGTTCTGACTGAGTGAAGTAGGTTTGGTAAAAGGTAGCTGGAATGTT
This sequence comes from Muscicapa striata striata, assembly GCA_030060385.1. Lineage (NCBI taxonomy): Eukaryota > Metazoa > Chordata > Aves > Passeriformes > Muscicapidae > Muscicapa > Muscicapa striata. Next base: position 3,104,036 of record JAREIS010000142.1, read on the forward strand.
TCTTGCCCTGCTTTCTTTGTTGCCTCTCAGGAGTTTCATTCTCTTCTGTGGAGCTGAGCCATTGCACAGGGAGCAGCAGCTGGAATGCTGTGATTTATTGGAAACCTACTGCATTAAACTGGCACCAGTTTCTGAGTTGCTTAATATGCACACATTCACTAACCAGAGCCTTTACTCTCCCCAGCCCTCTATGCTTTTTTACTCTTCCTGTCAACTAGCTGACTGCTTTTATTTTCAGATCATTTCCTTACCATCTACCAAGCTGATGTTTTAAGAGGCCTGATCACTTTTTCCTCATCTAGTTTTGGGACCTCCATTAATATTGTTGGAGGCATGATGTTGTTTGTATTTGCCTGCCTTGCTTTTGTGATCTTCTTTGATTTCACTGTAGGTTTTCAGGCAGAAAGCAATGCAAAATTGAAGATTGTATTGGTTAGTACTCTTCAAATGAAAATTGCTCAATTTTCTTTTCACCTTATCTGTGAACAGTAGTGACCAAAGTTTGTTAAGCCATTTTTTCTTATGTTTATTTAGGAGCTGAGCAGCCAATTAGGTAAATATTTGAAGTCACAGAGTACAGGGAATTCACTTGACAGTATTTACCTTCTTTATTTTTCAAATAGTCCCTTTTTACACAGTAATGACAAATACCTAATTTTGGACCCTTGGTGGTTCCTATCAGGTAAAAACCCTGATCCCTCTGAAAATACAACCTTTACAAGGCTCTTTAAGTGTCTGCACAAAACTGTGGGAGGTTTTTGAAAATCTCAGCCATCGGAGTTCAGCTCCGCCTCAGACTGCTGCAGCTCTCTTTCTTTTCCAGAACCTTTGCCAGACGCTCTGGTGCTCGGTGAAAGGCTCCTGCCGCTCCAAACTGGATGCAGCTGCGGACGGCACTAGGTGTGGAGAAAACAAGGTGACTGTGAGCCACGCTGTGTGCAGGCTGTGCTGCCTGCCAAGGGGCAGAGAGGAGCCATGAGCAGCTCTGCCATTGTTGAGTGTGAGGGAGGGTCGTCCTGTGATGTCTCCACTTATATTTCCTCTTAATGTTCAACCCTTATGAGCTGTAAAAACAAATAATTCGCAGAAACGTTTCCCTGTGATAATGATCTGAAGCTCTTTGTGCATTCTCTTCTCTCCTCAGTGGTGCTTCTCTGGTGAGTGCATTACAGTAGGGAAGACTCCTGAAGCAATCCATGGCGAGTGGGGCGTTTGGTCATCCTGGTCCCACTGCACAAGGACATGTGGGGCAGGAGTTCAAAGCGCAGAGAGGCCGTGTGATAATCCAGAGTAAGCTGAGTGCACTATCTCTCCCTACCTTTTGTTTAAGATTTTTGATAGCACATTGGAAACTCTCTTCTATGAGACTCTTATCAGCAGGTGCCACATCAACACATGTCACAGATGTGACACACCTTTCTTCCCAGTTAGGCATACCTGTGTGAAATTCACATGTTTTACAGTAGTCATCTTGTTCTTTATTTCTTACCCTCCACAGAGCTTATTCCAACACAAAATTAATAAAAAACCCCATACTTAACATTTAGGCTTTGCAGAAATAGTGTAAATCTTGCTTTATTAATACTGCAATGAGTAAATAAATGTCCTCAAACACCAGGTGAGAACAGTTTCTAGCAATCTGATCCTGAGGACTCACCTTTCATGTTATGTTCTAGTTCATCAGCTTTAAGCTTCAGACACATAAGTTGTCAGGCACAGAACATGAAAGGCAGAGTTCTCTACTACATATCTGAGCTCATGAAGACTCCACATCTCATTTTCACAAATCACTGACAGCAGGAAACATTTGTCTTTTCAGAGAGAGCTGTCAAATGCACTGCAAAATATGGGATTTAAAGCAGTCCATTTGATAGGTTAATTTGTTGTGAGCTCAGCCAGGTAGTGCCATGCACTTTTTTGGGAGACAGGAGTTGTCTAGATTTCTGTGCTTCATACTGACATGTTTGAGTACTCAAACATGTGGTGTGAACAGTATCTCGAACCTGTCAAGTATTCAGAGTCACCTTGCTGTGCTGCTGGGATCTGAAATACCTTGTTGGTTTATTTTTTTACCCTCAGTCTCATGTCCCAGTCTCAATGTTCCTTTTGTAGACCCCAGTTTGGAGGAGACTACTGCACTGGAGAAAGGAAACGCTATCGCATGTGTAACATCAGCCCCTGTCACAAAGACTTGCCCACCTTCCGTCAGATGCAGTGCAGTGAATTTGATACAGTTCCCTACCAGAACGAGTTCTACCACTGGGTTCCTGTTTATAACACAGGTATGAAACTACAGAGTTTTGTAATGTCTTGTATAAAAAGTCAAAGTTACACACCTATGAGAAACTTCTAGGGGGGGCAAAAAGTCACTGAATTTTAAGTTTTCTAATGAATTAGAGAGAAAAATCTGGTGTGTTCCTGTATGCTGGTGTGCCTTTTGTGGGAACAAAAAGGCAGTGGTTCTTCTCTACACATAGGTGTTTTTTCAGAACTCTGATGATAATGGCTGTGATTGTAACTAGTTCAGTTCCTGAAAAGATATTGCACTAAGAAAAGCTGTTGAAGTCATGTCTGTACAACTTGTTTAGAATAGATCTAAACTGTCTTCTCCGATGTCAACCAGAACAAGAAGCAGAGTAGTGTAGAGCTGCATCTTTGGGCCTGCAGGCATCACTGAATGCAGTAAGCAGAGCTCCACTGCACAAATATGACTTTACTACTTCCAAATACAGATCTGCATGGTAGGTGTACTTGGCATTACAGTGAAGAAGTAATATCTGAACTGGTTCAGTATCATGCTGCCCTGTATTGTAGAGACAGAGTTAATGACTCTGCCTTAGAACTTCCTTTGGAACAGCTAGTTATTAAACAAAAGGACAATCATTATTAGTATGCAATTTAATTCTTGGGTTGTGCATAAATGTAGGGTGTAGATTACCCAGTAGAATCACACAATCATTAGGGTTGGAAGGAATCTCTGGAGGTCATCCAGTCCCATTCCCCTGGCCACAGCAGTGTCACCTTGAGCAGGTGCCACAGGAACATCCAGGTGAGTTTGAATGTCTCCAGGGAGGGAAACTTGACCAACTCCTTGGGCAGTTGTTACAGTGCTCTCCACCCTCTGTGTAAAAAAGTTCTTCCATGAGTTGAGGTAACATTTCCTGTACTTTAGTTTATGGCTGTTGCTCCTTGTCCTCTTGCTGGGCACCACTGAAAGGAGTCTGGCACCATCCCCTTGGCGCTGATTATGAGATATTTATATGCATTGGTGAGCCCCATTCCCAGTCTGGTCTTCTCCAGACTAAACAGGCCCAGCCCCCCCGGTCTGTCCTCACAGCAGAGATGGTCCAGTCCTTTAATCATTTTTGTGGCCTCTGCTGGATCCTCTCCAGTAACTCCTTGCTTTTCCTCTGCTGAGGAGCCCAGAACTGCTGAACTGTTCCCAGTGCACCCCAGGAGCCCTCTGGCCTTCCTGGCTGTAATGGGTAACCTGTTACTCACCAAAACTCCCAGGTCCTTCTCAGCAGAGTTGCTCTCCAGCAGGTCAGACCCCAGTCTGTGCTTGGAGTTATTCCTCCCCAGGTGCAGAACCCTACACTTGCCCTTTTTGAACCCCATTAAGTTTCTCCCTGCCCAGCTCTCCCCCATATCCAATTGAATGGTAGCACAGCCTTCAGGTGGATCAGCCTCTCCCCACAGTTCCATAGCAGCAACAAACTTGCTAGCAATGTATTTTTTAATGAAAAAATAAGACAGGATAGGGAAGATAGGATTAAACTTCTGGTTTCATTTACCAGTAGTATTTTTCACCATGTTAATTGTTTTTCAGTTATTGGCAGTTCTGAATTGTTTCCTAAATTTCAGCTACTGTTTCCATTTCATCTAACAAATGCACCACTGAAGATGAACCTAGAGCAGGCAGACTTCCAGTAAAATTTCTGATGAAAGAAAATATGGTTGATGGAGACCTTTTTTGAAGAAATCTCAGTAAAGCCATGACAAATGCTAGCAGCCTAACATTTAGGCCAAAACCAAACTCATAAAACATTTTCTGCATTGAAGTAAAGATTCCAGACCTCTGTTCCTCAAGGTGTACCACTGCAGGGTACATACAGCATTCATTCTGTTCATGTTCTCTCTGTGACACTGCAGCAGAACAGGTGGTTCTGCATGTGCATTGTTACAGAAGGTCTGTTTCTGTTTTAAAAGGGCATTGAGAGTCATGAGTCACGCTTACTGCACTCTGGAAGGCAGGGCTGTGTTCTGTCCATGCTGTATTTCAAATAGAACTGGCCAGAACTGTACAGACAAACCAATTTTATTTAAAACACTGTGCTGCTGAGTCTGATATGTTTTCATCTGGAAAATAATTTGCAAAACCTGTCAGATATAAAGGAGATATTTTTTTTCTGTGACTTGAAAACTTTTTGACAGTTTTCACTCAGTTTCTCAGCAACCAGAATTTCAGCATTGCTTTCCATTTCTACCCTGTGACCTTGGAGGCCCTTAATGTTTCCACTTTCATTCTTATATTCCACTATCACATTAAAAGTGTTTCCTCACTGCTAAACTCCTAACTTAAAGTAAATTGGCTTTCTCAGGTAGACAGGCTTTCCTAGTAACACTCAAATAAGCAGGGAGCTGGCCAAATCCTGTGTTGATTCTTCATCTGACATCATTGCATGACTGAGGGTGGCTGGCTCTCATGGGCACACTGCTTCCAGTTTTGTCCAGCCAGCATTACCTGAAATACATGTGAGAGTTTTCCTCCCATTTCAGTTTCAAATATTCTTTCACCTTCATCAGTGGCTAAAGATGTCCTGGGCAAAATAACTTCAAATCAGGTCATGAAACAGTGCTGTCTCTAAGAGACACAGCAGTCTGAGCCTTCTTCAAATGTGTGTGTCCAAACAAACCAAGACTTTAAAAAAAACAAACCAACAACCTTTTGTAAGCCCCCCCACAAAAATGAGCTGATGTTTCAGCTTACTCACAATGTAATGTCTCATATGTGAGACTTACTCACAATGTCCTTCATATATACACCAGCCTTTGTCAATTCTCTTATTCTCTTAACTTGGGCCACCCAATTTCAAGGATTTTTCACAGCATTCTGTTACTATGTTGTCTTGCTGCAAGAGTGGGATAATCCTGCCTGGACACTAGTCATCCACTAAAGCCATGCTGTTGATCCTTTGCTCAACTAAACAGGGGAGAGAGAATGTAACAAAAGGCTTGTGAGTCAAGATAAGGGCAGGGAGAGATCACTGGCTGATTACCATCATGGGCAAGACAGACTGGACTTGGGGAAATGTGTTCAATTTATTAAAAATTAAATCAGAGTAGTCATGGGAGACAGTATTCCTTGAACCTCTCCAACATAAATGCTTCTCTGCAGTTCTTCCTGAACTGGTCCAGCATGGATCCATTCCACAGGCTGCAGTCCTTTAGGAACAGGTTGCTCCAGCATGGATCCCTGGTCCATGGTCCAGTGCTCATGCTCCAGCACGGGCTGCCCGTGGGGTCACAGCCTCCTTTGGGCACCCACCTGCTCTGGGTGGGCTCCTCCAGGGCTGCAGGTGGATCTCTGCTCCCCCCAGACCTCCCTGGGCTGTGGGGCACAGCTCCTCACCAGGGGCTGCACCAGGGGCTGCAGGAGAATCTCTGCTCTGGCAGCTGGAGCAGCTCCTGCCCCTCCTCCTTCACTGGCCTGGGGTCTGCAGAGCTGCTCTGCTCACACATTCTCACTCCTCTCTCCAGGCTGCAGTTGTGTAGGATTTTCCCTTTCTGAAATACATTATCCCAGAGTTGCTGCCTCTGTTTGTAGTTTGATCTTTGCTGGCAGCAGTTCCTTCTTGGATCTGTCTGATGTGGGCTCTGTCAGTCATGGGGGAAGCTTCTAGCAGCTTCTCACAGAGCTGCCCCTGTAATCCTCCAAAGCCTGGCCACACAAACCCAGTACAGCTCTTCAGCCTCAGGCATTTTGGATCCTCTCATGCTGCACTTGGGATATAAAGGGGAAAGAAAATATAATGAAGCTTTCCGAAGCCCTGAGTGCACATACAGTTTTTATGTGGAAGTGTCTAGCTGAGGACAACGGATTCCTGAGCCAGACATTCTGTGACATTTTAGACATTCTCTATTCCTTCATCCCACTGGAAAAAAACATGAGTTTATCCGAATGGTCACAATTCTCTTTCCTGGCTTTAATTTCAGAGCATGCATAAAGCAGTTATAGCAAATGTCACATAACTAAATAATTTCTTCTGTTGTGTAAATTGTAACTTCACAAGAGAACATTTTTGAAATAGCTTATGATTTAATAAAACTACCAGCTTTAACAAGCAGTCTCACAGAAAGGCAGTAAATCACATCTTGTTGTTTCCTAGCCTACCTGTGTTTGAGGTTTCAGTTGAGAATTTTCTGGTTCAAATGACTTTATTCTTGTTGGAGAACTTGCATAGTCCTGTTATGGAATTGCTCTGGACCTCAGAAACCCATGTGCTCAAGCTGGAGCATCAGAGTACCCCTGGGAATCCTAAAATGATGAAGACCTCCAAGTTCAAGTGTGATAAACTATGCAGAAGCCTGAGCAGGATATTTTCTGAATTTTTCTCATGACCCAGGCCCCTATTTTGACACTTTGGTCAGACTTCAGTACGTATCCACTTCTTTTTCTATCAGACTGACCCCATGTTCATTTATTTTGTACCATTTGACAAATTCCATTTATATGAGTCTGGTAGCTTCTCAGGGCTTAACTTCTATAAATCCTACATTAAATCATATAATTACCTTTATTTTCTGTATCAGTGTCAGGATCATTTAGTGTACAGTCAGATAGGGTTTGTTGTGTTAAAAATGTTTTAAATTTCATATTTTTTTCCAAAATGTTTCTATGTATCAAGTAAGATATATTCTGATACAGTCAAAGGGCTGGGCTAACAGGATGAAATAATGTTTCTTCTGCCCCTGTTTCAAAATTAAACTTAGTTTTGGAGCTCCAGGCTTGGTTAAAATGATAAGTAGCTTCACTCAGCTTTTTTTCCTATTTTGTTTGTTTGGTAATTGTCTTTTTAAATTTTCTTTGTTTGGGATTTCCTCAGCCAATTCTGAGTTCTTGCAGAGATGAGGGGTTGATGAGAAGAGGCCCACGTCTTTTCTTCCTTGTGAAGTTGGGAAAGATACTGAAGCCTTATCTTCTTCTGACAGACACGTTAATCATATCCTTCTTAGTCAGGTTAAGCTGATCCTCCCTGCATGTGAACTCATGGGAATCAGCAGTGAGGTAAACAAATTTAAATTGGTAAGGAAATACATTCCTTTCTACTTATCTTCATGTTTTTCTGTTTACACTTGGTGAATCTGAACTTTTAAATAATATCTAGAGGGGAAAAATATCACATGCCCAAATTTCAGGATTTTTTTACTCAGTTTTGCTGATTTGCTTCTTCAGTCCTATTCTGATTACAGATAAGTCACCAGGCTCTTAAGGGAGCTCTGTGACCTGGGATTCCATTGCATCCATGTTTCTTCTATATATTAAGAGAGTGATCATGTCTCTGGTCAAATCAGCAGCAGGTGTAAGATGTGGAGACCACATCAAACAACAGGATGCAATTTTTCTGGGCTGCTGAGTGTTGGTGGCACTTCAGCTAAAATCTTATGTCCAGCTAGGAGAAAGACACTGGCAGAAGGATGCAGGCAGACTGAGGAAGGTTTACAGGACAGCATAATGGAAGTCAGAAGGTCACTAGGAGGGATTTTTTACAAGGGCTAGTAGAGATAGGACATGGGGAATGGCTTTAAACTGACAGAGGGCAGGTTTAGATTAGAAATAAGGAAGAAAAATCTTTACTGTGAGGGTGGTGAGGCACTGGCACAGGTTGCCCAGAGAAGCTGTGAGTGCCCTGTCCCAGGAAGTTTTCAAGACCAGGTTGGAGAGGGCTTTGGGCACTGTGGTGTAATGGAAGATGTCTCTGCCCATGGCAGGGGAGTTGGATGATCCTTAAGATTTCTTCCAGTCGAAAACATTCTATGATTCTGTGATTTGAAAAACACAAATTGAGAAAAGCAAATTTTGCTCTAGAAAGGAAAACAAGGAGTGAGTTAAATGCCAGCTACTCAGTGGAACATTTAAAGAGTGTTTACCATGTGTTCAGCCCCTGAGCTGGTGGAGATACATGGTCATTACTGAGTGCTCACAGATTGGATCTAGTATTTCATGCATATGCTGGATTGCAGGAATTTATGTATATTTTGGCTTAACAGTTACAGAGATTACAGCCTTTTTGTTAAAATCTTCTCATGATTTAATCAGATTTGCTGAAGTAACCGAAAGTGAACCAACTGCTTTAATGAGCTCCTTCTGAACAGCCCAACTGCTCCTATTCATCTGAGTTGTCTTTTTAGATTTTTGGGTCTGAAGTAAGAAAAAAGACTGAATTCAATGCAAGTCTTCCATCATTTCAGGAAACATATTTGTTTTCCTTGTGTGTGAGTTTGGTATCTGTTCTGTGTTTAGAATATTAGACTTTTGGAGGTCATTGGCTGGTTCTGATGCTGTCTATTTACAGTCCCAGAAAAAGAGAGCCAAGGTTCCTGAGCTCAACCATAATAAATAATAATAGTAGATACATAAATAAATAAATAATTTTAGGTAGAGAATGCCAAATACAGCAGTAGTATAATTTCCTCAGTGGTGACCTAACCAGCCTTTCTGCAGATGAAAAATCAAATTAATATCAGATAGAACTGAATTTTGGGTGATGAAAAAAATACCCTATAATTTCCAGAGGGGCTCCATGGAAAACATACAGAGAGAAAAACAGTAAAAATTTGTGGATGGGGTCCAATTTTAGATCAGTTGACACAATCAGGTAAAACAGGAAAGCTTTCATACACAGAAAACATTTGCAAGTGTGAAAGCTTGTGGTTTGTTTTGTTTTGTTTTGTTTAAAATTTTATTTTGACTTAGTAAGGGTTTTATTTTTCTTTATAAACTGAATCTGAATCATAGATTTACAGCATCATAGTTATGCCAGGAGTATGTCAGCACTTTCTGCTTCTTCTTGTTCGGTGATTTCTGAAATTAAATTGCTTGTTTTGTCCACACACAACTAGGAGGAGCTACAAATATCAAACTTCTGTTCTACATATTTCGTTAGAAACAAAGCAAAAGCTGAAATGGCTTTCTGTAAGACCTGTGTCTATCAGGGCAATTCTAAGCAGATAGCAGAGTACCTGGAATTGTAGGATTCTCCTTTTGTCATAAAGGTATTGTGCTTTGTATAGCAAAATGGTACATTGAGAAAGTAGGCAAGGTGAAGCAAAATTTAGGGCACTAAAGTAATCAATTTAATCACATGGCCAGAAAAATAACTCTGCAGAAAGAAGTAAAATGACTTGTATCACGTTCCATGACAGCTCTTGTCAAAACAGCTGATGGGTGTTATGGCTGGCAGCTTTCACAGAGGGGCTGAGGGTTGGTGAGGATTACAAACTTTATGTTCTTGCCTGAAAAACTTTTTTAGCTCCATCTCCACTGGTATTCTTGAACACAATTCATATCACCTGGAATTCCACCAGTTGTATAACCATGGTCCGTCACTGTTGCACTTTGCAGAGGTATTTTTGTCTGAGAAGCCAGAAGCACAACATTGTTGACAGACCTAAGATGTCATTTTAGCTCTGCTGAGAAGAGGGGGGAAAAAAACCTTAATGAGGGTTTTGAATTTCCTTTACAGTTTTGTTTTGTGGGTTTTTTGTTTGTTTTGTTTTTGGTTTTGTTTTTATTTTTGTTTTTGTTTTTTGCTGGTTGGTTTTTGTTTTGTTTTGTTTTGTTTGTTTTTTGTTTTGTTTTGCTTTGGGTTTTTTGTTGCTTTTTAAAATTTGTTTTTGTTCCCAGTTCTACAGTATTTCTGTTTACATGAATGAGATTCATAGTACCAAAGCTCAGGCTGTAGAGGATTCAGTTCTTATGCTGCAAGAGATTTGAGGGAAACAGCCTGTAGTCACCTTTGTGCACGGTGTGGTGTTGTGTGTATGTTGGTGCTGTACAAACCAGAGCAAATTTTCCTCCTTCAAAAAGATACATCCTTTTGTTGGAAATTAATTAGTTTATTTGCATTATCAGAAGTTTTCACTTCTCTTATTACCAAAAGTTTCTTTAAGCACAGTTCTTTCTATGACACAAACAAAGCCAACAAAGGAGGAAAAGATAAAAATAAATTCATCAACCAGAATGTGGAAGGCTAATAGTTACCCTGCATCCCTTTGTCAGGCACAGGATAAAGCTCAGCATCAGCACCTCTGAAGCACAAAGGGAAATAGTTTTAAAATGATTCAATAATGGTGCCTTAAAGTCACTGAGTGGTGGGTTTAAGGCCCACTGCTTTTCTCAGCAAAGCATTTCAGGTTGTTGAGCATGAAGAAATTGCTTTAGAGCTGGCTAAGACTGGGGTCTTTGAATAGGCCAAAACCTGAAGACAAATCTTCTGTTAATGCCCTTCATTAATATGATAGTTGACAATTTCTAATTCAGTCAGATAGTTCTGGTTCCACTGAAGAACCAGAGAGAGAGTTTTCAGAGAGTGTTACAAAGACAGGATTATGTCTGTCTATGCTTTGACCCTAGTTTCAGCTCTAACTCATCTTCCATGCACACAATTTATTTATTAGACTTGTGTCCTTTGTCTCTGTCAGTTGTCTTAGTTTCACAATTTCCTGTTCCCTGTCTGTGAGACAGGGAGGGTTGGTGTTTGGCTCTTCTTATGGAATAGATGGAATAGATTAAGGCCCTGATCCATCACAGAAAATCTTGTTTCAGAGGCCACTGGTTGCTCTTGCTACAGCTTTTCTCTTTCCTTTTGCTTCTGTGGGACATCTATCCAAAAATAGCCTGAGTCTGTCAGACTTGCAATGTTATCCCTATTTCATAAGTTGTCAAGCAGGGAAAAAAAGAATGTTTGAAATTATTTATTAAGTGCCAACAGGTAGATGAAAATGATGAATGACACAGAAGATCAGAAGCAAGAGGCTGACTGCTCTCTCAGAGAGGCTGACAGCAGTGATGAAAAGTTTAAATTACCTCTGAAATTACCCAGTCACCAGCTGATGGAAAACTTTTTGTGTCAGTGTCCTTGGCAATCCCACCCCTTCACTAATGACAGCTGAATTTGCTGGTTTCCCATCCCTTTGATGGCTTCCTTACAGCCTCACTCAGCAGGGTGAGTGGCTGCTGTGTGAGGGCACCAGCCCCTGCTGCCTCCCACAAATCCACAAGTGCTATTTATCAGGCCTATGTCACCCTGGCTCTGCTCAGTTCTTCTCATTCTGCCAGTTCTGGCAAACAGCAGGGAAAGTGAGCAAAAGGTTCAGCAAAGACCCTGTGCATTGCACTTCAGTATCTGACTGATGCATTGTCTGAGTGAGTGCTTGTTTTCCTTTCAGCAAACCCCTGTGAGCTCCACTGTCGCCCAGTAGATGGCCATTTCTCAGAGAAGATGCTGGATGCAGTCACTGATGGTACTCCTTGCTTTGAAGGAAGGCACAGCCGAGATATCTGTATTAATGGCATGTGTAAGGTATTGGGTATGTTTGCATGTTTCTTTCTCTAAAATTTAATTCTTAAAAGTTATGGGAAAATGCTTAACCATTTCTTTGTGGGATCAAGGCGGATTAAGGCAAAGTACTCCATGTTATCACATTTTTATAACAAGTTTACAGAAAAAGCTATCCTAATAGACATACAAGTAATTTCCACCCTTTTTAATAAATCTATTAGACTGATTGCTGATTACTTTTAATGTTTTTTAACTGCTCTGGGTTTTTCCCATTATTTAAAAACATTAGTTCAAGAAAATATGTTTCTGATGAGAAGTTTTCACAAGAGATTGTCGCTTTAGGGTTGTAACTGGTGTCACACTGTCTGTGGATTTTTTAATGAAAATTCAGTTTAACCTTACATGTAGCTGTTCTGAGCTGTCTTTTAATAGGATCAGACTTTGGGAGCAGTTAAAATTATTTTAGTTTATAACGTTGAATTGAGTAGTGTTGTACAATGAGGTAATGGGCAAACACAGAGTCTATGGCTCAATAATATTGTGTACTGAAAAATAAGTATAATGGTCTCTGCATGTTGTATGTGTTGGTAGCAGATTTCCAGGATGATGCGTGTGTCTGCATGGCATTTGAAGAAGTGTTCTGTAAATTGTGCAGCCTCCATAGTCTTAGCATTGCTTTTAGTCAATTTCTTATAAATATATTTAGTACCTTCCTTATAGAGGATATATTTACATCTGTTGTTTATTTCTTCTTTGAGGGTTTGTGTCCTGTACCCTCTTGAAGCCTGATAGGTTTCTTGCTTTTAGCATCTTTGGAAATAAAAGCAGGACTTGTGGAAACTACATTAGCTTATCCAGTACGTAAGTTGTATGCCCCAAGCCACTTAATCATATAAAAATGCAACTAGAATGAAGTTGTCTGTTTCATCCCTTTGCAAATTATATTCTTTTTTAAACATTTTTACATTCTTTTCTTAAAGACTTCTGGTGATGGAAACTTCACATTTTTAATAGGTGATTGGTACACCCTCTTTTTAAACTTCTTATTTTATTAGAATGACAGTGCCTCAGAGAACAGTAATAAAAGACAGGTTTTAAGCTTTCCTTGCAAGACTTGCATTTGTGAATGGGAGTTACCAAGACCATGCTCAAGTTCACAGTGAAGAGATCCTGCTTAACTTTGCTGAGAGCCAGGATGGGCCTTTGAGCTACGATGGCTTTGAACAGTTCAGGCCAGAATGAATCATGACTTTATCTTATTGAAATATACAGTAGATGTTGCACACCGTAGCAATGCTTTTGACCTTCACTTAGAAGAGACTAAATTCAGAAAGGCTGTCCTTGTGAAACATTCATTTTCTGATTTCTAGCCCAGCTGGACTGGGATCATTATGATTAATTTTAGTTTCCATATGCTTTCTGTATTGAAACCTTGCCTGTGGCAGTTCAGATTTATACATATTTTAGGGATAGCAAGACTCAGTTAATCCAAATTGAGACATCAGAGGTGAAAGGGAAGCTAATCTAATTGCAGTTTGTAGAGCCCAGATGCATTTCAGCTTTAGCAGGTCTCTGGACTCAAAGCATTTCTGAGAAATTCCCTCCAAGGTGCTGTCAGTGTTGCACATGATGAGTGCTGCTTCACATTCCTGGCAATCAGATTCAGCTGGAGTCAGGATCACAGAATGGACAATATAGCCATGAGACCAAAAATGAGACCAAATCCCAAACAGCTCACAGTATTGAAAGAAAGCGTGCTTTTACCTGGCGTAAGTACCCAGCACCAACACCTGAGGAGAAGCTATCTTCATCTATCTTCATCTAATTTGCTAGTATTTGAGTCCAGCTAGCTAAACAATGGATACACTACAAGTCATGGAGAATAATGGAAATGCTTTAATACAATTAGTCTGGTACATCATTCTTGTAGTTTGATTACAACATGTTGCTAACAATATGGAAAAGACATTCACAAGTGTAAAATCACTGTTCTGGTTTTCAGAACTGTATCTCACAAGAGCATTTCACATTTGTCCTGAGTACTAAAATAACACTTCGCTTTGGTCTGAAATTGAGAAGAAAATTAAATTAGTGAGATGTTAGATCCACTGTCTAAATTGTTCACATGTGATTGGTGTCTAGAGTAGCTATTTTTTATCAAGTGAGTTTGTGGTTTTCCTACTGAGTATGTCAAAAACAAGATAGATAGATCCAATAAAGAATTTCATCTTTGAAGTTCATCTGATTTCAGTCTGATTTTGTAGTTTGTCATAGAGCAATTAGAGGAACTGGTCCTTCTTTGATGGCTAATTTTGGATTGAGATACTTCATTTTAGCTGCCTGAGGTACACTGGATACTTTCCTAGCTGGTGACAAAGCCACAATGTGCATCTTCAAGTGAGAAGTAAATACAGACAGACCACTAACTCCCTTGGTTCTTTTAATTTGTCCAGTATCTCCTGATTTTTTAGAGGTGCTACCAGTGCATCAGTGCTGAAGGAAGGCTTACAGTGAAGTGTTGTTAGCATGGTATTCCTTTAGAACTTGTCAATTCAAAGACAAGCTAAAATCATTAACTTATTTGGAGGCCTGGCCTATAAAATAGCTGGGTCCTCTCTCAACATTGACCTTGCACAAAAGAGGAGTTCTGAAAAGATCTGTCAATACCTTAATCTCAAAATCATCAACATCAAGTTATATTATGACTAGTTTGTTTTTTAACTGTATTCCTTACCACCCATTTTTCAATTGTCATTTTCACCCTTTATTTAGAAGATCTTTAAAGCACATAGCCTATATTCCTGCACTTAAATTATACATCACAATTGCACTCTAAATTCTTACTTGGTGAGTCAGTTGTTCCCCCAGTGTTAATAAGTGAAGATACTGCTGCCAGAACATTGTTGTTAAGCAATGATGCATATGTAATGGGGATTTTTGGTTAAGTAAAAGCCATCACATCATCTAAAAGTGAAGCTTACATGTTCTTTGGAGTGTACAGATACTGAGGGTGGAGGATCTGGCATCTCCAGAGTTTCTAGCAGCCGTTCATCTCCACAGAATTTTGATAGGCTGGGACCTTCAATCAAATCTGTGGCCTGCTCTCTGTGGTAATTCTCAGTATTGATTTTGAGAGGCTGACATTGTACTGGAGAATTACACAACTGTGTAGTACTGGGGAAGGAACCATGATTTTCTCTTAGCTGAAAAGCAGGTTACATAGCTTGGATTTTTATGCAGTAGCTTTACTGCTTCTCACTATGGTTCAGCTTCCTCCTCCTGCTGCTAGTCCAAAAAGATGTTTAATTCAGACCCATAGAGACAAATTACAAGATAAATTACTGACATCAGGACCAATTTCTCTCCTTTCGAGGCAATGTCATGGCCAACATGAACTAAACATGAGTTCTTTATTTGAAAACTTAGTGGAGGAGACAAAAGGAAGGAAGACCTTAAAGTTCAGTGTAGGATTCACATAATGGATATTCAGGCAGTACATCCAGGCCATACTCTTCAGTGACAGCAAGGGCTTTTTGTATCTGCCCCCCACTGCCAATCTGACACAAAAGCCTGTCCCTCTGGAAATGGAAAAAGGGCAATATCTCTGGCTGTTTTCCCTTTACTCATTGAACAGCAGGAAATAAATTGTTTCTCCTTCCTGTTATTCAGCTGGGCAGTTCAGGTCATTACATCTGCCTCTGCACTGTGTGCTGTGACCAGAAATAAAGCTGATCTCAGATGCATTAAAAAAGTCTCTTGGGGAGTGGGACAATGGCAAAGGGCTGCAGGGAGGGATGCTAAATAGTATTGCCCATGCCATGGCACACAGTGGTTCCTATAACACAGCATGGTTCATGGGCAGAGGGTGCACAAGGACATATGTGTGTAAAAGAATCAGAGCCTAATTGCTGCTGATATTCTTTCATGTTATATAACCCACATTAGTCTCCAGAATCACTTTAGCAACTGTCTGTCAGAAATTCATCATACAGTCATAGAATGGTTCAGATTGGAATGGACTTTAAATATCATCTTGTTCTGGACTGCAAGTGCACATTAGTGGGTCATCTTGACCTTCTGGAAAGTTTGAGGCATATTTAGAAAATGCAGCAAGTGCATCCACAAGAATAAGAATAAGGAGGAAAACAAGTAAAAAGAAGAATGAAGCATCTTGAAATTATTCTAATGGATGGCAAAAATAATGTGGTATTCACTGGAGTGATAAAGGAAAACATGGTCTGGAAATTAAAGTTCATGAAAATGTATCTAGAGTAAATGAGTGCTGTTTATTCCGACACATGAGAATATTGCTTTGTGATGGTTTCTAATGGCTTTGTAGGATGAGGCCCTGCTGTTAGATGTAAAGGTCATGGCAGCACCAGCAGCAACCAAGGGCTGGGGAATAAAACAAAGGCTTTATTGATTGTAGCAGAGTAAATTGTCTGCCCTGCCTCATTTTGGAGTATCCAAAACCCTGGGAATGTATAGAAATGTATAGGTAAGGCTCGTGTCTGATCAGATACAAACTGTTTCAAATATCAGAAGAACACTGAAATACAAACTTCTGCTGTTATTGTTGGAAGGGACAAAGAGATTCCCTTCATATCACAGCTATATTTTGATGCCATAGACCTGTTGCTGAAGGAAATGTGAAGTGGGAAAGATCTGAGCTGATGGAGTACAGCCCATGCAGAAGCACTGATTGGCACCCCAAAGGCAGAGAAGTGATGATACTGTGGTGCTGCCACCTCAGTTGAAACCAGGGCTGCAGCAGTCCTGATCAGAACTAATTAGTTAAATCTTTGGAGGTTTTCACACCACACAGTACTTGGAAGGGAAACATGCTCAGTGATGCTAATTTCAAACCATCTGATTGAAAATGTGAACTAGACAAGTTAATTCTGTATGCAGCCTCTCAAACAAGAATACATAGTAAATAAAGATGGACAGAAATCTTTTCTAAAACAGAAATTTTATACCAGAAAAAGATTTCGCAAAAATTATACAATTTGAAGGCAAGTTCAAAAGATAAGCTCCCAGCAGTCATTAATCATATTTTCTAATATGAAAGCACAAGGGTTCCATCTTCAGACTTTCCCCATCTTTCTATATACGTAGTATAGAAAATAAACTTCAACTTCCATGATTCTCCAGAGTGTCTAATTATTTCCCTAGTCTAATAATAAACCAGATAACTATAATGATTAACAGATGTTCCAATAGTGTGGTAGATGTACTGTGGAATGCATCACTCTGAGAAAACTGCAATGGTACAGCCTCTCTAAATTATTAGGAAGTGTTAAACTGCTGAAGAGACTGATGATCTGAGCTCCTGAAAAGATAAAGAAACATCCTGTTTGTGTAGCAGTGGCATCTCTGTATTGTGAATAGTTGATTAAATCCATCCTTGGTCAAATAACTGCATACTTGGAGGCAAGAAGTTAGTCACCTTGCTAACACATCCTTATCTCTGTAACCTTCTGTACTGCTCATAAGTGTGGTCCTTGGTGCCAGGATCTGTCTATGTACAAAACTTTTCATTTTTTGAAAGTGGCCTTTACTGAAAGGAGGGAGAAGCTAAGGCTGCTGCAGAAACTTTTGACATGGCTGTGACTTTTCAGAGCTGATGTGAAAGGTGCTGGATATTAATTAGCAGTAAGTGATGGATATATCTTTTTTTTTGAATCTTCTTTAAAATGATGCAGTTTGGTACCATCTGTAGCCAGAGGCCTTTCCTTTTCTATAATTGTTTATTAAATCATTGGCGCTTAGACAAATGTTAGACAAATGTTTCTTAAGCTGAAAATGATAGAAAAATACTAGAGAATTCAGGAGCTTGCATACCTAGGTTAGTCTAATAGATGGATTTTCCTATCAGATGCTTGCAGAAAACTACAGTAGCTGATGTACTGCAGGTAAAATAAGATAAACATCAAAAGAGGTTCATACATCAGATTTTCATACATCAGGAGAATGTTAGACAAGTTGGCAGGTATAGCACCTGAAAGCTTATTTTGGGAAAAATCAACTGAAAAAACCTGTCTTGGGGTGACTTTATAATACTGTATCCCTATGTCAAACCAAGACAAAACCTTTGCATACTACCAGACTTCTGACTATTCATCTGTATCACAGACCTCACAGGTATCTTAAATACTAATAACAACCACTAAGTGTTGGACATTACATTGTGTTCTGCAATCTTGTTTGTTTTTGAAGAGAAGCAGGAAAAAATCCTGAAAACAAATGAAAATTCTATTGAAATTTAAAGACATCAGAGCACAGAATTTTTGGGTTGGGCAAGGAATAAGTTTTTTCCTGACTCAAGATGAATAAACTTTTCTCTGTCTTTCTTCCTGGAGAAGCATAAACTGGAAAATCAGTCTTTACTAGAACTTGATCCACTTGATTCACTTTATCTTCCCCCTATGCTGGCAAGCTGGAGAGTCATTTCTGTAAAGCTTCATGCCTGCTGGAGGGTTTCTCTTTGCCAGGGGGATTGGCTGTAGTAGAGGTTCTGTGAGATGGCCACAAAATCCTGCAGAGATTTTGATTCTGTTGCTGCATTGTATTCCCAGGCACCTGTGGATGGCTCTATGCCATAAGAAAGCAGACACAAATCCTAGATGTAGTGGCCAGTCCCAGATAATGAGGCCGTTGAGGTGGCACATTTCTGTCTCAAGTGGCTGGTCACTACTGTACTGTGATGGTTATTTGTTAGGGTTTTGTTTCACCTTGGTGTAATACACTATACAGGATGTATACTACTCCACTTCTGAGAAGTGCAGTGATGAGCTCTCAGTAATTCATTCTGGAGGCTGCATTTATTCTGACACTGTTTTTCCTTCTAGGCTGTTGGCTGTGATTATGAGATAAATTCCAATGCAACAGAAGACCAGTGTGGAGTTTGCCTGGGAGATGGCTCTGCTTGTCGTACAGTGAAGATGATGTTTAATCAAAGTGAAGGGTTTGGTAATATGGGTTCTTCCTTTAAATTCTTCCATTGGTGAAGTCATATCTCTACATAAAAATGATTAAAGTGCTTGTCATTGAAAACTGAGTGATCATCTGCGTGGGAAATTGTAAATGGGTGTTTCAGTGAATCATGCTTCTGCCAGAAAAAGATGCATGCTCTGTGCTTTTTAGTACACTTTGTCTTACAAAACTTGTCAGAGACCCAAGACATCCTGTGCAAGTTACGCAGTTAACAACAAAATCAAAAATAGCAAGTGCATTTACAAAGTGAATGTAATTTGCCATCTTGTAAAATCTGAACCTAATCTCTGAAAAGCACCAAGCAAATGCTAGAGTGAGTGGCTGGGGAATTTATTTCTACGTATCATAAAGGGGAGAAGAGTAACTCCCTGCAGGGCTGAAGTGATCTGAATAAGCACTTGGAGGACTGAGCCTGTTTTCACTGACAGCAGCGAGACATTCAGGGTTTAAGTTGATTTGTGTGGGATGAATGGGACCTAGAGAGTCTGGAAGCAGGAGTGGGACTAAAACTGAGTAATGGCAGTAAGCTGGAGGTGAAGAGACAGTCAGAATCAGAAACTTTCAGTGGAAAACCAGGACAGGAGGGGGAGAGGTGAGAAGACAAGGTGAGTTATGCTTGGAGTAAGGTCTGCAGTTACAGAAAGAGGCTGATGCAGAGATGAGAAGTCTCAAGATCAGTAACTGGGACCATTGCAGTGTGGAGGGGGAAACTGAAGTGCCTTAAGCTGACTTTAGGGTTTGTGGGGTTTTTCAATTCCAGTAGTTCCACCTTGAACATGATTTGTGCTACTAATTTAGAGCTAGTTTGACCAGATTCTCCAAAGTTTGAGTAAAAGCATCAATATTTCAGGGGGTTTTTCTGTACTTGAGTTTGCTTTTCTTCTCTCTGTGTTCCAAAGGTGACTGTGAAGAGATCTGCAATACTGAAGCAGTTCATTTTTTATAGGAATGTGAGACTTACAAAGGAAAATCTAGAGCTCCCTCTCTTCCAGTACTACAGTAATCCTTCAGCCTCTAATCTTTTGCTTCTGCAAATCCAAAATTCACCCTGTCTTTGACTGTGTGAGAGCTTTCCAAGGCTAAAGATGGGAACTTTATTTTTGAATAGCAATTTTACATATAAGGTCCAGTATTATAACTTAAGAAAGGATGAGTGTCTTTTATTTTATTTAAATTCATTTTTTGTTTTATATTTACTTAGTTTTTCCTTGCCACAAGATTCAGTCAGCCTCACTGATGGATGCTGCTGCGGGATACTGAGTGTTACGTTAAATTATTTCAATGCTTTCTTTAAATTCAGTAAAATTGTGCTGAATCTGCTAATTCTCTGCCTTCTGTATACACTGACTCCATTGCAGATGAAAAAAGGAAAAATGTCAGGCAAGGCAGTGGCTGGTGGGCTCTTCAGGGGATGTGAATTTCACTGATGTACACAGGTCATACACTGGGAAAAGGAAAAGGCTGTATACACAATACCTGTTTTCTTTTTGTGTCTGACAGATGAGTTGTCAGTGTTAGATTTTATAGCAAAGTGTCTGTTGACCAGTTTATGTAAACATAAAAACTTCAGCCTCAGCATAGGTAACAAAACTGTACCAAGGCATGCTGCCAGTCACTGGCAAAAAAGATTTGAAAAGTTTTTTGTGTCCCATAGCATAGAAAAATACAAAGCCAAATCTAATATATTCTGATTTAAATCTTTCTTCAAAACCTCAGTCCAGCAGGGCTCTTCTTGGTCTAATGCTGCAGCACTGTGTGTTCTGAGTTGACTCAGTTGCCATGTCTAACTAGTGAAGTGCTAGGGAAGAGTTTTAATAATTGAGCCTTTCACTGAAGGGCTGGGCAGGCTGATCAGTTTTACCTGAAAAAGTCTTCTTAGAAATCTTCTTAGAAGTTGTAGGGCCTTATGGTGAGAAAAAAAAAAAGTTTTGAAATCTGTATTATTACTTGCATTTTCTTTAAAAGTCTTTGTTTTTCTCATGGTTGAAAAATGGGAATAGCAATCCAGGGGCATCCAACAGAGCCACAGGCTCTGGCACATGGCTGCATCATGTTTGTAATGGCTTCTGTTGGAGTTTCATGGTGGAAAATTAGATCACAGAGATCTAATGTGAGCTCAGTTTCTCAACTGTTGACACTAATATTAGCCAATTTTCGGGGGGTTTGATTGAAAATAATTTAAATTGCTTCTGCTGGACTTTAGTGGCAGAAAGGTTACAGCATGAGCTGTGCATGGAAAAGCAAGAAAGTCAGGCCTAGGAAGTCATGGTAGTGTGTAGAGCTCAGCATGGAGAAAAGCTGTGCCTCAGGAATGTGTATTTTTAAAGGAGAAATTTAAATACAGCAGGCTGGATAGTAGGAAAGAGAACTGTTGTGATAAGGAGAAACAGTCAGATCTGGTCATCTTTTGATCTGCAATGCTGTGCTAATGGCCTGAGTAAAACTACTCTTTTCTCACAGAAGTGGGAAAGAAGAAGAAAGTTCTTCAGTCCTTGTAGAACTATGTGCACAGCAAGAGTTTCATGAATTTGTTCATGTCTGTTTTGAGACCATATAGATTTAATTTTAATTTAAAAGGAAAGGATTAATAGCGCCTGAGGGTTGCCAATTCACAGGTCTGCAGAAGCACCCACAATATGGTTGCTGCAGGATTTAATGAGCCCAATGTGTTGGTAAGACAGCTGACAATTTGACTGTTACTGAATCTTGATCTCCGGATACCTATCAAATGAAACCACGTAACCAGGAACAATTACATTAACACCATCCACAGAATTTTTTTTAAAAAATTATTATGTTGAGTGACAAATTCAAAAGCTTGCTGCTGATTGGCTTTCCTTTGAAAAATCAGATAATTTTTATTGGAAATCAGTGAGAGACTCTGGGAAATCAGGAAGTAATTTAGCTGGTGGAGAGGGCCAGGGAGAAGGCAGTGTGATACACTGAACAAATGGTAACTTCCCTTATCAGACAGTTGCAATACATTTAAAATAAGGTTTATGAGCAGCAGCAGATGATTCAGACAAAAATAACCGTGCAAAATCTTGAAAGGATATACATATTTTTGTGTTACAACAGAACAAAAATTGTTTTATATGTTTTGTGCTTTGTGTTTTGAAATTAGAAATGTTATTCTTATTAAAGCAAAAAGAAACCACCTGACCCAGCCCTACTGTAAAAAGACAACAGCTTTGCAAAGCCGAGCTGTCAGGATCTGATATAATTAATACTTTCTATGCTGTGCTAATTTGTCCTGGTTGTAAGTATGTCTTCTAATCAAACCTTCAGTTACATAATCACACACTTTGTTCATAACATTTCTTCTCTTCACTGAATGAATAGAACATTTGGAAGAATCATTAGACTTGGTTACTTACAATAGACCTAGACCACTGATTTCTTGAATAATAGAAGTCATTCAGTGAACTTCTAGATTTTTTTACTTCATTTGCTTAGAAAAAAATGATTCACTTAGAAAAAAAGTTCGAATTTTCACAGTCAATCTAGGAGACTTGCAAAATTTAACATTCAGAAAATGCTTCTTCTAAAACATCAATCCCTGGAAGTCCATATATATGATTATATATTATTAATGTAATTAGGAAGGACCTGAAGTAGACAGATTCTGTTTTGTACCATAACCATAACCAGCATATTTGTTACACCACAAAAGAGCTGCAAAGAAAATTCAGATGTTAAAGACTCTCAGGCACTTATTTACAGCAGCAGGTTGTTGTACAGCACGCAAATGGGTCTGGTAGGTAAAGAACATTGATACTGAAGATTGCTTAGCATGCCCAGTGTGATTTATCTCACTCATATGAGTGAGTAATCAAAGGTGATAAGCACATTTCACAAGAAAGGTGAACAGGATGTGAGTCTCAGAACTTAATTCATGACCTCTGAAGGGTGTGATGAGAACTTGGGAACTCATGTTCCAGTCTTGAAGTAAACCAGCACAAAATGCAGCTCCCAGTGCACCAGCTTGTAACAATGTCATCCATCTAACTTCTAGAGCTCAGCTAGGGGCAAAAACAAGAAAGCTACCTCTGTTTGTGTTTGAGTGTCTGTGTGAATTTCCTATTTTTACAATTCAGTAGCAACAACAATAGCAGCTTCCTTTAAGGTGAGAAGCACAGGGTCTGATGTCACACATTGCCTGTGATATGAACAAAATTCTCTCTGCTTTGGGTAATTCTTAAAGTGCAGGCCAAAAGTCTTTTAACCCATGAAGAGTTGAACTCTCTGAACTTTGTTATGAAAATTGGTAGTTTACAAAAATGTGCTTAATTTACTGTAGTAATTTGAGGCAATTGAATAACATTTTTTTGTTGTTGTTGTAAGGCAAACATTCACAGAGAACTTACATGCCTTAAGAGAAGGTACATGGAATTCCATACATACCTGTACATTGGGTACAGATGAAAATGTTCTTTGCAAACTATAAAAAACTTTTCCCACAACAGGCTGTTAACTTGCTGGAACTCCTTGGCATTTCTCCAGATTAAAGTGTGCCAGAGCCCTTGGGCATGGTTATGGAAATGCTGATGCTCATGTGTGGAGTAGGTTTCCCTGGCACAGCTCTAGAAGTCATCCACCTCTGCATTCCTTCTAAATGCCACTGGCATTGCTTAAACACTCTGCCCCAACTGATACTGTTAAACCCTGACTTGAAAAGTCACACTATTAACAAACTGAAATACAACCTCTGTGACAGCACGTTTGTATATTTTTTTCAAGCAAAGCTGTTGTTTTAATCATCTTACAAATAAATAAAATGCAGTGATGTTTCTGTTGTTCACCTCCATAAATTTTTCTTGTCTCTTAGGATATGTTGATATTGGGCTAATTCCAAAAGGTGCAAGGGGGATCAAAGTCATGGAAGTTACAGAATCAGGAAATTTCCTTGCTGTGCGAAGCAAAGACCCAGAAAAATACTACCTGAACGGAGGCTTTATCATCCAGTGGAATGGTGAATACAAAGTGGCAGGCACAATATTTCAGTATGACAGAAGAGGGGATCTGGAAAACCTGACTGCTCCAGGACCCACCAATGAATCAATATGGATTCAGGTAAGCAGGAGTTCACGAGCAGAACCTGCTCATTTGGATGGCAGCAGAATGTGCTGTGGCCCTGGAAGTGAGGCGGGGAAAATACATATGTTGGTATATAAACCACTATTAATGTGCTGTCTTGAAAAAAAAAAAAAAAAAAAAAAAAAAAAAGCAACTTAGTTGAGCTGTTTTGGAGAAAAGTAAGCACCTTGCTTTTGAGGATTTTTGAGGGTTTTTCCTTCCTAAGAACACATGTCCTGTATCATACTCCAGTATTTGTTAAATGCTGGTATAATCCTGTGCTGCCACTAGGACAAGGATCCTGTCACCTATAGTTGGTCAGTCTTCTGCCCAAATTTTCTTGTCTCTTGTACCAAATTTGACCAACACATGGTTGTGATGTAAACCAGATCCAGGTGAAAAATAAGCTGTCACCAAAAGGGAGCTGATGTCAGGCTGTGAAGAGAGCTGGGGATGGCTGACAGCAGTGACAGCTTACACAGAGCAAGAAAAGAATACAGCATGACATAGATGGGTTAATAGGTTATGGTAAGGGAAACTGACCCATTTAACATCCACAGAGGCTGCTTTCTTTTGTTTCTTTCATATCACTTTAGGGATTCTGACTTAGACATAACCAGCTTCTGTCAGTTCTCTCATGGCTTGTTTGCATGTGTATCCACCACGCAATTAAAAGTATTAGGGTGTGATGGGAGACCACTTTCACACTTTGAATGTCTGGTAAGAAGACAAAACTAATGAGTGCTCAGACTTCACTTTTAGTACAATTGGGAAGAAGAGTAAAATTTCATGGCTGAAGTCTTTTATCCCTTGATGATGTTTACTTTCTTCCTCTCAGGTGAATTTCTTGAGTGTCTCTTCTCAGTTGGAATTTTTCTTCTTTGTTCAGAAACACTGAATAATAATATTAAAGCAGAGTCTGAGTAGCATGTGTTATTTTCTGACTTAATGGTTGTTTTGTAATAGCTGTTTCAGAAGGTAGGAAAATTATAATTTCTAATGGGAATAGGCAAAATCAGCAGCATTTGGTGGACGTTGCATTATCTTTTCTTATTGTCGATGGAATGCCAGTTATGGGGAACCATTTGTTCCCTCCTGTGTTTGCAGAAGTTCATGGTAAACAGTCTTGTCTTTGAAAGATTCATGTATGCCACTGTTGACACAGAAGTAGAAATTCTGCAAATCTGCTTCTCTGGATTGGTGGCAGACTCCAATATGGGCAGCTTTAATTCTTCCATTTCACATTTTGAAAGCGTTTGACCAGTAGATTATTAATTAAACAATTAATTAACCTCACTATCTCCAGCTACTTTTTCAAGAAACCAACCCTGGAATCAAGTATGAATACACTGTACGTAAAGAAGAAAGTAATGAGAATGAGATTGGAGAGCCAGAGTTTTTTTGGCAATATGGAGAGTGGACAGCCTGCAGTGTTACCTGTGGAAGAGGTAATTCCTCACTTCTTTTTCTCTTGTTGCTTGCCTTCATTACAGATGTAGTCCTCAAAGAGGTAATGTTCTTTAATCTGCATTTGGTGGGAAATCATATCACGTGGTTACAAAAATGATGTGAGGAATAACTTGGTGTAGTTTGAGGGTGGCAGAGCCCTGGAACAGGCTGCCCAGAGAGGCTGTGGAGTCTCCTTCTCTGGAGACATTCAAAATCTGCCTGGCTGTGATCCTGTGCAGCTTGCTCCAGGTGACCCTGCTTTAGCAGGGGGGTGGACTACATGATCCCCAGAGGTCCCTTCCAACCCTAAGCAATTTTTGATTCTGTGAATAATGTGTTTTGGCTTCTAAATAAAAAAATTTAAAGTTATGTAAGTCAAATCGGTTTCTAAAACACCTGTCCTGAAATTCTTAGCTTCTGTTAATCAAAATAAGAAGGTACAGTTTTCTTTCTTTCATAATTTTTGTCAGTACTGTTAACCATAGCCCTTTTTCCCAGCAATATGAATTTATTACCTACTATTGTTTCCCTATTAAGTCTTTTCAATATAATAACTACAAAAAATCGTCTTCATTTCTGTCCTGCCTTGACAAGCAACATCTCTTTTTTGTGCATTGCTCAATAATTACTTAATTGTTATTAATTTTGAGAACTTCCATGTCTTTGCCACTTTGGCAATGGCTTGGGTACCACTGCAGTTATATTGCAGTTATGTGCAACACATTAAACCAGACAAGCAGAATGGTGATTGTGAAGTAGGATCTAACAACAGGTCTAGAAGCTGGCTTCTGGTAACTCATACAAAATGCTAGCCAGGAGAATTTCCTCTGAAGTAGCTAACATCAATAAGATAAAGTTAATATTTATAGTAAACCAACAGTAAGGATAAAGAGACCAAATCTTTACATTAGTAATTTTTTAAAACCCATCTGTTGTGGGAATAATTTGGAAAATGTGAGGAAAAGGTTATAAATGAAGGCAAGTCTGAACTTGGGGGAAAGGAATTGAAGCCTTAGCTCTTGATTTTCACATGACAGTAAAATAATTCTAGAGATACAGCCATAACCTTGTTCTTTGACCATTCTGTACAGTGCAAAAACTGTATAGAAGAGTAGAACATCAGTAGAAGACCAATAATATGAGACAAGCCTTTTCTAATACTAGAGTATTGTTAGTGGTTTTTGGTAATTACTGCTTTTTTAACTGCTTTGTGGAAGAAAAGAAAAAGAACAAACAAGTGTTGTAACAAATCTGGTTGTGAGTCTAACAGTAGTGATGATTGAAGGACCAGTATTTTAAAATCTCTCCTGTCAGGGAAGACACTAAAATAATGCATTTTCACTGTTTTGGACAAAAGGCATTTTCTGACCTAATTTAATAAGATTAAAAGAAGAACTTTTAGAAGCCTGGTGTAAAATATCCCACCCCAATTACATCCACATATTATTTTAAAAATATTTATATGTGTATAATCAACATATTATAGAGGTGTATATTCATTCATATATATGTATGCTTAAGCAGATAGATAGTGATTTGTTTTCTGGATTTTATTTTGATAATAGTCTCTCAGTACAAAACTCTATGCTTTCTGGTGGGGAGACACCCACTATTTTCTTCAAATAGGTGCCCAAAACAAGTGTTTTGCTTAATTGTGTGCGGTAAGTTTTAGTCCTGATACCTGCCTAATTTTAAGTTGTGTTTAATGTAAAATTGTTGTGATAAAAAGAGAGAGGAGGATAATGTGCTAGTAGACTGTTTATTGTGCTGGTTTGAGGTTATTTTTCCATTAGCTGCAGTTTTCCCAGAACTGTTACTCACTAGGTAAATTGTAGCCCTGAGTACCCTCTTCTGGCTAACAAACTGTGTGAGGTGGCTTTGGTTTCTAAATGCCACATGAGTTACTTAGAGAACTGTGGAATGTGACGTTTTTTCAGTTTTTATTGACTGACTTCCTCTGTTTACTGCATTTGTGCTCTTAATAGATGTTTTTGGAGCTTATTGCCTCTGTGTAAGTAGAAATCATGTGTTTCAGACAAAGTTAGGGGCTTGGTGGCATCAGTTGGAAGGGGAACCAAGAGGTGCATCCCAGTTCATGAAGGGCACAGACACCTCACCAGTTCTCTGTATTCCTTTATGGACAGAAGAAAAGAAATTAATAAACCTGTAGCCCTCTTTCCTCTGAGATACAGATATTTAGAAAATAACTGGTCAGGTCTAAAGAAGGATGTAATTTGCTAATGCAGTGATGCAGTCAGGGTATTGTCTCATTCCCTGCCCATTAAAACAGAGAAGTCCTGGCACAGAGCTCCAGTGCATCACTTGGAGCAGGGCAGTCTGATATGCCAATCTGCCTGCAGTTCTCTGCAGGTATACATTTTATTTGGTTATGCTCTGGGCCATCTGCTCATAGCATTAAGGTTGGAAAACACCTGCAGGATCATGGAACCCAAGCTTTGACCAAACACGACCTTGTCAACTAAACCATGGCCACAAATGCCTCATCCAGTTGTTTCTGGAGCACTCCCAGGGGTGGTGACTCCACCACTTCCCAGGGCACCCTGTTCCAATGCTTGGCAACTCCTTCAGTGAAGAAATTCTCCCTTAAGAAATTCTCCCTGATACCCAGCTGGTTTCCACAAAACTTCCTTCTGGCTGTGAACAATGCAATTGATTTTAGGTGAAAGTTTACTCTGTTTGCATTCAGAACTTACTGCTGTTGACAGTAACACACTTGTACCAAATCACTGGCATTTGAAGTGTTCTGAAAAGTTTGCAAGGTGAAAGTGCACTGAAGTAGACAAGATCATCTTCTGCTATGGGTGTGCTGCACAACAAGTCTTATTGAAGACAAGCCTACAGAGAGATAAATAAGAAAAGCTGTATTTATTTAGTCTAATATTAGTAGTAAATAGCTTTTAAGGATTATTGCAATTACCATTTGGTAAACAGTAAACAAATGCTTTTAGGAAAAAAAAAGGAGGATCAAGAAAGATGAACTGTTGAACTAACTTTGACAGCTGCAGCCAGTGGGACAAATTTATCCTTATCCAGACTTCTGTTCTCCTGGGAAACCTGGACCTGCCAAAGATCTGCATACATCTTAGATCTGAACCTGCATGGGTCCTTTCATCACCACTGGTCAAAAACACAACAATAAATCTAAGCTTTTGGTAGCCACAGAAATAGTACAATACAAACAAATGCTTTCTGGAGCCAAGAAAGGAAGTTTGCATTAGGGAATAACAGATAACAGACAGGGCAATGGACTGATAGAGGAAAGCTTCATCAGTCCTAAGAGAAAAAAAATATTATTTTAGCCATGTGGTGCAGCTCTTTATCCATGGGAAATGTACCTAGAAAAAGTCTCAGTGATGAATAAAGACTCTGTAGAGTGAAGCTGTCTCTTCCCAGAATGAACACAGGGTAGCGTCCTGGACGTATTTTCCCCCAGATTCTTGGCCTCAAGGTAGCACCATGCCATGCCCTGGTGCACATCCTTCTCCAGCTACCCATTGCAGGGCTCTCATCTGTTGTAGTTACAAAGAAAGCTCTGGCCAGTCTGCTGTAACACCACTGAATGGGGAAAAAATGCACTCTGAAAAAGCAATGTATATGCATGCAGGAAGAAGGAGAACACATTGCAATACCTGATACTCATTTGCAATGTAGAAAATAGGTAAGTAATTAAAAGCACCAAAGGGGATAATTTGTAGTAGAAGTCTTAACCTTTTCTCTGTCCTCAGTGCAGGACAGGTTGAATCTCTTCCTGCCATTTGCTTTATGCTGAAAGGAATTTCTTTGCAGCCAGAATGTGTGCACACAGGTGTCCTGCAAACTGCTGCTCTCTCTGCACAAGAACTGTCCCACCAGAGCCTGCTCTCAAGACAGCAGGTAGAGCCTGTAGGCTTTTTTACATTTACAGATTAATTTAAATGTGTCACTGAGGTTCTTCTCTAGACCAACTACCTATTATTCCTTCTTTAAATAATCATTGGAATGTGTAATGTTGGAATTACAAGTATAAATCCCTTCTCCTTGTCTAAAGCTTTAATCTCGTTTCTTAGAACCAGCTTCAAGTGGCATTAAATGTAACAAAAAGCACAACACAGCACACCTGCAACTTAGAATATTAAACAATATCAAGAATTTGTTTCTCCATAGGTAACATTGGTAGTTGGCAGATTTTTAAATCTCTGAGAAAGGACTTAACTCTAAGATTTTTCTGGGAGGGTTCACTATTATGGGCCCTCTAAATCCATAACTTTTACAAAGGCTGCTTTGCAAAATTATCTCCGAGTGTTCCTAAGCTTGCAGTGTTGATTTTAGAATACAAAAGTCAAATATTTCCATTTACTGTTGTGGGTCTGAGTTGTATAGCATCGAGAATGTAAAGATTGGCACTTATATTCTGTGCATAACTTGTGCAAGCACAGAATATAATTTGTTTGTTCAAATACAAAGTAAGCTCCTTACAGAGTATGTAAGAGTATCTAACTCAGACCATTACATGTTTAAAAGCTCTAAAATCAAATATGTCTGTTTCCCTCTTGAAATGATCCTTCATTTCTGTTGTTTGCAGCCCAAACTGAGGGCTCTGCAGCGAAAAGATTTCTAATCTTTCTTTCAAAGGCCTTTCACACCCAGATGACTTTGAGCTGGTACCTTTCTTTGCAAAGCAAGTAAGAAATCAAGATCTCTCTGGGTCAGCCTCACATCTAAAGAGTCCTTCATTAGGGATGAAGTTTCACAGAGAAGAAGGAGGAATCTGAGCAGATTTAGTGAAATGAAGATTATTCTCTGACCCGAAGATTATCTTTCTTGGTTTCTCCTATCTTTCCCAGAAATACTTGTTTTTTTCAGAGCTGAAATAGTATACACCAGATGAACTAATCAGCATTGAGGTCAAAGAGAAGTCAAAGTGGTAAAAAGAGGGAAACAGCTACCACTCAAAGCCCTTTAGAAATAACATTTAGGTTTCAAATATTACTGAGGTTTTAGTATACTTAGAATTTTTAATCTGTGACCTAAATAGGATATTACCCACTTAAGTTGTATAACTGTACATACTTGCTAGGGCAGGGTCAGTAGTGTCTAGTTGTCTGCTTCTGCAGTATTTTCTGGTTCAACTTGCTCAAACTGATAAAAACCACTTCATTATGTTGTAACATGTAAACCTACATTTATATGTGTGTATTGATATATGCATATCAGATTCCTTCCAACTTTGGAGCTGAACTACCAGAGATTTTGAAACTACAGTGGGAGTTCACATAACTTTCATGAAGAAGTTGGTTGTTAGAATAAACTATTTCATTGATGTCAGCTGTTCATTTTATGAGAGTGTACAGCTTGAAAGCAAAACTTTTGCAAAGGTTTATAGGGGCTTTAAAGTGAATTGCAGCAGCTGAAATGACATTGAAAATCTATCAAAGCAAAAGACTTCTTGTTTGTATTTGAAACAGCAACATGTGATTTTGAAAGGGACAGAAACACATCTGCAAACTGCTTTGTTTACACCTAGCAGGAAGGTTGCTGAATTTTCTAGTCACTCCCTGGGAGTCCTGTGCTGAGCCAAAAAGCTTTCTCCAGTTTGAAGTCACCTACAAGTAAGAGATCATCATGTCCAGACTTAATGCAGTCTTGCAGCAAATTCCACACCATGGACTCTGGAGCTTGCTTGCCCCAGTCCTTAATCTTCCCTTGCAGGTGACACTAATCACTGTTCCAGGAGATCAGCCTTCATATCTGACTGGAGCAGTGTCAGTCATCAAATCTTGTGCTGTAGTCAGTAATTGTTTTATATGTCAGTCAGAATTCTGAAAGTAATCAAAAAGTAAAAGCATTTCCTCACATACCTGATGTTCTCAGGTGGTAAAAAGAGGGATATAGGTTTCTATGAACTGACCCAAATAGACGTGCAAAACTCTCTTCTGTGTTGTTGAGCCAGTGCAGGATTAATGACTGGATTTGTTTATCCTACAGGGCTTTTCCAACCTTAACGTTTTTATGATCCTATGAGTCTGTATGTTGCAGAGGAATGTGTTACTATTTCTCAATAATTTTCTTCTATTGCTGTTCTTCCACATGGTTTTCCACACTAGTTATTAGGAGGTCTGAGGAAAGGAGAAGCTTGTTTCCTAAACATACTGCAAAATAACCCAACACTTATCCCTGATGCTGTGATAAGAGGTCTTGTGCCTGAGAAGGATAAAAGTTCTAGAGATGCTGTAATCTACCATGTGTATATTAATTGCTGTGAATTAATAGCACAGTTAATGAGAGCTAATAAATGCTTTTTCAGTCTTTTTAGTCCTTAAGATTTGTTTGGACTATTTTAATGCCTCTATATCAGTCTCACTGCAAGCTTTCAAACTGTAATATTGCAATACTTTTGTTTACATTGGGGTGCAGCAAGGGATCTGCCTCAAATTGTTGCAGAACTGTGTGGGAAGCAGGCTCCTGGAAACCGGCTTTCTTTAGATTCACGCTATGTTAATGTAGTATTTTGGTTCATGTTGCTTCCTGTTAAATGAGTGGAATTTGTGTAAATGGAAATGTTAGGAAATAACCCAAATTATTTGTATGGATTCTTTCTGTGTGTCTCTTCCTTACTGTGCTTTGCCTCTTGTGCTGAATGTTGCATATTACCTGCTTAAAAGATCTTTTTGTCATTGATTTCAGTCAAAATGTGTACCAAAACTTCTTAAAAGTTGAATTCACTTGGAGAGTCACAGGATTATTGTGACTCTGGTTTGTCTTCTGCTTAAACAGCCTTCCCAATGAATAAAGGAAAGGTCAGCAAAACCAGGCTTTCTGTGAATAGCCTGGTGCTGCTGTGTTTCCTTTTGTCTGTGGGTAACTCAAGAACCCTTCATAGCCATTTAAACCTGCTTGATGGCCTGCAGGAGCCCTTTCTGAGGCTAACAAATGCCTTAAGGAAAGTGCTTTCTAATACGTCACTTGAGCTCTGGTCTGATCCAGAGGAGCTCTGCTTAACCTTTTCATCTTGGCTCAAGCTGCACATACCTGTGGGTTTGTGCAGTCCATGGCCAGCCTGGGGGGATTACTGCTCCTTTTTTTGTGTGTGTGTGTGTGTGTGTCTGGAAGGGGTGCAGAGGCAGATCGCCCACTGCGAGTGGAGGGGCAGCGGAGCCACCAGGAACTCCTTCTGTGACCCGGCCACGCAGCCCCAGGGGCGGCAGAAGAAGTGCCACGAGCGGGACTGCCCGCCCAGGTAAGGTCTGGGGGCTCTGGGGGGTAAAGAGCATCTCTGCTCAAAGGAGGGTGTTCCTGATGCCAGGCTGGCGTGGCACCCAAAGCCTACCATGGTGCCATGGGGAGGGCTGCCACGCCTTGCAGAGCAAAGTGCCAGAAGCCCCATAATAAATCAGAAGTGAGCCACCCTGAGAGGTTTATAACGCAAGGTACTGAGCAATCTGTGCTGGAAATGGCAGAGATTGTTCTCTCATGGATGTAGATACTATTCTTGTTCAGTTTGGGTCCAGTTGTGGCTGAAGGCCATATAGGTTCTTATTTAAAAACTGTATTCTTAGCTTAGCTCAAGTGAGCTAAGAATTACTGTGTGTTCCAAAAACAGCTAGCAGAGCCTTTAGACGTTGTTTCTCAGCATTTTTGATACACCTTTGTTCTTTTTATGAGAGGTAATGAGTAGAAATACCTACCTTTAAAACTAGTTTTTATTCTTTCTTTATAATACAGTATTTGGCTTTTCCTTTAACTTTGAGTGAAGTTTTCTTCATTCTGTGGTCATGTGGGAGTAAACCTTTCCTTTCTCATAACATTGTATTAATTTATATTAATCTCTGTTTTTTCTGGGCTACCATTTTAACAAGTAGGGTAAGGAAGACTAAACATTCCAGGTGCTTGCAGAACTGTGGGCTTGTACAACAGGCACAGATTTGCTGGAAGAGATCAGCATTGGTTTTTATTTCATGCTTTAGGTACCTTGTTTTTATCTTCTATTGTCTTTGAAAGTTTTTTATCATGTTGTTCGCAAAGGAACACCAGTAATTCTGGTTCCATCAAAATCAAATTGAAGCAATGAGCCCTTGGAGTTCATTGTGTTGCATTTGCCAGCAGTGAATTTCATGAAACTTTGATGTTAAAAGTTATGCATGATTGTTTGGTTTATTAGTTGTTTCCTAGTATCTTCATAACAGTATGTGATGCTTCTGTGGGAGTTACATCTTAGTGCTTGCAGCATAGACTATCTGAGTTCATAATTCTTTGTAGGTTGCCAGGAAATCAATTGACAGCAGACCAAAATTTTTAAATGACTAGTTAAGAGCTGAGGCTACTAATACACATTAAGGTGTTTTTTATGGCACATGTAAACTGTACTGTCAATTAAAAAAATACTGATTAACTCAATTTATTTAATTAACTCAATTTGTTCTAAGTGACAACATATTCAGACCAGTTCTTCAAAAAGCGAGGGAGGGGAATTTGTCCCTTTTTGAGCAGATTTCAGAATGTCATACATAAACCAAACTCTTCTGCTGACCAGGCAGAAAAGATCTTGTGTGCTGACAGCCTGTGATGCTTCTTAAGCTTATTCTGTGCTGCAGTGGAAATCACAAGTCATCCTTCTGAGAACAGCAAAATCATGACAAAGTGCAGTGCAGGAAAACCATATGTATTTAATTCTAGAGTCAAGTTGCATATTATTTTTCTCTTCTCACACAAAAGTGACTGTAGGAGCTTGACCAAGGGTTTGAGTCCCTGTTCTGGCTCTCAATAAATCACATTTCTCTATAATGCTTTTCCAGCTTCCAGCTGGTTTTAATTCAAGGCATTTCCAGACGTTTTTATGGCTTGTCTAATCAGTAACCTCCAATGAACCTCACTCACCCAGCCTCCCTCTGCAGCCTTGAGAAACTTCTATTGTATACAACTTCCTCTGCAAGAAGAGCCATGGCTCTAGTGCCTGTGTGAAGCACCACCACTTTTTAACTCTTTTGAAGCTGGCTCTCACTGTCTTCTGTTGGTGGCCCTGAGTTCTTGTGTCAGAGGAGATCCCAGCAAAGAGCAGATTATTACTCAGTTTTCCCAAGCCCTTCCTTTTGTAAATCTGCTTTCTGTATAGTCCCAATGTGGGGTTAGTTTGTGTTCACTTTTCCATGGCATACATGGCACCTCTAATCCAGACAGATGGTTACTAATCTTCCTTTGAAACCCAAGACAACTTAGGGCACTTTGTTGGTTCTAAAAAATCTGAATGCTGGAGGCAGGTGTGACTGTCCCATGTGGCATTATATGGGATAACTGAGTCCACGTGAAGCTGCTGAGGACAGTGTTCTATAGAGAGGTGGCTAAATTCTGTGCTAGAGATGAGGGCAGTGCTGTTAAACACAACACTGCAGGAGACCTCTGTTTAGTGCTGAACCCACAGAACTGAAATCATTGGATGACCTTGCACTTCTCAACAGTGAATCAGGTGCTTTGTAGTACATGCTGTCCAAAAAAATTATGGTTGTTCCCTACTAAGTCCCACTGAAGGAAAACATGCTACTAGGCCACTAAATAAAAAATAGGTAATTTATCAAACAGAAGCTGCAGACAAAGAACAAAATGGTTGTGGCTGTCACAAACCAGATCTTACCGCATTAATCCATTTCAGATTGTCAGGTATAAACTGTTTAAATTACAGATTTCTGAGAAGTCTAAGTCTTAACATTCTTGTTTATCAGTCTGATTTGCTCTGTATTTATTTTATGCTTATTATTGCAATTATTACTATACTTTCTCCTAAAATAATTCAGAAATTTTTTAAAAACCCTTAAAAATAGTGCCATACATGTGTGCCATGTTTTGATTCAGAGCAAAATAAAAATATGGCTGGACAGCTGAGAGTTAAAATGTAATGCAGCCACTCAAGTACTATTTCAGTGATATTGCTTAGGTGCAGTGCATCGAGACTGTAGCATAAATGCATGCTTTTTTCCACAATATGCTGTGGAATATGGTTTCCACTTGCATATTTCTTTGGTAGGCAGGTATTTAGTCCCATAGGTGTTGATGTCAAAATCAATGGATACTACTTGAAAAACAGTGATATTTTAGCTACTTATAGTAGTGTGAATAGTTTTGCTTTCCCCTGTAAAGAAAATTGTCTGGAGCCTTTTTGACTTGACTACCCACTTAACAGAGGAACCATAAATTGGTTATTTTACAAGTGCTTGGAATCTCCTGCTTTTAATCTGTTGTTGTTGTATTGTCCTGCATCCAGACTGCCTAGTACACTTCCAACTGTAATAAGAATAGGAAATCTGGTTTCTTTTCCAGTGCACAGAGTGAGATTCTGTGCCTTGTTGGTATTTGCTGTGCCTGATGTTGGACAAATACATAATGAAAGCCAACAGTCTCTCATTAGGTGTGACTTGCCATGATGGGAAGGAGGGAACATTCAGCCCCATAGCCCCAAAATCCCATGCTGCTGCTTTTTCAACAGGATTCACACATCATTCACCACACATTTTCTGTGAGGGCTATGTCATAGGCTTTTGGGCTCTGTCTAATTTGTTACAAGCCTTGGAAACCCAGTTTGTGAGGAAAAGATAAGTCTCATTTAAGGTAGCTGAATGCTACCTGAAAGAATGAGATTTTCTTCCTATCTCTGTCCCAGGCTTAATTGCAGAAGAGCTGAACACTCACACCTGCAGCTCAAAACTACCTGAGGTTTTGTTTTCACCAGACAGGCTGCTCTCTATTTTGACAGTCTGAGGAAAATTAGTGCTCATGCAAATTAATTACCTAAATTGTGCATTTTGCTTGCTTGCTTGTTTGTTTGTTTATTTGCTACCACAATCTGTCCATGCCATGCCTGCCTGTGGAGATAAGACAGTAATTTCACTTTGCAGGGATTTGTTGATGCATTAATACTTAAGAACCACTCAGCTGCTGTAGCAGTAAATGCCAGAGGTAGAATCAGAAACCAGAGGTAGGAACAAGTACTGGGTGGTGACTCCCCTGAGGCTTTAGTTTCCACCAGCTTGTCCCAGTCTCTCACCACAGTCTTCAGCTTGGCTGGGAGACCCAGCAGCTTGGTCATTTCATCCCAGAAGTTGCATATTTAGAGCTCAGATTGCTGTGTTAATCTTGGATTTGTGCTCTGCAGTCATGTCCACTTTTGGTTCTGCCTCTGCAGTTTGAGGAGACAGCAAAAGCTCCAAGATAAGCAGAGTTTGGCAAAACAGTCACTTGGGTGCTGCTCTCTCCTCTGTGGTCCAGAGCCTGCTCTGGGGCATCTTGTACCAGAACAGACAAATGGATGTTGGCTGTTCTGCCATCCTTGCTTTGCCTTTGTTCCCCTTTGGCTAAGATGCCACAGTTCAGGTCCTCAAGCAGAAGCCACAAAGAGACAGGAGAAAAGGTGATTCCATGTCTGGTTTCTGACTCTTGGATGTTTCAGGCGTATGCATGTACCCTAGGATGAAAATAGGAATACACAACATCAAAAATCCCAGTTACTGATAAGAGTAAACTTCCAGAGCAAGTTTTTTTGAACTTACTTGCACTGAGTGAGAAATAAGCCTACAAAAAAAATTACCTGTCTGACTGTAGTTTTATTTTGATCATGAAGATGGAATAGGATAAAATCTCAATTCTGGGATTTTCTAACTGTGGAGCACCTGACTTTTTTGACTACTTCCACAGCTTTTAAAAAGTGGTTTTTGTGCAACAGTTAATCACACACCATTACTGCTGCTCAAGGTTCTCTGGTAAACTCTGATAATTTACTGCTTCAAGTTTGGTATTTCAACATGCCAGTTGTTAAACCCTCAGTCAGAGCCATTTTAAAATGCTGTGGGGGAAGAGGTGTCAGTTTAGCATATCTGTACCTTGAAATATGTAATCTGGTCCCATTAAAATTAATAGAGCAATTCACATATTTATGTTCCATTTGTGCCAAAATGTCAGCAATTTAAAAGATTATAGAAGAGATAAAATTATAAAGAAAATGCAAGAGATGATTACAACCCTGAAATGGCTTGATTCAGTGGTGATAATTTACTCTTTCTTTTTTTATTGCTGTGTTCTGCTGACATGTACTTACTTTTTCTATTTACTTATTAGAGTTCCTTTGTTGTTTGCAGACCGGGAAGAACGAGAAACAATCTGAAGGAAGGAAGGAGGAGGAGAAAGATATTTTGGGTGGTTTTTAGTTTAATTTGGTCCAGAGACCTTACCACTGGGTTATGGTGGAGGTGGACTGCATTCTGGAGCAAAGCAGTCAGTGCCACAAAGGGCTTTGGGGCAGCTTAAAAGGAAATGTTGTCTGTATAGATTACTAAACATGAAGAAGATGGGTGTAGGAACCACAGAGATGACCAGATGGCTGCACAAATAAGCTGTATTGTAGCTTGGTGGCTCTGAGTCTTGGTTGTTTGGGTTGGTTTTTTTTAGTTGTTAGGAATAGATACCAGTGCCTTCCACATCAGCAGCAGCTCATTTGCAGTGGAAGTAAAAATGAATTAAGGAGCATGGAAACTACAGTGGGGAGGGGTGAAGGATTTTCAGCAGAGACAAAGCATAAAAACTGTTATAAATCTGGATGCTGAACTTTGATATATTTATCAGAATAGGATTATTTTGTCTCTAAGTTCGTGGACCTTAAAAGAAAAAAAAAACCCAAACCAACAGAACACTGCTAATTATAAGCCAAAAGCAATTTTTCTGCCTTTTTTTCTAGAAAGGTGTTTTAAAAATATATTTCTGCTTTGTTTTCATTATAAGGCTTTGTTGTGATGTCCTTGAAAACTCTGGAACAAGCAATATTGTTTAGGAGCTTTTGTAGCTTAGAGTTTAGAGCTGGGCCAGATTTTTTATGCAGCATCTTGAAGCTGTACATTGTACCTTCCTGCTTAGGGCATGTGTAAGTGAAGGAAACATGCTTATGCTGGTTTGAGTTTTTTTCCTTCTGTTGTTTTACTATAAAGATAAATCTTTAGGTAAATGTCACAGTTGATGCC
Organism: Muscicapa striata striata; assembly: GCA_030060385.1. Classification (NCBI taxonomy): domain Eukaryota; kingdom Metazoa; phylum Chordata; class Aves; order Passeriformes; family Muscicapidae; genus Muscicapa; species Muscicapa striata. The sequence goes on from JAREIS010000142.1 coordinate 3,142,116, forward strand.
AATGCTTCTCAAACTGTAGAAACCCAGAAATTTTTCCTTCCCTTTCTTATCGTGGAAGGCTGATATGCAGGTACATCTGCTCTGGGTCAGCATGAGAAAAAAATAGTTGGATGATGCTGGAGAAATGCTAAGGTGAAACAAATGTAAAAAGAACAGCTCTTCTTGCTAAGGTGTTTTTTACATTGGAAAATACTGTTCTAGAGGAAAGAGATACCCTCAGTTTGGTGGAAAATTGCATACCACAGTATGGAAGACTGACCTTAATCATGACAGAGACACAAAAGGGGCTCATTTCTACTTTGTGAAGGAATGAAGTACAGAAGAGTCCAGCCTAGTGCAGACCATGCTGAGAGGGACAGTGCTGCTGGGCACTGCAGCATAGATGTGACTAACCTGGTTTTGGGACTGTGTGCCTCACTGCTTCCCTGGATGGGAACAGGCCTTGTGGAGGTAACCCTTACAGAGAGCCAGTTGGAGTATTTGTGCAGTACTGGCTCCCTTTACTCATTAGACATGGTTAAAGGGTCTTTTCCACCTCTGTGTTGTCATTACAGACTCCCCAGTTATTCTCATTTGTTAACTCTTCTGTGTTGAGGTAGCAATAAACAGGAAGACATTAGGATGGAATAAACAGATCACTTGTTTTAGTAGATTTGCTAGCAGTTCCTCAAGTTTGGATTTGAAGGACTAGCTACTCAGTAGATTTTTACACTTTATTGATGCATAATGCTTAGTGCCTACTTCTGTCTGTAAATCCTGCCTTCTTCTGCCTTCTGTCTTTCATTGACTGTCTGATACCAGAGCACAAGGTGGATGGGGGACCTTGAGTGATCTGAACTTAATGTAAAGAGTATGTATCTGAGCCCAAATTTTAAATTACTGGCTCTTTTTCTTGCAGTCTCTGACCTATTCCTTGATGTGCTTGTGGTGGTTTGTTTTCTGATGTTTCTCACACTGCTGGTTTTCAGGTGGTGGGCAGGGGAATGGCAGAAATGTTCAACCACATGTGGCCCAACAGGCCAGAAGAAGAGAACTGTGCTTTGCATCCAGACAGTGGGATCTGATGAGCAGGCACTGGATGTCACGGAGTGCCAGCACCTGCTTAAACCAAAGACCCATCTGTCATGCAACAGAGATATCTTGTGCCCATCTGACTGGACAGTGAGCAACTGGACTGAGGTAAATTTATGTTAGCTGAAACACTGAACTTTTTCTCCAAATCACCTTAATAGTCAGCAGAGAGGACCAGCCACCTGCTGTTTTGCCTTTTAAAATTTTTTCTAAAATACCAAACCAAAATGAAAAACAAAAAGCCAGCTCTGGTTTCTAAAGACTTTAGGAAGTGTTGCATGTTAACTTTCTGACCTTTTAGGGACTATAGAATGTAGTGGGCTTAGTGCTAAAGAGTCTGTGTGAGAGCAATGGCTACTGTGGGCCAGACTGGGGGGATGATTACTGTTACCTCTGTAGGTCAACAAAGTGTTTTTAAATTCTTTACATTCATGTCTCTTGCATCCAAGACTCTACCTTTTTCCTGTAGCTTTGGGAACACGTGGGAATTTTTCAAAGCTGCACCAGGAGAGGTTCAGGTTGGACATTGGGAGGGATTTCTCTCCTGGGAATGTAGTCAAACCCTGGAACAGGCTGCCTAGAGAGGTGTTCAATGTCCCCAGCCTGTCAGTGTTTAAGAGAGCATTTGGGCAATGCCCTTAGCAGTGTGCTTTGGCTTTTGGTCTGACATGAAGTGCTCTGCCGTGCTCTACCATGCATTTGGTCTGCCATGGAGGCAGTTTGAGTAGATTATTGTTGAGGGTCCCTTCTAGCTGAAAAGACTGTCTTCTCCTCTTTTTTGAAGACTCCTCTCTCATCTTTCTCCTCAGTCTTTTTTTTTATTAGACTCACTTCTATAAGAACAAAACCACATACTGAATTAAAACATCTTGTGACTGTACTGGATTGGTTTATGCTCACGCACCATCATCACAGAATGTTGATTGTTTTGTTAACAAAACTCCCATCTTTTAAATACCTGTGAAAAAACAGACTGAGCTTACATGACTAGTGGTACAATTATATAGGAATGACACACTGCTGGTGCTCACTTGCTGTTGGATTATATTTACAACTTACTGACAAAAAAACATTTTTACACCTGCAGAAACTGGAGAGAGAGTGTAGGACAGGCTGTTTGACTTGCACAAATGACAGGAACCAATGAACCTATCTACTGTGAGGCTATTCTTGTTGCTTTCCTGCTCCTGTTGCTGCAGAGCTGATGTTATTTTATTTTACAGCTGTGAACAAGAGTGCCTCAGCAACATGAAGTCACTGGTGTTTCTACTGCCCTGTGACCCAGCTCTAAAATGAGTTAGATGTGCCAAGGGCAATAAAGTCCTGGCAGAAGGAGAGTTCATCACTTCATGTTGAGCACCTGGTTAGGCTTCCTTGCATCCTAAGAAGAATTCTTTCAGTAGCTTTTTTTTGTAACATCCCATTCGTACTTAACCAGTCATCCGGCCCTGGTGTCTCAAACCGGAGGAGTGTGATTTTGCAAAATCCTTAGTGGAGACAGCTGCTTGAAGGCATGGCTGTACCTGTGGGCCTGAGGATGAAAAGCATCGCAGGAAAGCTGGGTCTTCTTAGCTCCCAGCAACCTTTATACACAGCAGGGCTCTCCTTTAAATAGAAGCCAGACTACTTTGGGTAGTCTCTAATTGAGAGAGACATGCTAGAAGCACTGGCAGCAGTTCATGGTTCTACTAAGATTGAATGAAAAATCCATTTAATAAAGTCAGTGAGGGTCTGTGAGCTGCAGAGAAATTACACCATAGCAGGTTTGTGGAACTGTGAGTAGCACTGAGCCAGTCAGGTAGAAGTTTGATTACAGATTTTTAGTCTGCTTTTTTATAAATCTGGTGGAAAAGGTATTGGCTAGATAACTCTGTGAGTCAGTGAAGAAATCAAATTCTGTCATATTACTTTGATATTTTGTCTTTATCATGCAGTCTTTTTTCACAACTATTTTCCCGAGGTGACATTTACTGTTGAAAAATTTGGAAATGACTCCATGGTAGCAGAACATCACTAGAATGAAAGGCTTGTTCTTCAGGAAAAGCTTTGTAATTGATTATTTGTCATGATGCTTCTCTATTGTAAACAAATGCCATCTGATATTTCTGTGCAGTGGAGTAAAGAAGGGAGATACATTAATTCTGTTTCATTTGCAGTGCACAGTCACTTGTGGTGGTGGAATCAGGACTCGTAATGTCATTTGTGCCAAAAATAATGATGAGCCATGTGATAGTTCTAAGAGACCAAACTCTAAGGCCCTGTGTGGTCTTCAGCAATGCCCTTCTGCTGGAAGATTTCTGATGCCCCCACAGGCACCCCGAAGAGGCAAGATCATAATCAGAAAAACAACTGCTGATCCTGAACGGAGTCTTCCTCGAAGAATACCCAGACCAAACCCCAGGTTCCATACAACAACAGAAATACCCAAGCATGAAATTGTAACTCCCTGTTTGCCTACGTCCTCTGGTTTTGTAAATGTCTCAGGAAAAGAGGGAGCAGTCAACAGGACATTACAAAATAATTTTGCTGAATCAAGTGATGTTTACAAACACACAGTTGTCTCTACTGAAAATAGCTCATATCAAAATAATACTGCATGGCCTTTTCATAACAGCTTAAGTACTGAAAACACTTCTAAAAGTGAGTCAGTTTCTAGTGCAGAGAGGGAGATGCAAAGAAGTGAGGACACTCCTGTTCCCTCTTTTACCAGTTATCCAGAAATAACTTCCAACTATGATTATTTAACTGAGGAATCTGAAAACACTGATGGGCCACTTCGTGTCAGCCAGAAAACAGTTGATCTCTTTTACAGCACAGAACTCAATCCTGAAATCAGGACCAGAAGCACAACCTTGGACACTGCCTCTCCTGTCACTCAGAGAGAGAGTGTGACTTCTCAGTCCCCACCAGCATCTCATCACCAAGACCCTTCTGTGCTCAATCCTGCTAGCAGAGCAGCACAGGAGCTGGCATTTCCAACAGCAGCAAACCCTGTCAGTCTGCAGGTTGATGTGCCTGTTGTCGAGGTAGCTACCCCACAAACACTGGTTACAGAAATACCCACAGGGCTTGGTGGTGCACCGAGAGATCAGACTGACAGCAGAGAAGAAATAAAGCTGCCTGACACCACAGCTACCAGCACGCAATCCTCAGCTCTCAAGCATGCTCTGAACAACCAAAGTGCAGCATCAGAGGGGGTTTTAATGAATGTCACAGGCAACAGCCACATAATAACATCCAACAGTTTGCCCAGTGATGCCTACTGGATAGTAGGCAACTGGAGTGAGGTAAGTTATTTTTTTCTCTAAGAAGTGGAGAGTGTGCAAACTGTCTGAAAAATTGCTGAGGAAATGAAGCTTCGTAGTTTGTCACAATTTTCTGAAATCAGTATCATACATATGAAATACTTACCATAAAAAAAAAAAAAAGTGATGACTTGGGATATCTAAGATTAGGTTCTTATAGAGAATGAATATAGTCATCAAGGGCCTTACCATATTTTACAAACTTTTATTTAATACCGTTCCCACTGTAAAGTTTTCTTTTTATGTAAAAAGAGTTCCTTTTATGCTAATGGATTTCATATTCTTGAACTCATCATACCTAAAGCAAAAGATGTTGGTGTCTGAACTAATCATCTGATTTTTTTATGGCCTTCTTTTACCAAGCTAAAGAAGGTCAGATCTGGAAACCTCCTTGTCAGATCTACCTCTGTATTGATGGAGAATCTATCAAAGATCTCTTTCTGTGTTCTGTTTGTTCTTGGGTCTGCTGGGAGTGATCCACAATCATAGAATGCAGAAATTCAGGGTCCAAAAGGACAGCATGAGATGAATAAGTTATCCCATGTCAGTGGAGGCATATGTAGACCCCTGAGACCATACTGGATGCAGACAGTGGGTAGAACCCCTGTTCTGTCCCCAGTGCATCAGCACTTGTTCAGGACATACACTCCTGATGGCTTTTTGAGCTTTCAGCTTGTGCCTTCCTGTGAGAATGGCCTTAGATTCCCGTGTTCTAGTGGGACAGGTGAGCCATTCCCTCCTGCACATATCCCTGCTTTTAGATCTGCTTGGGTGCAAGACCCTACAAGAGAATATCGGGGGAATAGTTGTGGCTGCCAGCCCCCACAGCCTGAGCAAATGCCTGTCATGTAGAGGTGCTACAGTCTGTCCTGCTCACTCATTATCCACCTTGAAATATTTTCCTTATACATAGCCAAAATCTTTCATACTGATAATGAGGATTCTCTTTTTTTATATGCAGACTGTGTAAGAAAATTATCTTCTTAATAACTCTTTTGGGGTCTGACATCTAAATTATTTTGAGATTTTTCCTTGTGTTCTCTAAATATCTGGGGACTTCATTGTTCTTTCTTCAGTTTCGTCACATATTTTTTATCAGTGATATTCATTGTGGCCCCAGTGGACACATGGCATATAAAATCAAATAATTACTATCATTCTATTTATTACCCTCTTTGTGAACGCAGAAATGAGATTTGTCTTGTTTTGTAACCGTCTTGCTTTGATGTATTCAATTTGTGGCCCATTGTAAACCCTGGATCCCTACTACAGTATTTCTAGATCAGCAAAAGTTCTCAGTTACATTTGAGAGCTATATATGTGTGTGTGTATACATACATACATACATACATACATACATACGTATCTATGTCTGTGTGCATAAAAAGTTTTCCCTAAATGTAGTATTTTTAATTTTTTTTTTTAATTTCAGGGTACTGCCTTCTTACAGTTTTTATTGTGGTGAGGTGTCATTGAATACAAATTTCAACATTCCTGCCTACTCTCCCAGCTGTCATCATCTTCAAATGTCCTAAATGCATGCTGTCTTTCCTCATTCAGTTAGTTAATGAAAATGCTGGAGAGATCCTGGCTTTGGACAGATCCCTGCAGAACTATATATGAAATAGCTGTTCATTTTGACATTGGACCACTGAGAACCACTTATTACAGTTTTTCAGTTAGTTGAACACCAATGTTGTTATTATTTCACCTAAACTGCATTTCCATGTGCTAAAAGAATGCTTTGCACAATCGCTGCATCACACCAGCCAGCTCCTTATTTTCATTAAATGAAAATGTTCCCTGTTATTAGGATATTAAGATATAAAGGATATTGGATTCAATTATTAATAATTAGACTGAATTATTTCTTCTAAATAGGTCTGTGTAGGTTTCTCTATTACTCTATCATCTCCATTAGTATTTTCCATTTTTATCTTGATTGTTTAATAATTTGGTTTTTATTTTCTTGTGAAGTCAGTTTGGGTGAAGCATTCCATTTGACCCCAGACAGGACTTTTTTTTTCCCCCTAGAGATAAATTGAAAGGTGTTCTTATCTAATTTTCCAGGATTTTTCTCATCTTTTATAAAGATTGATTCTCAACAGTTCAAAGAGTATTAAATGAACACTTGGATGAATGTAGAGATAGTGTTAATACATTTGGTTTCACAGAACTAGTGAAGTCAATTTGAGGATACTTAATGCATCTAACTTTGTTATTCTGTAATAATTTAGTAATAATTTGCTACTGTCTTTCAAGCTGTTGTTTGTTTAAATTTTTGGGAAGCATGGCACATTGAACTTCATTTTTCAAGTTTGAAGAAGTGGTAAAAAAGAGAATTTATGGAGTCTCCATCTCTGGAGATATTCTGAAGTCATCTGGACATGGTTCTGGGCAGCTGCCTCTAGGTGGCCCAACTTGAACAAAGGTCCTTTCCAATTTCAACCATTCCATGGTTCTATTAATTAAGTCAGCTATTCTCTTTCTCATTAAATAGTTGCCTATTTCACATACATGCCTTGAGTCTGACATTTATAGAACCTTTTCTTTTTGTTCATGACTTTTAATTAATTTTCAGTCTACAGTTTTCTGACTTTATTTTTGCTCTTTCTGTTTGCCCATCCTTTGTAAAACTTTGAATCTATTTTTAGATTACATCTCTCCAAAGCAGTGGTATTTCAAGACCACTGCACCTACCCTGATGAGTGTCTTGCTGTGCTCTTTCTCTTCAGCAGCCACCAATATTTTGACATGGAGAATGTCCATACTAGTAAATAAATAGTGCCAAGAGCCATGATGGTCACTAGGTGGAAAGGTGTGACATGTCCCATAACAGGGCTCTCACCTGTTCCTCAAAGGAGAGGACTAATTTGAGTAGGGCAAAACAGTGCCCAATTCCACCGGTGCTCATCTGCAACTTTTACTTTCTTTGCTACTACTTCCCTGGGCCATTCTGGGCTGTCATTTTTTACCTTTCTAAGAGCTTTCTAGGTAGCAAAAATACTCCATTACCACCAGATCAGCTCATTCTAATGGCCCCTTTGCTACTGGTCACATAAAGTCACCTGCACTTTATCCCTCTGTGACCAACATTTACTGTGTCAAGAGGAAATCTTGGTTCCCAGATGACAAGGGGAAAAGCAGTATGTCTTCAGAAACTTACTTAGCATCGAATAACAGTTAAGAAAGCTAAGGCTTTATCCTGAAACCATTTGAAGTATCATGCCTTTCTCTCTTGACCCTGTGCCTGCACACAACAGGGTTTGAAAGTATCCTGCTGTTTCACCTTCCTCAGAGAAGAACATAAGTCTTCCTCAGTGTGATCTGCTCTGCATCATCCATGGAGCAATGTGGCTTTAGTCAAAGACTAAGCATCCCTTCTGTAAAGTCTTGGTGTTGTCAGACTGGTACAGCAAAGCTGGGGAAGGCATCAAGCAATCAGAAAGCAAGACAAGAGCAGTCTGTCCTTTCAGTCAGAAAGTTGTCTTGGATAGATGTGTCACTAGGCAAAACTGAGCAGTCGTAAGCAGCTTCCTTTAACAGGACCTTTGTGGCCACTTGGACACACATCCCAGGAATCACCATGAGATCAAAAACCTCCAGTGTTGATTTTTTTTTCCTGCCCTAGCTTCAGCTAAAGCTTCCTTATTTTTCCAAGGACACTTACTCAGTGTTCCGTATTTAACTTTCCCACTTCCATGCAGGGAGTTCAAACCACACAATAGCATTTGCTCTCTTCATCATTTTGCTGACTTAATCCAAGATTATTTATGCTGTTTCTTATGCCAGCTACAGGCTGCTTAGTGTTTGTTGAATTTGGCTCTGTATGTGTAGTTCACTGACCCACCCTTTCTAAGGCAGAAAAAGGTAAATGGGTGTCTCCAACCACTTTTCAACCCCTCCTGCTTCAGCACACAGTGACAATGTTTGGAGTTTTTTGTGAGGAGTGTGCACTCTTGGGATATGGACTGGAATAATCAATATTCTCTTTCCTCAGACACAAAAATCCTCCCAAATGTTGAAAATACTCAGCTGTATCCTGAATTAATAATTTAGAGAAACATTTTCCTCTACAGTTTTCCTGAGATTCTCACATATTTATTTAAGATTTTCAGCATCAGGCACTCAATTAGCTGACTATCTCATCAGCAGTATTAAGGCTAGAGAGAGAACAATGCTGAAGATTGGATGCAATTACATTTTACTTTGGATCTCCAAAGATAATAGAAGAAAACAGTGGAACAGCTGGTACAGATTTAGAATGTCTTGGTAAGCAGGAGTTTACCAAAGAAAAGAAGTGCATAGTATAAATCAGGATTGATATAGTCTTAAGAAACCAAAAAAAAAATCCTCTTTCAGAATACTAAGTAAAATTCAGGTGAATTTCAAATCTTCTTTTGGGTCCTCCGATAACATACGTCATCTAAAATGGCTCTAGATATTTATGTTTAGGTTGGATTATATTTATATCTGGGCTGTTTCCAGAATGATGTACTAATGTTGAGTTTGTCCCTGGGCTTTCCTCTTCCATTGTGCAGTGCTCTACAACCTGTGGAATGGGGGCTTTCTGGAGACATGTGGAGTGCAGTAGCAGGAACATATCTCACTGTCAGGACATGAAAAAGCCTGATCCTGCAAAGAGATGTTATCTCCGTCCATGTGCTAGCTGGAAAACAGGAAATTGGAGCAAGGTAACTTCATTCAGAGCTGTGTGTGAACAGTAAACTTGCAAATTTCAGTGGGTGTGAAATTCTGAATACCTCATTTTTAAAACAATTATTTACTCAGTGTATGCATACATGATTCCCAGTTGACCATTCAGCACTAATTTACTAATTTCCTGACCAAGTTATATCTGGAAACACATCTGCTGTGAATTTTGTTCTTCCTGTGGTGGGTTGTGCTTGTTAACTCTTGCATCTAGAGCCAAAGCAGGACTCACTGCTCATGCTCTATGAGCATGACAGGACAAAGAGATGGAGATGACAGGACAAAGCTGTGCATAGCTGCTTGTGGCAACTTTTTAATTTCTGCCTCCAGGGCCATATCCTAATTTCAAAAAGCAGTGGGAATTTGGGAGAGGGGATTGTCATGTTCCTGTTCACCATCCCTTGTCACCATCTCTTATACAACATTCACGTAACCTCTATGTTTTACAATTAAAAAAATAATAATTAAAAAAAAAAAAAAAAAGTAAGGAAAATTGTACTGGAGAGAATGCTTGCTAGATGTAGGATTCTGTTTGGCACCCATGGACTGGTCAAGGGACAGAAAAGTGTCCAGGGTGCTAAGTGGAACCCAAAGAATTGTGCTTGAGTCCCATTTTGCAGTTTTAAGCTGTGTGAAGAACACTTGGAAGGACTTTGGTGACTTCTTGAAACATTTTGTCTTCATGAAGTCTGAAAATTGAGTTTTAAACCACGGGTTGTTTTTCAGGACTAAAAAGAGATAAACTACAAAATTCTGTTTTAAATATTGTTGATTTAATAAGGAAAAGATAGGTGTCTCAGACTTTTCCAGCACAGATCATTTCTGTGAACAATGTTGTTGCCATTGGGCTAGAAGGCAGATTGATACAAATAAAAGGTTATAGTTACAAAACCTGTGTTATTATTGAGCTCTTAGACATAAAATTGATTTGTACAGGAATTACATGCCTCTTTAGAAAGTTCAGGAAAGGCCAAGGCTTTACATAACTACATTTAAGCCTTCGAAATTAATTTTAAAAGATACATAGACATCCTGCCCTCCCAGCTGCAGTAGGGCAATTTCACCTTTACTTTTTCTTCATAAATGTCATTGCTCTTGCAACAAGTGAATGATGTTCATGTCACAACAAATAGCTAGCAATCAAGTTTAATGATAAAATATAACAGGAAGCAAATTTTTAAAAATGTTAGACCAGTTATGAAACAAGTTTGAGGCAAGAGGCTTCTTCTATCAGATTTGTGTTACCTTCCTGATTTTCCATCAAGTGAACTATACAACTGTAATCACAGTTTCATATATAAAAATGGTTACATTTTGCTTGCTTTACAAGTGGCAATTGTTTTTTATTACTCATTTCAAACATTTTTAAGACACTTTGTCACAGCAAGATGGTTTGGCTCGCTGCCCGTAGAGCTGCAGTAGAGCTTTTTCTGTTCTTCTACTCTCGTTTAATTTTTCTCTTCCCCTAAAAGAAAGGTGCTTCAGACTAAATCTTAGAGTCTGTGATTAATGCTAGGTATAATTTCCATATATTTTGGGAATGTCATAGTTTCTTTCGCAGTCACTTCTGTCTTACATTTCTATCCAGAGACAGAAACCTGTCCTGTGGACAAGAGTAAGGATTCCCTTTCCATTCATTCTTCATCTCCTAGAGGAAGTATTACATTCAGGTTTCTTGCTTAACTAAAGGATGCTTTTATTTATGCAAAGAAGAAGAGCATCAGTTGCTATTGCATCATAGTGGTAAAGGTGAAAAGTGGTCTGAGAAGTTTTCAGTGCTGCAGTTGGCTTTAATTTGCTTCAATTCTGCTTGAAGACAAAATGTGTATTTTTTCCTTATCCCTGGGGCAGCAAATTCCATTCTTCTTCAAGAGCAGGAAAGGTCTTGAATTTTGGTGCCTGGAGACAGGACCTGGTAATGCTGCATGAGGCTTGGAAGAAGCTCTGGCTAGGAAAAGGAAACTGGAAGGGTTCACTTTCCTCCTGTCCTCAGCAGAGCTCGGAGCTGAGCAGTGATTCCACAGGCTGTGAGTGAGGCTCAGGGTGCCTCTCTCTTCTCTCCCATTCCCTCAAACTGAGGCTGCTCTTGGGGTATGGAATCTCCTGGTGTCATGGATGTGCAAGGAGGATGAGGCTGGGAGCTGCTACTCACTCCCTTCCTCTCTCTGAAGCAGCTAAGGAGCTGACGATATCCCTGCACACAGAATCCATTTTTGTATATATTGCATTATGACTCTTTCACTGTGATGTTTTTGGAAATAGCCAGCAAGATTTCCCAATTAAATACATATCCACATTATTAATGGCCATAGCAGTGTAGCAAGGGAAGTACTCATATGGCACGTTCTGGGCTGCTGTGAGGAAAACCACAGTGCTTTAGCCTCACACCAGATTGGTGTTAGGGTGAACTGAAATTCCTTCTGTTCAGGATTCTCAAAGCTCAGGCTGTCCTGCCCTGGGACTGGGGAAGGCACAGCCCCTCAGCAGAGCATCATGTGGAGATGTGCCCTGTGAGAGTCTTTGTGGTCAGGGGTGGACAGTCGTCAGGGACAAACTCAGGCACTCTATAAGCTGTCTTGAAGTTGCAGTTTATTGCATAGGGCATGGGTGTGCAGAGTCCTGCTGAGAGCTGCCAGCTGCAGCTCAGAGCAGTACAGAAAGAGAGTGGGGGTATGAGAGAGAAGTGAGGGAGGGATGGGAGAGAGAGAAAGAAGAGAGCGATTTTCCATTTACAATACAACAAATATTCTTCTGTGTTGAATATTCTAATTTCCACTAACTAATCTAACACAAGGTACAAATCCTATGGCATTTACATGCAGCCTATAAGAATCACTACATTACCATAATGTGTTATACTTTAAACCCTAAAAACTGCTCTTTGGACCCTTGCAGGATCTTCTGTGACCTTTAGACCTGCTCTCCAGCAGAAGGCATTGTTCAATCAAGAGGAGATTACCCTCTGCCAGCCATCCTATTGTCTTCTAGTTATTTAGTAACTAAGCTGTAGTATCTCAAAGATAGCTTTTATTTCAATCTTACTTATAGTTTCTATATTCTCAGAATCTTTTGCTAAGCATTCATATTTGTAAGGTTTTCCTAGTTCATCCTTCCCAACACTGCCCCTCTCTGTGTTATGTACAGTGCTCTGTGAACTGCAGCGGAGGCTTCAAGACCCGAGACGTTCACTGCATTGATGTTCGGGAAAAGCGGCTGCTCAGGCCTTTCCACTGCCAGTCACTCAGCTACAAACCACAGTTCAACATTAGCTGTAACACAGAGCCTTGCTTGCAATGGCACGTGGAGCCCTGGAGTGAGGTACTGTTCCTTAAAAGGTTTGTGAATCAACAGTTTCCTTTCAGGTAGCAGCGGCTGTTGGATCCCATACTTCAGGTAAAATTCTGCTCCAAGGAAGACACGCAGCTGGTGAGTTACTGTGTATGGTTACAGCAAAAATTAGCACAGGTGTTCGTAAGGCTTCACAGAATCATTCTTAGGATTGCATGTGATTTACAGCTGGAGCTGTAAATTACCATATCCTGAAAGGGAGAAGCAGATGGCCTGGAAGAAATTTCTTTTAGCTAATCCTATTGGAGCAGTAAATGTGGTTCATTTAGATGAATCCTTTCTGCTGCTGTTTTAATGTTGCCTTCTCATTATGGTGAATTTAGAATTTTCCTTTACACTTTTGGATTGAAATTTTATGGAGCAAAGGCTTAGACCAGACATAATATAAATCTGACTTTTGGGTCCCTTTGTAATATAAATCTGTGCCAGCAAACTCGGAGGCAGCCAAGCACGTATTTATGTCAGCTAAAGCATGTGGCCTGATTATATTTTAGAATTTAACCCCACTGAAAGCAGCTCTGGAGAATGTGTCATGATGTTTGCAGCCCTTTGGACCTGATGCTTGGGATTTTAAGGAAGGTGATCACATTTTCTTTACAGGGCACTAACAAATCACACCTGGAGGAGACTTGGGTATTCTGTCAGAGCAATCAGCAGGGATTGGAAAAATAAAAATAGCAAAATTATTGCATTTGTTTGTCAGTTAAAATACTTAATACACTAGTCCAACCCTGGCAGTTGTCCTCATGCTAAGGACACTGATAGAAGTGGATTGAAAAGGTTCATTTATCAGATGTCAGATCTATTGTTCTGTCCATAGGGGTGCAATTCCTTGTAGGACAGTAACAATGCATTATTCAAAGTATATTTTATGCCCTATTTCATATCAGAATATTAAATACTTTGTGAATTTCAGGCAGACTCTACTACAGACTTAGTGAAAAAAATAGTAAAAAGTCAGTGGATAAGTAATTCTAGAATGTGGACAGAAGAATGTTTAAAAGATAACCTGGGTCACTATTTTTATAAGACACTTTTACTGCCAAAGAGTTAAATTATTGTATGGATCGAATTTTAATGTCCCCAGACACCTCATAAAAATGAGCTGCTGCATCGAACTTATGAAGTTGTTCTGTCTGCAGTTAATATTGCAGATTAATCCTGCAGACATACGACTTCTAATCTAATTCTTGTTAGAGATGCTCCTGGTGTTGTTGATGCTGATGAGCAGTTTTTTGTTGCCAACACTGTACAGCCCCTTCTACTCTGCCCTTTAGTCCTTCCAGTGGTATGTGCCAGGAGCAGCTTTTCCCCATGTAACAGCTTCTTCTTAGTCTCCTTCCAAGCACATGGAATAAGTGTCTCCGTGCAGAGCTTTCCTTCATGTCTGCACTTCAGGACTTGATGTGCAGTCTAGTATATCTTTCTAAACCCATGGGCCTGGGTTTTTGTTATCTGTGGCCCTACATTTCTAAATGACCAGGTCCAACTGTCTGTGTGGTCAGTTTCTGGTTCTCATCCGTTCCCACCCCTGGCTGTGCCCCTCTTTGGCCAGTGCTCGCGGACGTGCGGCGGTGGCCGGCAGAAGCGACACATCTCCTGCCCGCGGGAAGGGCTCTGCGACTGGACCAAGAGACCTGGGGCCATTGCCTCGTGCAGCAGGCAGCCTTGCACACGGTGGATTCACCACGCCTGGAGCCCGGTAGGATTCAGTTTATTCTTGTTTTGTTTCTTGGCATGAGTTGGCCGTATTTGGTCGTATTATCCACTTGTCTCTGAACCTCAGCGCCTGTGGCAAGTAGAGTTTCTTATGCACAGCTGAAGCTGCAAGAGAAGATCTTCTGAAAATATTACTGAATATGCCAGCCAATGCCCGTTCCTTCAGGTGATAGATATTGTAGCTTCTACTTTTTGTTGCTATATTCAATGTCATTGAAGTCTGGGTTTTTTTATCGTGTCTAAGAACAACAGAGTTTTACCATTAACATTTTTCCATTGCACATTTGAAATTTTCCACTGTTTGAGACTATTGGAGGGGATCGGGTGGTTCTCCAAACAGCTTTGGGAAATACTGTACTTGCCCACACAAAGAGAAATTCTGAATTTTGACTAATAGCCTCTTACTTAGTACCTGGAAATCTTTTTGACAAATATGAGGTTTATCTTTGGAGAACCTTCCAGTATCTGCTATACATATTTATCTATAAAGAAACTGGTATATGTAATAAACCTTTCCCTCCACTTTTCTTAATAAACATTGGATATGTTACAAGTACTCCTCACAGCAGAATGGAATATGGAAGGAATGCTAAAAGCAGGAGCCACAACCAGGAAACATTTAACTCCTGATTTAACAAATTAGAAGTCTCATTTAACACAGAAAATTCAATGAGTTGGTTTTGACACAAAGCAATCAGATGGAACATGACTATAATGTAATGTAGAGTTAGTGTAACACTTAAATATGAAAGTCAAGTGTGTAAAATAAGTAATAGAATACCAAACATTATAGCAACTTATTAATCACATAATAATGTATTCATTAATACTTTCACTTTATAAAAGTATTTTAAACATCAATGTATAATTGTTGCAGGAATTCCTAAGATCATTTAATGTCCCTCACACCAGTACTGTTGTACAGAGATACACATTAGACAGGGGATAATTTGCAGAAAAAGGCAGAAGTTCCACTCCTGTCTTCATCTCTTGTGCTTCGTTAGCTGACATTCTCTATCTGCTGAATTCTTTATCTCATTTATCTGTTAGCACTATTTATCTGTAGAGAAAAAAAAATTTAAAACTAATTGGGATTCTCAGATGCTCTGGGAAGTCACAAGAATTAATAATTAAGTGCATTTACAGAATGTAAATGTACTGGAAGATATTTTAAAAGTGTTTGGATTTTATGGCCTTCTGTGTGCAGCCATAAATGCAGCTGGCAGTTCTTTTGTGGTCATAAAGAAAGAGTAAGCTCTGCTTAAAGCCAGGAAAGAAACAAAACCTTATTGGGATTTTTTAAAAATATAAGCTTGATCATTTACAAACCTAACATTGCAATTTGTTATTCATGTTTAACTTAGATAGTCAGAAAGCACAGGAAGCAAAAGCTGTCCTAATTTGAATGAATTTGGTTTATGAGTCTCTTATATTGTAGGACTGGCATTGCAAATCATCATTTTCCTCCTCTGTAGAAGACAGTCCTCTCCCCCTATTTATACATTCCAATATGCTGTATTTATACTATTTACCCTATACTGTATCCTGTCAAATCTGGCCATAATGCACCATGGATGGAGCATAGAGTACACAGAGTGCTGTAATGCCATTGCTTCTGGATCACTTGGCAGTTTTAGCTTCCTGTCACGTCACAGCTCAAACATTGCCATATTACAAAATTTCCATGTAAAAAAATATTAATATATGTTAAAATTGCTCTTTCAGTGTCCTGTTTCTTGCGGAGGGGGCATTCAACAGAGAACTGTGAAATGCATAAATACAGAAACTAATGAAACTGAAGATGATAGTATGTGTGTGGAAAAAGCCAAGCCCACAAGATATCAGAAATGCAATCTGCAAGAGTGCAGGAAAAATACAGGTAGAGTAATACACCTGCATGAAACAGTTTTCTGCATTTGTGCTGAGCTTCTGCAAAAACTGGGAGCTGGCTCAATCTATCCACTTCTTTTGAGTAGTGTGGGCTCAGTAATTGCAGGTCACCCTGGCCTGCTGCTGCTCAGCTGCTCTGTTGGCAGAACCATGCTGTTGTCTCTTCCAGCACTTCTGGCCTTGTGTTGCCGTGATGGGGAGTGCATTCTCTGAGCATGCATCCCTAATTTATGATGGCACAACTAAATTAGTAGGTCTGCTTATATTGATTGGCCTGTTTTAGATAATTCAGGCTGCAGTGAGGACTCTGGAAGGACACACAGTGAGTCCAAACAGATGCCATTTCTTAAGATAGATCCCTCTATGGAAGCTGTAAATTCTGGACTGGGAGTGCCAGTGCAAATTCTTACAGACAGTGTAAAAAAATCAGTGTTCCACAGGGTGAGACTGTCCAAAATCAAGAGGTGGAGAGAAGTATTCTTGTGAGTCAGGGTGTCTTGAAGGCCCAGGAGCCCAGCTGTGTACATGATTAATAGCCCAAAAAAAGAGGCATCAAAGGAAGGGGAGGCTTATAGAAGGATACACATCTTTATGTGCAGTCTGTATAGTGCTGTAACCAGCAGATACCCTCAGATAAGAACAGCTCACAGCCCTTCTAGAAAAACTTCCAAAAGCCTTTTGGAAGATGATCGTCCCTATTAGTCAGTGCTAAGGGTCTGATCTGACAGTGAGACAATGGTTTGAATCCTGAGGGCAGTGCAGATCTTTCATGCTCTTGAGAGTGATGTATCACTCCTGCTCCTGTTCAAAGAGTTTTAGCACACGTTTTGCCCAGGGGTGGATTGGTCTGCTTATTTCCTGTCCCTCTCATGTTCAGAAAGACAGATTAAGATAAACACTGCCTACACATATTAGTTATAGTTATTTCTGTGAATAAAAGCTCAAGTGGCCCATAAAACATAAGAAATGCCCTACTGGGTAAGCATTGGTCCATGCAGCCCACCCTTTTGTCTCCAATGATGGCATTAAAAAAAACTACCTAGCAGGAATGCAGGAGGTTGGTGCTTTCTTGAGATTCATTTCCATGATAGTCCTCCAGCATTTCCAACTGACAGATATTAGGACTATTAAAAGTTCTCCATGTAGTGTCTTTATATTTAAACTTCCATTAATATGCTGCAACTCCTTTTGATGCTGTGATGCTGTGGAAAAATGTCTAAAGCTAATCTGAACCTCCCCTGTCTCAGATTCAAGCCATTTCCTCTTGTCCCCTCACTGTAGGTGTGGCAAGGTAGGCTGATCCCCACCTCACTACAGCCTCCTTTCAGGTAGCTGTACAGTCCCCTGGATCACCCTTCTGACCCTCCTGTAGATGGGCATTACATTTGCTAATTTCCAATCAGCTCGAGATTCCCCAGTTAACCAGGACTGCTGGTAGGTGGTGAGAGTGGTTTGGCAAATTCTCTCACCAGTTTTCTCATTGCTCTGGGCTGGGTCCCATCTGGGCCCATGGACTTGTGGGTGTCTTAATCGGCAAAGCACGTCCCTAACAATCTCCTCCTGGATTATGGAAGCTTTGTTCTGCTTCCCATCCCTAACTTTCAGCTCCAGGGTCTGGATATCCTGAGGACAGTCACTCTAGAGGTTACATCCTGGTATGAAAAAAACCTGCTTTCATCTGTTTTAAACTACCTTTATAAAAGTTTCCATGGAGTTTTGCCAGTTGCAGTGTTGAGGGATTTGCTGGAGAACACCCTTGCCAATATACCATCTTCCTCCTTTTGCACACCTTGTCTTCTCACAGCTAAGGACCTTCAGCTTCTAGTATCTGTCTAAATCTGACCCATCTCAGTTCATTAGAGCTACTGCAGACCTATCAGCACGGTGGTACAGACAGCAGCAGTCCCTGCCATATTCTGATGTGCAGGAATTAAAGCATAGCCAAGCTGAACATGCAGTTGCATGTGCATTGTCTGTGCTCTCCTGCCTGCCCTGGCTGGCTGTGCAGCAACTTGCCAGCCCATGCTGCTTGTTTTAGGGGCAGTTACAAGAATGCAAAAGTACCAAACTCAAATCGTTGTTGCCAGGCTTTCTCGGGCAGTTCTTATCAGCAGAAAAGTCAAAGTGGAAAACACAATTCAGCTGTGTCTGCCACGAAAGTAAAGTCTCATTGAACAGTCATGAGTGCTGTGCTTGCCAAAGCAGAGGGTCATGTGTTCACTAAAAGATCCTAGAACTCCAGAGGGAGGTCAAGCTGACCTATAATACAAGGGAAGAGAAAGCTACCATAAATAACACTCTTAACAGACATGACTGTCTACGTAAAGCAGTTCAAAATTCTAGAAATACTGGGAGTGTGACAGCAAAATACAGCTAATTCTTGTCATCTTCTTCAATACAGGGCTTTCCTGCAGCAAAGACCAGCTGTCAGTTCACTTCTGCCAGAGGCTCAAAGTCATTGGCAAGTGCTTGCTGCCATCAATACAGACTCAGTGCTGCTTCACCTGTAGCCAGCCCCGAATTCGTAACAAAGCAAGACATGGGGATCAGCGAGCCTTCAAACAACAAAATTACACTAAATCTAGAAGAAAACCACCTCAAAACCAAGAAAACAACAACCAAGCAGCTTGGCACTAGCTGGTTTTTTTTTCTTGTTTCCTTTAATAGAGCTTCTGTTTACAGGTTTTACATTCCTTATTGTTTTCTGAACCATCTAGCATAAATGGAAATCTGAGATCAAAACTGGGAAAACACATCACCTGGGGTTATAAGTCATAATTACTGCTTCATTTTTTATCTGTAATAGTCCAAAATTTGTAACTTAATTTTCAAAGTACCAACAGCTAGTACTTCTTAGGCTTGTGTAGACACTAGAAACAGGCTTGCAAGAATTTTCTGATATTTTTGTAATGAATGTTTAACTTGTTCTTCCATCGCTATTCCCAAATCCACTTGAAACACCAGCACTGTTTACTGAAGAGTGTTTAGTGAAGGTGGCCCAGGAGGCAATAGACACCTGTGCCATGGGCCAGTTCTCTTTATGCTCATTTGCCTTTATTTTTTAGGAATCAAGGTGAAGTGGCAATGTTTCTCTAAATTCATTGCTCACTTCATACAGTGGAACTGAGGGCTCTTGGGGCAGGAGTCTGAGGCCCAGAGTAGTGTCTGCACAGCTCAAGCCTCAGGTATGAGGGCATCACTAGCCAAACAGCATATCTGTTTTTAGCTATGCTTCACATAGATATTGAATAAAATGCCAAAACAAACTTCAGGGAACCAAGACTGGACCCTTTGAACAAAACTGGGCATTTTGAAAAGAGCTGAACAGGGCAGACATTTAGATTCCTTTGGAATTCAGTAGTATTTAGACACCTGGGTTCTTCTGGCTTTTTTTGAAAATCTCAGATTTGCACCTACTTACCTTACAATTTCAGATTGCAGGGAAATGCACATTTTATGCAGTATATGGTAAGACACATGGTCATGAATCCAAGTGTTACAGTGGTTACAGAACTATGACTAGCAGTAGCTTTTTTCCTAGACAGACCTTTATGAAAGTTAAGTATTTCAGCCTGGGTATAATGTGTTAACCTAATGATGGCCGCCAGTCAAATTGTCATTTTTAAAGGTTTCTGTCCTTTGGCTTAGGACTTACTTCTTCACTTGAAGTCTCTGGGAGTTCAAAATATGCAGCATGGCAAGGTTAGATTTGTTAACCTCTGTGATGGCAATATAACCCCAGTTTTAGGTGCTGACAAAACAAAATCCACTGTTAAAAATGTGGTGCTAGGTTAACAGACATGGGGATGACTTGCAATGGTGCACGTGCATGCATGCACACACTCTTACAATAATATGTCTGTGGTGTTGCTGGCCAATACCAGACATGATGGTTTTTTAAGTTTCACAGTTTGCTTCTCTCCTTCTGGGGGCTCTTGAGCAATAGAAATCTAGGCAGTTCTTACTCCTCTGGACACTGAAGTATTGAATCCTGTGCAGGAGCAGAGGTGTCCTGCCTGATTTTGGAAGGATTTGGCAGGGCTTGGGCTCAGGCTGCGTGGTGTAGAGCACAAAACAGCCAAACAACCTGGACTGGTGGTGCTCCTCACATTCCCAGAAGTATTCTATGGGATTTGGGCAGGACAAAGTTCATAGGGGTCCCTGCATAACATTATATCCACAGAGACCAGCAGAGGGAGGCCACAGGTATGTGAGCTAATGAGAAAGGAGTTGACTGAGTGGATATGGTGCAGGTTGGAGGAACATGCCTGCAGGAATTGTCCTTTCCAGTGCTCCTTAGGGCAAGTATGGAGTTAAACCATTTCTGCCTTCGTTGTTTTCTTCAGGGAGATGTTATTTCATTAGAAATGAATAAAAAGTGAATAAATTATATTACGGACATTAGTCAGAATAATCTTTCTACCCAGGGAAATGCAGTCATTACTGTTTCTGAGCTAAAAACTTTAGGGAAAATACTGTGACAACATGAACTGTTTTAACAGAGCAGTGCCACTGCTATTATGACAACTGTTCTTAAGTAAAGGTGGATTTAGGATGTGAACCAGATGGTCATTAGTCTCAAAACTGAATTGAATACTAAGTGCACAGGTGTGTTATCAGTATATTATCATATTAGCCCAAGACACATCAGCTTCAACAGATTGCTCAGGAAAAAATGTGTATTTGCCACATTCACAGCTTGTTCTAACATTTCAAGATTTAAAAAGCAAACTATGATGACATATTTGTTTCAAGCTTCAATAAATGGCATTGCATATGTTTGATGTCTCTGGTATTTTGTGTTTCCCGTGCAAGAAGATTCGTACAATGGAACTGCCAGGAAAAAACAAAAGCTCTAAAAATACATTTTACATTACAGGGATCCCCATCACTGAGTTGTTTTGGTGCTCGATACTCTAGCATAAAAGATATCCTTAAAATGGGTGAGGGGGAAAAGCAGAAAAATAGGGCATGGTGCTAAGAAAAATATACACTAAAAGGCTTCATTAACTCCTATGAAGTAGAGGAAATTTTAACACTATTAGTTTAAGGAGATATGTTGTAATTTTTTGGTAGCAAGTGTGTCTATTGTGTCTATTGAAGAGTTGTATATAATATTCCCATGCCCCTTGCCCCGCACCCTGAATCCTCTCAACACTCAAAATTTGCCAGTCCTGCTGGTGCTTATGCCCAGAAACTTGATCAGACCAGCCTTGATCCTTGACATGCTGCCCAGGAGCACAGCCAGGCTTGGGCAGAGAGCACCACCAGCCCTCACTGTGTCACCAAACTCCACCCCATGCACCCACACCTGGGCTCAGCCCCACAACACCCCATGGAAGTCATGGGGAAGTTGCTCCTTCTTACTTTAGAAAGCCCAGGCCTGCACAGGTGCTCTGAGGGAGAGGACTGAACTGGTCTGAGAAGTGGGTGGAAGCTCCCTCTACTTTTCCAGATCCCATTAGGCGTTCCTGGGTGACCCCCTGCTCAGCACAGCCTGACCAGCAGGTCTGTGGCTGCTGCACCGTGTGGCACAGCTTGCAGCACCCCCCTGGCTCAGCCAAACATGCACCCCTCTTACAAATGGATGTGGGGGTTAGAGAAGCCCTTGCCCAGGCCTCTGGCAGCAGGCAATAACTTTACTGAGGTGGCCAGCACCCCAAAACCCACTCTCGTGTGCAAGTTCTTTAATAATGGCTGATTTGGTCTATTACAGAATGGATTATTTATTTAATAGACAGAAAACTAACAGGCATAAGACTTAAACTACACAGGAATAATGACAGGAATAATACTACACAGAAATAAGGACAAAAAGAGGTACTAGTGGGTAAATATAGCGCCAGGTTAAATGTACCTGTTAATGTTACAGATAGAGAAGAAATAATATAAATTAGGATTCAATGTATCTTACTATCCAATGGTTGGTGGAGTGTACATTGAGATCCTTTCCCTCAATCCCTAGGGAAGTAACCATGGAATTTGTGTCCAAACTCTGGGGAGAAATCTCTCACACTTTCAGGGTGTGTGTGTAGAAGGTTTCTGCCTCTCTGATAACTCATGTATCTTTCACAATTTGTAAAGCAGGGTCTCTCAGTCAAGAATATTTCTTTTTTCTCTTCCCACATCAGTTCTCCAGACTAAGATGTTGATTCTTAGCTGAGGCATGAGCCCTTTTGGCACTAGAGATGGCCCCTTGCTGAGCCATTAAGCCTGGTTTATCTCTTCATGCTCCAGCTCTCTGTGGTAGAGAGGAGGTGGGGGGGACATCCTGCCACAAGCACCCACCAAAGGCCTTCTGTTGGCTGCCAACATGAGCTCAAAATTAAACCAGCATGGTGACAGAGTGAGGTAAGAGAGAGGGATTGCAGGTGGGGTGTTCCAGTCAGAGATAAAACTGATAGTTTGATTTTGTGGACACAAAACCACAATAGGTTGCAGAGTTAAGGGAGGGAAATTTCAGCCCTGCTGAATGTCCTATCTTTGTTTTCAGGGTTCTTGTGTTCCCTGGAGAGCAGGAGTCAGTGTCAGACACTTCTCTCTTCCTTGGATTGGCTGATCTGACTGTGTTTCAGAATGATAATTAGTAAGAAACATGATTTACTGCTGCTGCCCAACACTGCAGCATCACTAACCCTTACTCTGTCACTAGAATATGGGGAGCTCACATACAGATGCTACTCATTTCTGTCACTGATTGATCCCAACCTCCTCTTTTCTCACAGTGAACAAATACAGATACCTCCAGCACACTCACAGGAACAAAACCTGGGATGTGTCAACCCAGGAGTACATCTACTACAGATGCAGTGGTTACAGCAGGAAGACCCAGGGAATGAGAAATAACCACAGGACCCTCAGAGTGGCCAACCACAGTCTGTAAGTTGTGGTGTCAGGGTTTTTAAAGGAATCCCTGGAAACCAAGGCGCTGCTAAATAACCTGGGCATCATTCAATGCCAACTTGGTATCACAAACTATTAAAAAAGAAAATATCAAGATTCTTAAAGGCTTTTCCTGATTCACTGTTACCATTATGAGTCATCAAGTTGTCATTTGCTAGATCAAAGTTAAAGATTTGGGACAGAGGCAAATAGTTTCCTGGAGGGATTGGATGTTTTGGAAGACAGTCATTTACTGGATCTCTGGAGTTACCAGATCTCTGTGATGTTGCAAGCAGGTGAAGTGGTCTGGATTCAGTGAGTAAGTGGCTTTGACTGGGGCCTGAGACACCAGAAAATTAATTGTAGGATCACAGGATTGTTTGGATTGGAAGAAACCTTTATGATCCTAGTCTCAACACCCTCCTATGGCCAGGGTCACTTTTCACTAGAGCAGGTTGCCCAAAGCCCCATGCAGCCTGGCCTTGAACATTTCTGGGGATGGGACATCCACAGCATCTCTGGGCAGCCTGTGCCAGTGCCTCACCACCCTCATAGGGAAGAATTTCTTCCTAGTATCCAATCTAACCCTACCTTTTTTGAAGTAATTCTCCCTTGTCCTGTCACTAGATCTTTTTACAAATAATCTCTCTCCATTGTTCTTGTCAGCTCCCTTCAGGTACTGGAAGGCCACAATTAGGTCACCTCAAATCCCTTTGTTTTCCAGGCTGAACAATCCCAGCTCTCCCAGCCTTTCTTCACACCCAAGGTGCTCCAGCCCCTAAAACTTGGTGTCTCACCTCTGTGCTGGCTCCAGCAGGTCCCTGCCCCTCCTGTGCAGGGACCCCAGCTCTGGCTGCAGTGCTCCAGGTGGTCTCAGCAGAGCAGAGCAGAGGGGCAGAATCCCCTCCCTGCCCTGCTGCCCACGGGGCTCTGGATGCAGCCCAGGACACGTTTGGCTCTCTGGGCTGGGAGTGCCATGGCTGGGGCATGTCCAGGCTCCCACCCAGCAATCTGAGCAAAGGGCACTGCAGTTTACTGTGGTGCTGGTGTTAAGGAAAACTCCCACTTGGAACACTGACATACTTGAGTGATGGGAAATGTGGCATTAATGGGAAACTGCCTCAAGGAAAACTCCAGGATGAGGGAAGCTGATCAATGAACTATCAGAGAGGGAATGTTTTATTGGAAGCCCATCAGGACTTACTGTGGACAAAAGTGCAGTGAACCTTCAAGCTCCCCACACACTTACTTATACAGATGGCAGTCATGGAGGCTTGACATTTAATTACTACTTTGTTCACTTGGAAGTATGTTTCCTTGCTGTTTGGCTTGGGAGGTAAGAATATTGTTGGATTATAACGTATGGAAGCGTGAATCAGACTGATAACAAGCAGTGCTGGCTGATAAAATTACTGTCCTGTGCTGCAATGCCTATCTGAATTCTAATGAGTTGTCTTTTGCAAATTCTTTTCTATGTGACTCTGTCGCTAGTCCCAGCCTTCATGGCCCTGGTAGTCATTGCAGATCACTGGAGTACCACACCCACTGGAAGACAAGTGAGATTTTTTTTTTCCCCCTAGCAGCTGTGGACATAGAAGTGACTGATTTCACACTCCTGCCCATCTGATGAGATCCTGAGCCCAGCTTGTCTCAGCTTCATAGCCCTGCAAAGTGAAGTTTTGCTTGACATCTGAACCAAGGGGAGGCCATGAGGCTCAGCATGAGGCAGGAGTTTGCTTTCAGCAGAAGTCCCTCTTGTCAGCAAGTGCTCCCTGCATGTCACCTGGAAGCTGACAGTTCCCTCTTCCTCCAGGTCGCTCCATTTCTGTTCATGGCTCTCTTCCAAGTTTGTGTTTAAACAAGAAGGCAGAGGGGATATTGCAGCTGCCAGATCCTGCTGTAGTTAATGGGAGCAAGAATGTGTCTTGGTAATTATTGTTGCTACATGATCAGCAAACTTCAGATTTTGGCTGAAGCTTCCTTCTGGCACCCTGTGCCATCCCACAAGGGTGGTCTGATTGACCAGAGTACCCCTGTTTACGTGGGGACCCTGCTGGGAGCAGGCAGTGCTGGCCTGTGCCAGGGTGTTGGGCTTTGGATCTGCTGCTCCTTTGCCTTTCCAACACCCACTCAGACTCAGAATCCATCCACCTGACCTGCAGTCACCCTCCAAATGGGAAATGTGTCTTTCATGCCTTGTTGGACTCATGGAATCTCTAAAAGTAGTGAGATGGGGAAGACAAAAACATTCTCTGCCAAGCTCAACAAATCATTTGAGCAACTCATGTCTCAGGGTTCACTGACTGCTGTTGTAACAGGCATGTGAGGAGGTAAAAAGTGCCACTAATACATTGGAAACTTTGTTTAGGGAGCTTTTGTTCTGATGCTGTGGGTGACATGGCCATGACCTTCCATGAACTGCAGAAAAGTAGCCAAAACTGGAGTTGAAATTTTCCATACAATACAGACCATCCCCCTTACCCTTGGTGAAGAATGTATTTGTCTGTGTAAATGGGAAGCAGCAGTGGGAAAAAAACTATGCTAGAAAGTTTAGTTTCTGAAAAGCAGAGTATTGGAGTATTTGAAACCTTTTTTGCATTAATTCAGGTTTCGTGAGTAATAGTGAACAATGTCAAAACTGATAGTTCCAATATTTCTGACAGGAAATGTTCATTTTGTGGGGTGTTGGTCAGTGCTTTTCACAGGACAGAAACTCTATAGGGTAGTTTTTCTACCAGCTTCCACTTCCTTGGAGTTCACATTTGGATGTGTGAGTGCCCTCATTGCAGTTTTGTGCAGGATGCTGGAGGGGACCCTCTCCTGCCTTTTCTCTTGATAGAGTTTTCCAGCATATAGTGACAATTATGACAGCACAAACAGTATGATGTCTTGACCAGAGATGATCTGTTTGGGACTTTTATTTAAATATATAATCAATCCACTGAGGAAGAAAGAGTTATCCAGAAAAGCTATTTATATTCTTGTGGCCAGATAAGTTGTGCTGGTTTCATACAGGAAATCTGCTGAGCTCAGAACTGAAAGCTGTTGGTTTCCCTATTGTATTTTACTGGCCAACAGCTGTGAGAAGCTGGTGCTGAATTGGCTTTGCAGTTACCAGGAGTCCCCAAGCAGATTTAAAGGGTGTGTCTGACTGACTCACACTGTTTGTGCACACATACCTGGGGCTCTTAGGTGCTTGAGCCTGGAGACCTTTCATAGCAAAAGCAGTAAAATAGATCTCTGAAGGAAGAACATTGTGTGTCCTCTGTAACAGCCCATGATACCTGCCCCTTTTGAATGAGAGCTGCCTGCTGAGATGAAGATATGCAGTACATGGAGTGCCAAACCCACTGTAATTTAGAGCTACAAGGGCAACAGGTTTCTTTCTTCCCTTTCATTATCTTTATTTATTCAGAGAATGACTGTAAATATTTAGCCCTAGATTACTAAATTAAGATTGCTGGTAAAAGGACTGTTACTTCCTTAACAGTACTTGTTCTGATCAAGGAAAACTATGTTCTTAGTTTGAGCTATGTGGGGGTCACTGCATGCAACATAGGTATTCCATTGCTTTTTCATTCCCAAATTTTAGTTATTATACCTTTTCTATTACATTATAAACACAAAGTCAGATGGTAGTTTGCAATTACTGTGATGCTATTTCCCAGTGTCATGAACTTCAGCATACCTCCCCCCATATATGAACTCTCATCTTTCTTTTCCTTTCTTTATGAAAGTAGATTTATAAATTCCACCAATTTCAGCAAGTGACACAGTTCACCCTATCTAACCAATCGTCCTCATTTACTGTCTTGCCAATTTTTGTCTCATCTGAAAATATTCTCTGCACTGATTTTCTGTTTTCCTCCAGATCACCAATAAAGGTATTTAATGGCAGGAATATCTTTCTAGAGGAGTAAAAGTCCTTGCCTGACATTTCCCTTTTATTTTTATGATGAATTCGAATGTGTTTGTGTTTGACATAGTGGTAGTTTTTGCGATCAAAATATTGCAAGGGGTAAATCTAAATTTTTTGCAGATGTCTTTTGCCTTATCTAACCCAGCTTGTTTGTTGGAGGAAGCTGTATGAGGACTGTGTTATTCTAAGCTGGAGAATCAAGCTAGCATAAGTCACAGCCCTAACCTTTGTCTTACAGAAATTTCAACTTCAAGGCACAGTCAGAACATGCTCAACAACAGCTTTGAAATGTCTTTGATGTCAGATTTTTGTTAGCATAACCTCTGAGACATCTTTGGGTCAGATGGATGATTGCCATCTTAAATATCCAAAACAAGAATGAAATAAAGTAAATTATTCATAGAGATCTGTTGCAGGACATGCTTCTCTGTTACCTTTTGACACCTCTAACTATGCACTTGAAATCACAGGAATTTTGAAAACTTAAGCAGCTGCTCTTCCATCCAGCTACAGAGTGGATCAGAACAGCAGGACTCCTGGAATTTGCTACAGCACAAATATCTGGCATCTCATCAACGTATTGGCTGATATGCTGACTGTAAAGCTTCAATCTACAAATATTCTTAGGACATCCCCTGAGCTACCTGCCAGGAACTTGCAGGTCCAGTGTTTACAGCTGGATGAGGCCTGGCTATGAAAAAAGGGCTTATGATGTGGTCCTGGCATTAAAGGTCTTCCTGAGTCCCTGTGTGCCTGAAGATTTGATCAGCAGAGAAAATTGCAATAGAAGATGGGGTGCTCCAGCTCGTGTTGGAAAAGGTGCATCCCCACCCTGCTACCTGGTGCACACAAGTATTCAGAGCCTTCCTGCTCTTCCCCAGGGACTATTAATTGGCCATGGCTCCTAGAAAGTAAAACCAAATTGAGAAAGGAAGGAAAACCAGCAAGGGAGCTGTCTGTCCTTATTGCTGCAGTAATTGAGCAAATAATCCCAAATACCTGCATAGCTGAATCCAGGAACTGAGCTGCGCTTGATCT